>CM040754.1:26428455-27688455 GCA_022829145.1 Albula goreensis | reverse complement strand
AGCTGGGACACTTCAATTTGAAGGGTGAAACACGTCCAGCCCCCAAAGTTAATCACAGAGCGAAAGCGGGGACGGCTCAGGATGCAGCCCCGGCATCAGCTTTTGGTGCGGAGGCGGTTATCCTGGATACCGTTTCCACGGGATGTTGCCCGATTTGTGGGGACCATCCATCTTGCAATCCACCTCGTCAAGCACCATAATAATGTGGCTTAATCATTATAGAGCGGCTATTAAACCAAATCGCTTCTCCTCGTTGTTCTTAACCTTTGTATTCTACACTGGAACGGATGATTATCGTTGATGTTAGAGGTGATCAGTGAGGGGTATTACTCATTTATGATGGCAGCAGATTCCTCAGCCCTTGCCTGCATTTATAGGCTTTGTTATAATCATGAGAAAAAAAAATCAATAATGGTAAATTCCGGAATGGCTTTGTGGAGTTGTGAACCCATAATTTATGTAATGTACGACTCGTAGAAGCACAAAGCATTTACATTTTTTGATCAATAATGTCCAACCCCATTAAGATGAAACTAAGGAAAAGGACTTAAACAGATGAGTAAGCATTATTGGAGAGTTTTAATCATTTTATTGGGAAATGGCCATTACAAATCATGATTAGGGATCGGCTGATTAGTCCCTGATTATTTCCTCAGAGTGAGCGGAATAATTGATTGTCATTATGGGGCTGCAGACCGCTACGCAAATAAGTCCATCCGTCAAAAGTTTCTTCAAAACATCTTCCTCGGAATGCTCTGCAGTTGGTCTCATAGATCAAGGTCTTTTTTATTTAAGCAAAGAAAGTTCAGCTAAAAGAACAAAGAATAAAAAAAACAAAGGCCGATCAAGGGAACACAATTAGACCTCCTGATACAACGGTGTCTCACCTTTCTGCTACAGCTCCATGCACACACGGGTTCATCATTAAGTGAGACAAAATGAAAAAAAAAAAACACAAATGTAGGCTGATATACACTACAAAAGAAATTCACAGGGAGGGATTAGAAGGTGTGTTGTAACTTGATGTGGAACCTCTTTTAACTTTGCTTCACCAACTTATTATTGTGTGTTTCAGACAATGACCATTAGGGTTCAGTGGTTTCAGTTATGACCAACATATGATCTTCCCCCAATGTTGCCACTATTGTGGAATCGCTCAAAACTGAGAACCAAAAAATTTTTACTTGTTGCCCAGTTGAAAATGTCACCTTGCAATTGAGAGGGAGGGCCTGTCACCCTCTGGCTCCTTTTGTTTAATGTGTGCTTGTGCTCTTTGTGTGTTGCCAGCCATTAATTAATTACGTCATTATATTGAAATAAATAATGAGAGCTACCTCTCAACAACATCTGATTAAAATTGTAAGCCTGCAGAAACCTCTGAGTATCTACAGTGTAACCAAGGTAACAAAAGTGTTCAACTAAAATTAACACCAAGTGAAAACTCCAGCTGTAGACAGTAATGGTTAAGCAATGTGAACATTTCATTTATATTTGTTTCTACTCAGTGGATTTTTTCCTTTCTGTTAACTTCACTTACAGTGCTACCACTATTCATCTCAGAAATATGTAATCTTTCAGGTCTGGGGAAATTTGTTGGATTATTTATGAAGACGGATTTGAACGTTATAAATCATCCGAAACAGAAATACATAAGCCTAAATAAAATGTCAGCTGGCTAATCCTCCTCTGACCTTGCAGAGTATTTAGTTTCACTTTTTTAAATACATTATCTGCATTGGAGAAGGTAAAAAATCATTTGTTTTATTCGTATGTTACTGACAGTGGACACTGACCCGTCTTACCCGCTAACTTAAAATGAGGACACCAAAAACGGCCTACGAAACAGTAAACGTTATAAAATGTATGCGTATGTTAATGGGCACTGAAGAAAGCTGACACCTTTCTTGAAAAATAGGCAGGAAATTAAAATATTCAATGGAGGAGAGGATGCTTCAATGTAACAACGCTTAGGTCTTCTTACACCGGCACAAACATATCGAACTTGGCAAGTCTCACATGAGCTTTCCTGTTAATGCATGACAAAATTATCGAGGATAGATCTGATCTCAACACCTCTCAGAATAGTGACTCATAATTGTCACCAATAGAATATGTGACATCAGTATCAGATGGTTCGTTGGTGGGGGAAGCTCCTGCTGCTCACTTTGATCTTCAACTAGCAGGAGTTGGATTTCACTACTGTACTAAGTCCTCGCTATGCCAAGGACAGAGGGATTTTGGTCAGCAGGGAAGTGGATGAAAAGGTCCATTATAAACAGATTTTGTGGTATTAACATTTTGTGGAACGGAAGTGTTCTTGGAGATATCCAAGAAAATGAATGCACCCAACACGTTTGTCATGAATTTCACATATAGAGATGTCATAAGCCGGAAATGGGAATATTTCTTCCTCTGATCGAAACATTTCCCTGCTACGTGAAGAGTGGAAAAGATATCTGGACCTAGGAAATTACCATGTATGATATTCAGAGGAATCCAAGGATACTACACTGTATTTCTCAAAGTTAAATCTGTTGATATGCACCATAACCTGACAAATATCACAGCCATGGGTGCTTCCGAGATGGTTTGTATTTTTTAGCATATCAATGACATATCAAGTTAAGATTCCCCTGACCTGCCTTATTGGATGTTGGGCAGCTCCAGTTAGCCAATGGAAGCGATTTGGAATATAATTATGCAAATGACCTGGAAGACTGACGATTGAGAGTGTGCTGCTGTAAATTGGCAGGGTGTGTTGAAATAATGGGGCTGACCTACACATATGAGTTAGAAAATCCAAGTTAGGAAAAGAGTAAAACAAAGACGATAGAATATGTTTACAAATTACAAAGCACTATGCAAACAGACTGCCAGAGATGACAGATTGCCTAACCTTACAAATAATCCATATGTTTTCACATCAAATAGCAATACAAAATTACAACAAATTGTACAATTTACCAGTGGTGTCATGAAAATAAATCCTTAACGCATGCATGAACTTGGGTGTGAACCAAATTCACTCCGCAATTAATCTGTAATTATATATTTAATTTGGTAAATAGACTGTATTTCAGATGCAAATAAAGAAACTGCCATTTATCCCCAGCTGTTGTAGAAGTCACAATAACATTACTTTCCTTGCCAATAAAACAGCTATAGGACCTCTGAGTGTAGGATAAGTTGCTGCAGGTCGTGAGGTCAGGGGTTCATTCCCCACTTCGCCATTCCCAGCCATGGAAAAAAGGAAAAAAATAAAAAATAAAACAGGTATACAAATAGCTCGGTGCTTTGCAATTGTTTTACGTCAAACTATGGATCTAATGTGTTGTGAAGGAGGGAAAATCTTTGTTGCAACTGAGCAATTATGTCCAACAGTATCACCAACAACATAAGGGGTTAAAATGATACAGGGGACATGACATATTCTGCAGCAAGCTATTTAGCCTCGGAGAAATGTTATACAACAAAACCACAATAGCACAACAAATCTGTGCAATTCTCTACAAGATGTTCTTAGGTCTAACACACTATTTTCTATTTTTGCATCTGTCAGATGCAGCCAACAATGTTTGTATGTTCCTCTCAATCTCTTATTTGTGTACATGTATCTATTGAGAAGGTAGACTTCTGTTTCCTTTGGCAATTCACCAATTTTCACCTCCTCCTTGGTTTGATTATTTATAGGCATAATTGACGTCTTTTACAGGACATATGAAACAAGATAGAATGACATCATATTCCACCGATTTTTATTTACAGTTTATGTGGGGTTGACCACAGTGATGTGAAATATTGAGGATGCCTGATTACCTTTTTGTTTTTTTTCTATAGCTTTTCATTCACCCTTTTGAAACATATTTATAAGCCAGAGTAGTGAGAATCCTCTTGACCTTATATATCCATTATGTGTAAGTTCAGAAAGGCCATGTTTTGTTAACCGCTCACAGTGCTCAGTCTCAAAGTAAAGAGCAGAAACACTTGGTAGGCCTGGTGTTTCAGTAATAAAAAAGTTCAAACACCACAGGAAACAAACATCAGAATAAAACCTGCCTCATGTGGATCGCCTCTGGGGCAGATAACAGAAGCGGATTTTCAAAGCCCGCTCCAAGCACGCTTTGATTTTCATTCCGACCGCGCCTCATTTTTTTAATGCCGCTCATTTTACTCTAACTAAAAAAAAACCTCAACTTTCCAGAAGTGCGCAGTGAAGTCACTGGGCTTGTCCATGGAACTGGTGTAGGGTGGGTGGGCGTGGTTCCCTCCTCTGCAATTCTGTCCTCAATATCCCTCACATGTCCCCTCCCTGATAACCCGCCCTCACACTGGACTAGCCCGCTGCCTCGCTGTTACAGATCCCTGCAATTACAGCCCCGTTACCCCATGTGTCACCTCATTCAGGCCGACCTCGCCTCCACCCCCCAGCTCTCCGCGGTACCCCTATCCCAGCACTTCCAGCCTTATTAAAATTGAATACCAGGAAGGAGAAAAGGTCTATACCCTCTCATAAGTGCACTGCCAGCAGTTCAGAGGCTTAACTTTTCAAGCAAGAACTAAAATAACATTAAATATTTAAATGCACAATGAACAATATTACTTAGACTATCATGGTGCTCATTATTGATAGGAGGGGAAGAGGTTCTAAATGTTATAAATGATGAGAGGAAGTGCTACTCTCCAGCTCCATCATTTAAAACTATGGGGCATGATGTTTCTGTTGGAGGGTTTCAGCTCAAAGCAATTGAATCTATTAAGTATGCACGGAAACAGCACTTTGGGTGGTGGAAGAGAACAGTGTTTTATTGCTTATATCCAAAATTTAATTAATATTAAAAAAATCCTTTTTTGTGAAATTTGGTTACTGTTGAAATTATGTTCTCATATATTTAATTATGCTCAATATTTAACTCAGTACAATGAACTTAAACCCACCCCTGGTTTTTCTATTGAATTTTTTTTTAGCCTTTTTTATTAGTTAAGTTAGATAAGGTTTTTATCCTGTATATTACTTTTCTCCCATAATTCTCAGTTGTATTTGTGGGTCTCATTGCTGTGACTTTCATTGTGTCTTCCCACTACTATGCAGTCGGCCGGCTGCAAAGCCGTTGCCGTGGAGTGGTACGCATGCTACAGGCACCCAATCAACCAGAGTGGTCGCCCGTACATACCGGTGTGTGGGAGTCACTTCCCAGTCTAACCCACCACCCCTAGGAGACACTATGGGCAATTGTGTGCCTCTCCAAGAGACTCCCACTGACAGCTGGACCTGCCATGTTCAAAATTCAATTTCAGTTCATAGCACGTCACTGACAAAAAAAAGGATTGAGCTCTATATGCCGTCCAGGAGGTCTTTCAGGTGATCTCATGAATTTAAAATTTAACTTTGATCTCATTCACAGTACTTCAACATGTGAATAAGAATGGAAGAAAGACATCGGAGTCTGACACGCAGTTGCTTGGACGCAGTGTATGTCCAAGACATGTCTGCCTACTAGGCATGGAACACGGAAAACCTGCAGTTAAAAAGATCTTCCTCTATGGATTTCATTAGCATCCACACTGGGTTCACAGAGGCAGCGGGGGCCTCGGTTAAACACACACAGATTACCAGGTCTGCGCCAGACAGAAACAATGCCCCTGGAATGGCTGAAATGCAAAAAGGTATAATCAAATCCATACAAAGGAAAATGACAAGCTTGTTGAGGAGAAATTGTGCGCTGTTTGTGGATATCCAGAGCGTTGCAGGGGATGATTATAGACGGCTGGGTTTTGAAAGGTCTCACCAACAGAGAGAACGTGCAGGGGGTCGCGGTGAGGAAGAGTGAAGTCATGCGCCTCCAAATAAATTCTCTCAGGTACTGATGAGTTGTTTGCCGATGATTCATTCTCTTTGAATGAATCTTTCAGGTGAACAAAATGAACTGCTTTTCCTCCATGCAATGTATCATTCATTTGGTTTCTCACACCCTGCTAGTAGGCAGGCTCTCCTTGAGCATTTTTAATAACGACCAAGAGAGACGGCATGGACAAAGATAGATAGCTTTTTTAGTGGGGCACAAAGCACTTTGGTGAAGACTGACTGAATGTATGTGCATCCAGTCAGTTTAACATATCAGGAATATCAGAAAATCAGAGATAAACAAAGTTTAATTTGCAAGATTACAGTGTAGCCTTAGCTTACACATCCCTGAAGAAAAACTCATCCACATCACAGCTATGCCATTAAAATTATAGTATTAAAATCACTAGGAACAATCTTTTACACACACCTATTTAAAATAATGTGAAGATTACAAAGGCAATATTTTTTGCCATCAGTGAAATACAATACCAATAAGTAAATCCTGTCATCAAACTGCAGCTGTTTTCCTTGCAAATGCTGTCACACAAGCAGTGCAACAAACCTCCGCTTACCCAAAATTAACCTTGGACCACCCACTCTTGGAAAACTCTTGCATGGTGTTTTGATGTGCAATCAGGTGCTGAGTTAGCATTCACACACCCGTCAAATAAACTTTTTAATTTGTCAAACTCAGATATGAACTTTTCTGGTATATGTGAAAGCAGCCTAAGTGAACTGAAGGAGGTTGTGTAGGCATATGTGAACGGGAGGCCATTTGAAGATGTAATCCTCGAGTTTCTGATTCAGGACTTTTCAGCTACACAATGTATACACCAGAGGCAGCTGCTGACTGGGAAAACACAGGGCGGGCTGGCAGGCTGATGTATTTAATGCCTGTTCTGGTACACATTCAGTTACACTCCTACAGTAACACAGTGAAGCTCAACTTAAATATTTATTTTAATAGCTTATTAAGTTAATAATCAAAATGGCACTATAAAAATGTCCATTCTCAAAGCTGCCAGGCAGTAGAGTAACTGAGGTCAGAGTCAATAGCTATCAAAGTCATACCATAAACAGCTAATAGCACTCAAGGACGAAAATAATGAATCAAATCAACTGCTTTATACTCCTTCAACACATACATAAATGACATTTATTAAAAGACTGTGATTCACGTGAAGCAAAGAGCTGTCAAGTTCCTAAAAATAAACAAACAACAATGCAGACGGGCATAATCTTCCATGTGCCCTTATAAATAGAAAATATGAATATAAACTGCGCTATCACAGTCAAGGAAAGAGAAGAAAAAAAAAAAAAAAACAAAACAAACAAGTTTATTCATTATAATCATTCATTTGTTTGAAAAGACCCCAGCTGAGACAACAAACAGAAAAGTGTGATGTCTAACTTGTCATATGGACACCCATCAGTGGTCTTGTTGCATAGACTTCTCTCCTGAGCAGAATCACTGAATGAATCTTTGCTGAGTCCAATCAGCCCACACATTGTTCACATTTATGAGTCATCCACAAACAAAACAGCAGCGAATGATTCAGCTGACAAAGCAGCGAACGAATAACTCCTTTGAACTGAATCAAAGGATTCAACTCCCTCGAATGACCTGAGATGCACACCACTGCCGTTAGGGTGAGGCACTAATATCTGAAAAATTCCATGCCAAGACAACAAGTCATTAACTCCATTTAAACAAGGTAGCTCCCTGCTTCAGTTACAGTGCAAGTGAGGAGAACACTGAAGTAAAAAAAAGTCAGTTTTCAGAATTTAAAACTACAGCCTGCTGAGTTACAGTAAATGGCGATCATCCCAATAGCTGCTAAATGGTTAGTGTGAAGAAACAGAAGGATTGCTGTAAATGATATCGTAACACATCGTCCACAAGCACCTGTGCAGTTACTACACACATTACATGATAGTTTCTACATATGTGTTTTTAACAGCGGGCATGAAATGCGAAAATGGCTCCTCATAACACGTAATGGGCTTTCACTGAAAACAGCATTGAAGGCAACTGATATTCATTGCATGATTTCTGCATGACTTTCACAGCTGTGGTAGGTGATGCAAAGTATAAAGGTAATATATACGTATGCTGGTGTGTGTGCGTGTTTGTGAGGAGGGGGGTGTACTTTTGAAAAATAACATATCTGGGAGCAGAGTCAGAGTCCACTTGAACGCTTTTTTTCCCCCTCACAATACCAATCATCACCTTCCTCCAGCTGACATTACTATGGAAATATGCTAAATCACACTTCTGCAAAGCTCTATTTTACCACCGCACTCAACCTTTCAAAACACAGCCCAGATTGGTTTCTGTTTGTGTAAGAGATATATAAATGAAAAAAAAGGTAAAAAAAATGAAAAAGACGCGAAGCTGGCAAAGACACCATTGAATAAAAAAAATAGGCAGCTCAGACAGGTGAGAGATCAGGTGACCTTCTCACGACAGGAGCCAAGGTGCACCGAGCTGCCTTGCATTGCAGGAGCTGTAAAACCTAATCACATTCAAGATTGCTTTTTATCTGGGGGGAGATTGTGTTGTTATTAGCATGCGTCCTTGTGGCCGGGCTGAAGTTTCCTGCTCTTTCTGGGCGTCTGCGAAGATACGGCTGCGCAGATTGAGAGAGACGCGGTGATAATCACCGCCAGACCCGTCTGGTTTGACTGATTTAGAGATTTGGCAGCGTGGGCAGAATGAATCAGGGAGTTTCGGACGACGGAAATCAAGTGTCGCAGTGACAAACTCGGAAAGGATTTTTTTTTTGGTAAATGGCAGGTTTGGCGAGTCCTGAATAAATTAATTGGGTCTTTGTCTGACAAAAATAGAACTGGATCTTACTGAGAAGACAGAAACCAGCTTTCCTCTCTGACATCTACTGCGAGTAATGCTTGCTTCAGTCGTGCCTGGGAAATAAAGATAGAGAAACAAGGCCTCTGTGCTAATGCATGAGACTCTGAGAAAGACCAGGCCCTGAAAAGAACATCTGGGATACAGATGCATTAAGCAGTGTCGTTAAATAATACTTTTCCATCGGGAGTCTTTAATTCTTTTTGCTTAGCTTGTCAGGGTCATAGTTTCCCAGTCCCATGTGGTACAACTTGTGTGCCATTCTTTACAGGTCAATGGCCACTCACTGTTAGTGACCAATGACGAATCTTGGGGCTTGGGTGCTTAAAAAGATTACAATACCTTACATTTAGATGTTTGGTAGATGTCCTGTCTAGACCAACTTATAAAGCTTAGCTTTTAATATGCTACCTGGGGCAATTAATTCACATGAAGTGCTTTACTACAGGGGAGAATGGCAGTGCCCTTGTAACCTTTGATTGAACCTGCAACCTCTAATTTATAAGCCCGGCTTCCTAACCATTACACCATGCTACCATGTTGTAGAAGACAGACTGACCCCAGCCGACAACCATCTACTCCAGCACCAATCAGATTCCAGGAAGCCAGGGGCCTGAAAAGTCAGTAAAGCTAACTAGATGCTTTATCAGAGATTGAGTCTTAGAGAAACGAAAAATGAATGTGTGACCCAAATGACCGCATGCTAATGATATATAGATGGCCAACGGTTCTCTGCCGGGGATCTCCTTACCTGGACCTCGAAACACCTTGCCTGCAGCAATATCATACCAAACACCCAAACTGTGTGCCTCAAGTGACTTTGCACTGGGACTGTGAATTTCTCCATGAGTGGTAAATGAATTAATACGCTAACAGAAAACCAGGCTCATGGTCCAGCCAGTGTGGAAGGCACTAGCGTATACAGTGGAAGATGATCAAATAACATTTTTAAGCCAATGTCCTACGTGTGGACACCATGTTATTCACTTACTGATGAACTATGGACCTCAAAAACAAAAAAAAATAGCTCATCTCATTTATTCATTAAATGACTATTTTTAACTTACAGTTTTTTCAACTCATGCTATCAACTTGCAACTAAATCTCAAAGTTTTTACAGTCTTTTCCCCCCTTCCATACATATCTATTTTCCTATGCATTTGAATTTGTTTGACTATTGTTTTTTATTAAAAGTTTGGCTGCGACCACCTCTGTCAAAGGCTAAAACATTTCGAGCAAAACAACACGTTATGTTTTTCTCACAGCATCGGTGAGCTCAGTGTCTGTCCGTGTCTCATCTAAAGAATTGTGAGTGAAACAAGCATCTTGTATAACCCCTCTGTGTCTGGCTAAGTGGCTCTCTCACGCTATATGATATTCAACACTTTAAGACAGGGGGTCGAAAATGGCCATGAAATATTGAAGGCCTGCATTACGGTTTAATAAGGCATGCGCAGGTGCTTTCGGACAGTAACACAAAGCTGCTAATAACCCGCTGTCCGGGCGGAGTATGTCTCTGCGCCGTTCGCTAAATACGGTATTTGCTTTCCGCTCTCATGCTCACAGATGTGGCATGCTAAAGCTCCATCTGGCTCATGAGCTTGTGGTACGCAGGAAGGTCTTTTCCGTTCCCCTTGACGTCCCTGTAGAGGATCATGTCGTAAAGCCCCAAAAAGCCCTAGCAACGCGCAGAATCAGGGCTCAAAAAATCGCGAACACGCCACATTACAAAGAGGTGGGATGGAGCTGGGTCAGGGTTGTGATGGTGGTGGTGGTGGGGGGGCGGAGGGGTGTGTTCGCACTGAGAGAGGTGCTTTTAGCAGAACTCGGGATGAGCTGTGTTTTTAAACCCACCAAGGTCAATGCGCCATGGCGCAGTAAATGCGGTGTAAATGAACTTTGAACACGATTTAGTGTAAGGGCTGCGACAGAAGGGAAGGATCCTCTCTGCTTCGGCTTGGCGCGGTGCGGGCCTCGCTGACAGAACCGCCCTGAATCCCCTGACAGGGAGCTGCAGCTGATTAGGTCATCTTTTAAGCTGGCCCAATCCCAAGCATTAAACGCACCAATCCCTCTAAATCTCGCCTCAGCAATTCCTGTGTACAAACATGATTGATCTGAACCTCGCCTGTTGCCAGAGATACGACATGCTAACCCATCGATAGGCTAATGAACCGCAACAACGGGGGGAAGAGCAGGAACAACGATCCCTGTGATCAGACATTCCTTTGTACAGCAATTCGACACCACCGGTATTTCCACTAATTTCCCTAACGAAGGAAACGAATGCTTTTGCACTCACGGAGCTGCAATATCTCCCCTGGCTTATGATAAGGTATGTAGTGTGACAAGATATACAAGCCCTACCTGCTCATTAGTTTGAGTCAGAATTTGCCCTGGAATACCAGACAATATTAATACCTCTAGCACAATACCAAATTCCTCAGCATGAAACCTTTCACTGACTTCATTAGCGTGAGAAATTACAATGGATACAGATTTTAACAGTTGCTTAGTGCTGTTGTCACTTCACCCAATTTACAATGTAACAAAGTAATTCTGGGAGATTGAAAATATACCTACAGGCAACTTATTCATATGTGTGCACAGGCGCACACGCCCACTGAACCAGTGCTCAGAAAAATGTGAGGAAGAATGACAGTTAAGTCATAATTAACCTACATCAGTTGGCACTTATGGAGGAATTGAATATAGCTGTGGACAAGAAGGCGCTTTGATTTGATAATCAGGAAATTTGAGCCCATGGCGGCAAAAAAAAAAAGCTCTTGAACGAAATAATTTGAGGATGCATATCTTCAGACATTAACAAAAAAAAGAAGGCATTACGCCCATCATTGTTAGCTGTAATCATAAAGCATACAGGTAGATAATCACATTGCATACAGGTAGGTGAACACAGAAGTGGCATCAAATTGTAACATAGTGCAGAACGACACAGGGGGCCCATTATGGAGATTTGTCAGCTGCTGCAAATTCCACCTGCTATAATTGCGCAGGACACACACACAGATACATATCCACACCTTCTTCATGTGGTGAGTGGTCTCCTAGTGGGGAAGATGGGCCTTAAGTGGTTCCCTACCAAGCCTACTGCCCGCCCCCAGCCCCTCCCCTTCCCCCAGCCCCTCCCACCCTCCCAACCCACTTTTCCCATTAATGATGCACTGTCAGTAACTCACCTGTAAAAGGGAGATGGGCTTCCCTGGGCCTCGCAGCTGAACATCACCTCCCTGCTCTTCTCCATGGAGTCGACGGGAAACACGATGCTGCCCGGCTGCTTGGTGAAGGTGGGGCTCAGCAGGCCGCCGGTCCCTGCATGGCCCGAGAGAGAGAGAGAAAGAGAAAAGAACCCCAATCTCCGCTTACACCGTGTGTCAAATCTGCTTGCAAACAGACAATTAGTCAAAGGCGGGCAAGCAAGGCCGGCCCTAGAACAGCCATTAAGAGGTCCAAAACCACAGCCAGACAAAACATATCAATTAATTCTGCCTGCCACCGCTCCCTCCGCAGCTGAGAAAAAGAATTATTACGAGACGCGGCGTTGTCTTCAAACGCTATTTAAGCCATAATGGGATCACTCCTGATTTATACCAAACAGCAGCGGAGGAGGATGCATTCTGCCTTCACCCCCGCTGTTGACTTGTCTCGTTTTCCCAGAGTGCAGCTGGGAGAATCATGTCTGAAAGGGGGCAATTAGCAGCGCTGTACAGGATTCCGCAACTCCGGCCCTGTGTGTAAAATGACACACGAAACAACATCGCTGTCCCCGTCGACCGTGGCCGGCCACGTGGAGCGGTGGTAGCTCGAAGGCAATCTCTGCTCGACTTGGCAAATGGCACGGAGTCAGGAAGCCTTTGGTGGAAGGTAAAATGACAGCTTTTGTAATCCTTTTATCCCCCAGTGAGGCCTGAGACCTGGCCATACTTGGTTTAGAGTCAAAACTGCGCATCTCATTGGTTTGATGTCTGTAGTGATGTCCAGACACACCCACAAACACACACTGACAATTGTACACAAACATGGATGCACAGACATAAGAACACACACACACACTTATGTACACAAGCACACACATAAACACACTTCCAAGCTGCCAGTATCTACTCATAAGGGCATAAAGGAACATTCACCTCCTTCAATTGAATATTTTCAACCACAACAGCTCGATAGCTAATTCCTACTCCAAACATCTTTATTATATATTATTATCTGTCGATTTTTTTCAGGTAGGTTACATATTTGAGAAGAGGCAACAAAAACTATGAAGGCATAAATGCTTCAGTAAATACTTCATGCTGTGTTATGACAAAGTGGCCAGTGGACTGAGGATGGCAGTGCTCCATTACTTAGATATAACCACATGATATGCACTGAGGCTATAAGACTGATGCACTCCCTGGCCTGCATTCAGCAGTGCTGAAAAATTATATTAGTCCAAAGTGAAACAATAATTACCGCTGACTTAAAAAACTGTTTTTTTTGCATTTGCTTTAACTGGGGAAATGCATTTTTTTTATAGCCATTGCTGCGGCTGCTATATTAATACTTTCATGAATTACATACCTACAATTTAAAATGATGGAAAGCTGATAAAGCCAGCCTATGCTTTTTCCCATTAGCTAATCGCTGCTGTTTGTCCTTGAAATACTCTTATTGGTACATTTGTTTGAAATTAATATTGGTGATTTGGCTTTCACAGTAATTCCACTCAACAAATTATGCATCCGGGAGTCTTAGTATGGATGCTTCTGTAACTACAAATGAAGCTCAAGTGAATTAAATCTGATAAGAGAAATGTTTTCTTTCTTTTTGCAAGAGCCACAAAGAAATATCAGTAATAATAATGCTGGCTCACAAAATTAACCATATATGTGTATGCGTGTTTAATATAGACAAAGCTAATTATAATGAGCCACACCTACACTGTGTTATTAAGCATAAGGAAAAAAAAATTAAGAGCTTAATCATGTTTTCAATGACTTAAGGAGCCTATTGATTCACCCCAGTCTATAATTTGATCAGGTATGAAAACTTACTCGTTTTGCGTATTTGTTTGCAAAATCACATAATGAATATTGGAGCTCTTCATGACATGCAAATTATCTCTCTAATAATGAAAAGCACATAATTATGAACAATTAACAGCTTGTTTTGATTCTGGGATTGCAAGTGTGGTTGGAACAAAGACCAGCATACACAGTGGGCCCTCAGGATGGATGTCGGGAACCGCTGTCGTAAACAACACGACTAGCTTAATAGTAATTGTATGAGTGACTACAACACAGTAGTGAGGTCTTCTCCAGGCATCAGAGTCTGTTCCTGGAAATTGGGACGGACCCAATTTGCACAGATTTGTAATCAGAACCTGTCCAAGTCTGGACCAAATTTTGCATGCTGTGTTAAAGGCAATATGAATACTTTTACATTGAATTGGGACCCAAACAGTGGAGAACAGAGGATCCATTTGCCTGTGATTCACATGGGTTCTGAATTGCCTCCAAAATTATGGCATGCTTGATTGAGAGACATGTCACATCTTCTGTGATGTTTTAGTCACGTTTTTCATTTCTCTTCTTCCCCATTCCCACTTTTCTCCCTCCTTGCGCTGCCGTTCTGTCTGTCCCACTGGGCCACCATCCCCTGTCCTCTCAGGGGGGAGGGGCCACACATTTGAGTCCTGCTATTCTCATAGCAACCTACACTTTTGATTAATCAACAATCACCTATTGAATATTCTGTCTGATGATGAATGATGTCACCATAACGACTAGCTCATGAGACCGGAGAGATGCTGCTGGAGGACGATGATACTGAGGATTTTGGCTGGCCTAACCCTTACTATTCCACAGTGAGGCTGAGCAAATTGTTGGCCTGTCAATGCGGTCCCCTGGGCTTGACCAGTAATAGCATGGCTGGTTGGCGCTAACAAGGCTGCATCAAGATCAAGCGCTTTGACTGCATGAGCCACCTGAAGGCCTCCTTTGTGTCCGTTTTCAATGCGGCCGGTGCACGCTCCACCATCTCCCAGGCAACACAAGAACACAGCGTGTATGCCGGCATGCGTGAGCCGTATTATACATTTCTCACAAAGCAGCTACGGCGAGCGAATGTCAAGCAAACCGAGCATGACTGAGAACCCCAGGACCTGAAACCAGCGGTATTCTGGTCCTCACTCGGCAGCGAGCGGACTGACCAAACGAGCATCGATATGATCGGTGTGAATCATTTCAAAGGGACCCGGTGTGAAAGTGCACTCAGAATTTATTTGGCACTTTTTGGGTCTTCAGGGAAAGACAGCCATTGAGAGAAAGAGTGTGAAGGCTGTCACTATGGGGATGTTGTTAGAGAAGTAACTTTGCATATTTTTTCAAGTCTATGTAAAAAAGCTATGTTCAAAGCAGACTGACGCTCGCTTCTTCAAACGACTGTAAACTATGCATTTTATTGTTCATATTCCATCACAAACGCTGCATGGGGTGCTCAAGAAACATCAGACAATTGTTTTTAGAATGCAAAGGAACATTTGGGATTACCCTCTATTGGGGGAGATTTTCCAACATTTTATCAAATGATAGATTTATGAATTACCTTTTCTTGCGTGCAACTATTTCTCTAAACTCTTTAAGGACTGTTTTGTTGCAGTCATAGCTCAAAGTGAAGACAGAATGAATTTTAAACTGTTCACAACACCAAAGGTCAGGTTTCTTATTCACCGACAGCACGCCTTCACATTTCCAATACTGCCGAGATCCAGCCCACTTATTCTCTCTCCGCAACAAAGCGGCAAAGGCTTTTTTGGCAGCGGGGGGTATCAATGGAACATTATGCAGTAAATAACAGGAGCGCTCAGGAACAGAGGACAGTGCGCATTACCCCATGCATTGTTTAATTCTGACCAAACATAAACAAGCACGAAAAACGGAATAAAATACCTGACAAATCGGTCATTATGGAAATTATTCACTTGCATTCCAGCTCCACTTTTGTGCTTCGTCCACAAACCCCATTGTGCGGGTTTCTAAAATGATATGCTTTATGGATGCCGGTGTCAACAGTCTCGCTCAGGCTTCATCTTCACCGGCAAAGCTATTTTACTTAAAAATCTGTTTTCGATGAAAATGAAATACATTCTCGTAAACAAACACCACCTCCAATCCCTTACTTTGTCCATGTTTTGCAGTGAATATATATATATATATATATATATATATATATATATATATATAGATATACTTTGTTTTTCACTGAATATATCAAATCTCCACATTCTTCTGCTCCAGCAATCAATTTAGCGCTGGAAGTTAGCGCATCACAGATACCGCGCTTCGCTGATTGCTGGCGAAATTGATCTGAAATGGTAACTTGATAGTTGCGAGGCAAGATCTGCAAACAGCTCTGGACGACAATTTTTTTTTGTGTGTGCTATTAAACTTTATGTGGGTCACACTTTCTCCATTTTACACACCCATGATAGCCTCCCTGTGGGCCTCGGTGCTCCAGAAGAGCCCTGACACTCTCCTGCATGGCTAAAAAGCCCCTCTTCTTCCCTCTCGCCGACTTAATTGGTTTATTCACCTATTCATCTGCATTGGGTTTGACATGAGTAACATGGAGACACGGAGGCAGGGAATACTCCAGGGAGCAGACAGGTGCGCGGGGCTTGCACACAACAAACCCAGCCCCCGACTGGAAGCTACATTTATCATCGTGTCATTCATGCGCAATTTCTCATCCCTTTTTTTACGAGAGAACAGGATGGTATTTTCCAGTCTCGAACTTTCCAGAACTTGTTCCTCCACAACTTTTTCATTAATTTGTAATAGCCATTTGGGCCTCAGGAAACACAGTGATTGCTAACTTTTTATTTTTAATACACCCGATGGCCACGGTCCTAGAAGGTCCCCCAGTTTTGTTTCCAAGTTGAAATTCCACGACAATTTCAGACCCAAAATAACAGCCATGGTGAGGAACGTATGTAATCTACTGTTTTAACTGGTCATTAAGTGCTGACTAATAAGAAGAACCAAAAATAGACTGTGGGTGTTCTTTGTTAGCATGGTACTGCAGGCCACTAAGTGCTTCGGCAGAGAGGTAACATTGCTCAGAAAAGAAGTATATCTCAAACTGACAAGCTGGTAGCCTGTGGGCACTAATATAGTGGTATCCCAGGAAACACTAACTGCCTTCAACTCACCCAACCAATTGTGAGATGAGGCCAATTGTGTCCTGCTACTCCAGGCTCCAGGTCAAAGCTAATGGCATAGCTTAGAGTACATCCTGCAACTACAGAAACCAACATACATGTGTGGTGAACACCTTTGGAGATTTGATGGACATTGAAAACTCAGCTAAAACTTTTACATCTTAATTGTATCTGATAATTTTCTATTCATGCGCTTCATTTCATCAGACCTTCATTCAGTGCGAAAGACAT
Organism: Albula goreensis; assembly: GCA_022829145.1. Classification (NCBI taxonomy): domain Eukaryota; kingdom Metazoa; phylum Chordata; class Actinopteri; order Albuliformes; family Albulidae; genus Albula; species Albula goreensis. The sequence goes on along the minus strand of CM040754.1, from coordinate 27,671,286 downwards.
ACATCTGTTAAATAATTGAATGCATGAAATAAAACATACACCCAGATAATCACTCTTGTTCTTCAGAGTTTAATAGAAGCGGTAATTCAACATTTAGTGTTAAAGGCTTTCAGATTGTGTAGAAAATGGATTAGGCAGTGCTCCGAGTTCATTAATGTAAGATCATTAGACAGAGCAGGAGGTCAGAGGCCCGATTCACAAGGAACAAGTAATCTGGCGGTCATTCTGAGCCGTAATTGGTAGCACATATGATGCATTTAGTTCAGTATTACTCTCTTATTATGTGGCTTGAGTAAAAGAATTAGATATTCTGGAGATTAAATAAAGAGTTACAGAGACACAGAACCACATTTAATTAACATCTATCTTAATTCTGACTCATGATAATAAAGCGCAGGCCTTGGTCATCGTAAGTGACTGATCTTAATGAAAATACCATCACAATCACCAAAAATGAATGAAGACCATTACGCTGGCATTAAAGAAAGGGTATTGTTTATTTGTAGATCAAAGAAAATGACAAATGTGGACAGATCCAGGACTCAGTTGATGATAATTTCAAGTAAGGAGGTGAGCACATGTTCAACTGGATTTAACAAAGCACTACATAAGAACAATGATCATGAAGGAAATGTATGCATTATCATCTACGTACTCCTGTAAATGCATCCATCTCAAACACTCGAACCGATGATTTCACTGATATGTAATAACACATCCAAATCATCATATTACATGTATTCATTTGTCATAAACATGTTATAAAGCATTTATAACATGTCACAGCTATGTTAACTTTTTTTTTGTGGAGGGCATAGTTACATGAATTTCAAAAAACCTGATGTAAATAAACAATGTAAACCCAACAAAACTAACACAAGCTCTTTGGCCTGGCAGTTCGAACATTGTTTTTCAAAATGAAGGCTGGGGAACTTTGTTCCATGAGGCCAGGGGACTTTGCTCCGTTTCTGCTCCTCCTGCTTGTCCATGACAAAATAGCCTGCATTGATCCTTCTATTCAAATTCACTTGATGTATTAGAGCCTGAGCGCTGGAAGAATAATCCCAATACTTGTCGGCCTGGCCTAACTCCATCCAAACAAGGCTCATCCAACCCATTGGGTCAAAGGGGTGGAAGTTACAAAAACTTGACTTCAGGTCGATCCAACCACAATGATTTTTAAAGCAGGCACTGGATCTAATTGATTCTTAAACATTGTCGTGAATCATGTGGTCAGTGATATTAATAAATGGTGTTTCATGAGCTATACGGATACGAAAAGCAAAAACACAAAAACATTAATACTTTCTTAAAAGGGTCACTTGAGGTTCAAAAACAAACCACCACAGTGGTTATATTGAATCCCCTTTAGAGTATTCAGCTTTTGATAAGAGGAAGAGAGAATGAAAAAAGATCTGCAATCAGGAAATGTAATTTAGTGCATTATATGTTACAAATGAAAATATATGGTTCATTTAAGCTAGGATTGTGCCCGTTGAAACCCTTACAGGGCAAGTTTTAACATTATATATAGCAAAATACTGTCGATGCTGACTTTGCTTTGCTTGTGCTTAAGTTGTTAAGTACAAAACAAACTGCCTTAGCATTTTACACATGCCCAAAAATATTGCACATTTGACCCTTTTTCCAAAAAAGTCCAGACACCTGAAAAGAGGCCATAATACAGGACTGTGCTGGGAACTGTGGGTCTCCTGGTCACCCTAATAGTGAGGAACTTGGGATGCCTTCTTGAAACAACGCAAGCCCCCCAGTTGACAAGTCTGTGTGCGTCTGTGTATCCTTATGCATGTTTATAATCTGTTTTGTGTGCTGTGTGTGTTTGTGTTTATGGAAGTATGTGAATAAGAATCAACACACAAAAAGAGTGAAAAAAACATTCCTTGTTGTAAAATATGTTTTTCTTTTCATCTTCTCACCTGACAACACAATAGAAATGTGTTGTTAAAAGCCTGGATTTTTCACACGTTGGGGAGAGCCCACAGAAAAACGGCGCTGTATATTCCTCTTGCGTTCTAACACGGTCCCAGCATCCCCTTGAACCGGCGCCCTTAACGGCGCTGTTTTGTTTCCACTCAGACATGCACGTCACGGCGGTCTCTGCTGGTTTGCCTAATTCCCCCAGTGATGTAGCAGACGCCTTCCATGTTCCAGGGCCCCCGGAAGCCCAGGAGATTGGGAATACGGAATTCTGATGAAACCACACAGCTCTGCACTGGGGGGAAATCAAGACGCTTCTCTTGACCCGTCTCCAAAGTGCCGAGTGATGAAAGCAGCTCGTCGTACACTCTCTCAAGCAAACCGTCGCTAAATAACCCGCCATCATTACCCGCTGATGTAATTTCCACCGCTCGCTATTAGCTTGCGCGCACGTGCGCGAGTACATTACTGCATTGAGAGAAAAAAAATAATTAAGGACCTGCTTAGATCATTCATAACAGCTAGAGAGGGAGTGGAGAAAGAAAGGAAGCACAAGCACTTTAAGCAGTTCACAGCATCCAGATTCACTTCTGTGCAATTAAGTGGTTTATGTCATACAGTAATGGCTAGACTTTTTTTAAGATTTATTCAATGTTGACATGACGGCGGTGGAGTGGAATTGTAATTAAATCGCACATCTTTAGAGCAATGATAAACTGCGGAGCTCAGCTCGGGTTTACTCCAGAACAGGTGCAAAGCCCTTTTTTGTATTTTCAGGAGAGAGGCTTGTGCACTACTGCAGTTCCGCTGCTTCTCACCCGCTCTCTGCAGGGAGCTAGGCCTGATCAATGCACCTTTCCCTGCCTCTCAATTACCATCGCGCGGTCGTTGAGAAAGCCTCGTTCCAGTCGGAAACAGAAGGAGAGGGGCGAGGGGGGTGAGCGCCGTGGGTTCCACCTGCCCCCCCTCCCTGTTTTCGGCGCCGCGACAAACGCATTACTCATCACTCCGTCTTCTGGGCTGCTTAATTGCGACAACCTTTCAAAAAAAGACCTTTGAAACATAAAACACATTTCGGCAAATCACGAATGCGAATAAACGTGGGCGGGCGGGCGTGCTCGATAACAGGGCTGATTTTTAATTTTATTTATTTATTTTTCTCCCTCCCCCCACCTCAGATTACATGAATAAAACATTAATTGATGTGCATATCTGAAGGGGTGTCAATGAGACGCAAAAAAAAGAAAAAAAAAAGTCGTAAACAAAAGAAATGAAAACAGCCTGTGCACCTGGTCTGAAGCGCTGACATCATCAATTAGCAGGGGTTTGCCTGAGCGATCGCCGAGGGAACAGCCGCCACGCTTCATCCTGCCAAATAATTGCTTCTCCAGAGGGGGAGGAGCAGGTGAGTCCACCTGGAGAGGCACGAGGCCCGGCGGTTACTGTGATACAGCGAGAGCTTTCATCAACAAGGTCCGGGGCCCTCGCTAATACCGTCATCAACAAGATATCTGGGCTAATGAAACCCTTAATGGAGCAGCCAGCAGTGTCTGCAGAACAACATTAGGAAGCAAATGGATTTTGGGGGGATATTATTTTTCGGTCAATCAGGGGGAGTCTAAAAATATTAAACAAGCTTGAGTGTTTCATCAAATTGATTGCTGGGTTTCGCTCGCGCGGGCTGTAACCAGATAGGATATAACGCAGCACACGAGCGGGGGGCTTCTTACCGAGCAACGCTATGTTCACTTACGCGACGAGTCCTTATTGGATTATATATTTATTTTCTTTCTTTCAATAGCACAGTGATTAAATCTAATACACCTCATAATTTAATGTGCGGGTAATCAACACGTTGTAACGAAGTAAGGACGAGTGTGACGGCTTAGGAGGCTCTGAAAAATGCGAGGCCGCAAGCGTTAGCGGGCGCGCTGTGGTGCCTACCCGGCAGCGGAGCGGATTAGCTGGCGGTCTGCCAAGGGGGGTGAGATGGCACCGAGGCAACCCCCTAAGGACCGGGAGATGCAAGTCTACCCAAGCAACCCCCCTTCCCCCCTTCACCCCTTCACCCCACCACCCCTGTACAGGCTCGCCTGGAGAGGGACGCACTTTGGTTAACCACTAATGACCAGTCTCTGACCTGTTCAAAATCTCACTGGACCGCCTGACACACATAACTCTCTGGTCAGGGTCAGGCTAACAGGCAGCACAAGGTTGGTGAGGAGTAGCAAGAAAAATGACTTGGTGTGAGCGTATTTTATGAAAGAGAGCACACCTTTAGCTAGTCAACAGAAATGTACACAGCTCCGTGCAGTGCTAGTGGGTACTAGCTCACATGTACTGTAAACAACATTGTTTTTGTAATGCTATCTGAATAACAGTCATTTATTTTGGATGTTACAACTGAACATTTGTTAAGAGAGAAAAGTGTGCACTGCAGTTGAATCCAATTTAGATTAAAAAAAAATCAATTTTGCCAATATTAGGCATTGTGATTGAAAGTCAGAAAATATCGACACAAAATATAGCAGTTACTGATATTTACAGTACAGCTGTCTAATTTATACTGGTGATGCTGCAAAAACTACTTCTGTAGATTTCTTCCATGACAGTAACAGTCGCATCACAACCGATCAAGATTTTCACGAAAAGATCAAAATCATCCATCATTTTTGTAAGATCCAAAAAATATATATTGTAGGTTTTGCAAATAGTCATTATATAGCCTATGTAAATGAGCATACTATTTAAATGAAAAAATATTAATACACTGATAAACACTAATGAAATTGCCTCATTCAATACTTTCACTCAAAACTGCTGACCCACTTTCTAGTCTTACACAGATGAGCACTGGTTCAGAGATCCAGGAGAATGCAATAGGCTGGGATTTACTGGCTAACTCCACCATTACCACTACTTACACAGACACATGCATTTAATATTTCAAAGATCCTTCAATTCAGCTCTTATTAGCATTTGTTTGACCTGTTTTATTTCTGTTCTTGAATCATAAGCCTAGTTCCCTTGTCGGTTTCTATGCCACTGTTTGGTACACCATGGGTTTATGTTCCTTCTGCATCAATAACATGATATAACTTCTCAACAGAGATTACACTGAGTGCAAGCTAAAGAAACCAAGTTAATTAACCTTCCGCATGGATCTACTGAGCAGGCGACAGGGAAATGCTCTTTATAAAAGTATTACATGTTTGTGATGTAACATGACATAGATTAGATGGGACCTGTTTGCTTCATACCTATTTTATACAGATGGATATTCAATGTTTTCCTCTAAGGCATGATCACAGCATCGCACATGGGAACTTAACACACAACCTCCAGGTTACAAACCCAGAGGTCTTAACTCCTGAGAGAGAGAGTGTGAGTGTGTGTGTGAGAGAGAGAGAGAGAGAGAGAGAGAGAGAGAGAGAGAGAGAGAGAGAGAGCTCTTTACATAAGCTCTTTACATTTTCTAGCCTAGGCCATACTGCATTTTGATTGGCACCCGTAGTTTTCTGAAAATGGATTTGGTCAGCTCGGGGGCAGTTAATCATTTCACACACCCACCCCAAAGATTTGTGTTATGTCAGAGATAGTAAATGACCACTGGCTGATTTCCAAAGTGCATGGCTGGGAGTTGGGCTGAGTTAATACCCACCTCAGTCACGCAGATAGTTACGGGCCTGACGAGGGACTGTCTTCCCATGTAAATCTTTTATATCATTAACATTTTCAGTTGCCACATCCCTGTCAAAATTCGAGCCTAAGCTTAAAGGAGATTTGAAATCATCTATCTTCACTCGAACGTCCAAACAGGCAAACAGACTGAGACTATGTCGTAGTACTCATGTCATCTTATTTCACTTCTCGGTCCTTAGACTGACAAGTAAGCAGAGGGATTGATGTTGTCGGTTTTACTCCTGTCACTTGACTTCTGACAGCAACTCCATCAAGTGAGAGATTCCCAGATATTGCAATTTGTACAGCTGATGTTGCTGGCATTGTTTCCGGTGTTTTCCGGTGCGTTAAAAAGGTTTCTGCAAATGCCTTTCCAGAGCCTGATTCAAGCATTAGACTAATGCACCTTCTTCACTACTACCGACACATCACTCCTAACCTTTGAAAGCATGTTACCTTTAAACAATGAAGAAAGTCATGTTTGAAAATAATATGATAATAATGACAAAGAAATTGCAAGTTGTTGGCCTGGACAGGGCTAAACACTCAAGGGCACTTACTTGTTGTTTTTGTTTTACTAAAAACATGTATTTCTATCAACCTTGCCTCAAGCTTTAAATTGTAGGTATCCTAAATAAAAGGTTTGGAAAGAGATCAATGCCATAACAAAAGAGAAAACTATGTTGACTTGGCATATACTCTGCTGAATGATGTCTGGACAAGCTATTTGAAAAGTATATTCATGATTACATAGATTTTCATTTCCAGACAGTTTGTATAGAATGTTGTCCAGATGTATATATCTGTGAGCTAAGACGTGTTTAAGCATAAATGCTTTCTATAGATCAAGTGAATAGATAAATAAAGAAATAAAATGTTTTGTTGCTGTATATTATGACTCAACTCCCAAGGTCCTTGGGGATTTACATTATAAAACTCTTTACTATTTCTTGTTAACTTATCACAGATGGCTAGAAATTATAAAGCGAGAATTTTGACAAGTGGCCCTTTAAAACAGTTCAGATGGAGGAGAGGCCTCCTCTGTTTCACATGACGACAGTTCTCTCTTCTATACAGACAGCAGCTGCAACGCTCAGCATGACCAGAGGGGGCGATATAGCGGTGAGACCAACAAACTTACCTGACTTTTCCCCCTCATCCCCAGCAAGGCTGGCCAACTGCTGTCTCACCAATTGGGACCTCAGACCATAGCAGGCAATGGTGAGACTGGGATTCGAACCCCCGATCTCAGGACTCGACCAGGCAAACATCTAACCCTGTGAGCCCCCTGGAGGCTCTCTGAGTGTGTTTTCAAGGCCAGCCTGACTCATCCTTTTATTTCTTTTGTCATATATCACATCCTATAGCTTGAAAATAGCGCGGCACAACGATGCAGGCCTAAAATGGGTGTCATTGAAAGTATGCATTATTAAACCATAAAAACCAATGATCTAATTTCTTTTTAAAGCCATTTCCCATGTTCCTGACATATCTCTTGCATACATTATCATATTTGATTTGGCTATCCTGAGTATAAAGTTTGAGCAAATGAGGGGATGGATGGTCATTGAGCAACTAGTCAGCAAAGTCTCATGACATCACCCTCTGACTGTGTTCATTTCTGCAGGTGAGATCAGGGAGTGTATTCGGCTGGAGTAGGCATTTAAGCTCAAGTAAATGCTACACATTCTGACTGATATGAGATACACAAAAGCAAAACTAGATAAATAAAGGGAGTGGGCTTGTGAAACCTGAATAAACCAACAGAATATGTCCAATTACGTGACCAATTATGGCGGAATATTTTCACTGTTCACTAACTGTTCATGGGGTTCCAGTCCAGTTTCTTTCTTCAGTTCCAGCGCTCACATACAATAGCAATGGAATGCTAATGTCTTCAATTTCATAATGATGACAGACACTGCCGTTAAATTATGTGGCAATGCATGCATTTATCGATTTTAATAATTTTACCATCAACCTTTCTAAAATCCCACATAAGGCACACCTACATACACGTATATGTTTTGAACATCTCACTCTTTATGTCTCTGCATATACTGCAATTGATATTATACAACTACGACACTAACTCTTTAAGGTGTACTGATTAAGAAAAATAAAATGATTGAATGTCCTGGCATTATTAATCATGTCGCAGGTAGACTGTGAAAATATCTAATCCAATCTCCTCTGTTGGACGAAAGTTAATAATCAAGACAGAGATAGTGTTTATACTTATTAAGAGGGCAAGGGTTGAAAATTGGATTACATCCTCAAGCTCTTTGAGGAAGTAAAGCGTGCTGCAGCTCTGAGAAGCTCAAACCGTTGGGTATACTGTAATCTGTCACGCTCGTAAGGCTGAGCAGCAGTTCAAGCACACATCTGTGCCTCCTTCTTCTGCTTTTGTCTATCCCGTCATTGACACGCATGCAGACACACAACCATAACACACAGTGTATTATGCTTTTGGCTCACGTATAGCAGTGGCATATTGCAGTTCTTTTCCGCACACAAAGCCGTAAATGGTTTAACTGGTTAATTGCTTTGCTGAGAGCCATCTGATGATTGTCACTGCACAAACAAATTAAACCCGGAAAAGAATGTTGTATTATAGAATATTATACAGCGGAATCATGAAAATAAGCAATGGATTTTAGCTGCAGTAATGGCTACAGCTCTGAGCAGTAGTGACTACAGGTGTAAGCTAACGAGTTTAAAACATGATAATATTAATTGACCACTGATTATTAATGTATAGGTTATAAGTGGCTGTTTCAGTAATGCAGCAGAAATAACAATGCAATGAAAAAATGTAACAAATGTACTTTCCATTGCAGCATATGTATTTGCAATGATCTTTTAATTAATTTCTTGTATTTCTGTTTGACTGCTACTGATATGTTTATGGTTTACCTTTTTCTTGCCGTTTTTTGAAACACCTGGTCAGTGGGGACAATGCTATGCTTTTTTATTAGGGCTATTACTCTGTGTAAATACTGTGTAGGGAAAAAACACTCTTAAAAGTTACAGTCAGAATGTGCTTAGTTTGGGGATCAATACGTTAAACCCTCTTTTCCAACGATTCCGTGCCCCAAGTGCATCTAGGCTTAAGCACCAAAAAGCTAGTGGAGACTGCAAATAAAAAAAGGTGCAGAATTCCTCTCAAGCACTTAAGTCAAAGTTATGTGCCCATAACTCAAGTCAGAATACCCCCATGAATTAGCTATGAGTGTGGCCTCTGGGTTCCAAAGAAGCGACCGCTATTCCCCAAATATATAAACACATATCCTAGGTAATGGGGATGTGCTCGCCTGCATGCTTCTTCGACCAATGTGTTTTAAAATTTTTGTACCAATGTGGCTGAGAAAACAGATCGATACTGGGCGTAAAGTGACTTTACACATATAAATGTAATACAATGGAAGATTACACCCACTAAAACATGCCATGTCTCCAAGATTCTCCAGAGGGAAACTTGCATTGCGTCTGTGCCTTCTAAAAGTGTGATTCTAATAATCTCAAGAACACATGCTTCTGGTCTGACTGGAAATAGCAGTAAAAATAAAATCGTAAATTTTCTAAAGTGCACATGATGGTTAACGACGCCCATGCTCCTTAAATGACTTGCATGACTTGGGTAAATCTGGATCTGCCTCATTCGTGTTACCCTTCATTATTGTATTTGACTTCCTGCTTAGCATGTGTCATATGATTTAGCGTGCTCCGCTAACAGCCCTCTGAAGCCGCAGTTATTAATGAGCCTCTGAACAGGATATTAAGATAAGATTAATTCCTCCAGGCTCTGCCCAAGGGTCAGCTTGATATGATGCAAACCCCGCAAAATCCTGCCATCGCTTTGTCAGTGTTTATGATGCACAACGCGCAAATGGATGCTTTAGCCATCTTATGATAACAAAGAAAGGGAGAGCCTGCATTTTATAGCTGTTATGACTGATAAATATTACAGGCTTCATAAATTTAAGGCATCAAGCACTCGCATCACTACTTGTTAGTATAACATCCACGGTCTAAAATTGATCTGAGTGAACGTAAAACTAGTATGACAGTCACTTTAGAGAGGTCTAACTTTCAAACCTCAGTGAAAATACAAAGCTTTTATCTGAGAGACTCAAATCGAATCTTGCAGGTGGCGAAAAAAAAACATCTGAAGATGATCTGCATAATTTCTGTTATATAAATATATTCAGTATCTAAATGTCAAGGTATCGTATAAAATGTGCATAAAATATGTGACAAAATCAATAATAAACAAATATCAGTACACAGGGGTATGAAAAGGCGATGCTTAGAATGAGACTTGTGTACAGTATTTCAATATAAGTCGACAATAGTATAATATCGGAGTTCATCATTTTGGACACCAAGCTCTGCATTTTCAATTCCAATGTAAAGTTGGGGCTGCTCTGTTGTTCAGAAACATGGAGGACAACCAAAGCAATAAGCAACAGACTATAGTGCTTCATCAACAAATGTTTGTGGACCATCCTGAATACACATTGGCCAGACATGCTCACAATGAAGATTTATAGAAGATTATTTTTTCAAACCAGGAAAGGATAGATATCCACATTGTGAGGAGGAGGTGTACTTAGCTGGGACACATTTTTCAGAAACCATAGGCAAATGTAACCAGGCAGTGACTAATATGAAACCCACAGGGAGGGACATGGTGGACGGACTAGGAACAGTGGGAGAAGATCTCCAGAGGCAGAAATGAAGGTAGAAAGCTCCCACTGGAAAGAGCTGGAAAAGGCAGCCAAGGACAGAGTGAAATTGTCATTTCTAGGGTTTTTTATGACTTGTTCCTCTTTTATTTAAATCTGGAATGTCTGTTCATAGTTACAAGCTGCACTGACTGCTGTAACTTCTGCCATTGGTTCAAGAAAGCAGGTTGGTCCGAAACACTTGATGTGAAACCACTGCTTCTATTCACCTCAATGGGTCAAAGGTCAACAAGTTGTCAATAGTCAATGAGGAACCTGACTGAGCAGTAGAGGGCACTGGTGAGTGATGAGACATGGCCATCCCTGCTAGCTATAACCCTCTCTGGGTGATTTCACACTCAGTTATTCATTGCCCCCTAAGGCAACCAACCATACTCATATTTGATAGCAGAAACACAGCGGGGCCCACCCATGCACTGGAACAGTTCCTTTACAGAATGAGCCAATCAATGACGACGCTTAGATAATACTTAAAGGTAGTTATGAGATTCTTCTATGCTCACTATATCTGCAGTATAATTGATCTTAATCTGATTAGTGATAACCTGGATTATGGTAATTTCATTAGTGGTAATTGGCTACTGTTGCACATGATGATCCATATCTATGTCAGAATGAGTTATTAAGGCAAAAGGGTTCATGATAAAACAGGCAATTCCACAAAAAATGTAGCTTTGCAGCCAAGACAGCACCACAACATGGGCAACGTTCATGGTGCTGAAAACCTCACAAGATTGCATGGGACCAGAGCCTGGATTCAATGAAACATCTGTCCTTCATTTTGATGTACAAATAAATGTTCTTTTTTTTTGTTCTTCATAAACAAACATTAGTTGGGTTCAGCAAATACCCAAATTAACTGCAGAAGCAGGGCCTGCTGGGAAGTAGAACAAACACATGCTTCTATTGGTGGGGAATCAAAACAGCAGGAAAGGGGGAGAGAAATGAAAGGACTGAGATATAGTGACACATGTTGTCTGAACAGAGGCCTATATTTTACTCACCCAGTGAGCCAAACTGTCACTGCTGTCCACCGCACAGTGTCAAAGCTTAATAGGAAACTGAAATATGATCAATCTTAGTACTGCAAATCCTGTGCCTTGCTGTATGACACAGAGCAACAATTATGCAAAAAGTGTATTTTCAAGTTCTTACTGCTTCGCTCTCACCTGCAGGACAATGTTTTTGTGACGTCCGAGACCACCCAAAACCGGGTACAACGCTGAAAAGAGGCGTGAGAAAGGCTCTTTGGAGCCAAAATAAAACCTAATCTCAAATTCAATACCAGTTGACAGCAAATGATGTCGCTGAGCTTACCTCAGCATGTATAAAAATAAAAAAAAGCCCTCAAGAAGGCGACACACATCAAGGAGATTCCACATTCTGAATTCTGGAATCCTTTCAATTCAGATTCATATTTTAATCCCAGAATAATAGGAGCGCCCCAGTTTGGGCCTGAGCGCGGCACCCCCAACCTTCCCCACCCCCTACTCAACCACCCCCCTCCATCCCTCAGATAAGACTCGTCCGGCGAGTGGCCCAACTGTTTCAAGTGTCTTTTGTTGCTGCTCTCCTGAGGTTATTCCGAGGATTCATTTAGAAGTACCGCCTTCTCCTTCCCCTCTCTCGGAAGCAAAAGAAAAAAAGAAGTGGGATGGTAGGATTCAGGCAAGGGCCCACGAGCTGAGCACAATCAGACACACTGACTGCACACGTGAACTTTAGAGAAAATGTATTTCTCCATGCTCGGAGGAGCTCAGTGGCTGTCTAAGCATGCATCTCTGGGAAAGGCAATGTAAAATACTATATAAATTGGTTCAAGGTCAAGGAATTGAGAAAAGCTGCTCGTATCTTTCATGCTTCGGAGGAGCTATTAGAATGAATAGTGCTCTCATGCATTAAGATGGTTGAGTAGGACAGGATATATTAATCTTCCTCAGATGAGACGCACATATATAAATGTACAAAATACATTATTGCAGATGTGACCTCTCTCCATTTGGAGATACAGTAGAAACTTAGCAATGAGTAGACTGTTGTGTGAGTGTTTGCTATGTTTAAGTTAATTACTTTTTTTTTAAGACTCTGATTTGCCCTCTTTCCTGGCCTTGGATAATTGTTATTACAACAAGATCTAAAAATTCAGATCATATTATAACAGGCCCTTTTGAAAGGTACCATTCCCACACTGTGGCTGGGACCAGGCCTTGCTTAGGTCGACTTCCCGGAAGTTTTTACATCTTTTTTTTTTGCATGCACACCCGTGACAGCTCAGCAGTTGTTGGCCTACTTCTAAGCTCTGAGGCAGCAGGGAATGCATTGGAAAATCTCACTACAGCAGGTCAGCCAGCTTTGGCTCAGCTTGTGCTATGCTGGTTCCAGCAGTATGCAATGCAAACCAGCTTTTTAACACTCTCCAGCACTGATATAAAGGTTTTCAACGCACCGCGATGTCCAGACTACCGACCATGCAATATTCCCTGACGCCGGAGGGAAAGATTTCGTTGTAACATTTTGAACTCTTTCAGTGAGTTGGGTGGTCATTACTGTGCTATAAGCACAAGAACAGCAAATTTAGGCAGAACAAAGGGGGTAAACACATGCCCCCATAGCCTGGTCCTTCTTAGAATCACAGTCAATTTCCAGATTTCCAATGCCCCTCCAAAGAAAAATCCACCCCCAAAGGAAATCTATAGCCAATGCCAAATTCTATTACCTAATTTGTTTACCGTTGAGCATTGTACCCAATCGGAACTGATCTTTCACACTCAGATCGAGTCAAAACGGGCCACAGAGAATGAGCTCACAGTTCTGAGCCTTCTTCAACCCGGCAGCTCCTCCACACATGATAAACTCAAATCTTCGTCCCTCTCCAGCCTCTCATTGGTGGAATTAGCTGGCCGCAGCCTTCTTGCCACGCCTGCTCTGACGCCTCTACTCGACTAGTCTGCTCATGGCTTTTGAACAGTGCATGATCACTTCACACCCTTCTTCAAATCTGATTATACAGCCGTTGAATAGAGTGAATTAATTTCATACCTAATCCTGCACCTTGCACTGCTTTGGTGATTGACAGCATCCAGACAATGATCTTAAATTTATATAAAAAAAGTGAAAGTCAAAGAAAATACATCAGAAAACCTATTATGTTATAATATAATGCCTGAGAATATAATACAAATTTGAATGAATTTTTGCACAAGCTTGGACAATACCATTTATGAAGGAATAAAAGCAAAAGTGTATGGTTTTTTAGCAACACATCAATGAACTATTTTTTTATGATTTCACAGTACAGTTCCACAGGAGCAGTGGACTGCAGAGGGGTCTTACAAAGACAAGACCAAACATGAAATGTGTTTGAATGTATTTTAGTGACCATTGCTAGTAACAATAACTGGAAAGTTTTATCGCAGACTCTATGGATCCAAAAATGCAAAGCATATAATGAAGTATGTGTCATAATCATATGACATGGTGATGATGAAAGATATAAAAAAATATTTTAGATTTATATTAATGATATGAAGTAAACAAAAAATCCATTATGGTACTGAGAAATGTGCTCAATGGTATAAAATAGTTGTTGAAAAAAACCATGAATGTAACGAAGATTAAGATTACAAACAAAAAACGAGTACTCGCTGGTATGAGTCCAACACATTCTCTGATTATGTTTGAACGAGAGAGTACTAAGCAAGAACAGCAGACAATGCTGCCGTCTTACATTTAGATAAGAAAGCGATAGGCCAACATCCTTCAGTTACCTTAAGTACGACGCCTAGACCAACAGAAAATGATAATCCTTGTTTGTTGACCCCCTGCAAGGCTTTCGATAAACAAACCAAAAATATCCATCATTTATTTTTTTCTTGTTTAGCCACTGTACATGCAAACAGGTGCAGGTCAGTAAGAACCTGCAATTATAACTTTGCACAGTTTATTTTATGTGACAGTATTGCCAAATGGAACTAACAGTTCTATTCAATCTAGCCAAGCACTGTTTTGGTACTGAATTAACTGATTTCTTAAAAGACGGCCAACAATTTTCGCTCAGAATTACTTTCTTTCACGGTGTACACAATCTATAATTACATTGGTTATGCTACAATAATCAGGTGAGCCATTGTTTTATTTGATTTTCCTGGGGTTGGGTTTCAAATTAGCCATCATTCCTTTGAGGGTTGTACATTGTCCGAGGGTGCATACCTGTTGAACATACATGAAATTGCTGTACATTACAAACTTCGTAAAAGGGATAAAACTCTAACTTTTTTTTTTTTTAGATGTTTTTCTGTAGATGTATTTGTAATTTTTCACATAATTGTAGTATGAAAGCATACCTGGAGGACTGACCCCTCCCCCTGAGTTTTCCACAAGAAACCTTTTTAATCTGTTCTGCCATCACTCTCCCACAGTGAATTCATAAAGCCAATTTACCGTCCAACATTCTCTTAGCCTTTCAGACTGTGCATTGCTTTTCCTTTTGAGTAGTTCAGCTGTGATTTTAAGTGCCTTGCACCAGTATGTTGATTGATAAAACCCACCATTTTACCATGACCAATACTATGATGTTGTTGATGTTTTCTTCAGTAGGGTATAATTACAATGTAATTGTCCAAGTGGCTATTTTAATCAGTGGGCCTGATTTTATTTATTTATTTGTAATTATTTCAAATAGGAGGGGATTACACTATTACCTGGACTGGTGTCAAATTTCAGCTAGTGAAGACTTTAAAGAACAGTCTCTCAAGAATTAAAAGTCAGTTTTAGTGAAATTTGTATGAGGAAAGGCACTACAAGTAGTGACAGCAAATTATGTCTGTGTTTTTCATTCACCTACAGATAAAACTCATTCATATTATGCACTGGTGCTTTAGAATCTGTAATGCAAAGGAGAAGAAATTAACAGTGGAACTGCCCGCTTTTCATGACGAATGGAGACAGCAGGTATTGTCAATTAGAGCTGCCCCATCGTGGCATGTGAGGAGCAGTGGCAGGTGCGCTACAGATTACGCGGGTGGAGCGTCGGCCCATAAATCAGCACTCTAGCTGGCCTAGCGGTCTGTGTTCTCCCCCACCATCCCTCCACAGGTACGCCCCCACCGAGACTCTGCTACAACCACTACAACCGCGTCTCTGGAGCTACCGAGGTCAGACCGCTCAGACCTTAACAAGTTCAAATGCAAAATTACACTGCTTCCATCCACGGAGAGTTCTCTGTGAGTGTGTGTATGTGTGTGTGTGTGAGTATGAGTGTGTATGCATAGTGTGGACTGTTAGTGTTTGCGAACATATGGATTTGTGTGTGTCACGTATCAGTGTGTGTTCTATATGTATATACATATATATTTGCATGTGAGTGCACGTTACTTTCAAATACACACATAAATATGCACATTGGCTGTATATATGTATTCATAAGTGAGTGTCAACGGTTTTTTTGCTTGTGTGTGTGAATGTATGCGTGCGTGTGCCTGTAAAAGTATGTGCACGCAGGAATGTGTGTGCGTATGTTTGTATGAGTCAACGCACTGATGTGGAAAAATATATGTACGTGTATGTTTCGAAGAGTGTGTGTGGGCGTCTGGCAATCCGGTCGTGCTCCTGAGACACAGTGGGCACCTCTGCCGGTATAACGCTGTCCGTAAATTCAGAGTGCTTTTTTACGCACGTCAGGAGGCACAGGCCATTTTCCCCCTCTCCGTCTTGACAGGCGGGGTGTCTCAGGTGTGCAAATCAAAAAACATTTGAGCCAGGGCGAAAAAGCCATCAGTCGAAGGGACTAACTGGATCAGTGGGAGGCCGCCATTAGCGCCGCTTTATGTGACTGTATAAAAGATAAATGAAAAAAGAGAACGCTGGGATACAATGTCAAAATGAACAAGAGGAAGGTGGGGGGGGGGGTGGGGGGTGGGGGGAGAGGGGGAATTAGAATTCAGCGCCAGTCCTGGGGTGAGAAGGGATCTGTGGTAATCAGATGGTAAAGGGGGTGGGGAGCAGGCGGAAAGCAGGAGCCTGGCCTGTCGCCACTGACAACAGAACAAAGGAAGAGGACTGGCGGGAGACAGAGATGATTACTGTCCCCTTTCGACATTCAGCCAGGTCTCCCGGTGAATCCTGGCATTTTGGGGGGTAACCTGCGTTTTGGCTGGCATTCTGCCGACAGCTTGACCTTTTCTGTCACTTCCACGGTTCTTTTGCCTTAGCCCCCGCAACTCAAGGCTCCCGGTGAGACTCAGGCTCCACGCTTCTCGACGGGACTAGCCGGAGGGGGAGGCTGAAGCCGTGGGATCGCTCAGCCTGTAATCTGCCAGAGCAAATGCACAAGGTAATGTTGCTTTCCCAAGATGCCTTGCCATTTCTGGTACTGTGGTATTGATTTGGCACCGCCATCATTCTGTGACGTAGCGTAGTTTTAGAGCCCCTGCTTAATTCAGTGTTAGCTGCTGGTCACGCAGCATAATTGGATGGAGGCATATGCTCTCCTTCAGTCGATTGTCTAAAGCCTGGGTTTAAAGTCACCCTAGAGGCACTGCTGTTGCGACTTCGTACACTGTAACTGTGAAGAGAATTTACATCACTTAAAACACTCACCCCCTCCCCACGAAAAACCACAAATATCTCAGACACCAGACCATGGTTTATCCATCCAAGACCTGATTTATCCTGTGAGTGCCACCTCTCCACGGATGACAGACCCACTTGAGTATGTACACAGCTAATGGTTTAGCCGTTTATAAATTTTGTTGAAATTAGTCGACTTATTAATATTAAATCCACACTTTGCTACAGGAGTTTCTGTGTGAAAACTGTTCCATAATGGCAAATGGAAATTAGAAGTATTATACCATACTGGTTTATCTCATTTCATAGTTCTGAAGGTGGTAGTGTAGCATAGTGTGAGCTATGTATAGCTGAGTCTAGATAACTGCAACTGTAAAACCCTGAATTTTTAAGATACTTAATTCTGATTGGTCGAATGGATATTGATTACTTTCCTTTAACTGTCTGGTGATTCAGCATATTAATAACTCAAGCAGCTCCAGCACAAGTGGCACATACAATACATACAAAGGACAATAAAACATTCTGTTTCAATTAAAGATTCAATTTACAAACGGTAAACATATAAAAACATATAAAAATAACAAAAGAGTACATCTTATTAACTATGCTGCAATAGGCTCTGGTATAAATGGAATACATGTATAAAGCCAGCCTGGTCTACTCCTTATCCAGCAGCCAACAAACTGGGGTAAAAGACAGGAGCTTGAGAGGGTGCATAAACTGGGTTTCCATGTTTAGGGGCGGGGGCAGCGCATTAGGACGGCCCACCTCTTTATCTCAATCAGCACAACATCTCTTTATTAAACCTGAAATCACCTGGCGATTGTTAAAGGGCGATCCTACCACTTTATAAGTAAGACAAATTAAACCCCTCCATCAACTGAGATCTATGTGAGCCCCTGGGCACCCACAACTTCAGCACAATGGAGGCATCCTTCAGCTTCGCTAGAAATGAAGGACTGCTTCTTTAAATGTAAGACAAGGATTTCCTGGTACACTTGAATCCCCCCCTTTCCCTTGCTGCATATTAACAAAATAAAAAGTCTTTAAGAGAAAGGGAAAAGGAGAGAGAGAGAAAGATATTTTAGGGCTGTATTTCAAAAACAGACTATCTGCCAGCCTCTGGAGCCGTACACAGAGAGAGCAACAGGACGAGGAGCCATTTCAAGTCTGGAACCAACAAATTGGGACTCAGGGGAAGTGGTCAACTCTCTCTCTTTCTCTCTCTCTTCCCTCTCTGGGTCACTCCCTCTTGTTCATTTTCTCTCCCTCCCTTTTTCTCCCCTTTCTCCCCCGTTCCTTCCCTCCCTTTTATTTAGTTACAATAGCTACCCATTTGCATGTAAGCAGTTGTTTGTTCTGATACCATGGACTTTTTAGCCATTTACCTTTAGGATCTGCTCGAAAAAAATGTATAACGTTATTTGAATTCTACTCACACTTTAATTGGATTGGGTTTAATGTAATTTCTGAGTAAATTGGATTTTTGGATTTAATTTGATTGTTTTTTTTCTGTTTGATTGGCTTCTTGAATTAACAATGGATGTATGTTCAGTTATTTATGTATTACCTTTTCCCCCCGGCAGTGATTACTGGTGCAGTACGGTTCTGAACATACACATTAGTCGGCCCCCAAAATCGAGCTGATTTACATTTTGCACATTTTTACCTGAAGGTAAACAGGCTGTGAAACAGTACTGTCTTCCACCAACTAAAAACTCAACAAGTAACAGCTGGTGCCAAAACCAGTGGCAGAATATTAACTCAGTTGCACCCCTGGATGGCACCAGGGCACAAATAGAGTGCCATCCCTCTTTCCTTACCTAATTAAATCACACCGTCTTTCACAATCAATGAATTCAAATGAATGTTTTATCTACTCTCATCTCTTCCAACTCCATCTTCTAATTTGCATTCAGAATGTTTTATTCTTCCTATATAAAAGCCTTTTTTTCCCAGAAAGCACCACACAGACATAATTATTCAAACACATGTTTACAATGCAATGCTACAATCTTGTTAGTTGTATCTAAATGGGAAAAAAATATGATTAATGTTTGCCTATGTTTGGTATGTGGGTTAGTTACATTCAAAACTCTGGCTTTCAGAGTGCAACCTGCCCTAAATACATATGAATAAGGACACAAACTTCACAAAGAAGGCGTTGGCATGCCACATCAGAAGTTCTTAATAAGACGTTTTACCTGCGAGGCACCCCGCAAATGACTGCAGCACCAGCAGTTTCCATAGCAACATCATCTTCAGTTTTCTGGGGTCAAAATAGGCTCACATGCAATCGCAGGTGTAGGGAGTCCTTTTCCGTACCTTCCCTGGCCTTCTTTTCTGAAAAGAGGATGAAAGAGAAGAATGATATAGGGCATTACTTAAGTCACTGCGTTAGGCGAGAGATTGATGAATGCAATGAATTTCTGTTGAAAAAAAAACGCACAAACATAGTGTTTGTTTTCCATTAAATCAATGTAACTCCCAAATGTAATAAACAAGATTTAATCAATAGCCCGTGAAAATACTACAAAGGTAACCAAAAACAAATCAGTTATAATTTCCGTATAAACTATATTTAATGTAGCGGAGGACAAAGGTCTTTTGAGGAAACGGTCTATGTGACGTGCAGAAAAAAATTCTGCAAAGCAGACAAAATGGGTGGCGTGGGCTGGTAAATTGCAAATGATAGATCTTATTTTTTTTTTTTCAGTTCCTTTGAGTTGAATAAGTAAGTCGGAACAACTGCAACTTTAAATTGTTCTTTCATCTAAAGACCTTCAAGTAATTACCAACAACGCTTTAAAGTCAATGTGGTTTCAGTTGAACTTTCTCTCAGTATTTCATTCTTCCATCCCAAAGCAACATAGCCCACTGCTATACTGTCCGGTATAAATTTAGAAGAGCATACACCCGCTATACTGTCTTCTGAAACCTATATAGGCAGCCATTGCTCACTTTCGCTGTGCAGTCCATCCTGCTGACCTGTTCAGTTACTGCACCAGAGGTACAGGTAGATCATACATGTCAAATAGACCTTTCCCTGGGTGATGATCACAGACCTGTGCTGACATCTGAAATGAATCCTGAGCATTTCAAATGGAAGTCAATACACAGGACACAACAATAAGTACCACCAGCACTACTACTGCTGCTGCTGCTGCTGCTACTACTAAACACTACTACTACTAACAATAACAATAGTAACAACAATAACCCATGAACCATCTCCAATCTGTATGTGAATATCAATCCTCCACTGCTTTTAGCACACTGCCATGTCTGTTTATGCTGTTGTGATTTGATGATTAAATGGTAAACGTACTCAGACTATTATCATGATATTAAACTAGCATGGACAGAATTTAGTATGAAACAGTCAAATGTTGTGCAGAGGTTGAACTGACCAGCAATGAAATACAGGCGCGTGCATGGCGGCGTGGACGTCAATGACTCTATACAATGCTCAGAAAGATTCTCAATCTTTAGGAAAACGTTGTTGCTTTAAGCCAATTCAAGAAACAATCCAATGTCAGGCTAATTCTAATCTAGCTTCAATTGTTTCATACTTCATAATGCTGATCCTCTGAAGAGAAAAGTTACTAATTATGTAAATCCACAGTACAAGTTAAATATGTGAGTCAGGAAAGTCTCACAGACAGCCTGCTTTCTGCCACAAGCTTTGTTTACACAAGTTAAAGTTTTACCCTGTCACCCAATGATGAGAGAATTTAAATACAGTTATGGGAACTTTGTTGCTGATATGTATTCCACATTAAAAAAGTATTTTTCCCTGTTGGGGGCTGAGTCTGGAGACAAGAGGCTGTGAGACAGTCAGCCAGCTTAGCGTTCTTCTCCTCGGAATGCATCCTAAGCACTATAGCTTGTACAACAAATTGTCATCTCCTGTACAAAATCACCACCCAGCCAAACGATGTCAGAAACTATACTGGCTGCTACAAACATACTTCCACATGGTAAAATACGAAAAAACTTGCCTGAAACAGAAACTGTTGTACATGAATGCAATTATGAAATAAATGCAAACCAGAATAACTTCACTGTGATTATTTGTTTTATAATGGCAAATGAATCCATCGCACTGTGACTAGTACTGGAGCAGAATCGATAGGTCATCGTACCCGTATTGGCAGGTAACTGCTTAAAGTAGCATTATCAGCATTGACGCCATGACTGCTCCTGCTGTTTTGGTATGATAACGATATAATGACGCGTTAATTTTCTGCCAAATAAGACGTTGTTCTTTGTTTTGGTGTGCTACAGATGAATGGGTGTGTGTTAGGTTATGCTGAGCCTGAGAGAGCAAATTTTTTATTTCATGAATGTTCAGAGTGGGCACATTTCAAAATGTCTATGTTCTTTCAGTCCTAAGTTCCCTCAGCACCCACTGAGCCAATTTCAGTGAAAACTGGCACAAAAAGTGGACCATTATGAGGTAGAAATGGCTAATTATTGTAACATCTACTTAATCCATTTCAATTAAGTCTGGCACAATTATGTTTGGGTGTGTATTGGAACCAACTGAATATGTTCAGTCAACTGATCTTTTGCCATGGTTACAGCAGCGTGAATCGCATTTTCTAAGGTTTAAAGGCTTTGTATCGCAGCACCTACTTAACTGTTTTTGTATAATGCTTGACTTGAATATGTAAAATTAGAAGCCCTACTGAAAATGAAATCATTTTAATTAAGTGACGGCTGAGGGAACATAGGGCCTTAGGGACCATTGAGCTGAGGGAATATAGACATGATGGAACATAGACCTGAGGGATCAATGAACTGAGGGAACATAGGGCATAGGTAACATAGAGCTGAGGGAACAATGAGCTGAGGGAACATAGGGCATAGGTAACATAGAGCTGAGGGAACAATGAACTGAGGGAACATAGGGCATAGGTAACATAGAGCTGAGGGAACAATGAACTGAGGGAACATAGGGCATAGGTAACATAGAGCTGAGGGAACAATGAACTGAGGGAACATAGGGCATAGGTAACATAGAGCTGAGGGATCAATGAGCTGGTGGAACATAGGGCCTTAGGGACCATTGAGCTGAGGGAGTATAGACATGGTGGGACATAGACCTGAGGGATCAAAGAACTGAGGGAACATAGGGCATAGGGAACATAGATCTGACAGAACACAGGGCTAATGGAACATAGAGCTGAGAGACCATAGGGTGCAATACATCTGCCTACAGACTTAACATGTGGGCATATTCAAAAGGTATGAAATACAATAAAAAAGCAATCTGTAACAGATAACCTATGAAAGCCTTTGATCCCTCAGGTCTATGTCCTACCATGTCTATACTCCCTCAGCTCAATGGTCCCTAAGGCCCTATGTTCCCCCAGCTCATTGATCCCTCAGCTCTATGTTCCCTATGCCCTATGTTCCCTCAGTTCTTTGATCCCTCAGGGCTATGCCCTACCATGTCTATACTCCCTCAGCTCAATGGTCCCTAAGGCCCTATGTTCCCCCAGCTCATTGATCCCTCAGCTCTATATTGAAGGTGCAAACCAAAGAATCTTAATATGGCCAAAACAATCAGTAATATGAAGGGGCACAGCTATGAGAAGTATGAGGACATTGTTTTGTTATGTAACAAATCGGCGCTATCAATCAAAAAACATGAGGCTTGAATACAGTAAGACAAAAACATTTTAGCTTTTGTGATTTGTTCTCATTTACCTTGAGGTATGGTATTACTAATGTATACCAGACCTCTTGATGGAATAAGACCAGATTTTTCAGTGTGGACCCAATTGATTGAAATAGCAACATTAGTTGGAATTTCTGTCCATGAGAAGCTCCAAAATGTCAAGTGAACATGAGTGTATGTCCATCTTAGTCAAATTCACAATCCGCATAAATGCACTAGCTTATCAAAGTTCATGACAAAGTCCATTATGGTTAGATTGAATGTGTTCCAAAGGCTGTGATCAGTAAATGAAGTAATACTAAATAATAACCAGTAATAATTAGGTTTTAATTTGTAGTAGTGAGTGTATCTGAGTAATCTGAACATGATAGCAATGTTGACTTTTTAGCATTTCCTTAATGCACTGGAAAGAAATTGCTAAATTTTAAGGCTTAGAAGGAGGTTGGAAAGAGTATTTTAAAATTCAAGCCACCATCTTAAAGTCTTAGAAATTTCTGTAGCTTTCTGATGCAGAGCAGTGTCTCCATCCTCAAACTACATTTAACCTCAGAAATATTTAACACAGGTCTCAGCCATTTGCCTTGATTTCTCTTATAACCTTTGATCTAAAAAAAATGCAGGGGCCTATTTTCATGGTTTTAATTCAGACAGCAATGAGCGGTTGTATACCTCTGATTCAACATCATAAGTGGGTCAAATATGCAGCTAACATATTTCAACTCTTTAGCTACCAGTAAAATGCAAAAACACTACTAAAGATCCACGCTACTGAGAAATCAAACACATCCAAGATTTTTGTTCTGATGATAGGAGAAAATTTGTTGGCAATATACAGGTGTCAAAAAGTTCACTGGTTTTACAAAGTTTGAATATGTGAAATAATTATTTAACCCAGATCCGCACAGAATATTAGGGGCACCACCTCAAGATGGACATTTTACTTTACAGTACATAATGATGAATCTGTGCTCTGAGGAGAAATAAGGGGGGTAAGCTAGCACCAACAGAAAGGTGTTACCATGACAGGGCCATTTTCTAGCCTAGCCAGGAGTACCCACATTAACCATAAGAGGTACACCCACTTCAATGATCAACAGGGGCAGAACATGATATGAGAACTGTAGATTCCAATACAGTTACTGGGAGATCTAATCGCTTTAAAATTACTCTGTCATAAACTAATCAATACCCAGGGGCGGAGTTTCCGGGGGGGCTGGGAGGGCGGCGCGCCCTCGGCCCGGGGCCCAGGGGGCCCGTAGCCTCTGTTCCAGGCTGGGGGACCGGCCCTCTCCCGACGACCGCTCAATGTGCGATATATGTGTGCTTATACATGTTACCCCAGGCAGGATGAGTCATGGTTGGTAAAAACTTTACAAGACTGACTTCAGTGATGTAGTTAGGTGTAAAATATGAATAAAATGACGCGTGCTGCATGACCGGCTTTATTTTCACTCACATTTAACTTCATTACGTGCAAATTTACAAGTGGATCGCCGATATTTTCTCCAAGTGTATTTACGCAAAAAATGTGGGATTTATCAAAGTTTTCGTATATCAGTTTGTAGGATCCGAAGGAATTTCAACGAGTGCTCTAATATGTTCAGATTAAGGCGCGTAAATGGAGAAACACGGCTGTAAAGCTTGTTTTTCGTGTTGTTGCTTTTATTTTTCCATTCACTCATTTTTTATTTGATTAAAAATGATTATTTGATTAAAAATGAGTAGCAAATTATTTGGCAGTAATATCGTAACATTATAACGGTTCAAAGTCTTATATAAAATCACTATTGGATTCAACATTAAAACAGGTCATTCGGCTTCATTTGTGTAATACTGATGAATACAATTAATTAGTTTGCTTGCCGAAGGCGCAAACTACTGCTCTTCTATAGAATCTTTACTTCTTCTTCTTCTTAATATTATTATTATTCCTGGTTCTTCCGGACGTATCTCCCCCGATAGTTTTTTAAGGTAGACATACCGAACTTGGCGTAAATATACTGGTCAGGTTGCTTGTATTTTTCTGAGCGATAGATTCATTTTTAAACTATAACGCTTTAAAAACGGCCTCCATTGACTTCACATAGGTGGAGTGTTGAGCGTGTTAATGTTGCTAACGTTACTAAGCAACAATTATAACTGCCGCTGCAATTTTAAAGTAGTTGAAAAATTATCCATAGAATACAGCATGCTTGCCGGTTAGCTACCTTACCGGACTTGACATTTTGAAATAACGTTCCTGATATAATGACACTGCAATGCTGGTCAGGTATAATGATCTTCAATGACAATTTCAGGTTTTGAACAGAAAGTTCTGCTGTTCTTTGACTGCTTCTAGTACTCTTCCTGCTACTATATCGGTTCTTAGTTCTTAGTACAATCATTCTCGTTATTTTTATACAAGGTAAAATGACGTTAGAGAGGGACTGCAGAGTGGAGGGAAAATATTGATGAATAAGGCCCAATGTGTGAGCTGTTGTAAACTGTTGACGGTTGTTATTTCTAGTAGCCCAGCTTATATCCTCTTCTTTCTCTCTCAGCTGTATAGCGGTGATGTTATGGACTCAGCAGTTGCTTGTGTCAAAAATGTAGTATGTGTGCTTGTAAGCCCCGCTGTTGCGGGCATGTGTATGTTGTAAAGCGATGTTATCATGAGCTTTATTGGGTTTAAAGGGCCCGGTCATGTGCCCCGCCCCCGGCCCGGTACTGATTTGTTCCGCTAGTGTCAATACCGTAAGTGTTATTGTTTCCTTTCCTTGAAGTCACGATTGAAATCACAGTGATAATCCCTACTGAGTGTATATGTACTGTATATACACACACACACGGAACTGTCCATGACATACACAGACCCTCCCAACCCCCCACCCCCCAAAAAAAATAAAAAGGAAAAAAAAAGAAAGGACTAAAATCGATCTAGAGATGATAGATAATACATACCCTTCATTCTGCCAATAAGGACAGACTACTGTCATTAAAGCAGTAGTTCCATTGGTATTAACGGAAGTTGTTGGTGGCTGGTGTGCAATTTTGAGCGCAGGCAGGCTGATTATGGGCCCGGGATGATGATCGCTGGCTACAGGACAGCGCCGAAACGAGGTCAAGCGAGGACTGCGGCTGTGAGGGTGGCACCCGCCTTCACTGACACGCGGCGACGAACGGCACGGCTCTCTGATACACACAGCTCTGTCTTCCTCCATTAGGAACAAGCTGAGGGAGCACTCCCCAGCGCTCCGCACAGAACTTCAGAGCACAGCCTCCGAATCTGAACGAGACACGTGCAGGCTCAGACACACGTACGCATACGCACGCAACGCTAAGTATGAATGAGTTATTTATGCGTTTATGCGTTATGGTCATGACGCTTGCGACAGGTATGACATAATGAAACAGATGCTATGACTGTAATACACAGTTCTGTCTTCCATTTCAAAAAAGCTGAGGGAACAGTTTTGAGTACTGTACATATCACAGTACGGCCTCTGAATAAACCGCACACACACACACACACACACACACACACTTTGAAAAACAACACAAATTATATATTAGTTATGTATGTTTTTCATGTATACGGGTTATGACACTCCTCCGGAGCGGAGACCAGCTCTGTGAAAACAGCAGTGATTCTACCCGTGTCAGATTTTTTTTTTTTTCCAGAGAAAAATGTCCCAAGGGCATCGCCACAGAATCAAGTGCCCAAACTCAAAAGCCGGAATCGTGTCAGAGGGACAGTAATTCTCTCTGTGCTCCAGGCCCCAGAAAGAAAAAGCACAAAAGTAGATATAAAAATCCATCTTGAGACAGAGTCCCACAGCAATGCTTTTAAAACAGTTCCTCATTGCATGCCCCCTGTAGACAATGCTTATTAATACCAATAAGTACATTCTATGTAGGTTAGCTGAAGAATGCATCATACAGCGTGAGCTCAAACTTGGGAACTTTATTGCTTTTTCTGCCGCAGGGGTTACAGCGAGGATGCCTTTATATGTACTAAGAACATACAGGCTGCCTCCCGACAGTGTCTTTTTTAGTCAAGATGTATCTACAACAATGCATTAGTTTTCTAGCCACAACTGAGCTAAAATGTACTCTAAGGAATACTCATAAGATTACTTCAAACGGTCAAGAAGTATAACCATTATGAGTTATGATGAAGGAATATGAGATATTTACGGAATATGGAATGCTTAGACTAGATGATCTGTTTAATACTATGGCAACCAGTGTTTGATTCGAGCTTCAACCACCACATCCTGTGGTAAGTCTCTTTGTAGGCATGGGAGTGTCAGAGAAGAGTGCTTTATGATGTAGTCCTAGTTAGGAGCAGGCTGCTGATGACAGGGACATTAGAGACAAGGGTGAAGGTGATGGCGATAGCGATGCGCGAAATGATCACAGTCCCTTGGCGACTGGCTAATCACGACGCCATTGAAGCTCTCTATTCTCTATTGTGAGATCAAAACAGCACGCCCTATCTGCTCTGAATGAAATCACTTACAGACTAACTATATAAGGTTAACAACACGAACACAGTCATGACTGCCTTTTAAAAAGCTTCTGAAGTTGTCCTTGACTGCATCGCTCAGAATAGGAGCAGACGAAGCAATCTGAAAATGGGTATCAGAGGGTGAAAAGAGATACAGATATGATTGGGTGAGTTACCTGCTGCTTAAGTGCATTTTATGTGGAAATACGGACTTCTGTGAGTGGTTTCGCTGTTTTGAGAGTTTACACCTTTTTTCAAATGAGGAGCTTTTTCAAGGTCTACTTTTTCCATTGTAAATATTTTTCATTGTTGATTTGTATTCCGCTTTTTGTGAGACCACCAGACACATAATATTTTTTTACTTACCAGTTACAGCACTGTTTTTCTATGATATTGAATGTATGATCCAAATTAAAACTTTTTGCTAAGAATTTTGTCAATCACCTTGCATACACTGAAATAAAATATTTCCAAAGGATAGATTACTACATATTCTCAAATTAATGATAGTAGCACCATAAAAGATACAAGCATACACACACTTCAAAATAATTGCATTTTGCTTTGATGGATTTATATACTTTAGATTAACTTTGTTTTCTTCTGCAGTCACTGCAATGACACCAGTGGATAATATCATGACATGTGGGCTCTCTCTCTATCTCTGGAATACCTCCATTTTGCTGCTACGCTAGTGGTGCACAGAAACAGGACTGTTCCATCTCAGCTGTACTATGGATGTAGCATATTTTGGAATAAAACCAACACAGGATATTGTGATAACTACTAAATATAATAAGCAGATATCAAACCATTTTTCAATATATGTAATCCTAGTTCACACAGCAGCTATTTTGTTGGTTTAGAAATCACTGCAGTTTAGTTTCTACTGAATTGTTTTAGTAACTGTAAAAGTCTGCATTTACACATTGGAGCACAGAAGCTCATATAAGCAAACATGGGTTCCACTGACATAGATTAAACTATGTCGGCCATTTAGAGGTTGGATTCTGACATGGCTAATCTGTACGGTTCGGCATGTATCTTTCTGCCCTGCCTATGTCAGCACTTACATGCTTCCAGTGCTCAAGTCTGGACACAAATAGAGCTAAAGTGCTTAACTCTGAAGTGTGTGATGCTTAAGGAACTGAATGAGCTCTAAGTGATTATATTTTAGTCATCACAGGAAACATTCCCAGAAATTTGACAACTTAACTCGACAGCTGTGATGAAGCAAACCAACATATAAAGTGAGATCTGTAAACAGACTTACACTACAATATAATTGTTTTACATATGAAATGCTACAGACGTCTATGTCAAAATGGCAAGATAAAATATATTGTCCTTCCATTCTGTAACACATTCACTATATGCTACAGCTATTGCAAATGATCACAAAGCAGTGAATTATGTTATGAATATATTTTTTTTAGCTGGAAAATGAGTCTATCCTCTCACAAGAAAGAAGACACACAGTGTTACATTTGCAATTCAAAATAATATTTTCACACATGTAACAAACTTAACTAGACTTAACTAAAGTGTTCCTACATTAAAATCAGTTTTCAGAAAGCATATATAGATTGAGGAATTTAATTGAGTTTACATACATTGTGTTAATAAAAGTCTTAATTATTAAGTCTTAATAATTAAGGATGACTTGTCGATGCATTTGTGAGTATAGTTTCAGTTAAAAGAAAAGTACACATCCATCGGTTTTCATAGATGTACTAAAAATTCATTAGACACATTTTAATTTTTTACTCATGTATTTCAACTGGAAAAATATGAATGTGTATTTGTATGTCAAACCAAATATACAAGTGTTCTACTTAAATCAATTTCCCTTTGCTATGGGAAGGAGTGACATGGAATGTTTGTACTTCCGATACAAAAGATAGCATTTCTACAAACAGTATTGATTTTAACAAGAGTATTACTACTTTCACAACTGAAATAACACCTGAATATGCATCAGCAAATCATACATAATCAATAAGAGTTGTTTTGAACTCAATACCAATTTAGCTTCAGGAGATATATCAACTAAAATGTCTGCCCCTTTGGGAGAATCTGCATTTTATGCATTCCATTGATTTCACAAATATTATATGTAGGCTGCGATGGACTGGCAACCTGTCCAGGGTGTCTCCCTGCCCAGTGTATGCTGGGATAGGCCTCCTGAAATCCTGGAATGCATGAGGTGGGTATAGATAATGGATGGATGGATTATGAATTGATTTATCATAACACAAACAGACATATGTATGCACCATCTAAACACTAACTGGATCTGTTTAATACTCTTCTCGGCAAGTTTCCAATACTTGCTCGATTTACAATCAAGTACTGTACCCACCGTTTTTTAAACAGAGGCACCACAGAATCCTTGAATGCCTTGAGAACACTCAAAGCATAATGAAATTGAAACTGAATCTGAAAATGAAAAGGGGATTCAGTTACATCTAATGTGATGAGTAGATGTCTCTGAACATCCATGATTTAAAAAAATGGTGAAATAAGGGAACCAAAGAGAAAAATCAGTGGTTTCTCAAGTGAGAATGAGTCAGTGAATGAGCCTGAATAAGTATGGGTTTCTCTCCAGTGGGACAGTGGGGGGTCTGTGCTGTCAGTCACCCCTTAGCTCTGATTTGGGGAATGAGTCCCAACGTTCCTATGTGGCGGGATACTAAGGCTTTGGTGGGGGGTGCTGAAAACGATGACTCCGAGCCTAAAAAAATAGCTCGAAGCCGACTCCAGAACAGCAGTTAGCTTAAGTAGAGCTGATGGGTCTCCACTCAAAAACATTGAGTCAATGAGACTCCTGTGAATAGTGTATATTGTACTATGAAAACATATCAGAGTACTCAATTACAGAACTCCAGATGTACCAAGCGAGGAACCCACAGAAAAGAGGCCAGACGGAGGTCAAAGAAGCCAAAAAAGGTGTGTGAAGTTTGAAGCCGTATTCTACAAAACTGCACTGAAGGTAGAGGCAGGGGACCAATTGTTTAAAAAGCATTGCACTATGGCATCAGTTGACATATTAAAACAAAGAATCAGATACAAAAACAGTGAAGTTGTGTAATCAAGCTATCACCACAGACCTGTGCACTTGTGACTGTACTTCTGTAAGCTCATTTGTTCAACTGAGGTGGTTTCTACACGACTACAATAAAAAGGCAAGGACCACTGCTTTTACATTCATGTCATGCAGTAAAATTAGGTGCACTGATTATAACAGTAATTATAGTACAACAGTGAAATGGAGTCAGTTGTGAAAACTGTAAAATAATTTACAGTGATAAACATGTATAGCATAAAGCAAAGCTACTGACCTAATAAATACAAATGAATATGTTTTTTTTATTTCTTATATTTGCATCTATTAATAAACCAGGCGACACCAGAGTGAACCCCTTCTGTTCCTAGTCTATTAATGATGGAGTCATGGGCCGCTCTTGTCCCAGTGTGGCTGAGCTCTAGCCAATATTGGTACTGTGGACAAACGGCGGCCATGATATTAGCCAGCCTTGAACTCTTCACCCCCTGAAACACGGATTGGGCTGAGGAAATGGAGAGGGTTTTATTTAAAGAGATCCACATGCCTGTGGCCTTAGCATTCTCGCTAATAAAATACCCCCTTTCCCTTCCACTCTGTTTTTTTTTCAGAACTAAATTAAGCGTGATGTATATATGCTTGAAACCTCCAGTGGAGAGACAAGAGATGTAAATGGGATGCGGTCTGGGAAGGCAGAAAAGATTTATGCAGTTTGCTATGGAGTAAGAGCAAGAGGTGCTACAGAGTAACTGAAGAGGAGAACGGAGAAGCTAGCTCTCTGCTGTACAGGATATGACAATTACAGCAACCTATGATGGCAAAATGATCAAAGGTGATAACTTGCATTCATTGCACCATACAAAATCAAACAAAAGTACATTTTTATGTGCTTCCATTTGCTAAAAAAATACACAAACATGCAGGGAAGGGAAACACACATGTTATTAGCAACTCCAACCTGTAAGCAAACCTACATTTGCTAAGCTAATTAATATCTAATCAAATCGGTGTTACAGCATGTGGCTGATAGGGAGGCTGGCTAGCCTACTTGTACAAAGGGACTGCTTTGGAGGAATGCTACATTTCTTTCAATGCCTTAAAGGGTAAAATACAGGTGACTGCTATAACACATGGCACTACAGCTGACATTGGTCTAATTCAGGGCCTGCCCTTTCCACATTACGAATGCACTGCGAGCCTCCTCTCTAGACTCCATAGCTATAATGGAATACTGGCAAAGCAAAACATATGCATACATGTAATGGAGCAGCTCTGGCACACCCGCTGTGAATATGGTCATACTTCATTTCATACACATTTTTTATACACAATTATATACAATTGTAAATAACTATATTTTTGCATATAGATGGAAATACTGTTGAAATACTGTTGGCTTTGACAATCACAAATGTACATAATTATAACTAATGCGGCATTAGAAGCAACGCTAGCCATTGTCTATTTTTTGAGGCGAGCAAAGGCAAATTCAACATGCGCACTACAGCTAATCAGCTGCATCAAAGGTAATTATCTTTCCAAATGATATCAAATTGAAATGTTATTTCTTCTGACCCGGGTATATTTTCAGTCTGCTGTTGTACGACATGCAGAACACAGCCTGGCTGTAGCTAACTAATAAATTCTTCGTCCTTGCTGTTTGTGGGAAATAATTACATCTGGCTCGAGCTGCCACTAATGTGCATCAGTATGTGGGGCACAAGTTGACGTGAGAGTTTTGACAGCAGCAGCAACATTAGAACTGTGAGGAAGTGGGATCTGCAGCCTTCTGATTGGTCAGTTTAGTCATGTGATAGAATAGTCATACACACTTAATGCATTTAATAAATGACTTTGTAATTTACTGATCAAGGTATTATATATCAAAGTTCATGGTATATATAAAAGATCATATGAACTGTGGTTCACATATCTGTGTTCACTGTATATATATATATACATCAAAGCCATATGTATACATACCCAAGATATATTATGTGTGAATGAAAAACTTGTTTTGTCCATCAGATTCAGTGCAAAATAAATAACTCTCTTCCACTCATAACAAAAGTCCTTGTGCAGAAGCTCTATATAGAATCATTAAAAATGTGACAAGACTGTCTTTATAGCTGAAGCTGTAATTAGGCTGAACCAAGATCCAAGACACAATGCTAACAGAATATAATGCAGCCAGCAGAGTATTAAGGCATGGTTTCGCTGAAAGAACACCACTGGCTCTATTTCAAATAGCAAAAATAAGGAAGCCTTATGCTGAAATAAAAGCTAAAATAATGTTACATTTGTGAGCAGACCTTCATGGGTGACCTAGCCATTCATGCGTAATGGTTACATTTTGGATACCATGAATCAAAAGAAACACATGGCGGTGAGGAGGAAGTGGAGAATGAACAAAGAGGTGAACTCCAGCTATATCCTCCATACATATTTCCTGGTTCTAAGCCTTTAACAGCCCAGGCAGAATACAGCAGCCAAAGGCTACAGATTCATAAAGTACTATATGTATCCATACACTCAATATTCTTTTATGTTCCTAGACAGTGAGAGAGAGGGTGAGAGAGAGAGAGAGCGAGCGAGAGAGAACAAGAGAGAAGGCAAACATTAAATGCATCAAAACAGAAGAGATGTGTTAGAACAATATTGTACGCGTCGCACTGTCAACAAGTTCACACCTATCAACTTAGAACGGAATAACTTCTGTTCCATTACACGTGATCATGAACCAGCCACATTCGAATTTAATCTTGTGTAACGTTTTGTCAAAACATATAGCCTAGCGTTGCTGGAGTATGAATCGGTGGGTGTACATATTTCATGAGAAATTTACTCAACAGCCATACTCTGCGAAAGAGCAAACATTTCATTTTTACATCTCTGAAACAAATCGAGGCACACCACCTGCCTGATCATTGCCTTGACTTGAGCCTATTTGAATTTACAAAAAAATAATGCAAAACCTACCGTTTTTATTTATTAAACACATTTTTTAATTAGCGGCATTACACAGTAAGTAGTTCTAAATATAATAAATAACGAACGTCCCAGGGGTGAGCTGCAGTAATGAAATTTGAAAAATTAAGAAAGTGCTTAATAATTCACTGCATGCAGAAATGAGTTACACCTGTCTAAAATGCTTAATTTCTCAAAGGGTCACGACTTGTCTTCACTGGTAAGATCACTGCCTTGGGCCACTTCCGTCAAAGGCTTTTTAGTGGCTTTAAATTTGCAGTATGACAAGTTAAACCTGCAGCATGACATAATGGAATAATAGACAGGACCTCCTGTATAACTCCAGTTCAGATGTATTCCTGACTCCTGCACCCTACGTTAGTTCAAAAATTCACTCAATCATAAAACCTGGTACATAGTAATGTCTTAGTGTATCTTTTTTTGACCATATAGTTTACAGTCAAAAGAAAAAATGGAAAATACTAGAGCAACACATACCTTAGAAATGAATGTACATGGCTTTTTTTAATCAACGTTACATTTAAGAAAGCCATGCACACACACAATAAAGATACGTATCATAATGTATTGATTGAAGCTCCCCCGCCACTATAGTGATTGTGGTATTATGGTATTGAGAGGTTCCTGGGATATGTAGTTTAAAGCGTGTCCTGTTACTGTGGAGTTGTTTTTGACAGAAGGGGTGCAAAGTGCGGCGCCCAGCAACCTCATACTTGCTTCTCCGCCCTCCGACTCGAGGCATGCCCCCCCTCCCCCATCCACATTCCCAAAGGGCGAAGGGTACCGGGCAGCGACCCAACCCGGCCTACCTCACCAAGGCTGTCGCTCTGACAGCCACTCACAGGGAAAGGACGCCAACCACCGCGTGTGGGGGACAAAAGGCAATGCACAATGAGCGCATCAGAAAGGCCGACCGAAAGAATTTCTTCTGCCTCTCTGACTAGCAATGTTAAGCAATGGCCTTGCTGAAAAGAAAGGGAGCAAAAATAAAAGAGAAAAAAGGGAAAGTGCTCTTCTCTGCAGCCTTGCTCTTTGTATTTGATATAACCTTCATGGAAGAATCCCTCCCGTTCTTTGTAAATCCCATTACTTCAGCGGGACACAGTATGTCGGCTTGGCTCGACTCATTATACATTACAACCGCCATAATGAATATCAGAACACAGAGTGGGAGACAGGTCAGAGATTTTAAAAACCCAAAAAAAAAAACACAGCGAAAGACTTTTTTTCTGCACCTCCATAATAAGCCTCTCCTTCTGCAGTGTTTATGATGCTATAATTGAGAAGCGTGTTCTAGATCAATTAAAAAAGAATAATTCTCCTGCCGTTTGTGGAGAAAGCCCTGGAGACCAGTCCTAAAACCGCAGTCTTTTCCCAATCTGTGGCAGGAGCAGGGAAAGCAAATCAAAAATAACTTCCAAAATTTGTACAAAAACCTGTAAATAACATAAAATTGCATGTCTGGGCTTGGATGGCATGGAAAGCCCTTGCTATAATTTGAACTGGGGTGCAAACAGTCTCAAACAGAATAACAACTAGGCCTAGAGCAGTGTCGTTTGGTAAAGCTGCATATATGACAACTTGAATATTAAGCACTGTACTACGAAAGCAAGCCATGGAAAAATAGCTTTAATGCATTGTTTTGAATCTATTTTCATAATGTAACACAACTACACAACAATGCCTTATAACGTAATACAACTCATATCGCTGACTTTTTTAAAGCAGGAAAACACAATCCTAACAATCAGAATTATTTATAATTTAAACAAACTTCTATTAACATTTAGCTAAAGATGTGACATTACCTTTAATATCATGCATGCTTAACATGATATTAAATGTATGTACAGGCAAGATGTCACTACATGCTCCGAGTGCAACCAGAGGGGAGGGGTATAATTAGAAATGGTGTGGGGAAGCATGGCGGCACAGGTTTGAGAGCATAAGAATCATCTACTTCATTAAACTAAGCAACCACAGAGAAACATACATGTATCTTTTGCACTCAGCTTTTTTGAAAATGTGAAGAAAAGTTCAGAACTGAATCAAATGCCACTTGACATACCAAATGACATACTGAATGCAACACATAATTGGTAGAGAAGTATAATGACTACATAAAATTGTGTAATTCAGAACATGTAGCTCCTAGCGGTCTCTCCCTGGTACCCAAGATAAGATGGGCTATTTATCCACTCCAAATAATTTTGTATTGTTTTAATTATTTAGACTGCATAAACTATTCATCTAACAAAAAAAGATTCAAAGTACAAGTCCACATAGTGCAACATAGTTAGAATGACTTATTTCTGAGGATACACTTGGTGTCCATGTCACAACAAGGTGAGAAGACCAACGTTGGGCAAGCTCCATTTTTGGCTATGTTCAAAACCCCAACACCTCCGCACCCTTCCTACAGTGCATTGACAATAATCATTAACACAACAATGTCACCTGGGTTAGTCATGTCGGTGCAATCTCACACTAAGCAGGAGACAAAAACAATGAAATATCCCATTTTGGGTATCACAACATGGGGAAATCTGCCTTAGCTTTGAAAATGGACATCACAAAATGACATTATGAAGTGGCAGGGAATAAAACAGTGGTAAGACATTAATGTTGTAACGATGAACTAGTGACTAAACAACATCATAGACACCTTCTCTTATAAACATGTCTTTTAGGTTCAGGAACACATAAGTGATTTTTATTGTAAATATATGGCCTATTTTATGTCATTTCATTAATTGTTTCTCTTGTTGGTCTGTTCTCTTGTGAATGTAGTTTTAAACTTGTCATTTAGCGGTTATCAAATATTCTTTGCAGCACTTGAATAAATTATGAACTGCTGTTGCGAGCTGGAACACTGATAAGTGCATGTGTGTGAACTCAATAGAGAGCAATGGCACTGAAACTACTGCAACATTAATAACTTCATATCAGCCCTTTTTTATTTCATACCTCTGTGTTTGTGAAGTCTAGCATTTGCTGTGTGGACTTCGCCATCCTGGGTTTTATTAAACATGTTTACGTTGCTAAGTATTGTGTGGGTCATTGCTATTGAGTTGGGTTGTAGTCTGCTTGTTGCGCATGAGACTGGATGGCCAGGAGAATGTGCCATGCTGGGGGGGGGGGGTCTATAAGAGTATGGCTTGAAGATTAGTCAGTGTGTTAATGGAGTGTGAAGTCACATTGACCACTTTCCTTGGTATAGTCCTGTATTGGTTACTTGCCTAGGCAAGAGTTTTAGGCTGTAGGGGGTCAGGGCAGTTGTTGAGAGTATTTTGAATAAATTTTTACTGTTAACAAAAAAAAATCTTGGCCAATCATGTTATATATCTTTCCTTTTCCTGTTTGTCTCAGGGAAATACTGTACTGAGAGAATACCATACCGTGAACTTAATACCATGATACATAGTGTCATGACCGTCTGTCTCACTCCTATCTCAAACCAACATCTGAAAAGCATTCCTCTTGAAACCTTACACCGGCACTCTCCAGTCTTTAGCGAAGGAGGATATAGAGCACTCACGCAGCACCTACAACAGGAAGTGATGCTGCTGTCACGTTGCATTGCATTTATGTCTGCAGGCTCTCACATCCTGGACCACATGATCATGTTGTTCGACGGAACGACACCCGTTGCGGGCTCCTCGTGACGGAATCCAAAACCTGTGGCGTGACGGGAGCCCCGTGCATTAATTCAGCTCCATGTAATGAGGGCGCAAACCCGGCTTTGCCCTTTTTCTGGAGGTCAAACTACAGCGTCAACATCAATATAAGGTTAAAGAGGTTTAAGAACAATTAATTTTTAAAAGTAGATCGTTTGTTAATGTCGCAGTGGAAATGTCAGCAGCCCACTCAGCTGTCCTTCATGAGTACACTCAGTGGATAATAGTTCCATCAAATATAATACACTTCAGCACAATGCACTTCACATTATTTAACTCCATCCAAATGAAATGCAGCACCTGCAGCAAAAGTAGTGCTGGTGTGTTGGTGTGCAGCATTATGCAGCAACATCGCTTTTGCTTTCAACTGCTGATCATCTGTATACTCATTTCTTGATATTTATGTTTTAATTCCATGTTTTATGTTGTAAGAATATGGGTCACAAAAACAGTTTCTTATCAATAAGAGCAGAATTTACAAATACAGAGAAGAGCAGAATGAGCCAAACTGGGGTGCTATAAAAATGCTCATGAACTTTCAAAGGGGTGTCTATCTCTCTCTCTCTCTCTCTCTGCCTCTCTCATATAAACTATAAAAGAGGCTGCCACAAGTATATCAACCACACTTATGTAGGACAACAGCCTCTCATCTCCAGAAGGACTGAATGGAATTCTCACTCTTCTTTTTACAATGACTAAAGTGGTTTTGTTCAGGATCTACTACTCCGATACACTGACAATGATACACAGAGTTCGTGGAAGTTACCCATATTACAAAAATGGAAACCGGACAAAAAGCAAACTGCGTAGCATTTACCACAATCAGCATCGTGCTACACAAACAATAATGTGTGAAATAAAAAAATGACATAAAATTTCCATAATAACACAATGACAGACAAGTAACACAACCACTTATCTCTCGTAAGTACCCGCATACACTGGATAATATTCTTTAAATGGGACACATTTCCCTCTCTTCGTGACGCAGGTGTTTAAGTACATGCCCATCAACCGGTCATATTTTATACTCTTCCACACTTGTGAAAGCTTTAGTTGCATAGCTTACTAATGGAAGGAAAGGGGAAGCATTATTTCATTATTTGCATACAGAACATTGCATAAAGACCTCTGTACCTCCAGGAAAAATTTATCAATCCATTTCCCTTTGAAGAACAGTGGGGTGGGGGGTATGGAGCAGCACAGGGAGGACTACACTCTGAGTACACATTAAAATGGCACACTTGGATCCTTTAGCTAAAAAAAAAACACTTCTGTGAGATGCCTCCTGAACTGAATCTCTCTCTCGGGCAACACTGTCTGCTTGATTCTGAATACTCAAATTTTAATGAATGACTCCACCCCATTTCTGGACATTAAGTCTACTGAAAAACAGAACATAGTTAGAAACTCAGATTCAGAGTCTGACTCGATTTGAGTTATTGCGAACACATACATTACATTTTGTAATTTTTGTTTATAGATACATACTTTTACAAATTACTTCGCAATAAATTATGCACGACCATAAGAATACTGCATAAAATCTGATAGATTTTTTTTACCATACACAATTAATTGTACTTTACAAACACAATTAATAAAAAATATCCACAAAAAATTTAGTGATTGCTGAATCATTGTGTCCTCTTTCCCAACTTTACTTTAATCTCAAGTCTGTAAAAGAAAATAACAACGCCACTTGGGGCACATAATTTTTTTTGAGCATCTGTATATTTTAACAAATGAAGGAAAATAAAAAGGCGCAGCTCCCAGTGAATATTTTACCCAACGGAGCGCTGTATCGCTTTCAAAAAACACTAGTAAATGCGAGACATTCCCCTTGTGGTACAGCAGTTACAAAGTGTTCCGAAGATGAAAGTACTCCCTTACCATGTTGTCTGTTGCAGTGCTTTTTTTTTCTGACGAAGGAGCTCAAACCTGACCCCTTACAATGGCTGCACGGGAGCCGACGGTTGTTTACCAAGCCCTCACATAAAACATGGTTAATAATTCAACAGTCCCCACGCTCACAGATATTCACAAACCGGTTGTTGGGCTGTGTTGCTCTTATTAAGCCTTCAATTAAAAGTATTCCCAAACGTGGGACCACACAGTACCATAGTAAAGCCAGGAAGTGGTAGTAAAACACACAGTCTGTGGATGCAAAGAACCCACTGTATCTGGGCCTCTCACCCCAATGTCATTTTCGGGTGGCTGTCACCCCCGGCATGTCACTGCCCTTCCACTAAATCATGCCTGTGCACGATGGAACAGTAAACTGTAGTTTCATAATGAACCATATAAACCGCCTTGTCACAAACTCTTCTGAATCTTATTTGCTATCATCAGTGCATGTGCTTTTGCATGAAACACATCCATTAATGTCCATACATAAATAATGTGACATTGATTTATATATTGCTAACGTCAATATATTACATTCATCAGTTATATAATATATACGTCTCCTTGCTGCAGTGCAGTTCTTGTACAAAGACTATCCACCTTGGCACATTAAAAGGAATTCAACAGGCCCATATAATTTTAGCGATAAATAATGGCTCATTTCGTGCTCATATATTTGTCCGCCACGTCAACTCTTTTGCTAACTTGATAAACCACATGCAAAGTGAAATATAGGCTAATATGGGTTGTTGGTTTCCTTTGATATATGATAATGTTAAACAGCGTATAGCCTTGGTCTCATTTCAAATCTTCAAAGCACAGCGGAGAAAAACTGGTTCACAAAAGAAAAGGACAGGGGACACAGAAATAACACGGTCTACACTGTATATATGAGCATTCCTGAAGTACACTATCCATAGAATCTATTACCTGAAATGGTCCCCTTTCCAGGAACAGAATCTATCTATAAATATATTTATATATATATATATATATATTATATATAAGTTTCCAGTGTGGCGTAATATATGTCAGCCATAGCTTCTTCAAATGGAAGTATGTTATTGGATTATGTCCTTTAATCTTTTAACAGCAGTGTCTACTTGCACAGTCTGACTACCCACTGCAAACTGCGCACAGCACAGCACAGCACAGCCCAGCACAGTCAACAGCAGCAGTCGCACAACTGGAAGACAGATCTGTAAAATCAAAATGGGGGGCCCAGAGCGACACTGAAGGTGTTTGTCATGATTTACCGTCCTGAGAGACAAGAGATTTGTTTTATTGAAATCCAATCCGTCCCGAAGCCACCGCGCCACAATATCACGGGGGCTAGAGGAGCGATCTCTCACAACTGACCAGATGCCCAAGGCTTTTTTAGCAAATGAAAAGACTCTGGAACCTAATTGCTTTTTTCTGCATTTTGGCCTTTTTGAAGGGTGGGGGTGAGGGGGGGGGGGCTGAGTGCAATGAGATGATGTGGCTGGGGAATAATTTCGCACATCGAAAATGAAAGAGAACATCGTTTATCTCCATTTAAGCCTGTGCTGATATTACAGTCAGTCGATAAAATAAATTAAATATAAAACAATCTTATTCTTATTAAGATGTTGGCAAAATGATTCAGTGTATATATAAAATTAAGGAATCAAAAGTGAATCAAATGTGAATCTCAGCCACAAAATTTCCAAACCTAAAAAAAATACCTTTTATCTTGCTGTAGAGCACCACAGTTGCACGTATCTATAACAGCAACAGATATTCAACTATTGCTGTTGACAAATAATATATCACTGCTGAATGTGCAACTGCTACAGTGTACAACTTGTGCAATGGAAAGTTATGCCATTGCAGCTTTTTTCTCTCTTAGTATCAGTACATTTCTCAGGCTTGGTTGCATCGGCTACTAGCGTGACCCCTCCCTATACGCCCCAGATCAATCTTTAAAGAACATCGTATTAATAGAAGAGTGCTTCTCGCTGCTGAGGAGGGAATTTGATGAAATTCGCACGTTATGCTTGAGCACTTCTCCCCCATTCGGAATCATAAATAAGAGACTCCGCTGTCCTTTTGCACAAGGATCAGGATAATGGTGTAAACTGATGAAGGAGGGTTGGGGGGGGGGGTCAAAAACGTGTTAAAAATGGGGAGGCTGCATCTTTTTCATCTTCCATGATTTCACTCGATCCCGCAGACATCCACGCTCCGTGTTTCGGCTGTGATTCTGACTGACAGAGGCTTTGCCGATCAAAAGAATAAAAAAATGGCTTTTGCATGAAAATAACCCTGCAATATTATCTGCTTTTGACAGTCTTTTTTTTTTTTTTTTTTTTACAATTCGCACTGAAATATACAAAGGCATACAAAATGAGAAGTCTGCAGAAAGTCAAAATTAGAGGATCAACCCCGAACAGAGGTGGGAAGGCACCTGTTATTCTCCTCCCTGGCCCCAGCATGCATTGTGTCCCTGAATATCAAACATAACATAACGTAAATCCATTTCCATAAACATCTAGCTCACCCCTTTCTTAGTCAATGGTGTAGTTCATAGACATATTTTGCTCAGATACATTTCTTGTAATGGTAAAAAAACTGTGGTGCAATAGATATTGGAGAAATATGTCCAAAAACACACCAATAGTATGGAGAACAGAGGTGAGATTAAATTCTCTTTGGAGATAAGGACCACTAATAAACAAGATACTAATTGAAAACATAGGGATAAAAAACTTCTCACTGCCACTCCAGCAAGGTACCTGATATTTCATTTGTACTGAAAGTCAACATTGTTTAATAACCAAATGTCTGTTGTACTGAAGCATGTGCATGTAAAGTATATATGTATGTATGTATGTATGGAATCTGGTCTATGTGAAGGATATATATTAGACCCAACAGCTTTGTGACCTGAAACTCTGCACTGTCTTGCAGCCATAACATAATGCGTTTCCTGCGACATGCTGTCTAGCCCTACCCAGGGATGAGAAAACGTAGTGAGTGACTCCTCAGCAGAGAGAGGAATCATCTCGATGTGTCACCCAAGGCTTTGAGGCCCCTGCCGGGGCGCTGTCAGAGGAGGCCGAGGCACTCCCTGGTTCTCCACACCCCATAATGATGTTTTGAAAAATCACAGAGCTGTTTACTTTTAAAAACCAGCAGAGTGCAGCAAAAAAAAAGAGGCAGACACTATTCCAGCGGTGCTGAAAAACTGACACGGAGCATTTGTCTTTATTTGCGGCTCTTCACTCTGTTTTCTTTTCTACCTCCTGTGCAAAGGGGGAGGGCCTCTGCCATGGCGGTTCCTCAGGCTTTGTTAGAAAAAAGGTACACCCCCCCTCCCCCCCTCCCCTGAGGGGTAACGCCACCAGCAACGTAGTCGAGACCTGCCATGGGTTTGGGCGGAATGTCGCCGTCCGCGGACATGCCGGACGATATGAGTCCCGCTGGGATCACTCTCTCCGAAGAATCAAGTTAAGGGAACAGGAGAGACCACTCTCTGAAAGGCTGCAAATTTACACCAGTCTCGCCTGTATTAAGGCCCTCACAACAGAGATCAACAGGTTTATAGCCAATGCTATGCGTTACATCAGATTCACATTTAAGGCATTTGGAAGAGTTCTCTGGACCAGAGTGACTTACAGTAGTACTCACAGATTCAGAAAGCTTAGTGCAAGTTCATTCCCAGGAGCTTAATGACTATCCACAACAAAGGCAGAGGCATGCTATGCAGAGTAATTATGCACACGGTTCCCTCACTTTTAAGGGAGTCTGATTATAAGAAATAAGTTTGCGGAGGGGGGTTTGGGTTTGGCAGATTCATCGTCTTTAAAAAAGGTGCCAGATGGAAGTCTGTCATGCGTTCAGATAATGCTCAAGGCGGAGGAAGACGCCAAAAACGGAACGTTCAAGATGTGGATGCTAAGGACGAGCAGGCAGGGGGCTGGACATTAGCGTCCTTCCACACAGAGGGGAGAGGTGAAATTTTCCGTCTAAGCTTGCACATGTACACACTGCCTTTTAGAAGGGGATTCAGTAAAAAATGTAGAAATGTAAAAGATCTGC
Organism: Albula goreensis; assembly: GCA_022829145.1. NCBI lineage: Eukaryota > Metazoa > Chordata > Actinopteri > Albuliformes > Albulidae > Albula > Albula goreensis. Next base: position 27,628,475 of record CM040754.1, on the reverse strand, counting down.
CAATAAAGCATATAAATGATTGACAGAATGTTGCACAGACTTGCGATGTAGCCTCTAGCTATTGGAGATGTAATCATATTTCAATTAATCGGCTTCCAGCAAACAACAGCTCAATTACCAGGGCTAAAATAACAGAAATTCTCAACACTGTTATCACAATTATCGTTATTCTTTATTGTCTTCTACAGTGAGATAACACAAAAAAACAGCTTCAATTTATTTTTGTTTGTTAAATAGCTCAGCTCTACTCAGATATGAAAAATACAAGAACACAACTTGAGCTCAAATTAATTGAATTTCAACTTGCTGTGGTTTTTAATTTAATTTATATTTCTAGATAGAACATGAAATTCAATTTAGATTTTTTTGTTTTAATACAGAAAATAACTTTTTCAGAGTAATTTGCTTCATAAGTTTTATTTAGATGTATGATACAGCCACAGACATATATACCTCAGAGTTATGGACTGACCATTGAACCGAATGGGGTATGAAACCAGGAAGTAGATAAAGAAACCCCATCAAGCTCTTTACTAGTAATGCAGCTAAAACTGAGCTTTTATTGGAAACATTTTCCATTAACAAAAAACCTGTAAATAATTATTAAGCTTAAACAAGGGCCCTCTCTTAGGACGATTGCAAAAGAATACAACATGGAAAGGTCAACGGTGTTAAATATCTCAATCAGAAAAGGATTCAAAATGTGGAAGTAAGCCAAAATGTGGGTAGTTTAATATCTCTTTTAAAGTTATGAACATTTTGCTGAATGTACAGTTTCCATAACCTCTACATTGAAAACCCAACCACCTAACGATTATACCATTCTTACTTTATTAACTACACATCAAGTCAATAGATTATAAAGGATTAAGTCCAACAACAATTCCCAGCTCATTACTACAAATGTCATACCCAAAACACATTCAAAAATTACCATTCCTGAGAACATCTCAAAACCAATCCACATCAAATTTCCACTTCTAAGCACTCCAGTTGAGAGGACAGTACTGAACATGCAAAGTGGTGCTAGCGCCATTTTTATTTGTGAGCCTATTTAAAAAGTGTGTGTGTCTCCTCAGAACATCTATCTGTCAGACTGTATTTCATGAATGGCATTATGATAAGCAAAAGATATGACAGTCTTGTTAGTATTTTCAGCATGAATTACAAGCATGGCACCCATGATCAAATTGAAAGACATTTTAATATGCATGATATATCTATCACATTATGATTTCAAAGTACTGCAAGTAATAAAAGATGCTTTCTGTTCTTATGGCCTTGACCACAATCTTCTTATCTTCTTACTGGCTGGAGAAGAAGTCCTATTCCACCAAATTCAGTGAAAGTGCATTCACCTTCGGCCAAAAAATTGGAAAGACCTGCAAAACACACTTAAACTACACTCTCTAGTTCCACTCTGTCATTTCAAGGTTCTGATAAAGGACCTGTGCACTGAACAAGGCACATAACTTTGTTTTTGTTATTGTAGGGTCCCACTGAAATGAGACCTTGTCTTGATCAATCAATCAATCAAAAAAAAAAAAACTCAGTGGCACTGTAGGTATGCTCTATGTCTTCATATATTGGGTGGCCGTACGGTATGGCAATTACAGAAGTTGCTCTTTCACCAGAAGGGTTGCGGAACTGAATCCCAGATGAGACACTGCTTTCAAACCGGAACAAGGCCCTCAAACAAAACTGACTCAGCGCACCCACAGCTAATAAATGAATAACATGCAAGAGTGTCAGCTCTCTAAGCCAACGATCAAGCGTATGTGTAACGATGCGCATTCTGTCTCTGAATTTGAGTAAAAATCAAGTTCTCTGACAGTTACGAACCATAGGATGGGCCGGATGTTTAGGCAGAGATCTCCTATCTGTCCTGGTACAGCTAAAGTGACTTTTGAAAAGACTGTTTCAAAGACATTTGATATGACACTAGAACACTAGGCCAGACTTCAGCCGCCATATTGATTCTTCTGGCAAGTGAAAGAGCTTGTTTGCGTGCCTGCAGATTTACGTGGAGTGGACTCGGGTCTTATGAGAAAAACAAACCTTTCCGTTCTGCCACAAAGGTGAAAATACAGCGACTCCGGCAACACGAGCGTATAATATAGTTTCACAGAGCCACCTCTCAATTTCCATCAATACCTATTGCTGTGGGGGAATATACAGTATTGTCCCGTTCAAATATTCTTTGACACATTTCTTGGAGAGTGGAGAAAAAAATGTATACATAAAATAAAAATCCCCAGATGACACATTTTCCCAATACTTTTACCAGCAGAAACCATCCAATGAAATTTTTATGACATGTCTCCAAATGTAACTACCCCAGAATCTTTTTAATGTCACTTCTGCACTTCATCATCTATGACAGGAGGCTGGGTGCTGCACGCTTGCCGGGCTCGCTCTGCTTCCCCACTGCTGCATTTGCGTGGGGAAGCTCCATGCTAACCACTGCGCCAGAGGAAAAAACCACACACACACACACACACACACACACGGTGTGCACTTTTCAAGCTATTCAAAGGAACTGCTCACTGGCCTTCTCAAGCCATCTGGGCTAAAGATTAAAACATTATGCCACGCCAATGAACTGATCCATTTATTCTTAAAAATATGTATTTTAAATGTGATCAACATAAGGGTTCTAGTAGTATGTGTTTATTAGGACTTTATTAGGATTTTAGGGTTCGGATCTTTGCACCTAACAAAAAGTGAAACAAAGCGAAAGCTAATTCCTGAATACCATACAGCTGCACAGTACATATGCACTGTTGTGTTATGACTGGAAGGGAAAGTGTTGTGTTCATCTGTTGAACTCCTCTCTTTGCCATTACTTCCAGAATTGTGTTAATGCTTCAACAAGTTTACAGATGCACAGCATAATTTGGTAACAGCTGGAATAAGTAGAAAAGCATGAGACCAGAACAGCATAGATAATTTCAGTTATTGCAATTCCCTCTCCTTCTCAAAATGCTAATTTTCTGACACGTTATTTTCATGCATATTATGAGATCTATATGATGATAAAATTACACTTTTTTAATTTTCAGATCAACAATCTAACTCGAGGGTAATTCATGATCTCAATGGACCTACATGATAAAGGAATTACAAAGAGCTATTTTTCAATACACACAGCATATTATTAATTAACGTTATGTATCTGATAACGTAAAGTGCCAATCAAAAGTATTCATGATTTGAAAGTTAAACGGGTGAAAATCGTAAAAATGGAAAGAGCGGCTGGTTTTAATGTCTTTGGCAGAATAAAATCTGTCTGTACAAACGCATCTGCTCTGCCCTGATCATCCCGAACACCGACCGCGGCACAATGCAATCTGAGACGGAATGTCTGTCGCTCAGATTATTCCAATCCCCTGGTTCTTTACTGGAGGCAAATGAGTTGTAGCCTGCTGGTAGCTCAAATGAGGCAGGATTGATATGAGTTATTTACAACCGACGACGCTGAAATATAGCCTCTGCGCAAAACAGGTTAATCTTCAAGCACATATAGACTATAGTTTAAATTATTAGAAGTATGTTCGTGATAAGGAAAACGGTGGTGTTTTAAACGCGCTACCTAGGAAGCATTTTAAAACCCAATATAATCTGGCTATTCAAAGGATCTAACAGATATGGCCGCGGATAGTGGTCGGCTACATCATTACTAAATCCGCGCGGATTATTCGATTGGGACAGTGAGACAGAGGATTATCAAACATCTGCTATGATCTCGGAGCATACAGCTGTATAAAGACAGAGATCCAGCAAGATACTCCCAATACCAAAGCAACATTCCCACACTGCTGTGCTCAAAATACATTACATTGTACTGTTCGGCTGAAATTTCCCGCACGCACACGCTCAGACGTGGGATCGGGCTGTGAAATTATCATAACGTGGTCTTTTTGCACATAAGAGTTTAGCAAATTCAAATGTACAGTAAATTCTGACGGGTTTCACCCAAACTCTTCAACATAAAATACAATTTCTGAATACAGACGACAATTACACCGTTAAAACAGGAACATTGTTTTATCTTGGTAGAAACAAGTTGAATAACTTTTGTTTAATTGACTGCAATTAATACCTCATAACTCTAACAAGTATCTCACAACATCGGTCTTGCAAAAACAGGAGTCCTATATCAGCGTGCATCTAACTTTTCAAATGATGTTTCTTTTTAAATCATAAGTAAGCAAGAAGGCTGTATCAAGAATCTCAGGAAATAATAATGAAAATCATATCACATTTACTATTACTAGCACAACTACGCTATTACTACTACGAATAAAATATAATAATAGTTATTATTACAACAGCAAAAAATAATATTGCATTAAAATAATCTTACCTTAATAGTAATGTTGTTCTTCGTTGTAGCCTACTTATTTCTGTGTAAAACGCTGTGCGACGGAGGCGTGAAGGGTAATGCGCATCTCGATATTCTGATGCATGCATGTATTCACAGTACAATGTTTGGGAGTGTGTAGGTGCGGGCAGCGGAACGGCGGTAAGTATATCATCCACTTTCTGTATTGTAGGTTACTAAAAATCAGTTATGTCCGCAGTTAACAGTCAACAAAGAAAGCATCCAAAATCGTTCTGCTGGTTACTTACAATCGCCACATGTCTCATTCGCTGTAAACAACGGAAGGTAAAGACACGCACAGTTTTGTCAGGTTTCTTCACATGGTGCTACCCGCTGCTACTAAGTAAAGACGTGGGTACTTACAAAGATGCATCAGTTTCCTTTCCCGATTCAGAGCAAAACAGGCACACGAGCAATCTCACGGCGAGCCGCTGATTTCACTGTACCGACCATCCAAGCGGAACAGGCCCTTCTGGTTTGTCTATGCAGTCGGGATATAGTGGGACTATTTTCTCAGCTGGGACTTGAAGCTGAACTACTAACCGCTAAACGGCAGTGTCCTCGCTGACATTAACCAGGAAGTGCTATGCCGCTCCCACAGCCTCTCTAATACAGCCTTACAATTAGCGCGTGAATCATCGGTTCGCATCGGATCCTCTTTTGGCACGGGCGCGCACATCCCACACATTTTAGGGGTACTTGCAGATAGATGTTCCCAAAACAGCAACACTAATTCCTGCACATTTGGGAAATTCATAGATTCACCTATCTCTTGATATTAAAAAAAAAAACTTCAATTAAAACGGGAGTGCAGTTGTTGTTAACTTTCTTGTGGGCAAATCATTAATACAGTGCATTTATTGAACAAGTGAACAATGAGCTATTCAACCAATATATTAGGAAAGAACTACGCATTTCCATTAACTTGGGTTGAAAATCTGGGACAAACACTGTAAACGCCTAAACACATAGCCAAGTGACGTCCGTGAAGAGAAATGAAATCATTAACTGATAAAATATGTATTATTACTGACGGACACGTCTTTCTGTCTGGCTATTGATTTGAATTAAATCGTGTGAGAATTGCTTGATTAAGCAAAATCGGTTGATCCGATCAATACCCCCACATTAGCATTAAGCAGTTGATTTAGCTGTTGAAAGCATGTTAGGGAACATAGCGATGATATATCCATGGACCATGTGAGTGAGTTAGGCGTCTTGTGTTGACTTCGATTGATGCCTTGATCAATGCGTCTCCTATTGTCTGCTGGATGTTCGGTATTGGTACATACGACACGGGGTGGGATGTCCATGTCTACTCAAGTCTAGCATCCTCTGTGATTGTGTGCTGTTACAGAGCGCGCATTGTCTAGTTACCAAAGGTAATGCACGTTCAGTGGAAACAGTCAGATCGCTCCACGTATTAACCGTCTGGGAGCGCAAGTCACAACACTTAATATTGGATATGTGTGTTTTCATCCAATAGCATCATCAGTGTAGCTGGGTGGACTCACATATTTCCAATTCTGTCGTCAGATTCACGTTATTGAAAATATTTCCGAGTAAATGTTTGTTAACTTCATCTCCTTATTGAAGAAGTCTTACAAAGTACACAATTTTAAATGTTATTTATGTTAGTCATTTCTACAGTGGGTATATTTAAAATCATTCCAATGTGCTTCAGGTTACTCACTCAGGAATGTAATAATTGTGTCCAACCGAAGAACTGAACGTGCAACTCTCTAAGCAACAAGTCCCGTAACTACTGTGTCCTGCGGTTTTTACTTTTTCGGAAAGGTATTCCCAAAGAAGCAAAGGTCATGTTCTTTTGGGAGCATAAATCCACTAGATGGCATCACGCTTACAAGTAAGATGTCAAGATCACCTCTCTGGATTCATTGTTAGAAATGCCTTGGAGAACAATCAGACATAATGTGTCATCCCACCCCACCCCACCCCCACCCCATCACAAAATAGCATAGTTCTTGAGATTTCAGAACTATGAGAGAAATTGAATGAAATGAATCAGGCTACTCCAGCTAATGAATTCAACCTTTGATCCCTTATTTTTTCCATTATCCTCACATAAGCCTTAATTATTGTAAGTGGGATTTAAGAAAATCTACTCCTTTTAAAATAATCAATGGGAAGAAAAGCGATAATTAAGGAGAAAGTGAATGGAACTCCCATTGGGTCTGACACAGAGGGGGAACAAGAGGGCTCCAATTCTGAAAACCGCTCTATGTTGAGCTTCAGCCGAGCCTTACAGAACTACTGCAGGGGTAATAGTTTAGCTTGATTCCATTAAGGGCTAAACCAAACAAAAAACAAAATAGTATTTCATATTTCATGAGATGTTTAATATTTTAAAGATGAGGCAACATCAAAAGACAACAGAAAAATATACAGTGTGTGGTTGTGATCAAGGGAATTAAAACTCCCACACTTAAGACTACATTCTAATGTCCTGTGGAATTTTAAAAATAAATAATTGAAGCCCAATTTACATTTGCCGATTATTGTTTTCATTCTGGAAGCTCACACAGCAAATGAATAAATAATGTAAAATCTCAGAGATTAACTCGTTTTAAAAATGGCTGCTTTTAAAACCAGGAGTGGTTAATCCATGTGAATGTATGGCTTAATTCTTCCAGAACCAGTGAATGTATACACTTTCATTTATAAACTGCATCCCAGCTCTGTGTTTGTGTCTCACCTGCTCCCAGGTACTTAAAAGCATTAAATGAGGTTCAGATGCACACTGTAATATATCTCATTAAAGCGTTCATACCAAGGCATGTTTCTACAGCTTTTCACGTGTATGCATAAATGTATACAGCAAACATGGCCTCTGGAGATAAATGAAATCTAATGCGTTCTCTGAAGATAATCAGATGGTACAGTACTTCTCTGTTGTGCTGCGAGATTCTTCTGCCAGCTTTTACTCCTTGCTTGCTAATGACTGCCTTGCCAAGACATTTAACCTCCAGACTATCTGTCTTCTCACTAAGGATAGCAAAGCCTCTGAACCGTGAAATGGAGCCAGTTGTACCCCACAAAGGGTGGAATTCCGTCAGAGCAAGCCAGGATAAATCAATTACAGCAATTTAACATGCCAAGCAATCTTTGCGATAACTCAAACACAAATATAAAAGCCTTTATGATATCTGTGCATTGACGTGGATGTAAACTGGCTCATAGTTGTAGGTTCACAGCTACAGTGTAGACCATATTTTCACTGTGTCATGGCAGCGATGTGGAAGTATTGGTTTTGCCACTTTCTACAAATACTGGCCACAGTTCTGTTGGAAGAATTCTTTTCTGTGATTTTAAATATAACAGTAGTACAGATATATAATACATAACACAGATATGTGACATCCATTTTTATTTTCTAGCATTGTGGCAGCGTTGTACATGATTACCCAGCCATGTTACTTTTTAAATTTTAAAATCTCAGAGATTAATGTTTTAGGTGCTAGTACATGAGGAGAGTGGCCAGTCTGCACCTGGAGCTTCACTGCCACACGATGCATGTCCACGTAACGAGGCTGACACAAACCGTGTGTGTGTGTGTGTGTGTGTATGTGTGTGTTTACTCGAGTATGGCACAACCTAGCAGACTACAATCCCCCAAGTGAATGCATGGGTCCGCCCCTTTCTTGCACAGATTCATGGGAAAATGTCTGCACCTGGATATGCAACGCAGGCAGACACAACAGCCGTCTGCACCAGCTGCCACCTGCACCAGTCTGACCCCCAGTCACGAACATCCGCAAGAAGACCCGCGAATGTAAATTCTCTTTATTGCGGCTGTGTGTTTTTTCTGATCCTCTAGCGAAGGGAGTAATGTCACATCAGGAGCTTACGGCTCCTGTGCCAGGACAGGCTGTGGGTGGTAGCTGGTAGATAGTGCCGAGCTAGTAAATATGGCATCTCTTGTTTAGTCACTGTCAGAGTGATGTCTTAAGCTGTCTATTCTGCGAGAATGCCTTCGAACTCCGGCGAGATACGCATGCAGAGCTGGAGAGATCCTTAAGTAAAGGGTAAAGCCTTTGAATAAACCAAGGGCCACTGCGTCAGAGCTGATCTGGGGACAGGGATATGAGCACTTGCCTGGATTCCATTAATAATATCACAGTCTTCCATCCATATTCACTCTGTGGTGTTTATCAGCCCTTTTTTTGTCGATGGGGGTTAAATGGGGTGGGGGGGTTACTATAAATCGGTGGCATTTTCTTTGCAGCCATAATCAAGTAAAACAACTCCAGTCTTGTCTTAGAAACTCCTATGTTTATCTGACAGTCTGTTGACATGGTAATCTGTTGACATGGCAATCAGGGAAGGCTCTTTGTGGTGGGCGGGGCTGTAATCTGTGCCATGCAGACCTTCTCAAATCTCAGACAACATATTACCATATGTGCCCTGAGTATACAAGGCTGGGGAAATACAGACTGAAATGAAACCCGAAATTGCGTGTGGGGAAATATGACCGATTGAAATAAAAAATCTAATCTGAATGAACCCAGCTGTTGCTCTGTGAAGTGCCACCCCACCTCTAACCAGGCCTTTATGTCGCACGTTTTTACAAGGCCTACGCTGCGCATTCGCTCATCTGGTGGGAATACAATCCGCGCATGTCATGTGCAAAGGAATTATGTCTTGATAAATCTAATGACATTCTGTTTTGCAATGTCAATTATGAAATCACATGTGTCCAAGCTAATTAAACAGGGATATGCATGGGTAGGAAAAAAACCCACGGGGAAAATGTCTGAGCTTGCTTGTTCAAAGGGAACAGCGGAATCTGAGTGAAGCTTGCAGGGCACAACCAGTTGTAATAATGTAGTAATGTAGTTGCGTTGCTTGGTGAGATAAAATAGTTTGGATTGATGGGGTTTAATGATGTGGCTTGTACATAGACTACAGACCAGTTTGAATCAAGTGCCTTGTTTACATTTTCTTTGGGTTTCAGAGTAGGAAATTACTTTTAACTGTTTGTAATGACTTTCGGTACATAGCATAATTTTTCTTGGGTGGAATATTCTCTTTAAAAATGTATTTGAATTTTCTAGCCCTGCATTAGAATGGTAAACTGCAGGATTAATTGTGAAATATTAATGCCACTTGCCTCCTCTGTGCTTCTCTTTTATTTCAGAGCAGCTGTTTTGTGCTGTTAAGCATCTGTCACAGGATGTAACCCCAAATGCAGCCAGATCCCGGTTTTTGTGTCTCGTTGCATATTCAGGCCCTTAAAAAAATGTGCTTTCCAGGGTCACATATTTACCCTGGCTTCTTCCCCCTTTGCTAGAATAACTCCTGAAAGCAATGTACACAGAAACTCTGGCCCTTCAATTATTAAAGAACCTCTCTGTAGTAAAAAAAAAAATACTGTAGCATTTTGTTTATGACAGACCATTTTATTTCTGTTCTTTTTTATGACAAACACTTTTATCCCGGTTGCATTTTCTTTCCAGACACATGCATATCCTTGCGCTTTTTTATTTTGCCCCATTTTCCCTTTATATTAATTCAGGAGAATATGTGGCAGGGCGAAATGTGCGTCGTCGCGCGCCTCAGGTGAGCCTCAGGAGTCCTTGGTAAACTGAAATTTAGATTTGAGACACATTTATGAGGTGCATGCAACACCAGGGGTGGTTTTATCCAGCTCCCGGGATGGGGCGGAAAGGAGAGGGAGGCGCGCCCGTTTAATGAGGACTGGCTCAGTGGGAAGGCGCCATTCGAGCATTCAAGTGAATTTTGCCTGTCTTGGCTCTGCTGTCACCTTGTTTTGGGTTAGGCCAGGGGAAGCCATGCGGTACCTTTAATGAGCGACAGTGTGTTTGGATCTCAAACTGAGAATTTCCTCTTCTTCTTTGTTTTCTTCTTCTTCTTCTTCGTCAGCCAGGTTGTCATGTACCGTATGGGTCATTATGTTGACACCTTCTGTATATCTCCCCTCATCTTTTAAAATATATCCACTCAATCCAGTATATGGATGGTTGTGCGATGAAAAATGACGGCTCATGACATCCTATAATTAAAACCAATTGTGAGCCACGCAGCATGGAAGAAGAAAGAAGCTGGCAGAGAATTTCGGGCCTGTGTGCGACATATAAAGGCCGCTGTAGGAGGCAATAAACTGGAAAGGCAGTTAAATCTCTATTTATCCCTGGATGGAAGAAATCACCTCGTTTTATGGGCAGTGTCTCAATGCAGGAAATTAGTTCTTGAAAAAGTCATTAGCAAGTTGCTGGCTTTATAGGGTGACAGGGCCTTCTGCGACCAATATTACCAGCTTCCCGCAAGACGAGTAGAAGATTTTCCTTGGCAGGTCTCCAAATAGAAATACCGTCAGCACGGGAATGAAAACACTGTAGTCCCTGTCCCACTGTTGTCAGCCATCTTTAGGGCATGGGTTCTAAAGATGTATTAAAGAGCTGTTAGAGGCTGCAGCTTGTTTTATATGTCACTATATGCGCTTATTTGCTCTCACTAGTAATCTGATATGAAAATGTCTCTCGTGTGTGTATATACCAGACATATATGGAGAGACATGCACGGATACCAAAGGTTATTGGCGGTGAGCACAGCAATAACCAGCGTCTCCTGTGAAGCACATGCGCGACCCGGGAGTCCGCTCAATACAATTCCACACAACCTATGGGAAGACACACTGGAGGAAATTTAATTGACCTTAGAAACGTTAAGACCAAGATGCAACATCTCTGTCAGAAATGGAACAGCTGCTCCTGCTTCGACAGTAAGCATATGAACACTCGTTCCCAGTATAATAGAGTTTGGAGAACCGTTATTCTGAAACCAGCCAACTGAGGTCACTGTAATTAGTTCATTTAGTCCTCTATAACAAAAACCACATGGCACTGATAAAAAAAAGAACACTTACCAATGAAAACAGAACCAAACTGAGGAGGAGATTACAGTCTGAGAGGTAGAGCAGACCATGATATCTTTGAACCTGGGGAGTATTGCCACCTTTTGGGGACTAATTATATGCCAGTGGGACCTAAATTTAGCACCAGAAAGTGGCTGATATACAGTATGTTCCATTTGTGATGCTATGGCATATATGCAACTTTATACTATGTGTCATGTGTTTTCCAGGTACCTGTCAATCATCTATGTAATGTAGGAATGGGGCGGGGTCTGGCTAAGCACAAGCAAAGCTGTGTGGAGAAGGCATGGACATTTGCTCATGTGATACCTTATTATTTTGAGCATTGAATGGCATTGAGTGCAAAGCAGTTTGCAGTTTATAGCTTCTTTTAAAGGCATACAAAGAAAAGAAAATACCAGTTATGAACCTGTTTACCTTTGATGCCTTACACTAATACTAGGAAAAAAGAACATAAGAATAAGCTCAAGATGGATGAGAGGAAGAATAAGAGAGTAAAAAAGAAGCCGAATATTGTCAGCGTATCTCAAAAGGACAACTATTTAGGAAACTATTTTGTATTGTATCACATTGAATTATACAAGCTTAGATATATGTTTTTTAGTCAGAAAGGCATGACGTCTTGACAGCACACATCTGACAATGTTCCTTCCATTTATGTATAAGTCTCAAAAATGTACATACAAGCAAAGCAATACAAAGGGTGCTTCTGACATTAACCATACATAAAAAGAAAAAATGCTTTTTTTATACCAAGGTACCCTGATAACCATTGGAAGCATCATTTTACTGAATATTTCCCTAGACTACAATGTTTTTCTTTCTGGCTTCAGTTCCGGGGTCATCCCAGTGGTTCGCTTGTGGTCAGAATCACCCCCCACCCACCCCAGTTCTGATCTACTGAAACCAAAATGCACCTGCTGTAACAGCTGAGTGCCCACTGAGCCATACCCACGGCCACAGAGAAGGGGGCCCCCCCCCAAACCTACAGTCCCCTCCCAAAGCACATTTGCCTTGTAGGCAGTAGGCACTAGGGCTGTGGGCTAACACAGAGGGTAGGCCTTTTTTTGTATTTAATTTGGTGTGCTGGTCACTGCACATTCAGTTCACATATGAAGTGACAAAAGGGTATTAAGATTGACCCATTTCCCAGACTGAATTTCACAAAGGGGGAAAGGGAAATTCAAACACACATGGGGCTGGCAAAGATAGAACAGGGTTCAGAAAAATACCAGCCTTAGGATATACAACAAAAAGCAGGACCTCAGATGGCTGAGGGTAAGAGAAAAATACTGTGCCTAATAAAAGAAAAAAAAACTGAAATGGAAAATTACTGACATAAAAATATATATTTTTATTAAGATGCAAAAAAAGTGACATGAGAAGAAGACAAGCTGGCAGTTTAAAATTATAATTACTCAAATCTATCTTCAATTTACCATCCAATAACTTTATTAGTCCTGAAATATGTATCTGTCACTAATGTTCCTCGAGTCAGGGGAAAAAAACAGATCCGGTTTGACAGATACACATGGATATATTAGCAACCGAAAAAGAAATGTGTCTCCTTTGAGAAAAAATATGTTATGGCAGAAAAAAAATCTCTAGGAAGCATGCATTAAATCTATCAGAAAACCATTGCTTTATATTTAATCTTAAACTGTATTAAGAATGGAAAAGTGATTATAACCTAGATTATACCAATGAATTAATGCTTTGATGGCTATATTTTCCCCTTTAAATTCTTTGTTCTTTAAAGTCTTCCTTATTAAATCTCCATGAAAGCTTTGTTATCTGTCCCCTCTGACAATCATTTCCTCTCTCCCATTCTTAATAAACACATTTGAAAAGGAAATGGCTGACAGCAAAGCTTCAGCAGTTATCTGCCATCAGTTCTCTATAATACATTATGGACAGCTGAGGAACCAGACCAATTACTCCCAGCAAAGACATTAATGACAAACTTATGAAAACTAATTAAATCTGAGAACTGCTCCACTACAACAGAAAAACCCGTGTTAGCCATTACTGACATGCATAGTAATCAAGGAACAGGTCTGCTTGCCTACTCTGTCGAACAATAAGCCAAAATACCTAATGAAACCTGTCGAGACCTTTCTCATTTAACTTTGGGATGATTTCTTTTGGTTTTTATTTCGTTTTAAATATTTGCTGCTGCATTTTTTTTTTTTGCTCTTGACATTTATCACAATTTTGAAAATGAGAAATAGCCTATAAAGAAGCCTTGAGATACTAAAGCAGTTTTTTTTAAACGCTCAAAGAATGAACAGGATGCTGGAATGTGCTTTAGTTCTTCTTTTTCACTACAATGGGACTGTAGTCATCTTGGAGGTGGTTGTTAGACATGATGTTCTGCTGTTAGCATTTGCCACGTTACATAAATAGAGCACCACTTTATCATAGAATACATGCGTTGGTGTGATGAACAATGGAGTCCAACCGGTTCTCCATTTACAATATTACTGAGCTCAAGCTCTCTCACCACAGCCTTTGAAGACTCATCTGCCAAACTTCCTCCCTGATTTTACTCGCAGGAAATATCACAGAAGTAGAAAATAGTGACATAGGAGTCCATGAACTAGATGGAAAAGTAACCTGGTAATGAACAGCATAGTTAAGCCACATCTACAATATGCAAGGATGTAAGTCAGAGCATGAGAGAAATCCTTTAAGTAAGAAGTCAGAAATTGTAGGTCTTCAATGCCAGTACCTTCATTTACATACATATAATACTTTCATTTACTTTTCAGACTTGGATCATTGTCCAAGGGCATTTTCAAACTACGGGATGTGATATATAGCTGAAAAACATCAGCATGAGTCAAGTGGGCCTTTTCAGAACATTAGGACGCACAATCTCTCCCAGCACAGCCTTTAAAGCGTTCAGACTGAGGAGCTTGAGAAAAGGATGGATGAGTCCATCTTAGGTAATCCCCTGTCAGTTCTGAGCAGCGATGGATTTCAGATCTTTCACAGATCGCGGGGACCGGACGGGAGCAGGAGGAGGAGGAGGAGGAGGAGGAGGGGAGGCGAGGTGAGGGTCGGTCGTGCTGAAGCGACAACCTCCCGTCACACGGGGTCGATGCCCTGATTTTCATTTCCCCTGCTCGCTGTAGCGCGTCTTATTTCATCAGGACTGGCCCAGGTGCGCCCTGGGAGGGGGGGTTTGGGCGTGCACGGTGGAGCGGGGCATATGCGCTAACTATGGGGGCGTGAGCGCTAACGCTCGTGGAACACAGTAGGGGGGAGGGACCTGCTCCTACGTGAGGTCCTGCAAAAATCTCAGGGGTCGAAACAGGCATGCTCCCACAGAGCAGAAGCCTAACAGGTCTGTGGAGACACACGGGTGGGTGGTGGTGAGAAAGAAGTGTCTGGGGGGTGGAAACAAGCATCCGTTTTCCAAACCTGGCACTCAGCCATGCCCCCCCACCCCAATGTACAGCCTGTACAGCTACCTGTGTAAAAACAAAAAGACTTGATGAATGCACAACTCCACCGCTACACCAGTCGGGGTGAAGCATCACTTCTGATGATTAATGGAAATTAAGATAACACTAATAAGATATAGTGTGGGTATGACAGCTGAAGAATAGTAATTTGTAAGTCATTTCCCAGTTGAGCCAGCTATACACTATCGAAGAGGCATACGGCAGCAAAACAAGAGCGCATTATTGCAGCTGTTTACTGCGAAGCTTCATTAAAAAGTCATCGGGCATATGCGGAACCACCTTGTGCACCTTGGTAATTGGCCTTCTGGGAAATTCCTCATTGAGGTCATCAGGGCTGAAATCCCAACTGCCGCTAAAATGAATGGCACCGATGAACATTAAACTCGTCTTTACTGCCTTCAATAAAGACGGGTTCATGTTTGACTGGTCTTTATTAAGTCTTGCCATCCATGTCATACGCAGCACAATTACGTTATTCGAGGATAGCTAATGAATTTCGCGCTGCCCTTCTACATTGCTTGACGCTGCACCTCAGTAGATACTACTCCAGGTGTAATGTGTGTGAAATAGTGGTTTGAACCAAGTGTGTTTTTTGTTTAGCAATTAAATGGAAGTATAGTGAAGCTTTTGCAAGCAAGACCTTGAAATCTTATTTGCAGATATAATGTAATGCAACAGGCTTTTAAATGCCCTCTCTGCCCTCAGGCAGGTATAATTGTTGCAGCTTTCTGTAGAAATCTTGACAGCTTTGTGCATGCACATCATTACTGGACTATGCTTGTGTGTGTGTACCTGTCCATGAATGTTTATGTGTGTGTGTGTGTACCCCGGTACATGCATATATGTGTGTGCATGTGTGTGTACCTGTACCTCTGCCAGTGCATGCATGTATGTGTGCAGCTGTGTCAGTACTGTGTGAATGGGTGTGTGTGAATAGATGTGTATGGGCATGTGTATTTGCAAACCCTTGATCACTCTTGTATGTCAAATGCTGCTGCACACTCACAAGGTAATGTTTGTGCTATGCACTGTTAAACTCTCCAATGACCATATTTTCCGCATGGCACTAAATGTTATTGCTGGAAAGAGTATGTTGTGTGGAGCCAGTAAACATTCAACAGCAATATTCCTTACAGTTAGCTTACCATCTTAATTCAAGCATTGAAGGTACAAAAATAATGTGCACGCTGAAAGTCTATGCATAAGGGAAACTATCTCTTTGACGGTGCAAGTGACTATTATGAGGGCCAAGCGGAAGCAGAAGCAGAATCCCCAACGAGCTGAAAATAGTGACATGTTTCTATAATTACATATGCCTCAATTTGTAAAGCGACACAACAAGATTACAGTCACCGCGCAGGAGCTCTTCAGGGGACAGCGCCGCTGTCTAATCTCTTCACCTTGTACAGCGCGCTGCAGATTGCAATATGAACCATGTGTACTCTCACATCCAGCGCCTTTAATGTTGACTCACTGTATTTTTATCACAACTTACACCTGCCTTTATTTTGTAAGTCAAGGTTAAGGACACGGTTTTGATGTAAACCATTCCGGAGAGCCCAGGACTTTGAGAAGTTTCAAAGTCGTCGGTGACTTTATTTATTTATTTACATTTTTATTTATTTTGCAGCTGAACGTTCACAAAATGAAAGGAACGGCCATTGATTGGCAGATTCCGCAGTCCCCATTGACATGAATTGGGGTCTATGGTGGCATCATACCAGTTTTTGGGCATACAGTGTGTTTAGACGATAAATTAGACCGGACAGGAAACTGTGAAGCATTGAGGAAGAAAGGACAAATGAGCGTGTGCCTCCCTCGGGAGTGTTTTAATGTCTGCACCAGGATGTTATATATGGTCTACCAGCGCTTAATGTCTAGTGTGATGTTCTATGACTCGGTGTTGTGGAGCACGAATGTCAAGGAAGGCAGTGCCAACAAACCAAATAAATTAATCAGAAAGGAAGTCAAGGCTCCACTATTGGCATAACCGTGGATTCACTGGAAGTTCTTATCGAAAATCAGTTGGCAGAGAGGACATGATATCCTGCGGAACAGACCCCCCAACCCCCACACACACCCCGAGTGCACTAATGCAGCAGAGTGAGTTGAGAGTAGATGTTTTATTGTGCCCAAGTGCCCCTTCCAAAGATCCGGCTGGTCATTGGTACTGACTGCCATTACATTTTTTAATGGTACTGTTTAAGCAGTTTTGAGTTATTTGCCCAAAGAGACTACAATTATAATGTATGTCTTTTATTTGGAGGGTTTTATGGATGTGATTTCACTGTATTTTAATTACTTTATTACATGTTAATGATCTGATTCTAAGCAGGTTTAATATCAATGACAGCAGTGAAAGGTGTGGCCTCCATATATATATATATATATAGCGGCTGATTAGCTTAGTGACATATAAAACATTTTAAGCCTTGAATCTATGTTTTTGTTTCTTGCTACTCTTTTAAACTTTGTTTGTGTATCTATCTGTCATATTTTTGTTGCTGCTGCTGCTGACAAATTTACTTGCTGCTCGGGAAGATACATTTTTATTATTCTGTATCCTATTTCACTGTAATGGTTTAACAGTGACCAAACCAAGTCAGAGCTGTACACACAGACAATGATGAGGGAGATGTGATCTTGAAAGTGTCAGTAGAAAACTTTAAACTGATCTTCAATAAAACTGCCTGGAATGCCTCTGTGAATGGGACTGAGGGTAGCCGTCTCTTTTCAAATGACGGGACCCATTTTAATTCCATATGGCTGCTCTGTCATACTTATCAGATTGTATTATGCTCCTGTACTCAGTTTTTTATATACATTACGATCATATCGTTGACGGTGAATTAATACCTTCACCCTTCACTTTACACAACTAATAGATTATGCTCTGAGAAGCTCGAAGCTTGCACAAGCCAGAAATAAAAGCTTGTGAATGAAAGCTTCTGTTGAATGAAGCTTGGGGCTGACAAGCCTGCTTTCATTCAGAATTTTTTTTTTTCTCCTGCTCTTGATTTTTAATTTAATTAATTTAATTGGCTCCCATTTGGACTGCTGGAGGACCATCAGATTGAGGTCTTCTGTGATCAATGGCTCAGCCGTCAATGTCTCCCTTCCTGTCTGGGCTGCACCACTTCCATCAAAAGGTGTAGCCGTCCTATTTCATCTCCTAATCGGAACATTATAGCCGCCTAATAGGATTTGAATTATCATACGTGCTGGTACTTTGCGAGGCGGGTCCTCTGAGACATCTTGTTACCCTGTCTGTCCGCGGGGGCTGGGCTGGATTCATGAGGACCCCATGATTGCTGAGGTCAGAACTTCAAAGCGACGCCATCTGCCGTTTGAGAAGCGCTTGATCATCATCGGAAAAAAAAAAAGCTGGCGGAATCAGGCGGCGTCTTTTCTAATGCAAGGCGAAAGACAAGACTGCAACCTTGCAAGAGCGTTCTGGTTATTATGCTCTGTCCAGTTGACACAAATTCGCATATGTGTCTCCACTCACGATCTACAGCATTCTTGCACCTTGCTGAAAGTTGTTGATATGCTGTATCCATGTATTTAGCTTGGTGCGCAAGCACCATCATGTGAATTTGATCTAATTAAGGAAGTGACAGATTACCAAACAGCTGAAAAGCCAAGTAAGGAATGGTTTCCTTGTTTGTTTAAGCCAGTCCTTGTTCCTCTGTCCTTAAAAAAATGAACCCATTAATGCTATCTGAGAAATTAATGTTTCACAAAAGTGACAAGTTTCTGTTACTTCAGTCAAGGAAATTATGCAGTTTACCACATACAGTGCACCATGAAGCACACTCAATATTCTTTCTACTTTCTTAGCAACATCAACTACCCTTAATTTAATTAAACACAAAACATTTTAAGGACAATGGAATTGGATATAAAATATAAATCATAACTGATTTAATTCTACCTCTTTTGGTTACAAGTATGTTCTCAACATCCTGGGTAGAAATATATAGGAATCCAAAGCACAAAATACAATCACCATTTCCGCCAAATTAACAAAACATTTTGGTCATCACAAATTTGAAAAACTATACTGCAAGTAAAGAAAAAGTATTGTCATATTTTAACTCACTCAGGACTTGTTCTGGATTTGTTCACCATCAATCTAACACACGAACCACATGCAAGAACAGAGCAGGAAAGAAAAGGAAAAATGGAATACTTCAATTTGGTAATATTTTATGGATTCTGTCACATCACGTTCTGTCCTACTCGTTGAGAAAGCTTCCGCCGACTCACCACAGCTCTCTGCTGCCTCGTAAGCGTCTCTCGACTGATGTTTTATCCAACGCACTGGCTCCAGGCTATCCCAGGGTCCTCCTGCCTCTCTGCTGCTCCCCCAGGTCCTCAATGAGGGACAGGAGTAGGAGCGGAGCCCATTTTGTGCTCTTGTTTCTGATGGTTTTAATGGTCTTGGATCATGTTGCCTCTCTGACACGCCATTAAGTGCTAAATGTTAGGAATTGCATTACTGCAGAGTCTAGATTAAGAATGATAAGGTAAAAGCTGTTATTCTTACTCTCGCTCCTCACTCCTCACCGTCAGTGTCCATGGCTGTTTGTCGATGAATAATTCATCCCACAAAATCATCAGCGTCCAAGATAAAGCCCTTCTCACCACTTTTTTTCTTCCAGTGTATTGATTTCTGTACACTCTGTACGTGGGGCTGAATGGTGTCCGGTAGGGACTGAAAAGTGAAACCATAAAATTCTTGTCACAAACAATTAAGTTGCTTCTTAAACACCTTTGCCAAATTTAATGTCAAGGACACATGCACAGAGAGCAGAAATTAAGCCGCACGCTGCGTACTGAAAGATTTAAACAAAGTTGAAAAGGTACATTTGAAGAACATGGCGGTTGTTTGATTCTTTAAGAGATCTCATAAATGATGAAAACGCATGGCGAATGTAGGTTAACGGGGGGGTGAGCTTATCTCGACAAGCTACGGTCATTCTGCTCACATAAAACCAAAGTGATTCAACACAGCAAATGCAAATTTTTTAGCAAAAATTACGAATGGATGCTTACCTAATCATGTTCCTAAAATCTCAAAAACTCATCTCAGAGTCTCCACGCACCCTGTTGAGACACAGTCAGATGTGTTTTTTCACAGTGAGTTGATCCTGTTTACTACTTCTAACTTTGCCATTTTAACACTGGGAAGTGAGACACAGGAAGAGAATTCAGAACATTCAGGGTACAGAATACAGAAAAGCTACCTTCTAAGCTACGTTTGTTTCTTCTGTGTTTGAAGAATACCTCAGTCACAGAGCTGAGTCCTGGGACTGCATCTATATTCAAGCATAAAAGAAAATGTTTGAATTGAGGGGAAAAAAAACAAGCATACATTGAACTGGAGACTACACATCCAAAACAAAAAAACTGAAGAAGGATGCATGAAGCACTGCAAAACCGATGGAAGTGAAGTATTAAATGCAACATAAACATATATGTATAAATGTTTTCAGCATGGATGTTAGCATTCCAGACCAAAGAAAAGAACAATCCAATGATTCGGATAACTTGTACGTCGCACTGCCTGCGATCGCAGTTTCAACCTTCATGCGATCAAGCCTGATGGACATGTTCTCTCAGGTTCATTCATCCACACCACCATTATTTTTTTCTTTCTTTCTTTTTTCCTCTGAGCACCATGCTGCTCGACTGCCCCTTAATAACTGAGCAGGTTTGGATGTATTAGCGAGATTAGGCAGGTGCCACCTACTCATCTGTCAGGTCCTGAGACTCTGTTCTCAGTCATATGGATATCCTCCCTCTCTCTCTCTCTCCACCCACATCCTGGGGCACGTGTAGACTCCATCATGTCACTCTCAGGGCCCCGACAGTCTCCTACTGCTTCCACCGCTGTTTGATTGGAAATAAATAATGAATAGAGGAGCCCTGTGAAGCCATGGCAGGTTGTTGTTTTTTATAAATGCCTCTCCATGCGCCCGGTGATTTTTGTGCAATTAAAAAAAAACAAACTACCCCAAAGTGGCAAATCACCAGCTCGAATTAAACTAACTGGAAATTGCGCACAGTATAAAAAAAGACAATAAAAGGGAATTATTTAACATGCTTTTCCATGTATGTGAAGTACATCTTGCACAGTCAGCGTTTAGGTATCTCACAGTAGTTGGTAGATGCAGGAGCAGGGAGAAAAAAAAACGAAAAAAATTGAGATGATTAAGGAGAGAACATTTCTCAGTTGAGTCTTGCCCTGGGTAGAAAAAAAATGCACTTTGTGAATATTTGCAGCCTGGATGAATTCTGCGAGACAATTTCACATATTTCTTTGACAGCGTTAGAAATATCAGATGATACAAGATCTGCCTATTTTGAGTCGCGTAATGAATCATAGAGCCGGTTATATAATGCAGTGACCTTTGTTTCAATAAGGCAGTGACCTCCAATACTGGGTAGTCAGCAGCATTGCAGTAAGGCACGGACAACATATGAATAGCTCTTATGCTGAGGGTTTATTAAGAGCATTTCTACTGGATCGTTTCAATAGACATCAGCAGTGTGGACACGCTGTCAACACTGGGGTTTGACACTAGGCTGGATGTTGAGATCCATCTGGTTTTTCATTACAGATCATCACTGTTAGGACTGTTTGCATGTCATCACAATGAAAACCATGTATATTTTAAAACCTACAGTGTTTGAAAAGCTGGATGAAAGTATAATATCAGCTGTCACACAATGCGTTTTCATTATGCATGCTGGAACTTTTCACCCTCAAACAATTTGAAACAGCAACTGAAAAAAATATATGCCGAATGTACGGTACATCCTTTCAAACCCTGGTAGTTTAAATGAAGAAGAAAAACAAACAAACAAACAGTAAATAATGAACAGCAAGACTGCTCCAACCTTTATAAATCAGTTGTATACGATTTACGGGGAGCTGTGGGTATGCCAACAGTCCTTGTGTGGCCCCACGATAAGAACTTTTAAAAGGAAACAGCTGCTCTTCAGAAAATATAGTTCCGCCGATAAATCTCGATTCATCTCGGAAACATCTGCCGCAGCAAACCGTAAATTAATTTCGAGTGAACTAGCAATTTCTGTTTCGGCATCTTCCGTTAATATAGTACATGTGGTTTTAACTACCTTCTGCCCATCGACCTCTATGAGAACTGTAAAAAATTGGCTCATGAATATGTATGTTCTACTTCATTACAGCCAGAGACATTAATTACTTGCAAGAAATTACCTTACGCATCTCTTACAACTAACAGAAAAGCAAAGCGTTAACAGTCAACGCTTGCCAAAATATACTACATTATAAATAGTCTTTACATAAGATTCCTTTGTTTATAACGAATAAATGAAAAACTACTGGTTTAATACATGGACTTGCAGTTGGGCCCCATCCCTCTGAATTGCCACAGAATTGCTCGGCATATGGCATGACATCAGCCTTCATTTACATGATTATGGCATTTTCCCCCCTATTTAATATCACATAATTTTGATATATTATTGGTCTTATCTTACTTCTGTATAAAATAACTGCATAAATGTTTCCTTCTTTTTCATATATCTGACTATACCACAAGCTCCAGAACTAACTCATATTCATATTCATATTCTGTTAGTACTAAATTATTGTGGGGCTTAATTATGAATCCAGATACTGTCATAGCCAAGTTCCTGTGATAGCATGTTGGATAATTACAAACAACTTTTCATTACCACACAATATGCAGCTGGTCCTGATTAAATACCATTGACTTACAGCAGTCCTTAGTGTACAGTATAGTTATGTACTTGCGCTGGATTCATCACAAAGCAGAAGTCACTCTGCTACTTGATATACCATATTTTAAGTTAGCGATTTTACACAGCTAGTGCTTACATCACTACACTGTAAACTAAAATAAACAATGAGGAGCTCTGTAGTAACAGAGAATTCAATTTACTGTTGCAGATTGGCAGTTCAATTACACAAGGGAAGCTAAGTATATGTCACTATATGTGCCACTGTACATATTGTAATATGCTGAAATTGTTCAGATTCTTACAGACTTGGCTCACTTAAACCAAAGAGCACCACCAAGCTGGTCCATGGTAAGAGCTGGGTGGGTTCCCTACTCCTGCTTTCTGGCAAATACAGTTGAATTCAGCTGGTGAGCAAGAAACAGGGGAGGAACAAACTTTAACTTTAAACCTATCATTACTGTAGACCTGTTCAAATTATCCTCCTTAATTAATGATAAAGCAAGCTTTTCACGGAGTAATCAACACCAGTTGATGTAAATAGAGTAAATGGTTACCAATTTCATTTTGTCATTAGAATTGCTGTTCTTTGCGAACTACAGTTATGTTTGTTATATCCACTGACTTTTTTAATCTTTCAACAATGGTAAAACATATATTAGCAGACAACAATATGTAAGTATTACAGATCCATGATGGGCTTACTGCTACACTGTGACAAAGACAGCGTGCTGGAAAAACACCTGCAGATGCATACCTGGATACTTTCAAAAGTAAAAACTCTGTTGTACCTCTTTAATGCGAAATATGTCATTTGTTTTGAATATTGGTGGTGTCTTCCTTGTTCCTCAATATTAATGAACAGAGACTCTAGAAAGTGGAAACCGTGGAGCAACAACACCATTCAAAACAGCAGCGAAAGGCTGAAACAAATGATTATGTAGCAGTATTAGCCCTGTGAGAATGGGAAAGAACTCAACTTCTACCCCTACCCTGTATAATTTCTGTGCATTGTGCCCAAACACAGGAAGTTGTACGTCCATTTACTGCTGTTTAATTAGTCATGACATGAACATTTCCCCTTGGTCTCTCCAAAGCACTTACTGCAGTTGCTGTTTACACAGTTCCAGTGTAAAATTTACTTGCTGCCTATGGAATGTATTGATGGCTGCAACCTTCAATTAAAAACATTAATTCTTTCCTTCAACATCTTTAGCAAGTACTATTGTCTGACATTAATTATTTCTAACTATGTGTTTAAATAGTTCCCATATGGAAAGTATTAAACATTGAAATGTATCAAGATGAAAAACATTCTGTCAGATTTTCTGTAGATATACACAGTTCTATGAACAAATTTCTATAATGTGCAAGGTTTTGTATTCTGCTTCAGCTGTGGCAAAAGCATAATTAAATATGTTTCATAGTGCTTATTATAGATGCTCTACATTCTATTGTAGTATTTTGTTCCATTTTGGGTTATAAAACAGATTACATTCTTCTAATTTTCATAGTTCCGTTTCTTATAATACAGTTATTTTCAACTAGGCTTCAGATTACACAAAGAGCTTTTATGAGGGAATAGATCTATACGCGCAGCATTCTGCTCTTACTGCCATTAAAATGCATGAATCCATCATGGTCTGGTTATTGGGAAATGGTTTAATAATCCTTCAGAGGAGAAGCAGTTGCAGCATGTGCCTGTATCAGGGGCATAGGGACCTGAGACAATGAACCGTGTATTTATTAGGTTTGCAGGGGTTTTGTGTTCCCTTGGGGGTCTTTGTTGCCTTGGAGAGACACCTCAAGGTGATCAAGCTGTGACTTTTTAAAAAAAAAAATTTCTCAAGCTTGTTAGAACTGTTTGCCATTATGAAACAAGGCCTCCAGCCATGGTGACAGTAGGGTATGCCTTGATGCAGCGTTCGGCACGAGAGGACAGGCAGGTGCTCTGCCTCTGTTGTGATTTTCAGGGCCCTCCGGTCCCTCGTACCACCTGCACTTTCTGCCTCAGGTGTCCGCCCACGTCACCGCTCGGATTGTGCAAACAAAAACTGCAAAGAAACAAACAGTTCCCAAATAGAAAAAAAACCTACCACAGCAAAAAAAAAAAAAGAAGAATGTATCAGTTAACAAACTGCCTGTCTCAGATAGGGAATCCATGCAGATTTTACAGGTGTTGTTGATTTTATAACTGATACAGACAACCGCTGTGAGGCTAAGATCATTCCTATTCAAATGACTTCGAAGGCATAGTAAATGCCTGAGGTTAAATGAAACACAGAGATCCCTGTAGCCCCAGAAAACATTTTATGGCGGTTTATAGGGGTCCATTCAAAATAATTGGAAAGTGAAAATCTGAAACGGCTGGTAAAATATACAACGCATTTGAGATCTTTCTTATACCAATAATTTACTCATTTTATTTCCCTTGCGCTTTGGGCTAACTTTTTTTCATCATTGCCTTTCTTCATTTCACAAAGCAATAGATGCTGTGTTCTGATTTTTAACCTACTCGGACTCTTGTTCTCCAGAGTGAATACAATTAATGTTGAACTGGGGCTGCTGGCTAGCTACAAGTAATGAGGTGAATTTCAAAGTACATATCAAGTATATCACTGTAAAAAAAATGTGCAAAACTTCATAACAAAGGACCTCATTTGGCAAATCTATCTTAATCACTGTTTTTTTTTTTTTGTTGTAATTTTCCAGAATTTAATCTTGGCCAACTCTTCTGTGAATGGAGTCCTAGGGTGCAGTGAATTGTCTGCTCATAATATGAACTATGACCAGAGTGTGAGTTGGCTGGTTTGTCCAATTTAGCATCAAACTAAATACCTATTTATGAAACTGAAGCTAGTGTTGCAGCTTCAGTGTAAAATTTGGATGTAAAATGCTAATTTCAAAATTTCTTTTGCCCTTCAGGTACATAATTGATGCATGACAGTCACAGCTTTTGCAAACTAAAAAGTAAATATAAAAAAGCATCATGTGAAATATGTCACCACTTGGCTTCGCAGTGACTGTGCAGCTTGGCTGGTGAACTTGGCTGGTGCAGCTTCACTGGATGCTTGAACTAGTTTACGACCACATTTTCAGGGGTTGATGCAGTGTTTACTTGGTCTATAGCTAAGATTAAGCATTTTACATGGGGGGGGTATAAATTACATACAGGAGATAAAAGCTCTTTAAAAACTAATAATCAAATGAAAATGAGGCTTTTTTGTGTCCATTATTAAAATTATCATGAATATAACGCTACCATCCTTTTACTGTGTTGATTACTTACATTTTTTTCTTGACTAGCTTTCTGAATTGTATGTATTTTAGATTTTACAGTGAAAATGAGCCGTCTGCTCATTTGAGTCATGTGTTAATCAGTGCTTTGCATTGTAGGGCTTTTTGCATGTTTTCCACAGTAGAAGGCCCTATGCTCGCATCAGAAAGTAAACGGCACAGTCGCACAGTTACAGCTGCAGTCCCACTCTGCGGTGGCCTTCCCTTCCAGATCTAATAGTACGTCTGATGGAGGTGCACTCTGGGGGCCGTTTCCTCGGGTGCTGTGATTGGCCCTTCAGGCCAGGCGCCACGGAGAACATTTCAGGCCCTTGGTGTCCTTCCACCACCCCTCCCCCCCCACCCACCCACCCATCAGGCGAGGTGGGATGCCACACCGCTCTGAGTGCCCTGGGCGGGTTGCCAGGTCCAGGCGCACACCCACCCCCCGCGCGGAGCTCCACGGGAGAGGAAATGTGCAGAACTGAGAAAATAATCTCACTTTGGGGCTATATCTGAAAGTTTTGCTCTTACTTGTCCAAGCTATTATCCTCCTGCGGGGTCCGGATCATACCAAGTTTGTTTAAGGTATTGATTTGTGACTCACTTTTAGCTCAAACACACCTGAGATAGTGTTAACAGATGCTTTGTTTTTGACTTTGAAGAGGGCTCAGTATTCAAGTGCAGCATCAAGCTAATTATAGATGTTATAGATGTAGCATCAAGCATGTTTAATCAAAAAAATGATGAATAATCTCTTAAACGTGTATATATCATATTAACAGTTATACTGTATATCCATTTCAAATTGGCGGTGTTTAACATTTGCACTGGGGAAATGAAAGGAAATGATTTTCTCAAGTAAAATCCACCGTCTACCATGGGATGGGAATGCACAATAAACATCAAAAGGGTCGTGCGGCGCGTCAGCACTGAAAACTGACATGAATGGTTATCGCTGGCCTCACTTTCTAAACCGATCTGATGTGACGGCTGAGAAGGAAACACAATGGTCTTCATGCTTGATTAAACATCGACTCTTGTGCCATTAAAGCGGTAACCCAGTTCTACTTACCGACACCAAGACTGTCCCCATTCCCTATTAGCCGGCGGTGCTGCTAGAATCCGAAAACCAGCCACCAGACCTGAAAATATGAGAAATTAAAATATTAATTTAATAACGTAGAAATACAGATACATTACACCTGTTTTTGAACCAATGCATTGTGCATAGTTATGCTTTGGAATAGAATTAGTTCTGTTTCATCTCTATAATAGTTTTGCACAGAGAGGTTTGGTTTGTACCATAGCTTATATTGATGATGGAGTAAGACCGGTGTATTCCCATGCTATGTGTTATACATGCATGTGGAAATGCTTTAGCACAGTTCAGAGCCAGAATTTGAAAATCTTTCATAATGCATTTAGGGCCTAATTTTTACAAGCAACATATATGCCAGTCATGTTACACTGGTGTTCTCCATTTCATCTCATCATTGATATCATGAATGGCAGTTTTGCCTTTGATTTATTCAGGATTCTGGATTCAGAGAGTTGGATCAATATCTTGAGGATGGAAACTTCAGGGAACTCACAGCATGGTTCCCTAGATCAACAGTTTTTCATTTACTTAACTTAGACTTGCATTTGGAATAAAATACGAGTTTCTGTCACTTCCAAAAACAGCTTTGCTTGTTCTGCAAACACCCGAACGGACTTCCCTGGGTTTGCTGAGGAAAGAAAACTATACTTGCCTTTCATTTTTTCAAATCAGAGCTAAGGGCAAATGTTCACTGAAAACTAAGCTAGAGTCTAAAAAATATTATTCTTAACATTTTTTTTAGCTGCAGGTAGCTACCTAGCTGGTTACAAGGTATCAAAGATGTTGATGCAAATCGAGGCAATCGTACAAGCAGTGAGGAAGCCACTGCATTCTGATCAGTAGGCGCACAGATATGCATACCGCTTCAATTTTTTTTTTTTTTTTTAAAGACACAACGGCATCAACAAGCAATGCTGTAACACTTGGCGACGAGCCAAACACAGAAAGAAAACGCAGGGGGAAAGCATCGCCAGACAGGCTGGAATCTAGAAATGCTAAATGACCCTGAGGACTGTCCTTGGCGCTACGCAAGTGCACATATACGATGTTGATGTAGTTATTACCCATTAATTGGAGCCAAAGTGAAATCTCCTGACTTAGCCTGTAGTCACTCTCCCCGCAATAGGTGAAAACAGACCTTCACAAAAGACTGCACTGAGACCATCTGGCATCCTGCATGTGAATCAGCGTAAAGAGGCATCACCAGTTGCTGGAACCGACTGCAAGGAGGTCATACAAAATATAAGGCTGAGATTTAAAGATGCATTCCCAATTTGTTTTCTGAGTTCCTGGTCCCCTTTTTGGTGTATGTTTGTACCTTTATGTAAATGTATTTGTGTGTGTTTCCAGAACTCCATTGCTTTAAATATGTCCTATAACAGTTGTAATGAGTAGGCAATGGTAACACCTACAGTAAGTGCTTAAAAACAATGTAGAATGTAACATTATACACTGAATTTCACATTTATCACTGATATTGCTGCAAGACATTTTAGAATGTTGAATCTGTGGACAGATAAAGTGTCTTTGGTTGTTCTGTTGTTAAGCATAGTTGCGGCACATGGAAAATGCACCTCTTAAAGTATACATGGCTAACAAAAATAATAGAGAGAACTAACAAACCAGCAAAATTGATGGAGTGGAGGAATGTGCCTTTGAAGCATCCATCTACTGTATCCTCTGTCCTCTGCATTACTGCCAGCACATCACATGGTACAGTTAAACTGGCAAGGAGCTCCCTCACCATCTCATGCTATTATGCTATTTCTAAAGTCAGAGAAAATTCAATACTCCCTCCAGGGCTACACCTACAATTTTTTAAGGACATGCAAAGCGTTCATTCATTATATTTTCCGAATGGCACACAGATGTGGGTTTCCAGGGTCCATGGCAAACGGGCGTATATTTGGATGCTATTTCCAGTCTGGATTTTTTTCCCTCTTTTCATCTGAGTTTAATTTAGATTTTGGTATGTTTGTTTTTGATTTGGAAGGCCACAATTAGCTCAGCCTCCTCAGAGGAAAAATAGGGGTTAGGCCTGTGGGAATTCAGCAGACTTGTCACTTTCTAATGGCACTCAAGTACATGAGTTGAACATATGTTGACTTTGTGTTCCTCAGACGGCATAGGAAATAGCAAGCTTTCTACACATGTGAACAGGCGCAAGTCATGACCATTGGCACTGCTCACTGAGTCTGTGTTCACTGTGGTGGGGCTGGCAAGAACAGTTTGGCTTACAGAAATGGGGAAAATATAACTTAATAAACAAGAATATGTATTTTTTTGTTCTTCTCATTGGGGCGGTGGGCCTGCATGGATGACATGGAGGGTTAATCATGGGTGGTCATTTATTGGTTTAATCTGAGGGGGAAGGGTACTGTTTGAGTAAGGTCAGGTGTGGTTACGTTTGAGGAGAATGTTGTTGGGCATTAGAGGAGGGGAGTGGTAGGTATTCTTGTGTAAAATAATCATCTAAATTAATGAAAAATATTCAAAACATGGAACAGTAAGATGAATGTTATTGAACTTAGCCATGATAAACATTGCTGGGCTCAACTGCAGTCACTTCATTACTAAATCACAAGCTTTGTTTACTGTGGAAGGTTGTGACTGGGGTGTTGACTTCTGTTGCTCGTTTGTAGTTTCCTGTTACCATGATACATCACATCTGCCTTCTTGTTATGAGAAACGCTAAAATATTTCCTGCAAATTATGTAACAAGCTTTGGTGGAGTAAAAATATGAAGCAACGTTTCACAAGTTATTATTTCATCCAGTTGTTCCTGTGTTCACACAGCGTGTTACTGATATTTCCATCCCTGGTTCACATTGTATTCTGTCTGCCTACCTAACAAGCTAATCGCTAATATATGAGCCCCTACTGTTATCTGCCCACCCAGCAACATGGCAATGTATAGAATTAGATCAGTTATCCAGGTAAACTGTGCCTGAAGAAAATGAACAATTAATCTATTTATCCCATCCTCAGTCACGGTCCTTTGCTTTGAACTCTGAACTTCAAGTAGAACAGTAGAAAGGCATAGTGCCAAGGTATTAAATAGCTTATCCATGTAATGATCCCAGTTTGAATAATTTTGTATCTTCATATTTAAGCATCACCCTCAATAGTGGTACAGGTGTCATCATTTGACTGATGGGGTAGAGGCCTGGAGGTCAGGTTGATCCAGATTTAATATTATTTTATGGTCACTGTAGTAGAGATATGGTTTTAAACAAGGGGTAGCCATGGCAAGCTATTTAGTGTCCTGATGTCACTGTTACTAGGCCCTGATATTGGCCTATAAACACAAATGATTCAACAGTTACCTAACCTCACTTGTCATGGGTGTGAACTGGTTGTTGATTTTAAGGTAAAAACAAAAACCATCTCACCCTGAAGCTATCCAGGGTTGGCCACCCCCTGTTCTAACCATGGCAACGTGTCACATGTTTAACAGCACAGTATATGTATAGAATGTAATCACACTGGCTTATGATATGATATGATATGATATGATATGATATCTAACACTATCTTCTTCATTATCATACCATTCATATGGCAGTGGTTGTCAGGAATACCCAAATGAGTGAAATACTTGCTGTGCATAAATATGCACCCAAGTTATACAATCATTTCACATTAAAATTAATATTTAAAAATATATAATGGAGAAAACTGGTTATGGCAAATTGAAGTGCTTAACAAAGGCCTTTTACAGCACCATAAACAATGAACACATGTAACAATAAGTAAGGTGAAACTGACTTTTATTCAAATAAATATCTGTCAAATAACTATGCAGATGAGGCTTCAATAAGCACAAAGTTTATTGCATTTATCCTTTATGAGCCTGTCTCAGGCTCTGAAATATGAAAGGTATAATGAATTAAGCATTCGCTTTCAGTGCCGGGTTGCTCAAAGGAAGTGTTGTTTCAATGAGTATCTCTGCGGATTTGATTAGAAGCCGCTGGGATGGTCCACGGTTTTCTGTACTAAAACACTCACTGTGAATGATATTCATACTCTACTTCCTTATGCTAAACTGCTCTATTCAAGCAGTGGTAGGAATGGTGCAGGAGCTTACAAAGTATGAATGGCAGAATAGAGAATAGTCAGTCCAACACCTTATTTGCTATAGCAGTATGTTTTGAATTAAAGGTAAAAATGTTAACAATAGTATTTAAAACATGGTTCACAGAGAGGTTTTCTGAATATTCATATCATAGTTATATTAATTAAAGGTAAAAATATTCACGAAAGGAAATTTGACTGATCTGGCCACAGTAATTATAGTTGAACATAAACAACTCTGTCTTGAGCTGCTAAAAATTGGGCATGTGGTCATTTAGGATAATTGTAAGGGATCTTGATTGTGCACTTAATTCAGGTAATTATGGTCCTTTCATTGCACAGAATGCCTCCCATTCTTTTTTTAAAAAAACAACAAAGTAGAGAACAAAGAAAATCCTACAAGTGGCCCTGAAAATAACCTATTGTGATTTGCGTGTGTCTACACAAGTTAGAGAGAGAAAGACAGAGTTAGTGAGTGTGTGAGCGAGTAAGTGAAAGAGAGAGAGAGAGAAAGAGAAATCTGGATATTTGTTGGAGATTAAATAGAACAGAGACAAATTAATTTTCAGGCTCCTGCTCCAATGAGGTCGCCATCTGCCCCATGTTGACTCTTTTAAAGCAGAGTCTCTGTGTGCTTTTGGAGCTGGATATCACTAATCCCGTATGGAAATACACCGTTCGGCACAGTCTGAGAGCCAGGGCAGAGCAGCTTTCTTCACAGGCAAAGATAGTCAGATTAGTTACATCTCAGTTGGGTCAAAGGAAGGACAGATCTGAACAGAAGAATAAAAAAAACACCCACACACACATACACACAATGTCCCTTTCAATTCTGCCATTCCCTCAAGGAATTATCATAAATCTACAGTCAGGAGTTTTTCCATTCACCACTCTGCTGCTAGCTGCAACAGGTGTCGACTCTGCTACTCCCAGCATCACTTTTGGCATAAATTCCTCAACCGGTCCGACATCAGTCAGAATCGGGGGCTGAAGATACAGTGTTTACACACCTCTGTTTGGATTTCCCCCCACACAATGTAATGAATCTTTGACCTTGTGTACCTATATCCAGTGCTTCAAAAGTGCAAGAGAGCAGGATTCGGCGAGGACGTGATATGAGAGGAAAGAGAGCCGTTAGACAATAAGGAGGCACGTTCAGGGAAAAACCTGATGCAGCGCGGTGCCACCATGGCCAATATGTAATGCTTAATGGGTATTTACGGTGGCACACGGCCCAGAAAACACCAATACTTTCAGCTGCACCACCCTCTGCAGGTGAAATAAATGTATGCGGTATAACAGAAAAGCAATATATGCTTTCAGGATTTCATTACTTCTTACTCTTCTATCATTTTTCATGCCTTTGTGGAATGCACACAGTAAGATGTTGAGCTCTAATTAAACTGTATCAGAGTATATAGGGGTACAATCAAACAGGGATAAAATGTACTATATCACAGTCTGTGGTTTTTCACAGTCTATGATACGAGTCTAAAAAAAGGGCTCAGAGTTGACAGCCCTAACTTATAGCACAAAGATAAAAAGATGATATTATATTAAATAATTGGTACATCATTTATTTGATATCTGTGTCAGGGAAACATTTATTTTACAGCAGCTCGGAATGTAACCATTGTGGCTGTGTAACTAATGCATTGTTTGTTCGACAATGATGCAACAAAGTTTTGAAATATGTAAGCAATTATTCAAGACCATTACAATAGAATGATATGATGTATATTACCGAACGCTAAATGTTCGTATTACCGAACGCTAAAAATGCATTGTAGGCGATACATATTTGAAATGTTTCTTATGTTGAAATGTTAAAGGTTGTTACGGCAGTTGAAGGTCTCTCTTGTTATGAGTATATGTACATTAAAAGGCACACTGAAAATATAAGTGAAAAGGCCCTATTCACTGATAACATACTGTGTATGTTATTAACCTTTTCAACCCCCTCGGGGTAAAGCATTGCTACTGCGGGGGCTTTAGGAGTCGGTGAATCAAAATGAAGTCCACTGCCACTTCCAGAGCAGTTTCCTCTTTTTAGCCTGCAAATAAATGAACACATGTAAAGAGATACTGCACAATGTACAGCATAGTGCAGCCCACATGCTTGCTGCAGCCTGACCATTTATTTGATTCAGCACCCTATCTTTAAAGAAACAGATAAACTCAGAGCAACAGAAGGCCACAGATACAAAAGGTAAAGGTATACATTTTGAGAAACTAAGAGTGAGCATTTGTCTGCTGAGACGAAGTAGACAATACATTATGAAAAAATCGATTTCATTTAAATGTACAATTAAATGAAATCGTGTAAAAAGCGTACACAATATTATATATATATATATATATATATATATATATATATATATATATATATATATATATATATATATATATATATATATACAGAACACATGAGGAAAGTCATCTTGCCTTGGTGAATTGCCTAAATCTAGAAGAGAAAATTATAGTTATATATAAGTTGAGCAATCGTGTTATTGAAACAATGGTTCTGCAACCCAAACTGTAACCGACATGGTTGCAAATGAGTCCTGGTGTATGCAAAATGTGTGTGCATACTGGTGTGTTTCTGGTTTAATCATAAAAGATACACTTTTAAGCTAAGCTCCCCGAGAAGAAGCCTCAAAGGGCTCATTAAAGCGACCTAAAGCAGGACTGTATTAACTAGTACTGTAAGTGTGAACCTTGAATTGCTGGAAAGGTTGATTTAATTGGGAATTACACACTATAACATGGACATATGGCCCAGATGGGACAAGAAACATGAAAGAAAAAATTCAAAACTTACATACACTGGAAAAGTATTTTGAAAACTTGCATTACAAAGTGTTTCTAGAAATCAAGCCAACAGATTGAAAAGTATTTATAGAGTGAAAACCATGAAAATTACAGGGCAACAGCTGACAAGTCAGATCCCAATCCTTAATTACAAGTTATAAGTCAAACATAAAGAGCAGCCCACGAAGTCAGAGAAACAAGAGCACTCCTGTACTGACAAGTTATGTGCCTCTCTCTCTTCAGGTGAAAAGCCTCTCTGAAAGATGCACTCGTCCATTCGTCAGAAATTTATTCATATGCATATGGAATATGAAACATTTCAGAGGCATATAGGTTAGCACAGCATTGATAATATAGTATTTAATTTTCCATTTTTCCTTTCTTTTCCTCACACTTGGATGACCCAGCATGACCGTCTCTCTTCCTCTCATCATCCCAAATAGCAGTGGTGAGACTGCAGGGACTGCAGGTTCTTTTTATATAGCGTTAGAATCAGCCATCCTTCCCTCAACTCCCAGTTCCAGTCCCTGGTCCTCTTGGGTCTGGCCAAACGCGTCTCCCTCCCAGCAGCTAATTCAGAATGCTGCCGCACGACTTGTTTACAACCTCCCTAAGCGATTGCATGTCACACCCTTCCTCACATCTCTTCATTGGCTACCTGTCACATCTCAAATCAACTACGAAACCTTGGCGTGAGCCTAGAGGTCACCGGATGGAACGGCTCCACCAAAGCCCTCCATTCGGTCTGCAGACCATATATGCCTGCCGGCTAATTCTGTTCTGTTGAAACCCTCAAGGTGACTAGAGGTCCCTTCCCTCGGTGGTCACTCCATGGCATATATGTTCTGGCCCCAATGAATTAAGGCCAAACTCTGCCAACTACACTATATCTCTCTTCCCATCCCCATAGGTAAAGTATTTTATGATATACAGCAGCATGTTATTCACCATGATAAGCATCATGAGATGATAAGACGGCATAATTAACTACACTAACGCATTAGTGCTATTGCACCTGCACTGGTCTCAGAGTGTTGTTGTGGATGCACTTATGTTCTCTTGACACTATGCATGAGTTCATCTGCTAAATGACTACACTATAGTACAATGGGTTTCAGTGTAATCTGCTATGTGGGCTTCATAGCAATCTGGTATTGAGTACTGACTATATTAGCAACAAATGTAGCCAGTATTTTAACCTAATTAATAACCTGCAAATCCATAGGACAGGACTGCCAATCAGAGAGTCTACATTCAATTAAGCTGCTGATGAGTACTGATGTAGTTGCAGCCGAAAAAAGGAATGCATACTTTAAGAACATTTTTGTGTTATTTCAGATTATAAATGCTTAAATAAAGAGTGCAGACGCTCTGTATTTAAAAAGAACAGAGAACAGGTTAAAGAGCCTTTTTGGTTTAACCCACTTACAGCCCCAGTATGTGGGACTTTGGAGTGTTAGCATTAATCAAGAAAGCCCTGCATGCTGGCTTCAGTGTGAACAAAAGCTGTGGTCATTTTCAGCACTGAACAGCCTTGAAATACCCTGTGTATAAAAAAATCAGGAAAATGGTTTTAAAACTGGATTTTTAGAACTGCATGTTCTAATGAATAAATGTTAAATGGTAAAAAAAGGAAAAGAATATTATACCACCAAATCCATCTCTTGCGATCGCTGTTGTATGGTATGCGTTCTCTGTTATGACAGTATGGAGAGTTGTACTATATGGTGAATCTGTATTCATGTCACAGGCAATATGAGCTACTGTGAATAATTGTGGCTGGTAATTACATCAATCTCTTTGTTGTACATCCTTGGCAAAAAAAAGGACGTTTTCATTAATGCAATCTATAATTATACGAGGGGTTTTTCCTGACTCTGCGAGTGTCAAGAGCCACACCCCAGAGATTTGCCTTCATGCCTAATGAACAAACTCTGAGTAGTCTGGTCATCATTATTACTGTGAGAGAATTTTGATTTTACTTTGTTTCATCTTTAGCTGTATCTGTCTGTGCATGATGTTAACCGATGATTTATTTTTATCATCACAAAAGTTTCTGTGTGTGAATTAGCAGGAATCTCAACAGTAAATTGGTAGCACTCTGTTAATTTCACCTGTTAATGTTACCGTAGTCAATATCCAGTGCTGAAAAAAAGAATTTGCTCCATCAATATAACATGTACTCTGTTAGGGTTTCTTCAACATTGGTGATATGCAATGGTTAACTAGCTGACAAGCTTGTCGGCTATAGCCTATGAGCCCTGATTATAGTTGAATAATTGATTCAGTTTGTTAGAGAGATCGTTTTAAGTATTTACATCATCAAGTGACTGAGTGTTGTGCTTTATGTTACAGTTACAGCTAAACACTCC
This sequence comes from Albula goreensis, assembly GCA_022829145.1. Lineage (NCBI taxonomy): Eukaryota > Metazoa > Chordata > Actinopteri > Albuliformes > Albulidae > Albula > Albula goreensis. The sequence goes on along the minus strand of CM040754.1, from coordinate 27,592,315 downwards.
ATTTTAATTGAATGGCAATGTTTCCTTTAAAGATTACACCTTTTGTTCATGTCATTATAAAAAAAAAAAACTTGGAAACAATATGTGAATATAAATGAAATTCTGAGTAAGCAGACTTTTCTGAAGTCACAAACTCTGATGGCTTTTATCAGAAGTTCATGGAGAAGGAGTTAAAAAGAATACATTGATGAATCCTTTGTGCAGACTGAAAAAGTGCTGAGACCACAGGTTTTCTTAAAGGCTAATAAATCACTGGTTACCAAAGAAGAGGTGAATGAGACTTAACAGTACTACTTAAAAAGAAAGATGGAAGCAGTGTCACTTCTGCTTGCCATTTTCACAATCCTTTAGTTATCCAGCTGTTGTAACTACATATTAATAGGTTGTAAAAGTCTGCTATTACTTTATTATAACATGCAAATAAGCATAACCTTTTTTGTAATACATTTTATGGCAATTTTAACTTAAGTCTTAAGACTTCAAACCCAGTGTCCAAAACATAGCATTTGTGATTGATATTGTGCTCATGTCATAAGTATTAGCAAAGGTATTGCTATGTGGATACATGTATAGCCTATGCAGTTTAGTTACTCATACATTAATTCTTTTGCTATGAAAATTGTACAGCAGTTTTATTCTTATCTGGGATTTGGAGGCAGAACAATACATCTGATACAGCTGACACGTTAACCTCCCTGAAAAAAATACAGGATTAATTTCTGCTAGTATGTAATTTAAATGTTTGGTCTTCTAATCTAAAATTAAAGTACATTTAATTGAAAGAGGCATTCCATGGCATATGTTTCTCTCCCTAAGCAGGTACCAACTGTTTGATTCTGCTTCTGCCATCTGTACTCTAATTTGTATGTTTGTCATTGATGTTGATTTTTTCTCCTCATATCTAAAGCACAGATGGATCCCTACCATACTATTTTCACATAAATCCACAAAGTAAAAATACACCAGATTTGTAAACTGATGCTGCTTATGACTTTGTGTTCCCGTGTTAACTGTGTTGTAGATCATACCATAATGTTTGCAAAGCTTCATTGCTAAACCAAAGAATGGGGGAAAGGTAACACTTGAGAAAGGAACAAGGTCTAAACCTAGTTTATGTATTTTTTCTGTTACTGTAGCAAATGAAAAACCAAAGAAGCTAGCTCTATAAACCAAGACAGGAAACATGTGTACTCACCCAGTGTAAGACATCCTGCCGTCACATCCTACTTCCAGTCTTCAGGCTGAGGACCTGGCTCTTCTTGTTATCCTGTTTGGTTACAGGAATTAAGACTTCAAACAACAAAAGCAATTTCCTGTCCATCAAATGATCTGTTTCAATATCAAAACAGTACATACAAAACATTTGAAAGGGCATGCTTGTAACTATGGTTTGTTTGCATGTTATTGTCTTCTTCTACAAACTTACTCATTAGGTTGAGTCATTCGGTTAGTCATTCCGGTAATAATGAAATTACATTAGATTATTTTTTTAATTACTATATGGTCATCGGTATTTATGTATTTAATGCATTTCCGGGTATGTCTGTCCTTTATTCTGTGCTATGATACTCCAAATTTGGCTTTGAAGTGGGGCGTATATCGCAGGAGCTGCAGGTTTAAATCCTAGGTGGGGCATTGTTGTTGCATCCTTCACTTAGGTAACCAGCAAGTACCTGTATGAATGGATAGTCAGTAAAAATGGAAGTTACGTAAGTCACTTTGGATAAGGTTGTCAATCACACACTCTCTCTCACATACACACACACACGATTTTTCGAACTACTGCTCTAATGACAGTAGAGCCCTCATTTATACCTTTGGAAGAGAGATCCTCTGAGCTTCACAAAGACGCTGTAGCATTGAAAAGATGCGAGTATATGTGTGAAAGTAGTCCTAACTGTATACTCTGCCTTCCTAAAATAATGAAGCAGCTCAGGTTCAATTGAGAATGCTATGAAATCACTGTCATATGTTGTTTGCCTGCTAGCAGAAAATAAATGAGTTTATCCACTCTCAGAACTGGTTCACAGAGGAGCCCTCCTTGTCGTATTCTGATGGTCTCCTCAAACAATTGTGTGTTTAAAAGCACTACAAATTCAATCGATATCCTGGTTAGGCTAATTATATAATGCCCAATAGTTTTTCAGTCCTAGCTGAAGAGACACTAGAAAGCATTGAAGTGGAGGAGCACCTGCCATTTTAGTTCTCATTTCAGCTAAATGGCTTCAAGCAGTCCAAAGCTGAAGCGCATGGGCAAAAATTTCCATTATTATAATTCCTGCAATTAAACTTTATTATAGAATGATGCATTTAAAACAGAATTCTCGAGGCACATCTTCCGAATACAGTGAAAAAAATTATGAGGACTGATAGAGACAGAATTATGCATTTGTTATGGATGGTATACTTACATTGAGTGAGAGTAGAATATACTAATACAGAAGAATTACTGGTCACAGTGGTTTGACTGCATATAAAGACACACCTTACTACACTAACACCTGAAGTGTTTTCCAGCAGAAATAAATCATTTATCAATGTGGGCCATTATGTTTTTTGGATGACCCCTTGTACATAAGGGGGAAACACAGAATCTACATTTCACTAACTTCTGATGAACAGCAACTGACAAGGAATATGTTTTTTTTTCCACCTGCTATGTTAAATTGCCTGTGTATCTGGTTTTTGAAGATATGCCCTTATCTCCTGCCGTGCGGGCTGGCAGGGAGCAGTGTGGTGTGGACTGGGTGCTTGGTGTCCAATGGTGTGACTCATCTTGTAGCCAGTGTCTCTCTCTGCATCGCTGATGACCCCCCCAACCCCACTCCAGCCCCGCCCCCAAGCCCCACCCTCTCGGGCCATCCTCACTTCAGCCTCTGCTTCAGAGCAGATACCTGAGACATTGCTGGGGTCTACTTGAAACCGTACCCTACAACTAATAGTGAAATGTGCTATACAAATAAATTTGATGTAGACTAATGCACATTCCCAGCTTTACCGTGTAATGCCTACAGAAAAATATCAGAGGGGCTTTTTCATTAACTTTTCTCAATCAGGACATTTTTGTTGTTAATCATTTTGATGGTATTTGGTATTTGACAGGGTTGTATGACTCTCCCCATGCTTAGACACTCATGAGCCAGTAGGACCCTCGCAGTCCTGTCCAGAATCCCGTTTACCCACCAGCAAATGGAGATTCTGTACGTCCCCAATATTTCTGCCCTCAGCCGGACACTGATGGAGGAGAGAGAGGAAATGGGTTACATAAGATGAAAATAGGAACCTGAAACACACTGCAGGTGAGATTAGAATGGTGTTGCACAACCACAGGCAGTGCTCAACATGCAGCAATGTCTTTATCTTTTATGACCCATCTCCATTAGAGTTTCCACAATTACATTATCACACGTAACCTAAAAACACTCCTAAGCACGGGACTGGAAATTTTAACACAGTCCTGCTGCTTCATGTCATCTCTATTTCCCTTTAACACTTTGACACCATAGGCAGTGGGTGCTTGAGGCAGTGGGTATGGAAGACTGAGGTTTCATGAACCCAATAACAGGCGGAGCTACAATGAACTGGTAGTCAGAGTCTTTGAACTAACCAAACGATTATGCTCTCCACAGACAAACACGGTTATTAGATCAAGCGCGTGTAACACTGAAAGCTAATAGCAGCCGTGCGCATTTATGATCACATGATAATTCATTCTCCCATCACTCTCATGGAGTGGAAGTGAGAGAAGGGGGGAGGGGTGCAGAAACCACAGCCAAATGGAGCATTTGGGTCACCTTAAAGAGGAACAAGCTGTAGGGTTCCTTATTTCATTTTCAAATTAGACCAAATAAACCATTACGGAAAAACCAAACTCAATTTCTCTGTGTGATGATATCTATAATAAATCATAATTTCATTAACCTGTCTGCAATTCATCATGACCCAAATTAGTATGAAGACCCAGTTTAGAGTACACTTTTGTGATTTAGATTCTTGTTAAGTAGCTAATTAACAAATGGAGCAATGTTTACACGGAATGTCATAAGGGAGGTTTCTCCCAATGCCGATGTGTCTGTGCTCTCAGTGACATTTGTTCATCTTCCACTGTTCTGCCGTGCTTTATAAGCCTCATTCAAATTCACCGCTGCCAGCAGTACTGAGCCTCCATCCGCATGTGAGAGATCAAATGATGATCATCAAAAGAGCCCTGTTAGAAATTCTGCAATTGCTGTTGTTTTCATGAGGAACTCGACAGAATATTGTCAGTAGAAAAGCAGAACAAATCCATTGAAAAACCATCACAAAGGTCAATTCCAATCTGAATGCAGCGTGCTTATCGATCGACAGTCCATCAGGAGGGAAATGACTCCTTGATCAGAGTTAATCTGGAGAAGATGTAACACTCAGCCCTAATTAATAAGATCTTTCAAACAAACTTCTTTTTTTTTCCTGTCATGCAAACATCAGCAATTCCTGTTAACCTAATATCCAGCCCTCCTCTAACACACTTATGCTAAGGACCTTAGAACGTGTGAGAGAGATGACAAAATAGCCAAAGATCAGGGTTTACATGTCCCTGGGATAATTACAATGTTCTGGGGTGAGAAAGGTGTTAAGCGCTGTGGAGATCTATATTCACCATGTCTAACATGGTGCCTGTACATTTTTTATTAGGTAATATTAATCAAATCCAAACATGTAAAATCACATTTGTCATAACAGGAAATACTGCAGTTCATGATCACTGTACAGTAAACTATTTATTTTTATCAAGTGTCTCTGACTGTGTCGCTTGTGAACAGTCCTCTACCAGTTATAAGGACTGTAGCCTTTGTTCCCTGACCCTGGCTAGCTGACCTGCTGTTGTGTGTGTTGATTAGCAGCCAGTCAGTACTAAGCGATGGCAGTGGCATTGTTGACAGACTCCTGCCAGAATGGAGGACAGAGCTGTTAGCACAACACAGAATGGCATCATGAAGCAAACACACATTTAAATATGGAGAATTCCATTGCATATCTACTGAAATATTCAGCCTTCCACTCAGCCTCCTGTCCCTGTCGGTGTTCCTCTGCCACACACACAGATTTACATGTTTCTCACACAAACACATATTCACACCCACACAAACTCATGCCTACTCACACAAAGACACTCACACATACCAGTTGGAAACGTGCTTTTAACACAGCAAGGTCGGCACTCATAGGTCCCAGGTGCAGTCTGTGTTTGTGTCTTATTATACTTGGAGAAATTCCACCTCGCTCAGTTTTGACCACCTGCGATACATGGTTACTGTTACTGGTTGCTGATGTGACCAACCTGCACAGTGCCTCCCAAGATTAACTACAGCATACCTACTGTTAAAATGTCTGCATGTATTAACATCGCAATTAATCCATCTACTTATAACTCACAGCTGGAGATAAACAGTTTGGAACACCTGTTTTTTTTTTTATTTAAACAGTTTTTATTTTTTGATGTTTGTACTATCAGGGTATCAGATCAGTTGTTTGCTACAGGGCCCCACTTTCCTGTACTGTTTGCCTGTGTGAATACAACCGCATTCAGCTTGCACCGTAGCAGCTGTCGTCTTCCAGCCCCGTCCTACAGCTGATTCAACACAAAGAAAACCAGCAGGCCGCGATGGCTCTTCACTGAGCTCCTCATTGGCGAGGCCCCCTTGCCTCTCTTTACGCCTGCCCCATCTCCTGAGAAATCATGAAAATGAAACCGCAGCCCCGGAAAAAAAAGTTCCTCTCTGAAAGTCACCAGCTCTAGCGGGAAGGAGCTTCGCCTCAATGTTGCTGCGATTCCCAGGTGACCCAGCTTGAAGAGTGGGCTGTTAAGAAATCAGGCAAGAGCGGGTTTTTGATGAGGAAGCTCATGATTGGGGGGCTGCTGGAAGGCTCAATCCTGTCATCAGGTGTCTTCCAGTGGCTGGGCCTCCCTGTCTGGTTGGGATAAGGACCACGGTATACCTATACCTAAAACGCTCCGCAGCTCTGCAGGATGATGTATTATCGCAAATGACATCACCCAGGGAGGGAGGGATTTGGTCAGCGAAGAAGCACATTTCATTGCTCGTCAGCGACCCCCGCCGGTCTGTCATGTGCATACGGTCTGCATGTGAAGTGTCTTCCTCCAGGTCATATCTGTACACTGCCAAGTTTAAAAAAGTGCAGATGTTCTTGTTTGCACACTACCAAATTGACAGAGGGAGGTAAAACAGTCAGTGTGGCATGGGAGTATAAGTACTATGTGTGGCCTGGAGGATGCAAAACAGTCACTAACTCTCAGCTACAGTGCTATGTGTAACCTGTAGTAGCTTGAGGGGAACAGTAGGAAGTTCAACAACAGAGAAAAGCAGAAAATCACAAAATCAATGACAAAAATAATTCAGAGGGATTTGTTTTACTGGTGGACAACAGAGGCATGAAAATGGGTTGAGGTCTGGCTTCACCAACATGTATCCTAAGAGATATTCTCAGTACAAAAAATCAGTGAAAGCTTATGTATGTTCTTACTTATAGTGAATTGATTGAAAATTCAGACTTCCTGCCTTGACTCATTAAGCCATATTCTAACTTTACAGTTTCACAACTTCCCACATCATGACTGGTATTAGCATTTAACTTTAGCAACGTCTCAATTATTTATGTATTTGGTATGCATTATTAAAAGAGTTTATGGCTTACGCCCAAGTTCCTTTTACATGTTGTCTCAACATCTGTCTGAAAAATGAAACTGAAATACAGTTTTTTGTGTTTCCTGTTCTTGACATAGATGAATGTACCTCAGAATTAGAGAGGAGAAGATAGCAGACTGTGATATGTGAACTGTATTTCTGTGAACCGTTGGGCTGTTTTCCAGTGCTGCATTCTGTATTGCTTTTGTGAGACACTGCTGTGATGTGTTTTGCTGCAGTCCTTAGAATGCTGAGTTAATGTAGTGTAGCCGATGCGGTCAAAGCAGAGCTCAAACCCATGACCTTTCAGACCTCTGACATCAAACCCGCCCTGTCGAGAGACGCAATTAGCTTACTCTACCAAAGACCGTGGCTCGGAGTGCAGGGAACTCATCAGACTTGCTTTGACTACAGGAGGTGTCATGGCTGTCTTGTGGTGGATCCGCGTGCACACCAAGCTCCACTGCTTTCTCTCCTCTCATTAGCACTCGCAGGAAACCTAATCCAACCCGATAGGCATCACTCTCAAGTGTCGGGGTCACATGACACCAGTGTGACTCGAGAGGGACCCCCGCCACCTGTGAAACCGCACAGCAAAAATTACTGATAAGAGACGTGATTAGATCACACCGGCAAGCAACTCAGCTTTCACTTCACTTACCGAACTCTTTGTTTTTAGTCCATTAGAAGCTGATGTCAGGATGGGGTATGATACAGTGCACAAAGCTTCGATGCACACTTCAAGGTTCCTTTTATGGACTGTAATACAAATTTTCTATATATTTTCCTCCAGAAAAATCCCTCCTCGAGGAAATACTAAAAAAGACAATTAATAAAATAGGGATAGGCATGTTTAGATCTGTTGAACTGAAATGCCATGATTTGTTTCCTTAGATAGCATCATATATACTGTGCAGGGGAACACACTGTAGATAAGGCAGATTTTCAGAGATGCCATTTTTTGATAACCCTCTCCAACCTCTTCAGCCTGATCGCTCTGATATCACACAACATTTTCACTCACGGGGGATTAACAGGCATGGAGGAGGTAAGGAATATAGGTTTACACAATATTTCCTTTTTTTAATAAACAGTTATTTCTGTGAGAATACTAAGCTTTAAACTATTGCCAGTTTCCTATTTGCCCTTGACTGCCGGTCATGCAGGTAGACAGCCTTCCTTTAAAGTCTACCTCTTTCACTCTTACAATCCAGTGAATAAAATCTACTCACAAGCTTTGTACTCAAAAGAAAAATTGAAAGAAAAGACCAAAAATGCCAAATGTATGTGTTCACAACATGCATCCATTTCAAATTGCTCTGCAGAGTGAATGAGGCAGGGTACCACTTGAGATAAGACCACAGTACATTATCACAATATGCAAAATGCATCGTGAAAGTGAACATGACACATATGTATGTACAGTGGCTTTTTTCTGTGGAATAAATGTGATGTTCTGCTGTATTACAGTTTGTATTTCAGACAGGGAATTGATTTTAAGTTGAAAAGAAATAAAGAACTGAAACATTTCACCAAGTAAGCTGAGATGGAACACACTTCTTGCACAGCTGGTGCAGACAGACCGTAAATGGAAGATTGATCAAGAGTTTATAATGGGAAAACTAGGCGAGGGAAGTCATGGTGACTGAATCCTCTTTTACCAACTCTAGAGTTGGATGTTCTCCGCCTCTTGGAACTTCTGGGCAGCCAGCATGTGTGTGCTCAGTATTCGGTTCCAGGTTTTTGTCTAGGTCAAACCGGGGCACAGGGGACTTGTGTGCTACCTGAATATGCCCCCCCAGGAGGCAGAGTACCATAGATATTTGATTTCTCATTTTACAGTGGCAGTTGAACAAACAGACTTGGGACCTGCTGATGCTGACAGGACTATGTGGGGGTGCAGTGGAGCTACACTGGGGCAAAGTTTAACAAAAAGTGCCATCATTCTAAACCAAGTAGTAAACGCAGAGATATTAGCACTGAAATTAATTGTTGAGGGTGAATGAATGTTGGTTGTCTGAATAAAATGTGTGCAATGTGACACCGAAGATGACAACAGTGACAATAAAAAAGTAACAAAAAACAACAATGAAAAGCATGGAAACTACAAAATAAATTGAGTTTGTCACAGCACAGTTACAACAATAAACAGTAGTTTACACAACGTTCCACCAATAAAATACACCAAAGCAATCAGTGCAATTTAAATGGAGAAACATCAAGTCATGACAGTTCAACTACTTGTATAAAACAAACCTTGACTGACAGATGTACTGAAGGAAACAATGGTCAGAAAACAGCAAAATTGTTCCAAGTAGTGATTGTGACTTTTATTTTGATGGCTGGTGACAGTAGCTGTTCATATTTCATCATGCTCTACCGTGATTTATTCTAAAGGCCATGGATTCGTTATGGTCTAACAATAAAGAAATTGCCCTGGTGGAAAATCATGAGGTTAAGTCACTTGTGCAATATCATGTCACGGCTGTGCAGAATATTGGATGCCTAGAAACATTAGGGTTCCTTCTTTATGCTAGCAAGAGATATCCCCTAAGTAGATTCCATTTAATGAATATTTAAGCTTTTACAGACATTGTGACTACATGTTTATAATAGCCCTGAAATTAATATTTTATAAACATTATTGTTCAAAGTACTTTACACATTATTTGCTTTTATAAAGGAAACATCTGCTGATATGGATCAGGAAGTATTTGACAGTCATTTAGTCAAACCTCAGGGTTTTTCCACAGTCATTATGGAGGAGGAGAAATGGTAAATAATACAGATAATTTTAACATTTAAAAAGGCCATTGTGTAAGCATTACAACGTTTTAGGAAATCGCAAGATGCCTTTGTGCAGAGACTGCGTTATGAGTGACTTCCTTTCTCTCCCACCCATCAGGCAGTGAGGGTATCAAAGCCTGATGGAAGGTAATGAACTAAACTGATTACAGGGAGTGTATTTAGATCAGGCCAGGTCAAAGAAACGAGCAACACATTCACCAGTCAACCTCTGTGCAGCTTTGCTGTGCAGGCCATCTCTGTCCATGGTCCTGAACTGAGGAACTGTTAAAACTCATCATTATTGCAATGTTATACAAAAGGTCAAATGAACAGTATTCATATCAGCTTTTTCCATATCTCTAACAGCCTTTGCCATGTTGGTCTTAGCATCCATTATCATCTTCATCCTTTTTTTTCTGTTATACCGAAACACTTGAACTACACAGGAATGACAGCCTGTACATGATTCTCTAATTTTCCACGACCCTCAACATATGTTTTTTTTGGGACCCCTCCCATCTTATGCAGGTGGCACGCAATACATCTACCAGAGCCATCCAACAGGCCCAGGGACCAGGCAGCAAAGCTGATTATGGGATGTTCCTGCAATGATCAAATAAATGGTAATAAATGTGTAAATGTTGGCAGATTTTCATTAACATCTGTAAAGTCTCAGTGCTGTGCGAGAGGACATTGTTTGATAGGAATATAAGGTGAACTCTGAGATAACATTGTACTCACTTCTTAAATTACCTGAGGGCTCTCAGCACTATGCTGCAGGTGTGCGCTTTGCGCCGCCTCTAATCTGACTTACAGGTCGGGAGGTGACTGTGAAAGTGATGACACGGCATCGTTTTAAGCAGAAAAAAAAACTACATACCTACTGTAACAGCCAGCATGGCATGGGGGACACATGGAACACCAGAGCGTAATAAAGCACATTGGGTTGTACTGGGCCTGATTTTTTGCTGAAGTATCCAAACCACTGACCATTTTCACTTTAACTAGCATGACCTCTTTAATTAAGATGAATTGATTTAGGGGACTAACTACAAAAACCCACCAAAATCTGACCAAATTCAATATGAACAATACGGGAAAAGGGGGGGGGAATAAATTTCCACGATATTGTATATAGATATATATATCTTAGATCAAATGGAACTGAACCCATTTCCTCTTGTAGCACTTACTGAGGCATTACAGTGATTTATGCAGCCATTATTGAGTGCACCGTAGGCTCTGTGGAGTCAACATGTGATTCATGGTAACATTATAACCGTACCTCTCCTTTCTCTATGGACTATCTCTAATCACAAATAATACCTCATAAGTGATGAAAGCATTTGTTATACACAACAAAGTAACATGAACATAAAAATTGTAGTGCACAATATGTGGATTTTAATACAGTCTAAGAACCTCCCCCCCTTCCATTTGCAGAGTCATTCAAATCATTTGAATTACTACCGATTCCATCCTGGTTGAACCAGGGTTTTTAATGTGGGTGCTGCTGACCACGGTCTCTCTGGTGTCTTGATTCAACTTATAAATCACATATACAATGAACTGTGGATCAATAGGTCTTCAGTGTCTTTATGACAAATGCAGTAATGTCATGCCATTAATTAATCATGATCTCAGAGGAGAGTGGGGTTAAGAACAATTCATGTGATGATTTGTGTAGCCACTATTCAAAACAAGACACTACAGATATAACTACATTCTGAAGTAGATTTCATGACAGTTTATTACAACAAGTAGTAGTCCACTAGCACAATGTAACATGATCATTTTCTACATTTAATTAAATTATTTAAATGAATCTTATTTCCGGTACGTACCATAAATCAGTTGAATTTATACTTTTTCCACAGGTTGATTAGACTTTGAAGTGAAGCCATTAAATATCTAATTTAATTGAGGGCCTGAAGGTTAACTGATCTGGGTTAAGCTCCTCTAAGTTTCCATAAATCTTACAATCCCTTTGCTTGCTGTAATGAAAGAATGCAATAAGACATAAATCCTGAGTAATTGTTGAGGAGTCAGGTCAGTAATTCTGCGATGATTAAACATGTGCTTGAAGTCGAGATCCACACACTAAATTTATGTTGCATGTCTATATTTCTGCTTATTTGTATATACTGCAATGCTTTACTCCGTTGGACTGCACAGTCTTCCTGATACAGTCTTCAAATCACATTTATCTCTGGGGATTTAGCATATTCCTCTCCTGCAAATAAATAAAAGTATATTTATAAATCCATGATATTCATGCTTCCCAAACACATACAGCAGAAGAAAAGACCACTATTCAGATCCTTCATGCACATAATGTGCCTTTTTTCTGCTTGAATTGTGACACAAATTTCACTTGTGCCAGGAATTGGCATGATGTTCCTTTAAATGCTAAAGCAAGTTGACAGGTTTAAATTTGAGGCCTGTTTTGACCTGCAGGGTCTATGAAATTGAGAGAAAAAAAGTGGATAAAAAAAACCCTGTCCATGTGTGAGGTGCTCATAGCTGAAGTGACACTTCACTGACTGCACACATAGGAATGAGGCCAGAGCTGTGTTTCAATGATCAGAATAAGACAAGGATTAAATTACAAATAAGTGACCAAAGTTGATGCAGAAAGAAAAAAAACACTGTAATGCCCTCTATACTGTCAGATCACGGAAGAACCATCAAAAGTAACCAGACTGTATATTACATTAATTTGAGGTAATTTTCAGCATGATCTTTGACCCTTTAACATGGCACCAAGTGTCATCACTGTGTCAATTTGTGGTTGGATAAAAACATTGCAGGTTGGTCACAGCAGATAGACCTTTTTATTACATTTTAAGGGGTGGAATGTAACAGAAAAAAACTCACCTGAGAACATAGCAGGGCTCCAGTTCCACACAGTTGTGCAGCAGAAGGTGGGAGGACACACTGCAGGAAGTCTCTGTCAGGCATCAGGGCTTGTCGGGGGGGGGGAGCCAAACCATGCAGAGTCTGTGTCATAGAAGTCTTCCTATACCACCTTCCCATTGTCTCGCAGCAGGCAGTCCATTCAGAACAGGCCAGGTGAAAGAAACAAGCAACAGCTTAGCCAATTACCAATCAACCTCAGCTGTGTGAGCCTGTCGGCAAAGCCACCTCTGTCCATGGTCCTGAAAAGGCCTCCTAGGGTTTGGGAGCCAGCTGGAGCCTGGAGAAAATGGAAGGCGGGAGGGAGCAGCGCTGCCTGCTCTTCCGCCTCCCCCTCAGCCCCCTCAAAGTGTCGCTGACACGAAAAGAGGTTTTATTGTGGTACGGTAAGTCATGTCCTGAACATGTCTCTTTCAATTCAGCGGCTTTAACTACAAAACCAAAAGCTGTGCGGATGTCTTACAAAATACCCCTTTCAGTTAAATAACTCCCTCAGTGAAAAATGACCTTGGCGTAGATCAAAAGAAAAAAAGCTCACGAATAATTCTTGAAAAGGGGCTGACAAAGCTCAGTGAAAGGAAACAGTCTAGACAGTCTAAAAACAATATAAACGCAGTGACACCAAGCACCGAAGAATGAATATGATAGTTTCGTAAGTTTTTGCAACCTTTTTTTGTGCTTCATGTAAGGTAGGAGGCGATTCAGTGGATTCCAATTTGCTGCTTGTTGTCTACCGTATTATCTTTTCTCTGTAGGCGTTACTGCTGATGCGTCTGCCATTAGATTATTTGCCATGGCAAGTAATGATTTAATTAACAGAGCTCTTTAAGAGGCTTCCCAAAGCTAATTACCAGCAAATTAGCTGCACATAAGGATGGAATAATGTTGAAAAAAGCTAAAAGAGAGACAGATGTGAAAATAAAGGGAAGGGACATGAGCACAAGATCTTAAATAATGAAACAGCACATGTAGGATCTTGAAAGATTATGGTTCACCTTCTCACCTTCCGGAGGTTGGCCATTTTTTTTGCCGTGACGGTGAAATAGATCAATGATTTTCCATCAGGCAGAATGTTGCACAACGTTTTGTAGTGCTGCTGAAGCGAGGTGAAGTGCTGAGCTAGAGGTAAAGCTGTAAGTACAAACTAGCCCCAGACTTCACTTCCCATCAGCCATGTTGTGGAACATTACACGCTCATTGAAATCACCCCTCGGTCCCATGGAACCCTATATGTATGCTGAATTGCTTTCTTTTCAAATCTCCTAATTTCTTAAATGGCTTCTGAAGTTAATTGAACACTTGTCATGCTACAATTTAAGCCAGGGCTCCTAGTGTGCCAGAAGCAGCAGCTGCTCTGTCAAGTTTTAAACTTGGGAGGGACTGCAGGGAAACAGAATGACTTTATGCCGGGAATCACAGGAGAAAATGCAACAAATGTTTTGGAAATACAATATTTCAAATAAATATTTTTGTGCAAGATCCTTATGTGGCGCATTGCTTTTTTATAGGCAATTTTCTTAATATTTCATGCCATGCAGTTTTTTTTGCAAACTCAACATGACCTTTCTCTAATCTCAAACAGTATATAACCTGTTCATATTTAGCAGAAGTATTGCCATTTCATTGAATGATGGTGTGCACGTGGGACATATCAGCTAACTGTCAGATATGATTGTGTATGATATGTTCTTATGAAGATCATATAGTGTTGTGTTTAGTGACTAGTTTATGAGCTTGGAGAAAGAAATGAATTGCTGCAGGTTTGCTTTACATGAGACCCGAGTCCAGCTATTTTGGTTCATGCCTTTTTTTTTTTTTTCTCAGCGCTAGACACAACAGGTTTGTCATTCAGCACCACCAGAGCAACTACACTCTCTTTCTCAGGGAACATCGAATAACTTTCAATATTACTGAACCGTGTATAATTAAGAAATGTCAATAATGAATGATGCTATTAACCAGAGGCTAAGCAATACCAACAATAACAAGAACACAAAATAAGACCAGGAATAAGCAGGATGGAAAATACCAGATGGAAGCTATGTCTAAATAATAAAAAAAAGACAGAGGCTTGAGGCTTGTTTCAAAAAAGCCATTTAAGAACAATCATCCTTTTAATGACTTCTCTGATAGCAAAACGTGTTTCACAAACTATCTCACAGCACTGAAAACTCTTTCTAGGGCAGGTTCACCAGTGACTGTGAGAGGCCATCTGAAATGCTTCTGTAACACACATGCAGTACATTCCATAAAATTTACCTCAGTTTTGTGATTTACAATGTGTTTGAATGTGATGGCTGCTCTGTATGTGATGGCTGCTCTTGAGCAGCAGTATATGTATTTTTTGATTAACAAATAAATCATCATCATTATCATCATCATAGCTCTGCCACACTAATCAATGAATCCACTTTGACTTCATTTTCAAACCATTTCATGTTTCATTATCTTTCTGCTCATTAAAATTCTATATGCTAAAGATGAACACATTTACATTACCTGTGATGAATTTGTTGGAAAAAGGTATTTTATGTTCAGTGCAAACATCTTCGTAAAGGATATGATGAATTATTGTAATAATGGTAATCCTGTGCTATAGCAATTAAATCCAAATGGAACAGTTCTCAAAGTTCATTAGCGTAAAAGTGGCAGCCCCACCAATCAACTCAAGCATGGCCATATTCCTCACCTCAATTCTATCTATGCAGAAAGTGAAAATTTATTTATTATATATTCACTTGTGGAACGCGTATTTAAAACATTAATACTGGTATACAGTGTATCAAGATGAAAGTGATGTAAATTAATTACATAAGAAATAATGGGGTTTGGGTTTACTACAGATGAACTACGTTTTCTTAATTTAGGGCCAAATCCAGACCTGCACTGAAGTGCATTCCGTCTCTCACTCTGGTGATGTCTGTGAGATGTGTGGAAAATAAGTGCAGCTCTAGATTTGATGTTTTACTGCTTTCCATAGACCAGCTGCAGCACTTTATGTTGAACTCGTGAACACCGTACAGTTTGAATTGGTCGATTCACAATGAAACAATTTGCACAGATTGTTTAGTATTTGATGAAATGTACTTTTTCCCCCATCACCTTCCAATAATAATAAAGGCAAGCTTGTGTGTGCTAGACTTTCACTTTCAAGCTTTAAATCCTATACAGGTCATTTATAGCAAATGGGAAAAGTTATCAAACAGCTGCAGTGAAAGAACATTTTATATTCATGTTGTGACTCTTTGCTTTGACACTTTAACTCACTGAATGTTTACATATTGTAATTTCTGACACCATGCAGATAGAACACTGACATCTGTCTCCTGGCAAACACTGAACCACAGAAATATGAAATGACTAAGAAATACCTACCTCTGTGAAGCCAATCTAAACAATGTTTCCTGCAAAAAGACGATTTATGATTCAATCTGATTACACATACAACTTTCCTACTGTTAATATTTCACCAGGAACTGCACATTAAACGAGAAAACTTTTATTTAAAAGGCCATCCTTTCCATTGAAATTCTCCAAACATTTGCAATGTATTTATAGGTACATTTGAAAGTGGCAGGTGTGCTGAAAATCACATGGAACAAAGCCAGAATACCTGTGTATGAAAAGAAATATTAAAAGGAAACATTAATTCTGTAGTTCTTTGTGTGCTCTCACCTTGAGCATGAATTGCAATGTGTTGATCAGTGACCCTTCAGTCAGTGCGGAAATGTCTTTTCATTTTCATCTTTGAAAAGAATCACAGTTCATCTATGAATGCATTTAAAGGCCATATTTAAAGTGTTTTAATATATAAATTACACAAGCCTATTACTGTAGGTTAGCAATGGGTACATTTTCTTTCCATATGTTGTTCTACAGCACCTCATCTGAAAAGACAAAATATATCTCTTTAATATTTTTATCTAGATGTTCATTTGATACGTTTGCACATGATTTTTGTCTTGAGATTGTTTTTTGTAGGTATTAATAACGGAGTGAAAAGACAGTCACTGTGGACATCAAGGCAGAGGTTTGTACCAAAGATTTGAACTTAATGGCAAAAGAAATTGGAAATACACAACTGAAAGAGCACTGCTGACAAAGTCCATGCTTCAGAGCCCTAAAAAGTACTTGTTTTCACCTTGAAAGGATGATAGCTAAAAGTTGCTGAAGCCTTGTCAGTGATAATAGCAGTAACATTTAATAAGGAGAAGGTCACTAAGGCTGAAATACGGCTTGAAAAGGGCAGACATGATGCGATGAGGACAGAACTGCAGCGTGCACTACCGGAGTGATCACTTACCGATCGCGTCTGAGCAAAACCTTTCTGTACAGTGACAGTGCCGTATCGATTCCCTCTGTGACAAATGTCTCCGTAACCAAATTCTGCAGACATTTCAATCAAACAGAAATTGTGGGACATCAAAACCAATAAGTCATTAAAGTCTGGGTGTTTTATAACCAATGTTTGTCATCATTGGTAAACACAGAATTAACACAAAAGGAAGATAACGTCTGGTCAACTATAAAGAAAATAGTACAGAAGCTAAAAGAAAAAAATTTTAGAGGAAGAAAATAATAGTTTGCCACAGAAACAGCAATATGCTGTAAATTCAATGGTGTCCATTGATTTTTATTCTTGTTACCAACAAATTGGCTCTCTGTTCAGCTCTGTTATTTTTCAACTGGATTTTGAATAATTGTTCCAACCCAGTACTGTAAATGGGATGGATGAACCTTTCCGCCTTAGCTTGGCTAGTGCTTTGTCTTAGGGGCTGTGTGTTTGAATTAGATGCAATGAACCTGACTTCACAAATGAGCAGTTATCAATAACTATGATTCATACACTTAAATGTGGATGTTATCAAGAAGTTTGGTAAAAGTGTGTACAATAACCCTATTTTAGCTATGATAAGGAAGAGAAAAACATAGTTAGGGGGTTTACGAGAAAGCATTACATAGAAGCAGATGTAGAAAAATGGGCCACCACAGTATTTATCTGTTTTATTTATGAATCTAACTATAAGCTCTTCTCAGTGTATTGACAGTGCACAGAGTGCTCATTCACTTCTCCCATTCTCTAATTCACACCAGAGGACAATGTCATGTGAAGATTTGTATTTGATAGAGACTTGGGTAAGATATCTTTGTCAGAGCACTGTGAGCTACAGAAAGGGATTCAGGTTTCTAAAACTGGTCAAATAAGCACACAGAAGACCCTTGGAGGCAAGCTAAAGTAAAAGAAAATAAAACAATTGTTTAAAAAAAAAATGATTTTGCAGATCTTAGCTCAGCTAGAACAGCTCCCCAGTGGTGCTGTTAGGCCCTTCTTGCAGATCAGAGCGTTATAAATCATCCAGAAAATCTAGGGACAGAGCAAGAGACAGTCAGTGTTGCTTGAGTTGTATAACCAGAGGTACAAAATAAAGTAAAATACAAACAAAAGCAAAATCCTTGTAATGTCAGTGCCCTATTAAGGCAATGTTAAAGTCAGAAAGTCTACAAGTTTAAGAATAAAGCATTATGCAGAAGAGTAATTAGGAAAAATGTACATGAAGCTGTAAGTACACAGTAAGCATTAAAATGTCTGATATTTAGACACATTTACAATAAGAGGAATAATACAATAATAGAAATAGTTGGAGTGCTATATGCCTTGGTTTAAGTATACTTGTTATAATGTGGGTAATCAGGTCTTGTTGATATTTAATAGAAATTCTCTCAGCCCTGTTTCTGTGGGGCTTCCATTTCTTCACACCTTTGTTCCAACCAGACACTAAACTTATTGATTCAGCCAATCATTGACTTTACTGAACTCATTTAGCTTCTTTACCTTGTGTTTTAGAGGTTTAAAGATAGCTGGCAAATTTGCTAGATTGCCAATCTCCAAGTGCGAGCGGAGAGTCTCAGGTTTAAATGAATGATATCAACCCTGTTTTGAGGGCGGAACTTGACAGCTCAATGATCAAATGCAGTTGGTTAGCGAAAATATTGCTATTTTGGAGGAATGCAGATGGCAAAAAAATGACAGTTACCCTAAGGCTGCTATTTTCATCTTAGCTTTTTCTAGCACTTATGCTGAGCTGGTGTAAAGGGGGTTGGATCGTTTTATTTTAGAGTGTGGACTGGCACAAACATATGGCATGGTACTATTTTCATGATCTTGACAATCCACCATGAAAAAGACAGTTTTAATACAAGACCAAGTATAATATCAGAACCATTTTTGAGGTTGATTATGAGGAAATTAAAGATTTATTAAATGCTTTGGGGAATCAACCATACAGACAGATTACTGTATTCGCAAATATTAATAGTTTGTTACTCTGTATGCTTTGAGATGTGCCATTTGTGTATTTTGTTTTACATTGAGAAGATTTTTATTTATCGAGATGTTGCAGATGACAGTAAAACAAGCATTCATTTACTGGCTATTACTGGAATTTTGTGATATTGACAGAATCTTTGGAAAGATCTAAAGGTGGTTTTGGAACTTTGTCAGATCATGTGACTCAAGAGTACAGCCCCCTGGTTATGCAGAGCAGCACGTGTGCTGCATTTTCCTCATTTAAAGGGAATGTGGAAGGTGTCCTGATTGGTTAGTCCACAGTTGCACATTTTCTACACCTTAACTACATCACACAGTTTTCACCAGCTTTTTTCACACTTCATGCCCACAAGGCAAAGCTAATTGTACAACTGTACAGCTAAAATGTAGCTGGGAATTCCTATTTTGGCTTGTATTGGCAGCTTGCAATCAGCATACAAATTCAGTTGTAAATATAACTCAATATCTTGGTTGCACAAAATGAAAATGTTTTGCATGGATGCACTGTCAGTGTAAAACACACACAGAACAAATAAGAATTATAAAAAATTCCAACTGTCCTTTGGCCTTTATATAAAACTGAAAGCAGGCTTACACAATATATAGTACAGGATGGATGAAATAGCATTTGGCATATTTTTGAGCTTACCGTACACCTTACATCTTAATTTCTAAAATGGATTTTCAGCTATCAATCATCTACGGCAATTACCCAAACGACCAGTTTCCAGAATTTAAAGTCAAAATACCCATGACTTAGCTATAAATCACCAGTAATCATTTGATGCAGAAGAACTGGCTGGTGGCTTCTGCTCTCTCTGTGCTTCACAGAGCACATAAATCCATGCTTTGTTTTAATGGTCGCCTATATTTCCATGTGACAGTTTATATACATCCAGCCATGGCTCACAAGCTCATATTTTATGAGGAACCTTTCTCACATTCAATAATTACAATATGGGTGAAATGTCATGACACATGGGTAAAGCTGCATGCATATAACAAGGGTATATTTGAAATTGTATCTCACCATACCTTAAACTGCCCGAGATATTTAAAAAAGCAGATAAGTGCTGGGCTATTTATTGCTCATCATATTTTTATTCATGACTGTCATTTAGCTTGTAACTGCACCTTGCAAATACCTCCTGTCCCATTCCTACAGACTAATAGTGCAGTCAGTCATATTGTAGGCGTTTTCAGCCTGCCAAAGAACACTCTGTCTATGGAAAGCCAGGGGAGAATGAAAAGCTCAGAGAATATTGCCGTGGCGCTCAGATGAGATGAGTAGTGGTAGCTACTGTGAAATCACCCTCAAAACAGTCCTGAATCTGTTGGAAAGACGATCATTCCTCTACCCTTAACACCTAGGTTGAACCCAGGTCACTGCAACCTTTGGCAGCCATGATTACCTCCTGTCCCTGTCATAATGGAATACTGCTGACCGAGATTTGTTTAAAGGTGTCCTCGCATGCCTCTTTTAAAAAAGGGAAACGGGGGATCTAAATAACGGGCAGACATTGACCGGATGAACCGCGGATTGCCTGGGAGATTAGCCTCGGGCGACAGGAGCCAGGGCTCTTCCTGGACAGAGCGGTGGAAGGCCCTTGATGGAGTGCTTGTCAGGGGCCGCAGTGGGGATTGATGATGATGCTCCCTACAATAGACTGTCTGACAGTCAATGAGCCTTTGTCTGTCAGGAGAGTGCAGTCAGGTGGAAAAACCATGTAGGTGCTGCTTCTCTGTTAGAGGGAAAATAAAAAGAGGTAAAACAGAGAGATCAACAGCAGGGGAAGGAGAGGGGCGGCCCACAAGGTCTTGGCAGGTCGGGATCAAAAGACAGAGGCCGCTGAGCTCACATCTACAAACGGCAGGATGAGATTTCAGACGCCACCTGCCAGATCTTCCTGTTTCTGATCACTATCAAATCAGAAGTTTAGCTTTGAATCTAGCTAATGCCATGAAGGAAAATGTAATTTCGCCTATGCTACTTTGAAAATGAGCCTAAATTGATTCATAAAGGAGAGATTTGAAACTGGGAACTTCTCTAGGTAGTGCATTTCACTGACATAACTAATGACACACACCTTTAAAATGACAGATGCAATTCCATTTACTTAGCGGCCATGAAGAAAATTCATAAATAAATAAAACTAGAATTTTTTATGTTGTAAAAGAATTTTGTTCTGGTACAGCAGCATGTAAGAAAACATTGACAAATCTCCTGGGTGTTGCATTATACAAGGCTGGAGTAAGGGGGAGCATCTCGGAGGGTGGTGCTAATATTCAAATAGCGCTCCACTCCACCACATACAAGCATGTGCGTGAACACCCACCAAGTGAGTAATCTTCTCTCCGACTTTAGCATTCCATCAGTTCCCTACAGAGGCACTTTGGTATGGATTCAATCAACAATCTGACCTTAACTTGGACCTGTGCAAATAAATTCAGCTGTTTATTTCCCCCCACAAACACAGTTTGGCAAAGTAGACTCAAATGTATTCATGAAGAAAAATGTAGCACGTGAATTTTTAAAATACTGTCAGGAATATTTAAGACTAAATGTTGATTTAATTGCACTGCCATCATTAAATAAACACCCTTTATATTCAAAAACAGGAGGAATTTCACATTTAATATATAATATGTAATGAAATCTATTCTTAGCTTAGTTATATAAAAAAAACAAAACTATACACATCTGTTAATGTTCTCCAGTCTCCACTACTTCAAGCCAGGACTTGCCACTCCATGGATCTTTCTATACAACATGACCCAGCAAGAACTTTCAACCACCAAAAAATATTATCACTGACAATAATATGTACAATAGGATTTGACACATATTCTTTAGTTTAGTATTCTTACTTTTTCACTTATAAAAGCAATCATAAAAAGGAAGAAAAAAAAACACAGTAGGTTGTTAAAATGCAAAAGAATCTAGACTTCCCAGAGAGAAGTTATTAGAGCATGTCCCCGTGGTTGCCAGGATATAATAATAAGAGGGCCATGACACTTGGAAAGTGCTAATCAGTTGACAGGGAGAAGCTGCAGGGGGAATGGAAACGTGGAATGAACAGGGCTTTCGCAGATCTCTGTGAGTACAGCTAGATAGGGCTAGTCTACACCTCTGGAGATAGAGACCCAGGTAGACAGGGCTGCTCTACCCTTCTGGATATACAGAAACAGATGGGAAGGGCTGCTCAGGATACAGAGTGATTCGTGGGATAGGGCTCCTGATGGCATTTGGCATGGGGCTACAGATCTGTGGAGATACAGAAGGCAGAGGCTACAGTAGACCGTGACAAAAGAGATACGTGAAGATAAGACTGCAATAGGTCTGCGTGAGATAACAGCAAGGTAGGGCATTTCATAATAAAGATAGTTAGATAGGGCACTTCTACTACAACAGAGTAGGATACAACACCACTACTACAACAAAGATACAGTAACATGAGGCATGTCTACTAACAAAGATAGGTGAGATAGGGCACTTATACTAAAATAAAAATACAGCTGGATAGGGCACTTCTACTACAGTACAGCAAGATGTGGTGCTTCTACTACAATAACGATACACTAAGGCAGGTCTGTTTTAGATGATTTTGAGATACAGTAAGATCAGCTATCATAGATTAGGAAATACACATGGATGGAACTGATGTCTGTTTTGCATGTTCTTCCAGAGTTGGTCTCTGCACTTGTGGTACAGTATGAGTACTCACTTATATGCGGTTGGAAGATCAATTTCCTTCTTAGAAACGCACCTCACGATAATGTTGAGAGGTCTCATGCAAGCACTGAGGCATAAACCAGGGTGATGTGATTATGTTTTTCATGTGTTTCCCTTTCGAGAGCACTTCCCATTAAAAAGGGCAGCTGCAACAAACTGTGGTCATGTAGAATTGACAAGGCTAAAGCAGATGCTTCCAAGTACTTAAAATGTATCACTTTAGGTCAATATGCTAAAGGCTAATGTGGTGTGAAATAAACAAGACACGTAAAGTGCATGAAAATAAAATGGTAATAAAGCTTCTTTGCTACTTATTCCTAAAAAAAAATGAAGTATAAATAGATTTTTGCAATGCAATGCGAATTCCCAGAACTGTGGAGGGCTGAGTAAGGTCTTTAAATGAGGGACTGGGGAAACACCTGCAGATCATGAATGTGTTCACTGAGCATGGGAGTCACAGTCTCAGCACACACTGCGGGCCATCATAAGACCTGGGGTCCCTTCACATCTGCATAGCATGAAATGATTGTTTCCACAGCGATGTTACGCATTCTTTTCATAAATGTAAGATTACTATTAATTCATGCTTAGATTTTTTTTTTTGTGTGATAGGTACTTCTTCTGTCATTTCAGTCCTGTTTTTGTTAGAGGGGAAGCAGGTGAATGAGTGACTCATATGGGCTGTGTGTGTGGGTGTGTGCGTGTTTACTTACATGCATGCCATCACAATTGTGTGTGTGCGGGGTTAAGTGTGTGTGTGCTTCTGCATTTGAGTGTCCATCTGCACGCATGCGCAAGTGTGATCAGTAATTGTGTCAGCATCTGTGTGTGCATGTTTGTATGCGTGTGCATGCACGTGTCCTTATATGTATGTATGTGTGCGTGTGTCTGTGTGTGGGTGGGTGTGAGTGAGGCCAGACTGCAGGGGCCGTACTGCAGAGGGTAGACTGTTTGTGTACAGAGCAGTAGTGAGCAGTTGATAATGGTGGTGCAGGTCTGATAGATGGCTCGTCTCCACTGCCCTCCAAGTGTCAAAACAAGAAGGACACACAGACGCTCAAGTTCAAAACAAAGGTTAAATTCCTAATGTGTTCAGATTTATCGCTGCTGAAAGCAAGGCTATATCTCCCTAGAGTCATTTCGACATGAGCGTGTGTGAAAAGAAGCTTGGAGAGGCAGGCAGACCCTCTTACACTAGCTGCATTAAAAGTGCACGCGCAGCACATTTTTTATACTTGATCAAACTGACCCACTAAAATTTCATATGGGGCCTCAAGGTGATAAGAGAATCTGATAAGTATCGATTGGCTCAAGTAATTTAGCCCTGCTCTTACATCAAGAATCTTTTGACACCATTTGATTCTGAGGGTTTTATGTTACCATTCATATGCGTAAGCAAAATCCTCCAGCTGCAAAAACAAAGCCAAAAAAATATATTCACAGCCTTTTAATTTTACATTTTTTTGTGTGGAAATGCTTACCTTGATTTGGAACTTCCTATTTGGATCATCCAATGATACGGTGGGCCAATATCATTATTACCTCATCTTACTTAAACTTTAGAGAGAACAGGCAAGAAAGTTCTCAGAGTGATGCCCTCTCATTCAAACGGACTAAGTGACTAAGTGGCACAGATAATTTTTTGATGGAGCTAAATTCCTTGTGCGGTTGAGTTGAGGACAATCCCACCAACTGAGCCACTGTTTCCCTCGGCAACTCTATGGCCAATTATGTGCTGCTTCAGCAGTTGGCGTTTGCATGGGCAAGATTTGATATCGAGGCTGTGGGGGAATCCATTCTCTGGAACCCAGTGTCTCAGCAGGAAGTGCCTCCCAGAAACCATACTAACAGCTTGCACACTTTCTGGTCATGAGAAGAGATTTCCTAAACATCTTTTACATCACACTATGGGCCCTATTTTCGCTAGCAGGTGCAACGTGCTACGACTGATTTAAAACACGCCATGACCACAATTACACATGCAAAGGTATTTTCGGCAACATGCCAGGAGCACAACAGGAAAAATGTGGAAGCGCAAAGCCACTTGCACCTCTGACACAATAAACGTGTTTAGAAACGCAATGTCTGTGATATGTTCTCTGAAAACAAATGGGAGTACCATGCAAATTATAGGGCAAACTCACTAGTGATACATTATTACATAATGACAATAATTATGGCCGACTGTCAAATATTTATCATCAATATGTTTAGCCAGCTAGGTAAAGTAGGCCCCATGACCATAACAGACTATAAAAAGCAAGTTAGCTAGCTCTAGTTAGCGAAATAGGGTTGCCTATATTTTATAGGTCGTAACAATTCAAACAATAAAATACATTACTATCAGTGCATGCTGTATTCTGTCAGTGTCACGGTATGACTTTAATTTGATGCTGTACAATTCAGGGTATCCCTGAACCGTAAGAATGAACGAGTCTGCTTTTTGTTAAGGCAGCAGTCAATAGGAAGAAGTCCTTGGAGCAGTTGTTTGAAGGGGCTATGGCACCAATAAGGAGCTGGAATGGGCAGCTGCTCCGCTGCAGTTTCTAAGCTGTTGCTGAGTGGAGCCTGCCTCGCCTCCATCCTGCTTTCCATCCAATGGAGACTGGCTCACTGCACTTGGAGGAAAGGGAGATCAGATGTTCTCACCCTTCCTCAGCTTTGCCAGCTGCCTGTCAAAGGCTAGGTGGTGGAAGGACACCCTCCAGTAGCCCTGATGTCTCACAAGTTTGAGGAAAGCTTTGCCTTCCCTCTCAAGTAACTGTCAATTTACCAGCTGTTATTTGCTAGTTTTTGCCAGGCACATTAACATTCTGTTGTAATTGTATTTAATGTAGCTCAGTCAACAGCTCAGTAGATATAGTGGTTACTATATATTCTTTTTTATGTGTCATGGGGCTTGACGTTAATATAAAACGGGTTTCGGCAACAGTATTTGGCGATGTATTCTATCACTGAGCATATACATAAATATATATAAACAAAGAGGAATAAAAAACGATTACTGTATGTATAAATCATATATGTAATATTTGGACATGAGTGTTCTGCCCCTTTCTTCCGGTGGTGAGTATGGCACAGGACCAGAGACAAGTAACTGTCAATTTCACCAGCTGTTACTTGCCAGGCTCAATAAACTGCTGAAACTCTTGCGATCTTGTCCATGTGGTGTCTGCCAGAGTAGCATCGATTGAGGAAATAGGGGTTACACTGGCAGATCCAAAAATTTGTTCATGGACCTCACAAACCAGTACCTCCATCTCCTCTGGTGTGAAACGTACCTTCCTCTGCCTTAGCTCATACATGTTCTCTTGCGAGCGCTGGGTACACATGATTTTACTGTCACACTGATTATGATTGGCTGAAACATGCAATGTCCTGCCAATGGCCTCTAATTGATGTAAAGACATTAGTCCACCCTTTGCAGATTGCACCATGTGAAGGACCTATTGCAAGTAGTGCCATGGAATTTCATTTACTGCCTTGAACTTGTGTCCATGAAAATAGCTTTGCGGGTTCACCCTCCCATCAAATGTTGCAAAAATCAGGAAATGACTGATTTCCAACTTTTGACATATACCTTTCAAAAGATATCTATCAAAATTGTATTCTTTTCATCAATGTTCAGGAAATATAAAATTTCACCTAAAACTTACCTCATGGAAGTCATCATATTCTACAATGCTCTGAATTGTATGCGTTGTATCTGTGCAGTAACATGAGATTAAAGTATGTAATTACAGTTGGGGGGTCTAGATGTGTGTAGGTTTGCCTGCATGATGCATACTTCAACATCCTAAAAGACCACATGTGCACAGCTCCTAACTGAACATAAGAACGGAGCCCTTTCCACAAATAATTGTTGAAACTTTTTCACTGAACATCATTTATGGAATTAAAAATGAGCTAACTCTGAAAGTGTTTGTTCTTTTAACTCTTAATGCAATGAATTATTCATAGTACACAACATTTCCACCAAGTATTTAGGCTTTATAAATATTGATGTTCATTAACAAACTGGAAAACTTACGAATGTGTGTTTTGTTTGTGCTTTTCTTGAGGTGCTCAAGGTGCGCGTGTCAGCTCCAGGTAGCGGGGCTTACAAGGTTAGCTTATGCCCTGTGTCTGTTAAAGCCTCATATAAATATCCCCTCCTGTCTCACAACCTCACAAAGCATGCTTAAAAACCCACGGGCTGGTCTCCCACCGAGCTCAGCCTCTCCATATTTATACCTAGCAAAAAGGGTGTTGAAGTCTGCCGCCCCTGTGAGCGCAGAGATTTCCCCAGCCCCTTTCAACTGCGGCTTGACTGCTCCGCTGGCCCTTAAACATTCCAGTCATGGCTCAGCCCTGTGCACGCTGTCAATTTTATTTATAAACCTGGCCGCCTAAGTCTTTCATTCAGACAGGCGCTCTCCCCACCTCAAATATACAGATACAGAGACGATGAGACACCACCCACAAGCCACACTCAAAGACAAAGCATTCGCACGACAGCCCTAAAGACAGAACGTACCGACGCAACGCACAGCAAAGCACCGCGACGTACAAAGAGAGGCAATGCAGCTGCAGGAATATAAGGTAAATAATAAAAAAAAAAGGTTCATGAGAACAATGGCGTTGCATCATCAGGACTTGGTGAGCCACACCGTGCCACATGCAGCGTTCTGAATGAGAGGCGTTTCAGAATACCATGTACGGGTCCCGTTTGATTTAGATCATCTATTCATGTAACAGACATCCGGCCTCGAAAGAGCTTGATAGCTCCCCGGAGGCTAGTCAGAGGTTTCTGACAATGAGCTTTGATAGTGGCGTGCCCAAGTGATGCTAACCCACCAGGGGTAACGTCTAAGGAAGAGCCCAGATAAAAACAGCAACACAGAATGCCACCAGAGCATTCAGATGTCACAGTGACATAATGAGGACAGCTGCATGTAGTTTCTTTCAACTTCTCCTCCACAAGTTAATAAAATACAAAACAGCAGAAACATTTTCAGACAGCCTTTACTTATATCTATATTTTTTTTCTTAAGGACTTTAAGTTCATGTGTGGGTCGTCGTTTTCCTAATTTAAAAAAAAAAAACCCAAGCTGCTGTTTGAACAGCAAAATGGCAGTTTAATATCAGGTTCCTCCCTCTCCAAATCCCCATAGGAGGACCATGTTAGCATTATGTTGGGAGTTACTGTGCTGTGTTCTTAGATGTGGTTATTGCTGTGAGATTATTATTGCTCATTATTAAAATAAACTGCCCGCATTAGATTTATTATCCGACAGAAGCGCAATAAAATGTTGAGCAGAAAAACAGTGTCGTGCCACTGTTGCTACGGTATGAAATGTGGCAGCACTGGCACTAGAAGACTGAGATGTCCGTGGGGCTGGCTAATGGGGCCGGGGAGGCTCAGTGGAGACTGGTGCCTGGCGAACCCTGCATAACTGCTACCTGACTGCCCTACCACCACCCACCCCCCCACATCCCGTCAGCCACATGCCACATGCACACTGCCCTAGGCCTAGTAACCAGACTGCTCTCCATCTGGGGACTGCCCGCAACTGATGGCAATCTGCTCTCCCCCCAAAACAACGCGTCGCTTGAAAAAGACAACTGCTCTTGCTTTGTAATTGCGTTAAAAAGGCTGTGGAAATACACACAGAATTTTTCATGTTCGTTGGTCAGTATCTTGGAAAAAAAGCCCTCTGTTCAGCCATAAATATGGCATAAAAGGTTTTAGTGCTTTCATACATACTTCATGAATCATAATGAATAATTCTACTTAGAAACATGGTCGGATAAAGTGTTGAACAGAACATAATTTTCGGTTTTATGTTTTTTTTTTTATTCCACTTATTAATGCTTTTACTTAAGATATGAAGTACTACCTACACAACTTTTTATGTCTGCGACAAAGTTACTACCTGAAATGGGAACAAAAGTAATTTATAACAAATAGGTACACCAGCATAGTCCAAAGTAAATAAAGTCAGTAAATAAACTGAAATATTGGCAGCATGGTAGTCATTGTTTTTTTTTTTTTATCATATTTTCCAGAAGGTACTGCTTTGCATAATTGCACATTACTATTTTGGCAAATCCAAGGGAAGAACGATGGTCAGACACATACACCATATAACCCCATCTATATGTTTTTTATGTAAAGTTTTTTGTTTTTTTAACAAAAATGGTTTGTAAACCTTGCATACCCTCCAAGAAACAGGCAGACATTGAGTTTGGTAGCAGCATAATTCTTGCAAAGAAATGCATTTGAAAA
Organism: Albula goreensis; assembly: GCA_022829145.1. Lineage (NCBI taxonomy): Eukaryota > Metazoa > Chordata > Actinopteri > Albuliformes > Albulidae > Albula > Albula goreensis. The sequence continues at coordinate 27,563,597 of CM040754.1, read as the reverse complement.
TATCTTTTAGGGCTGTTAAACCACAGTCCTTTAAGTGGAATAACTTAAGGCAATACAATGTCAGTAACGGAATGACACTTTCTGACAACATACAGTAAGTGCATTATGGTTTTGTTATGACCCAGCACCTCTGACCACAAGGTGTGTGCACAAATAGTTGGTGTACCAAAGGGACCAGTGAAGTGTGTGTTGGAAGTATGTAAGAGTCAAACAAGCGCAAATTCGAAATAGCTGCAACCACATACACTAATGTATGTACACGTGAATCCATTCACACACACAATCTCACAAAAACTTGGCCTCCATGGCAAATGTCGTGACGCAAAATAGTGTGTTCTTGTCTGAATGTGAAACTATTTCTATACTATATATTTGGCCAAAGAAAGTGAGGGAAAACTACTCTCTGCTGAGTGCAAACGACACCTTCCATAAGAGCCTACAACAAACGGATCATGAGTTATAAAGGAGGCATGGCTAAAGAGTGGCGGGGCAAACCATCATCAACGAAAGTGTGTGTATGTTTGTATCTGTGTATGTCTTTCTACACAGTTTGGCCATGTTACGTGAATCCATTCAGAGGTTATGCTCCTTTTCGCTACTGGCCACTCCAACTGCCACACCCCCTTTTTGCCAATTGGCATGAACAGTTAGAACATAAGAACATATTATGACAAGAACAGGTCATTTGGCCCAACTAAGCTCGCCATTACAATTAGCATCCAAAACTACATGAAGTCTGGACTTGAACACAGCCAGGGTCTCTGCCTCAACTACATGACCTGGCAACCTATTCCATGTATTGATAACTCTTTGTGTAAAATAATACTTCCTTATATCAGTTTGGAACTTACTCTTAACCAGTTTCCATTTATGTCCCCTTGTCCCACAGACTGGACTCTCCTTAAGAAATTTATTGTTGCTAACCTTTTATAAATTTAAAAACCTCTATTAAATCACCCCTTAGTCTCCTCATGCTACGTCTAAATAGGTCAAGTAACTTGAGTGTTTCCTCATCGCTTTTATAGTCAGCTGTCCTTTGACCAACCTTTCCACAAAATCTTGTGTAAGTCTGTGAATCTATTTGGAAGATGTGCTCCTTTTTTACGATAGGCTACTCCCACTACCACGCCCCTTTTTTTAGCCAATTGGCATGAACAGTAACACACACCTTCTCACACACAAACACACACACACACACACACACACACACACACACACACACACACACACACACACACACACACTTGACCTCCATGCCAAATTTTAGCCTTCTAGGGCAAAAACTGTGGCTGCCAAAGGGTGGGGAATTTTTGGTAGACTGACCGACCAACCAACCAATCGACCAACCAACAGAGTGAGCTATAGAACAGCTGGTCGCACCTAAAAAGCAGGGCACAGCAGCTTCCAAACCCCAAGCAAACAGGCTGGACTCAGCGTACATGTAAGAAGCTGTGCCCCTGCACATCAGCCTGGGCCTCAGGCTACTTTCTTTTAGACAGATGGAACAATGTGAAAATGTGCACTTATTTGCTCATGTTACCAGGTTTTGAAATAAACAAGGATTTCACAAGAAGAAACTGCTGCTTTTTGGCAATAATGTATGGTTACAGGTTACTCACTCGTCTCTCCAGACACCAAAACTCCTGCTCTCTGCAGCTCCTCTTCCGCCAGGTGAAGTGTTCCATGTGTTATCTCCTGACCTGTAACACATTTAAAACTCATATTATCCATTATGGTATCACCAAAGACTGGAATCAAAGTAAGAAATATATGCCAGATGCTTTTACCAACGGGTTTATGGCAAAGATTGCAAATTAGAACTATCAGAGGCCATAGAAAATATACTCTGTCTTTCAATGAACCTTTGTTACGTGCTCCATTATGGAATAGAAGTTTTTAAATGTTACAAGCACATAGACTTTCCAGAGCATGGAGGCTGTAAATTAAACATTTTATTAGACATCAGAATGGCAGCACACCTATTCCATTAAAAAAAAAAATCTTCATTTTCTGGAACATACCAACATAAAGAAAATGACAGCATTTTGACAATAAAAATACATTAATTGTTTACATTCATATGTACATATTATTTGACTTTTCCCACAAAGTCAAACTTCAAAATGTACTCATGCACTATTGTAAACTTTTAACTTCTACAGCTTATTGATAAAATTATGAGTAGTTTAGCTTTCCAGCTATATACCATTTTACTGAACCAACACTCAAGTTCTGTTAAAACTGCTGTAAAGTGAATAACGTTTCCAGCTTTGCAAAATGCATGTATAAACACCTTGCTAAACTGGTTATTTAAATACCATTTTACTGACCACATAAACTGACTCAAATTCCATAACTGTAAATAAATCACTTCAGTACCTTAAAATTATCAAACGCTGCTGCTAGGTTACCTCACTACCTGTTCACCGCTACCGTTTTACACATATGCACCATTTTCAACTAACCAGGACATTAAGAAAACACACTACACTGTTGAAATAAACTGCATACATTTAAAAAGAACATATATTACGGAAAATAGCCTTTTGGTTTTACGCAACAAATGCACTCCACAAATTGATGCAATCACACGAACTAACAGCTGGCTAACAGCCGCAACCATTAACTTGATGACAGGACTTTCCAAGTCAGCAGCTAGCTAGCTAGCTAACTAACAAAAACTAGATACCTGACTTAGCAGCCAATAGATATCACTGAGAACTTACTGCTACTTTGATGGTTTGTTTCTTCTTTATTATTTGAATAAAGAAACATTTAGGCAGGTTTGCTTAAATTTCATGAATTCACCAATCTAAATCACATAGATAAGATGGCTCTAGCTACTCGCTACGAAAATTAGCAACCCGATACTGGAGGAAACTTACCGAGGTTACAGCTACTAAAGGATTTTACCAGGAAAGCTGCTGTAGTGAAAATAAGCAAATATGTGTTACGTCATTAATCACCCTTTTCTCCTTGATAGCATAAGTAAGATGTATGAAAGTTGTATATCTTTCTTTTTTCTAAATCTCCAGCAATCAGTCTTAACTGCTTCGAGGTTAGACCGGAAACATCTTAACTGGCTGATGAAAAATACTTAGGTAAACGTTACGCCTTCTAGGGTTTGTCAATAACTGCCAACCCTCAAATAAAGGTTTAAAACATCATAATAGGGATCAGTTACATGAACATCAGTTATATGTTTAAAAAAATATGTTTTTCTGACATGGCACTTCACAGATACCTATTTTCAATGGACACATTTTAGGTTTGTGACAGTCTGCATTTAACGGGGAATGTGTGCAACCTATGCATCGTCTAAGTTGGCACAATTTATTCATGGCACCATTAAAATGTCAAAATAATAAGTGATACATGGCTTCGGGGGCACGGGGCTGGAGTAAACTTAGTTTTGGTTGGTTTTAATACAAATGTGCTGAACTGCAATAAGGCAACAATGTGCCTGGCCACGCTTCATCCTAAGGCCAGCCACTTTGTATTTAAAGAACATGAACATCAAACAGGAAACTGCTCAATTTTGAAACTGGCTATTTGAGTTAGAGGTCCTGCCACTTTGTGCAGGTGTAAGATAGAGACCAGAAAGACTGATGCACTCTTTGACCGTATGTTTAACTGTGAATTACCATCACATCATATATATTTTAATGTTGCTGGTCATTTGGAATTTAAATTGAATTTCATCCTGGGGGATTATGAGCTGACTATATTAGGAAGTATATATTATGAAAGTAAAATTAATTTATCAAACTTATGCTTATCCTTATTAACTCCTGAGACATTATTGAAAAAATAATCAACAAATACCAGGGGAAAATAGTAAATTACATTAGGATGACCACAAAATCCCCAGTCTAATTGCATTTGAAGTATCTGCAAGACCATGTGCCTTGTCATTGATAGAAAAATAGCATGTAACCCCCTAGATACCTAGTATACCTAGACTGATCTCTGTAAACAGTTCTGGTCATCAGTATATCCAAATATTCACATGCACACACACACACACACACACACACAAAGACATAATGCATGTTTAAGAAAAATGAAAGAACATGCAGCCTCTTTTAGATACAATCTTTTGTTGAATTGTATGCCGTTATAAAGCATTATAATTTTGCAATTTTATCCTGACAACATGTTTGATGTGTCTACACATTAATTTCAGAAAAAAAAAGATACAGAAATCAATTTCAACCATCTTGTTAAGTGAATCTTTTCTGTCCTTTCTTGGCAAGCTCAAATAAATGAATTAAAAAATACAAACAAAATCAATAGCCACAGGAAGCAAAATCTAAAATCTTGCAAATTGAAAAACATCTAATCAAAACAGCTCTCAGCTATAAAAAATGTACCCCTACCATTTAGTTTTTTCCTTTTGATCACGCCTACTGTCATTAAAAATGTACTCCTTAGTCTGAAATAAAAAAACAACAACATAATTATGGAAGTAATTGACAACACAAAGTTTGGCCTTATGAGAGAAAAACATGTCAATTAAAACTAGGATTTGTGCCATCCATTATCTGACTCCTCTCTGTTATTTTAAATGTTTCAGCTTTTATGGATTTATTCCTTTTTTCCAGATGGGTGAAGAGTAAGGGTGCGAGTTCATCTCAGGACTACCGTCTACAATAAATTAAATATTTACATGGTGTCAACAACTGATCAACTCTTAGACTGAGCTTTCTCTTTTTCTTCTGCATTAATATTTTGTTGCAAAGTTTGTATTCCAACTTCAATGAACACACTAAAGTGTACAGTTATGCAGATTTATGTTACGTACAGCTGTATCTGTCAGCTGTTTAATGCCAAATAAGACAGATAATGTAGTGATGAGTTACACTATTACAGACTCTCTGCGACTTACGACCATCCATACATATGACCGAAAACATAAAAAATAAAAAGTATGAAATATGCACTAAAGCATCTTAAATAAAAGGTAACAAAGTGCCTGTATATATTATTGTGAGTTCCTGTCAACAAGCAGCCAATTTTGGCCTTGGCAGCTAGGGTTGGGATCCATCAAACACACTTGAGAGACTTTAAATGATGTAAAGTCACAAAAAAGAGACTTTACATCATGACTTCATATCATGTATTTAGTATTTTACATTGTACTGGATACAACCATTGAAAATGTACTTTCTGCATTGCAAAATGGAATAGTATATGGCTATAAAAAGTGAATTTGTTTCAATTTCATATTCCCTTGGGTCTCAGAAAAGCTTTGTGCCCAGTTGGTTCCCTAAAGTAAGAACTTAAAAACACCAAAAACGGTGTGCACAGTCGCTCAATCGGTAGAGCACATGCTACATAAGGTCAAGGCCTTACTACGGCAGCCCTGGTTCAAATCTGGCCTGCTGCATGCTCTCTCTCTCTCTCTCTCTCTCTCTCTCTCTCCCCTGCATTTCTTGTCTGCCTCTCTACTGTAAGTGTCAAATAAAGAGGAAAAATCCCCCAAAAAAGAATTAAAAAAACGCATGCAGACCTTAGTGATGGGAAAATATGGCTTCATGTAACCAAAAGGGATGGCACTGTTAGTACTGCACTGATTTAAATCAATGATTATGTTTTGCTGTGGGAAGCAAATCTTTTGATTGGTCGACATAATGAAATGATTCACAGCTTTTTGGTCAACCCATTATGGAGCCCATGAAACTTCACCCTCCAACCGCTGGAAAGACGCTGTGGCACTCAAGAACTAAAGTCTTATACCCCTGTGCCAGATTTCTGCCAATAAAATCAAACGCTCAGTCATTACAGCGCAGGAAATAGCTTCCATGATCTAGCTGCATGGATCAATGTTCTGAGATCATAACAACCAAAGAGGTATTCTCATCTTATCTGATATTTTGAGATTATGTTATTTTTGAGGCTATTTTTGTAGAAAGGTCTGTACCTTGTAGTATAGACTACTACAGTATGACAGGGTCATGTACTTGGAAAAAATGGTTAAAAAATAAAGGATGGACATAGGATTAATTCAGATATCATTATTATTGTTTTCAACCACAACGTCAATGCTTGGGGCAAGTTTCTATGTAACAGGTATATCAACATATCATTTAGCCATGCTACATTTGAAACACAATTAATGGGCATTTTTTTAACTAGTGGTAGCCATCCCTCTCTTTTTCAGAAATGTGCTTATATAAATATTGTGTCTGATTTAGAAGTAAAAGAAGAATGTACAGTGGTTTTGGCATGAAAGTAATTACATAAGGGAAGTGTGGCACAGGGGCTGGTGGCTGTGTTAGCAGAAAGCCTAGGGTCTGGCAGCTCTCTTAGCCGGCTGCTCGTCTCCCGCACTGAGCCTTCATAACACTGCCTCAGCAGGATCAGAAGCACAAGAGCTGTCCAGGGTGCTGAACTGAGAAGGCAGCTGAGCTACATCACACAATAACACAGCTGTCTCCCATTTACCAATCACCAGGGGCGGTATGAAAGCGGAGGCAGCCAGGGCTTTGGAAAGGTGTGCTAGCGCTCGGCCTGCCAGGCTTCAGGCTGCACCTCCTCCTTCCCGTGCGCTTCCTTCCTCTGCCCCGCGTTTCGGAGGGCCGCCACGGAGGATGACACGGTGCCAACGGCCCAGATAAGGGCGAATCCCATGTTCCCTGGACTACATCCTCGCCGACCACAGCCAGGACGCCTACTCAATTGTCTTTGATTAATGATGAACTACACCTGCAGTGTGCAATTGAAGAAACGACATATGCTTTTTGTCTGTCTTAGTTTCAGGTAACCACATATACATAAATCTTGATTTTTTTTAGACTGCATAATCAGGTCTCTCTCCTCACTCTTGATCCACAGCCACAGGTCCCACCCTTGGTTTATCCTCCAGGTGGCAGGTGGGTGGTGGAGAATGCAGGTAAGATAATAAGGCAGAGAAGAGTATTATATTTGTATGTGTGTGTGTGTGTGTGTGTGTGTGTGTGTGTGTGTGTGTGTTCAATTTTCATTGCTACAGTATTGTGAAAAACAGAGTGAGGAAGCCACCTTTGGGACCATGGAGGAGTTGTTGTCCCAGCTATTCCAGAATTCATACAGCACAGCCTGTCTCCAGTTTGGCAGTGAGCAGCCAAGGGACAATAGAGGGCTCTCCAAAGTGCCTTGAGGCTGGCGTCCCATGCACCCTCTGCCCATCAGTACAGACTGCATGTATGACTGCCAAAACAGAATGACAGGAGGTGGCAATGACAAATTCTACCTTGCAATGTTACAGAAAACTGCTGCATGGGAGCTGTAGGGCAAAAAAACAACAATGGCTAAGCACAGGACCCCATTCCTGAATATAACAGGATTGTATGCTGACCACAACCTCCCCTCAAGCTTAGTAGATGAGTATGGAATCTTAAAGTTAGATATAGTGGTCTCAAACAGTGTTTGTACAACTCCAAAATAAGTGAAAATCCAAATCTGAGTCCAATGCACATTTTGAAGTGAAGCCATGTATTGACAAAATCTGTATGTCCATACAGAGCATTTTAGATGCATCGGAATACTTGATGAGAGTTTAGCCTAAAAATCTGTCTCAGATTTAAGATTTGGGCTTCTATCTGTGTTATAGCCTGGTTCATGTTTAAGTTCCACAGGGAACTATTTTTCACAAGTAAACACAACAATTTCAAGTGTTTCTACTGGCAAATAAAAGTATAAGCTAATAATTGTATCCTAGCAACAGTTAACACTACCCATTAAAGAACCGCTTTTATGGTGCAATAATATTTAAATGACAAAAATGATTGGAATCATTTAAGTATTTAATGTTTATAAGTTCATAAGCTCCCTTTTTTTACAAGTGTAATGAGGGCTGTAGCCTTCTTCTTCCTCCTGCCCTGTTGTGCCTTATTGCTCATAAAAAAAGCTCAGTGTCTTATCTCCAAATATTCTAACATTATAATGACACTTACCAATTTGAACAGCATGGAATAGGGGGTGGATGCTTCATTCAGAACAAATTTTCCATCTGTAAAGCAGAAAACTGCACTCACGCTGCTTGTCTTGCGTTTTTGGTATTACATTAATTTTGTAACCAATGCTGTACATGCTGGCCGAGGTGATGTAACAATGATATTATTTATTACTTATGCACCGTGTAGAGTAAGCCAACAAAGGCTAAGTCTTTGTGCTGCATATCACACAAATGTGGTTTTTAAAATACATGTTTTACTTTCAGTTTGCGGACGTTTTTCAATAGGTTGAAACAGATCGCCTGATTGAGTCTGTTACTCCCTGAGATTAACAGCAGGGTCAGAGAGGATGAACGTCCTCTCTGTATTTCCAGGACAGGAGAATTTCCCCCTCACAGTCCCTGTCAATGGCAAGAGTTATTTGGGATAAATCCTCAAAGAGTTTTCTCTCACCGCTGGACGTTCCAGCTCTTCTGCTCGCCGCTCTTTACCTGCTGCTATCAGTAAAAGGCCACAGACAGAGAAAGTTGTAACTGATGATTTTTGCTGTTACTTTTGAAAACTGAAAAAAACAGCATTCGTGTGACAAGTGCACACATTTTCATGTACTCCCTGATGGAAATGATGTGCTAAAGCATGGCTATTTGTCATGTTGCTTAAATAGGCTCTACAACCAGTTGTAAATGTAAATATAAGAATCAACCGGCCCAGCTGGAAAGATTATCTGCCCTAAGACATCTTTAATTGTTAAACAGCAAAAATGTTGGTTTTTATTAATTTGGTCATATTTGTGTTTGCTTGCTTCCTGACGATTCAGAAACCAAACACACTTGGGCCAGCATTAATTAAATTTATTTTAGTATTTTTTGATGTTATATTTTATATTTTAATAGGTACAAAATATTCTCTTTGGAACACATTCATTACATTCTAACATAAAACATAAGTCTGTTTTGATTGATTTGCACATGACCTTAAGGTGTCTAAGCAGATTTTATTCAATCTACCTGGAAAGGAAAAATAAAGTAGAAACTCCCATAACGTATAATGTTCCAATGCCTCATTGACATTGTTGACTCCTCATTCAACTTAATTCAAATGAAAAGTTAACACTTACTATTTAGCATGTTCAAACCCTCACTGAGTTAAAATACAATTAAGAGTGCTAAACAGGATCTGTGAAAAGCTTGTGGGTTTGAGGGGGCGGAGAGAGCTCAGTGAACAAATGGTGAACAGTCGGTATCAAAACATTTCAAAAATTGCTGTGTGAGGTGACATGGATTTTTTGATATCGAACAAAGTTAGTCAAACACAGAAATCTACGCCGGTGCCAGGGTGCGAAACCAAGACCCCATGTCTCTGAAGGATCCTGGCAGCTTGTCTTAGAATTTCTTATTCCGAGTACAAGTAAATAAACTGGCTCCAGTGAAAGACATTTTTGCCTTGCATAAATAATCCACTGTGACAGCAAATTCTGCAGTGTCTAGATACTAAATCACCAGACACATGAACACTTTGAATAAGGAAATTATAAGTAAATGTGAATATTTGAGTTGCCATCAAGAGCAATGTTTGCAATTTTCTGCCAAGATATTCTTGCTTGTGTAGTCAGTAAGTCTGTTTTTATTCTTCCCTCTCAGCGAAGTCATTGACCGCAGCAAGCAACAAGCATTTTCTCTGGAGTGATCTGAGCGATAGCGTCTTCATACCTGAAGTAGTGTACAGTTCTCCATGGTGTTATCGATGACCTTCACAGTCACATGCTATATAGCTGTGATGAGACATTCTGCTGTAACACAGAAAACCCACACAATGTGCCTTGACAGAGTCACTGCAACAAAATACAGAGACCTCATTAACAAATACAGTGCCTACATCCACCTCAGTCACTTTGCACTGCAGAGCGTGCTCAGAGAATAGTTCTTTATGTAATGTGACTTCCTGGAATTATGGGATTTCACAGGTCATGGGGAAATAGATCAAAAAGGTCAATGTTTTTGAAAAGAGATATCCTGTTTCAATGTGTAACAGGCACACATACATTTTCTGTGAAGATACACAGATGGTACCATGTTTCAGGTTACCGTCTGCAGTCTTCGACTGGGCATTGCATTATGAATTGTCAAGAGAGTTGGCTTTTCTTGGTCCTTGGATAGAGAGGTCCAATTTAAATAGCCTACACCAACAGAGAGAACACAGGAGAGTCAAACTGTAAACTGCCAGAGTACTGACGCAAGCATAATATTGCATAAAAATCCATATGCGGTTCTGCACACCACATACACACACTTTAAATACCACAGGGAAGGTACGTTTTATGTCTTTGTCAGTACACCACCACAGAAATCTATGTTTGCATACCTCAGGTGACTGACTTTAAGGTCTAGAAAACTGCTGTTTGTAGGCAGTTTTCATAAAAACCGGGCAGATCCACATGGAAAACACAGAGATGGCACAATTCCTCGCTCCTGCCTGGCGTTTCTCTAAACCATTTCAGAAATAAATTGGACTCCATTGCTACAGAGAGACATTGCTGGCATCTCAAATCCAATTTTAGCTCTACCTTTTCCCTGATTTGTCAGTAGGCTGCAGATTGTATTTCCTTGAACAAAATAGCTGTGACTTAGTTGGATATATTTGCTCAGCGATGCTTCAACAGCATTTACTGCCTTCCCAGACGACTGCTCTACTGTAGCCTGGAGGAAGATTGTCAAACCGAACTGCTTCTAACAGTAACCCAACAAGTTAGAGCTTGTTGTATTGGTGTCAAAAATATATTAGAAAATGGTTTAACATTTATCTTATTCCGGGAAGCCTTCTGAATTTAAATAAGCCGATGCATTCCGAATGTACAACAACACCAATTCATCGGTACAGCTACACGAGTGTACAAATACACAGGCCATGTCATGTATCATTATGTTCTCAGAAACACTCAATAACGGGAACTACGTTAATGCACCAATGTCTTTGTGAGTTAATGAGATGTGAAAGACTATTTCCAATATTCTGACTGCAAGGCCTCTCCACTGCTATTTATGTAAGACCAAGAGTGAGACCGATTTAAATTCGGTCCGATGGAAGGATCATCATTCGCTTCTTCATATGAGAGATGATGAATCCAATTCCAAGCTGCTCAATCAAAGGACACCCCTGGTCAAGCCATTCATCAGTGTCATATTTCTTAGTGTTCGATCCACGGAGTAAACGTGTGACACAGCAATCATTTATCTTCATCAAGTGTGATGGGCGTCCTCACTTACCTGACCAGTGGGCTGTCACTCTCCTGTACCCCATGAATTTCTGAGCCGTGTATCAGTCAAACGGGATGTTTCCGTCTTCTCCCTGTCAAGACATTCGAGGTAATGCTGGAATACTGTGTTTCTAACTCTCACCCAGTGATTACGGTGACTGTTTTACATTGCCAACTGACACGCACATTCACACAACCACATATCTGATGCCAGACCAAACCACACATACAGAGGCACACAAATGTGCATGCACACACTCACACTCAAATGCACATACTCACAAAATCTGATGCCACACACTTACTGAACCGCATATATAAAGCATACATGCATACACACAGTCATGCACACACACATACATTGAAAAAACATATAGGGGTGCACATACAGATATCTCAAGGGACACACACACACACACGCATTTACAAACCATACAGGAATGCACACAGACAAATCTACAAACATACACACATGTACACACACACACGTGTACACACCAATGGTGTGTTGAGTATGCTGACGGCCAGGTTTCCAAACTGCTCTCCTGTTCAATGGGCTGACAGCAGCCACCATTTTTAGGGAGGATTTGCAGGGATCGGTGTCCTTGACAATCTGTTTTTCATGGCCATCACACCGTAGGAACATCCTTTGTGCCAGTTCTGCTAAAGAATGGCTGGAAGCCAAGCCACAAATTAGCTCTTGGGTGGAATAAAGTTCTGCACTGAGCCTGTCAAAACACTAATATTAACATATTGCCTTGTTATATTCAGTGAATGGTTAGATAATATTTGCATAGCATCTGATGTGTTTTGCCATTTTAAGTTTTAACACTACATCAAAACATAGATTAAAAACATGACAGCAGTTTCATTTTCTTGGTTGAACAAGCCATGCAGCTCATACAGTAATGCAAAAACAGTAAACAAAACACCTGAACAAATATAATTTAAATTGTTAACGAATCCTATCCTGTCTTTTCCTTTGAGGGTTGTGAAAGAGGTAATGTCATGGGAAGGGAAGTTGGTCTCCTAGCCAATCATTTCAACAAAAAAGCTCAGAGGTTATTTTTTGATATTCCTCTTTACTTCCATTTACTCAGCATTCGAGCAAGACATTTCGATGCCACCGGAGCCCATTCTCTGACCAATGACCCTCACTGTTACGGTACACAAAATAATTGGCTGGCCAGTCTGCAGATATAACATATATTTCTCCATACACATATGACTGAGTGACTGACTTGTTTGTTTCCTTTACATATATGCAGAGCCTCTATCAATTATCGATGCACCTAGAGGCAAGAGGGAAAGCCTCGTAGATTCACAATGCATCTTATATGCATTGCAATCCCCAAGTAGCTTGACAGAGAGCCTTTCAGAAGAGTACGGATGATGAATGACACGCTGGATGCACTGTGGAAGGGCCTTCGGTGGAGTCAGCAGAACAGCCGCCCTAATGGACGGACCCCTCCGTATTTTACTCCTGTAAGTGGTAAATGCTTCAGAGGAGAAAACAGCGAGGAACCTTTTTCCGTGCCTGAACACTGCAGACAGTGTATATTGTTAGATCCAGTAGATGAGTCTGCTTTTTTTGGGGAGGGGGTTTTTTCAGCATTTTTGGAGGAAGGGGTGGTGGTGGGTGGGTGGGGGGTGGTGGGGCGTTTGAGGATGGGATGGTGGAGGGAGGGCGAAGGAAGCTGACAAAAAATACATCTGATTTTTTCCGAGTGTCTTTTCCTGAACGCGATGTCTTAAATGGGGGGTTGTGGGCCCCTACGTAAATCAGATCCCGCGGTGTTTGCGGTCACTCGGGGTTGAACGGGACGTGGTGACAGTGGAGGGGTGGACTAATTGAGGTCGCAGCCCCTGAGCGCACGTTCCATTACACACAATTTTCCTGGTGGGAGAGGCCTGGGCCCAAACGGGGACCGAAAATGGGCACAAGCAACATACGGACAAATGAGCTTATTTCTCTTTGGAGGGTCCGCGGCAACTTGGGAAAAACTGGATCGTTGCGTCGAATCAGATCCTGGTTCACACCCCACTGCGTTACCTTCCTCTGTGTGCCAGTGACAATAAAGAAGAGACGCCAGATCACAAACACATGTTATTAATCTCCCGATGGGTTCCACTCAATTAGTTAATTGTCTCATAGGAGGAGTGCAGTGATTGGTATTCAGTGAGTGCCTTTCTATCTACAACCCTGCCCCCTTGTGCAATTAGCTTTACCCAATAAATAATGTCCTGCTGTCCCATACATTTCCATCTATATGCATTGCTCTCAGGCCATCAATTATCTGGTACAATCACATATCATTTTGTTGTCATGAGCGTTAAAGGTAAAGATGCGTTTTCTGTTTTGTTTTTTTTTTTTTGGATTGGTTGCTTGTAGCATCAACTTTATTAACAGGTGAATGAGTGACTGTGATATGTCTGAGTGTCTGTTTTGCATAAGCAGAACATCCCTACATTAATGAGACAGGTGATGGGGCAAATGTCATAGGGTGATTTAAAATGCTGAGCACCCATCTGGAAAGAACAGAGACAGAAAAACGCAGCAAGGAACCAATACGACCCGCTGTTCAGAAACAACGCCTTCGCGCCACCTGTACGTCGGGCTCCGTCGCTCACCGTCTGGGGGCGTACGCGATGGCCGGCTCCTAACCTTTCACGGCATCTCAGCCAAAATGGAGCCAGCCGGTGCAGAGGTGACGATCTGGGAGACAAAGAGTCACAACATCCCGCCAGTCTGGAGGTATCATCTCACTCTGACTTCATGAATGCTTTCTCAGCGTCGCCGTCAGAAACGGCAGGTCACAGCGACCGCTCATCAGCTATGAGGTTGGCGACACAGTCACAGCTTGCAGATCATATAATTCCATAGACGAATAATAGGGTGGAATTCAGTGATTAAAAAAGTCAAATAGTTGTGTTTAGATATGAATTTATTGTGTACCACCACCCTTGTGGGCCACCCTGGTGCAGTAGTTGTGGTTCAAAACACACAAACAAACAAAAAAACAATCATTTTGCTTGCTATACGTTTCAGCAGTGAATTTGCTCAAGAATCTATAGTCAGGAGTCATTTCCTTTTCTCTGAATTGTATGTTAATATAGTGATATCATTACTCATCCCAGCAACCTACTTTATTCAGAAAATCCTACAAAATTTACACATACAGACTGAATATTCCCCTGCATGGAAACATTTACTTTTTATTCAGCTCTACCCACAACCGCAGAATGTTGACAATGCAAAGATCCCATAATCTGTTTATCCATGAACTCTACACAGTTCAAATACAGTACAAGGATAAGAGCATACTCACATAAATAATGGTTAATCAGTACACTTTGCAGTACACAGTTTATACTGTATATCTCAACTTTAAACATGTATGAAAATATTTTTTCATTCACTTGCTTTTCTTTCTCTTGCCTTTGTTGTGATTCATCATCAATATGTATGGAACATGCAATTATAATATGAAATACTTTGTTAATTTGAGTGTTGTATTTGTAAAGATTACATTTATTCATAGTAAATGAAACTAAATTAAAACCTTATCGTTGGAATACCCTAATATGACGGAAAGAAAAAGAAACGTTACAGCATGAGATAAGGGGAATTCTTGCCATCGGGTAAGGATTACTTCCATATTTTGCCATACTTTTAATCAAGCAAAAGCAGCTTGAGAGCAACGATAAGTTGAAAGATAAAGCTCCGTCTTGTGTCATTTCGTGAGATGCTGCCACTCCGCTAGCTGTGGTCTATTGCTGGATGAATGAGGGTACACTGATAATGCCCTGGACATTGTTCACTTCACTCTGCTTTGACAGCAGGCCTTTTGTATTTCCTTCCACTGAATGGGGTTCAGAAGCTTTACAAGATCAAATTGTGGCAGTCCAGACCATGGATGCCCCATTCAGTATTTTGTGGGATGAACTGAGCTGATGTCGAGCATCCTGGGCTCAGTAAACAGTGAAATAGCCCATGCTTTATGAGGTTCTGCAAGAAGTGTTTAATTCCAAATGGCAACATCTTAGTCCAATGCAAAGATTTCACAGGTGCAGAGATTTTATTGCTTTCCAGTGATGGTCGTATAGGCTTACAGGGTACTAGCCTATGACCATAATAGCAGATGCCATGCGTCAACACTGTCAATGATCACATTACCCAGCATCAATACACTATTTAGCCTGTATCATGTCCAAATAGATCTTTCTTCTGACCATTTTTCTGCTTTTTATTCCAATTTGGAAACCCTGGCCATCCTATTGCTGTTACATCCTCCATAATTTTGATAGAGCACTGAGAGGCGTCTGTGTTCCCTTGTCCACCTGTATCCAGCCACCATTAGCCACGTAGCTAAGTGAGCTATTATAGCTATTACAGAAAAGGAATACACTACTTAGCGTGGGTACTGACAGTGCTGGCAAGACCAGGGTTTGATTTGAGATGATGGTGTGTGTCAGAGTCATGCAAAGCATCATTGGATGGTATTTATCCAGCCTTAATTTAACACATTTGATAATAAGTTAATATGTCAGCTTTGTTAACTGGCTATAACAGATTTCTCAAGTGTTGCTGACCACTCATTGGATGTTTTACTAACAATGGTCATTTATTTCCCCTTTATCTGGATAAATGACAAGTAAATTCAAGTTTTTTTCATTTCTGTTTCATCTTTTAATCCACTCTCAATTTTGATTTCCATGCTTCATACTTACCATTTTAGGAGAGTCAATTTATGCTGATCAACTATTTTTTGAAAACGCTTAATAATTTAGGATTGATTGGTATTTATTAACAAACTGCCATTAATACAAACAAATGCTCTGCCAACATTTACACACCATTTTAAGAAAATAACGATAAATGTGGCCTGCTGCATTTAGCTTTCTTAGTTGGATGCGCCATCTGACAGCTATTAAATAGTACTTTCCAATTTGTGCCAGCACGTGTGACAGTTTTCCCACAATGCACTAAATATGCTCGTACAGACATTAATGAGTATAGACAGCTGTGACGACTCTTTCCATTTGATCACAGCCGGCTACGATCACGATCCAGTGACATTGGATGAGAATGCTCTGAATTTTTAATCTCCAAAGGCACTTTTTATTTTTGTGGTCATGACTCATGTTTTATTCTCTGTGCTGGGCAAAAAGAAAGTGCCAACATTCAGTTATAAACATCATGCATTGGGCAAGCGCTCTTTCTCACACAACACAAACACACACACACACACACACACACACACAGACACACACGTGTAAATACCCGGAAATTTTTTGCACCAAGCTGAATACGACTATTGAGCACACACCTTAAAGTTAACACAGTTCCACCTTCGATGGAATCGGGTCTTTGAAATGTATGAGTGTGTGTGTCCCCTCAGGCGTTGTAACTGCTGTAAATATAGGCGCTGATAGTGTCACAATTCAGCATCTCTACATCTTTACAAATAACGCTGAGGTTTGATCACCTAAATCTGAAACAATCACGGGCATCACTGCTCAGAAAAGGGGCGAACAGATGAGTTGTCTGGACAGTGCGTACAGAGAAGAAGTGATGACCTAAAGACAGCCATAAATTACATAGCGATACATTCATCCACCACAGTGGTTTCTGCAAAGTGCGCAGAAGAGTGTTTTAAATGCTGGGAGATGACTGATCACTGTGAGCTTTTCAGAGGGTGGAGAGCCAGTTTTTATTTATTTCTTTTTTTTTTCTGCGGAAAGAAGTTCTGCTCCCCGTACACAGTCGAAGGTCTGCAAGACCTGATAGCTTTGGTTGGCACAGCAGCAACAAAGGGCATCTAAGTCTGTCATATCATTTCAGTTCAGGAGTTCTCTGCTGTTATCTGCTTTTCACACGGCTAATTTCAATGTGTAGTGAAAGAATGAGGGTAAATACAGAAACACAAAATTGCCATTGTATTGACACCAAACAGGAGTATGTTATAATTGCAAATGCTCTATTTGTTATTCTCTCTTCCTTTCTTTTTTTTTAAAATTCCTTTGTTATAGGCCACATACAAACCGTAATGCATTTTTACCACCTTGAGGCTTGGATAAAGCTTGAACTGCCATTTTCAGTTCCATGTGGATGTTATATTTGAAGCAAGGAGGGTTCTCCCCTCCCTCCCATCCTTTCCCCTTTCTTCATTTATTTTATATATATATATATATTTTTTTTTTTGGCTTGTTTTTCTCCCCGTTGCTTGCTCTTTGTGGTCTGGCTGTGCTCATGTTTGTATAAACATCTGAAATCTGAAATTCTTTCACAAGAAAAAGGCAGACAGTCTTACTGGCATTCCATCGTATCTGGCATTCAGATAGTTTCAAGCATCATATATATCTATATAAATATTAAAAAACGCACCATTGTTCTGAAAGCAGCAGTGTGTATAGTTAGCTTATTAATTGCAGTGGCCTCTGATTTTATTTCAAATATCTCACAGACACTCGGAAGACGATCCGAACCCCAGGATGTTAGTCCCCACTGATTTGGTGTAAAGGCAGTCAACCGTGTGATTAAATATTTGCTCATCTCAGCCACAAGGACCGGCTTTAGAAAGATGCAGTTGCGATTCTCCGTACGGTGAAAGGAAATGACAACAATGGGACCGAAACTGTTTCAATAAAACACGGAGGGCCTGGTTTCTTTAAAACGGATATGCATGCACATTTTGAACGAAGTCTCTTGTCGATTATTTCTTCAGCCATCTTTGAAAGGGCTCACTTTCTCTCACTTTGGTTTGTCATGTCCATGCTGGCACCTGCCATATTTTATTGCTCGTAAAAAAAACTCAAAGGGAATGGGAAAATTACTTCTATAGAACCGCTGTCCCAAGACAGAAGAGTTTTTGCTGGTGTCTGGAAAAAGGCATTTCTTGAGCACAGAGGCTTGTGAGGTTCAGAAAGTGTCTGTCTGGTCGACACAATCAGTTGTTTATCTCAGAACACAGAACACAGCTGAGTGGGTGACATAAGCTTCAGACATGCACCCATCCTTGGCTGTATCCAGAAAAAAACACCATCAACACAGACTGCAAATGCTGTGCTATCAAGAATAACAAACTCTACTCAAAAAAAATCAAAGCAGACACATGAGGCATGTTCAAAACTAGCCACAGTCTGTATTTATATAACAGGAATAAGAGTTTGTTGTCAGGGTGGCCGATCATGGACGCTTCCACTCTCCAAGATCAGCACTCGTCATGGTATCAAGACGGTGCATTGAAAATGCACACCGATTCGGCTGGACCATTGTAACACTTGTTTTAATGGTCTGCCTAAGAAATCCATCCAAAACCATAAAGTATAGAGAATGATGCTGCCAAAAGTTTAATTAAAACCAGAATGAGGAAGCTCCTGTTTTGTCTGCTCTACTTTGGCTCCCTGTGTCTGTTTGAATTGATTTTAAGGTCCTTTTACTTGTTTATAAATCTGTCAATGGTTTAACGCCTTCCTACATTTCTGATTGCCTATTCCTTTTATGTCCCAACTCGGGCCATTAGATACTCCACTCGTCTGCTCAATGTACCCAAAGTAGCATTGGAAAACAGTGGGGAAGCTGCCTTCTGTTTTGATACACCAAACCCATGGAACACTCTTCCAAAGAGTATTAGAGAGACACACTTACTTGGCATCCTTAATGAGCAGCTGAAAAACATTCCCTTTTCCTCTGGATTCACTTCAGGTTTCTGATTCAGATTTTCTCTGTTGTAACAATTAATTCTGCTTGAATTTAGTATCGGTTTTGGTTATATATATTTCCCTTCTTTTTATCGTCTCGAATGTACTCAGATGTGAATGAATCATCAGTGTTATTGTTCTGTTATTGTTGATGATTTTGTAGTTAAGTGCTCTCTACATAAAGTTTATTATTTCGACAACTAATCACAGTTTTTTGGCTCATTAATGTATTCTACTGGTATTGGGTATTCTAAGACTTTTGTCTCATGTTATCTCTTAAAAGCATGTATAATGTCTAATTTTACTACAACTAATAATATTGAGGAATAATACATTTGTGATTTCATTGTACCTATATTTAATCATAGGATCCCCTGTAGAATATTCACCTGCATATTCACAGCTGAGGTTGACCCAGACAGCAATACCCAATGCCAATCAATACCTGCCTTTTCTATCACTAAAAATACTTTCTCATGTGTATTTTTACAAAGATATGAAAAAAATCACCAAAACTGTTACTTAAATTAAGCACAGCTTCATTTGGATTGTTGGAGTGAACCTGGGCTCTTCAGTACTGTTATGTTAAGTTTAATAGAGTTTCCATTAGTTAAATATAGTTTCTTTCCCATTGGCTGAGCTTGTTCCCATATCTACCACTACACAAAAATCAACCAATCACCACTTAAGAACCTCCCTTCATTCATTAACAGAAGCAAACCAGTCTTCACATTGAAACCCTTTGCCTCCATAGTCTTGAGGTGAATCTTCCATGTGATAACTGAGGTACCCTATATTAGTATTGCAGGCAGGTGCAGTTGGCACATTTTTACGAGGGACCTGATATCCAACAAACCTGAGCCCTTGGGCACTGAGGTATTTTATATGGCAGACAAGAAACTCCAGTCTTCACGTGCTTGCAATCTTGACAGGTATCAGTATTGCAATTGTAAAACTGTCTATTTAATAGATTATTTTTTCCATACCAATAATCTTATTTTTACATGGTGTAAATTGAGAATCTTATTTGGAAAATACAGTTAGAAAATTTGAATCAGGCCAAAAAACTGTCTCTTTGATTTTTCGGGTTTGTCTTTTTTCTTTTCTTTGATGGGTAGTCAAAGATGTGGCATGAAGCTGGTGCATATCCAAGTTCCAGCGGTCTGTCTCAAGCCAGTCATCCAGTGATTTATCCCTGCCCTCCATTAGAGATGTAATTATAAGATTCAATTCACAGTGCAAATCAGCTCACAGGAGCCATCTATCAATGGAGTCTCATAACCCTGCTTTAGGTCACGTATCATTGCACACAGCAGTTGTTTTTTTTTTCTTTCTTTCATCTTTTGAGTGGACCAAACAAGCAAATGCTGAACCGAATGCATGAGAAAAAAAATAGTTTCAAGTGTTGGATTTTCACATGAAATGATTCCTTAAAACACAAACATAATTCCCACAGGTAGCTCAGTTGAAGCTTAAATACTGTTTTGGGCTTAATAACCCACATGATAGCCTCACTGTGCAAACTGGTTTCCGTGGTTATCCAATTTTTTATTTTGTGAAACGTATCACTTGAGAATTCTCACGGCTATAAAATAAAACAAACAAGTCACAGCTTTTCATTAATGGCTTATACCCAACATCTGTGTGTCTCTACAATCTCAGCAAGGGTCATGGATGCTTAGGTTAATTGGCCAAACACATGAAATAAAGTCTAAAAATGGAATATACGCTTTTTTCCAAGACAGTTCAGAGAAAAACAGCAAGCAAACATGGGGATTCTTTCAAACGTATTGTTTACACTGGATGTTTGGTGCGGGTTTCCCTTCTGTCACTGGCCTGGAGTGACCGTGGCAGTAATGAGCTCAGCTTTGCATTTTCAAGGCACAGTGAACCATTCAGATATGCTGATGTTAAAGGCAGCTCCATGACAACTACTAGTTATTCCTCATTAAGAGTGCATAATTATTTATTAATACCCGGAGGTTCATAACCCCTCTCAGAATCATATGACTCAAAATGGTCTAAATTAGCATAAAGAATACAGTATAACAAATATATATATATATATTCTTGTGGGTTTTATTATTATTATTATTATTATTATTCTCAAAATTCCAATACTTAAAGCCATTTTTACTGTAATTGTAGTTTACCAATATATCAATATATAAAGTTTTTCACCATTTACAGCATTCATGCAGTTTGTACCATCAACAGTATTTGCTTCTAAAAGCGTTTCTCCAAAATATATGCGCCTATTTGTATTAAGTCTGTTGAACAGCAGCAAAAACACAATCATGCGTGCTACAGACTGACATCAACCGATTTACAAACAAACAATAGAAAAAGTGAGATATTGTTTGGATTTAAAATTCTAAAATGAAACCTGAATACTCTTGGTAGCATTTTATGAATGTCATATTCACAGTTCTGTTTCAAGTGTTAGAATTTTCCTACATCTTAGAGTGATTTATGCAGTCTTACAGAGTTGTGAAGATAAGAGTCTCAATAATTCATTGCAATGAAATTTAGTCCAACAATATTCAACGCTTCATTTTGCATAAACAGGACTGGGGAATATTGACTCTCCTTCCATCACAAATATGCTACGTAAATATTCTCTTTCCTCTGTGGAGTGCTGTGTGTTTTAATTACAGGATTCATTAGCCCACTGAGTAATGCAAAGATGTATATATTTCAACAGTCAGGAATAATGTACTACTTAATGGCGAAATGCTTTTTGATGCTCATCCAAGTCAAATTACAAATCCTGGGACAACATGCTTAATTTTATAATCCGAGGCAATTGAGGTTTGATCTAATTTTAGCAATATGGTGAATCCTGCCGAATGCATATTCACAAGTTGAGTGTAGCAAAAGTGCTGTTATGAGGTAGAAAGAGGAGGGAACTTAATTTAATCAATTTTGCCTCAGACATCAAAGAAAAAAAATATATGTGACCATTATAATGACCCCATTTCGCCTATATGCATATAACACAGCTGTAGAATCCATATCATTACAAGAATTTAAATAATGAATGATAGGCCTAATGTAAAATATTAAAGTAATGAAATACACTTGCTGTGCTTATCAAAACTGAACTCTCATCTCCAAAGGAATGAAACCATCGATAACTATGGACGGTTCCGTATTATTGCCTTCACCTTCCCTTTTATCTGTTTTGCTTTCAATAAGCTCTCTCACAAACACCTTTGCTTCAATGCCAATGGGAAAATACCCCATTCACTTCCTTACCTTATCCATTGAGAATAAAAAGGCAAAACAGATCCTAGATCACCATTCCTTCTCTGAGATACTAAGTTATTACATGGCAACTTTGGCCCTGTACGTCATTGTGGTTAAGTCTAGTACATAGATGGGGTTAAACTGATCTTAGATCAGCCTTCCAACATACCGGCCCTACTCATTCAGGTTCTTTCTCAACAACAACAAAAATGCACTTCTCACCTGTGACTCATCTCAGCAGCCAGCACAAGGCCTTGGATTACAGCATCTCTCTCCGGTGTCAGACCCCCCTCTCTAATATGCCACTAAAGCTCATCAGCTTACTCAGAACACCTCTGCTACGCTGGTATTCAGCCCGTCTCGCTTCATTGGGCTTGCATTAAGTTCTGATGTGAGATCTTGGTGTTGCCAAGCAGTGTAGTTCTCATAACTGGCTGCTGCACATCACCTGTCCTTATAGCTTTGTGTGAACACTTTGCACCTCCGGTAGCCATGCAGCAGAGTTCCGTTCAATCCCAATTAAACACAGTCAACAACAGGAACTCAACAACAGTTTGATTAACTAGCCGAAACGCGGTAACAGAACATTATGGACATTTTCAATTCATAAATTGCAGCTCATTTCCAGAATTGACCAAACCGAAAATGGAATTGACAGCAACCCTGTCCGCAGTTACTCCCTTTCATTGCTGTAAATCTCTCTCTCTCTCTCTCTTTCTCCCTCTCTCCCCTCCGTCTCACTCACAGGCACCCAAGTGGGAGAGAGAACTACAGAGAACCATTAAAATTGTAGAATCACTCACCGCCTTCTGACACCCACTGAAAAACATACATTTTCAGACCTCACTTTGGTTCTCAGGAACTGGATATGTCTTACGTCTAACATCCAGGGCCTGCTCTCTTCAAATGCCAGGAGAAACTTTTAAAAAAGTGTCATGTTTCCTCTGCAGGTCTTTGCATGAGTCATTGCAGGTCTTGCATATTAAGGACTGTGGTGGGCTGCAGTTTCAAGCTAAAGAGCAATATGCAATTAAGAACAGGCTCTTCGTCAATAATTACACGCCAGTCAAACACAAGAATGGGTTCGGGCTCATTTTAAAATACTCAGTGGTAACCTCTAATATAAAACAACAAGCAAGTCAATTAGAAATGAAATCAAATGTCAGGAGTCGCCCTGACAGGGCTGTTGGCATGCCGTTTCCTCAGGTGAGCTTGGGGGACCAGGGGCGCGTGCGGCAATCGTTCGATAATTGAATGATTGTTGGGAACGGTGTTTGCTGCCGGTGTGTGCTTCCCACCTGCTTTCCATCTGCTTGTCCTGATTACTGGGGCTATTTAGCTAGGCAGGTAAATACAGCAAAGCACTAGAGATGCTGGCTGAAAACTAGCACTGGGAATTTCAAAACGGTTGTTTCCTTTTGTTTGGATTTTGGTTTCATTTTTGTATTTTGCTTTTGGAGGTTATGGGAGGTGTGACCTGAAACCTTGTTATGTTTATTTGGTTTAATTAGACTTGTTTTCTTTTTTTGGGTGTATGTGAAGGTTGTCTCTGCATGTGTTTTTAGGTGGTGTCCTGAGCGCAGTGGCAGGAAAGACGCCCCATGAGGACCCCTGGGGGACAAAATGGGCAAACACCTGAGCACCTGAATGGAACTGCCAGACCAGACGGAAGAGGAGGACATGGTCACTGCCAAGATTTGCTGGGGGGGGCATTTTCAGGCTGATGGGAACCCCTGTCCCCTTGGTTTATTTTGGGGCATAAGCGAGGCCTGGCAGAGTGGCACAGGCCAAGTTATGCCCTAGTCTTATTTTTATTTCTGCTGTGTTGTCTGCGTGGTGTGAGTGTGCATGCATGCCCCCACCAGTCAGGACTCACCCTTCAGGAAGGAGAGAGAGGTCCTGCTTCCTCCCCAGCTTTGGCCCACAGGAGGCCAGTCACAATCTGGTGTGTGTGGTTGCGTGTTGCTTACCTGTGGGTGGGGTCTGGGCAGAGGGAGGACTGGGAAGCAGGAAGTGGGTGGGGGAGGAATTGTCAGCATCTCTATGTGTTATGAATTTATTAAAATTTAGTTGAATAAAGTCATGTTGCTTTTAGCTACCTTGTCCTTGTGGCACATGAAACCCACACTCCCAAAGATTCATACATTAGTAAGCAGAAAACATACCTATTGAGAATGACAGTTTAAAAATGATTATTTTTTTAAAATTATCAAACATCAGAATTGGGTCCTGCCATAAAAAAATACCAATAAAATATAACAAAGTACATTTGCAACAAAATTAACTTGCAATTTTCTCACACCAGCTAAACAAGCTCTGATACCCACTGCTTCCTAAATTCTTTATATCATGATATGTGAAATTCTATATTCCAGTATGAAGACAGTGAGGTTTTTGAAATTTCATGCATTATGAAGAATCTCACCTGTCACCCATGTCTCCCACTGTCCTCAGCCACAGAAGGCTAATAATACATATTCAAACATAATGAAAACTCACACTCCGCATTATGAATAATATGGTAGTGTGATCTATCTCTTTATACTTTTATAACTTTTTCCCTTTGTACCTGCTTATTTCATGGGATGTTATTTTTTTTCTAGACTGTACAGAAATGAAAACTATTATATATGTAATTGTACAGTGAATGCATGTCATGATTACCAAATATATATTCTATAATGTATAGCTATATTACAGTATAATTTCTTTAATATCCCTTTCTCATTTGGCATGTTTTAGTGACTCTCTCTCGGCAATCTTGCCAGTATTGATACAGTCTCAGATCTCCATGGTTGCTTTCCACAGTCACAGCTTTGCCCAGACATTTATAACCAATGTTCTCACCTGCTTCTGCTTGACTGGACCAAATCATTAGGAAAGGAAAGATAACAAGAGAGAGAGGAAGAGAGAGTATCCATATGCACCATTGAAGTATTTATTTGTGCTTGTATCTGAGTGAGATGGAAAGAAAGAAACAAAGAAAGAGAAAGAAAGAGGTGATAGAGGAGACAGCAGACAATCTGGGCAAGATTTGCATGAATATCAGACAAAACACGAGCCGCACCATGTGAAGTGCAGAA
This sequence comes from Albula goreensis, assembly GCA_022829145.1. Classification (NCBI taxonomy): domain Eukaryota; kingdom Metazoa; phylum Chordata; class Actinopteri; order Albuliformes; family Albulidae; genus Albula; species Albula goreensis. The sequence continues at coordinate 27,538,371 of CM040754.1, read as the reverse complement.
AGTTTTCAGGAGGTCACTTCTGATCTTTAAAACGGCACACATCCTGCGTGCTACAATTTCCTGGCTTCTGTGAAAGGCCGTGGTGTGCGGTAATTTAGAGATTTTTGTCAGCCAAGGGATAAATTCACAGCATGTCAAAATTGAAAATAGCAAAAGCTCCACACAGCCTCCAGTATTGTCTGATCATAACATTTAGCGTATCTCACAGCACATTAATACAGCTTAACTATGGGATGGGCCTTTCACAGCCACATCCCTATGACAACATCAAATTATTCCATGTCCATGTTTAGGAATAGCAAACTTTTCAAGCAAGACACATAGTTAGCAAGCAAAAGACACAGCTCTCTTTTTTCCTTAATAATTACTTTGTGTTTCACGCTTTTATTGCTTGTTTCCATGGAGACCTCTGCAGAGTCCACACTATGGATTTCACATTGTGCCCGAATCAAAACTGAACAATGACGATCAGAATCAATTGTCAATCATTCATGAGTCAATTAGCAAAAATTTGATTGCTTTAGTCATTTGTGAGTCATTAATTTGCATGGCGAAAAGGACAAGCCAGGCACCTCTGTACGGAATAAATCAGCTGATATCTGATATCTCTTCTGAAGGTGCAAAGCAGACAGCGGCCTGATAAATATTTGATCTCTGCACTTCTGCAGAACATGATTGCTGAAGAGCAGCCCATGACTAGCACAAGTTTAAACCGCCCTTCTGGCTCTTTCTTCTTCATTTCTGATATGCAGGTAACACAAAAATCTTTACATACCAGTAGATGTTCAATCCACAATGGCTTCGCACCATTATCACGGGAGCGACATGTTCAGAATAGAAGCGCCAAAGGTGGAACATGCTAAGGAAGTAGACCGCTAATATATAAATAAACGCAAGTGCTTTATCTGTTCAAACAAACATTCGGGAATGCTAGTGATGCTTCACGACAATAAACAGCCAATAAACGGGAGCCTACGCTTTTGACTCTTCAAGGCAAGCTCCCATTGAAAGGTTGGCAGGTGTTGGGGAGAGATAATGTTGGAAATAGTTAACTAAGAGACCTCTTATCCATTTTGTTGTGTTAACATGATTACTTTAATCAGCATTCCCATAACACTGTAGCTGCTGCTGAATATTTTAGCTTTCAGAATTTGTCATTAAGAGCCCTACTGGTTATTTCTTTATTTATTTTTTGCAAGGCACTCAGAAATGACAGAGATTAAATGTTATTTAATCTCTTGCATATATTGGATCCTGGAGCTACAATAATGGCTTTCAGTCTCTGTGGTACACAATATCAAGTTCTGTACATGACTTTTTCACAAAGCCAGACATAAAAACCAGAGACTGCAGTTCTAAACAAGAGGTGTCAAAACATTTTACTGGAGCTGTTTACTGTATGCTGCTTTTCCTCTTCAAAAGCAGAAAACAAAAAATAAAGAAAAACAAAAGGCACACAATTAATTATAGTCAGTTTATTTCAAGGGCAGCAAAATGGCTGGCTCTTGGTTCGGATATCATCAATGTGAACTCTTTTTTTTTTCCAGTGCAAAGGTGTCCGGTTGCTTAAATGCACCAAAAATGTGGCATATCTGCTTCTTCTAAATGGGAGGATGATATTTGTGCATGGAAATACATTTTCTGCAAAGTAATAATTTAGCTTTTAAAAGCCTCCGAGCATCTGTGTCTCCTTACGCTGTTCCAGCAACCAGAGCAGTCAAAGAATGTGCATCAAGCCCCAGGGCAAAAGCCTGCATGCACTGATCCTGGGTCAGCCTCCTCACACCTCCAAATACACATACACACACAGACATATCCTTATAACTGACCTCCACATAGATACATAATGGATTTCCAGCAGTCAACTTCCAATTACAAATAAATAGTGTTGTTACAGACTGAGACACTAACTTACCCCAAAATCACATTAGTTCCATTATTCTAATGGGTAGGCACAAGGAGTTGAAGATGAAAGGAATAAACAACAGCCACATACTTAATACATAAGTGTCTGTAAGGCTTTGTATTACCCACTTTGCAATATGACAACTGGATTGTAATGAATGAAAAATGTATCATGTTCATTCAACAAGAACAAACAGCGAGCCAACTGTATGAGTACAAAGGACGTTATCCCACGGAAGTAACCATGATGAGAATTACAATGGGCCAGCGCAATCAGGGTGAAACTGAGCACTTGAGATCAAGTGACTTTGGCAACTAGTGTAAAACCAGACGGAAACTGACTGGGGCAAAGGAGCCGAGGCCATCGAAACCGCATCTGACCTCGTTCTACAGGAAAATGCAAAGCGCTTACTGCAGAGCGGTGCTGTGCGCAGCGCAGTGCCCGCTGTGTAAAACAACACCCCGGGTTTGTAGGCTACAACGCGTATAGCTGCAGTGCTCGAGAGAACCGAACATGCTAAATAAAGGCTATTCTCGGGTGACTAAATGGATGAAGCGTTTGCAGTCCCTGATAACAATCCTCTGAGGTTCCTGCAGTCATACTGCTGAGAGCTACCTCCCGTGTTAGCCAACATTATTTTCACTACCTGTCTGGAAATTGGAAACTTTCCAAAGGCATGGAAAGTTTTATGTTTTCGTTGTGTGCCCTGACTATGAAAAACAAACCCGCCCCCCTGCAGGAAAATCGTCAGATCTTTTCCCCTCGTCTCCCTGACTGAGCACTCTCTGTGGGATGTTCAGGAGTGCAGGGGAAGGCCGAGGTGCCGAACGCTGGGAATGTTGAGTATTTAAAGAGCATGTCCTCTGTAAATATACTAATCTATATCCTTCAGCAGTGGCTCCGATGCTGCTCTGTGAAATAAACCCCAAAGCCCTGGTTTCAATGCATTTTTTCATTGATCACTCCTTTGTTTCTGATTACGTTGATTATGTACAGTTATTACTGTACTGTATTCTTTGTGAAAGTGAGACTATGTGTCATGATCTTCCATTCGCATTTAGGCATTTAGCAGAGAGTCTCATCCAGAGCTTCTTAAACAGCCTATATGTTACATTGTCAATTTATGCAGTGGAAAATTGAGCGATTCAGGTGAAGAACACTGCTTAAGGGTACAACAACAGTTATATCTAATCTCAGAGTTACTAGACCAGCTGCACGACCATTATATCACACTGCTACCCCTGAATGTACAATGATTTCGTCCTTTTGTAATTCACCTGTGCTTTTTAATGTCCCATGCTTTTGATTTGTCTCGTAGGTTTTGTATTCACACGTATTCACGGAGTCACACTGCAATGGGAATTTCCATCTTTACTAATGTATTTAGCACTCTGTGATTTATTGATCCTTCCCTTTTAAACTGCTCCACTGTGGAATGTTTCAAGTGCCACCTGAGTCATTGAGAGGTTTCATCATGCACCCAGTCGGGCTTGTGACGTGATTGGTGGGTTCACCCATCATTGGCTGTCTCGCCCGTATGCATATCCTGAGTAAGGGGGGAAGAGACAGCCGAATCAAAGTTCACTAAGGTGCTCAGGGTTGCCTTCGGCACCCCTTTCCTGTGGCTGTCGGAGAGGTAGCGAATTCCTGCCTGAGGGGGAGGGAACATGAGCAGGTTTATTTTTGGTTTGGTTTGTACAAAATTAAATTTGGAAGGTGAAGTGTTCTTCTTAACTCATTCTTCCTCGCTAAATAGACGCTGAGCCCATAGAATCCTGTATTTGGTACAGTTTTGTGGATTTAATTCCGTGTTCCTCATTGGACAGGCGAAGATGTAGCCATTCCGTGACATATGCACTCTAGCAGATTAATGGGACTTCTTCAGCGGTATGGGACAGAGGAGGGTGGTCCTCTGAGAGTCCGCAGCAACTTTCCGGAAAGACAGGAACAAAGTGTGAAGTAGGGAGACGTAATTTCAAACAAGCACAACATGGCCTACTGAGGCTCTGGGTCCTTTTGTCTATACTAATTTCCCAGGATGCATTAGGTTTACTGGCTCTAAAAGCATACCTTGATGAAATGGAGGGAAAGCTGCAGGGTGCCATGAATATAAAAGTTGTTTCTTTTTCCCCGGATACAGACTAAATAATTTTTTCACTTTTCAGATGTCAGCAAAGTTTTTCTTTCCCCTTAGATTTGAATTTCGCACAATGCAGTCCTAATTTTAGATGTTGGCCTGAAGTGGTCACACAAACGTAGGCAAAACTTGGGCCCTGTTTTTGTGTTGCCAGTTAGGACCAAGTCTTGGAGTCGCCAGAGAAACTATTCTGTAGAATTGTTATTACAAAAAATGGTAATTTCCATCACTGTCCTACATAGAGCACATGAGACAGAACAAATTGTGAGTATGGATTCATTATGGAGTGACAAAGCAACAAGCCATTTACAGTAGTATAACTGACTCAAAGAAGTCTTGAAGTCAACCTCTCTCAAAAAATCAGGGGAATGTTGCCACCAGTCTGATTATAAATGAGTGACAGGCTCTGCCCGTCCCTCAAGACTACCTCTTAACAGAAGGTAGGCCTTCCAGTAAAGACATACCTTGTGTGAATGAAATGAATATGCGTGTCATTCCCAACACGGAAATAACCATGCATGATAAACAGGAAAGCACTTCCACGAAAGCTAATTTTAAACCAAAGTTAAACATCATTCTCAAAGGAGGCTGTGTGCATCCCCTTTATGTGTGCAGGAAAAAAATGTACACGCTTTGAAGTGATGGTATACTTATGTATTTTAGTTGATTTAATTACGATGAAGCAATGTGGAGATAATTAATATTTAATAGCTATTGGAATTTGGTGAGAAATGCTAGGATCAGCACAAGCAGAGTTTCAAATGTCCTCTGAGAGTGCTGAAACTTCGAATAGATTTATTCGGCTGTATAGTGGTGGCTAGCACTGTGGTTAGCGCTGTAGCCCCCCTGCAGGAGGGACCCAAGTTCCCTCCATTGCCACCTGGGTCCCTTCCTCTGTGAAATTTGCATGTTCCATGTTTGTGTGGGTTTCCTCTCCAAACATTAGGTAGACCAGTGTACGCTGGGATAGGCTCAACCCCCCCATGACCCTAACTTAGATAAAGAGGGTATAGTACATTCATTAATTAATGTGTATATGGGGATTAATTATGGTTATATATGTTGACCTGAATGAATAGAAAAACCCATGCTCCTCACTCAGCTTCAAGGGAAGATCTACATTAGCATCACATACTGACTCTGTTATGCCTCATGGGGTGTTCTATAAATCATTTCTTTAGTTTCGTTTTTTATTTGCAGCCGCTCCAAAAGAAATCACCCCATTTGTGAGCATTATTGCTCTCAAATGTCCTTGGCAGGTGAGTGCCGAGCAGGCCACATTTCTATTAAATTTCGCCATTTAGCAGATGCTCTTATCCACAGTAACAGCAAACACCAGCTGCTGATTTGAAATCTACCTCCATTTCTCGTCTCTGGCAGACTGTGATGGCATTCTCATTTTTTAAAACAAAGCAGGCTACTTAGTAACTAAGCGCTAGTTACTGAATCACATCAATGCTGTGGAAATCTAAGGGGCTAGCTGTATATTTTAACAAATGTAGAAAGTCACTGCAATTACTGACAGACAGATGACATTACATTTGACATAACAACTTTCACAAAATATTCCATCAGTGGCTGGATATTGTCAGTTAACTTAGATTTCCTTCAGAATTTTTGAACACTTTTCATTGAGTTATCATCCTCTTCTACTTAATTTACTTGTATAATACTGGCATGCTGTTGGGATCATACAATTAGAAGTGTTATGAGACTTTACCCTAGATATACATGTTAAAAGATGTATACTGCTTTCACTTTAAAGAAAAACTGAAACAGTACATGCTAAAAGGAAAATGAATACAGATGGATGGACAGTACTAAGTGGAGCATGGAACAATCAACTGCTCACTTACCAGGTAGTGTTCCATACACAGGTCTGTCATTTGACCTGTTGTTAGTGTCTAGTTAACATTATATCTTTCAGGAATGTGTATTAAATGTACATAATGGTCCAAAATTATGTTATTCATGATAAAAGCCAACAATTATTCCTTTTGAGCAGCTACATAGAGGAAGCAGAATGCCGCAAATGCTTCTAGACCTCACATCCAGTAATCTTTATCAGAAGCTCTGCTATACTCCAGTCAGGTGTACCTAATATAATGTGACAAGAGAATGCTATGTGAAACATAACACTTACAACGTAATACAAAGCACAGTGGGGTATATGAATAAATGTTTAGTGTGATGCTGAGAGAAATGCATACTATTGTTTAGTGAGCCATAGAAAACATATGCTGGGAGGCTTTTCCAGCCAATTTGACTTTTGCTGCCCAAAAGGAAGTACAGCAATCAAGCGGCCATTTGCATGCCATCAATGACACAAAAACAGCACAGCGGTGCCACTGTCACCATTTATAGCCATGTCCTGTCTGTCCTTAAGCAGATGGAAGCGTGGACAAGAACAGATTACCTGACAGAGATTTCATAAAATATGACTTGTACATTATTAATTGTAGACTTTCAAGGTAACAAGTTAAATGAAAAAAACAGCATTTTTACACGCGTATTTTAACCTTGACTTTTTTCTTTTTTTACTTTTCCTCCCAGTTTGGAATGAGCGGGTGCAGCTTGGGTTCCTCTCAGTGCTGCAGTGTGTGCTGTAAATTCAGAGGGCTGCAGACAGGCACATAAGTAATGTAGCTTGCAGTAGGGAGAGCTGCCTCTGCGTGCAGCTCAGGTTGCCCTGCCATTGAAAGATACATGTTTTTTTACTATGATTTTTCTAGATTTTAACTCTTTATCCGTAAACTCTTTATCCGTAGCCTCATGCTGCAGTCCTCTCCTCAATCAAAGGGGCACCATTGATCACAAGCCGCCTATACAAGCGGAAGACAACAACGTTAGCATATTCTCGATTTGTGCATCAGCTGGCACCCGGCTAACCATTAGAGAGCGAACTTAACTGGTTGAAATCCTGTCTCTCCACGGTGAGGTTGGGCCAAGTGTTGCTAATGCAGACCTCTAGCCATAACTGGTAATGGTGAGGCAGGACCTCGAACCCGTAGTCATAAGGCTCACATGTGCTTCCCAAATGATTGTCTCACTGTGACAGCCACCCAAAGGCCCTCTTAAGACACATTGGTGCAACCCTATGCATACTGAGCATACTTAGCATACAACTGATCTTAATTGCAAGTAAGTTCAGCCCGCCATCTGCAGTACTTTGTCTGTTTTCAAATATAATGATTTACAAATTTCAAATGTATACGCTGCCCTGTATACACTCATTCCCATATGACTGCTGCGAAGAACGATCGCTCTTGATAAAAGACTCAAGTCACTGTGCCGCGGCGTCTTTTGTGAGCATTATTTGGAGGTGCACTTCATGCTTTGCCCATAATGCAATTGTGCTCAATGCCAAAGGCACGTTAAGTATGCCGGCTTCTTTCAGACGACGCACACTAAAAAAACGCTCTGTAATTGCATTCCCTCTTAAAATGGCCACAATTTTAATTAACTCTGCAGGAAATGTGTGCGCTTTTTAACTATCAGGCATGTGACCTCAAAGTCCCAAACCTTAATTGAGGCAGAGAGCAGAATGTTGATGAGCTGAGGGGACGGACACAGCGCGCTAGCATGTTCTTTAACGGAGGTAGCCAGGGTTAATGGTGGGAATGCATTAATGGACTGAAAAGCTGTGATATGCTTGACAGAACAGAACAGATAAGGGGACTTCCTTGGGCTAGCGAATTCCTTTGATGGGGACGGAGCGAACCTTAAATGTGCATTCTAACTCTTCGGAGAAATGCTTTCGGTGAAGGATTTGACAGCAGTAGCGTCCACATGCACAGAAGTAGCTAGTCCCCCTGTGGGCAGTAGGTCACTCAAGACACTCTGTAAAATGAACTCTGCTGTTAAGCCCTGTATCATTTACTGTGTGGTTTTTATCCTTGTTTGTTTAAATGTTTCTTTCTAGACACTGATTTCCAATTTATATGGCAATTATATTTTGCAACACCCCTTTTCTCCAAATGATTTAATTCAGAAATTCAGCAGTGTTTTGATTAAGTTGACCTTCTTGAAGACCCCTCTGCTCAGGGGTTTACCTATTCAGACTTCAATTTCATGGAACCTTGGCATGTTTATCTTATTCATTTTTCATTTTCCATGCAACTCAATGTTACAAAATAATCACTCCCACCATATATTCTGCTGTTAGAACATTTACTCTCAGAGTAGATGGGCTCTAATGTAGTAAACGCTGTACAACAAAGATACAAAGATAGGACTAGTTATTTTCAAAAAGCTTCTGGTTTATTAAGCCACTGACCACACTTCCTATGCCAGACCAATTCTTCAATGGTCATTGTGCTAAATCTCTCTGGCCTGGAAGGACAAGGCTGGCCTCGCTCTCAACTTCTGAACCCAGTCACATCTCATCTCAAAGCTTGATCCGCAAAAGCAGGAATTGTTCGTTTTTATACCAGAATGTCCAATACTTTCTCTTTCAGTCTGATTCTATTTTTTATGACAGAAACATTTTATCTGTGACTGGCAGATATTATAACAACATGTGCAGCAAGGGGTGGGGAGGGGGGCTTTGTATTTCAACAAAACACATCCTGACCTGTGGTGCTGTCTTGCTTTTTATCATACATATTTACCTCTGTGGAACTATCAAACATCCCAGTTCAAAGATTGCAGCTTGCTAAAGCATATGTATTTAATTAAAAATGTTTTGGTTGAACATAATGTATGGCTGTCTGCATGCTATATCTGTGCTTTGTCATATTATTGCTATTTTCGCTTTTATCCACATATGAAGTTTGAAAAAAGAAGGTCAGTTCTAATATTTGAAGCTCACACGGCTTTTGATGTACCGCCATGGCGTCCTTCATCATACTAGCGTGGCCTCCCGTCCCTGGAGGTCTCCGCACTCTTCATACAGACATGTCCTCACATGTATAAATCATTTCCTCTCCATTCTGGAGAAAAAAAACCATCACTTTATAAATATTATCGTTTCATGACAAACTGCAAAGGAAATCAAAAGAAACCGAAGAGATCAACACAAGTTGACTGTGGTGAACTAAGGCCTGGAATTATCCTGCGAAAGGAGCGGCTGACATCCAAATGGCCTCTGCATGCAATATTAACGAGACCACAGTTCAAATCTACATCAAAACCCAGGGTCAGGGGCAGCAGCTGAAGTGTAAATGGTGTTTTTGTTCCATTTCAAAAGGTATCCTCGCACCCTATACACCTCGCATTATGCTCAAATAAAATCATGATTTCTGCATTTTACACATTATCATTGGAAAAACATATTTCCCTGTGCGACTCTACTGAAATAAGAGAAACAGTGACATGATTTCCTTATAACAAATGAATACTGCAAATATACAGAGGTAGGATGAAAATGACATGGGTGAACACTTTCAAACCTTATTATCTGTATACCGCAAGAATAAAATGTGGGTACAGGAACAATAACACATGTTTCCAATACAGCAGTCAATGAAGTGAATGTACGTAGCTATTTACCATTGGCAAACCTTTGTAGTGATATTCTCTGTGTCGAGAATGTGAATCAGATGATTTATTGATAAATGAGAAATTATGAACGAACCACCATCGCTTGCCGAGGGTGGTCTTTATTGAATAAACAGTCTGGTGACAATGTTTGCGGATGACTCTGTCGTATCATTACTATAAATCTATCTGCTACTGTAAAAGGAGCAGTTTAGAGCAGGTGTAAGATAACATTACCCTGGTAAGTGTTTTAAGTTACATTTTTGCAACCCGCTAGGTGAGATGCTCTTGTCAGATCTCTATTTGACGTGGGGGTCTAAATGAGAAAGCGAATAGATTTTTTCATGGAACAGGTTCATGAAGTTAACTATGGATCAGATAAGGATTATCGATGTTGGAGCTAGTGATGCATTATCCCACAGCTCTTCAGTCAGATAAAATTGGCAAAAGAAAAATGCATAAAAATCATCAAATAAACAAAGAGTAGAGGTCTCGAGGTTCCAATTATCCATTTCCCTACAGGAGAAATTCAATCAACACTGATGGCATTCGCATCAGTCTCAAAGTGAACTCGGCATTTTATAACGTCATATTCAATGGGAATTTATCTGTCATAGAAAAAAACAAATCAGGCCCTGTGAGAGGGTATCTTCATCAATTATTTGGTATACTGTCACACGACTGTGCATCTGAACCTGATGATATAATTGATTCTCAAGGGTATCCTGCTCAAAAAGACTCCACGTTTACATCCCCATGAAAGAAACCTAATGGGAGAAAGACATGAAAGGAAAACCAAAATGAATCCCAATCTGGTTTAAATCACTATCAAGTGGGTAATATATTAAAAGAGTAAAGGATTCAGGTGGAAAACAATATAACAACAACAATAACAACAAAAACATAAATATACCATCTGCCCCGGCTACTACATTTCATAATCTTTATAAAGTGCGTTTGGCAAGAATGCATTAGAAATGTTTCATATTGCAAGTTTGTTAGCAGATATTGATTATCTGCTCTCATCTCCAGAAACCCTGAGTGATTTTTCCAGTTCAAACCAAGTTCATATTTTCAGGTTCAGCGATGAGTGAAGCTGATCTGGCTCCACTCTGCCTCTCTTTCAAAAAGCCTCTCGTCTGCGTCCGCCACCACACTTTCTCCTCTGCTAATGGGGAAAGACCTGAACACTTTGTGACTTTCAGTCACATAGGGGAAAAGAAAAGAATTCTGGAGTACTTTTGATTTAACAATAAAAAGCACAGGCTCTGCGCACAGCTGTGATGTGGTTTGCGGCTCCGATATCAAAATGAAGTCAGAGGAGAGACGCATATTATTCTACAGTAGGGGGAAAGTGCTGAATGTACAGGGGCCAGTTGCAAGGACTGATGTAGGACAGAGACTGGCACACCCAAATCAGACTGGTTTACGTATCTGTGTACTCTGTTGTCAGTGAAACAAAGCTGACTGGCTGCATAAAACATGCTATCACTTGCATGTGTGAACTCTCTGAAAACAATTGATGTATTAACAGACATGCATGCAGCCCACATTCAGGTTAAAGCCGTACAGGCAAGTATGTTTTCCTTCACGAAATTACCACTTAATCATCATCACCTGAGATATTTTCATGGAAGTAGGTGGAAATACATATCCCATCATGCATTTACATTCATAGATACCGTAGACAACTACTTAATACCATAGATAACCTATGGGAGCTTGACATAAGGAAACACAGAAAAGGCTGTGCACCTTCACTTTAAGGATACAGTTTAAATGATATGAACATTGTGCTGACACACTAAATTGCTCAATTAACAGACAACAGTGGCCCGCATATGAACACATGATATGCTCGGAAATTATGAAGATAATAATAAAATTGTGTGTATCCATTTGCATGTATTTTCTACATAACAAAACAAATTTCTCCAAGCCGGAGTATCTAGAGTATTAGTTCAAATCTTAGGAGCATTGTCCTGTCAGGCAGGGAATTATGGGGCTCAAACTCTGGATTCTTGTAGTATTGTCTGCTGATGGAAATAGACTTTTGAATTTTTCCTTTAATTGAACTCATGCAATCTGAGTGTGTCTCTTGAGGAGATCCTGGCACAACTGGTTTGGCCTAAGTCTCACAAATATGGGGGTTTTTAAACATTTTTTGAATATAACAGTGAATAAAATAGTTCAGTTCCCTCAAATGATTGGAGAAAATGTGTTACATTGAACAGTTTGATTAGGGTAATCTACCAGAGGCGACTTACAGGAGGTCTTTAAACATAAACTGAACTTGCCCTACACAGCTGGTTCAAGGCTGTCACTTTCCTCACAGATTGAGTAAAATTAACTTAGTTTTTTTACAGTGTGTGCCCCCATTTTTAACCCTGGGTCCATGTGCACATTATGGCTTAAATTATGTATGCTTTTTCCCCCCAACCATGCGGTCTTAATCTGTCATCTTTGATTGAGCTGTCAGTTGAGAGCTGATCTGTTTTCCACATTACTGTACGAAGTATCTGAATTAAATTTCTTTGTGAAATGAGTATACTTCAGTGGAAGGGTTTTTTTGTATGCTAACTGATGAGACAAGTGAAAGCATTTCATCAGTTTACTTTCATTCTACTCTCTACTCTCATCTCTACTCCTTAAACAAATTAGTAATACAAATGGGTATTCGGCTTCATTGAATAAAATGAATTTGTTGTTCAATTAACTGTTTTATGTCCCAGAACAATTATTTAAACAACTAATTATGCTTCATAGAGACAGCTGCCTTGATTTGGTTTAAAGACAAACAAAGCCCCCAAATTTAAGCAATCCTCTACTTGTCATGAAATGCTCTTCTTCAAACAGCTGTCTCATTGGTGTTTGAGGTTGAAGTACGTGTCATGTGGTTGGTCACTGTGGGTGGCATGTACCATTTAAGTACATAGTCCCAAATGCTAGGGGAGCCCTATAACCTAGAATAGCTCATTTGAGACTGGGAAATAACCAGTTAGGATGGAGTGAGGGATACAACATGGTCCTTCCCACCAACCCTAACACGATTAGAACATCATGTTTGAAACAAAGCCATTTATGAAGCTGTAACACTTTTTAATGGTAATGCATGTTGGAAAATGCTTTACCACTCAGGCTTAAGTACCATGGCAATAGGTTATGAGTGCTATTTTATCCTTACCTCTTACATCTCTGCTTTTTCTGATTGTTTTTAACTGTTGCCATCATTTAAAATTAAAGCAAAGTTAAAATAACTAGAAAAAAGGTAATTAAAAAGGTTCTAAATTTGGACCGGAGTTTTTATTTTCTCAAGCATTTAAAATGAATGCAGATGGTCCATATATCTAGCATTCTGATTTTATTGCATTTAGCTATCCGGCATTGCCTTTCCATCCCAGTTTCCCAAGGTGCACTGGGACAAGTTGCCAACTGCAATGCAGTTTTTTTCTTGAACTGTTGCAGAAAGCTGTCTGGCTGAAGGAAATCTTCACTGTTTATTTTTTTATTGTACATTGTCTGTCCAATAGAAATATACTAAAACCTGCCAGAGCCAGTACACTATAGAACACAGCAACTGGCCGTAGAACGAGCCGAGCTTTCACAGAGTACTGACACACAATCTGATCAAGCGTATCCGCCCTGCGTTTCGTGGAACTGTAAAATAGTCAGACTGGGTTTATTTTTTCCCCATCCAGATTTTTATACTGTGTTGTAAAGGAACCCTCTTTGGGCCTGCACTTTTACTGTATGTGGAGAACAATGCACAGATACTATCCTTCATAGTTTTACTGGAGTTCAGTCTGTAGGGTTTATATTAATGATACAATGATGCAACAATTTAGTCATTGTTTTCTTGCTGAATAAAATAACACACATACACACACGCACAATCATACAAATACAGTAGCAATAACTTTTTTTAACTTGGTTAGAGGGACCCAGCATTGTATGAGCGCAAACACTTTGTTGTTATTTTTATTGTTCGTGTATTTTTTTCCTTCAAATTCATCCAATACTTGGGGAAAAAGACTATAAAATCCAGCGGGTTTCTCTAAAATACATGGAACTTGGCAAGTTTATGGTGGGTGACAGGCTGAATCTAATGCATACCCCTAGGTCACATGGTTAAACTGAAAAATCCAATATGGCTTTTGTTATACGCAATTCTTCTGCCAAGCTCTATCTAGACTATTCAAAAGGAATAGTTGATGTGTGAAAATTCAGCCACCATGGGACAATTACTTTTCAGCTGTGATTTTATTGTTGAATTATGGATTTTGCCTTCATTTTTTGTTTGCTCCATTTCTTGCAAAAATAACTGTATACGTTTTAATCGAGACAAAAGAGAGAAATAATATCCACATCTCATAAATGACAGCTGTTGTGGCGGTTGCTGTCCATGTTGTACTTTTCCCCTGTTATTGTTGTTTTCAGCTATATGCATCATTGTGATCATGCTTTCATATTGCTACTTGCTCACGATATGTAAGTATATTATTTTGGAATAAACCCTGAGGACTTTGCATATGCACTTGTGTGGGTGGTGTACTGCTTCCAAATCATGGCATATATTTGAGAGAATCACATTGAGCTGAAGTGGTTTATTCCGCTTCCACTGCAAGTACTTCCCTCAAATTAATATTCTAATACAAACGCACTCCAAGGTGCATATGACCTTCTCTATCCACAGTCCTGTGTCCTTTGATTTAATATAAACTGGTCTGAACACCATGGAGCTTCATAAAAAAAAAATACACTGTAAAAAACTCCTATTATGTTTTCTTATCAAATTATTGATGGCAAACTGCTGTAGTTACAACTACTCTTTCTGTCATTTTTTCTCAGGAAATATTCAAGCACGAGTCCAAAAGCAATGCTTCTCATGGTTTCCACATTAATAGCTAATTAACAAATGTCTAATGCTATTACCTTATGCATATGGTTCTGATGAAGCAGTAATTGATGAATCTTCACTGTGTGATGATGCTAACTCGTTTGGACATGGAATGGGTCCTTACCTGGATTTGACAAACTAGAAAGAAAATCGTTTTTTTCACCATGGATACCATACCTCTAGAAAGTTACATTAGAAAGAGCATTGTTTTGGTAGAGGTAGGTTACCTTATCCACAAACGAAGAAACTCATTATATTAGGGAGGTAGCAGCAAGAAAGTAGGCTGCCTAAGTTAAGTGAAGTGCCTTTTTAGGTGAAAAGTTTTCATACTGTTGGAAATTCTTCATTTAGAGTGTCAGCCTGCTCTTTGCATTTAGCAAGCTGACCTGTTTTTATTTTTAACTTTTGGTCATCTCCCCTCAGACTGGTTCATTAAGACATTATTCAGGTTTGTGCAACATGTGCGCACTATTTTACAATTTTATAAGTCGAGTAAACGTCAAAGCTTCTTCATGGGCATAGTTTTTTATCATTTAAATTATTACTGCCAATACTGCCTTGGCACAAAACAATACATATAGTAAATAATAAAGTATATATACCCAAAACATTTTCCACCTTTCACTATGGGTAAGAATACAATAAACGCACCATCCCAGTTCCATGAGTGGGTAGTTACAGTATTTTGTTCCGCAAAGTGCTAAACTCTGGGTGCAGCTTTGGTATAGGCTACCCTGCTTCAGTCTGTGACCGTCACAGTATGGTTATATTTATATGTGTATGTGTGAGAGAGCGCGCGTGTGTGTGTGTGTGTGTGTGTGTGTTCACTGGCCACCACATCTTTCATGGTGTCACAATCATAAAACTGTCAAATTGGCAGCCTAGTTGGCTCTCGCGCAGGACTTTATTGCACCAATTTTGAAGAAGCCAGACACATCCCTGGGGGAACAGCTTTTGACCTCTGCAGGCTGGTGCAAAGCAGATAATAGTTTCTTTACAAGTTCTGTGAGAAAATGGTCGAACAAAAATGTTAAAGATTATAATACCACATAATTAATGTCGTTATGGAATGTTATGCATTATAATATTTTTTTCGACACAGAGAATCTGTAAAAGAGAATTAAATGAACAACAGATTTCAAAGATAAATTCAACATCAGTCAGGATAGAAGAGTAAGATCACCATAAGGGAGAGAGTGGACCAGCGTTTGTTACTTCAAGGAAATATTCTGAAACATACCATTTCATTTCATCGAAGACAAGACCCTTATGGCATAACTCTTTTTTTGAAGTGGAACGACCACATTAAATGCAAATTGTAAAATCTCATTATGATTTTTAAAAAGAAGGTCTGCTCTGTCAGATACAGCTAGGCCTACAGTATTGAATGAGCTCACATGGCACATAAACTATTCTTTTTTGTTTTGCTACAAACAAATGAAATAAATGTGAATGCCTGAATGCCTATAGCAGAGAACAAAAATAAAAACCTAACAGCCGTCTGTATTACAGCTTTGAAACACAGGCTTATTAAGAAATGAAAAGCAATAAAACATACCAAATTACAGCACCATGTATTATGCTCCTTTGGGGGGGATGGTATTGACCTCTATCATAGGAGATACCGTATTGATAAAATATTTCAGTACTTTGGTGTTGAAGAACCACTTTGTGTGTCAGCAAAAAAATCTTTAAAATATGACAAGGTAATTCAGGTTACACCGTTTCGACAGCGTTTTCAGCACCGTCTGTGATATGTTTACGTTAATGCCATTATCAGTCATCGAAAGCTGTGCCATTTTAGCTGAATCCGATAGGATTAGGCAAAGTTATACAATTTTAATATGGCCCTTGTTAAGTGGCTCTGTAACTTCATCCTTCTCACATTGAGAAGTATATCCTGCATGCGCCCACCTTATGTGTTAACCTTCAAAATGGAGAATCGAGAACATGGGCAGAGTCAATGTGATGAGAGGAATGCGGAAAATACAATGGAATTCATTGTTGACACCGCAGAAATGTAATTATAGTGTGAATATTTTAGGGGAAAATACTGCTCCTACAAAAGGGACACCAAATGATAAGGAAAAAACTATTCCTCACAAAAGGGAACCAAGTATATGGGAAAAGACTAGTCATTATAATCGGGGCACAAAATATTGTTGAGGGAGGGGCTATTCCTCACAAAATCAAGCACTAAATAAGATAAGGCAAATTACAGTCACCAGACTGGGCACCAATTAACGCAAGGTTAATGCTATTCCTCACAAAACATGCCAAATTATGCAGAGGTTTTCCCGATAATGTAGAACTGCCAGTATCTTACACAGCTGCACAAAATAATATTAGTATCCTTAACTGGCATGCAGTCTACAGTAAATCTGAAGTAAAAAGGAGATTGCATGTGTGTGAATCTGTGGCAATTAGAAAGAGTTAGGCTGGCGATGATGTGCATGTTCTCACATGAAAATGAATGTGTATGTATCCTGTACTACACTGAAGTGAATTTCAGATGACTATGACAGTTTGAACAAACTGTAGATAAAAATAACGAGAAAAATGTCCAAGGGATCACTTGCAACAATCTCTTTTAATTGCACATTTGAATTAGCAACAGATGTACTATAGGTAGACTGGGTGATGCTAATTAGCCATAGCTAGTTAACCAACAATATAGGACTAAACAAGCTACACACAATGAACACAATGAGCAGTGTGCTATCAAAACAGACACTGCAGATATTTAATTACATTAAAAAACACTTTCTTGGCTAAAGACTGCCTGTGTCCTTCTTATGCATACTTAGCTATCCTGAGTTAGCAAACAGTGCAGATAATTGAGGAGGGGCTGGTATTTCCTTCCTTTCGGCTGTTGTTGGGAAGGAAAGGAACTCTGCAGCTGGAGGTACTGCAATGGCATGTCGTCTGAGGTCCTTGCTTTGTGATCTGGTTTGCCATTTCTCCGGGTTTCACATGCTCGGAGGAAAGCTAAAAAGTTTGCTCAGAACAACATGCAGGACGCGTGTGGTTCCATCACGAGGATTGGGCCATCAAGGCACTACGCTGCGCAGATTGACTTGGTGCTACTGTGAGGCGAAGCGCAAAGAGGAGACGCAAAAGGGAGGTAGTGCAACTGCCCATTGCATGCTTCTTGCACAGCTGGGCGGTCTAACGTCTTGCAGGTGGCTCCAAACACATGCCCACAGATGATATCATAGGCTGTGTGCACAGACTGGTAGGCAGACCTGCTAGAGGCCCTACACTATATAACAAACTACATCTGCTTCCACATATATGGCAGTAGCCTGACCCATGTCTAAAACCCACAGTCTATTTAGATTTGGCCAATCCTACAACCTTCATGTAATTGTGTTAATGAATCACATCAGACAGTGTAGGCATAACTACTGGACAATAAAAGAAAATATGGGCTGTGCTTTCAGACAATTTTTTCCTATTTATTTCTGATCTCCTCACTGTGTCAGCATTGTGGTTGCGTTGAGAGGCAGGGTACTGGACAGGCACCCTCTAGGAATTATATAATCACATTAACCCCTCCACCTCTCCAGAAAGTCACAAGTTAAAAAGGAGGCTAAGCACCACAATATAGGAAGTCCACAAAATCCAATATAGCTGTTCACTCACCATGGAAACTACATTGAATGAAGGGGAAAAAATACTGTGCGGTATGCTGTATATTCCGTCTCTTTCCAATGTAATGAGATCAGTATTAAGCCTTATAATAGCCTCAGATGAGTATTATTTGTTTGTTTTAAAAGAGCTATTGCACAAAAGCACAAACGAGGCTTAACTTGAGATTTGTTTTAATGAGACTTAACCTGAGACTTCTGAAATAAAGAAGCAAAATACACTGTTAATGCTGGATGCGTATGCTCGGGAAAGTTAATAATCTCGCCCTTTTTCACAGCTGTAGCAAATGGTAGATAAAGGTATGATAGATCTGGCTCTTTTATTTCCATATACTGAATTCTATGCAAGCATTTTCAAAGAGGGAGCTTCAACGAGTGAATAGGATGCAGGAAATGTATTGTGTTATTCTCATACTGTAATGCAAATGATGCTTGGGTGAAAAAAAATGTTCAATAAGTAATGTTTTGTCCTTGTATCATTACTGGTCAATGTATTGTATACCTTCCATTACATTCAAGATCCACTTATATAGCTGAATGCTGTACTAAAGCAATTCAGAAGTGCCTAGCTCAAGGGTACAACAGCAGTGCAACCCAGAAATGGACATCTGCGTTACCAGCCCTGTTTACCAACCATTATACTACAATGTACATGTTATGCTATCGCATTTCATAAAAACATGCCATATTTGTTAAAATGAGAATAATATCATGTTAAACTTGGTTATGTTAGCACTAGCCCATAGTATAGGGACAGTGGTACTGTCTTAAAAATGCAAACACTATAAGAAAGCAGTGGATATATGGAACAGCAGTGCCACCGTCCCTATGGAATGGGCTAGTGGTAACATAACCAATCATACTGTGCAAGTGCATTACTGAACAGTAAAACAAATGATATGCAAAATGTTAATGTGCTAAGTGATGTCTACAAAGTTAATCAGGAATAAAACGGTCCTCTTTTCAACCTTATATATACTTTATACTTTGTGGCTGATTAGCCAGAGGTGGCCAAAATTACACAGGCTCATCTGTTTAACCAATTGGGGTAACTCTGCCCACTCGTTTCAGCATGAAAACTAGAAACATAACATTATTCCATTTTACAATTAAAAGGACACATCCCAAAGGACCTGTTTGCACGTTAAACACATGCACACACATACACAAAATGTATATTGTTCATTTATTTACAGAAATATCAAAATGACACTGGAAGTCTGAAGTTGATTTTGTGTGGGTAGCTGCGCTGCCCGTGTGATAAGGTGTGTTACCCAAGATTCACAGGTACCTGAAGCATGCTTGGAATTATTCATGTTTTCACAATCATTCGCCAGTACACGCTCCTCGAATTATACACGATAGAGTTATCGTCAATGCCAAACTGAGACTTGCCTCAAGCTATACCTGAATATGAATATGTTTATCTAAGCCATCATCCTCAGACAACTGTCCTAGGAAACTGATTCAGTCGCTTCAAACCTCTATTTCCAAAACAAATTCTCATTTTTTGATACAGCCCCTCTTTGACCGAGAAAATAAGGTACAATAAAGTAAACTCTCATGCAGAAGAAAGACAAAGCAGAAAAACACAAATGATAGGCAGTCAGGAAGTCTGCTCTTAAAGACATGTTCATAATTATGTGATTAAATATAATTACTTCATGAGTGAGGATTTTGAGTCTTTCTTTCTCTTTGCTGTACAGAAACAAACATGCCCCAAGGGTACTTGAAAAAAACCTTCAGCATTTTGCATCAATGCCCTTGATTTTTCATTTTTTATTATTATTATTATTTTTTTATTTATTTTTTTTACAAAAGTAGGTACAAGTCCTAGATACATGTTCTCTCATTTAAAAACAAAATAGCAAAAGCTGAGAGTCCCAAAAGAGCAAGAGCTTGGAAACACTAACCCATCCCAGCATCTCTTCTCATATTTGCCAATGTCTTTCTTTTGTAAAGGACTATTACTCTCCTACCCAAACAATACAGTTGATCATTTTAAACTAAAAAAAAATGTACTGTTCCAAATATTGTTTGAAGTCCACCAGAGGCATTTGTTTCCATCTCAAGGTGCCAAATATATATTGCGCTATTTACCGGACTGTGTCATCTAGGAACTGAGTGTGTCTCGTCACTCTCTAGTGACCCCTGTTGGTTAATTAGGGGCCCAAAGTCCACCCATGCTGGAAACAGCTTCTGAAATGACGTGTTTCGGAGGAGAGTGTGTTTATGTCTATGCTCTGCCGAAGTGACAATTGAAGTGGTAGAAATAAGTGCATCCCCTGAATGCAATCAGGTATCCCAACCTGAGAGAATAAAAGAGAAAAGTATAAATACTAACACACACATCCTCCTCGCCTCTCAAATAACGCATCAACTAATGTGAATCCTGTCCCTGGGAATCTAATGTTTGTGATTCAGGTAATGAGCTGGTGCTTGAGAATACAACGTTCTGATTAAAGCAGCGTTTCTTATGTTGCTCTGATTGGAGTGCCTCCATTCTGACATGCAGTTGATTGGCTGAGAGGGATTTATATTTACATTTAGGCATTTAGCAGATGTCTTTATCCGGAGTGACTCACACTGCAATTTTTTTTTAACACGTTACCTTTTAATGCTGCTGGATTTTTACTGAAGAAATTCAGGTGATGGTCCAACAGGAGTAGCCAACCTGGGAGTCAAACCTGAGTTACAGGCCTAGCTCTGAGCACACTTAATGATAAAGGCAATCTGACAAGTAGTGAAAAACTAGTCTTGAATAAAACTGGAGAAAAGACACTAAACTGGTGATAAAACATGAAGATAATAGAGATGTCATAGTAGTGGGCCAACTATATTCAAACAATCAATTACAGCTTTGGATAAAGACATTTATGTTCCCCTATGGGCTCATCCTGCTGATCACATTATACGTGACAAAAAGAAAGGAACTTTTTAATTACAGCGCGCACCGTTTGTCCTGATTTTTAAGGCCCCCCTAAAATACACAAATCCATACCTGATCCGCAGCAATGGCCCCACAGAGTCTCGGGCTCAATACGTCGATTTCTTCATATAAAATACACTGTCCCTGTATTACCTTCCTATCTGACGGATAAACTAGGTGTCCTTAAAATTCTAAACGATACAACATTTTAATCTGAGAGCATATGCACTGTTCTGGACAAGCATACTCACTGAACCAATATTTCACATGATATAGTTCCTGTTAATTGGACTGTCAACCATATCTCCTCTTTGAGTCTCTTCAACATTAACAGAAAAATAATTCTTAAAAAAGAAGCAAATTTTTTTCATTTTGCTGATTTGCATTACTTACAAACATGTAGGAAGTCCAAGGGTGATATGTACATACAGTATTGACTTACATCACTAAACTTCACAGAGCATACCTCATACAGGATCATTTTTTTAGATGGAACTATAATCAAATGAGAAAGTGATAAACTGGAAATTACTATCTAAAAACTAATATCAACCGTCCTTTGTAACTAAGACAGAAGTAACTTTCATAATGATACGACATATTCCTAAGGTTTGAATGTGATCCTGTGTGTACTGTGCCAGTTTTAGTCACTCATAGGTATTCCATCATCCTTCAAAAGACGGATAAAGTCCAATTAATAGATTCATTAACTGTAACATTTCCTGTGTAGCATACATACTCTTGTCTGCTTTGAATAAACCAAGAGAGCCCTCCAGCTATGAACAGCAGAATAAAACACAGCTACGCGAAACAATGCTGCGGAGTGCGCCACAATACATTCTGCTAATGCTAATCACTGCTCTTCATCTTAACATTTCTTAACATTGAAAAGTACTTCTTAGAACCTCTTAAACCTCTCCAAACACTCTGTTCTTTTACAGTCCATAATTGCATTTAATTGAATGTCTTTAGTATGATTACTTGTTTATGTCATGTACACTTTGTGAATATGCATTGAATATAACATGTGAACAAGCTGAAGGATTCAGTATTGTGAGTCTTTTTCAGAAATGTTCACTTAACCGCCAATTCCTAGGCTACTCTACACAGACAGTCTGTTATGTGTCCCTGTCATATGCAGCTTAAAATAAATAGCTTGGCAAAATGTTTGCGTGTCTGCTTTGATGACGCCGCAAGTACATAAAAGGACACGGATTAGGATTCCCATGTAAGGCATGGGAAACGAAAACTTCCACAGCAGAATGTCAGTCTCTTATCTATTCCTGCTACATAAGCATGGACACTGCTCCTTATGTGTTTACCTTCACCTGATTTGGAGAGCCGCTATACTTCCATGTCCTGGAATAGCCCTGCCTACAAGTCTCCTGGGTACACCCCAACATACCCCTATATGGGGTGTACCCCTATGTTTTTGAATCCTGAAACTGAGGAATATATACAAATATGACCATCCTTACATTGTGCCACCCCAACCTCATACAAAAAAATGAACATGCCAATGGTTTTTAACAGTAACTTTTGACTTATTATTTTGTTTCAATTGATCATGCCTGTTCGGTCATTCTCTGAGTTCAGGATTACCGTTTTGTACAGCAAAACCCTGATCTTTTGCAGCTACATCAGTATGGCAGTGACACTGGTGACATTTGCTCACACTGTATAAGCCACGCATTAAATTCCTCTTATTCAGGGCTTAAATCTGTTTTTCACCCTTACAGAATGTGACTTCCTTCAACATGGGCTTGGTAGCTGAGGAGTTATGAGCTTCAGTAATGGTAATTACCTCTTGCAATATAAATGAATAGAAATGTTAAGCAACTGCAAAAAGTGTTATAATGAAGTGACTCCCGGATTGGATATGGCACACATAAATGAATTATCTTCCTGTAGTTCTTACAAATCACACAACCCTTCTGTCAAGTGAAAGTCCTCAAAAGAGTACTAAAATGGGCCAGGTAGAATTTCCCTTGGTATATGAACTGATTATAGCTTGGAAGTGAAGTCCCAAAAACATTCTTCTCATGTCACAGTCTCATTTGCAACACTACCTTTGATATAGCGTTTCAAGACAGATATCTATGAGCAGTGATAAAATGTGCATTTGAATTTATGATATTTTTGAAAACTATGAGTTGTGTGAACACAGGCATTGGCCAATTTTGTCTGAATATCATACCAAGGCTGCTTACTGATTGGTCCGAAGGAACCACATATATGACAAATATGGTCCGAAGGAAAGCTATCATTCGTATTGAGCTTTAATTTATTCATGAGGTAATGGTGTTTAATTAGTCAGTCATATTAAAAAAACACAACAACAAAACATTCCACTTTTTGAAACTGTAGAACATTAAATGTATCAAATCTTCAACTTATAAAAAAGGGTTAAAATAAATCTGTCTGTCCACAATTTGTATATGTGACAGTCATTGAAACATGGAAAACTTTTCAAATGAGCAGTATGTTGTAACAAAAACAGCGGTACCTGACAGGTGTGTTTACTCATTAACAGTCATTTATAACTATTGCGAGCTTCAAACCATTTGGTCCCTATGTCTTTCATCTGCACATCTGGCACTTATATCTTCTCTCTGGTGCTTTTCTTAGTTAATAGCTCTCAGTTTCACTGTTGCACATTTACATAGTTCCTTTTCATTTTGGCATTTAAACTTAAAATTTAATTAAAACTTAAGATTTGTAGCATTTTGGTTTTTGAGAGTGTGAGATGAATAGTAAACATACATAAATTTGCATTGTTTACAATGTTTGTTTTGATAATAGCATAATGCCATTTATACTCATCATAATAACCATCACCATAATCACCATAACCATTATGTTATAATCATCTTCATCATTACATAACTGCTTTATGTCTGATGGTCGATCTTTGCAGCAAACACAGTTATCATTCATACTCAAACCATCATTTTACTTTTCTATTGTTGACAAAATGTACCTAAAACTGGGAATGTCTTGAATAGGGAATATATTGGAATATAGCAATGCAGCGGTTTTTAAATTGAAATGTCAACTCCACCTTTTTTTAACGTATTACAAACAAACAAACAAGCCTTTGATCTTAGGAATCCTGACTGTTTACTGTGAATTATCCAGACTTCAGTGTTTCCCGGAGTAGCTCATGAGAGATGGACCGAAAGAAGCAGATTTGTGTTTACAGCAGAGTATGATTCCAACAGGAGAGCCTTGTCTTACTTGAAGATTGCACAATGCATGATCTGTCATCCCCACAGAGCAAAATAATGATACATTTTCTGTGCTAGTCTTATCGGGTGGGAGCCTATATTATCCATGAATAACACCACAATCTGTTTCAGTCATTCAACCGTCTTTCAACATAATTTTTCCCCACACATTAGCATTTGACACGTTCGTGCGAAAAACAAAATAAAATAAAATGGACTGTTGTGGCGGTAAACTTTGATGAAGCTTTTGTGAAACTGTCCAGATTATCTCTGATGTGTGTGTCGCGGGCTTTTTTCCTGGCATGGGGGAAGAGAGGGCCGCCGCGGCCCCTTGTTCCCACTGCCACTTGTGGCACTGAACAGCGGGGGAAGTCCTGCTGCAATTTGGAGGTAGAGCTCTGCCCGCTGCTTGTCAGCCATACTGGGGCTGGAGAAGAGAGCACCGCTGCTTTTTAATTCCCGGCCAATCTTCTGTCCATCAGGCAGGCTTTATCCCTGCTTTAGAGCTCAGCTCAGGTTCACAGACTGTCACTTTCTGACATTTCTCAGCATCTACACCCCGTAAAAAACTAGAAAAATGTAAAGTGTCAAAATAACCTCCCCCGGTGACACGTAACCTCCTCCCCCCCCACAACACTGACACACAGGACATACTCAAAAAACAACATATGCATTCCATCACGTCCATATCGTGTGAGATGAAATAATACAGAAACTACAATGAGAAGGATGAGTAGATTGGTAGGTAAAATTACGCAGCGAGGGGGGTTGTTTTACCCAATCTTCTGCCTTGTGAATTGTATCTGTTATAGGTTCTCTTCGCTTCAGATATGGGAATTCTTTGTTTAATTGGGGAGTGGGTGTGTTTGTATTTCTCCACACCAGACTTGACATTGACACAAAAAAGGTAACCAACAGAGAATGGCCTATTCTTTTCAAATGAATCCACAATTTCCACTACTGTAGTGGTGGAACGTAGACAGGATTCAGATAGGTGATGGATAGCGATGGCCATAGTACAGAACAGAACATTTCTATACAATTTCCTGTTTTATTTGATGTGTGGCACATTTTTCTATAGGGGTTTCAGGTGAGGAAAAGCCAAACAGCCGTGAACATTGCTGTTAAAAAAGTGCCAAAAAACAAACAAGCAAAGAAGACCCAGAACAAAAGCTGAAAAACAGGGAATATAAAATCCAAAAAAAGCAAAACCCCAGACACACACACACACACACACACACACACACACACACACACACACACACACACACACACACACACACACACACAAATACATAAATTAATTAATTAATACTACTACTATTACTACTACTAATAATAATACATTTAGTCATAAATAGATTTTTGTTCAAGTACTGGATAAGAAAATAAAATACATATATTGGATATCAAAAGATTAGAACCATCACCAATGAAAGCATTTTGTAAATGATACTAACATTTAGAAATATAAACAATATATAAACATAGTAATAGTCCTAAAAGCAGGTCTAACACCAGGTAGAGTACTGCTTGCATCAAACACACCCTGACAAACCCCTGCCTTTTGATGCTGCAGCAAAGACATCCAGCTGTAAGTTCCTTGAGCTTACACCTGCTGTCACAGCGGACGATACCAACTGGAGAAAGCTTCAGTGAAGTTCCCTCTGTGAGAGCTTACCTTTCTGCACCATCTTCTCATAAAACACAGGCGGGGGATACAATTTCAACAGCCATCAACATCCATAAACTGTATAAAACTCTCACTTAAAGCTATTTCCTGCAAGGCTATGGCTAAAGTAATTAAAGTCATTGGTCACATGCATGTACAACCCCAACTTTTTTAAAACATCACAGTGCATACGTAATGATCATAGATTCACAAATGAAAGTAAAACAGTTGCCTTACAGCCTGTATCAAATACAAGGCTATTCTAGTGCCTGCTGGGTTTGGCAAAATGAAAGTCAGAAAAGATCTATAGTTTTCTGTATTATCCTGAACTATGCCCTGCTGGGTTTTTCTTCACTTACACCCAGTCACAAAAATTCATTAATTAATAAACCACATACAATATTAACACAAAAAGGGGTCATGTTCCGAACGCTGCAGGGCGATCGAGATTTCATTTCCTCAAAATAGTCCGAAGAATATTCTTTTGGAGAGCAAGGTATGTTTTACAACATTTTCTACATAATTTACATGTGCCCACATAAGTACATGCATCAACGCACATACACACATGCTTAAAATGAATTCACCTACAAATTAACCTGCTTTGTCTTCTACTGTTTTCCCAAAGGTACATGTGAAATGACACAGTACATTCTTTGAAGCATTATTATAATATGAAGTATTAGGTCTTTTCCACAAGCATAAAGCTCCCAGAGAATGAAACCATTTAGCCTCAATAATGTAAATACAGGTTAAACATTAAATATTATACTCGCTAGGCCTACTAGCAGTGTTCCACCAAACTGCTTATTGTTTATCATTTAGTGTGTCATGAGATTGTTTACGTACACATGTGGTGCATTAGCATTAGCCTGAATCTTTTTTCTTTCTCTCTGCTTCCTAGACAGAACAACAAATCTTTAAAACAGATACAGAAAGAAAAGAAAATGTCCTGTTTTTCCATTTTAATATGGCATGGCAATGAGAGGTGGAACCAGAGTACAGGAAACAGCTTTAAGGCAACAGGAACTTCAGTTTCAAACTTGTGTACTACTTTTGTGGTAAACATTTGAGCAAGAAGTTAGTGAGAGGGAAAGTACAGGGTTTGAAGCTGTGATGTTTATGATATGTTGTGTCTGTGTTTTAATTACTTTTCTGAGTGGGGTTGATAGACCAATGGTTGCCTAAATGCCTGCAGGCTCAGTGTAATCGGTCGATTATTGTGTGGAGGACATATAAGACTATAAGACGATATAGGACTAGCATGTGCATCCCATCATTTCCTATGGAAGAAGGGACTAGTCTGTAGCAAACCAGTAACCATGGATCTCCCAATCAGAGATCAGTGGAGCAAATCATAGACTTTAATGTTGCCATTTTTAACACTTTTATGACACATTCTTCCATTGAATCTTCCCATGACGTGAACATAATAGAAGTTGGGCTTTGTCACTACTGCAGAAACATTTTATTTCTTCATTGAATATAAGTTTGTATTATTTTGATGCCTCAGCAAGAAAACTGGACAAAATTAATATTGTTCATACCATGGAGTAGCAAACAACAAACACAAAAAATCCCCATCTTCTTTGAATTCCCTGGGTCATCACTACAAAGGAGAACGGAGCTCTCAGTTGACCTGCTTAGCCAAAGAAAGGTAACATAAAATGAAAGATGGAAAGGAGTGTCAACCAGTGCGCCCTAGGTGTCCGCTCGAGAGTGGGAGGACTTTGTTCCGGGTCAACGCAGGGACACAGTCTGACCCTGGAGGGTCTGATCTGTGTTACATTCCTTCCCAGGACTTCCATCTTTGACCAAAGTGAAGAAAGATGGTAAAAGAAAAATGGTAAATGTAAACAAGTACATTAGGTGGTCCCACACACCCATACACGTTTGATGCAAGTTCAGCAGACACCCTCAACCCTCAATCCTTCCCAAGGAGTTTAAAGAGAAACCATCACCTCTAATCTGCCAATGTGTAATACCCAATCACCTGCTGATACTTCTTTACACGACAGCCAATCATATGCTGTGCCATTACTGTCAATGAACATTGTACTAATCCAGCTAGGCAAGTTTCCAGCTTCACCTTCCTGTGAAGACTTCACATATATAAAAGTTCAGAATGTCCAAAAATGATCTAATGAAGGTGAGATAATCTTCAGTCCATAGCCAACGTGCTCAAAGTTCTCAAACCCATGTACCTCTGTTTCCAGCCTCCAGCTGATTTACAAAATAATGTTCCTCGTATAACAGACTGAACTTGAATCCACCAACTGGAAGCGAGCAACTTTGCATAACTGAACTCTCTGTGGTACCAGACTTCACCAGACATCCCAACCAACCAAAGACAAATACATTGTATAGCATATTCCTATTCCTGCCAAGCAGTGACAGCACCTCAGAATCACCTGTGTATTTTCATAGATATTTTTAATTCCTAACTGTGTAAAGACATGTAATGAAATCAAAACGGTACCAGAAAGCTGCAGTGTATTTCTAATATAGTAACAGCTCACTGGACTCCAGAAACTCCTCTGTGCATTGAGTCTGACAGCACCCTTTATCCTGAAGATTATATTCATGATACACTATGGCCTCTAGTGCCTTATTGCTTTATTAAAACAAAATGACCCGACCCACACAACTCATCTTCCATTGCTGTTACTTCCCAAATAGGCAGTGTTGTATTACCTTTTTCTCACTTCATTGATAATGCCCATGAGAGCAACTAACAAGTGCTGTTATGCTTGACTTAAACCCTTAGCAAAAAATGTCATTCTGTTTGTCCTGTACCAATGAGGGTTACATTAATACAATATTCAAATGACTGTCACTGTGCTCTTTGATTTATAATAATAATGATAAAAATATTTAACAGTGTATAGTGGTTTTTATAATTGTATTATTAGAACAATTATTGTAATGCTTATTATAATAATTACAATATAATAATAACAATATACAGTAGTTGATTGTGTTGTAAATAGTAATCATATTATTTGTAAATGAATTTTATAATATTGATGTTTGCATCCACAGTCCATAAATGCATCCATAGTTTTGTATTATGCAATATATACAAACATATGAGCCACATATGATGCTCTACAATATACATGACATCCAAATATATCACATTCATTTTGTTATGGCATTTCAATTTTCTCTCCAAAACGTTGTGAATCAATTTTAAAATGATGTCCATCCAGCAATACATTTTACATGAAACATTTATATGATTCCTTGGACATGAAACACATAAGGGTATGTCTGATTTATTATTTATGTATGCTTGCTAATTCCTTTAGCAGCTTCTGAAGACTTACATACGCACAAACATATTGATATATATGCTGTTGGTTAGCTGCACATGCTAGCACCAGTTTTTACCACTGAAAATTGAAACGCTTTTATAAAATGTGTGTTCTTTTCATAATGTCAAAATAAAAGTTTAAATTACTGCATTTTGAGGGAAAATGTGAGATGCTAGTCTTTCATTTGTCCCTTTCAAAACAAGTAATAATCAAACATTTCCGCTGAATTCAGTCTGCAGGCAAAAATAACCTGTTGATATGAACATTCAATCAAATCGTCCAAATAGTGCATTTGTGAGAGGAAAAAATAACAAGAGGAGAGCATCCAGCATGTTTTGCAAAAAGATAGTGATTGGTATGGCCAGGGGTAATTCACTATCAACCTAATAATGGCAAAAATACATGTCTGACAGCGTTTTAATTCAAATGTATTTGGTCATAGACACTATGTTCAATGCACTCTTTAGAATCTGATAGACCACCAATATGCTGGCTGTAATTTGGGAATCCACATAGGCACAAAAGGTAAAACACTTTTTTCATTATGAGAAAATGCTGGTCAAAATGAATCAGAAATGCAAAATACTATTAAAAGTATTCACATATTAATGAATGGTGGTGATTAATGAAAACACACACACACTGACAGATGCATTCTTCCATGCATTGTTTTTCATTGCTAAAGTCTTGTTTTACATTGCTCAAACTACATTTATTTGTTTCTACATTTTTTTTTATTTTCTTTTAAAGTAAAATGTTTTCTGTTTTGGTGGCGCAAGTTGATACCTAAAATCTACAATGGGTTTTGACTTTCATTGGTCTGAGTAAAGGCTGTTTTAAGTCTATAGGCTCCAGAGGGTAGACTCCATTTCGAAATGATACAGGTTCTTATGACATTTCCATAGAAAAAAGGATTAGTTACAATCCACAAGTCAAGCTCTGGTGCTACCAATTGCTTTACATATGGATTTAAGTCAGAGTTACCGTCTCCCAGTGCAGCCAGCTTAAAATCAAAGGGGATTGGAGTTTCCAACAAACAGAGTTACTGTTTAAAAGTGTCAGTCCCAAAGTAAAATAATTGTAAACGCCTATATGAGAAATACGATGGCTTTTATAATCCCGGCTAACGTTATTCTCCATCACTCACTCACTTAAAAAATATCAACCACAAATCCTGTCAACTTCCTGGAAAATTTCACACTGAGTCACCATGCAGTGAGAAGGTGGCTTTGACATCAAAATCCGTAATCCTAAAAATTTTTCAAGTTTTCACAGATGAGCGCGACATACATTTACATTTAAGCATTTAGCAGATCCTCATACCCAGAGCAACTTTCAAAAACTGCATCCAATAGGTTTAGGCAATAAGCAGAAATGATACCAAGTTATTAGTTTTGCAACCAATAGTAGCAGCCATTTCATCAACTTTCAGCATATCATTAAGTGCCATGGTAGGGGTGAGAGAAGAAGTGAAAAAGTTGGTTTTAGAATTACAGATAGAGCCAAATCAGAGGAAATATTCAGAATCAAAGCTTGGTTGTGTCGACGTGCAATTTTGACTGTCTCATTTTCAGTCTGAGGTGAGTATGAAAGGTATGCAGAGACTCAATTGTCTTGACTGTAGTAGGAAGCTGATACAATCAGTAAAGAATAGGTTGAGTAGGGACATGATTGAGAATGTATTTTTGAGGAGTGAAAATTTTGATAATAGATTATAAAGTAAAGAAGAGTTCCCCTTTACGCCCCATAGAAAATGATCAGAGACGTTTATATTATCTGGCTTGCAACTGGCAACCAGTGGAAGGGGAGGGGCGGAGGAATGATGCTCGTAGTTTGGCTTGAGGACGGGCCATACCAGGAACACGGAAAGACAAAAGTACCCACACTTGCCAGGTTGACCAGAACAACCAGTCAACTGTATCAAACATAACAGACAGGTCTAGATCAGTGAAGTCTAAGAGGAAGGGTGCAGCTTCTGGAGATCTGAGAACTTCTGTTTTGGAGAAGGGTGCTGTCTCTGTCGGGTGGTTAGCTTTCAAGTAGTAAGATGTGGGCTGAGGGGGTTTGCGGAGTCTAACGAGGATATAATCATGAAAGGGTTTTGAAGGGAAAGGGGAAGAGGGATAATGTTTGGTAGATGTGGACTGTGAAGGGATCATATATTTTTTCCCAAGAAGTATTGCTCAAGCTCGCATAATTCAATAGGAACACGAAGGAAACATGAAGCCTAACCTAACAGAAATGTTGATTACTGATATCCAACTTCTGTGGATCGGTACTTTTGAATGGGACTTTGCAAACCTTTTGAACTTAAATCGTCTAATGACCATGTTTTCAGAATATTATAACTATTATACAGCCTCAATGTTAAATTCTTTTTTATCTTCTGATTTTCCATCGGCTTTTGGATATTTTAAATATATGCCCATTTGTG
Organism: Albula goreensis; assembly: GCA_022829145.1. NCBI lineage: Eukaryota > Metazoa > Chordata > Actinopteri > Albuliformes > Albulidae > Albula > Albula goreensis. Next base: position 27,506,724 of record CM040754.1, on the reverse strand, counting down.
CTCCGGTTCTAGTTACGAAATTGATTTCTGAAAAGGATAATCATCCTTTGGCTCAATAAACATTTTTGAACTCCTGGAGTTGAGGGACAAAACTACATAGTTCTGGCTCTGATTTCAGATATTTCAGACTTCCCACTGCCATTCCATTTATTTTCTCCTTTCTGCTTAAACTCTTCACTGCTGAAACTCCAAAACCACATTCTGACAATTTTATGACCTCTCAAATTTAACATGTTTATTACTAAACGTTAATATGTGTCACATTAATGCTCTGTCAGTGAAACAAAGATGCTAAGAAGTGCCAGAATGACAGTAACAAAAATAAAATCCAAATATTTTGACATGCTTATATATGAACATTTAATCCACTTTGAAGCACAGTATGTGTAAAGTGAAGAGGCTTTTCAAATACATAATTTACTCTGTGCTAATATAATCACGGCTGCCCCCTTCCCCCTTGTGTTTGCCAGCAGGAATATGGATTATGCATATTATCATAACATTACACAGGTAGGAATTACATGCCAGGATTTTTAATTCGACTTGAAATTAACCATGACCATTTTTCTCAACTCACCATTGTAACATTCTTGGTTCAGCATATTCTAATTACTACAAAGTGTTGAGCTTGGTCCAGAATTTGATCTCAAAAGATTAAAGACTCAAAACATGGTAATATCAGCTCCCAACCAACAGCAATGTTCCTTGTTATAGTTGCTCTTCCCACCCCAGCACTAATGCTGTTACTGCTTTCTACCTGGGGGCACTAATGCGTGTTTCTATCCTCTTTAGAGAACTGCAGTGTGCCAAGTAGTCATTTCAAAGGTCTGATAGAGTCTTTTCATTGATGGTATTCACCTGTAGCCAGAAGCACCTGTTGGCTCATGTACCCCCGATTTTGACTGCAAAGCACATGATTTCATTCAAAAACCAAGCCAAAAACTCAAATAACAGTTGACAGAAGGGAAACAAGTTGCTACATAATACGTAAGAATAATACATATGTGGAAATTTTCTATCTTTTTGAGGGACAAACCGAACCCATGCAAAGACCAAAAAACGACCATGGTGGCAATCATGGTGACATGGTCACAATCTTGAATCTTGGGCATGTTCATTTATGACAGAGACAATAGCTCATCGTCACTGCTGTAATATTGCTTTTAATAATAGACAAACAGTATGGTAATTAGCATACTTATTTGCCTACACATGGTATGTACTGACAGAGTTAAAATCTAAGTCTGTGTAGGTACGGTGGAATCAAAAGATGGTTATTTAAATAATCACTTTATTCAAACACAAAATGCATGCATTGCAGAGAATTGGTGATTGTGCTCTACAGATGTAACCCTAACTGATGTTTTTATCTTAGCAGAAAGACCTGTCCCACACAAAGGAAGATGTGTCATTGATCATTTTAACAGACTTCATTTTTTTAAGATGTTGTGTCCTCTCTGTTCCTGTTTGCAAACTGTTTTGAAAAGTAATGATCAAAAAGGGATTTTATCTGTCATTCTGAATTTAAGTAAAAGGACACTCACAAGTCTGCACAAACACACACACATACACGCACGCATGCACGCACGCATGCACGCACGCACACACACCACGTTTAATTGAATTGTGGCCTCAAATTGTATGACTCAGTGTCCTCTTATAATTGCTTTTCCCTTGCACAAACCCACAGGATCACCCTGACTATGTCTTTCTTCTATCATATAAAGTCATGGACACAGTTATTACTTTTCTACTTCAAAATCAATATTTGTCCAGAACTGATGTTGAATGGCTCTGCTGTCATTTGTGCTGGGAGAGAAAAGTAACAATTTGTCCAAGGATGGCTTTTGGCTAACACATGGGTTGACTTTGGCTTTAAACCCTTCATACTGAATACATGAGAGTATTCATTTTGGTTCCCATTAATCTATTATATACTGTGGAGCCTATTCATTTTTGGCACCAACTCTTTGTACAGTCCTTATGTAACAGACGAACCTTGAAAACGTTTAAATTATGTATGCTAGAAAGGCTTTAGGATTTCTTTCTCCCCAATTGGGAGTCATTATGCATGCCTCTTGAGTCCACCCACACCCACACAAAGAGCGTAACAGCTGAAAAATGCACACTCATCCCATGCCTGAGAACCAGTAAATATTATCCATTCTAAGCAATACAGGAGCAACAGAGACATCGAGAGGAGTCTTCTACCAATGCTGAGGGAAGGTCAGGGAAAGGAAAATCTGTACTTGGCTGAAGTGTTTATTGACATGTAAGTGTGCCGTGGAAGTGCAGCAATTACACGACTAAATTAAATACTCGGCAGGGGAGAAGAAATCTGTCAAACCCCTCAAGTGACAGACAAAAACAGAACCAAGCAGGAGGAGGCTTGGGTACAGTGACAAACAAAAACAAACAGGAAAGTGTTATTCATATATCAGCTTTTATGTATTGATGAGTGAATATTCCTTAACCGGCATTTAAATTAGATGTGTTTTCACCATCTGATTGGTGTAAACTGACTGTCAGCCGTGGACTTTAAACTTGCGTTCCTTCGTTCTGGTTAGGATGGCCCCTGCTGGCCTTCATTTACATCGAGTAATACTGCAGTGGCTAGCTGTCATTCTTCATAATGTCAGCGATTACTTCAACTTAGCTGCCCAGCTAGCTCGCTACCACGACCTGTGACTATTCATTTTATTTTCTGTGTGTTTTCTTGAAGTGCTTGGTGTGTCAGTATTTGAGGCATAGATGTTTGTGACATCCACCCGTTTTATATCAGATTTACTATCGTCATCACTGTCTGTGCGTGACAATAAATGGCTGTTGCCAAAGACAGCCATTTTATAAATTTCTCCAAACACAACTGTCCACACTGTTACATAAGGACAGGAGCAGAGGTTTTTGTATCCATGTGCATATTTTGCAAGTTTGCACAATCTCTGCATTTATTGTCACACTACCTTCATTTTCCATCTGTTTTTGAGAACGAGCATGCTTCTGATATGTAATTGAAGTGCAAACTCGCCCCCAGGACACATTATTGTGGAACATGAACATGGCATTATAATTTCAATGAAGGAAAACCTTTTTGAGCCTGAAAAGGTTGGATGGATTAGGAACCTAGACAAGTCTATTTGGTTTTTATTCAGTTTATCCCCCTCCTTGTCCACTCTCTGTTCTATGTAAATCGGAAATAAGAAGCTTTTTCCCATACAAACCAAAGACTTCACACGTGAGAGGAGGAATGCTTACATTCATTTTTAATCCATGCCGCACAGATGCTTAAAAACAACTGTTCCTGAAGAGCTATAAATCCCCAAAGACTTTCTTCAATATGAAACCTTACTTCTGTATTTGACTTACATGGTTAATTTAAATCAATACAAGATGTTGAATGTTACACATGCATTCAATTTTTTTAAAAATCTGCAGATGGAGAGGGAATGGTTTCAGGACGGAATCTCGCTGGACTGTGGTCAATATAACATGCCGTCTTAAACACAGACCAGCGGCTCAGTGGCTAACACCACGATCTGAGTTCGTATGAAAGTACTGACACCCATCAGCAAAGGATGAAATGACATCAAGATCTTACGTAAAGCCGCCTTGTTCGATTAAAGGTTAGGACGGAAATCACACTGTTTTATTTGAGCCAAGGCTTAATATTCATCCTATCAAAATGCACATGGCAGATCAGAAAGTATGACCTATTTACTGTGAAAGAGATTACTCTATCCAATCCACCTGCATAGACAGGCACAATATCACTCTGTATCGGAATAAATGCCATGTAACAGAACTCCAATATGCCTTCTCTCGTCCCCTGCCTGTAGTATAATATGCATTTCCAAACATGACCTAATTTTTGTGTATGAGACTATGAAGTGATTTAACACTCTCCAAGAATAGAATTTGATGGGAGCTGCTTCACATCCTACGTAGGCTATAACAAAGTTACTAAATGTATCTCAAAGAAATGCTAATTAAAAATGTTTTCTTTTTTAATTTACTTCCACCCAGAGGGTTTGGATTTATAGCCTGTGCAGAGCTTTTTAAAGTTTCAAACAGCTACAATTTATGTTCAATCTCTGTTCCACCACAGTTGTTCAGAACTCTTGTACCATTTTCTTTAGTAATATTCAATGCTTATACACAGATAATAAGCTGGAAACTAATTGGCCAAGCCTGCCTGTGTACAGTCATGTGTGGCTTAACGTCCACGATACGCTCTGTGAAATAGGACGTTATGTGATTTGGATGTTGTGCAAACACCATATGATATACTTAGCAAAGCTATATGGGATACTGTAGTGTAGTGTGCCTGTATTGACAAAATAGCCAAGATACTGTACAAATACAATACTTTATTTCAGCTAATGTATCTGGCAAGGTAATATATGGGTTAAATAGGTTACATCTTCTTCGATCGGGATTTCTAAATTCTGTTATAACCTTAAGGGACCACGGACATGTTGACATCTTGACATTATGCGACACATTACTGTAGTTATTTGCAGTTACTTTCTTCATAAGCAACAGTCTAGGTAACCAAAGCTCCTCATTAGACGCAACATTCTAAACATAAATATCTGTCAATATACATATCTGTAAATATAATGTCATAATTGCTAACAAATCAGCGTCCAAGTGCCAATGTCGCAGATGTTCATATCATATTCACTAGGGATGTAACGAGACAAACTCCCAGGAAGTGAATCCAAGTGCAGAGTTGATTAAAAACACCGTCAAACAATACAAGTTAGGGAACTCAAATACCCCAGGCATGGGACTGGGTTAACCAAACAATGTGAAACAAACAAAGTATGGTTGATGGCAAGAATCTGCACAATACAACCATGCTCAGACTGATCACAAACTGAGTCAAGACCTCGCAATGAACACAAGACACTGGAGGTTTATATAGAACAAAGAACAGGTGAAACCAATCCAAAGACAGGAAACAGACCATATTAGGGTTTGGGAGAGACCATTCAATACTCAGGGAAGGGAGCAATGGGATCCTTGTGAGGGCCTGGCTGTGGAGTTTAATAGAGTAAGCACTGATCACAGTTTTTATTCCATTGTAATATAAGATGAATAAAATGATAGCTGGTTGATATTCATGAATGTGATACAAACTTTAACAGCAGCACTATAGTCACCATGGTCAATGGCGTTATCAAACACATATTGGATATAACAAAGTAAAAATATATAATTGGAAAAAAATCAACCCTTATATTAATATTCATATAAAGAGATCATGCAACAACATATTTCATGTCAAAATCTAATTTTTAGGCTATAACTGTGTCAGTAACACACATGACAAATTTTGACATGATAGACAACATAGGTCCTAGGACATGATTAGCCTGTGAATAGAGTAAGCAGAGACAGAAATGAATGAAAATTTCCATCTGGCCAAGTGCAGAACCCTCAAAGGGCTTTCATTACATGTACTTGCCTCTGTTTACATCAGGGACATTCTGTGTGAGAACTCAGAATGCCCTCAATGTCTAAGATCTTTCCAAAAAATGTACTACACCCAGAGAAACATTTGTAGAAGGAAGGGGTTTTGGTGTTAATTTCACATCTGTGTCACAAACCAGTATTTAGAAAATTTTGATCAAAGTTGCAACTGTAATGTCCTTTTTGGCCTACAAATGCTTACGAGAAGATGTTGATCTATTTCATTGGCACAGTCTTGATGTCCTTGTAATCTTTATTGGGCACCATCAAACATATCTGGTATTTCAATTCAATTTAATATTGAACAGGAAAGTTGCTAATAAAATATTAATGTCAATATTTAAAAAGCATAATTTTTATTTAGCTCATTTTCAGATATAAAGTTGCTCTTCATAGTGTATTAAACACAGTGTGCGATCTTGATAACAAAAACTTAAACAAAACAAAACTGAAAATGGCATGGTGAACCGACATATGAAATATAATGTTAGTGTGTGGAGTTTTGTTTTCTGGAGTGCTGAGGCAGCAGTCAGGTTCCATTTAAACTTCCCTGTTAAAAGGTGCACTCAAAGCTATCCACATGTCCTCCCTGCACATATGGTGCACTCTTCTGTTTGTCATTTGAGGGTTTGCATGTGTCAAACTTTGAGCTTGAGCTATCACAAGAATGTCATCTGTTCTCGGGTAAAGAATGAAAGAGATGAACCTGCAGGCTAAAGAAGGCTTACTTTTTTCCTCACTTGTGTTTGAGTAAGCTTCAAGAGCACAGCCAAGCCACCATTTCCCATCATTCTCTGCAGTAACGAAGCCCCTGATGTCCTCATTAGCTGGGAATTCAGATTCTCCTGGAGGAACCAAAACATGATGAAATTCCAAGCTCTTTGAGAAAATCTTTCACTTGGTTTTTGGCTTGGTGTTTGTCAATGGAATGAATGTGCACAGTTTATGAACAGTTACATTTAAAATTATTTGTATTATCATAATGACGACCTGCAACATATTGATTTCATCGGGTATAGGTAGTGTAGGTGCATTAATCAGAATGTTGTCACTTTTGTTCAGTGGTTACCTATCAGGAGTCATTATAACACCTTTATAACAGTAATATAACGCATTATCATCTATATTTCTGGCTATGGGCCTGAGGCACACTGCCAGCTGCACAAACGTTGTTGTTCATTGGCCGCAGTGGGACTGAATAGACAACTGTGTCTAAGTCTGACCCTCCCCTGTGGCTGATGTGTTTTGTTTGTGGGCTAGGTTTTTCTTTTTTTTTCTTCCAGTTTAATGTCAAGCAATTTTCTTTGTACCCGCTGTGTTATGTGTAGAATTTGCTACACTGAATTACCTACATCAGTTTCATCTTGGTTTTGGTCTTCCCTAGTGTAGGTATACCACTGTTTACACAAAATAAACAGTTTTTCTTGTAATTCCAGTGACGGAATGCAAGTCTCCACTTCTGATATGTTTTTTTCTCTCATCTTTTCTTGGCCATCTCTTTGTATTGCAATGGAATTTCAATATGGTATTCCTTATGCTAATTGCAAATTCTAAAAATGTGCGTCTTGTTTATGATTGAGAGTATTTATCAACATATACATGTGGATATGAACTCAGTGGCTAAATGTTTGATAAGGCCAGCAGAATATATTGGTTTGTATTCATTTATATGTAAATTTACACATGGTTTTGTGAAAATATTGATAAATAAATGATTTTCATTATGGATTAAATTGCTTGTGTACACTAAAACGTGCTTTGAGTCTGTACCATCCTCAAACCTAACATAACAAAATCTCATTGGAAGCATGTAAAGGCCAAAAAATACATGAAAAGGGCAACTTTGACCAAAACTGTCCAATAATGGTTTTTAAGACGCAAATGTGAAATTGGTATCAAAATGGTTTCTCCTATGAAGGATTTATTTTGACAAATCTGAGAAAGCATGGTCATTTTGGGTGTTTTTTCCACATGGAATGACCAAGCAACATTGACATGTTTCTCTGCTCACCACCTCCTTTGCATTCTGACTATAAAGCGTGCGACACCATGTTCAAACTAAGCAGCCTGCATGATTAATATCACGCTATCTTGAATAAAACATTAGAGGCATCTGACATTGTAAAATAATTGCTTTGGTCAAACAACCTACTTGTTGCTATCAACGAAGGGAAGTGTTGTTGCAAAAAGGATAAGTATTGCTTTGAAGAGAAGTGAAGATGAAATGTTTATTTGAGACTAAGTGATGTTGACAATTAGGTAATATGTTTTCAGTGTCATGCAATCAACCAGTAAAACGATGTGAATAAACGTTAATGTGATGCACTCCCATAGACACCCATTAAATGATAAAGCAGCTATTCATATACCTTTGAAAGTGATACATATGTATTTTTTTTTTTGGTTTGCATCTGAATTTGTTGGATCTCTGAAACTGGAAAGTGATTGTGTAATTGAAGATCATTAAGACGACTGATTAAGTCAAGTTCAGTGCTGTTATGCAATATTATTTAAAAAAATAATAAAAAATAACAAAATCCAAAGATCAAGACTTCAAATGGCCAAAATGGATGTCCTTTGCTTATACTCCTGACAGTTTATTGACAATACCAAAAAAGATTGTTCCTTTAAATAGGCAATTATAAAATAGGTAATTACTATACTGTAATGTAATTGGATACACACTCACTGAAAATAAGATTGAGTTCATGGGCCAAGTAATAAAATTAATGTTTACAGAATCAACTTCAGGTTTTCCCTTGGAATAGCACATGTACCCCAGAATTTCCTGCAGACCATATGCTGTATGTAATGAAAGGAATGTGGAGTCTCTGCTTTCGTTATGTAATACGTCATTGTCACAAGACATTGACAGCTAATCAACCAATCAGAATCGCTCTCACCTCCCTTACAGTGACCGTACTCTAAATGATTTCCTCTCTTTTGTTATGGCTGTATGGGATATCACCACTGAACAACTCCTCCCCCCAGTGTTCCTCTTGGCGTCTCTTTTTGTATCCTGTTGATAACTATATTACACCCAAAGTCCTAATTTAATGTGTGATTGAATTCTCAACTGGATTCCTGTCCCCAAGGTACATCCATTTAATATAAAGTCATGTGTTAATATTTCCTGCGCTGACACCCCATTGTCTCTTGCTGACTTTAAAAATTGTATTTTACGTGAGGGTTCTCCAATTTGAATTTGAAATGTTCTTTCCTCTTTCGGTCTTGCTGACTGTATTGTGGAAAGCACGACACTACACTAAGGTTTCGGCAATGATTCCCTGAAAGGGTTTGCCGATTTCAAGAATCAAAACATAATTTTGAATGACTATACATGTATGAACTATTAATTGGTCTCAGAAGTAATAAAGACACTTTTAACACAAAATGGATAAATAGTAAGAAAAAAAATAAAAAATTAAAAAAGATTTAATTGATAATGTGGCAATTTGTGGGAGGAAGGGGAAGATTTTTCCATGTACTCCTCAGCTTACAAGGAAGCAAATGAATAATTAAGTAAACAAACCAGTGATTAAATTAATGCATAAAATTTAATATATTCATCCCTCTGTACATGCATGAATAAACACATACATGCAAACATAAAGCATGCACAGTTACATGAAATACATTTCTAATGGAGTGTTTATTCTATGTTGTGTGACAGATGTAAAAAAACTAATAAAAAAACTGCAGCTCAATTTGATTCAGCTAGCAGCAAGACAACGATTTCCCTTTCTGTCTCATAATCGCATTTACTACACTTTGGAGGCTGAATTCCTGCCACAGCTCTGGCGTACTGGAGGCAGCTTTGTCTACACAGAGCTTCAGCTGCTCATGTCAGTTTGGAGGCCAAGTAGCCTAAAGGTAGCACTTTTCAGAGTGCAAACGCTTTAACCTGGATTTCAGCGCTTCTGGGGTCTCTGTCTGCTTCTTTTCCCTTTTCTCTGATCAAGTTTTTCTTACTAACTTATATTTTGCAGGTGCTTCCCCTCATTAGAGGTGAGCAACTCTTCTGGCTGTATATCCATGGCTCAGAACTCTTACCAGAAACCCAGGTGAGATGTCATCCATGGTACATCAACAGTGCTGAGTAGTTCCACTGCAGACAAGTGCAGAGTTGGAGTTTTCCATTGTATCATCAAAAGTTCTCATACAATTGGCAGCTGGTGCATACCACAGTGTCTGGAGACCCAGGGCTCTTAAATTTCAGCCCTCAGCAAACTAATAACGGAGGTTCTTCATCAGCATTAATTGATGCATGCTGTGTCCAGCTTTAAGTGCATGTGGTCACATTATCAGATTTATGTTTAAAAATACAATAAAAAATCCATGACTGCATCCACAAACATTACATTGTATATGGTACAAATATGACCTATTGGATATTTGACAAGGTTATTGATTTGTCTTTTAACGGCATGCATTATTTGTCTTTGTCTTTCAGTTGCATGTATCCTCTGATCGTGAATGCATTTTTTTCTTCTTTGTAATTACTGCAGTGATGGCTGATGCCAATAATCAATATTCAAATTGTCTTGCCTGTGTAATTATCCAATTAATCATTTAATGATTATTCTTGCAGCCTCATTAAGCGATTGTGCGTTAGCGCTGGCCCACTCACAAAATCACCTTGACCTATCAAAGAGGAGATGTTGTCACTTGCTCAATAGAAAAAGAATAAAATGAATTGCTTATGCTGTGAGCTTATAGACATCTGTGCAGGTATTTCTATTTATTTAGACCTTGATGATCAGATGAAATAGCACTCTGAGGACATCACAAAAGAGTCACGCATGCTAACACCCACACTCGTGCATACACACACACACACACACACACACACGCACATAATGCAACTCTGTTCATTATGTTGCTTTTCTTCACAGGGGAACATTTGTCCTACTATCACCCGGAAAGAAAATGAAATGCTTGCTTGCATGTTTCTCTTGAATACAGAAGACAGATGTCCATTACTGTGAAGCTGTCATAAAATTAGCAGCGCTGCAGAATATGCAAATTGCTTTTTACAAATCTATGTGCTCAATGAGGGAAATTATGAAAGTAGGCTTAGAAATGTGTCATGGGTTCAAGGTCAACTGTTTCTTAAAAGGATTTGCACACTGTTTAATTTTCGGCAAATATTTTATGAATTGTTTTGGTTCCCTTTATTTCAGGTCAGATAGAACCTGGCACCATTTACAAATTTATTAAAGTTTTTTAGTCGATTTCCTGCTGCCTGTGTAGCAGAATGTGCCTGTTTTCAAATTTCTGCAGTTATGCTTAAGTCATTCGTGACACCAACATTACAAGAACATGTTTAGCTCTCTGGTGTATCATATTCTAGTCAATGACAAATGAAGAAAGCACACACACGCACACACACACGCGCACACACACACACACACACACACACCATTTTCACCGCATAGACAAACAGCGAGGTTTTTCCAAATACACAAACACTTGGGGGTCTTCTCACTGATTTCCCCTGTGTTCAGGTTGCAAAACTGTTGCTTTGTGTATTTATTTAGGCTGTGCTGTGTTTGTGGCATGGAATGAAGAACTGGTATAATGTTTGTGCCTCCAGTAGGTTACACAGAAGCACATCCCTGTGGTACTTCATGGCCTCACAAACCAATCCCATATGAAACACATGCTGGCACTACACATCACATACATTAAAGGGTGAAACATCGAAAACCTGGAGACAGTATCAGAGCCCATCCCATCACACCTCCACATCTCAAACAGTCGCCTCTTCGCCCGCATAGAACAACCTGAACGCTGCTTTGTCGCCGTGCGTCACCAGCACGCTGGCCACCTACCGCTTCGCTGGATTAGACTAAATCATGACTCATCACCAAATATAGTATTGTGACAACTAAGCGTTGGCTTTTATCATTATGTCCTCCATACCTTGGTATGAAAAAAATTGAACGAAGCTGATGTGATTTTTTCAGTGCCAGGCCAGGACATGAGGTGGCCACTGATGCCCCCATCCGAAACCTATCAAATGACTTCATGAGAGCTGTTGTCACCACGGTGACATCCAGCCGTCTCTGTGGTATTTTGATACAGGATGTTGTCAAACCTACAGATGCTTCAGTCGGATATAGTGGCCTTGCTCATGGGTAACGATTTCTGGCAGCCCTGTCTATTACTGCTGATGAGTTGACCTGTACGAGTGTGTGTGTGTGTGTATATATCAGATTTGCTGCCATATTATTTTTTCAGATGGTGACAAAACTTTCCACTGACCTCGCTGTTACTGCCCTCAGATCCCAAAGTCTGTTCTGCCTCTTTCCCGTGACGATTGTAGTTTGCTTCAGGTGAAATCTGTTTTTCATCTCATTTAAATGCAGCTGTTTCGCAAATAATACTGATTTATGACCGATGTCTGCCTTTAATGACTGTGACCGTTTCACATTGCTTCAAAGCTATGTGCTACATTTCATGGGGCTTCGCTGGGCATGTTGAGTTAAGAAATACCAACACAGTTTATTGTTGGAGAATTGAAGATGAGTGGCAGCACCCTATGGTGATTCAGAAAGTAGTACAGGGGAAAAAAGATTTATGTTCTGTATGCATTATATTTGCACCAGAAAAAGAAGAGATGGATTACCTTTTAATCCTTGGGAAATTTCTCGTCTAAAGTGTTCGTACCAGCATTACCACAGATGCGTTTTCTAGTGATCTTGTCTTGCTTGTCTACTCCCCATAATTAGACCTCTACATAGGAGCATAGAAGTGTGCCTTATACAGGAAAATCTTCCTCGTGCCGAAGACCCTGCTCACAATATACAACTGCCTTATCTTACAAACGTCTGGTACAACATCAGTGATTTCTCAGCACTAGCACGATTAAAAAGACTCATAAAATACATGTTCTTAAAATCGTCCTTTTGGTTTTTCTTTTTACTGTGAAAGGGATGATTTTGTGGTACTCACACGCAACAATGTACTGATTCTCATCAAGGAATACTGTTACAATGAAGCTACTGCAAGATATTTCATGTACAACCGAAATGTAAAACCGTTATCTTGTGAGACAGTACCTAATGGTATCTTGCGTGAGGCAAGGCCTCCCTGTGAATGTAGTGAGATATTTTCAGGTTGCTCTCTGATTTGACCTACATCTCTAAATTACCTGGAAGAGCTAGTGAATCTAATCACAGTTCTGATGTGGGTTTAGTCCTATGGAATTCTCAAGCTGCATAATTAATGCAGAAAGGTTTTAGAGAAGGCTGCTGTCACTTCAGTCCTTAAACACTCAAGATGAATTAAGAGGTCATGCAACCCTCACGTTTTTTATGGATAAGTTGGATACCCCATATGCGGAACGGCCTTTTATTCTCTCCGGCTCCTACTGTGCCATTTTTACCACCAACAATTGAACTTCAACAACCCTGTTCTCTCACTGCAATGATTAATTTCAATTGCCCGGAGTTCTTACTTCTTTTTTCTTCTCTTTTGCGTTTCGGAGGGCGATCTTTCCCCGTGCTCCGCTGGCTATCTGAGGAAATCTGGGCCGATTCTAATCCAGCTCATACTGTCATTTGTACCTGACCCATCACATGGCCCGAGGATGGAATATTTAATTCTCCATACTTGGATTAACCGATCGCTATCTAACAACTTTAAGGGTCGTCAGGATGGAGCCCGGTGTATAAATTTATGCTGACATTGATTGCTGGCAGAGAAACTGCACAGGGGGGACCGCGACAAACAGAATCATGGGTCCGTGGGTGGCATTGACATTAGTCAAAGTAGTTACAATCAGCCTATTCTCTGCTTGATACTGAAGGAATGGTGTTTTTGCATGTTGTTCAAGTTGCCCTTACCCCATGGGTTTAAATAGGTCTTTCTCAATTAGAAAATCTAGCCTGTGTACTGCACTTGTTACAAAGTATCTGGGTTTAACTTTGATGTATAAGCAGCAGCTGTTGTAGGTGATGAGGGTTGGCCAATGTTTGTCTGACATGTCTGGCCCATACCATGTCCACATGAGTTAAGTTTATCTGCATATTAAACAAAATCCTAATGAAGGATCCTAGAATGAAGTCTGGCATTATTACATGTTTAACTGACTTACCTTTGTGAGACTTTCATACAGCATCCACACATGCAGGAAGATGGCCTAAAACGGACAGTGTATTCTTCAGTCAAAATCTATTACTTTATTACAAGTATGTATTCATATTGTAAAATTACCAGCACAGAGTTAAGTATTTATATATACTCATTAAAGGATGTTATATTTAAACATAGCCACTAAAACTCAGGTGGCACAGTAGCTCAGTGGTTAGCACTGCGAGGAAAATTCTACCGAGTGAAGGCTCTGCATGTGAATGACAGCACGGAAGGATCTGAAAATAGTATCCGTCAATACTGGTGCTTGTAAGTAGAATGAAATATGTATGTACAAAGCCCTGAACAGACCTTTAAGGGCAACTTCCAGAATGAGCATAAATGCCCTCCCAATAAAACTGGCTATTCTTTGATATTTAGTGTATAGAAATGCACCATGTTATTAAAATGCTTGGAAACGATTAGAATAGAAAATGGCTATGGAAGCTTAATTGTTCCTTCATTGTTCCAATCATATACATCCCATGAAGTCGAGACTTCATAGGTAAGAACACACTAAACACCTTGTATGTATTTATATCTTAAAAAGAGAAGGTGAATACATAAACAGTTCTTTGGGGGGAAAGAATCTACAAAAACAGCAGCACTTACATGGTCATTGATCTCTCTTGCTGGAATCAAAATCCATGGGGAGTCCATTTCGTCAAACCTGGATCAGGGGGTGGAATTGTAATTGACAGCAAAAATTCTACAGATTTAGAACCTGAATAGGAGACTTCATAGAGGCGAAAGTAACAATGAAATATTGAGCCCCTTGTACAAGTCACTTACATTTTCATGGATAAAGGCTAAGTCACAAAGGCGCTCTTCTTCTGAGCTTTCTCCATCTATATTTTCTGCATTAACGGGCTGATTTTATTCTTAAAACAGAAGTCTTTTTTCAGTTTTTCTGTCTGAGCTGATGAAATTTGCCCTGGTGGGGAAAAAAAATTTATTCTGCCAGAGGGTTGTATAAAATAGCAAGTAATGTTGATAACCCAGTATTATGGGATGGTAATATTTTTCAGTAATATCTGCCCCTATGCATACGTTTACATATGCTTCTATACGTTTTAAAGCGCGTTGCGTGGCTAATTTTCATTCTCATGCATACTGGATAAGACACTCTGCTAAGTACATAAATGAAGATGTACTTTTTTAAAATGATAAATCTATCATCTCAATTAGCGAGTCTCTCATTTTTAGACCCCTCAGGACTGACTTGCTTACTTCCTTAAAACATTGCTTAAATAAGTTTCCATATGGCAGCCTCTACCTTGTAGAATACAGCAGAGAATAGCAATCACGGCTATCAACCCCAAACGTTGCCTTATTTTCCTACCAGTCTGCATGATTCCACACATCTTTTCCTTGGCTGTGTCTCAGTGTTTCTTAAAGAAAACGCAACACAGCGGAAAACATATATTAGTCTTCCCAATGTACCACAGCCACATTACTCTTTGTTATTCAGTTCAATGGATGTCCTTCAATTCAGTGAACAATGTTGCTTCGCTAACCCCATGCTGAATTCTGCTTACAGCTGAAGTGTGCACCATATTGTATACAGGAGGATGAGCCAATGGCCCTCAACGGTCCTTAATGATCTGCACTTCAGTTTGAAGGTAAACAAGCAGTTACGCTGCTTATCTGAGACAATTACAATGGTGTGTACCATTTCATGTGTCATTAGCAGTCAATTGATTACTGGCTGTGAGGCAGCGGCATTGATCTTCATCACCATGTCAAACAGTGACAGGAGGGATAATTCAATACAGCCCCAAATGAGTGGAGAATCTCCTGTGTGGAACAGCTCTGAGCGCTTACGGTGCATTTGTGTCTAAAGAACACAGCGGGACGAGAGTGCACACACAGTCTGCAAACATGAAAGGGCTACTTAACTCATTCTGACTTATTTCAGCTGATATACAACACCCCGTGGTTTGATGACGGTGCTGTACTATGATCCTGGTCCGAAAATCGACATTCCAGCGAAAAAACAAGTATTTTCGCCCCTCGATTTAAATTTTCGTACTCCCTCAAAAAACGATCCCCCGTTGTGGCGATGTAGGTTGTTGAGTGTTTTACAGATGTGACATAGCTATCCTGTCAGTGAAGTTACCGGGAAAAATGAGAGATGGAAACTACCTCATCACGAGGAACTGCTTCGGTTTTTTTATCTTCACTAAGTAAGACCAGCGAGTAAAATAGACTGGAAGTGGGCCGTTAAATAGGAGATTTTCCCCCCTTCCTCTGACTGCTCCCATTTTAACCTGGACTGATATTTACAGTTAAATCCCCTGGTATACCTGAGAGTTAGAGCGGCCCCTCGGAGATTAATGCTGATGTTCCGACACTTACCTGTCAGCGAGCCTGACAAGATTATTCCTCTGTGAGCCGGGGACATACTCATTCCTCAGCACTGGGGCCTTGACTCAGCCTCCATTTCACGCCTCAACCTTAGCCCACTTTCATATTTTACGGCAGTACTTTAAAAAAAAAAAATACCAAAAAGTTATGAGGCTAAGGCTGGCTCTAGTTCAGTATTAACTTTTAAGAATAAAAATATATTCATGTAGAGCTTGCCGTGTTTGCAAAACCCACAAACGGGATTAAAAAAGTAAAATTTGGGCTGTATTTGGGCATATTTTAAAAAAAAAAACATGACGAATAAATTAAGAGCACTCAGCTCATGTCTTTACATTTAAACATAACACATTTTTGTATATTTTTGCATGTAAGGAGGGACACCTTGGTCCATAGGTATGGATACAGATTATATTGTAAGAAATAGCCAGGTTTTAGCCATTACATAGATTGCGTTGGTACATGTACAGACCTGGAACACATGTGAAGCGTGTAGCTACCCTTGAACCTGATGACCCTGCCATTTTTTATGGCCTATCGCTGCATTTTCATCAGGACTCCCATTTTGTTTTTTCAGTGTTCCCAGTGACAGTTACTGTATGTATGAAAAACACATTCCTAGCGGATCTATGAAATCCCATGGCTCCAATCGATCAGTGATTCCTTGAACCAAGACAAAATCGCGCTGTGTTTAGCCTTATCAATGCTAGCTGAAGGACCAACAAAGGAAGCTCTACAAACATAAAATCTTGTTGGGTGGGGAGGCAGGCACTAGTGATCACATGACAGAGGTGGATGTTATTGATCTTGTGTTGATGTATAAAGAATGTCTGCCATTGCACATGTGTACTTCCACAAAAGCATAAGGCAATAAGCGGAAATGTTGAATTTTAATTAAGGCATTTCAGTGTATCTGACTGTGGAGCGTGAAAAATCACTGCTTTAATGAAAAAGCATTATTCCAACAATGACATCTCCTTGTTTTCAGTCTCAAAACAGCTTTTCCCCTGAGGAAACATTTGAGGCAATGCTCTATGGTAATTATCAACGTCATTTCCACTCACTTTGTCAGCTAGTTTTCTCATTACATTAACGTCTCCATCACACCATCTCACAATTTAATTGGCTACTGTGGGTCAATTTGTTGTCTAGGAAGAGCCTTAAAAATATATTATATTCTCCTTGTGCCAGCAACATTTCGAATCACATAATGTGATGTGGGACAATAAAAAGAAGCTAATTTTTATAAAATTATACCTCACACGGCACCTCACATTTGATTAAATTCTTTTTTTCTCTCTGAGAGAAGCGGAATACATTTTTAAAGGGACTCTATTATATACAGTACATCTTGCATACAAGGTGGAATGTGTGCTGTTGATAATTAACAATCGACATGCACACTCTTCTTTGAGGGAATGGTATCCAAGCAACGATATAGATCAGAGTCAGGAGTTCAAAAACTGCTTCCCTGAGTAAACAGGGACAGAGACTCCGCTCCACTCTGGCATAACTAGCGTACATGCAAAACGGGTTGTGTTCTCTGTCAAACTGGAAGGACCTCTCTCTCCATCGCTCGTACAGTATATGCTTTTCCGTGCATTTTTACAGTTA
This sequence comes from Albula goreensis, assembly GCA_022829145.1. Lineage (NCBI taxonomy): Eukaryota > Metazoa > Chordata > Actinopteri > Albuliformes > Albulidae > Albula > Albula goreensis. Next base: position 27,489,135 of record CM040754.1, on the reverse strand, counting down.
GGGGTGGTACTGCCTACTATTCATACAGGTGCATCAATTTAAATTTAACATGGCTGCCTTTGCTTATTTATGTTTTTTTACACTATCATGATCACCCTTACTGGGTCACATGTCATCCATGCTATATCTTATAAGTATGACTCTGAAAAAAATGTGTGCAGCCAGAAACTGAATGCTTGGATACTGAATATTTATTATGATTAAAACATTCAGTTTGATTCCATATTTGCAGAAATCACAGAAGGCTGAGCCTGTATGTCGGTCTGGGGAATGTGGGATACGACTCTACCTTTAGTTGCGAGGGTATATTAAGGTCCTTGTCTTATGCTTGGCGCTGCTCTGAGTTCGGTTCATTTTGGTTCACCAAGGCTCCCAGCGAACTCCCACCCTGAGTCACCCCGGTTATTTCCTCTGCCAGCTTTCATCTTTTGGAAGGCAATAAAGTAAAAATTTCTGGATGCATTCCTTTACCATTGGATGATCTTTAAAGAAATACTTGAGTAAGGAAAGAGTGATACAGTTTAAAATATTACACAAAGATTGTGCATGTAGATGACTTCTCAGACGCCTGTCCACAGACTGTGCTTCGGGAAATGACATCGCGTGAAATCTGAAATGATATCTATGAATATCTGCTAACAGCATTACACTGAAGAGAAGAAATCGAAGAAAGCAAACTTTCCTCTTGTGTCCCATATCACAATTACCTTTTGCACTTAGCAATGAAATGGAATGCTACTTTTACAAGTCTTTATAATTATGTAAAAACGACTTCTGCCTATTTTCACACAGATTTTTGCTTTAGCAGTTTGCTTTACAAGAATCCTTCACACTATGTGGCTCCAATCATTTAGGAATTCGTAAAACTGGGACGAAATCACACGGTGAGGCAGCTTTGGGCTCTGACAGCCCTAGGCTTTGGAACAGCCTACCAGAGTATTTTAAGATGTCTAAAACTGTTGATCCAGATAATAAAGACAACTTTAAACATACCTTTTAAGCCTTTCTTCTGCCTATAAACAACTGTATTTTATTTGTATATATCTTTTGGGTTTTGTGTCGTTTTATTTTATGACCTTTTCGTTTTTTACCTTTATTTTGTACCTTTGTTTGTATTGTGAACCATGCTGCATTGCACAAAATTTCTGTATAAATAAAGCTTGATTGATTGATTGAATGGATTGATTCTGTTAAACAGCTGAACTCTAATGGAGGGTTTTAACTGTAATAGGTGCTCTGTGGGTAGAGCAGCCATCAGACAGGATACTCAAACTTGCCAGGTGCCAAACCTAGATGGATTTGAATGACCTCTTCTCATCAATATATATTCTTATGTTCTTAAGCAACTACACATAGATGATGTCACTCATGAAAAACAATAAGGGTGATTGATTTGGAATGATTTAACCTTGGTGGGATAATTAAAAATAAACATTTACAAGATAAGGTAATTTAGGATCTTCACCTACTGGTCACCAATCAAGCGTAATGACTCTTACAATAAGAGATATATGGCCCTGAAAGGCACAAACTGATCAAAGGAAAAAATAAGAAATAATTCAAACGGAATGCTTTCAATATGAAATTTTATTTTTTTAATATCTCACAGAGATCTCTTCAGATGTTAATACAACAGTATTAAATCACTAGAGTAACATAAAACACATTTATTTCTGTACTTGTTTGTTTATTTGTTTACTTAATTTCCCATAATATGAAATTGAAATAACCATCAAAATAAATAATCTGAATTTTAGGATTACAAAACATTCGTAAAAAGGGGAGGAAATTACTAACTGAAAGTAGCAAAGATGTTGCTGTGTGGACCCAGTAGCGTATCTTGAAGAATAAAAGGTGGTTACTTGCCATGTTTCTATCCCTGGATAGTAACTGCATGCACATTGTCACTGTTATTCTGCTATAGACTGGTTACAATAACACAGCAACACGTTTCCCATATACTGTGAACCCAAGATAATTCTCATTTGATTATCATCTTAATTGTTTGTTGTTATAGGTATTACTATTCATGAACAAGTATATTAGGCTGTATAACTTTGTCAAGGCTGAAAGTAATTTGTCAGGGTTATAATACATTAGAGGTTAATGCTTGAAATTGGTCTTGCTCTGCACAAAACTAAAAAAAAATTATAATAATGAGGCACAAACATGTGAGGTATATCTAATATTAAATTTGTATAAATTGACTCAACCAAAAGTATTTACAGCAATAAATCTGAATTTGACCTAGCATGGGTCAATGTTTTCCTATCAATTTCTTTTTGAGCAACATTTAATCTAACAATTAATATACAGCAAACTATAAGCAATTAAAATCAATGTACTTCTGGGTTAACTTTGTTCTTTCCTGAAGTGTGAAATGATAAAATTTCCCGCTGGGGATCAATAATGCAAATTCCGTTTAAGAAATGTCAATTAGTCTAAGCTCTCTTTTTCAGGTAATTACATTGGCTTATAAAGGCTCATTTGGATTAGTATTGACTGATGTTCACATTTTCGAGTCAATCAGCAAACATCATTGTCAATAGGAGATGAAATGACCCAAATGAGCTGTCTCTATTACAAAATGGAGTCCGGTCTAATTTACAGTCAAAATCAAACTCTGCATTCATGCTCTGTCAAATTTTTCCTATATGGGACATTAGATCCCTACCCCACCCCCCACCCACCCAACAACCACACCCCCACCCCAACCCCAACCCAACAGGATCCCACATATGCATAGCTAGAACTATATAAATGACTGGATCATTCTTTCCGGGAACATAACTTCTTTATGGACATAATATTATAGAATTCAGAACACCTGCTTTACGGCCTATGTTCTACTTTGTAAACTAACAGTTCGCTTCAACGTTATCAGTGTTCCTTAAAGCCTAAATAAATAAAGCCTGCCCTTTCATATAACTAATAATTATAAAAAGCATTAATGGGTCAGTAGAGATGCAGAGATCAAAATATCAGCTTGATGTAAGGCGATGCACTTCGGTTCACGATACTCCACTGTCCATGTTCTTCAGAAAACTATGCCGGTACCTTGTTGGTTAAAGGTGAAAGTCAATGAATGCGCATGACAGGAATGACGAGTATCCTTGCTTGAGTATCATCTTCTCACTGCAGAGTTTTAAAAGGCATCAGAGTTTTCGTTTCTGTCCTACAAAATCCAGCTCGCTGCTATAAAAAACATGAACGCACAAGCACTGGGTATGTTGCTGACATCTGAACTTAAATGCCCCCTTGAATTAAGACCTGAAAAATAAAATAAAAAGAAAAAAAAACTCAGCGCTGAAACACAACATGAAGATTAAATAAGTGAAACTGCACGCAAGTCTCCAGAGGCACCAGGTTTCTTCCTGGACCATTACAAGTTATTTCAATTTATGAGCGTCAATGGTACGCAAAAGACGAGTGTATGAACTTCTGATGAAGTGAGTAGGACAGCCATTTGTATATGATTATAAAGCTTTTACTGGCTAACTGGATCCTTTCAGCAAATAACTGTGTTTAAAGCTGTAGTGGGTAAGAATGTCATGTTGAAATATTGCCACATTTTCAGGGATCCTGAGGGAAAAGATCAGGTCCACACAGAACACGCTTCACTGTGTATTTGCCTTTGAAAATATGAGCTTTTGGACCAGGAATAACTTCTTTATTGCATGCACTTCGATATGAGAGGCTGTTCTCTCTTTCAATCAAATCGTGCCTGAGTGCTCTCGAATGAGAAGGTCAGGAGAGAGCTCGGGGGAGGGGCTTAGGTGTGAGCTGAAGGGAGAAAACAGCACTGTTGGGCAAAGGGTTGGGGAGGGGGGTCTTGATTCTTACCCCCCATAGCTTTAAATGTATTCGAAAATGGCAATATAATAGAGACATGTTATTATTTTAAAAATGAGCTTCAGGCTAGCTATTTAACTGGCTGTATGATACTGACATCAGTGTTATACTGGTTTTAAGTGTCTGCTGGTGAATATGAAGTGCTGTATTTGTGGCTCATGATTATAGCCCATTCCTTTGCCTCGTCTCAGTGTGTGGCGTAGCTTTTCGTAGGCTGGTGTGGCGAGGGCCGGCTCTTACTGGACATCTTTGGGATCCTGATTGGGCCACTGCTGCTGCCGTCCCCCCCGTCACTCAGAGTTTTGATCTCGATGAGGTAGTCCTCACCCGGGGGGAGTTCCAGCTCCACTGAGGTCCTGTTGGTTTCCACAACGCTGGTTCTCCTGTGCCAGTTCTCGCGGTACACCACCTGGTGAGGCGAGGGGGGCGGGGAGAAAGGGGACCGCGGTTAGGGGCCTCTGGCCTCGCTGGGCGTCCACACGCCATCATAAATCATGGGCAGTTTGTGGAATGGCAGCACAGAAATAAAGAATCAATGAATTTATGCATTTCCTCCTTACTTTTTTTTGCTGGTCTAGCCTCTCATAAGGGAGCGAAGAAGAAATGAGCTAAATTTGGCAATGTCCGACATGGATTATGAGCACTGTCGATCTTTGCTCCATCCACCTGATGATTAGACTTTCATATATCCTACAAACTGTGCGCGTGTCTGTCTGTGTGTGTGTGTGTTTGTGAGCTTTCGTTTATGTGTCTGTCCGTGTGTGTTTGCATCAGTGTGCTTACCAGCTGCTGAGGTGTCCTTCAAAAGCAGGCTTTGCTAACAGGTTTAGCTGAAATGCTCTTTAAGTCTAGAAGGCTGAGATCCGCTCTGACCTATCGAAGAGTGCACAAAGTTTCGGCGACATTTTCATGGCTGCCTCGTTTTTAGTGAATTCGTCCGTATCTCAGGGTGGAAAATGTTTGAAAATGTGACCCCCGTAGACATAACCGTGAGTAGCATTTCACCATTTCCCAATCTTTAATAAAAAAACAAACTTCACGCCCCTGTATTCTTCAAAGACTGATTCACTCAACTTCCTAATCAACAAACCGCCATCTGCACAGCTTCCTACCAAAAAGACCCAGACCTTTAGAAGGCGACGGAATGCTTACTCAGAATTAATATGCACGAAAATAACTAATGTCTGAACGCTTAAATGAAAATTAGATGCGTTTAAGGGATATAACAGATAAGGCCATCTTCAGAATGTACATTTCTAGTCTTCTAATGTGGGAATTGCATCTTCAGATATTGATCCAATTTTTCTGCAGGGAGTTAATAAAAGATGATATGAATTGCAAATTATTATCGGAGGTGCCCGCGTGGCTCCTGAGCCGCTCCAAAGCAGCGGGTTTGAATCATCCACAACTTCACTGAGGGGAACGGCATCTGAAGCACCCAGCTGCTTCCTTACCTCCGTTTGAATACATCTGAGCGCGCCGGCTTAATTTACCCAAAAAAATACTCGCCGGCAAATTAATTCTTTACAAGGAAGCGGGGCCCCTTTTTTTCTTACAGATTCCTGTTTCATCTCTCCCAGCATTCTTTGCTGTGTGCTGTGCTACACACTTACTGCAGACTTGCACAGGATGCTGAATATAACAACAACAACAACAAAAAACATGGCTAGATTCCTCACTCACCCTTAGTGCTGCAGGTTAGTCGCTGCCAGGTTACTCTCAGTTCTGAGCACAAGGTCTGACCTTAAAATACACTTAGCATCTGCTAGCTGAATTTTAACAGAAATGTCAACAGTTTTTTTGGAGGAGAGTGGATAGCCCTAAAGTTTACAGATAAATAAAATTCAGACAGGAAGCTCTGCCAGGAATGGCACTAGCTCTGTCCCCAAGGGTATTTTAGCATCCAGGGTAAGGAAGCATGTATACGGTATCTGTGAAGTCAGTGAGCAAAGGGTGGGCCGTCAGACAGGATCTTCAAGCTCTTGGATGGTGGGGCGGGGAACCCCCACCCCTGGAGACCTGGTTCTGTTGCTTGTTTTCACCTGTTAGCCTGGCTTCATTTAGCACATCAGTTCTCATACACCAATGCTAGCTCAATCGAAAATCGGACCGCTATAAAATGTTTTGCACAGGGAGAGGAGAGCGGCTGCGTTCAGATGTCCTTCTTGCGCTCGCTAATAAATGTAGATAAACTGTCAGATCACATAAATGATTAGGATGATTAAGGAATTTAAAGCAGAAGTTTTCATGAAATTCAGAAACAGATGTGGCCCTCCAGGAGGGACCAGGGCAGGCAATACTAATTATGATTCAACAGGCAGAACTGCATTCTGGGAAAACAGACACAGCCCTCAGTTCTCTGGGCAGTGATTTCACTGGGGAGGTTTTTGAGCTGAAGCTGCATAACAGACTTCTCCTCATACAGTATTCCTTGAACTTCAATAAATAAAATGTATTGACTATTTTATTGTGTATATTGTTAGTATTTTTATTAATATGACTGAACAAAATGTTTTGAAGGGGGAAAAAAATCATATTTCTGTTTCTCACCTTGTAACCAATCACTTCCGATTCATTGTCCATTGCCTTCACATGCTCCCAATTCAAAAAGATCTTGGAGTTTGTCAAGTTCCACTCAATATTCCCTGGTGGTTGACTTGGTGCTGAAAAATATCCAATCACACGGATACATGCTTTAATAAATTCCATCAATACTTTCAATCTACACCTCAATTACTTTTTCTTCTTTTAGTATCTCCGTCATCAGCCATGTTTAAATTGAGTCTCCACTTCTAGGATTACAATTTTCAGTGCTGCAGCAGTGGTGTAGCATGGAATTGTAAGTAGGCTTAATTTAGATGTCTTCTAAATGTATGCTATATGTTCAATAATGTTTTTTCTTTATAAGATATGTATGCTCATTTATTACTTCTTATTCCTTATGTTAAATGAAACAATCCTTTTTAAGCACCCAAACTTATGCACACACACATACACATGCTTTGACATTCACACACACACACACACACACACACACACACACCCATGCACACATGGTGAATTCCATGAAGAAGGAAAACTAATGGAGAATTACTTCAGCACGGTGAATTCCCATCTATCCATCCATCAAATTTATGCACAAAACAAACAGACCTAGTAGCTTGCTGCCAAGATGCAGGCAAAATCGCACACTGCACAAATAATATGTGTGTGCACGTGTATGTGTGTGTGTTTGTGTGTACCTAACTGTGAAGGTTCATAACTTTACACACATTTAGAGCAAAGCCGCAATTATAAGCCACTTCAAAACGAAAAGCAGCAGTCGAGAAGAATTCCATCTCAATGTCAGTGCATTCAGAGACGGCAAATCTATTAGGAACTTCAGCTAAGAATGGGTCTTAATTGCTGACTATTCATTTTACAACAACTTTAATTGCCTGCTCAGTCTATTAGCTGAAATTAGTTCACAAACACTCTCCACTGAGATGGAGAGATTTATCTTATCAGTGACTGGATCTTAAACGCTCTACTTTGTTCAGCCTCACGTTCCTTGGTATCAGATAATTACTAAACTTCAGGCTGAAACCTCGTTATTAAAATACTGTGAGCAATCGAATTCTCCCCATCTGACTGTCCTTCCTGTGGGTGCGTTAATCTGTGATGCACTTCTCAGAGTGGGTGAGGAGGGGACCAAAGCACAGAGTGAGGGCTCTTCTTTCTTTATACGCCCCTTGACTATCCACGACAATGAGAGAGAGAGAGAGAGGGAGAGGGAGAGGGAGGGAGAGAGCAAGAGGAGCAGTAGAGTGGATTTCACCTTTAGATTCCATCTTATGTTTTCCAGAATTTTTCTATTATAAAATGTAGTAAAAAATCGTATGTTATCTCAAGAGGTCAAACGAGGACTCCAGAAACCTCTTTACAGTAGTTTGTCATAATATTATGGACTAAAATTCAGAGCAATAATCTTCTAGTTCAAATCCAGCAGGGCCAGCTAGAGTACTCCAGTCAAGTTCTTAGCTCTATAAGCATTAATGGACTGACTAAATATAGAGTAATAGAGAGAAAAAGATCACGTGTTATAACATGGTTTAGTTAAATACTCATTTCTGATTGGTCCAGAGGGTGGAATATGCAAAGCAGTTCTGTGATTAGGGGTGCGGTATTTATCAATTTAATGTAGCAATTTAGCAAGAATTAGCACAAGATATGCTAGTTGCTGTCAAAACAACACAGGAGAACTATAGTGTCCAGGTTGCCATATAAACTATGAATAAAACAAACATGAGGACGATATTCTAACTGCTAACATTAAGTAGGAGATGGCTAATTGGTTTGGTTGGAAGATAATATCTTCAGTTTGCATTAGGTATTGAAATGACGTGAAACATTCAATTCCATTGCACCTGTGGTTTTAAAACACATAGTTTTATCTCTGGAAAGTGACCGTGGTACAAGTATGGCAATGAAGTTTGAAGAAATGACTGAACTTTGTGGAGGAAACACTCTCTAGCCTATATATTGGGAGTCTTCTTCACCGCAGCGGTGCACAGTAATTTTGCATAACAGGGTTCTGTTACATTCTCTTATCCCTTGTACTCATGTGACGAGTGACTCACGGGGCTTCTTGGTGGTGACGTTGACGGGGGCACTGGGAGGGCCCGTGCCGGCACTGTTGTAGGCCTTCACCGCCACCAGGTAGGAGGTGCTGCCCTTCAGTCCGGTGATGTTGGCCATGGTGTCCGTCACTCTGAGCCTCTGCGCAGAGCTCTCCAGCTCCCCTTCCTCCCAATAAAGCACCTGGGAAAAAATGAGAAGAAGATATTTATCTTAGGGGCCTCCTTCCTGCCTTTGGTACTGTAAGAAAGCACAAACTTTTTAATTTTATTCCAGGGCTCGATGACATCGAAAGGTCTATTAGTCCTCATGGGTTGAGTGTGATTGTGTGGTTTGTGTCGATAAAACTGAGGAACCAGGAAATGCTATAAATTATGGTTAAGTGATGAAGTGAGCGGATTGGAGCCACTGGGGCTGGCGCGGGGGCCGCTTAACGCTTAAAACATGGGCTACTCGTGAAAGATCGCTCCAGCTGTGGCAGGGGGTAGGGGGAAGGGGGGGGTCAAAATTCTCTGAGTCAGATGTTTGAACTTGACAAGAACGCCCTCCTTTTGGTTTTGAGAGAGTCTACCCAGAGTGACACGCTCACTGTCAGTTGGGAATACCAAAACATTCCTATCAGCTGTTTTTATTCAAGGTGATATTCTGCGAGAGCGCGCATTGTCCTCTAGATGTCAATCCTGGTAATACAGATATCATATCCGCGGTACGTTGGTTCATTGTCGTTCATTGTCCTACTTTAGTGTTTCTCAAAACTTAAACCGTGGGCTGCACACAGCCCAGTCTACATTGTGGTGTGTGAAAAGTGGGAAAATATTAAAAGCCATTTCTTTATGCTGCTAGAGACTGGCGTCTCAATTTATAATAACCAGGTGATTACTGTATTAATGTTTGTTGATAGATTTGTAATTCCTATTGGTGTGATCTGTGCGTTCATTGTGCCCCGCATAAAACATTATCGCTGTGGAAAGGGGCGTAGTTCTGAAAGGGTGAGAACCAATCCCATACCTCATAACCAAGAACTCTGCCACTGCTGGACTTCCAGGATACTGGCTCCCAGAACACCCCAATTTCAGACGCAGACAGGGTCCGAGGCCAGATCCACGAAGGGGCTACAGCAGGCTCTGTGGAGAGATGAGCGGAGATTACAAAGATAATAAAAAATACAGCCTATCATAACTGAACTCATCTTTTCTCTCTACATATCTTGGCAGGACTCACATACTAATACAAAGACTTTTAAAGATTTGCTTTATATTGAACATTTTACCAAACTAACAATTCTTCCAAAACATGACACAAGTAATCACTGACCTTGAACTGAATTTGTGCTGAAAAAAAAATGTCCATTTTTTTTTTTACCAAGAGGAAAAAAATGTCCATTTTCAAATGGAGTTCAACAATCAGGATGCATTTTGAGTGAATCTAGGCCAGTGAGTGAAAATTCCAAACATAATTAAATAACTTAATATAATGACTTAATATATTAATTTAATTTGAAAGAAGATAAATTCTGGCACTTTCCAGGACAAAGGACTTCAAGAGCGTCACCGTTCTTCTATAATCTTTGTCTTATTTTATGGTTTGCTTTGAAACCACAACCTTGTGTAAATGTACTTTCATTTTTTCACTTTTTTCACCAGTTAACTGAACTATGCATTGAGTCTCACCCAATTAGAAACTACCCAGGAGAAAGTGGCTTCACACATATCCCTTTTTTCTTGAGGTTATTAGCCTTTGGTACTTTTTACACCGCAGATGTAACACCAATCGCATGTTGCTAATGGCGGTGGAGGATGGTTCAATTCACAAACCTGCAGGCCACCAGGCCAGAGGAGTTCTTTATAGAACAATGACACAGGTGAGTTTATATGGATTACCCATTTCATAGCCATAGCTAAGTTTATCACAGGACTTAACTTTAACAGTGTGGCTGGCTGTGACCAACACATAAATGCACTTTTTGATTGAACTGCAAAAGTGCATTTCTTTTCCTATATTTTAGAAAAAAAGGCTACAAACACTGATAAGTAATAAAATCAAACAGCAAGATTATCCCTGGTTCAGCCAATGTTATAAAAATGTGAGTGGGTGGGGGTGGGGCTGTTAACACTGTAATGTCGTACAGGTACATTATCCCCATCATTGTGAAGGGACATTGGAGATATTTTCGCCAAGAGGGAGGAGTAAGAACTCTTCCATCAACGACTAGCTTTTCAATCCCAGCTCACACCTGCTTGGCTTCAGCAGTTTACTGCTCATGGTATGGCTGTTAGTTGACTTGACTGAGTGTGTTCATGCTGCTGGCTCAATGTATTTTGGAAGGTGAGCCTGCTTAACATACACTCCTCCAGTAATGGACCAAAGAAAATACAGGGGCAATAGCTGTTAAAATATTTCAGAAGAAATGAACTGACCTTCTTCGGCAGAGTAGACTGTGGTCACATGACTGAAAGGGCCTTCCCCTATGTTGTTGAAAACGCCCACTTTCACCTCAAATGGGGAGAGGGGTGGGATGCTTTCGTTTTTGAAGACGTATGTTGAGGCGTCAGCAGAGGCAACCACTGTCTGTATCCATGTTGTCGTGCCAACAGGACGAAAAGCGACAACATACCCAAACCCCTCCCCATTCTGTATCTCCTCTGGGACAGGCTGTGAGAGAGAGAGAGAGAGAGAGAGAGAGAGAGGGAGAGGGAAAGAGAGAGCCAGTGAGAGAGGGACAGAGAGAATAGACTTTGTCACTTCTTCATTAGACAATGGGTGCAAACACCTTTTAAAATCTGCTACATCAAAATGTTCTGTTTTTAATGCCAATGCAAAGATTTTGGAGGACAATACTGAAAGAAGCTGTACATATGTCATACATATTTATATAGTAAATGTAGGAAGACAAGCATTATTTTGCACATTGACATTTTTTGCCATTCTTTCATCTTCATGTTCTCCATTTAATGTTGCAGGGGACAGAGCTGTTTTTTTTTCTTTTCGTTTTCTGAAGGCGAGCGGTAGAAACGGCAAAGCTTTCCTTTAATTACAGCTGTCTCATTCAAACCGTGTCACCGTGGAGAATTACATCAAAATTCCATTCATGTTGCTTTAAAAAACATCCTGTCACAATGAGGAATTTTTTTAATAAGTCGATGATCCTCTTACCTCCCACAAAATGACGAGTTCGCATCGGCTCCCTCCACCTCCGCTCACATTGGCTGGGGCGACTTCAGGCACTGCATAAGAGAAAGAGCACCGCGGATGACTATAGGTACCCAGGGATGGGCCTGTGCCATTGTCATTGGTGGAAAACTCCGGCTTCAGAAAGTAAAAGTCCTACCATGTATTTGTTCTGCCCATTCACTAAAACCAGGTGAGTTCACTAATCAGCTAATCTATCAGGCTGAAGAGCTGTGCTGATTAGAATCAGCTGGTTTAGTGCATGGGTGGAACAAATATATATTCATACTTTACTTTCTGAAGCCATAGCTTTCCACTTCTGGCCATCATGCTAACACACGTGCCTTGATGTACACTGTAAACCCAAAATAACATTGCTACAGCTTCATGGCTGGACCTATCACTTGAAAAGTTCTAGAAGGTGCCATTCAGACTCAATACAAGAATGTGAAAGGCCAGAGCAGGGGTTCCTGTAGTTTAACTGTCTCTGAAGTGAGGATACTATGAGTTCAATTGGGATCAAAAGTACTGTACCAGATTAGCATATACTTTATCAGAGTTAACTCGACACCACACGTGTGGATTTGTGGAGTGCCTCATTACAAGTCGGGGGGAGTTATGGGGGTCAGGGAGGGACGTGGGCGCGCTCTGTGGGAAAGATCTGATTTGTCGTCTCTACGTGTAAAGACACCACTGACGACCCACTCCCTGGGGACCAGCGGATCAAGGCAAATGCACAGTAAGCTGCCTTAAAATAGACACTTTCACATCGCTGCCTTATGGCCTGCGTGGGTTACTTCTGAGGGTTCCTGTTGATGCAAGCATGAATTAATCATATCTGAGTTTCCCCAGCACTGCGATAAACAGCCTCTACGCCTTTAAATAATATGGAACTGTCAGTCGGCACACATTTATTACCAAGAGGAAAAAGAAGACATCTATGGAATCGCATTTATACCGTAAGCATGAGAAACCTGATAATTATACAACTACTTTCCTTTTTTCATTCTTCAACATGATTGTCAATGATTGCCCAATTAACGAGCTGACAGTACATGAGAGAAAATAGTTATTGTGCGATTGCACACACAAACCATCATCAACAAAAGGAACAGGGGAATCAAATCTAGCGTTTTTCAATTTGAATTGTTTGTTGTAGAAAAAGATGAACTGATAAGACAAATAGAATCCAAACCATTGCTATCAAAACTGTTGTGGCGTAAGGTTGTTCAAAAAACCAGATTCATCAAGGGAAACAGGGCAAAGTGATTTTTAATTGTGATTGTTAATTGTGTACAAAAAAATGACCTGATAATTCATATGTATGGCAAAACATTATATCAGAATAGTTAACGTGGGGATTGTGCACAAGCCAGATTCATTAGGGGCGGCGGGGAGATAAAAACCCATTTAATCCGTGAGGCTGATCGGTCTCTCAGGGAGGGAGAGGGCAGTGGAAGGGGGGGCGTACCTGCAGCTTTGGTCCGTAGCAGCTTGGAGGGGGGGCTGGGTTCTCCCACCCCCACGCTGTTGCTGGCCACCACCCTGAATTCATAATCCACCCAAGGGCTCAGCCCAACCACCGTTGCATGCAACATCTGTCCAGGTACAGAATCGGGAACTAGGATTAAAGAATTAGAGTTGAAATACGGACCTGTTCTCACCCTTCGAAAAAAAATGCAGACAAAAACACTGCATAAAGATACACAGCATCCTGTTAGCTTATTCTTTTTTTTATTTATATATTTATCTCCATATGGTGCGTCTTATCGAAAAAGATTAGAGTGGAAGTCACAGAGGGAAAGCAAATTATTCGCTATTCCCTCATCCGCTACTGTGTATCCTCCTTTGGGTTGCACATGCCTGCTAGCAGTTCTTAAAAGATAAAAACACATATCCGCAAGGCTCTGGACTGAAATTGCACTGGTTTGCTGTGTCCAAATGTCGGTATATAGAAGGCCAGAGTCAAATATGAATTTGAAATACCTTGGATTTTTTATAACTTTTTACTGCAAAAGTTTGAACATGTATATATCCATCCTAAAGAATTTCAAGTAACTAAACAACTGACAGCTAACTAAACAAAGGCAGCCAAATGAAAGAATAGTTTTATGCAGAACATGAAAAAAGATGCTTATTTCAAACAGGTATGTGATCCACAGCAAGGTAAATAGAGCGGCAGTGTATGAGCAGTTTGTTTTAGTACCTGTTCTGACGGACTGCCAGCCGATGGAGAAGGGAGTCCTCGCTTGCACGTTGTACATGGTGACCGGACTGCGGTTGTCACTCCCTGCCCCCCAGGAAAGCCGAGCTGTGGTGTCCGTAACTTCCTCCACGGTCAGGCCCTCCGGTGCCCCAGGAGGCCCTGTCATCCAACGCGCCAGGAGAGAGAACCAAAGAGAAACGACTTTCAGGAGCTCCGGTCATGCCAGCCAACAGGGCACAACAAGGTTAGAGATGCGTCCTGCCAAAGCAGACATTTCCAGCCACAAAAGGGTAGAACGCTTAATATTCAAGACGTGAACATGAGACCCTTCAACGGATGATGGAAATACAATAAAATTCAAGGAACAAGAGGTGCAGGATTAATGCATTGATTTCAGATACTCGTGCGGTCATTATTTCACACCGTGGAGCGGCTGCTATTTCCAGATAAAGCAATGAAAGCAGAAAAATGGTGTGGTTTTCTAATTTCTGACTCTATTAATGTGGCAATAAAGCTCAGAAAAAAATGAAAAAAAGAGAGTAAGATCCCACCGCAGAAAAAGCATACCTCTTACGATCAGGTCGGCTGCGGCAGAGACACTGTCCACCATGGTGTGGACCATGCAAACGTATTTCCCAGCATGCTTTAGCTGTATGTTTCTGATCATCAGATCTCCAGCAGGTCCCTGCAAAAAAAGAGAAAAGGAGAATGCAGAATAGACTTATTCTCCAGTCCTGTAGAGCTGTACTGGGATTTGGTGTGTTCAGCACTCAAGTGATTCACATCATTGATTGTCTGAAAAGCCAAGTCCACACACCTTGATTCCAAGGCCTAAATTGACTGCTGATTGCAGAAAAACCAAAAAAACTGACAGACTGCAGCACTCCGGTACTTGGGTTTTAAACCCCCTGATGGATTTTTACCTGGGAATTTAATTGTGAATGACACTTTCCATTTCAGATGAGGCAAAAATAAGACAGGTCATTCACTGGACATTAATGTAATGGGTAAATATTCACTGGCAAAAAAGAAAAACAAAATAAAAAAAAAATTGACTGAAAGCCAAATCCTTCAGTGCAAGTCAGGATCATGTAAATTCTATGTTGACTTAAAGCCATAAGCTGGAACTGGCTGTTCTTTTCCATCGCTCTCTCTCTCTCTCCCTCTTTCTCACGCGCCATGCCGTTCTAGCCAATCAGGCGGAGGTGCTGAACTAGGTCTCAGGCCTGTTCTTATCGGTGCCGGCCCAGAAGCTGATTCTCATCTCGCTCTGGGAAAGCACATCCCTAGCCTCCTGGATTCAGCAGCCGGGACAGCGACGCAGATGGAGCCAGGAGCCAATGTGCTTCCGCCCCCTCCGGTTCTCAGATGAACGATTCCCTGAATTTTAACCGCTCATGTGATGATGTGCAGGGCTGACATTGTCAGTCCTGTGTAGATAGTTCCAGCAGGTCATTGTGTGTTCAACAGACTAGGAAATAAATCCTGCAATCACGCAAGTGTGCGCTTCTCCGTTCATGCGACTGTCAGGTGATTTATTTGAGGCTCTTTTCGCACAGGCATGCGACTTAATGGCGGTCCGTCTCATGGGCGACGGATCGCGCCCGAATCTCGTGTTTAATCAAGCAAAGTGTTTGCACTTGTTGAGCGGAGCGACACGTGCGTGTGTGCACAAGGCGTTCGAGAGGCCCTCCCAGGTACATACCCCTCCGATCATCTCGAAATGATCCTGTCTGCTGAAATCAATCAGCTTCCCGTTGAAGAACCACTTGAAGGTGGGGTCCAGAGAAGGGTCTTTAGAGACTTCGCACGGCAGGACGATGCTCTCCCCTACTGTGGCGTCCATGTTCAGGGGTGGGACTGTGATCTTTGTGGGCTCTGTAAAAAAGACAAGCAAATACATAATCATTATGATGGGCATTATGGTTATGATGGTTATGATGATGAAGCTTTGTTACTGATATGTGGTTTTTAGGGATGCACCGAATTCTGGGCCGATGTCGAAGTTTAAAACAATAACTTGGTTGATAGCCGATGTTGATATCGATGTTTTTTCAGTTTATTTTTGCTTATTTATTCCCCCTTTTGTGCCAGGGAAACAAAGACATCTTCAGCACAAAAAATAACTGAACTGTTCTAAAGTCTTTCAGCCCTTCATCACGCTATCTGTGAATGAGCACAAATAAAGTCATACAAATGTATATAACGACCTTTAATATAACCTTCTTTCACATTTAGCCAGCACAAAATTGATGCGACACAATAGATAAACACCGGCCACTGCCATCGGTGAATGTCAGCTTATTTGTCGATGGCAGTCAACAAGGCGAATATCGGCCATCACCGATGTACGACCGATACACTGGTGCATCCCTATTGGTTTTTCTTTGCCAATGCACAATGCAACAGTAGTTCTGCTCACACCTCCTCTATGAATGATCTGTGCAAAACACATTACACATTCGTTCCGGTTTGATAATGGCAATTGCATGATCTATGATCGGAACCTGGACCCAATCAGGCTTCAGAGCTGCAAAATGAGGACGTGACCTTTAAGGTGGCCTTTGTAGTTCTTTTGTAGTCAACAGCTTTTTTCCTCTCCATGCACCAACAAGTGAAACACTGGCTAACCCACTTTTACACTCAGCGCATTGAGCTAGGGATGTTAAAAACGAGATTTCTATTATCATTCACTACTTATCAAGTTATAATAATATATAGGATATTTATGCTAGTGGAAGGCACAATAATATTAAAATAATGTATGAACATTATATTTAGCCATGCTGTATAATGAATATCAGTACTCATGAAGCATGATGGACCAATCAACATCCATTCCAGCACTGGCGCTATCCATTTTTATAATTGCCATTAGAAAACACCACCTGGAATAGGCCAGAACCGCTCTGGGCCACTTAGGCATTATTAATCAAACAAAATCCAGCAAGTTTTCTCAAAAGGCTATTAAGTCTATTCTCATGGACCCAGATGAAGACGCCCATTGTCATATTAAATTATTTATATTATTAGCTGATGTCCATAGCTGTGGGGGGTGGGGAATTAAACAGCTTATGTTTTACATATATTACATATTTATAGCACCAGATATAGAGAAGAAATTTAGGTAAAGAATTGTATTCAGAGGGCTCAATGACAATTCTCTGCCTGGGATTTTAATATGCAGTCACGTGTGTGTGTGTCTGGGGTGTGTGTGTGTCTAAGGTAGAGTGAATGATGACTAAAGGGTTTTTAATGCAGCACTGTGAATGAGTGCTTTTGGAACACATTTTATAACACGCACTGTTTTATTTTTGAGAATGGATCTATTGCGAGTATGTAGAGTGTTCTAATGAGGAAAAGGAAAAAAGAAAACAAAGGCTTGTAGAGCTATCATGTGTGCAATGCAGAAACTTGTCGGGGTCCCAGTGGAGAAACAGATGTCCCTTTAAAAATTCATGAGGCTATGTGGGGGGATCAGCGTGACCTTTCCAAGCTTACGTAAAAGCATTTATTTTGTCTGACTGTAGCATAGCATGTATGAATCACGCAGACCCAGAGATTGATGCCTAATTTTAAAAAAAGGCCTAATTAAAACAAGGCCTGATTTCTCAATGTAGAAACTGGGCCGTTGCCTTGAGCCCCGACAAAACTCCCAGGGCTAGCACAGATGTCATGTTAAAACACCCAAAAAGGCTTTGACGTGAAAACCCTCAATTGCAAATTACAGCAACAAGTTAGTTTTAAATATACTGCTGCGGTTTTTAATGCGAAAATTTAAACTCTTTGCAATCACACTATCAAATGATGGAAAAGTATATGTGTAGCCATTTGTTATTACAACAGCCAAATTTTAAAATTGCTACAGCTGCACTTTTTTAATTAAGAATTGTAAACGTATGAGAGCTAGAGGAGGGAACAGCAGAGTCTTTTCCGCTATAGATGCCAGAGATTTTCCCCATTTTTTCCGTGTATGACCAATAACTCATAGCTGCCAGGGTCCAGGATGAGTTATGCCTCTGTCAGGCCAGCAGGAACATAAAACAACTATATATTTCATTATCAATTTCATGCTTGGGTTATTAGTTTTTTTTTCTTCCTGGCTGGTTTGAACCATCTGCTTAAAAGGCACTGAAATTTTCCCCTGTCCGAAAAATGGGTACCTTTAACCACCAGGGTTCCGGTACTGCTTGACGCTCCAAAAGGATTCCTGGCCACGCAGGTGTATCGGCCTCCGTCCGCTTTGCTAACATTGGTGATCCTCAGGCTTCCATCTTCCAAGATGGTCTGCCTGAATGGGGAAAAGGAAGTTTGGAAAACTTTTACAGACAGGAATGACTGAGAGGGGGGAGAGAATTTGAAAACCCAGGAGAGAAGATAAATAACATTTGGGTAGACATGGGGGAATTTAAGTGGTAGAATAGTTTTGTCATTTTTCCCTAAAAACTACAATCACCTTCTTTCTGGACTGAGTGCAAATGATTCAATGTTTGGAAACCACTTCTTGTTCTTTAAAAGAAGGTGTATGCAAATATTCTGTATTTCAGACTCATTTCCCATCATTGAACGAAAAAAGCCACCTGTCCCTCATGCCTCGGTCTGTAGGAGTTTGTGTTTTCCCCTTTTGAAAAAAAAAAAAAAAAAAACGAAAATAAAAATTTCTTGCGCAGAGCAATTTTCGTGTTTTAAAGCAGAACAGATTTGCAGTGGGCCTGGCACGGCATTGACAGCAGAAAAGATTAAATGTGTGTATATTAATAGGATGCACGGCGGGGACGGTGAGACCGCAGAGGAGAGAGGAAGGAGAAGAGCCGCGTATTATGAGGAGATGAGTCAAACCGAAATGAATCTTTACCTGCCGCCTTATCATCATACAACATGTGTGCGATGCTATCAACTCACTAAAAGCCATTTCCAAAAGGTAATGAAATAAGATATGAATATAGAGCGGTCTCACTTGCAGGGGGCCGTCTGGGTCTGAGTGAAATCCCAGAGATGGAGGAGGATAGCACAAAAAAAACCGTATATCTAAATCGCTAAACACCGCAGAGAGCGCTCTTTGTGCCGATGGAATGTGTACCATTGTTAAGGATAAAATCCAAACCATTAGCAGTTTTCTGGTACACATTTAAAGGTCGTTCACGAGGCAAATTAAGAGTGGCAGGGTTGCCACGAACAAGACATAACAGATTAGGTGTTTATCATGGCTACCTTTGCAATACAAAAGAAGACATTTCAGTTACAGCATTGTATTTAGCGTAGAATTTCTCTGTAGGGGTAAGGTAATTGACACAAGCAGTAGGTGATTCCAGAAAATCATTGTTGGGATAAGGGTTGCAGACAAACAGACGCAAATAAAATCAACATAACTATCAGCCCCTGAGACACTAACAATGTCACAACTCACTGTAACATGTAAAAAACAAAAATATCTGTTACATTCATTTTACAATTCATATGCTGAAGCTTATGAAGCCTGAAACTATGTCTGACAATGGGTTCTGATTTTATTGACAAAAGTATAAAACATTGAGTTTTGAATGCATGTCAATAACATGACCTGAAGGGTAATGAGCTGTAAAAACAAACAAACCCAAATAAGTATTTGTTTTCCAAAGAACGCGCTAGCCGTGTGTCGTGATGCATCTGTATTCTCGCCCAGATGCGATGACTACATAATCAGTATGTTCTGCTTCTCTCTGAGGCCAGCTTGGTGGAATATGAGACCCAATCAATGGTTTTTATTTTCTTTGCATGTTGGGGCACGTCCAGTGATTTACGAAAGGAGCGCTGAAATGTGGCAGTGCATATTGACTGGCATCGGAGCTCTGAAAGACGAGCGGGCGAACGGAGGACCGGCGGCGTGGGCTCTGAGGCCTTCTGTTTGCGCTTCATCAGAGACTGGCGTGCCATTCACACGTTGTCGCATTTGGGGAGGTGCATGCTGGGGTACTGAAACACCAGAGAGGCGAAAATGAGCTCTCAGTTGAGCCCACTCCTTCTCTCTCTCTCTCTCTCTCTCTCTCCCTCTCTCAGTTGATGTTCTAGACCTCTGAGGGGATAGAGACCATTTCCGCTGGATAAGAGATGAAATCATAACCTGTTCTGTGACCTTGCCAGGCCCTGGTGAATCGCCATAAGGAACCTCTTATTTGATTGAGCTCTGTGCTCTACCCATAATGCACTCGCTCTGGTTAAATCCAGGCCAGAGGGGGTGAGGGGGCGCAACAGGCCCAGCGTTTTGCCCAAGGTCTCTAGTGGTCACCCGCAGTGTGAACTTGCCCCGAGTAGGGTCAGGGCTAAGACCGTGGCTGTCCCCAGCATGGTCTCTGACATACCACTGGGTAACACTCTCTGAATATGTTGGATAAACTGTGTGCAGTTCCAGTGTCTGCAAATATTTCCCCAGTGGAAGATTATTTCAGTGCTAATTTGCCATGCCGAACCAGCAGGGACCCGCTGGAGCAGGCAGGCCATGCTCACAACCAAATGAAGCCATGGGTGATAAGAAAAGCCATTTCTGCTGAAAGACACGATGACTCCACCCACCACTGATGGACAGACAGCGTGGTCTGTTCACAGAACAGCCTTGCTCTTAGCTACCTTAATGAGTCATAGCCATCCAGCCACGCCCCATGGCCTGGGCTGTGATTTGCATGCATGGCTATGGGCAGGGTCAGATGGGCGGAGCTCTGTGTACCTCTTACTATTCTTCAGGGTGTCTCCACCCTTCCTCCAGGAGTAGGAAGCTCTGGGAGACGCGTGAGGGCGGCACTCTATGACCACTTCCCCTCCCCTCTGGACCAACATGGACTTCTTTACCGGGCTTTTGGAAAAGTCGGGTGGAGAGGCTGAGAGGAAAAACATGTTTTTAGCCTGCAGAAAAGGGACAGCACATGTAGGCATAGATGCCAAGTACATAATGACCGATAATTATGATGATAATTAGTATATATTTCATGACTGCTAACACACACTTAATAAAACTTTGGTCTGCTTAATCAACATCACCTTGGTAACAGAGCTGCAGTCAGAAATCTGAAACTGTATTATCACTTCTCATTGTTTTCATCTATTTTTCACATACTTTCTTTCCCACCGGTGACACAGATGGCACAGATAGACCCAAAACTCTATTGGATAAACTGTCAAACAAAATGAAAACATTTAGTGACAGCTGATAGAACTTAACTGTATACCCACATCTCCACCTGTGTGAAATATCTTGAAAAGGTACAATTGTTAAATCAGCTATCAGGTCTTATTCATCC
Source organism: Albula goreensis (assembly GCA_022829145.1). Taxonomy (NCBI): domain Eukaryota; kingdom Metazoa; phylum Chordata; class Actinopteri; order Albuliformes; family Albulidae; genus Albula; species Albula goreensis. The sequence continues at coordinate 27,468,021 of CM040754.1, read as the reverse complement.
ATAAAAGATATCCACCTAGGAGTTACTATTTGCAAGCATGGATCAAAGGTAGGCCAAAGGTATTTAAACAAGGAAGGAGGAGAGGACATAGAAGAGGAGTTTGAGGCATGGTGGAGGAGTAGCTGCTGAGGAAGCACTAATTTTGGATGAGATTTGGGACACCGTCTTTACATATCCATGACTGAGGCTGGGCAAAGGAACCAGTCCAATCTGACCTAGAGCACTGTGGTAAGTCATAATGTTATACCACTCTGTATTTCAGCTTTACTGTGTTGTACAGCTGACAGAACAATATGCTGTATGTCAACAGTAATGAAGGTATTTCACAGAATTTGCAGATTACTTCAGAATCTGTAGGAAGATCTCCATTGCTGATCTGCTGCTGTACAGTATTTATGGTGCCTTTTTTGGACATGTATCCTTCACGATCTTCCTTTGCTCGCTTTTGTTTTTACTGTCAGGTCATATAGCACTTTTGAGTTTTTGATGGAGGACATGAAAAAAGGGGGAATTACAGAACAACATCTGATACAGTAAATAAAAATTTTATTTCTGAGTGCTTCTGACTTCAGGTGAAATTCTTTCCTTGATGGTTATCTTTGGTCATTCTTTCATAGGAAACAATGCAGTCCAAGAGTTGAGCCTTGAATTGAATGTCCTAATTTTTCTTGGTGCATGGGTCTAAAAAAGTAAAAAGTACAGTTGCAGAGTGGAAAGAGATTGGTAAATTGGTTGGTAAAAGTGGTCTTCGGTAAAATAAACATTGGAGAAAAGAATACAGTCTATGCTGTGAAATGCTTGCCTGCACTTTTGGCACATACTATAATTATGTAAAAGAAAGAACACAGGCACACAGCACAAATAAACGTTGAATAGGTTCATATTGATAGCTGTATTTTTCGGCCCTTGTGTAACGGTTGATTGAAAGAACATTTGAATTTAATCACAAATTGTATTGTTTGATGGAAGTATTAGCTTGTTGGCGTGTTATGAATGTTTTGTGAGTGTTAAGAGCATTTTGTAAACAAAATGTATAATTTTGTCCCTTTTTGGGCCTGTGTGTTAACTGTTTTTAAAATGTGACTTCTGAATGGAAGAATGAGCTCTAGCAAATGAGAAAAACTGTACACAACTTTTTGAAAGTTTTCAGATTAATTAACCAGCAATCATAAACCATCATTTACACATGCCATAAATCTACTTTAGCCCACCCTCAAACTTCCTTTTTAACTTTTTATGATTACAGGACATCTCATTTTGTCTGTGTAGGTGTGAGTGTGTGTGTGTGTGTGTGTGTGTGTGTGTGTGTGTGTGTGTGTGTGTGTGTGTGTGTGTGTGTGCTTAACTCTTATCCCTGACATCCTGTCTGCTCAAGGAGAATCTGAAAATGAATGCTTCACTCTTACCAACAACCTTGAGTTCAGCACTCGCATAAATCACTCCATGGTCATTCTCAGCCAAACACTGATACATCCCAGAGTCCGTCAGGTTCAGGTTAGAAATGGTTAATCTGCCACCTTCTGCCTGCATTCGGTCCTGCTGATAAATAATGACAAATAAAATACATTTCATTAATTTATTAATACACTTCCTTCTCCATTCTGTAGGCCGATATAGTAAAGTGTTTGTAAGAAATCTCCATATTGATGTACATTGACCAATGTAAACATTAGTCCACTTCTGCATGTCCAGTGAAGCTAATTTACCTCAAATGATTGTATGACATTTCCTAAAATGGTTTTATCAGACAAGATCTATTCTCATAAAAATGCACAATATTAAGTGTGATCTTAAACAGTATTAAAATGGACAGTATTAAAATGGACTGGATTTCACAGAATGTCCTTTAATGACTGATCTTCATTTCCTTATAATTTCATAGGCTGTTATACTACAAATAAATTTATGCGGAACTATCTGTCAATGAATGGTTTGGACTGACAACAATTGTCGCAATTGCTATAAGCAGGTAAAGGATATCTGCCAGAGTAATAAAGTATGTCTGAATTCGTATTCGGTGTCCTAACAAAATTGTCAAAACATGCTCATTTAGAAAACATTGCGTATGTATATGCGGCTGTCTAAAATACAGTCTGTATAATAGTAAGGTATTTAGTGTTCTTGTAGAGAAATGGGCTTGTAACTGATGGTTTGCAGGTTCAATTCTCAGGTGATGCACTGCCATGGGACCCTTAAAGGTGCTTAACCTGAAGTAATTCAGGAAGTATTCAACTGTGTAAATGGGCTGTATGTGTAAAAACAGTAAAAAGTCTGTATAAGTCGTTAAACATTAAGGTGCTTGTCTTAATGTTGTTATGCAATGCAGCGTTCATCCATGGCATTTCTCTCACCCCTGGATCAATGGGCTTTCCGTTCTTCAGCCATCTGTATGTTGGCCTGGGCTTTCCGCTCGCCCTGCACTCCCACAATAGATCAGCTTCTATAGACATATAGGCGTCTTTCAACGTCTGGGCCCAATGCAGGTGCTCTGCATCTGAAAGCACACAACGTACAGCTTACATTTCACCAGATATCAATGTATAAAACATTTACTTATCATAAATATAAACCTCATGGAACAAATATAATAAAAGTAAGGTCACCGTCCAATTTGACCACAATGCATTTTGTCCTCAACTTTTTGAGTAATATATTTTTTTTTTTTTTTTTTTTACTGGCACAAAAGGACGAAGCACACTGAGGTTAGATTGCACAGGGGCCTACGGCCAAAACTGTCATAACTTGAATGTCACAAACCATGGCCCAATATTGCAGTAATGTGAATAGGCTGGCTGATATTGCCTCTAGCTGCAAGCGGTATTCTGTTTTTTCATGCTCCGCTGGCTAACAGCAACATTCTTGTTGGCAAAGCAACGGCTTAGCATCCTCAAAAACCACAAAACAGAAAGGTTAATTGGTACAAATTAATTCCAGATTATCCTGTCTTCATAATACCCTCTCGCAGAGCGCGAAAACTGTTATTAAACCCCAGACTTTATAATTAGCAGAAGAGCCATTTAATTAGACTTGCTTTGCTGAACTTTGACAATAAAAACAACTGCACCCATAGCTGGGTTTCCATTAGGAATATTTAATTATCTACTGTCTTATCTGAATACTGTTTCTTGACACTGGTACACTTAAAAATGGTACTTCCAAGAAAAATTACAAACAGTAAAAATAAAAATAAAAGTACACACTTGTACATTAAAATATACATATAGTCACTATAAGTTATTACTTATTACACCTTGACAATCATATCTTATTATTACACTTTCAGACACAATAACTATTCATAATTTTATTGTTATTTAATTGTTATTACTTTGAGGCCAGAGCATGTTCATTGGAAATATGACAATTTCTTTTTTGTTTCATCTCCACTGGATGGATTTTGGTTGACCGTACCATAGAAAATCAGTCGGCCCTTGGCAAGGTTTCGTCCTCTGGGATTCTCTGCGATGCACTCGTATACACCTGCATCTTCTGGTCGGAAATATGGGATTTCTAAGACACCGTTGGAGTTGTTGATTTTAATCTTGCCAGGAAAGGGATTTCCATCTGCTCGGCGCCATGTGATGACCGGCACGGGGCTGGAGCAGGTCAAGCACAAATGTCACTGCAGCCACGTGCTGCATGGCTCCACACTCACAAACACACACACACACACACGCTCATACACACATACACATATACACACACATGTGTGCACACACAGTGACACACACACACAAAACACACACACACACAGTCATACACACGTATACACACAACACACATACAAACACACACTAACACAACACACACTCACATAAACAGTCCACACTCACACACACACACATATGAACACAACACACACTCACATAAACACTCCACACACACACACAACACACATACAAGAACACACTAATACTAAAACAACACGCACTCACATAAACACACACATAACACACATACAAAAACACACACACACACACACACAAACACACACAGAAAATGCCTCATCCCAACACAGAAGGTACTATTATTGCACAGGAGATGCTGGATTCATACTTTGGCTGCGCTCCAGAACCTTTCACTTCATGCAAGATTAGAGCTGCAAGCAGCACACACACACACATATAATCTGCAAGGCTTCTGGAGGTGCATTTAAAAAACCGAAATGCATTATTTTTTGGCATTTAGAAATGGATTTAATAAAAAGAGTAAACCAGTGACCAATTTGATACTTCCAGGCACGCTGCAACTGACAACTTGTAATTCAGAATTCTGTATTTACTGTTTCTGGATTTGGCTTTTATCATTATTACACTGTTATTATTTTAGGGACAGCTGTGGCTGTCATAAACACCATAAACACAAATGTGACTGTACGAAGGGAACTGAAGGATCATTTGCGTATGCATGCATCTCTAAAGCAATCATTTGCTCCCACCCCCATTATGGTGTCCTTAAAAAGCATCAGCCGGCATGGCAATGACATAGAAGAGACCTACTTTCCTAAGGCGAAGCACTCCAATTTCACTGACGATCCTTTGGCAACGTGACTCGTTTCCGCGAACTGGACCTCTATCTTTGGCTCGTACTCCCCCATGACGGCTGCACGGGTAGAGGAATAAACAAATAAAGGGACAAAGAAACAAACACGGAAACCGATCGTGCTGAAGTTTCACATTCAAACTTTTAAAAAAATGCAGAGAGAGAGAGAGAGAGCCTTCTTAGCAAAATTTATGCTGAGTGGATGGAAGCATCGTTTGGTATAAGCAGGGGATGTCTGATTTAGTATCCTGGGGTGGGAAATTTGCCTGCTGATAGCTTTTACGGAAGTGTTATCTCGGGGTGTTGGGAGGAGATGGTGAGAGGGGTTACGGGGTGTCACGAAACACACATCTGCTCTGACTTTGGGGTGATGTGTTTGGGGAGTGAGAGTACAGCAGGGGTACCCAGCTCCAGTCTTTAAGATCCACATGTTTTTGTGAATTTCTTCCTGTCAGCAGCAGATTTTGGCCTCGGAAACAAGGCGTGCTCACTATGTAGGTAAACAGTACTGAAATACATCAAAACACAGCATGCTCACTGGCCCCGCTGAACTGGAGTGCACCTGCAGTGTGCAGGGATGTATATTTGTTAACTTGTGTGCACACGCGTGTGTGTGTGTGTATGACTGCCTATCTTGGTATGCATTTATGCACATAAATTTGTGTGTGCACACATGTGTTGACAGTGCATGCATGGAAATGTGTATGCATGTATCTGCAGGTTTGTGTGTTTGAGTCTTGTATGTGTGTGTGTGTGAATGTCTGGGTGTCCGTGTGCATGTATGTGAATATCCATGGACATGTGGGCGTGTGTGCATGAACATTCATGTGGGTGGGCCCGCACGTCATGTCTGACACAGCTCCGCCGCTCTCTGACAGTGGGATGCCTCGAAGAACACTGTTTATCGACCCCCCCCATTGCACACTGGACCGTCTGCAGCATCGAAAGATCTGCTCCTGGGCGGCGAGGAACCACCTTGCGCTAGAGACTATTGATTTATCGCCTTAGTTCCCCCCCAGCGCTCAACGTCACCGGCACGACCAGCCGGCTGACCGAGAGGGGCGGCGCCCTCACCGTCTCTGCGGAGCACCACTGGAGTGGGCGAGCTGAACACCGTGGTGTTGGTCATCGCGCTCCTGACCACGCACGTGTAGTTGCCCACGTCTGACGGCTCCACCTTCGCAATGTACAGGTTACCCGTCCTCTGGGAGACAAACCGGCGGGTGTCTTGCTGAAGGAAGTTAGACCGCCCATTGAAAATCCAAGAGTACTTTATCTCTGAAATGAGATAAACGAAACATAAACGTTAAAAAGATATAAGGCATCTTGTTTAGCATCCTGCAGCGCTGGGTTTTCTTGACGGCGGGGTGTAGCGGATCAGGCAACACTGGGATGGAAATACAACCGAATGTAATATCCCTGAAAGGGAATAACTGATAGGGATATGGGGATTAGTCTATTGGTCCAGACAGCAGTGTTTTGCCTTATGGACAGTGAAACGTACTAAGGATGACCTGACTCAATCTTTGATTGAATGTCGGGGTGAATTTTGTTAACTTTTGTAGCTTATTTGATGGTAGATTTATTTAGCTAGGTCAGTATATTGTTTTATTCACTCACCCCAAGACACAAGATTGTGACTTGTCAGAAGCAGTAACTAAACGTTTTACATTTAGCAAATCATATCATTGGAAGCAGAAAAACATCATGCCACGTCAAAATGAGAAGCTAATCAGACTCATCGTTCATTTAGTTAGCCTTATGACTGACACTGTATCCATGGTAATAGGGAAGAGGCCATATATGGGAATACATACAACCCAGCTAACATGGTGACATTCAGCTTTACCAAATGAATGGGTTTGAGCAAGGCTGAGATACAAGTCCTGCACTAAACTGTCTGCTTTTCTTCATATTTCACTTTGACAAATTTAAGTCTTGCCGTGATTCTGCAGCGATATTGCTCCGACTCCCAGCAGACAGTCCATCAGTGCTTTACAGCATTACAGGAAATGATATACGCAAAGGTATTGCAACGTATAGTCAATTCGAGTTTGGGAGTAGCATAACACCAGCTCAGCATTAAAACTTGTCAGACAGAGAAGTAGTTAGACCCTGTATACTGCCATAACAGATGGTAGTCCACCCATAACTCACAGTTTTTAGTGTGAAAACTTGCACTGGAGGACCATGAATGAACAAATGGCTCTTCCATTTCAAGTCCAGAGAAAAAACAGTCCATGGCAATTGTTCCCTTAGAACCAGTAACCGGTAATCACAATGAGTAGGCACCTTCAAACCCTATGATTATGTTCGACAAATATGAAAAGCCCACATACCTTTGAAAGCTATTTTTTTAATATTTCATTATGTGTTTCATTCAAACGGTAAGATTGATACTTGGGGGAAAAATATCTTGTGATCGAGTGAGGCCTACTTCAAGGATGAACAGTCGTGTTCGCTGACATCTTCCCATCATATGGACTGTGGAGTAATTTAAAGCTTCAAAAACGTCATTGTAATACACATTATGCCTTCTTTTGTTCCGACTGCCTTTTCAGTGAAGCTCCACTTAACAAGAGTGAAAGGGACCGGGAGCAACTGTGTTCAGGGACACCAGAGCCAAATTAAGAAACTTTCATTTAAGAGGGTGAGAAAAGGAAAGCGTTTGCAGTGTGCTGAACTATATTATGTCCTAGAGCCACCTTTACATTGCATGGACAGTCGAGGTTCCGTTCGCGTTCCTTGAGGGAAACGGTGAATTAAAACCATTAAAGTGGAAGTCGGAGTGGAGTGACAGAGCCCTCATGATTAGAGACTATCACTGTGCGTTCTGCTAAAGGGGTCTGGTCTCACAGCAACTGAGGACCTGCGGGCGTTTAATCCCCAATCCTCCAAAAGAATGGCGCGTTGAACGTTGAAGATTTCAGTGCTTACAACTGATTGAATGATGTGCTTGTCCTTTACATTTTCTCAGCCATGTTCCAGGTTAGACACATTAATCATTCCACATATACTTGTGTTTGTGCACGTGTGTCTGTCTGTTTTTAGCATAATTCTCAGTATATATCATGTTCCTCAGCCTGTCAAAACATTTGAAGTGCTAAGCATTTGAACTTAACTTTAGCTTCAGAGCACATGCAGATTTGTTATTGAAAGGTAACTTGAAACAGGTTTATTCACAGCCTTCAAGATAATGGCGTATTTGCACTACACCTTGAAACAGCTGTACGACGCTGGAGAAATCCCACCAAACACATAACCAAGAACCATTTAAGAGGCTTAAAGAATGAGACATAAAGAGATGAAGGCGTGTGTAAAAAATGGGGAGGGTTAACTGTGAAATTGTGCGGTTTCTTGGACCGCTCCTGGCCATCGCCTCGCTTGGAAACGTTGAGTCGGAAAATGTTGGTGTGCCGGCGTGAAATTGCGCTGGTGGCGCGGGATGCGAGCTCTCGTCAGGAGCACGGGGGGGTGGTGGGGGGCTTTGAGGGGTTTGTTAATCAGCGGCGCACAGATGAGCGGTCTCACAGCTGTGCGGCAGGATAAACGCTCCCTCTCAGCCACACCACGGACACTTCTTTAGCAGGCCTCCGATGCCTTTATTACCTGCTGGCCTTCTCAAATATTAAGTAGCCCCCTGTAAACTCCACTGAAAGCAGTGAGAAAGTCGAGAACTAGTTTCTGCACGACCTCCCTTGCTGACTCAAGTTAACGCTTCATATTTGGTAAATAATCTATGCTTCATTCACACACAGATCCAAAATAATAAACATTGTACATCTGTGTGTGACAGTATAGTGTGACAGAGCTCAGATAAGACATTATGGATGTAAGAGAGCATTTATGAAGGTATGGAAACGATAGTGTGGCACTATTAGAATAACATATTCAGGTCTCTGTTTTGACAACACAATCACAGTGATTGATTACGATGTGCTAGAATGGAACAGACAAATGGATGGAAAACCTCAGCTTCAGGAAGCAGAAGTACTACAAACTACTACCATGTATCTGTTCCACTCATGAGCTCCCCTACCTGGCTGAGGTGTTGCGCAAACTAGAATCAGCAGGTTCAAGGCACGGGTGGCGGAAATGCTGTGAGTGGTAGCACTCCTATGAACTGAAGCTGGGGTTTACCTTCTTTGGGTAACCGCATAGTGGGCGATCAGATTACAATCAGAGACTTCGCCTTTAACACAGTAAAGCCTGAATTTTGATTGTATGAACTTTACATTTGCACAGGATGATAGGAACTCTTCTGCGAGGAGGTTCTGAGAATTCTGAGAAGGTCAGACATGTGACATAGCCTTGTTTGCCAGACTCTGCAATAAAGCAATGCAGCTAAAAGCTACCAACCAGCATGTTTTTTGATCAATCAAATCAACTCGGTGAAGACAGCTCTGAGTAGGAGGCAGTGATTCAAACAGACGATTCAAGCGCATGTGGTACTGAGAGGAAGCGCGTATTAGACACGTCACACTTCTGTGATCTGGCCTTAGAGTCTGACCCAAGCTGCCGCATCCTTGGCCTAGCCATACCGCTACAGTGAGTGCTGCTCCCAGACGGTAAGGCTAGCACGTCTGGAGCTCTACCCACGTCTGAGCCCCTGGGCTTATGAGAATGTGTCATATATAATATATAATCACAATGTTTATCACACTAATATACATTCTTATTCCAAGAAGTGTGGGCATGTGAGAACGGGTCTTGCAATTGTGTTGTCATAATTTCAGGAATAAAAGCAGTGTCAGAACTGGAAGGGGGTTTCAGTGGGCGTACCAACAAAGTCATTTGTGTCGGGTGAAAGCGGGTGAAACGAACATTTAAGCAGGAGGTTTTAATAAACAAATGCTAAGTGCCACCCCTCACATTTCAGGGCAAGCATGTTTATTTATACTGGGAAACTGCCAACTTCAGTGGCAGACATGTTCTTAGTCTACTAGACAACATAAAAGTAATGAATGAGTGTATAGGCATTACTGTATGAGTAATGATATGAGAGCGCAGGTATAGATCTCTTTCACGCAACAGAAGACAAGCCAAACTGAACATTGGAAGATCATTTTCTGTTATCTCTTTGTGTGAGCTATTGGTAATAGAAGCTTTATTTTGTATTCATTTTTTTGCAATTTAGATAAACAACTTTGGGTTTGGTATCATTGTTCGATTCATGCGGACCCTCTAAACTGACTGTGTTGGTCACCACATAAGGTCAGAAGGAAAGGGTGGATGGTTTGGTTTCAACCAACACCAACTCATTTCCTCTTTTCATTCAGCGAGCTCAGTTCCTTTCAGAAACAACATTTCCTGCTTGGTTGGCTACCTCGAATCATTGATATAAATGGCTCGCTGAGTAATGCTGCTAACTAGCTAACGCTAGCTGACTGGAGTATTGGAATAAGAGTACTACTTTGATCTCACACAGTGATGCGATGAATGCTAGCACAATAGCGCCTATATTAAAATGATACACAAATTGCTGGTAAGAGCCCATGAGGGAAAAAGGACTGTAAGAGAGAATCATTTCAGACAATGGGAACACGCAGCTGCCGTATGGGGACTGAGAGACTGAGCACATGTCGTGTGATGACAGCAGGGCTTTCAGCTCATCCAGACTCATCATTTTACCTTCTGGGTGCTCTAATGGTGGCAGGGAATTCCAAATTGGTAAGAAAAAAGGTGGAGGAGGAGACAAAACAACAACAAAACACAGCGCTCTATTTGCTGGCTCAGCAGGTTTTCTAGCTAAATGAAAGTTTTTCTTGAATGCTGGTGAACATTCTTGTTATATTGCCACTTGGTATTGATGCAGCATTACAAGGACATAGCATTGTTCCACACTCATTCTGTAAAAGTACCAGAAACAAGACATTCAAGTTTTGCTTCCAAACGTGCTGCAAATTTCCAGTGATGATTATTATGTATTCACAAAAACAATCCTTTTTTTAAAGGAAGAATTTGAATGGCAAACCTGTATAAATACGTAAAACTGTGACGAAAATCCACAGTTCCACCAGTTTTTTGACTGAAGTAATAATTTGGGACAAGACCATTTTCCTGCACTGTTTCTAGCGACTCCATGATCATCCTCTTGGAAGTCTCACAATTAACTCTGTTTAATCATAAGTTAAAGTTTGGAATATATGTTTCATTTTAGTTGTTTAAATGGGGAAAGCTATCCTACTTCATTCCACACAGAAAGAGTTAGCAAGCAGCAGGTGACAAAAGTTTTCTCGATAACCTAACTCTTACAGGCTAGTATTTATGTGGCTAGGCTACAATTTTATTTGAGCTAACTTTGTGAAAAAATTGCTGGCTGATAAGTGCGTACAGCGGGGGAGGACTGTGCAGGAACCATACCTCCAGAGTGAGGCGGGGGTCCACACAGCAGGACCACGGCCTGGCCCTCTCGCACCGACACCGGGTTCCTCGGCTTGCTGCTGAAGTTCTCCAGATCTGCCAGTGCAAAAAAAAAAAAACACACAAAAGCTCTCTTTTTTCAGTTCTCACGCTGGGTATGCAACTTCCTTCATCTGTTTCAGTAACGCTTCCAAGGACATTCAGTGGAATCCCGTCCCTTTCTTCACATACCCACCTCTCCTCATCATCACACACACTCCCAGGGCAACGCTCTCTCAACATCTAAAGATCACATTTACTTTTACTTACAAGCCACCATTGTACTTTATTTGCAGAAGTAAATTTCATTTGGGATCAAAATCTTTTGAAATATTACACTCGCTCCATAAGGACAGGGAGGGAAATGACTATGAGAATACCGCCTTTAGACACTTTCTTCTCTCACAAAACACTTTTGCCCAAATATCCTACATTTCTTCTTATTTACTTCAGTTAAGTGCTGTTAAATGTTTCTTTATACAGTGCTTCACTACTTAGTGAATGTACCAATTCAGTTCGCCCTGTACTAAATTACTTATAAAACCAAGGGCTCACAGCAATACAAGGGTAAATTAAAATAGTCTCTATGATCAGGACTGCCCATTGCAGAGACACATGCTGTCTAAAGGGCAAACTGAAAAATATGACAATGCATCCACTCATACTGATTTTTAAATGAAGACTTTCTTTAGAAACCTACATATTAATGTTTCATGCCTTATGAGAAATCACTTTCATGTCTCTTTCTCAAAACTCATTTACAGCACCATAAAAGCTGAAGTTGGGTTTGGAGAAGCGGAGCTCCAGAGTACCCTCTGTTATGTGGATAAATGAATCTGGTCTCACTTTTTAGATGCCAATTAAATGCCTGGCATAGGCCCGGATGCCTGAATGACTTAGGTGGCTTTGTAGAGCGATCGATTGTGAGGCCATCCATCATCTCTTTGTCAACAGAAAAGCTTTTATTACTTATATAATTCAGTCAATACAGAAATGTGAAATAAAAAGAAATGTTGGCCTTTCAGGTATCTTGAAAAATTAGGAAACAAGAAATATATATAAACACACACACACACACACACACACACACACACACACACACACACACACACACACACACACACACACACACACACACACACACACACACACATATGCCACAGCCCCATTGATAATGAATAACTGAAGTGTTTTCTCTTCAAAGCAAGAAATGTGTTAAAGGATCGATGGTACTAGCTACCATTTAATTGCCTGTGAAAAGCAAAAAAAGAGATATTTTTTCCACTCACATAAAGCACTTTAAAAAGATGATACCACAGCTTTTTGCTTGTAAACTGAATCACCACGACTCACACCTTCATATAATATTTCATAATTTTATCTATTCAGCAAGCCTTTTTTTAAAATCAGAGCACAGTGACCGGAGCAAATGAAAACAAAACTTTAAAAAAGTGGACAGTACAAAAACAGGATGCATCTGCAAACTTCAGACTGCCAAGTGCTAGTCCCAGCAAATTGCACGCTAACTCACAATGACTAAAACAGCTCGGCTGAAACCTATCACACCCTAAAGGTACATAACACAATCCGCACCAATTATTTGGAGGGTTTACAGAACAGTGCTGAATCAGTGGTGCTCCAAGTCGTCCAAATGTGAAATTTCGGGACAGGTCCAATTTAGGGGGGGATGAACTCAGACAAACTCTAAAGGGGTGTGAGAGAGAGAGAGAGAGAGAGAGAGAGAGAGAGAGTCTTCACCGAGCGAAGGAAGATAGTTAAGAGTAATGGTTGGATTTTTAGGTTAGAGGAGAGTGAGATCAGACAAGAAAATGGCCGGCCCTTTTCTGAGGTGGGGGTGGGGGTGGGTGGTAAGCAGACAGACTGCAACTGGAGCAATACGAGGGGAAGAAATAACAGAAACCACAAATAAAAATGACTGTATTTTGAAGTAACAAACATAAATCACAGTTACAAAGATGTCTATACGTGTGTAACCAATATGTTCCTGCTACAGCACATTTCCCTCGATCACCAGTCTCTAAAGCAGAGCTATATCGAGATCGAGAGCGGGGTCAAATAGTTGGTTTCTGAAATGTATCAGTCAAAGAAACTGCAGAATTATTAAACATCCCAGGGGAAAAATGGATGTCAAGCATGTTGGACACAAAAAGGGATGCCTATGTGTTCGAAAACAGAGGACGGGACCAAGATATATTATCATATTTTTGTAAGTATCCTGCTCCTCATCTTAGATGTTTTGCATGATTATCAAGTGTGCTGGTTTCACTGAAAAAGGTAACCCAGTGTGGGCTGGTTTAGTATGTAGCTGGGAGACCTCCCAGGAAAGCAAGGCATTACCTGTGCCAGTAGGGGCGCTCTTCCCTCTGGACCAAACAGAACTCCAGTGCTCTTGCACACTGATGAGAACACAGTGCAGTAAAAACTACTGTCCAACAGCTGGGATGTTAAACTGAGGTTCTAACTCTTATCTCATGGCTCTTTTTGAAATAGTAAGACTGGAGTCTTAACCACCACATCCTGGCCAAATTCCCACCAAAAACCGTCTTTGCATCTTTGCCTCCTATATTTGGCTGGTTACACAATCCCTCAAAAACCCTTCGGATTTAGACTTCCAGTTCGTCACGGAAAAAGAGAACTGAGCTCTCACATGACATACCTGGTTATATGGCAGTAAAATAAAATGAAAGCAGACGAGGTGATCATTTTTTTTTACTTAACTGCGTCTTGTGTAGTAACTTTACCTTTGTGATCTCAGAGCACTTGACATTACGTTTTAATTAAAACATAAAAAGATCAGTATAAAGTCGACACTAATCGAGTCTCTTTCATGTCTATCTAAATAATTTAACGTAACAAAGTCTATTATAATATGTGTAATTATTTAATGTGAAGTACAAAAAAGGAAAATCATCTCATTAGTGGCAATTGAATAAACGGGATTCAGTTACAGAAGGGGGTTGGGGGGGTGGGGTGGGGCATATTTAGAAAAAAACATGGTCAGGGTGCACCCATACTGGCATGCACGCACGCACACAAATACGCACGCACTCACACACGCAAACCCATGCATGCACAAACACTCAGACACAGCGAAGCGTTTTACAGCGTAATGTGTTTCCATTTGTGAATTTGGGTCTCCGTGTCAACCACTTGAGAATATGATCACACAATTTGTCTTTCTGGATTTTATGGATGAGATTCCCCCCTTTCTTTTGGGTGGACCGGAGTGAGCGAGCTCCGGTGGGTTTTCTTTGGGTTCTCTCGTTCCCCAGAGGATGGAGAGTGATGGATTATGTATGCTACATCCCTCATTAAAAAGAGGAGTATTTATGAACTCCCTGCCCTGCTTTTATCATCCCACATGTAGCAAGCAGTAACTCAATAGTAGCAAATTAACACACTTTTAAATGAGCCAAGGGTGGAAGGTTAAAAGGGCAGGTTTGTTCGGTTGATTCAATCTTACTCAAAGATCAGTCAGAATACATCTTTTAAAGAAACAGTCTCAGTTAAACTGAAAAATAAATGACCTCTTCACTGCACTATGTAGACATGCTCAGTAATAAACACCCTTGAAATGTGTATTTATGTCAAGCACTGTATTTACTTCAATTGCAAATCAAATCCATCTATGCAGAAAACATCACGATGTTTACAGAGGTTTCAAACATGTAAAAATTTATTTATTCATAAACTATGACAGAAATTGCAAATAACTCTATGTTTAGTCTTCCATTAAGAATCAATACTAATAAAATTAATCAGCTGTGGATTATGACTACTGGGCTAACTATTAACATCTGGTTGAGGTGCAGTAGAGATTGGGGTTTCCACTGATTTCGTCATAAGAATAGAAACAGTTTCACTAAACTTTTTTTTCCCCGAGACACTAAGTGGTATAGCAGGCCCATAGGAGGTTGCTTTAATGTGATACATCTGAATTAATATCAACATGACTCATTCACAGACATGCTGAGATGCTGGCTTCGTGCAAGTCAACACACCAACTGCAACGGATACTACTGCATGATATATTTATCATGGGAACAGTGCAACTTCTGCTGAAGAAAAAAATATGATGCTTTTTGTCAGTGACTGTGAGAAATTAACCTTACTAAGTGCTTATTGTTAGCTTAACATATTCCAATAACTTCAGACCTACAGATTTGGTCACATATTGTGTATCAAACCAACCAAGAAGAAAAAAAATATGACATTTGAAATATATTCCTAATACAAAGTTGAAAATCAGCAGAAGAGAGTATTGTTCATTAATGTATAAGGTATAGTGCTCCTGTGTTCATTCAAGGATACCTGAGCTTATGGATGTATTGCTGGGAACACGGTTCTTTGAGAATAATATCAAAGTAAATCCAGATCTATTTGTGAAAAAAAAAAAATCATTGCAGCAAGTCAAGCCGAAAGCTCATTCCTAAGAGAAATAGTAATTTGTACGGTGCATGCATCTATTCAGAGGGGATTTGAGGAGATTCCTGGATAATCTACTTGATGACAGACGTCAGGGTGTATTTACTCACATGCAAACTGCACTCTGGCCTCTCTGCTGACGACGGTCCCGATGGAGTTGCCGGCGATACATTGGTAAGTGCCCCCGTGCCTGGCAGCCTCGGGCTTATTGATCAACAAGTTCCCTTCCACGAGGTTATAGTTCAGGTCCGTGCCCAAGTCAATGTCCCTTCCATTAAATTTCCACCTGCAGGATGAAAAAGACAAAAAACACATTGGGAACTGCGACCATTAAAACAATGAAAAAACAAGCACTTAAGTGTGAATATTCTCATTAATTTCTTTACAGGGAAAAGAAAAACAACTGTCAACACTCATGAAAATTGAACTTAATTATATCACGGAGTAATGCAGTTACGCGAGGCATTGGTGTAACAGGTATAAACGTTCGTTGCTAATCTCATATTAGCACCTTAACCATATTAACTGAGATTTCACTGGGGCATAGCGGTTCAGGATTTGGGCTTGTAGCCCAGCGGTTTCGGTTTCAGATCCCAAGTGAGTGCCGGCATTGTACAGTGCCCTTGAGTGAGGTATTTAACCTTAATTCAGCCAAATACCCAGCTGTGGAAATGGGAAATATGCTAAGTGTGAGGCGTGTTAAGGCACTCTCGCTTATGAGTGTCAGCGGGGTAAATAAATAACGGTGAATACTGTAATGACTCCGGAGAAAACTCTTGAGAGGACGGTCTGACTTTTTGAAACCGAGGAGAAATCACCTGTAGGTCGGTGCGGGGTTCCCCTTCGCTTTGCAGTTGATGAACACTTTGTTGTCGTCGGAGTTCAAAGGAAACATGTTGTCACTGGGTTCCTGAGTGAAGACAGGCCCATGCAGAACAGTCTTCTCTGATGGGAAAGGACACAATCTGTTAAGACTCATCATAAAATACAGTACTCCCTTATGATGGGAACAACAAAGCAATATCAAGAGTTAAATTCTACCTCAAACAGATATGAGTTCCATTTGAGTGCCCATTATAAAGAGATAACTCACTTAGTATTACTGGCAATAAATGACATACTCATTGGTTCTGAGGACTGCCTTACTTCCTTCGCGTGCCAACATATCCATTGCGCAACGCACAGGAACTAAGCCAGGAGAAATTAAATTGTGTTTTTCCTTCCTTGAGCGATATTCAATAAAAGTGCCCTCCTCTCTTGGCATGGCCCAGACATGGATGGTGGCACTCTTTGTTCTGTTTGTGTGGGGCCCTTTCCAAAAATATCCACTCAAGTTAATTACCATTGCGAAATGTACAATTCCTAAAAAACAAATAAACACGCCCTTCAGACTAATCAGCTTCACTTTCGCAACAAAGTGGTGGGCCCTAAATTATAATTCCTCTCATTTCCCCTCAGTACGACAAGAAATAATCACTTTAAAAAAAAGACATAAAGAAAAAAAAACTTCTTGGATGGATCTCTTTTATACAAGCGTCTAACCTTGAAGAACAAAGTTAAGTGCTTGCTGGGGCATAACCACCCTAAGAACAAGGATGCTGTTGGCCTGAAATGAGAGCCTATCTCCTGGGTCTTACTGTATGTCCTTTAACTGTAATAAATTAATTATCCCTTTAAAGTGGTGTTACTCAACCCAGGGACCTTAGTAGGTCACAGGATTACAGGAAGAACGGTCTTTTACATCTATAAATCATCACCAATACATATGCATCGTTATTTTGAAACATGAGTAATTGAAGGAAGTGAAGCAGTATTTTCAAATGTTCATCTTTATTACAGGATTGGAAGGGATCTATGCATATCAGGTGGGAAAGACATAGAATATTACTTAAATTTTTCATTTTTTTAATTTTGGTTTGGTGAATATTGTATACAGTACCAGTTTCTCTATGTTATTCGCCTTACAGTCGCTAGAAGGCCTCGAACAAAGTAATACAAATCAAATTGCAACAAGCAAGAGAAGTGTTCAACAAGTAAAAATTATCTTAAATTTTAGACTCTTCAAAATAGCCCCCTTTTGCTTTGATGACAGCCTTGCAGATTCCTGGCATTCTTTCAACCAGCTTCCTGAGGTAGCCACCTGGAATGCTTCTCCAGCAGTCCTGAAGGAGCTCCCACAAGTTCTGGGCACAAGCTGGCTGCCTTAATCTTACTCTTCAGGCCAACTCATCCCAAACCAGCTCCGTAGGGTTCAGGTCAGGGGATTGTGGGGGCCAGGTCATCTGTAGCAGCACTCCATTTCTTTCCTTGTTTAAAAGACAATTCTAACACAACCTTGAGGTGTGCTTAGGGTCGTTTTCTTGTTGAAAAACAAATGACGATCCAACTAGGCACTGACCAGACGGGATGGGATGTCGCTGTGGTAGCCATGCTGGTTCAGTGTGCCTTTAATTTTATATAAACCTCCGACAGCACCACCAGCAAAACACCCCCACACCATTACACCGCCTCCCCCATGCTTCATAGTTGGCACCACACATGCTGGTGTCATCTGTTCACCTTCTCTGCATCTCAAAAAAACACAAGGCTGGAACCAAAAATGTCTAATTTGGACACGTCTGACCAAAGAAAAGATTTCCATTGTTCTAGTGTGCACTGTCTTTGATCTTTTGCCCACACATTTTGCCAATCTTTCCTTCTTGTTCACATCCCTGAGAAGAGGGATTTCTTTGCATCAGTTCTCCCATAATGCCCTGCTCTCCTCTGGACAGTTGACGTTGAGATGTGCTTGCTACTAGAGCTCCGTGAAGCCTTTATTTCAGCTTTAATCTGTGGTGCTGTTAAATGGTGATTTTTTTAGGCTAACGACTCCAATATACTTGACATCTGCAGCAGAGGTAACACATGATCTTCCTCTCTTGGGGAGATCTTCATAAAAGCCAGTTTCATTGTAGTGTTTTATTGCTTTGGCCTGTGCACTTGGAGAAACTTTCAGAGTTTTTGTGATTCTCATATCTGATTGGCCAGCATGTCCATATAGCAATTAAGGACTGACGTTTCTCTTTACAAAGTTCAGCTTTTCTTGCCATATTACTGATCATTACCATAAAAAGCGAAAGCTTTCTACTAAATTGGTCCCTTGGTATCCACTCTACCTTGTCATGACATAAATGATTATCTCAGGTGTTTAGACTGGGAAAAAAGGTTTTCAGGATAATATATGGTACTTGTGGCACCTGCAATCACTTTGCAAACACTCTGTTAATAACATCTTTGAGATATTTAAAGCAAAACCACAAAACTGGGGTACTGGCTCAAAAGACATTTTTTACAATAAAAACATTGTTTGGAAAAACGTTTTTGTGGACATGAACTTGACTATTTATATTTATGTAAGAAACAAATTTCTGTTATTTTAACATAACCCTTCAGGTGAAACTGGCTATAAGAAAGAGAAATATATGATTTTCAGTAGGTGTGTCTAAACTGTATGTTGACATGTGAAAAATTGAGGGGTTAAAATGCTGTGTAATGTTTTGTCCTCACATTATGCAAATTAACTGAAGGTCCTTGTCAAATCAATAAGGACTTGACTGTCTCTTAAATCTACGTCTGTCAAATATGCTTGTCGACTACACTGTCGTGATGTGAGTGCTTGGCACACTGAAACATGAAGCCCAGCTCCACAGAATACCGGGGGAAGCCACGGTACTCATATTAAACAGGCACTACTCATTACTTAAATTTTGAATTTGACTGTCGAGCAGCACCTCCCCCCTCAAGCTGTGTGTGGAGTAGTCAGGATTCGGAAGGGCCCAGAGGGAGTGGACGCAGCGGACACTTTGATTTCAGCATAACAAGCGGCTCGCACACTAAAGGCATTCAAAAAACACCTATTATTTGGAAGCAAAAGCTCATGTTGACTTTAGTTTGATCCAAAATGGCTGTAGGATACAGTATTCCTAGGTGCACAATAACTGGATTGGTAATATTGAATATGATATAACCTCTCTGTTCTGACTCCCTAAGGTACCTCCAGTGTTTTTTTTTTCATCCCTACTGTCTCCTTGTTGAGAATGCCCAGTTGCATTTGTAAGCAAAGCTTATCACTGAAATTTCCTCTGTCAGTTCAAGAGAGTGCAGACTCGCACTGCTGGAGGAGCTGATGTGAAGCTGCTGCGGGTTATTGTGTTCGCTGTTGACCAGGTGAGGGTGCTCAGGCACTGAGCCAGATGGAGGAGGATGCTTCCCATGCAGCCTATCGCTAGCAGTCTGTGGGTTGCTTGACTGTGACCTATAGGGGTCAAAGGTGAATTAGGAGAAACAAACTTCCCGTGGACTGAAATCTCTTCCTTCCCCCGCAGCGATGCTACAAGTGTTAATGTGCTGCCCTTGCAGGGCTTCAGGTCAAAGTCCTGGGGTCAGCACCAGTCAGTCAGGACCTTCTGTATACTACAACAGCATCGTACCAGGGCTTGAAGTTAATTTGATGATTGACAGGCTGACAATATGCATATCACGGCCTAGATTCATAATGCAGCGTCACAAGAGAAAAAAAAAAGAAATGTCGAAAATGCACCGCACTTACATAAGCTACAGCCTGAAGAGAAACCATTCCTACTTCCTCATGGATAAAGCTAAATTGCAGGTAAAACACTGATGCTTTAGGCTCTATATTCGCACAAAAAACACGCTGAGTAATAAACAATAGCATTATGCTGGAAAAAATACATTATTGTAGCATATTATTACTGTTGGTAAAGCTTGCAAAAAAAGCAGCAGGCTTTGCTTATCAAAAACAAACGGCTAAATCCGTTTCATAAATTCCTGTTTTATTATCCTGTTGAAATGCAGATTGTGGCCAGCATATTCTTTGTAATCTTGTGATCCCTGTTCACATTCCTAACCGTGAATTAAAGCACTTCCAGCTAATTAATTCAATTGTGAACATCAGATGCAACTACAGAAGAAAGGCGGATAACATTTTTGCGATAAATTATACATACCACAGCTTTGATACATAATTTGATGAAGAAAAGTTCAAACTGGCTGATGACCCTAGCCATACATCACTGATATCAGAAGAAATGTCACGTCCATATATTATGAAATTTAGAGTCCTGGTTTGACAAATCATAACTATTTCTGGTGGAGGAATGAGATTGATCCTTATTAATTCAGCTATCTTATCCAAGCGCATAAATATGGAAATAAAACATTAAATGGATTTACCATATGGAACACATATTACAGATACATGCATGTCCATCAGAATAGAATATTTATCCAAGCCAAGGATGGCATAATTTCATATTTATAAGCAAACCTTACACTATAACCTTGAGAGGATGTACACTATTGAAACAATGTCAGTATGTGAAATTAATTAACCTTGCTCTATACATTACAGAGACCTTCATTAGGTGCAGTCAACCATACTGTATTTTCATCAGAGCTATATGATTTTGGGGAGAGTGGCAAAATCAACTTTTAGAGGATTTGATAGCACAGGCCAAAATCAATGGTTGAACAGAGAGTCCACAATCAAATAATGAGTAGGATAATTGCACAATGAAAAAACAAAAAAACTGGGCCTGAGTTTATGATAGACCTTCATGGTGCTCTGTGTCTCCAGCAGACCCCGGAGACCCTAATGAAATTGCCTCAGGTGCGGCTCTAATTTACACGGCAATGAGAGAGAGCAGCTGGTAAGAATCTGTCCAGTCACCTATTATAAATAGCCCACTTGTACAACAACCAATCATTCTGATTTAGCATCTACATGTTCCCCGTGGACTACAACACCCAGCAGACCTCACTCACTCGCTGACTTTGTTCAAGATTGCTTGTTTCCATTGACCCTGCTGTTTCCCTGCTCAACTGCAGTGGAATACGTGTTAAGACACTAAGCACAGCAAAAAAGCTATCAATGTCATTAACCATCAGCTAAATCCATACAGAACCAAGAACATAACAGAATCGATTGACAAATAAATGAGCTGAATAATTTAAAATAAATAAGAAAGGAAGAAAATCAAAGGAAATGTAATACCGTGGAACATATTTCCCCTCGTCTTCCATGTTGACATTTAAAGCCTTCCGTTGGCTTTAAGTGCGTTATTCATCATTATATTGATAAATAACTAGGCAAATTACTGAACATTCTATTCATTTCATAAGAAGGAGATATATGACATGGTTCATGTGCATCTATTAAATAATTAACCGCTGTAACTTACTTTAAGCTACCACCATGTTTTCTTACAATTTGGAATACCCAATAGTATCCCAGTTGCTATAACCCTTGCGGTCAATTGGAAAGAGCACAGGACCTGCACATGCTCTCTTTAATCCATGCTGTCACTTGCCATCTCTTTACACTGCAGTCAACCAGTCAGAGGAGGAAGGTGTGTAGACAGACTGTGGGCCCCTGACTGACCAGTAGGGGGGGCCACTGGAGAGACATGACTATCCATGCTCATCAAATCACACCTTCTGTGGAGGCCAGTAATGCTTTGTGTCACAGGGCTGTTGGCCACTGTTAGCAATGTATTCAATGCCAGATCATGGGCTATACCCAAACACTGGAACAGTGCCTTAACAGGATGTGTCCCACAACAGCTCCTTAACGTCCCACAACAGCAGCTTAATGTTTTTAAATTTGCCCCAATGCAGACAAAAAATACTGGAAATAACGAAGACAATAAAAGGAAACAGTATCCCACAAAAATCCTCTGGCAGGCTCCGGTCAACAAATACAGAACCTGCCCAGTAACCTCAGCGATACGGAACTTCAGAGTGATGAAAGGCTCCCATTCAAAGATGTGTGAAAGAGGAATGGTAACCGCGGTGCAAAAGGGTGTGGTGAAGTGTGTGATTGTGTAATGGCCAATGCCTCACATTCCCTTTAACTGAACACTTTATTGTCATGTGCTGGTGCTGCACTGATGCCTTTCGCAGCCTGCATGCAGTCACATGGGAGCCGTGCTGTAGCGCATCACATGACCTGTCCAAACACATCACAGGCACTTCAGTCACTCCCAAAGTTCAGACAACAAACAAAACGCTCTTCTGACAGCCCAGAACTGAGATCTTTCGTATTTTCTGACATTTCCAATACATCATTTTTCCCCCAATCCAGAATAGCCACATGTCACGTTTTCTGGAATTACGAGCATGTTACTATGCACATTAAAAAAATTCTGTAGCGATACAGAGCTATTAAATCAAAGACTATTAAATAACACTATGATGCAAGTTTGCACCGAAAAATGTATTCACCATACATAGTGAATGAATGGTGAAGTGTGTACTCAGTGCAAGCGCTGAGAAAAACGAGACATACACCCTCAAGACAAGATGGCTCAATTACTGGCCCAATTGAAATTGCTAGTCTTCAACCCACAGACACATATACAAACACATACACATACCTCCACATACATACACATGCACAACACGCAGACACACAGGAATACAAATATATATAAATAAAATATAAAGTCAATACTATAAAGCTATAAGTAAGACATCCATAAATGTATCTTACTCACACCTCGGCTAACCCAACACAACTGGTACATAGCCGCACTGGATGTAAATATCAACGGTCAACAAAACACGTACCGTATGATCAATAATGTATCTTCAGAAATACAGGTAGGGGAATCAGTGGGCAGTTATTGGGGGGTCAGGCGAGGGTAGTGAGAAATACCGCAGAAGCAGCAGGGGTGTATGGGTGAGTCTAATCCCTGCACAAGGGTATAGCTTCAGGCCTGACGTTTGATCAAACACTATCGATCCCAACGATGCAAAGAAACCAGGTATGGCCCTTAGCCGACCTCTTACCAATGGAAGGGAAATCTATAGGGTGCAAACAAATCTTAAAGGCATTCCGAAAAACAGCCATATTGCCTTGAATTAATAATTTTTAAGACATCTATTGACTATTTATAATATTGTGTGAAAGGGAACACCAGCAGACAATCTTTCCATGCTGGCACAAAGCCTTCTCAACGAAACACAGAGAATTATAGAGACACAATAATTCAAGACATCACAAAGTTTTGAGAAAGTTTGTCTCGTTTTTCTTTGTAGTGAAAAGAGTCTTGATCAAAAGAGGTATAACACTGTCATTCTGCTCCTACTATGTGACTAACTTTCCACCATCAGAATAACATGGGGCTTTGAAGCGATGAGGGAAATTATGAAACAGAAATGTATTTAATAAAAAAGACATGATATCTCTCTGACAAGAAGGTATGCAGATCAGATGTTCGGATGCATCAAAGGCGACTTGTGGGGCACCTTACCTGCGAGGCAGTCCTTGAGTGACAGGAGGATTAACAGTTCCCATGGCAACAACATCTTCGGTTTCCAAGGTCAACGATTTTTTTTTTCCCATCCAATCGCCAGAAAGCAGAATGCTTCCTGTCTAAACTAGTCTTTTATCTGGAGGAAAAAAAAGAAAGGGAAACAAGCATTATGGCAGGGCAATTTTTTTTGCAAACTGCATAGGGTCCTTTAAAAAAAGGTGGAGCAGGAACTCCAGTGAAATCAGTGAGCCATTAATAATTCATTCATCCAAATAACAGCAGCCGGGGTCCCGTGCCCGAGGAGCAGCTTGCAGCCAATCCACAGGAGCTGATATTTAGTGTACACATTCTGCAGCTACAGTATCTCCCAGGAGCAAGCAAAGAAAAGATTCAAAGGCTTACGGTAGCAAAATACCAGTAAAACTCCATGCCAAGGGCAATGTTTACTTTTCTTTAAAATTATTGGTTCAACACATTTACAACTGGAAGAAAAAAAGGTATATATATATATATATATATATATGATACAGTTTTACAAAGCTACACATTTATCTCCCCCTATAGTACATCACCAAAAAGGACTGAGAGATGAGGTATAGGGAGATACTCTTTCACAGGCCTGGGAATATGACAGTCTAGTGAAACATATTAAATTAACCTGCCCTCTTTTGAGAGGAATACAGAGCGCAATCTATCTGCAGCAGAGAGACATTGAATACACTTCAATGTAGATGTGCCAGACAAGATATCCCCCTCTGAATTACGAGGGGGAACGGCCACTGTTATGAATCTTCAAAGCCTGAGAATTTTCAATATGCAACTCACCGGTCGCTTCCACTGTTCTTCAGACATGGCAATCATTGTATATGTATTCATTACGGAGATCCTCAATGTATCTTTCTCTGCTTGGCACGTCAGGGTTAAAGCTATTGGCTCCAAAGGAGAAGACACTACTGATGAATGGAACAGTAATGCTCTAGTAAAAAGCTTGGTATTTTTTTGTTGCAGCATTTGGCAGTGATTACAAATTCTGCTTGAGCCTTTCAAACACATATCACTCTCCAACGTCAGTACGGCTAAAACTACCAAACCCCTCGCGTTTAAAGGCAACTGTGGGTAAACTTCATAGCCCGGCCTGTAAAAAAAGACACATATGCCCAATAGAGCATTTTGAAGTGCTGAAATATTTTTGCGATTGATTTCATAGAAAATGATCTGCCGCTGGCAGCTGGCATAGAAGTAATGCACACTGAAGCACATTACAGTAACAAATTGGAAAAAGACTCACCGGGCTCTACCTCTGGGGTAGGCCCAGGAGGATAGAGAGCAGATTCCCATCCCCGCGGACTGCTCCCTTAATGCGCACCTCTTTTTTGTCATTTTGTTTGTTTTGCCTTGAGTTATAGCCCTAACTTTGATTGATGAGTTTACCGTGGCTGAGTTCTAGAGATGTGGCTCAAAGGTAGGGTGTTCCCATTAACAGCAATGCTTCTCTCTCTCTCTCTCTCAATCCCCCTCTCTCTCTCTTTCATAGTCTATTTCTTCTCCCCATCTGTCTCTATCTCTCTCACACTCACAAACTACCAATTGTTTTCGCCAAGTCGAGTGAAAACACTCTCAAAATGTTAAGTCGAGTTTAAGATTTTACTTCCTTTTTTTCTGATACCCAATAACACTTGTATTGCAGTTCTGGACTAAAGCATATGCTATATATAATTCATGGATCTAATTTTTTTGTTATATAATATTTATTGTAATGTGATATGGTTTCATTTTTAATTTGTATGTTTAAATTATTAAACCCCTGAAGGTGACTTGTTGCCCTTTCCGCACCAGGTGATGAGGAGAAGGCCACAGATCTCTTAATAACCCCTGATCCTTGGCAAAGAGAGAGCCAGCTGTGACGCTAAGAGGATACAGATATACAGATAATAAGGGCGGGGGCAGAGAGATAGAATTAGAGAGAGAGAGAGAGAGAGAGAGAGAGAGAATTGTTGTTAAAGGTTGTTGAGCCACAGATATTATTTTCTGTCCAACAGCATGCATATTTTCATTCCTCAATTTATAGACTTTCAAAAGTATGTATTCATACATTTTATGACAAATTAAAGCAATCCTCTTGAAGCGCTATGGAGAGGTTGCTGGATTCTGTCAAACACACTTTAGAAACCTATGCTACTCAATTTATTATTATTATTAATAATAATAATAATAATAATAATAATAATAGTTTTTATCATCATTAAAGACGCTATGGAACTTTATCAGAGTGAGACTGTTCTCTGGTGTCCTGGCAAAAGTTCTGTCGGACTATCTAAACCTGCTGCCTAATCATCCCCCAGTTTAATTAGTTCAGTAATTCCCTCCCTCGCACCCTCAGCGGATATATGGAGAGCATTCTAGCGCAAAATGGCTGCCGTGCATCAGCCAGGTAGGCGGTGCACATTTTAAGTGACAGAGCTGAATTTCCATCTTCATTCAGAAGCACTTTGCAAGTTCAATATAATATAAGGTCTTATATATGCATGTATTTATACTTGTGTGCTGACGAAATGATCTTTACCAACAGCAACAACACCTATTCTTCCTATTACTATAATTTTATTTTTGGTTTTGATGAAAATTCTCGCAATCAGTCACTCATATCACCATCAATTTAACACTTTCAGTTTTACTAACAAAGTATCTCTTGAAGGGCCAAGTTACTGCAGCTATGCAGCTAGCATATTTCTTACTAACAAACACAAATACGTCCCCTCAGTTTAATTAATGTCATCAGTAAAGCTACAATGGCTAGCTAACGGCAGTGGGTCTATCCAGCGATTGTTTGCTTGGCAGAGCAGCACTATTTGCATTTGTTTGATTAATTACTGGGAGAGAAGTGAGCAATGCATGCTGTATATGCAGATTAATTCAATGCCCAGACAATATGAACATTAAGATAAATACCCTATTCCTTTGGTGTAATAATGTCACAGACAAAATGAACTTTTATTAATAATTATCAAAAACATCATCAGACTATGGATGGTTTAATTCAGTAACATGTAAAATTATCGTCTTGAGGAATCTGTGTCTTTGCTGCATATTGATTGGCTTCATAGGGCATGCAACTTAATCTGGATAAGTGTGTCTGATACATAACTGTAATGTGATATGTTTAAGGCATTTTTGACAATGTGATTTCTCTACAAGCTGTCAAATGGCCTTTATATATTGCCATATATACATTTTTTCACTGCACTAAAGTAATTTAGGTTGAGAGTGAGTATTTAAGGTATAAATAGACAAATAAAAAATCTGATTCAGAAGATTCAAAACTTAAAATTCAAGAGGAATCTTATTGTAAGAAATGCTCAGATGTATCTGTAGGCCTGCCCCATACCAAAATGCTGTCTGCCAGTTTGGATGCTCATAGACTGGAACTCATGGGCCACTTCTTCTCAACCTACAGCCTGTGGGCTCAGCAATGCAGCCATTGTGTCAGAACTCCATGCACAACTGGCACAGGCAAACTGCAGTACCCTGGATGGCCAGAGGGGTCACACTGGAAGTGGGTGGAGACCCTTCCGGCCACTCCCTTTTTATGTGATTCTATGGGAAGGTAGAGTGTTGGCAGGGTCAGTACTTGACTCTATAATTTGAAATTTATCACCTCTTTGAGGACTATAGACTATGCTCAGTCAAACACACTTATTTTGTTCGGGATATATCACATTTTTGGGTGTGTTATATTTTTTGGAGACAAGAACTCATGTCCTTCGAAGTGTATTCTTTTCACTCTAAAATAGACCAGCATATGCCCCTAAAACAGACTAATTTTAGTGAATCTGACTGAATCTAGCCCTAAGTCTTTAGCTGGTTGTGCCACATGGGAAACCCTTTCAAAATCCTAAATTGAAAAATGTAAATGAGAGCTGAGCGGATGGAAACTCGATGAACTGTGTGGTACAGACACAGGCATCACATGCGCCCCAAAACGTGATGCCAGGTTGGGGAGCCAAAGCTAAACCTGGCAGGATGAAGATACTGCATCCCTCCATACTCTGGCATAGCCTATATTATTTCATTTGATAGGACAATGGCTATTCAAGAAAATGGAAACATTTGCTACAAAACACGATGTAAGTAAGGAGAATTGAAAGCTCAGGCCTCAGTGGTTCAGAGGATTCCAGTCACTGAGTGAGCATATTCTTTTATGTAAACAACAATGGGGCAATTTTTACAAGCAGCGTGCTGGAAAGTACTGCAATAAGCTCAATCGTGAGTGCATCATGGCCGTACTCAAAATTCTCAAGTTTCTCAGAACGACTTGGTCTGAATTGACTTTTTCTTCATTTTCTGCTTAAAAATCTAAAATGGCTTCCCTCTGACTGCACCCCTATTGCTGTCCTGAAGTCATGGGTGAAGCCAAAGAGTACAGTAAGCCTCCTCAAGGTCAATGTAGTCCAGATTGACAGATAATCTTCCAATTCACCCACTGTTTTTTGAGGTTTTAACTACTGAGCTTGAGGGGAAAAGGCTGACAAGCATCCATGCCAGATGCAAAGCATTAAAATGTCTTAATGTTCTTCATTACATGTACTCAAAAGTCCCTAGGAAACAAAGACTAAGATATTAGACAGAATATGGAATCTTGAAAAGTAAGAGACAAGCACTGACCATGTGAGAAATGGAAGTAGATGGTGCTTGAGATAGAAGGAGAGATTAAATTAGACGAGATTGATTATGTTCCCCTATTATCTACTCAGAGGGACCAAGAATTGTGACCTTCAGCGCTTCTCTTCCTCAGTCATCACTATTGATTTGGTTTCCATTTTTTAACCTCCTGCCTTTTGTTTGTCATTCTCCCCACAGTCTTCGTATGAGTCTCAATCATGAATAGGAGAACAAGTCAATAACAGGAAATTTGGTTGATGTCTTCCCTTATGAGAGGCACTGAGATGATGTATCTCTCGTTGAGCAGGGAAATTGATGCTGAAACCGTATCTGTCGAATAATAAAATGGGAACTTACTCTTCACATCCAATCTGAAGAAACCATTTTATTGGATTTCTTTAATAAAAACTGTATTACACACTCAATCATTCTATCAACAGTTGAGAAAACTATTGTTTAAAGATTATTTTTCCACAACAGTTCCCAATAAGTTGCTCACCTGATGACAGATCTGACGGAACAGCATTAAAAGAAAACTGTCACTTGTGTAGAAACATAATGAAGTCTGATGAAAGTGTCATTATCGTTATGTAATGCGAGAAAAATAATGTATTTGCTACTGAGAACATCACATTTTATGATATAAAACGAGATGATCAAACTGCAAGGCATTCTCATGGCCTGCTGCAAACAACATTCTGCTTGATATTCTTACAAGCTTACTAAGACTACTACGACTTTTTGGCTCTAATGTACAGTGTCATTTGTCAACACTCCATCAAAAGAAAATTGACTCCATTCAATGTCAGTCACTCACTACAGTTGCTTTAAGCACAATAAAACGCAATAATACCAGTCAGTGTTACCTAACATTAGCTTGCTAAGATGCAATTTACTGATGTAAACTTGACAGCCAGTCTGTTCATGATGCTAATTTAATTGTAGTCAGATTAGAAAAAAGATGGAACAACAACTGTGCTAAATACTGATAGAAATGACATTATCACACAGTTCTACACAGAAAATGTTCTACAGAAAAGCTCTGAATTCCTGAAAATAATTTTGTGTTGAGATCCTGCTGAAAAAAAATGATCTCTATGGTCAGTTATGATCGATACCACGTCTGAATAAGATGTTTATCGGACTTTCATGCTGAGTTCTAATGAGGAATGTTTGTCTATGTGAAGTTCGACTGACCTGGATGCCAACTGCAAATGATGCATGTTCATTCGGCTGTCATTTTTCTGAATTTCACACAATTTCCATACACGTTACGATATCCCCAAAATAGACACCGTATTACTGTCCTGTACTGGTAAAGCAGCACACTCCGTTTGATTAATTTTGTGGCGTGTTGCCTGCAGTGTGGAAGATAGTAAGTGACTTGTGGTTGTATGAGTCTTTGCAATGTGCAAACTTCAGTCACAGGTCTACTGACAAGGGTGAGAAATGACTCCTAAGGCAAAGTCGGTGATTCCAAACTTAGGAGGAAAAAAGTCAGAAATAATAGCTCAGAATAAATGAATTCAAATAAAGAAATGTCTTGGGGGGGGAAGAAGATAAACTGACTGGAAGGTAGACATCCTCAACGCACTGACCTTTTATCTAATTAGAGACCAATGCCCTTCATGTTACAAGACACAGAGGAAAGTCTTGAGGTGTATTGAATTCGTTATTCATTGTCCGGTGTTTCAAAGGGAAACTTTCTCCTTTTGCAGTGGCCATATTGCATCACTAGATGGTGATGTGCATACTTTAGCTTTTATTTTTAAGAACTACACTGTTGTTATTCACTGTTCATATTCTTACTTCAAGGTCATTGATTTTATTCATGTTTAAAACATGTAATTATAAATTACCTTCACATTTTCAGGAAGCTCAGTTTTCCTTGGTCCGTATATAAAAAAGTCAGACTTCAAATAGACATTTAATGACACAACATGGGTTCTATAGATTATAGGGCTGAAGGATAGTGTTGCCTTTTTTTCTAATATCAGACAGTATTGCCTTCCACTTGTGATCCATGGCGGTTTATCATGGCCACTCCTCTTAAAAAGTAAAAGAATTTTTATATTATATATCCTGCACAGCAGGGAACTGCAGATGTAGGAGTGTCTAAGCTGAACGCATCATCTGGTCCGCGCAGTCCCTCTGGTTATTTATGGCGAGGCTGCGGACGCTGGGAGAACACGAGCAGCCATGCAGTCCATCTTCAGTGGTTGTCTAACAAGCCCCAGAAGCCTAAAGTCATTAATGTTTCTGCTCGGAGAAGTGATCGATGCTAATTTATGTCCGCTCTCGTCAGCTGTCCTGTTTCACTTTTTCCAGGCAGATCAGATTTCTCACAGATTTTCGCGGTGGTGGGAGGCATCTGCGTATCCCACGCCCACCCCCTCAACACCCCCCACACACACACACCCAAACCATCTAATGAACCTGAAAGTTAAAGTTGCGCTGCTGTTTACCTCCGTGGATGTGGCGCAGATATGATTATGCATGTCAGACAAGCAGCCTGCCGCCCCATAAGCATCCATGGAGCTATTGTTGTGTCAGATAGCACAGCTCTGTTTTAATGATGTATAGGTCCTGTACCATCCTCAGGGAGACTGTGTTTCTTGGTCACAGTCCAGAAATTTAAAGTAGTTGCTCATGATCCCTATGATTAATTTATATACCTGCAAAAAATACAACGGTAATAATTCTTGTGCCCAGCAGACAGTGGTCGCAGGTGTTGGAAATACCAAGTGGGATGAATCTGAGCTAATGGTGCCTGCAAGGGAAACTATCCGTCTGGGATAATCCCTAATAATACCGTGGCATAGATAATGTACAGCTCTGGGATTGGCCAGAGATGCAGAGACAGGGACAGGACAGGACAGGACAGGACGAATCAGGTCAAAAAAAAAAAAAAAAAAAAACTGGTAAAGCCATTGATGTAATATGCATGCACATGGATCAATGAATCACTTGCCTTAATTAGCATCCAAGAGCAGAATGACTTTGTTTGCTACCAATAAATAAATAAATAATTAAATACATAAATAAATAAATAGATAAATAAATAAGTACATATGCTAGCCAGCCGGTAGATAAACCTCACTCTAGTGACCACTGTTCCACTTCATTACTTCTGAATTCCATGGGAGGAGAATGGAGAGCCAGGAGTCTTGTGTGAGGTAATTAAACCTATATATCTTTAGTTACCACGTACAACTCAGGCTGCGGATCAATTGGACAGGTTTTCTTCTTTTTGGTACAGGGTGCCGGCTGAACCCAGAAATTTCTAGCATCAGGGCGGGTGGTCCCAATCCAAAAGTCGGCTGATTACGATTGAGATTGCTATGATGGTTTCACAAATTTTAAAGAAAATATGCACCAAAGCGATGTACAGGAGTAATTCAATATTACTCACTCACCCAAACACCATAACAGTCATAGGAAGTTGTATGTCTCGATAACGGTCCCACACCTTATCTCACCAAGACTTTCTAAGTATCTCCCATATACCTTTTTCCTCACAGTGAAGTGTGAGTCTAGCTGTGCATCAGGAGTACTCAGCCCTGTGTAATAAATGAAACCACACTGCTGCATACAGCCCTGCTGAGTATCTTTCCTACAAACCACCACCACAGGGTGAGCCATGCAGTACCATGCTCTGCCCTCATACCCAGCAGGGTGCAGGTTTGAGTCCCACTTATGGTCAAAGCCCTTTCCGGCCCTTCAGCAATGTACCCAGCTGAACAAACGGACAATGAATGGAAATGCTAGCTCCCTGAGTCCTCTTGAATAAGGGCATCGGCTAAACAAATTACGCAGCATAATGCAATCACCTTGGCCCCCAGCGCGAGGGGGAGGGAGGGAGGGAAAGGGTTTAGATGAATAATAGTCATTTCTGCCTTTTGGGACGCCAGACCTTTTCAGTATTCTCAGCTTTGCACTTGTATTGTACTGCCATCAGCATGGAGACAGCTCTCACTGGGCATCGCACTCTAAAATTAAATATGAGAGTGGCAACGGCCCATTCAGATACAGCGTACATGGAAAAACCAAACAAACTCAGCGTACTCTAATGGTTTGAGGAAACCAATTGCCCTGAACAATTTAAGTAGGGTAACTTAATCAGTTTAATTACCAGCGGTCCTTAACACCATTGACTTAAATGCCATTAACGAGGCCAGTGCTTTCAACAAACCATAGGTAAAGTTAAGTTTGACAGTGTAGCATTTGTCCACAACTTCACAGTCTAGGCTTATGACCCAGTAAACAACAAGAAATCAGCCAAGTTGTGATAAATATGAAAACAAAAGCAGGTGGATATCTAAACAATTACATCAGAGTTAAAATCAATGGCATTCGTCTTCTGCCTTGTGTTCAAAGCCAGGCTGATTTGTGAAGGCAGCAAATGTAATGTACAGCTACACCACAGAGCAATGGGAAGCCCCCATCAACAGCTTAAGCAGCAGAGGTCAGTACAACATCTGATCTGTTTTGTGAAAAACACACCTGATTAGCACAATTCCATGCAGGATAATGAGGATTCTGCCTTCTATTGCTGTCCTTATATTAACTCCAAATGATCTTGCTTGTTTCAGACGATGTCTCTGAATATGATACATTTTTAATGATGACTACATTCTTAGCAGTGGTTTTTATTGCTGTTCTTCTGGTATTCTTTGATTTCAGGTATTTTAATATGCACCTTCTCCTCAGCTACATACAGGGTCCTGAAAATTAGAGCACAGATTAAAATATCTACCTTGCTCTCAAAGATCTCAATGCACAAAAACCTCTCACAGTGTGATTTCTTCAAAACAATGAACAAGTTACCTGCAGGCTAACCTTCTGAACCTTAAAAAAATACAAACACTTAGAAATGTCTGTAGGTGCTTACAAGAATGCATTGTTATGTCACACCACCATAAAGTTATTCTTCATTAACAGGGGATCTAACTGTGTGTGTGTGTGCTCACTTAAGCATCAGTACTTAGAGTGTGTGACTAGCATAATGTCCCAGTGAAAAGCATTCTGGGTTACAGTCCCTGCCATAAACCCGATGCCCCTGTGTGTCTCACAGTGCTTCCTTGTAGGCCTATAAAGTTTCAAAATACATAACAATCCAATGCGGCCTGATGAGCGCACTGATAATCAGTTTAATGAATGCTAAGAGTTATGGCAATGTTATATATAAAGCTAACCACAACACAGCCTCAAATGAGATTTGTTTACCCACAATGCAGAAATAATTCATAACTCATAATGAGCCATGAAGTAACTGCTTTAGCACTCAATGTATTTAACACATCTGGTTAAATGAATACCCTGGTAATTGTATTCTGAGCATGGAGTGGCTTCTTTAAAATCAGTCTTTCCAGTGACAGTGAAATAAATTCAAGCAATAGATCACTAGCTTTACTATGTAATGAAGTCGAGTACCGAACTTGTAAATTATGCTTGCAGACATTGTAAAATCATGTATTTTCTCTCCTGTTGCTTACTCATTTTATGCAGCATAATTCTACAGAACGTAGCAGTTTGTGCTTGCAGACACGTTCAGAAAACCTTTAGAAGATATATTCTTATTTACAATCCAGTTCAATGTGAAACTTTAAATGCATGTGAAAACAGACCTTATTCACAGTTAGATATATGTGTTAAGTGAGCATCTTGTTTGCAGATCAGCAAAAGCAGCAATGTAATCAGCACTGTGCCCTGTGCAGCGTTCTGATATGCACATGCACATGACAGCTTCACAAACTTGCAGTTAGAAAGAAAATGCAGATTATAGTATAATGTAAACAGGTTCATACAAATAAATAGGACCCCCTCTTAGGCCACACTGTACGGTATATGCATAAAAACACAGGGAAGAAGCAGATAAGCAGATATGCTCACAAAGGCACACACGAGCACTCACACAGACACATACTCACACCCACACACTCCCACATACTCTCACTCACCCGAACTCAAATTTACACACACCAACCCTTATGGATGCATGTACACATCCATACAGGCATGCACACGTACACTCACACACACACACACACACACACACACACACACACACACACACACACACACACTGCACCGGGCTCCTGAAACTAAATACATAAAAGCACTGTCTTAAGTCTGCAGCCGAAACTACAGCATCTGCACAAGCGCATGAAGACGTTAGAGAAGTCATCTCTAACCAACCCTATTAGCATTTATACTCATTGCCTACATAGACGCGGCTCCTACTGATTGAGTACAGGGGATCTGTGTGTGTGTTTCACTTAAGCATCTATACTTGGGGTATGTGACTAGCATAATGTCCCACACATACAAACACTAGTAGCAATACACTCTGTCTCACTCACATGAACTTACATTTACACACACTAACTGCAATGGATGCACACATACAGACATGCATGCACACATACACTTACACACACATGCACGCAGACACAGGCCCTCACACACACAAACACTCCACTGGGCTGCTGAAACTAAATACATAAAAACACTGTCTTACATCTGCAGCTGAAACTACAGCATCTGCACAAGCGCATGAAGACGTTAGAGAAGTCATCTCTAACCAACCCTATCAGCATTTATACTCATTGCCTACATAGACGCGGCTCCTACTGATTGAGTACTCACAGAGTAAGTGAAGTGAGCCTCCTCCATCTGCCGCTGAGAAAATATGAAACCGCACACGGGCTGAACCACTGCTCTGATCATCAGGCTCTCCTGAGAGACACTGACGCCAGGAGGTATTAAAATGTTTTCCTCCGCCATAATGAGAGGCACGGCTATGTACTATCAGTCAGGCACATGAGGTCTCTGAAACCCTCAGCGCAGTGGGGTCTGCCTTCATCTGAACTTTTAAACATGAAAAAGGTACGTCACTTCTTCACAGAAACTGTTCAGCGGTGTAATTTTGTGACTGCTGAACTCATGTCAAACTATGTAAAAAGTGTCCGTGCAGGAAAAAAATACAAACACTACGGCTTTGACCCAATTTAATGAATTTAGTCTCTGTGGGGACATATGCTGTGCTGTGCTTTTTTTGATGAAAAGGACACATTCCAAAGGACATGTTTGCTGATCTCTGATAAAATGGAAAAATACTCTGAAAAATTTGTTATAATGTGAAGTATTTTTTGATTGACTCACCTATGTCTTTCCCCAAGAGACTTAATGCACCTGATTGGCCCCCAGCCTATGATTATGTTAAGGTATGCGTCAAAAGTAAGGGCACTCGTTCAGTTAAAAAAGGTCTCTTGAGTTTTTTTTTAGACGTTTTTTTTGGGCCAACTCAAAAACTGCTTACCTCAGAAAACATACCCTATTTATAGCTTGGGAATCATACAAATGACAACAGTGTTGCTGTATTTGTGGGCTGCAGACTCATTAGGTACATTCAGGCAGGCCCGGTCCCTGTGGCTCAGCTCTGTACGGGATACAGAAAGAAAACGCTTCACAAATGTAGCGGTTTTCAAAAAGAAGGGAAAAATGCACACAATGCATATGCCCGAATCCCCCACGCTCGCCGCGTTCCTCTTGACGCCTCATTTTTCTCTAAATATAGCAGCGCGGCTCGTCTGTGGATGCAGATGAGAGTGGCACAAATGCGCGTCAGGTGTAAAGTAAGGCTGACTTCCAATGAATAACTTAAACTAAATGAAGCTTACTCTCAAGTGAGTTACACTGGTGAACAGTGGTGATGATGCAAAATTTTGGCTTGACAGCTTCACACACATTAATATAAAATTGCTAGTCGACATGCTACTCAAAGATTAAAAATATGAATTTCCATGGGAAAGAAAAAGTACAAAGCATAGACTACCAGCAAAAGTAATTTAAGAAAAAGGGAAGTCACAGATGAAGTGAGGAAGAAACATGAGCGATATCAGACATTGCACTGCATTACCTAAGAAGAGCTGGTCATTACAATGATAATAGATGATGCAAACACATCTACTTCTGGTGCAAAAAAACAGGACACAAAATACATGTATTGAACACACATGTATTCAACACTGAATACTGTATGAGCTCAGGTCCAGAGTATGAGCTCAAACACGAATTCATGTGTCCCGTTACGGTTTTCTATGGTCTACATTTTCTGTCACGGAGAAAATGAAATTCCATGTTACCAACAATGCAATTGAAGGTGATTTACCTCTGCGTTATGTGATTAAGGGCTAAGATGTGCCACTCATATCCCCGGCTCTACAAACCACTGGCAGCGCAAATGTTGGAGCAATCGTGTCATTCATACATTTTACATCGTGAATTCCCAGACGCTGCCCCTGTTAGTGCTTAGCTGACGCAGTATTTCAGCCCCGCTGAAATTCCAGAAGTGAACATCAATGAACAGCAAATGAAAAATACACTTACAATAACTGCGTGACAACTAATGAAAAAAACTCCACCAACTTAATTGTTTAAAAATCATCACCCCTGTTACTCTGTGACCAAAACACTAAGGTTTTAAAAAGGGAACCCAAATTGCACACAGTGAAATAATAAAAAAGCTCAACATAAAAAGCCGAACAACTGAAATTCCTGTGTGAACGCCACAGTAGCCATTTTCTCATTGTAATTTGGTTTCCAGCATAACACACTCCTGCAGAGCTATGAAAAAGACGGATCGTTTCTTCTTGGTGGATGGAGCCTGCCGCTCAGTGCCCTTAATTCAAAATGCTATGCATACACCCTATAGAGCACAATCAGAGAGTGTAATTCAGGCAGAGAGGGAGGCAGACAGTTTGCAATTTCACAGCAAGTCTCTCAGACCTGCCTGTTAAACAAGTTGCCAAAGGACGACTGTAAATAATAGAAATGTACAAAGAGGCTGACCTAGGGAGTGTCTGAGTCAAAAGATCACAGAAAAAATGAAGACAAACAATAAATGCTTCAGTGATTAGCAAGAACCCAAAGAATGTCGAACATGACCTCGTCTATTAAGACCATTTCAATGCACGCATGGTCTTTTGTATTGCCACACGAAGCACACCGGGATGTTTGGAGAGACAGACAGCCTCCTAGCATTTAATCTATTATTATTGAGAGGAAGAAAAAGTCAGGGAATGTGTAACGAGGTCAACATGCTGCATTCACACTGGACTTTTCCACAGTCTTAAAATGAGAAAGAGCACAATTATAGCGTTCAAGGTAAGACACTAAAATATGAAATACTGAAAGAGTTCATGGTGGTGTGCTAGCTGAATTTAAAGGCCTTTCATAGGAATTCACAGCTGGTAGGACTTTTCAATGGTCATGTTCCATGCTAACATGATAAAACTCTCTTCCTCCTCTATGTTTGTTATAGACTGAAACAAATACCCTCGACAGTGGGCTCCTTTGTTGTATAAAAATTACATATGACCAAACACCATGGCATTCACAGATGTAACAATGCCCAGTGAAGGAAAATCAATGACAATGACAGTCTGTTGTCTTCTGCAGTGAGCTCACAAAAAGTCATTCCTGCACACATGCATACTTGGGTTCATCTGTCTTGAGTTTTCAGTCTCTTAAACCTGGCATCATATTTTTAGCAGTGAAATCTCCAGTAAATACCCACAGCAGTCATATTCAGGACCTCAACTTACTGAAATGACTTAGTTGTGAAAGATCACCAGTGAAGTAGGGCATCGAAGGGAGAAATGGTGTACCAAATTAATATAATCACACAGCTGATTCATATACCTGATCTACCTTCATTGATTTACATTCAATGTCTGATTCCTATTGGGAACAAGAATTTTTGTGCAAGTTGCCAAAGGTAACTGTATGGCATGTACTGTACCTTAACATGGAGCATTTACCAACACAAAGCTATAGGAGTGTCAGAGGTGAAAGGTCATAGGTTAAAAAATACTTCACAGGATACGCTCTATCGCTACCAAGATGTACTTGTTGAAGTGTACTTAAACGCTTCTTTCTGTTACAAGAGGCTGTGGTATAAGTGGAATAAACCACTTTGAGCTGTCCATTATATGACAAATGCTTTGACTCAGGACTTCACTGCATCAACCTGCTGTGGTCTACTTTATTACATCCTGCTGTGGTTTACACTGGTGGTATGCTAACAAATAGGTACATGAATCTTGGATGCTTTATTCAATCAGTGTGCTATTCACAGACCAGAAAAACAACAACAACAGCGACAACAACAACAACAACAACAGTGACAACAACAAAAACAAACAGGATTTAGTATGTCTCATATTCTCAAATAAACAAAAAGCTCTTGTTGGTGGTAAGACTTGTGTAATGTCTGGAAGAAGAGATGTTAGATTGCGGGATGTGGCTTGGCATTTGGGTATGCAAGTAATGAACAGCAGGCATCTCCCTCAACAGAGAATTGTGCCACCTCCATAAAATTCTGACCAGTGCAAAAAAAAACAAAACTTTATATATACAAGGGAGATTTTGATTTCTGTCATTTGTAACTGCAATGGCAGCATTACTCTGATATGGAGCTGTAGTGTAATCAGCACAATGCACCAGGAACGACAGCAAAGAAGATGAGCTTAAATCTACAGCAGCTGTATGCACAGAGGGCATGACCAGATGTCGCTCAGAGTTTGCTGCGTTCGGACAAGTGACTCTTGTTTTCATTTGCACCCAAGCACGCCAATATGATATGGCCCCAGGAATAAACATTTTTTCAGAGTTTGTGAGGAGGAGAATGAAGCGGGCAGGAGAAAAGACAGTAAAGCCATCAACTGATCATTACTGGCCATTAAAAAGTATCATTCACGTCACTAATAAGATGTGGTTCATTTGTCAGCTCTGGATTCAATGAAAACAAAGGAGAACAGAAGGAGGTGGAGGGGGCTGACGACAAAGAGGGGAGTCAGAGCACAGAACAGGAGCTAAGGCAAGGGTGTTAGCATGGCTATGTAGCCAAGTCCATAGGGGTGTATTAACAGATTAGCTATAAAGCGAACATCTATGTTTTGTAAGTGATTTTAACATTACAGTGCCTGTGGTTTTGACCCTCAGTGCTTGGACACATTCACCTGGCTCAGATATAATGAGGAGGGCATGACTTGCTATCTATGCCAAAATCACTGCGGCTCCATGCTTGGCGGCTTTGTAAAACAGCCAAGCAATAACTACATGTGGCCTGAAAAAGGACTTCAGTGTTATATTTGACCTTATGTTCAACTATGCTGTAAAATGGGCCCCTGTATATTACTACATTAAAACAAGTTTTAACATGACGTAGTTTTCATCTTCCTCAATCACATAATTCAGAATTCCTGAATTCACCGCGTGTAGAAAATTGTGCTTGAGACAGATAAAGGCAGAGTGCATGTGCGCACACGCAAGCACACGTGACCACAATTAAGCTGAATGGTTACACATAATACAGCATTTCACATTTGTCTTATTCCCATAGTACCCCATGTTTTCGACATATACATGGTGCCATATGATTTTAATGGTGCTTGGAAACACAAGAGAAAAGCAAATCAATAAAATATCACACAGTCAACTAAGGGTCAAAATGCGCTATTTAAAACCATTATTGTGTGCTAACACCTCTTAGTTCCTTCCATTCCACAAACTAACCATTAAACGTTAGGGCCCTCTGCATCAGAAGCAAATCCTCTATCATCTTTCTATTCTAATATCATTCCCATCCTGTCCTAAGTGTAAAAGTGTGATTTATGCTCTGCACAGTCTAAGAAAAGGTTATATTTCCTCCTTTTTTTTTTTTTTTTAAATGGGCAGGTATCATTGTGCCAATTGGAGCCTCCGCTAAGTGCCCAAAGCTGGGAGTTGTATTACCAGAGCTCCGGAGATCATGAATGATAGGGAACCTCTTTTTACATTCATTACAGCACTACCCATGAATAATTCATTGAATCAAATTACAGACCAAGAAATATTCAACTGTGTTGTATCAGGACTTTCACTCTCCAATTGATCACCTCTTACACAGGTAAAGAATTCACTGCTGAGAGAACAGCGCCTCCATTCATCTGACAGTTAGGGAAGCATCTTCACTTTAAGATATACCGAGCAGCTCTAGACTAAATAGGCTGAGATTAACAGATATTATACCGCACGGCTGTGGAGGAGCTCCTTTTACATCAACTGATATCGGTTTAATATGATTGCTGTTCACAGAGTGAGAACCATTTTCATGAGCTTTTTTTAGACGGTGCCACGATGCACAGAGTAAAGAAGAAAACAATAAATAAGCAAATAAATAAATAAATACTGGCAGTGGTGCAACATGACATAATAGTAAAATCATAAAGCGCAGATAGCATAACAAGGGCATCATCACGCCGCGTGATATCGGCAGAGCTCTCCTCCCGAGTTCTGTCAACGCAGCCGGATGCCGGCTGGCGCTGGGAAATCACAACCGTCACTCACCTCGGTAATGCAGGAGACGGCGGTGGTATTTCAGAGAAAAGGGGAGGGGAGTCCATCACGTTGCGGTAGGTCATCTAGTGACTAATTCCGCTAAAGGTTAGGTGTGAACTGTGACCGGTCTCATTGACAGCGCTTTGACAAAGCACCGGCGCCCAACAAAACAGGTCAATGTTAATGCAATTATTCCTGGAACACCCCAAAGCGGGGGAGAGAGAGAGATGACAAAGTACAGTTGGGCTCAAAGGCTCGGCAGCAGAGCGTGGCAAACAAACAGATAGTGTGTTTTGAGTGGGAAGAACAGACAAACAATTAATTACAAAAATAAATACATTAATTACGCACATACATATTTGGATTTCCTTTCTTCCAGCTCAAGACAACTGTTTGTTGTACGACTGCTCCCAGTATATATAGAATTTGAATAGTAATTTGCAAGTACTGTAGTACTGGGAAACCAATTACAGTCTGTATCCATCTTGGACTGATATCCTCACAACAGGCAAACAATAGCAGTGGGGCAGAAGAATCTTCCAAGCATCCATGTTCTGCAGTACGACAGCATGTCCTTGATTCCAGAACGCCCATGGCAGCTATGTGTAGTTGTTAGGCACAAATGGAACGGAATCCGCACATCCGCTAAGGCCTGGGAGGGAACGTTCTTCCCAGCAGACAAACACGCACCCCGAATCACATGATGCAATACAAACCGATCAGATGGCGACAGCAACTGCAAGAGTATCTATTTCAAGTGAAAACCACACAATACGGTGATACTAATTACCAAAGGAATGGATAAAGAGGCAGAATGAGAAAAAGGTACTGCTTCAGCATGCTTTAGAACCTACAGGCACACCCGCTGGTAAGGTAATCCACAATGCTCATAACTACACAAATTTAAAGAATACAAATCCTTTGCTGACAGGAATCCCTACTTGCTTAATTACGCTAGATTTCATGACAGTTAATATACCACATACCATAAGTGCACATATAAACCTTTAATAGAGCCTGCAAAGCAATGAATGAATAGTACTACATTTAGTGCTCTCTAAAATAAAAATGAACAAAAATGAAAAAAGAAATATTATTGGTTTATTTTGAAAGAACTGAATGTCAGAAGGCAAAACACTAGAAGGATAGGCTTTACTGGAGGTGCTGTGACTGCTTGTGAACTTCTGTTCAAATTGCTTCCAACTGCTGATTAATAAATGCACTGGTTAAAGTATCAAACTACGCTTTTGAAACAGATGCTTTGCTGTACAGTGGTGGGCACCATTTGAGGATCATGCTCCACCTTCAAAAACACAGGAGTCAGGGAAGGAAAGTTTATATTTATTTTTTATAATCAATAAAAGTGTATTTCAGTTCAGTTCAATACTAGCCTTTTCTGAGTCAGAGGTAGAATCTGGTATTTAAAATACATGAACCTGCTTATTTCCTTGCAATACCAGAACCACTAACATCATGAAAAATGGATAAACTCAAGCTTTCGTGTTTCAGAATTGTTGCACCATGGTGATTTTGGTTCACAGTCACACAATAAGTGCATTTATCAATAATGTAGCATAAAGGCTGAAAAATTGTATTGAACTGGACCATGCCAGGGCCCAGTGTGGCCAACAGAACCTGCAGGGCAGCAGGTAATTGGCTATAGTGTTACCTGGGGGAGGGAGGGATTTCGGTCGGCAGGACACCCGTGTCTCATCACGCTCCATCCAACCCCCCACCACCACCACCCCTCCCCCTCCCTGCTGGACAACTGGACATTGCCTGTTTCAGAGGAGTGTGTGTATCTGTCTGTGCTGTACTGAACTGACTGCGGTGGCTGCAGTGATGAGCATATATGTATACTCATCACTGCATTTAAGTCATACGTACTAAGTTTCTACTATTAACGTCTCTTGTTGTAGGAGGTACCATAGGTTCAGAGGCACATTACACTGGCCACGCAATTTAAACACTGTTTTCAGTACAGAAACAATGGTTCACATAGTTTTTTAAACTGCAAATAAATAAGGCAAATATTAAATACTTGAACACAGGGTCATGAACCTTATCAGTACACATATTTGCACAACTAAGTCAAAATCACAAGGTTTATCACAGTGTTGTGCATGGTTTTCACTGGAAATTTATATCTGAAACCGGTAAAAGTGTGTTTGGGGTCCACATTGGAGGGCAAATGTGATACATACAAAAAGCAAGTAATGGAAGGTCTTCCTTTGTCCTAAATTTGAATCAGTGCCTTCACATCTAGCCAAAATCCATTGTACCTTAACGAGCCTGTCAAACACACGCCCACCTATCAGAGACCTGGAGAAATGCCAGGTCTGGGGTCTCACTTGGCATATTGTTTATTATTATTGATTCTCTGAGCTGTTTGGAGGTTTATATTTGCTAATGGGATGGATGGTTTGCTGAAATTCAGTATCTTAAATGAATCAGGATTTTTTGTCGAAAGCTGGGCACATGACAAAATATCTAGCCATGATTCAATCTTATTGCATATATTGCAATAAAACACTGTTAGGGACTTAAAATTATTTTTCTATCACAAACATAGCAGTAACGACACACAAAAACGCCAAAAATCAATCCCAGCATCCCTACCCAGACTTGCTTGGATCTTTGGGTACAGTTACTACTATGTAATGTATGTACGTACATATGTGCATATGCATGTATGTATGTATTTATGAAACAAACACAAAATATACACGTTCTGCACAGTTCTCCAGAACTAAAATGATGTTAAAGTTGGAATACAACTGACAACATGGAACAGCCCCATATACATGGGGTTACATAATGCAGTCCCATGCCTTCGCATCTAATGTTTTTAAGCAAGACATGCTTATGTCATTTTCTGTGCCGCTCAGACAGAAGATCCTGTTTGTTTTGTTTCCTCTTGTTCCCCTCCATCATTCCTCTGGGGGGGGAGAGCGGTAACAATGGGTACTGCTCACTTCAGCACAGTCATCTGCTGAACTGAAATTAGACCCTCGGTCCGCCTCGAGCTGTGCCAAACACAATGGTAAAAATGAAGCTTGCTAGCCACTG
Source organism: Albula goreensis (assembly GCA_022829145.1). Lineage (NCBI taxonomy): Eukaryota > Metazoa > Chordata > Actinopteri > Albuliformes > Albulidae > Albula > Albula goreensis. The sequence continues at coordinate 27,424,204 of CM040754.1, read as the reverse complement.
CCAGCTTCAAGGTTGATCGAAGGAAAAAAAAAACATGTCATTTTGTTCTGCTGGTTTGTTTTATTATCTGTGCGAGAGAACATGGATGCTTTTGATATTACTGGGTCAACTGATAAGTGTAACGCTAGGATGCTACTTCACTGACAATTCAATTGGCAACTGCACAGAATGAAAGCAGTGGGGAGGATAAAATGCAGTGAATGGTTTTGGCGATTGGCCCAGCCGCTAAGCTAAAAGTATTGTAACCATGTCTAATGGGTAGTAGCTTTCCACGAACAAAGAAATTAGCATGAGACAAATATTAATACAAAACGGTGCTGTTTACACAATAAATAAGGAAGAACGTTAGCCGTTCATTATTTCATTTAATGGGTTTTACAATGCTTAGGAAAAAAATGGGCTCACTGAATTTGGAATTACAATGGTGTAAAAATCATTATGACAAAGATTCATATTTGGGCATTCAAGCTGGGGGTGGAGATGAGACCATTTTGTTTTACTGCTAAATTATAATTCTATTGAACAATGCGACTGTAACCGAACACAGCACAGTTTATCTGCTCACACCAGCAATAGGGCTATATTTGCGTTGGAGATTCTACGCGTGGCACGTCAGAAGCCCAAAAGGGGAATGATTGCATTACTCTCAGATGGATCTGAAGGGCTCTTGTTTCAATTTCTCAAGGTCAAGAGTGACATGATTAGAACTAGAGCGATTCAAAACAAAACAGAACAATGGGGGTAATGAAAACGCACAGGGCTATGAAGGTCGAGAGAGAAAACACGAAAAAACCTCAAAGCTGAATTGTCCAACACACTCAGCTGAAGCATCATCCAAAAATAAATAAAGAGAGGGGGACAATGGCGCTTATTGACTCTCCCTGAAAGTGGTTTCTTGTCTATTATTAAAAAGCAGCATGAGCGTGCTAGTTCACCAAAACGCTTATTTTTAGGAAATACCGCCGAGTCTACCTGCCACGCGCGCTGGCCTGAGTAAATGTTTGGCCGCCCATTCCTTGGCCCTGCAGTTACCCCCCTCCGGTCCCCACAGGAGCACGGTCTCTCAGGTCTCAATTAGAGAGAGGTTTACACAGACTTAGACACCTTCAGGAATGCTAACCCCCACCCCCAGGGGAGGCCGCCTTGCTTACACAGGTCCGCTGCTTTCAACTTCATTTTGTTTGTGATTGCCGCTAAGTAGAGAATACTGCTGATGTTGTGTGTCCTAACTGGACTAAATCAATTTTAACCCAATAGCTGGCACTACGTAACATGCTTTCAAGGAGCAAGAGCTTCTACATATGAGTGCCATTTAATTAAATTATAAAATCACTGGAAAGAGGCCTTTTAAACACCAAGTCAAACCAACACAGCATTAAGGGCAGGTCTGCGTTATGGAAATAAAATGGTCCTGAATTAATCAGGTGCAAGTGAGATGTGTTTGATTTGAGGTTTTATCCAATTCCCATATACTTCTGATGGCCAAGCAAGTACATCTATTTATCAATGATATTAGAACAGCTTTACTGGCTCTCAGAAGTCTCTATCCTCATAACTCCATTTTATTTTAATAACATATTGAGAATTCCATAGCACGTTAGCAATGGTATGACTTATCTAGGAGTCACAATAGGTCAAACAGAAAATGAATAAATAAATGAATAGAGAGAGGAAATTCTTTTAAAAAAGCTCAAAACAGCAGGGGAGAATGGTGCCTCCCCCACACGTGACGTCACACGCGTGACCTGGCTGAGGGCTGATGGGATTGTCTCGTTCGCTGACACACAGGCCCGTGCTGATGCCCGGCAGGCTTGGATCCCTGGGTCCGCAGCTCTGCGGCTCTACGCTCCGTCCCTCGACCTACAGCACCGAATTATCACTGCTTTATCCCTCATCCCTGCCAAAGACCTATAACTTTGATCTCCCTGCTGTCAATTAAGAAGAGGTTTTACTCTGACTTAGCCCCTGCGAAAGGGCCTCCCGTGGTGCATCCTCCTATGGTCACGGCCCTCTCAGGCCTTCCCTATGGTAGCGCTTGCTATCATATGCTCCTTTTTATGATTATTATTTTTTTTTGTAAAGGTGCTGTGCCATTATACATTATACGGGAAGTCTTTTTAATTGCCGCGGTGCTGTATCTGGCGCATGTGCACTTGAGAAACACGTGCTTTCTGCCGCGGCAGTAGTCAGCAGACTGCGGGCCTCATTTGCCGCATCACGCCACGCCACGCCACGCCACGCCACAAAGCCTTCCCCAAGAGATGCCATTCGCAGAGAAGCGCTGCTTTTAAAACCGATTTTCAGAAATCGCCAGCGGTGATCATTACCAATGCTGAAGATCTCTAACGGCAGATGCCTCCCTTGTAAAAAAAAAAAAAAAAAAAAAAAAAAAAAAAAAAAATGGTCTTGCTTCGTTTACCATCCAGATACTTAAGTCAAATAACCCCAGGTCTAATTTCCTTAGCTCCTCTGGTTCCTTGAGAATAAAGTCAATCAGCTGCATGATAAACAGATGCCCTATTAGCATTCATTATTACGATTCAAAGATTACTAATATCTTTTACATAAGAACCTTGGCAGTTTTATGTCGGCCAGAGTATCGCTCATTATATGGCATTTCCTTAATTCATAATTCAGTTAGCCTGCTCATCTTCAATTCATTTGTGAATATTTTGCAGTGTGCTGCCTACCTATTATCACAGGAAACTAGTAAAGAACATGCTTAAAATGACAGGGGACAGATCTGTGTGCGTCACCGCATGTAAGGCACCTGAACACTGTTGCCTGGAGACCCAGTGAGTTTGACAGTATGCATGGTGTTAAGAACATTGAACCATGCGGCTCCTGCCTGTGACATACACTGTTATGAACAGAGCTTAAAACCAACCAAGAAGAAACAAGCTTTGACCACGCAAGAATTATCTAAAGCCAAAGTGTGGACACCTATATAATAATACCAACAACACCAACAACAACAAGACTACTTCTATTATTAACATTATTATCACAGACTGACAGTCTAGCTAACAGTCGAGCCACCCATCAAGACTGGAATTCTGGGTTTTTTTCAGGTACAGATCAAAGATGAGGCACTAATTTATCAAAGGTACTTAACCCAGTTTGCTTCACTGTATATCTATATGCACCAATGGATAGTGTAGTAAACAATAATTCTGCATAAACTATGGTGGAAAAGAGTAAAAAAAACACAAATGAATAAATACATAAATATTATATTTGCTGTACAGAAATTATACAGAAAATTCTCTTTACTGTATACCTGCATGCATGAGGAGCATGTAGATATAAGCTGTCATACTTGTGTAGAGTCAGTCTGAAAAGTGGTTTTACAAGATTTACTTTTCACACATTGATATTAAGTCCACATTTCACTCAGCCTGAAAGGGGATTTTAGTACCGCACCCATGTATTTTATTACCGACAGAGGTGATATCACGAAGACAAAATCTCAATATCACCTTTCCTGATATGAAACCTTAAGAGATAACTATATATCTTAAGTTTTTTAAAAGGTCAAACACATGGGTATCATATTTTATTTAGCGACACCATGATTCCAGCAGTTATGGTTCTGAATTTTAAGACAAAGGCTGGTGAAGAGGAAATCCCAGAGTACAGGAACTGAATCGGTAATCTGGCACGATAGCAGGGACTAGAGTAAACAAAAGCAACTGTATATGACAGGCCAGGATATTATGGCGATACTCTTCATTAATTCATAGACACAAGAAGCGATTCATAAAAATAGCATGATCCTCACAGAAGTTGCTCCTGTGCTCCAAGCAGAACTGAATGCTTGCTAAAGTGTATCCGAGATACCCCACAGACCCAAAAAACAAGCATCTAGGCAAACAAGCACTTAGAAGCACAATTGGATTTGCTGGTAATTGTATTTAATATGAAATAAATGAGGGGTTGTCTTGTTCGCCAGCACCACTGCATGTATTTATGCTCTGCTTTGCAGTTTTTTTTCTGATTATAATCTCCAGAAAGCTGAGGGTTGGTTATAAACATAGTATATTATCAGAGCATGTGGCATCTAGACCCCAGCTTTGATATACACCTTCAATAAAAGATAATAGAAATGACAATAAGATTTACCTCATTCATTCTTACAGGGCATGGAATGATACAGGCCTATGTGCTCATAACAATCTTTCTCAATCCAATTACGTTATGTAAAGCTAGGCATTTTCCCTATTGTTCAGCCTAAATGATCAATAGTACAAACCAGATATTATTTGGCAATATAATGACTAGTTAATGTAACTTTTCTATTGAAGCATATATAAGAGCACCTTACTGAATGTTCCATATAAATAGTTTGAATCCATAAAATGTCTGAACTATTCAAAAACAGCACTGAGAAAAGATGACTGAACTTTTAATGAAAAACACACGATTTCTCGACATGGTCAAGAAAGTGTGACATCATTTGGGCTCTTAAAGGAACGACTGTCTGAACTGACTACTGCTAGTGTCCCTCCACTTGTATTAAATTAGCCTGCTTCTAATCAATGGTGAGATGTTTCACCATCGGTTACCATCACAGCCCCAAGGATCAGCAGCAACCCTTACCTCAGAACCTACTAGGCAAGGTTTCCCCCACCTCATGCACAACAAAATTCCACTTCAACTTCATCTGTGTTTTTTGGACATAACCCACTCCGTTATTGATCTTCTGCTGTCCAAGGCAGTGAGAACATAGATCAAGCGATTCCTCTTGCTTTTCCTCTTGGACCACAACCACACGCACCACTCTCTAATTCGCACACAACAGCAAAGCGGTGATGATGGCACTTTCAAACTGTACTGTTTATAGGGATTTCTCTATAAGGCAGTGTGTTTTTAGTAAAATGGCCTCTATTTCCTTGTGTCAACATTCACAATGTGCCAATCACGTATAAGTGCTCTTGGCAGTTGTCTTTGTAATGAGCCAGCGGGATAACTACTGTATGTGTTGTGAAAGGGATGCATTTAGACTCATGTGTTATTGTTGTATGGTTGGTGTTGCAACACCTCTATGTGTGAAAGGAAACAGGCACAAGTCTTCATCACAGCAGTAGACCTTGTAACCACATAAATTCAAAGCCTGCTGTAAGAAAACAGTAAATACCCCTTCGTTTGGCTTCAGAAAGAGCCCATGCCTGGAGCCTACTATTGTACACCTACGCAGAGATGAACAAAAGAGAGAGGGAATCCTAAGAGACCAGCAACTTGCAGTCATACATCGTTTGCCTTCATTAAAATAAATTACAAAATACAAGCAGCCCCAAAATATAATTCAAACAGAGAGCAAGCAGCGAGTATTATCAGAGCTTCCCCTTGCCCGACAAATACTGCTGAACAATTCAAGACTTCACAGAGGGCCAATTAGTTTGAAGTCAGGGTTCATTGGAACGGAACAGCTGAAATGCAGAACAAGGGCCAAACCGTTTCTAGTTAAAGGAATGCCAATCAAAGGCATGTCCCGTGCTGTCTGGGCGGAGGAACATGATCCGTCTTCAGTGGTGGAGCTCGCAAAAAGACAAGCTGCCGGCGAATGGTAATCCTCGTCACACTGTACCTGCATGGCAATCAGGCCCATTACACCTCCCTCATCTGCAAGCAGGACACAACCAACAGTCACGCCCAAAGTTATTTATATCCATACACGGTTTTTAGAAAATCATCTTAATGAGCATCATGCTACTTATATTGGAGGGCTTCTGATATAGTGTCATTGCTTTGTCACGAGTATGCACAGAGAATATAATAATCACCTATAATATAATAATTACTTATTACTGGATATGCTGTAATATAGCAAGTGATTTGATAATACTTTCGCTGCATAACAACCTCCATGCATGCTGTAACTAACACAATAATAAGTATATCTCAGGGTGAACAAGTCTTTTAATCATCATTTGAAAGTAATCTGACACACATTAAAGTTCTTTTGAAATCTGAAAGAGGGTTTTGGTAATCCAAAATCAATTATGTTGCGTAAACATTGTTGGCATGCCAAATGAAAAGTCTAACTCTACATATTGGGAAAAATAAGCAATAGGAAATAAGTGTACAAATGAGAAAAAGCATTACTTCCCAAAAAAAGACTTATTCTATGAGAATACTTCGAATCGATGAGCAAAATTAATACAAATTTACGTCATGGAGATTTGCCCTTTCAGGAACGGTGGTACATTTGACGATTTTGTATGACATTTCCATGAGCCTTCAGAGAAACCTGGGAACTCAGCCAACAGCTACTTTCCCCCTTTGTAATCTGCCAACTGTGTCACAGCAGCTACTGAACTGCTGTCCACACTACTGATGGGAGTATGAGCTATTATGTAGCCAGGAATGGGTGGAGCTTACCATATGTTACCAATAAACGTCTTATTATAACACAGTCACTCACTCTATGGCGGCTGAAAGGAGGAAAACCACTCTGTTAGTAGAAACGAGTCAGTGATTGAAAGCGAAATGAAGCCCCACCCTTTGGTGTGAGGATATCTGATGTGCCCATCACTGCCTACCACAGCTTGTAAGAGCAGACCGCAGGTGTCCAGTCGACCAGAGGAGGGACACCTGAGTGACGGGACAGGAGAGGAGTACCGCTTAAAACACATCCTCCCAGGGAAAAACTATGGCTGCTGCATCACTCCTTCAGACTCACGGTGACAAATCTATCACTGGCTCGGTCCAGATTTCATTCAGGCCTTTACGCCACCTCGCTGCTCTGCAGAGGAGTCCTACCTGCATGCAAAACATACGGCTGGATTTCCCCATTTCCATGGAAATGATGTTAACGTCAAAAAAAGAAAACATGGGAACAGCAGATCCCTCATTGGTAGACAATTCACATATTCACCGCTGCTCTTCTTCATGTACAGGGATGTGGAAGAGGAAGCTCAAACCTGACAGAGTATGGAGTAAAAATAATAACACATCACATAAAACGTGCCCTGGAAAAAAAAAATAAATCGACTTTCTTTGAGAAATCTGACAGATGGAAGTTAATTTACATTCGGACAGGAGTGTGACGTGTTTAAAACACAAGTCGACGAATGTCCTTACTGTTTCTCAAGTTCGACTGGAACTCAAAGATTCCTCTGATTCTGCACCTAAATGCTCTCTCTCACACCATTTCATGTGGACAATGTAATGTGCTCTTGGAGCTGCAGTTGCCAGCCAGATAGCTACGATCTAGATGACTAGTTATCACAAGCTGAGCTGCCATTTAGACAGCAATCAATGAGTTCTAAAGAAAATATCATTATCTGTGCTGTATGTATTTGGAGCTAGATTCCCTCCCTTGTTGTCAAGGTGAAGGGTATAATCTCAGTAAGCAAAGCCGATTGGTTTCGATTCCTTTTAAGACCTCAGCAGTTATAAATACTGTAAACATACTCCTGTATATACTTTACATCATTAACCCACTGTGATTATCATAGACAATGTACTTATCTGACATCTTTAATATTTCTCCTTCAAGGTGATATTGTTCATGAGAATAAAACACCTAAATGCATTTTTCTCGATCTGAGATGGAATTTCCCTGGGGTGTCCGTACACACGCTCATCACCGCGCGCGGAGGCTATTGACCCACTCGCGTACATCAATATGCTCCGTAAAATGAAGACTGTTCTCAACTTCTTTGTCTTGGGTATAAGTCCCCACTGTAGGCGGAAAGCAGTTCTCCACTTTTCATATGAGATAATACGGCATCCAGATCAGATGCTGAGTCCACAAATCCCATCTACGTCTGATGCACATCATTTGCTTAATAACGTATCAAGCTGTGAGACATTTGGTCTAAGGGGAAATCATTACCAGGGAATAAGGTCTCATTTGAAAGAAAATATGTTCCACTGTGAGTCAGCCTCGTGTTGAAATGGGGGGAGCTGAGCGTCAGATGAGCCTAACCAGGGGAACGGAAGACTGGAGACGCCCCCACTCCCCCCCCAAAAAACCCTCGCTCACATTCCACAATCTGACATCACAGATGTGCCGTCTAACTCACCACTCTACCCACAACGGACCTCATTTCAAGGCTTCTACATTCTGTCACGTGTTTGTTTAGTGATTGATTTTTGAATAATAATACCAGGAAAACAATGCAAGAGCTAAAAAAAAAGAGGGCAGACAAGGGTGCGAAAACAAGAGTGAATGTCTTTGGCTCTCTGCCTGGTCCTGTAATTGGTTTCGACAGTCTTTGAAGGCTCTAAATTGTCCGGTGGTCTATCCTGTTGTGTGAATGTAGCCCTGTTTCCCCTGACCTTTGGGGACTAAGCAAGTCTATTTAAACTGGAGATATTTTAACCTTTGCAGTCATTAAACCACATACTGTGACAGATGACGTGAATAAGCATCCAGAAAGGAGAGGTAGAGGGCAAGGCGTCTCGGATGATTAGAGGAGGGTAACTTCAAGTCCACGATGATGGAATTCGGCGCTGATAAACAGTTGGGGTCCGCTATCGGCATGGACCAGGAAAATCAGGATTTTAAAAGTCAATCCTGCACTCAACAGGAGGCTACTAGTGAGGGCATTTATAGCTTTAGATAGTTTTGCTTAAACCATCAGAGGACCTCAGCTCATGCCTCTACTGCAAGCATGGACTACTGACATTCTTGCTAGAAAATAGGAAGATAGTTACATTATTAGCATAACACTTAATATGCACTTGTGACATCATAGCTCCTTGACAAATATGGTACTCTTCCTTCCTGAATAAATTATCAGGTGACAGCCACTGAAGAATAACACATTACATTAAAGGAATGCACACTACAAGGCCTTTGAATTTCACATTCATGAAAATGACAATATAAATTTTCACCTTTCAAAGAGTCACAAATAACAGGCCGACAGTATACACTGAATGTTTCCTGTGTCTTTGAAAACGTGCTCTAATATTCCCTTTCAAGTGTGCATTGTTTCTGTCAGATAAAGAACATCAAATATTCATGAAAGATTACACTATGCTGAAGTCATCCAGAAGTCCTGCGTTTTTCTCCACGAAGCCACCAGGTTTACAGTGTGAACACATGCAAATATAGGTCTGTGGTTGAACTTGCCGTAAAGACTTCAGACCTCCACAGTTGATTTTTACTCATTCTTGACCAAAACAGGGCAGCACATTTTGCCTTGAAGCTGAGTTAATGGCTGCTCTGCACACCCCTGACCCAGGTTTCACTCTGCAGAATATCTTGCCCTGCAGGGGTAAAGACCCTCCTTTTTCTCCCCCTGCCCCTGGCCACCATGGATCCACGGCGATTTCTGTGCCACGCCGTTATGAAAGCTCTATCACTTACCACTTCAGTATATTCAATCATCCCACAGTCTGCAACTGACTCTGTAAATACCACTGCCCTGGGTTCACCGCCGCTGTGAGCCTTCAGCAGAGCCTGGCAATCGCAATTCATTCAGCGAAGCACGAGCAACATCTTCCACGCGGCCCGTTCTCCAGGCCGGCCCGTGCGCCTCCTCACTGCCTCCATGTTCTGATTTGACTGCAACACAGACGTGGTTGACTCTGTCTTTGTGATTGAAGATATTCCTTGTGTGATTCAAGCCTGCTCGGGCTTTAAAATTCTTATCAGTGTTCCTGCACCTACAAATAAGGCAGCGGTATGTTTTATTCATCATTTTTTTTTAGACAGTGAATCACTTGAGTGTCTCTCACAAACTGGTTCAGCTCAGAACGGAGGGCCGTGAGGTGTACAGAATAGCGGCCAAGTTGGTTTATAGTCATTTTGGTGGTATGTGATTGCCATAACGTAACAAGGTTACTATAGTCCACCTTCACAACAGATTTCAGGTGTTAAGATAGAAAAAGTGAGAGAATACACTAGTCGGAGAACACACTGGGTGAGAAACTGGAGTATCTTGGACATAGATTTATTATGCTACAAATAATTAATAACTTCTGATGCCTGTCTGTAGTTTCGCCATGCTATGTGTTATGTTCTATACAGACATTCAATTCATATTTAACTTTCCATCATATAACATCCTTTGGTTCCCTTGGATATAATACAGAGTCATTTTCTATGTCTGGATTTTGCACATACAACCCCAGACTCCATTCATGAAATGAGTGACATACACATTGAGACCAGATACACTCCAGACCTCTCCTAATGTTACCATTCCAGAAATATGAAGATCGATAATTCTCTGTATGTTGAGCCTTTCCTCCAGGTGCATAGCTACAAAGTCGAGAGACCTGTGTTAATATTTCCTTTCTAATTCCAAGTTACAATTCTTGAATCAAAAATAAAATAATTTTTTGACAACAACATTTTTCCAAGTAGAGCACTCTACAAAACAGAATCATTACAAATTTGAAAATAAGACACTTTTTTGTTAAGAGTATTCTAAAAATGAGTTATGGGAATGTTAAGAGTTAAAAACTTGTATTAATTTTTCAAGAGCAAACGATTGTGAATTAATTTCAACAGAATGTTGAATAATTTATTCCTACAGATGTCTCAATCATTCGGGATAAAAAATGTCCAGTTTAATTTGGCTCTGAGTAACCAATTATAAGAGATATCATGCTTAATTGTAAGTTTTCCACATAATGGATACCATCCAAAGAGACTTGCATAATGTTTAGTCAAGACAAATTAACAATAGGAATGGTCTTCTGAAGAAGTAATAAAAATGCTTATCTAAGTGAACATATGCTATTCCAAATATTATCTGTGAAAAATGAAGCGTGTGTTCTAGGAGCTGCTCATTTGAGATAAAGGCATCCAAATGTTTTTTGGTCCATTTTTCAACAATGACAACTTCGCATCCAAATGACTGACAACTTGGATTAAGTGTGTATGAGTATATGTGTCCATGTTTGTGTGTGCATGTATGAGAGAGACCGCAAGTGTGAAATGTAAGGAGAGGGAAAGGGTGAAAAAAACAGAGAGAGGAAAGAGCAAAATGTAAATATGAGATGAAAGAAAGGTATAGCAAGACAGCAATACTATGACTGTTAACATAGGTTTTTGGGGTTTTATAGGCAAAATATCCTTTTTTTCTTTTTGACATCAGGGATCCAATGTTTAGCAATGCGTTTTTTCCATCTGAGTTTCATCCAGATGTAGTTTTAGCTTTTAGAGGCTGCAATTGGATTTCAGCGCCTGCGGCGGGCTCCTCATTTGCTGGAGAGTGTCACAATTATAACTGTGGAAAGGGAAACAGCAAACCCACAAACTCCCTATGATCAAATGTCGCTGACTTTAAAAAAAAAATACCCAGTCTCTCCTATTTGCCTCTGAACTGGCCACTGTCCAAGCATTAATGCTCTCTTTGACTTACAGTTAGATAGAATGAACTGGATATTGGATGAATCGTATGTGCAAGGAAATCAATTTTAGGTTATCTACACAGGAAAGAATGAACAATTTTTAAAAAGCATAGAGTGACAGGTGATAAGACAGAGCAACTAAAAAGGAAAATATTAAGATTCATACAAAAACAAAAGTAAGTTAAATACTAGACATGTTGATTATTTATGATGTGACCTTATTATGTTGCAATTCTTCTTTTCAGCGTTTGAGCAATTTTGAGTAAGGCTATACATATTTGGTTAGAATTCTGCAGAACACCAAGACAAGTATGCTGTAGTTATTAGAAATTTATTGCCTGGCTTTGACAAAGTTATCTTGACTATTTTCTATTCATGTAATATTATTTGTATAACCTTTAATGCACTATAACATAAACTGTCACATATCTTCAGTAAGAGGTATTTGAAATAATCAGAAACCACTACTCTCTTGAACTGACCAGTCAAGAGAACCCTGGTCATTCTAAGGACTACCAGCAGGTTCTAAGGTTTAAATAATATAGGACCATAATGCCCGAAAACAGACCTGTACCACCAAAGTACTGCCCTTGGAAGTGATTTCCATACTGACACAACTATATTCAAGCAAAGATTAATTTTCCTTGAAACTGACATCTTCATACATATTTCATATTATGTCCAATCACCACACACACCATAATAGCACCCGCTACGGTAGATGAAGGTAGCAGATGTAAAATTTAAGCAACTTCTTTGTTATTGTTTTTAAAACTCTGCAGAGATCCGTTCATCCATCCAAAGCAGAGGCAGAAACAGCATCTATTCCTGCCAAAAACACAGCATCTCATGGGCAAATTTCAAATTATACTCTCTCCCACAGATCTCTGTGTAATGCCAAAGCAATTGTTCTTAAACACATTTTATGGCTTGTTAGTCAACACGCTGATTGTGTATAACGATGGGACAAAATGATGACATTATAAATTACGACTGTACGGCGAATGATGCATTATGATTTTCATGGTTTTAAATTTCCAGACAGGCCCCTGACTTCTGTCCATATTAAGGCAATGATGATTGAATACCGAAGAGCTTAGCCAAAGCAGTCAGCATTAGGCAGAATCAAAAGTGATTTATGGACGGCTCATTGCTAAAACTCCATCCAAATTGGGCAGCCAATAACCTGCAGACGGAGCATAACGCTGTAAATTCGGTTTCAAAGCTCTGCCGCTCCTCTCGATGGAGTGCGGAGGAAGACCATGGCTTTCGGTCGCGGCGTGGTAAGATGTTCTTGTCCGCCATTAGCATGTCACCTTCACACTGAGAGCCGGTATACAAAGAAGCCCGTCCTGTGATGTAAAACCAGCCCACTCTTGGCTCGTACACGGCGGCAGACACGCCCAGGGGAGGTTACATCACCCACCCATGGACAGGGCCTGTGTTGTGACAGGAGAGGCTTTTTAGCGTATGTCCATGTCACTTCCATCGGAGGACATCTGGGGGCTTTGTCAGGGCTGTCCGTTTTCCCTTCGGCTTGGGCTTTGTGTGCCAGACTACAAGCTGGACTAAAGCAATGGACCACATAATAATAACCTGGCCACTTCTACCACCTAACTGATAACTTCTAACCAATTACATTAACTCTGTGAAGGCACTTCTGAGGAGATTAAAATATAAACTTAGCATCAGTGAAGAGTCTGAATAGCGATAAGTGATGTGTGTCAAATAGGTTATGTGTACAATCTGTCCACTGTATAAGGTTCCATGTCCTAAGCCTGTCTGCCACTGAAAACGTAGGTGCTGCTCCAACACAAGAGTGTCAGAGAGTCTCAAAATCATTAATGATTTCATTATCAGTATTCTCCAAACACCTTGACCAAGACCATAGCCAGCCGGAATAAACAAAGCATTTATGCAAATTTTTGAGCACTGAAATTAGTGATGGAAAAGTGCGGCTTCAAGAATGAAATGGTGGATCTGCAATGAACTTTCTTATTGAAGCACACGCTTCATTAAGCTATTGATGTCATAATTCCTGGTCATTCCATTTTGGGAGTGAAAGGCATCCCTCTGTCTTCACTAAATTAAAAAACACCACGCCCATCATTCAGAGAGGAAGTGCAGGGCGCTGTTTTGACATTCCCTGCGCCTGAGCAGTACCGAGAGAGAAATAATATCCTTCTTTCACATTTCCTGTCGGAGGGACAAACAACACATGTTATCAATCACTGACAAAGACACTGAAATTATGGGGCGTCCATGGGAAAGATAGCATCAAGCGGCACTTCTTTTCTCTGCGCAAATCTTGTGACTTAAAGGTTGAACTAAAGGTATGATATAAATGCAACACCTTGTTACTCGGGGTGCTGCAATGCATATTTGGTGTTGCGTGTGCTGTTGTAAATCATCGTTCATTTTTTTTTTTTCCCTGGGAAATGATATCTAGGGCAGCAAATATAACTCATATTTTATTCATTCCTTCAGCAATTTAGGCTAAGAAGTATGATCAAAGGTCTTGTAGGTGCAGCAGGAGTTATCCTGCTGAGATTTGCATAGGCAGCCCTTCAGTCATTACGCCAAACCGCCTGGTAGCGATAGAAAAAAACAGCGTTACCGTGGCGGCCTGCGTTTCAGGGGCCCCTCCTGGCCGAGAGGATGCATGCTCCATCTGCGGCCCACATTGATCCGACAATTTAAACTCAGTCGGTCTGAAACAACTTGTAATTGGCTCATAAGAGCCGGCCTCATTATCTAGACATCGCGTCAATTAAAAACGTATTCAGCAATGAAAAAATCTCAATAAGGGTACTGAATGTATATGTGGAGGGAAACTAAAAACTTGGGAGGAACAGGAGTTGGAATGCTGGCAAAGTCAAATGTTAAATAAACGACGGGGTAATTGCTTCCTTTCGTCTAAGTGCCGAGCGCCTCCCAGACTTGTTCCGGTCTTCTTTTTTGTCTGCGGCACCATGTGGTCGAGGTCTCTATGTGCATTGACCCGGCTTGTGTTCGTTTCACTTAACCATCTGGCTGCTCGAGACCAGCAAGGTCACATCTCGTTCCCATTTTAATGCTAAACTTCTTCTCAGGCTTCAGAGCGCTGAAGCCACCGCTTGAAACAAAGTTTGCCTCTGTGAACTCTTCAAAAGTTTCCAGCTATTGCCGCTGCGGTGCTACCTGAAAGCTTCAAGTAAAATCTGAAGAATGTTTTGTTGTTTTTCTTATTTTAAAGTGGGGGGGTTTGAAGAAGCAAAAAAGAAGGTTTGTTGTTTGTGAGAGAAATAACACCCACACGCAGTGTCTGCTTGCATTTATAAACCAGTGTCATACATGCTAATGGCACACTGCTTGTTAACTTATGTCAAACAAAACACCTTTACTGTTTTATTTTTACACTGGAGCAGTTGGAAAAGAATCATTTAAAAAGTAACCTCAAGACTACGCAAATCCACAATTTGAAAGGTAACTGGAATTAAAATGCCTTATATTACTGAATTACTTACTGCATATACAGTAAAACCTCAGCAATCTCAATGCATGGGGATTGTATAAACTGACTGAATGTTCTGGAAGTCAAAATTTAAAGATTAAATTATTTTAATCTTGTATAGTCTGAAACTGTTACTAACATAATTTGTGTCTTTTATTTAAGCAGTCAACTCCTATTTTGTAGCATTAACAAACCAGCTGCAAGAGTTCCTGTAAATTCAGAGTACCTAAAACTCACCCTTGTATTGATATCTCATAGCTACAAAATCTAAACAATGCTGCTCGGCCATGCCAAAAGTTTTCTGTGTTATGTGTTGCATTGCTTTAGCAATGGACAGGTCAGCTTTGAATGAAATCAAAGCAGGAGTCAACTACTTGGTGTTTTGAAACAATTGTGGTTTCAGAGAAAAAAATGCAAATTGATGATAAAGCTCCATGGCTAAAACACAAGTCTGCATGGCTAATTTCTTGTTCAAACTGGAGAAAATCAGTCTGAACAGAGGTCATAGTGCCAGGGGCAGCCCTAGTGTGCAGTTTGTGTACTCAGTAAGGAGAGGATCATCACAGGGAGTTTTACATGCTTTCCCAATTTGGAATGCCTCTGGAAGGCAAAGGGTGGGGTAGGAGAGTCAAACATGTTACTGCAAACTCTGCTATTACTCATGTGATAATCCCATTAATTGTTCATGCTACATTAAATGACAACTGAAGAATGTTGTTGTGTACCCAAATGCAATGTTTTACTGCAGTCTAACGTTGAGGTGATTGCTATTAGCAACATAGCTAGTTCATTAGTTATAATGTGGTTGTCTGCCCCTGCTGTAGGGTCCATCGCATTTCTGAAATGACCTTCCTCAGAATAGTAGCGACTAACACAGCTGCTTCTGTGCTGAATGTAGACGTTTTTGAACTTTCACAAGCTGAGAGGTACGGCCATTGTATTGAAGTGAGATTTGCCCTTCTAGTTAATTCCATGGCAAACCGTGTGTTGCTCCACTTGAGGCAACAGTTGGCATTGGAGGGCTTATACTCTAGACTACAGAGGACATCACGTCACAACACGCTTGAGCTTTATTTGGATGTGTCGCCAGGTAGGCTACATTTTTAGGCCTGCACAACCTAAAAAAAGACTAAAAAAATGTAAAAAAATATTCTTTGTATGGAGGTGCACCGAATACGGCATCTAGATTAATTTGGCAAGGTGGATACACAGAAGTCCTAGATTCCACCGCGGGAATGTTATCAGCCAAGCACCTGTACAGAACGAGGTCCGTCCCCCTTCTCCATCTATTCCCCCTCAACAAAGCGTGTTAGCTCGCCCAGGCCCACCGGCGGCTGGTGTGGAGTCTCCAGAGAACGTCTCCCTCATTACGGTCTCTCTCTTCTTCCAACAAGCGAGATCCCTTTGAATTCCTCTGCCCCTACTCTCATACATTATGCGCTGTGACAATGGGTAACGTGTGGGGCGCAAGGAGAGGATGTGGATGTAAACAACATCGCGCTCTGATGCACAGTGTTTATTCATTATTCATGACGCTACGCTATTGTGCTGAGAGTACAGCTAGAAAGTTCAGGGCTAGTTACAGGAAGGAGTATTAAAAACTGGCATGGGGTCAAAAAAAGACCCTCTCCCCCAAATGCCAGGCAAAAGATACTTGCTGTTGCATCATCTCAAGCTTCTGACCACATATCTATTACTGTAATTATTCTGAGAACAAGGGGAATAGGAAAGCCTGATGTAGCTCGTTCATGCAGAAATGAGCGCCATGAAAAAATAAGGAGACAGTGGTATAACAGGATGAGTTTTAAAGAGAATTACTGATAAGCTCTGAAAAGACAGCGCTTTCTGCTCATTAGTGGTTTAGATACATCCAAAACAGACAATACATATTCAAACAGAACCTTAGGCCAAGACGTATAAATTATTTCACCTTTCAAAGCGCAGTGATTCATTAGAGTGTGCTCTGCCAGACCTTTCGCAGTGCAGTCATAGATGGGGCTTGCCTCAGCTATAAAAGATTATGTGCTAGGATAAAACCTTGACCTTCAACATAAGATGATGGGGTATAACTTTGCTTTTGACTTTGTGCTACCCAAAGTGGTTTTCTGTTGTTGTTTTCTCCTGTGAATTGAGTCCTACATGTCGTCTAGATCATATCTTTTGCTTGCTAATGCAATCAATAAAATAAAAAAAAATCACAAAAAATAAGGATACTCCGTTATCGCCCTACACATTAAAAGATAGATTGTGAGTCATTGCTGTGATCCCTGAACCCATAGAAGTGTTATATTATAAATCTTTCAGATGACAAGGTGGATGAAGAATAAGTCTTCACAGTGGTACTTGAGTGGCCTAAATGTTGTATAGATATAGAAATAATCATCAGCCGAAGGTTATTCAAACACTAAGGAATTTCCAACAAGGTCAGGAGTAACACAAAGGACAACATTTTCATCAACCTAAACCTCACTCACACCAAACTATGTGCCATAATCTACAGCAAGCATTCAATAGATTCTCTACTGCAGCACAATATAAAATATGTCCATACATAAAAAAAACATGCCCATTACTAGTAGCAGTGCTACAAGAGGCTGTTGGATTTAACTAAATTGTTACCAGTGGTAAGACCGGGACTGTGATGTTCAAATTACTATGTCGTTCTTAGAGCCTTCAAATGAGCATGGTTTGTTCCAAATTTGAGCTGGCAGAAAATATAATCAGGTTCTTTTCTGAACACAAATTGCCTCAACTGTGAGGAAAAAAAGACAAAATACATGAACAGGAAGTGTTATAAAATATGTCATATTGGGCGGTTCAATAAGCACATGGATATCAGAGAAATGTGCACCATTTCTGTAAGACACATTGAGTGCACTGAGTGCGCAAGCACAATATAGTTATGCACCGTGTCTTGTGTGACATATCTCTCAGCAATGGAGATCCTCTGATTCTAGGGTGACTATCCGTATGTCGATTTTCATTCCAACGAATCTCTTGATAAAGGTTCTTGAATATGTTTCATTATCCAACTTTTATCAGGAGATTGGGTAGAATGAAAATTCTGTACTGAAAGACGTTTTAACACAATTCAGGTTATGCTCATCACTACCATTTGCCTTGCATATGAACATTTTGTTTCAATTACTAGTGGCACATTCTTTCAGTATTTAGGACACCAGGATTTAATTGTAAATTCATATATAGGCAGCTGTAGCTATATCAAGCAGACTACAAAAAAATGCAACCTTTTTTTCAAAAAGGAATGGTAGTTGAAAACCTCGTCTTACAGGGTAGCGCAATGATGTCAGATGCTTCAGAAAGCGATATATCACAGTGTGTCTTATAAGACATGGAGGATCAGAATGCACCGTTGAGCCAGTGCTCCTACGTGCACCCGTCCCGAGGAAGGGGAAAACAGCTCTGAGATCATCCTCAGGGAAGTGATGCCCGAAATGAATCATTGTCCCTGTCCCCCCTTTCTGGCAGGATGCGTCTGTCTCTGAGGGACCTTCGTGTTCACAGACCATGCTTCTTCCATCAGCCTTTGGGTTCGGAGTCAGAGAACATCTCACCTCGTGTGAGATCTCATGTAAGAGCACCCACACCGTAAGACTTCCCCAACACTTCTCCCGACGAGCCGCGCTGCCGGAATAGCCCTGCTGTTTCACAGTCTGCGAGAGGTAGGGTGAGTGTGAGAAGTTCTTTGAAAGGAACAGTAGTGGAGCTCGGGGGCTTGTCGAGCAGACGTTCCTTGCGTAGTTGTGCACAACATGATGAAGATGCCACCGCATGGCCCACGCAGGGAAGATTTGGGTTGGCTGCGTATCGTGTACCTCAACAGCCAATAGCGAAAAATTAAATGCTTTTCATGATTTTGGTTGGCTGGGTGTTCCCTACTTCTCTATTCTCGTATGACTTCCTCTGGTTGATGGAGAGCTTCTGCTCGGCCTGCATCAGTGGCATCAGATGTTCAATCCTCCAGCACATCAACCATACGGCCCAGCTGGGGGATTTCAGAGTCAGGAGAAGCGACTACTGGCTGCATTCGTTTTTGGAGGACACACATGGTACTGGAGCTCCCCGGATAGCGGGGGATTTTGCAGCAATGGGACAAGGCCTCCGGTTATTACAGCTAACTTCAATGCTGGGAAAAAAAAGTGATAGTGGCGAAAAAATGAAGCCTCACAAAATCTGACATTACAGTCAGGGGCATTCACAGAAAACCTGGGAAAAAGATATGACACCCCCCGACTCCCACAGCCTTTTCAGGCCCCGGTCCAGCCCTGAGCTCCCTGATTCATTCAGGGTTTTCAGCGCTTTGTGTTGCCCGTGAGTACAGTCAGGTGTAGTTACGTTAAATCCATTTCCAGCTCGTAGTTCCGTTTCTGTTGAAAAAGATGTCCCGGGAGGTAGGTAATTCAGCTGACCGGAATCATGTCACCGGCGCTGCCTATATCTGATACGATGATGTCGTTTTGCAGAGTCTTCGACTCAACAATAATAAGCATCAGGTATTTCGCAGACCTGGTACGGTGTGACATATCCGTCTGTGGAAAGGGATCATGGAACAGGAGTGCCTATCTTCACCTGAATGAGCTGAGTTCGCTTGTTAAGATCACGCGCTATGCCTTACCACACATCTGCAACGACTGCCTGTGTGTCCTTCAGGAAACATTTTCTGTCAGGAAGGCAAAGTTACAAAATGTCTATCTCGGTTTAACGTCGCTTTGATTTTGGCGTGGAGCGTTGGAAGAGGTTTTTAGAAAAGAAGTCGCGGCGCGTTGCCGTGGCACGATCTAAAGGATGAAGGTCGTCTTGATCTATAAGAGCGTGAAGCCACTGAGACTGTGCGAAGCTTCTTTTTTTTAACACAGCCTCTCTGTATTTGGAGAGATGTTATTGATGAATCCCTCCAAAGGAAGGCTTTTGTAGCCAGACACAAACATAAACAATGTGGAGAGAGAGAGAGAGAGAGAGAGAGAGAGAGAGGGAAAAAAAGTAAGCGCACTGTGACCATGAAGATAAAGCTAAATCTATCACAACACAGTAAGTATAATGGGAAAAGACAGTTTAAAGGTTTAGAATAATCACAGGTGTCAGGAGATATTTTTCACCCCCAAGGGGACAAAAAGTTGTCCCGAATATAGAGAGTTGACTGAAACAGCAGGGGTGTTCTGACGTCTGAGCTAAACACCATGCCAATAAGGCCAGGGCAGTTCCAGCATCTGTTCGCTTAGGCGGTGCCAGGGGCAAAGGAAAGACGGGCACATCCAGGGAAGCCTGTATCTGAAATATTCATTCAAATTTATATATTTCATATGTGATATGGGGTTTCAGCCAGTGTTTTTGTATGGTTTATGCTCCTCTGCCACCTGCATAGCAATCTTTTTGTCACAAAACACATGTTTAAATTATCCCCCGTTTTATGGATCTTCTATTTATAAAATTTTGTGAAAAGGACCTTGATAAATGATACTCATTTTTCCTGTGTGATACTTCACTCACAGCTCTGTAAGGTGCGCTGCATACTGAAGGCCACTGATAACATCGGTGATCCAGGGATGGAGGTTAAATTGCCCACTGTTACGTGCATGGAAGTTCTTCTGGATGGGATTTCTGATCTTTGACACGCTCCTGGATCAAATTCCCTGCTTGCAAATAAAATGAGCTTTAATGTGGTTTACATGGATGGTGTGGTCATTCCGATATTTAATACATTGGAATAAACATCAAAATGACCACACCATCCATGTAAACTTCATTAAAGTCCACTTCATTTGCATTAAACCTTAGTGGAGAATGTTTACTCTTTTTAGCTGCCAATATTGTGAATGCTAGAAATGTTTATATTGAACTGCCATTACTCAACGAATGAAAAATTCTGATTAAGAAATGTGAACTGCTTTCTAGGAATGAACTTAAAAAAAAAAA
This sequence comes from Albula goreensis, assembly GCA_022829145.1. NCBI lineage: Eukaryota > Metazoa > Chordata > Actinopteri > Albuliformes > Albulidae > Albula > Albula goreensis. Next base: position 27,403,461 of record CM040754.1, on the reverse strand, counting down.
AAAAACTGAATGCATATATAGCGAAACCCGATTTTACGCGCCCCGATTTAATGAGAATTCAGGTGTAACGCGACAAGTCATTGGATCTTTTTTATTAAAAAGCTTTACTGAAAATTAATTTGTGTTTTAATTTCTACTGTAACAACGATGATTTATTTGTGGAATTCATTCATTCAAAGTTAATTGCCAGAAGGTAAATGTGCAAAAGGTCAAACATTGGGTCTGTTTGAACGCTGATTTTCTTCAACCCTGATATAGCGCGACCCCGCCTTTTTCACGATGACATTTTATGGACCTCAACGATAGCGCTATAACGGAGCCACACTTTAACTGATTCGTTGAAAGTGGATACAGCATCCTGTCGGCAGACTATCACACAAATCCAGCCACACAAACCTGCTCATCACACACTGCTGCAGTATGACATCAGCATATAGAGATAACACAGACAGACACAGGCCTGGAAACCCTAACCCTGTCCACAACAGCGCAGCGCACGTACTTACCCAGGCCTGCAGTACAGCAGCTACCATACGAGCCCGGATGAGTACTTAATATACAGTATGCAGCAGCTTTGAATACGCTTGCCCTGAACAGACTTATTCCCAGCGCACCAATACATACTGAAACATTGGGTCTGTATGCAAATACGGGTTGGAGGCAACTCCAGTAAGGTTTAATGCAAGTGTAAGCAACTCATCAGACGGTCAGCTCACTGCAAATCCATTTACAGCACTACCCATTTATCATTCAGTTGACTACAGAGCCATTCCTCTTGTTCTGCATTCAAAAAAAGGGCCAGTAAGTGTGTCACGAGCAGATAGCAAGCCAAGCTTGCATAACATCTACTACATAATCCATGTTCCAAAACCCGTCGATGCTGTCAACACTGCAAAATTACCTGTGTTCAAAACCTTCTTCACTCCCAGTGTTAAATATGTTCAGTGTAATAATTCCTTTGAACAACGAAATCAGCTTAAAAGCCTTTTTTTCCCTGTACTGAAACACGCAAGCTGTGAGATGATACACAATTGCCTTCACATTGTAAGAGCATCGACCCAATCCCTGTAGTGCAACGTTATGATAAATTAGGCCAAGATCTACATTCAATGCATTTTTTTTTACTGTAATATCAAGTAAAGACTAACAAAGCAATGAATAGCTTTGAAATATGCATGCAACAAAATGTATTTTTTTACATGAATAAAATAAAGAATCCTGCAGTGGAACGAATCATGCAAAATGAACCATCGGCTAGAGTTCATCGCTAAAAGTTATGGGTAAAGTGAACTTGCAGGACAAAGGGCGAAATCGCTCGAAGGCTTTGTCTTTTCCAGAATAAGCTGACTTTGGAACAATATCTCTCTTAAAAAAACAACAAAAAAAAAAAAAAAACAAATGCAAACGTAAAATACAAACAAGGACAAGGTATCATGGCGGCCTCTGGCATAAGTCAACGAAATTTAACATTGAAATCCTCTACCGGTTGTGGCACAGGGGCAGAAATTAAAACAAGACAAGCAATTTTCCCTGCATGTTCCTGCGGGAGCTTTCTCAATTACATCCATGCACAAACGTTCACAGCACATCTCTGACATTACACCAAGAGTTAATGTGACGTTAATACATCTGTGGAAGATGTTTTCATTATAACAAGGTTAGGTGAATTAACCCGGACATAAAAATAACACCCAGGCATATTATCGTCCATGTCCATCCGCACACATTCAGGTCTGTTGAATTGCTTTTTGATTCATTGATTCCTCACAAAACATCAACACAAACTGTATAGGTAATGTTATCCTAATGCTATTACATATTTGTAGAAAACAAAACAATAATTACCTGTAAATTCTCGAGTATATAATTCTGTTTAGCCTCCTGCTGTCATCTTCAGCATCCTTCCTTGCTAGTATTTCATGGACATTTGTACTAAATTAGATACTTCCATGACCTTTAGAGATTTAATCATGCCATTAGAAGTACAATATATTATTAAAAATTTCATACATCATAATTAACTGATTATAATTTTAGATGTAAGAGATCTTGAATTAAGTGAAAGTAATAAGTACTTTGTCACAGCAATAATTGCCATCATCTTCATAATGACTTGCAAAAGCAGGGTCAGCAGACGTATTCTCCATGGCAACTAATGCCTCCACCCTTGTATGTACAAACTACCATTCTGGGTTTCTACTTCAGCCAGCAGTAGAAGTCTTATGGTCTGCTCCTTCTGACACAGTTATGTTTGTTACTCTTGACTGCAAAAATATTTGGAGTTAAAAATAGTTTGGGAAGCTGGAATAACCTGTTTATAAAAAGGTAAACTGTGATGCATCCATGTAAAAAAAAAAAAAAGTTTTATCGTTTCTCAACATCTGATTGGTTATTCCTTGCTTGCTTACTCCTTGCAGTACGTATGACTGCTCAGTTGAACTAGCTAGTAATCCAAGGGAACAGAAAACTGGGACAGTCCATGAGGTGTGCGTAGTTTTCTAATTTGGAAGGAAACGCTGTAGGAAGCAAAACTGACATGAAAATTAATCAGCTTGTGATTTAGATAAAACTGCTCTTAAGAATCTATTTTAGAGTAATATCATGATCCTGGGAAATACCCACTGCTATTCAGGCAAGCCACGAGCCATAAAGCATGCAGGTGGAGAAAGCGAAAATCACAGGGAAAAAAAAAAATGACACCGTAGAATTCAGGAAACAAGAGTCGCGGCAAAGGTCAGGACATGTCAACTGTTCTCACAATGACCACAACGGTGGAGGAAATTCACACTACACCAGCTACCAGAAACTGGAGGCACGAGGCCAGGAATAGAGCACTGAAACATTTATGAGCATATAGTGTTATGCTGGCGTGTACTCCAAGGATGTAGTGGAGGAAAACCACAGCAACAGACGCTGCTGGCGTCTATCCTTGTCACCGTACGTACGAGGAGGTGAGCAACGTTTTAGCTCTCGTGCCCCGGTATGTGATTACTGGGAGGGCAAGTGGCCATATTACATTTTCCAATGTCTTCCCCCCAGTATGGGTTTTTGTTTCTGGTGGCTGCTCTCTGTGACTTTGCTTGCATTTATCATTCTTAAGCAAACAGGAAACTGTGTTATGCTTTATTGCCTATAACATCATCACCCAACTTTGCTGCATGGACATGAAAATTCTTTACAAAGACGAATATTTTTTTGTTTGTATTTGCTTTAATTTGATTTAGAGTTGTATAATCAGTTTTGACTTCCATTCCAGCACACATGTCATGCACGACTATGACTGATAATTCTGTTTATGATGGTTCATCATAAAATATTACACTGTAATGCTGAATCCTTATATATGTACCTATTTGGTCTTACCTATTTCCGTTAAGTGTTAGCATATTAGGGGAATTGAGGTCAATAGGTAAAGGAAATACAGGGAGTCAATATTTAGTGTTTTGCAGAAGAAACATACAGAATACTGAAACACTCTAAATTGTATTTATCTGTCCAGCACTTCACCAGAAATATGTCTTTGTGAATATCTCCTTTGCAAGGCTGGTCAGGAGGGAAATAATAGAATTAATAACAATGAAATTATTCTTAATTAGCATGTGGGTGGAACCTGACATAATTCCAGCATTGATCGCTATGGCAACCAGCCACAAACACTTGGAAAGCCTGTTTGTGAATTGTATAGTGAATATGCATGAATGGTAAGCTGTAAGGTAGCTGTAACTATCATATTTTTTGTAAGATAGGAAAAACTACCTGCCTATGTTCTCTTAAATACATTGCAATTCAAAAGATAAAACAACAATGCCATATTGTAATATTAGCAAAAGCTGATTTCAGTATATCAGAATCAATCTGAATATGTGTTATATGTGGGCAACAGTTTTACTCTAACGCCTGTCAGCCAGTCAAACGGCAAACAGTGTGTACTCCCTCCCCAGTGTCTTAACTTTTTCTTCCAGCGCTCTTGTCAGCATGCCAGGTGCTCAGTCACATTTTCGGTGTGCAGGTGGCTCCCGTCGCATACGTCTTGACGGCGGATTCTCTGGTGCGTGCCGTGAATTTCGACCCCCCTCTGTCTCACCTCACCTCTAGAGAGTCGCTTGCCTGTCACTGGTTTCTCTAACCTTACTCTGAGGGTAAGCCCTCCAGGATAGGTCCTCCGGCATCTTATCTTTTGTTGGCTCTTAACTGTTTTGTTGGTTTTCGAAGTTTTATTTTTTTTCTATGCTGTTCTGGCACGCGGGTGCAGACTGGATCCTGGATTCTTGGAATTATATATCTTTAGGCTGGTTTTAAAATGCATCATTTTTTACTTCCAAGCATAACTGAGTCAGCTGGAGGCTGGTACTGATTCCAGCAAAAAAAAGTAAGCTCTCCACATTACTGCCTGCTAAAAATAGACTATCCGGATTTTTGAAGTTACTGACAAAATAGGCCTAACTTCTAAGAAATTATCACTGGAGTTGGGTGTTAACATTTTTAATTAAAACAAAATGTCAGTTTCACTCCATTTCCAAATGTTATTTATTCAAATAAATTGCACGCATGCATCATTTATCTCTATTTTGTAAAATCATCTAATGGAATAATATCTGCAGGGGTTGGCTACATGAGTAGATATCAACTCTAAGAGGATTAGTTACATTGCTGAGTAGAAATGTGCTAGCTATATTACTGAAAGGACAGGCAGTACAGAGATACCTGTGCAAAATACTGTACCTACGCAAATCCTTTCACAGTTCACAGTCAGGTCTGAGTTAATAATTCATTCCCGGCACAATTATCACGAAAACAAATGTGACCCGAAGGCAGCAATTATCAATACATTTATCAATAAGGTGTGCTTCAGTTATTGAACTGTATGTTAAGATGAACAAACATTGTTTAAATTGGGGTAGGTGGGGGTCGGGCCTTAGGAGTGAGCTATACAGTTTAAAACTGTACATGATAATTCCATTACTTCTCTCCCTTGAAGGTCTGACAGTGAAAAGACTGATTTATTCATGAACTCGATCGCTACTGCCAAGAAGCATTAAATGAAAAGCAGGAGGGGCCGAAAACTGGAATTCTGCTGAGAAAAGCGAATTACAAACCCAAAACAAATCAAACGCGGGACACGGACAGTGCGCCGCTAACACCTCACCTTGACTTAACAGGGGTAACTGTTTGCTGCTACATGACCAATTAAAGCCACTCCCCTGCTTATGCATCACCTCCAGTGCCACCCGTGGTGGGGTGGTGGGGGAACACCAGTCTTTGTTCTCTTTCAGATAAGGTGTGTTCCACACAACAAAGACTGCTTATCTGGCCCTTCCATCATCAGAGGGGTTGTTTAGCAAACTCGAATAACCTTACGTGAAAAGCTGAGGCCTGCTTTTGACCAAGTTCTGAAGCGGTATGAGGAAGAAACGCATTCTGGTCTCCATCTTGTTCCTCGGCTGTCTTGACATCAGCTCTCTAAGGTCAGTACCTGCTCCATATAACCATGTGACAGGCTGTAAAAGCAAAACGCACTACTCTTATCCTTTTTGTATGGCTATTATAATAAATGCTTACAAATTTATGGACTCTTTAAAAACATGCAGATTTGACAGTCCCATGGGTTCTGTATGGTTTATATTTGATCTTCTTTTGGTCCACAACACCCATGAGACTTTATCCCAACTGTCAGGAATACTGAGATATAAAAAAATCACTATTCATTTTGAATTGTCAAATAAGTAAAATCTGCACTTATAATCCATGCCAATAATACTACTACTGCATAATGCCACTTCTTGGTGCTGCTGCTAATACTACTATTACTACTACCACAATACTAATACTACTATAACCTACTGCTACTATTACTACTGCTACTACTACTCCTAATTATAATTATAAGCATCACCATCACCACCATGACCATCATCACAATTACATAATTATCAGCGTGGATATTTGGACATGGAAAATATGGCATTTATTCTTACAATTCAAAAATCATGACTGAAAAAGTCCACCAAAAACTGGACTGACAAAAACAGATGAGCCTTCAGATTGAATGATTGAAGTTTCTGGTGTACTCAGTCGACAAGAAGCGGCCGGGGGGGGCTGCACTTCAGCTGAGTGCATCTACACAGACAAGCCAACATCCTTTATTTCACTCTGCTATAACAGATACAGGGAAAGGGGGGAAGTCGAGAGACCAATGTCAGTGAAGTTACTCCGTACAGGGTTTACCTTCACAAAATATTTATGAGTAAGAGACAGAAGCCACACAGGCCTGTTTGAGAAGATACTCCATGAATGAAAACACATAACCGGGGGATTGCGTGAGATCTCTCTCTTGTGCAGGTAGCGTTAGCTGTCTGATGGCAATGTGCCACATTTTCAATTTAGTACACAGTGTAACTGTGGGAGTTTATTTATTGATGGCGATGGGGGAAAAATGTGGGGGGAGGGGGTGGACTTAATAAATCTTGGGTAGGTGTTTATCTGCAGAGTCTAATAAAAGTATTGCTGTGCGAGGATGATGCAGTAAAACATTTAATGAAATGCAGAGCCTGTAACATTTCTTTGTACATTAGTGGAAGAACTAGAATCAATTTAAAGTAACAATTGCAATAGGCCTACTTGGTATTGTGTCTGGATACTTCTTCCACTGTTAATGTTATGAAATCAAATGTATTGTGTATGTATTTTCTATTAGGAAATACAGGAAATTTCCATCATGAAAGTTATTATATTTAAAAAAATATTTGCTGGATAATAGCTGAATTTGTGGGTAGCACATCCTGTATCTGTCTTAAACAAGACTGACACTATAATAACTATCGAGAAAATACTTTTGGTGTTTGTCCGTGCTTCCATAAACATGGTAAGAGCGGTCAATCAACAAATACCACAGACTGAACTCTTAATAATTTAAAGTCAAGCTGGTTTGCCCAATAAATTGCAAAGATGTGAATTTCAACTAAATAGCACCAATCAAAAATATTCAGATATATATATATTTCTGAAACATACAAACTATGCAACACCATTGAATAAAAACATAGGATAGAGTAAACAAATTATTACAAATAAAACAACATATGTCTTTATTGCATTAGTTTTCTACTTGCTGTATCAAATTGAATTAATTTAGCTGAAAAGAGTTCAATTAAATTTCCACAATTAGCTGAATGATTTTGATTTGTGTGGTGAAATAGAAGTTCAAATATTTCAAGAACAATATAGGAAATTAAACACACCTGTCTTAATAAGAATACATTAATAAAGGAATTTTAAGCAAAGATCTCACACTAAACACCAATACGCTTCCCAAGCAGTCTAGCTCTGAGATATAAAGTTGTAGAAAGGCACAGATCGTGTGAGAGGTTTAAAGCAATTTCGATGTCACTGAATACCCTTCTGAGCACAGTGAAGTCAGTCACCAGGAAATGGGTGGGTGTATTGTTCCGCCCAGACACAGACAAGCTTAGGCTATCCCTCAAAACTGCAAAGCTGGGTAAGACCCACACTGGGGCGGGTTTCCCGATAATGTTGTATCTTAGGATTAACAAGTGTGTTTATGAGGTTCTAAAGCAATGAGCTCTCTGTTTCAGTGGTGTGCGAGATACAATTGTTAGACGGACTCTTACAAAGGAACTTCGCAAGGACCTTCTTTTAAAAGTGAATCCTCGCTAAAGCATTAGTTGATAAATCGATGTGGGGAGGTCATTATGTGACTTGATTTTAACCAATCAATCCTGAAATATAATGTGCTTAAACCATGATAATATATTTTTATCGTTACATAAAATATACGGTTTTGGTTTCCAGCATTCTGAATTGTATGCATATTAAAGCAAATAAAGTAACTCAATTCCATTCACAGCCACATCAAGTTTTAAACCCTAGGCATCACATATCACTTTCACATTTAAAACAGTGCATGCTTTTCACAAAAGTGTATGTAGAATCATTACGTGAGGGTGAAAGTAATGGACCATTGGTACCATCTCTTGCACCTGTATGCTGGGTAATACCTGGGCAAGTCAAACTGTGGGTTAACTTGGGAGTACTTCATCCTGTGTCCTGATAAATTTGATGAATGTGTGGGCACAACGCAGGAGCGAGGCTGTGACTGAGTGCAGTCTTTGAAAACCCAAGGTCATGCTGAGACCATGGCCCCGATCAACTGCAAGTATCCACCGCTGGCACAGACACACAGCACTGCCAGGAGGCAGGGCTGGACTCTGGGAGTCATGGCAAAGTGGTGCCAAATAGTTCTTCCTAAATTTCCCCCCCATGAGAAGCTCTGAAGAAAGAATTTACGAATTTCTATAAAGATGCAACTTCCTGCCCATCAATATCTATCCAGGATGGCGTCATCATTGTTCAAGTGGATTAACACTGATACCAGTCTCCACATTTACATCCACAACATTGTAAATATGTTCTTTAGAATCACTGATTGAACTACAAGACACTCTGAAATGCAGAGAGGCTATATCCTTTTCTCCACAAAGCAGGGGTTGCCATGTTTTGACAGGGCAGCCTATAGTGTACAATTATACAGGCACAGCAATTCATGTTGTGATTCAAGAGTGTTGATTAGCTTCCTAAAAAAGGTTATCACAAGATAGAATTATCATGTCCAACTTCATAGACACTGTGTTCAAAGTCATATTCAAACACAGAGAGATGTAATGATATATTTAAATGTTTTAATATTGGTATATATTTATATTGAATGATGGTACAGTACTTTTAGCCTACTGTGGCCTGTAATTGTAGGTTTGCGTATTTTGTGGGCTGCCAGGGAAAGCGCCTGTAACCTGACATCTTTTACAGATGTTCTTTACTGCGAACAAGTGATCTGGTTCATTCGTAACTTAGGAGTGTACTAAAGAGATTCGTGTTAAGAACGTGTTGGGGAAACCCAGAGGGATCGTAAGAGGCATTTTAAGAGGTTCTCAGCATTAAGGGGCTGTCGGGAAACCCACTGCAGGTCAGGACTTTGAGAGAGCTACAGAGTTCAAGTGAGACCGAGTTGGCTGAGATGGGGGGAAAAAGAGTTCGGAGCACACTGCATGCTTGTCTGCACTCTCCTGAGAACACATTCAAAAAGGGTACTGCAAATTGGGAGAAAATAGGGGAATTTTCTATGTTATTATGAATATATAGTAACAGTGGATTTTATTGCACACAATTTAGAAACTGCTAATGTGGTAAATGGATCAGAAATCAAGAGTGTAGCTCAGCAGTACAGGAAATGAGTGTGGTAAAGAAAAGTGCTTTGAAATTGGGTAATAGGTTTCTAACTATCTATGTTGTAGTTTATGATTCAATCTTTATTATACGATAATAGAAGATAAAGGCAATATGGATTTTATATACCCTTTTTGTACTTATTATTATACTCATTAGGCTATACCATTCTCTCAGGCTGTTACATAATTCCTTTGATCAATATTAATTCTATACTGTCCCTACAATCACCCCCAAAAAAGTAATGAGGAAAGGCACCATGTAATTTGCGAAATGGAAAGAAACAGTGTCTCTGTTATTGTATTGTGAGGTTTGGTCTAACATAATTGAAGATTAATTGAATCACCCTTCAAGAATTACAGTCAGCAGAGCCCAAACTTGATGAAGTAATGAGTACATTGCACTGATTGAGAAAATGATAGACCGTGTAATTAGAGTATGGACAAATAAATAATGGAAAACAAAAAATAAATTATGCAATATGAAAACCGGATTGAAAATAATAGATTGATTGACTAACAAAAGCTGATAATGAAAGCAATACATGAATTATTCTGCAGAGTAAATGATAATTAGATGAGTAGGAGAATGCCGCTACCATTAGTGGATGAATCTCAATTCATCAGTCAACAGCAGGCCAAGTCTCTGAGTGAACTACAAGTTGGAGTGCATAGACAAAGCCTGTGAATGGCATCAGTGTCCTTTGATGAACAACCCCTTTAGGTTAGGCATGTTTGAAATGGCATTTATGTAGTAAAACATTCAATGAAACCAAATTCCACATGTGATAAAAATGACAGACGATGACTATGATTATGAATCTAAAATGAAAGGGCCACTTCTCACCAAAATTGTTTAAAAGATGGCCCTGTAGATTTGTTTGAAAAATCCTTAATATTTCCCTCCTGGTGCCACATTGTTTTGATATGTGCCAAGCTGAGGGCACTCCTCTCTGCCAGGTGAGAGGAATCACGACCAAGAGACTATTGGCATGAGGGTTTGTCTGAGTTTCCTCACTCAATCCCCGGCCCCATGTGTTACACCTGTGTCAGAGGGAGATAAATCAGTCATAATTATGCATTTCCCCACCATTTTAGATGGGTGTAATTTGTTTTGTGATCTTCACAAATGACAGAGAGCCCATCCATTAAGACCTCTGGATCCTTGTTATGGGACAAAATGGGATACTCCATATGTTTCATGATTCATTGCCAACGAGCTCACTCAAAATGTCACACAGGTAGGTTAGATCTAAGCAGTTTTCATGCACAGTCTTCTCAAAGTTACACAGACACACCTGAACACACACACACCACACACACAATCGGCACATTGTGAGCAAGCAGCTGGCGAATGAAACAGCAATTAGCAGTTGCGCAGAGTACGCTTTGCAGTGGTAATTAATAAAGAAGTTGCCAAAGCAGCATATAGCTCAGGTTTATATTTTAAGAACATTTTAAAGGCTGCTGAGCACTTACAGTGAAATGGATACCAGTTTTAGAACATTTCAGGAAAATAATGTTAAAGTGGAAATCTCAACAAAAATGCATTTAATAACTTAAATGTTATTTTCCAAAATTATGTGACTTAAGTGGCAAAACTGCACTGGTTCCCATCATAAAATTCAATAATTTTGAATCACATCTGAAAAACAAAATCATTGCCCTTTACCTTGCAATGAGTTCCTAACGTTAGACCAATGAACACATGCATTGACCTGTCTGATATTTTTCTATTTATAAATTTGAGGGCAAGGAGGTCAATATAACCATTTTTAACTCTGCAAGCCACCTTTAGTGTCAATTGAGTACTTTTTCCTACTGCCCATGACCGATCTGAACGTGACTGTTGGTGACCCTGAGCTCTGGAAGTTGTGGCACAGAGAATGTTTTCTCGCTCTAACCTGCCAATGTCAGGCTGATCAGATTGAGAGTCTGCTTTATCAGGGAAACTCAATAGTCTCTGGCAAAGAACAATTTTATTAATTCATCAACATAAGACAAAAACCAATGCTTGTATCGAATGGACAAATCTGAATCTTAATTGTTCTATTATTATCCAGATGTTAAAACACAGCTTTCAGTTTGGAACATTAACCATTTTAATAGTGACTGTCTTCATTTCAGCTCTGTGTTCCACAGTTATGCATTCTGTCCATCAGTGCAATGAATAAAAAGTATATTTTTTTGTCCTCGAAACCTAAATAAATATATATCAGCTGTCTCCACATCAGCCCAATGTGCGTGTTCTGTCTGTGCTAGCTTTAATTAAACGGACTGTCATGCTCACTTCACTGCAGCAGACACTGTTACCTTTAGTATCACTTCCTGATCATGTTTTCTGCACTGCTGCTAAAGGTTGCATGCCAAACCCTATGAGTGCAATCACAGATTTGGCACTTTTTTGTCATTGAAATTCACTGATTGCTTTAATAACAATGTTACTTTAATTACTACTATTTGGTGTAGTTGGTGGTAGTTTGACATGTGGTCATTTTCTCATTTATTTAAACATTGTATTCAATATGTTTTCTTGTTTTACTCTTAGATAAAGTCGAATAAATGTATATATATATACAGTACAGGCTTGGCTGATGGCAGGATCTGAGGTAAATGTGAACCAAAGTTTCATCATTTCAAAAGGTTTACTACTGTACAAATGATATGAGTCAATACTGAACATACATAATGTGCATAGGGAAAAAACACACTGGATGTTAATGTCTGTAACTGTCAACGTCCAGTAACCTGTGACAAACATGACCATGAACTATGATAGAATCTGCATTTCCTAAACAGTGCTATAGATCTGGTAGCGCTGGACCAACAAGAATTTAGGTCCAACCTACTGTAGTGCAGTGAAAGGAATTCTGCATAGTTAATGATGACTGTTTTGTTGTGAGGCATTTTATACAGGGAACATTTTTCAATTCACAAACAAAAAGTCATATGAAATCTGTCTCAAAGCAAAGCTTTTAAAACAATCTTCATTTATCTTCTTAACCAGCGAACTCGGATTTTTAAATTGATTTCCTTCAAAAAAAAGCAATTTGCACACGCTTGCTTGGTCTTCATTTGATATTTTGACAACATAATTCACATGCTAAAGAATGTATTTTTCACAAATGTATATAATTTATGACTGATGACTACATCTAGGTCACAGGCAGAGATATTAACAGTGTGCTAACTACTTTATTAACTTTGGACAGTAGATAAATTATTCCTCTGTCATTTCCTGTGGCACTTATGACACTTAGGAAATGTTTAGTAATACAAGAACGTCGGCTTAGCTAAGCCCAGGTGTGAAAGACATACTATGTCCTCCATGGTATGATTGTCTAACAAAGAAAAGCACATTCTGTGTTGTGAACAGGCCTGAACTGAAAACATTTGCTGCTATAAAAAACGGTTTTGCTGCAGATGTTGGTTGTTTTACAGCACCAGATGCAATATTTATTTAACAAGTGGTGCAATACTAGATACCAAGGTTTTAGACTGAATCAACCTCCTAGGTCAGCCTGTACAGAAGCCTACTGTCTTAATATGGGATGGAGAAAGTAATTGCTCCCATGAGATGTATGGTACACTCACAGTATCTTATTTTGGAATTTTAGCTGGGCTAGCTGTTCAGCAGAGTACACTGGAAGTACTGCCACACAAACCCAAGCAAAAAAACAAACACACGCATGCATGCACACACAGACACACACACACGCACGCCCCCCCGCTGTGCCACCCGCCCAGCCTGGACAGCGGCCAGAGATGCATTTCACTTTGGAGTGTGCGAGGAGCTGACAGACGCCTGAGCAGCACTACAGCATTCATCAAAGCATCTGCAGGAAAAGGCAGTGGCCATGAATACAGAACCGGCAACGGCCGCACCTGCAGCCATTAGCACTGCCAGCTTCCAGAGAGCGGAGAGACCCAAGAGTGGAGCTGGCTCAACCTGCGCTCCGCTATCAGAGGGCTGACCCCACTAGACAACAGTGAGCTCAGGATGTTAAACCACACCGCCAGCTCCATTCATCACTGTTATGTTTATCACCCCCCGCTGCAGATTAGACCTCAGTTACAGTACCTGAACTGCGCTCGCCGCTCCAGATCAGAGCGTTACAGGGCCGGACACAAAGGAACACGCTAAGCACAGGTCTGGTGTGGCGCAGGTCCATTTCATACCCGCAACATCCAATGCTACAGATTAAATTAAGATAACAGGCTCCATTTTGGCCTGGGGAACGGGGGCGGGGAACGACGCTAGCCGGGAGATAGCGGAATTGCTCATTTCCTCCGTCGGGGAGAAAATATTTCACGCCAAGTTTGGCGGTTTCTTGGTCTGCAATCACGGCATGGTTTGCGTCAAAATGGGTGGGGCAGATCAGGAGGGGGTGCTCAAATAAAAACGGCGCTGTGTAATTTTCATGTCAGTTAATTCATATACATTTTCCTCTATTCAGATCTTAACTCTACTTATAGATCTCTTACCTCAAACACGGGCACTGTGTTATTTTTGCATGCTATTGATGTGCCCATATGAATGTAGAGCAGATGGGAGACACAAGCTAATTGCCAATCACTAAAGAATATTCTACACGTGTAATGTGTATTTCCCCTCACTGTGTGGCAAAGCGTCCAATCAGTTACCATTTTAAATGCAACCTGCACTCAATTAAGTACTCCAAAGTATTTGGCTTAAGCATAGCACTGAACATGTGTTCATTCAAAGAACTCAAATGAGAACATTTCTGCACGCATCAAATTGTGTTACAGGTGTAGAGGTGGTCCCATTCATTAAATAATTATTCTGGTATTCATCTAACAAAGTGATGGTTTCCTGAAAAAATACTGCAATGGAAACATTCTGGAAATTAAATCATAATTAACTGTAATAGGTATACATTTTTGGCAGTCGTGATACTGGCAGAAGTAAGGGGAAACATTTTTTTTGCACTGGAATCCATTTTTTGCACCTATCCAAAATTTGGATGAGGGTGACCACATGACCCATTTCAGGTTTTTACAGCCTGGTAGGTGAATCCAAGCTCACTTATTGGTTCTAGACAGCAGTGAGGTTCTTAGATTTTGCAGATATTCTGGAAATGGATGCTTCTACATTCCATTCATGAGAGCCTACATCATATCAGCCCAAGACTCTTAATCAATGGCTGTTATTACATGATACACCTTTCAAAGGCTCTTGATTGCCTTAATTCAAAATGAAAAACAGCCCACGTATCTATGGTATGAAACAGGTAGAAGTTTTCTTTGTCAAAAAATACTATAGTCACAAAATAAAGCTTGTGAACAGTGTGAAACCACAATGTAGTCAACAGGTAATACTTGATGGCCTAAACTTGTACGAACATCTTTGTCTCATATCTCAGTATCATAGCATGTAGGATGCCCCATTAGTTACTGCACCCACTAAGCAGTTACAATTGCAATTAAATGGAAATTGTGCAATTAAATGTAATTGTACCTCATTTCACTGTCTCCATCTACCGTACAAAGGTTCTGAAGTTGCTATTTTTATAACCATTTTCCCACAGTGAGCCATGTGACAGTGTGGAGCTCATTTTGCTCTTGAGGCTCTTAGGCTAATGAGTTAGCAGGTTCTTTAACCTGTGGTGATAGGATGACAAGGCAGGAGACAAAAAGCAGATCATTTCAACTGGACCCACCTAGGCATGCCCCGTCCCCTGTGTCACCTGCTACCAGCTCCATAAGCATTGCAAGTTAGCTTCAGCCTGCAGCATTAGACCAGTTCAATATCTAATGCTAGCTAGTTCCACAAACGTGCTGTTTTAATCTAATGCATGAAGAGGCTGGTGAATGAAGAGAATGTAGGTAGCCTACTGAAACAAACTAGCTTTTATGTAGAAAAAGTACTGTGTCACCACTCTGATCGTGTATACTCATTGGCCAAAATGAATGTCACATTGATGGACCACAAGTGCAGTTTAAATTTAAACATCACATGTATACCAGAATACAATATTTAGCTACAATATCCTGTTTTATGTACACAGAGTTTTGGAGAAGCTACAATTTTGTAGAATAATAACTAAAAACATCATATAATGAGCAGCAGACAGTTGGGCATCAACTAATCTTAGTCTGAATATATAGCCCTGTGTATACACATTGTAAAAATCCATCAATGTCTTTAATTTAACTGACTGCTTCTGATGGGACCAACTTAACCATAAGCATCATGTTTCGTGATTTTGACTTCTGTCTACTGGCTGCTTTTCTTCCTTGCTAAAGATGCCACTGAAATAAAGGAACAATTATTGACAGATACCATGAATATCTATGTCAGTCGTGAATGATGCCTTTGTCGATTATGACAAGCTAAGCTAAGTGCAAGGCTTTCTTATAACCATATGAGCATTGCTTATTAATGTTAAAGGAAAGCCCAAGAACAAGAATACCATTAGTACTACTGCTACTACTACCACCGCCATTACCACTAATAATAAATTCATCATCATTCTCTTATTCATATTCATAATGAAGTTCATTACTGGAGAATGGCTGGTAAAATGAATGCGGTTTGACATCGTAGGCGTTTTTCCTGGGAAGAGAGCAGCCAGCCGAGGCCCATCCTACCTCTGCCAGTGTTGTGGGCATCAGGAGATGAGAGGGCCCATATGTATTCACTGGATCGCACCCCCGAGACTAATCAGCAAGGCAGCGGGTACGCCGAGGGTTTATAAAGTCACTGATTTCCAAATTAGGCCACAAAGTGGCGAATTAATCATCATTTCGCAAGGCTAAGTGACAGAAAAGTGCCATCGCAGAAATCGATCTCCGGGCGTTGCGTTTGTAAGAAAGTAGCTCATGAGACACCGTGCTTCAACCCTTTTTCCATGAGAGGGACTCTGCTAATTATTTATGCAGCTGAGCATACAAATCAACTTTCAGTGTCATTTTGACAACAAAGTAAGGATTGTATTAATGAAGCTATTAATATTTAAATTCTTAATTTTTCGACCAAAATCAACATCAAATCTGTCAACATAAATTACACATCAGTCAACATGTACAGAACACATTTTGCGTATTAAATGTCAGTTACACTGAGACACATGAGGAGAAATACAGACAGACAATTATGGATTAAGATGTTACATATAGTAATGAAATGAAATATCCCTTAATTTTTGTTTTATGAAATATGACACAGCATGCATAAATGCAAAAATAATTTTTCAATTGTTACAGATTATCAAAATCCACAGAGGTATGTCTGTCTATAAGGGAGCTATATGAAATATCAACACATGAAAATTTGATTGCATTAACAAATACAGATTTACACTAAATTCAGATATATACTGCAGCTGTAATAACTGCAGTTCAGAAGGGAAAAAAAATGATTCATGTTGCTTGCAGATAAGATTCAGTAAATGAGATTTTTCATTAATAAATACATGTTTTTCCCTCCCCTCATCCTTGGCCCGCCTTGATTGGAGCACCCATTAAGCCACCCATGATCCAATCGCTTGTACGCGCAAGCTCTTTAGGTTCAAGTGACACATTCCGACTCGCACATGAGAGATCATTTTTCCGCAATAAAATGAATGAAAAAGATACGGAATTAAAGAAAACGCTTCATTTTCCACAACCAAATCTTGAATGACTCTGAGAAAAACTGAACAACTTAAATATGCCTGTATATAGCCTTGAAGCACATACTACTACTACTTATAATACTAATACAAATAATAATAAAAACAACAACAATCATCATAACTATAATACAACTACTTATTGACGTTCTACTCACTCTTCAAATTCCCCATTCGTATCACTGTCGCAAACAATCTTAGTATTCAAAATATGTTTTTGGGGAACCTTTATGTAATGAGGATACTCAAGGCGAGTACACCCACAAACGAAGGATCAAACCAGCTCGAAGGAAGATTATGACTCCCTCACCTCCTCTTGCCCTCACCACCAGCCCGAAATGCAGACTCTACTACACATTCTACCAAAGTGGAGCGAACTTACGATTGTATCATGAAACACATAAATCTCTTCACCGCCCCTCCCTCACCTTTAAGACATTGCTGTTGAACATACCTGATTTAACAGGAGGCAAACGAATTCAAACGGACGCTGAAAAACGTAATTTCAACGAGTCTTAAGCTTGTCGGTGTATTATAACATAGATATTCCGTCAAAATTGATTGTACTTGCTGAAATGATGCGGCGACGTGGGACTAACATTCCGCTAACAACCTACCTGAGGACCGAATTCAAAACATAAGAGAAAACACACATCTCAAGCATATGCATTCAATCAGTTCCACTAAACTGACAATGGTAGTGCAACAACATAGGTAAAAGAACAATTATTATGACTCATTTAAACTCCTAAAAATACTAACGGAACCTGCTACTAGAGACAGACGTGTTTAGTAAAAGCATTCCTCAAAGCCTTACCTAGAACTAGCAGAATGTCAGTTCCCGAAAACAAGGTTGATACACTTCGTGTTCTTGGGGTTTGCAGACTGAGAGAAGACCGTAGCTCCTGCGCTGTTCCGGGAGCAGAATTGCTGGCAGCTCGATGTCCGAACAGAGGTTTGTTCTGCGCGCACGTCTAGCTGTTGGTTGAGGGAAAGCAGCGCGGTAGACCCCTCCCCCGTCCCACATAAAATCTTTATTAAAAGTGAAAAGCTGCGGAATATAGTTAAATATAAATCTCTCAATAAAAAACAAAAGGTCAGACAGGAGTCTCGTAAATTATATGCCTTTTGTGATTCAGCGTCATATAAATTCATAAGAAACTCGTATGCATTAAAGACGTTATATATGACATTTTGTATGTCTCATGCTATAACGATCCTAGCACCACAATTAACGACACATACGTGCCACATTTTTATTAAATGGCAGTAATTTACATTGATGTCTGAACGTACAAGATTTAGTTAATGGGTAAACAGAACTGTCATAGTGCACTAACTGTTATGGACAGAATGCAATTAAACCTGGACCACCCAAACACCCTTATCTGAATTCATTTTAATGTAAATCATAAGCAGTTAATGTGAATGCTTACCCCCCGTTTCCTGCAAATAATGTCATCATACAACGTGAGTCATGTCTTATGGAGTTAGCCGTTCAATTTTCACGTGTTTCTTATTCTTTCGGTTTTTTAACATACTTAATTTATCAGTCTCACCTTCTCAGTCTCACCTTTTCAGTTCCTTCACAAACACAGAGATCTGACCTTTGTTTTTGAGGATCCATGATACATTTCTCACTCTCCTGAGCTTTCTGTAACCTTGCACCATACAGCAAGAATATGACTGAAGAATCATCAAAAGAACAAATATTCTTAGTTTTCAAATATTCATTTGATTGCCGCCTACTATTTTGGTAGAGCTTAAGATAATTACTTTATGACCGAGTTGCTTCATAATATTTGTATTTCTAATGAGTGCCATCACTTATGACAGTCATTTTTTTGTACAATAGGTCTTGCTCAGTCTGCATCCTGGCATAACAATACTTTCAGGCAGTAGCACAGCAAAAAAATCTCTGTCAGAAAGCAGATGGAACAGACAGATGTCATGTGTGGCATTTGCAGAGATGTGCTTCTGGTAGAAACGATGTGCTTCGAGGAGACAAGCATAATTGGGAGAGCAGGCTGGTGATGACTCCATGAACCAGGCTGGCAATGGTACTTTTGAAAGGGACAGTTTACATCACGGCACCCCTGGTGCTTAAAAGGGCTAAAAGCTAAAAAAAAATAGCCACTGATCGGATAATGAATATTATTCCCTTCTAATGATTGTCAATAAGGTATTTCATTAGTTGTGTATTTTTATTTCAAGATAATAACCATGCATAGATGTGTAGTGTCTCTGTTCATTCAAAAGCACTAGTCTCTGATGATTAGATATGTTACAAGAATACTAATGAGCAAACCAGTTGGCCTGCCACGCCAGGAGTTGGGAGAACTTAACGATATATCAGCTTTCATTCCCTTGACTAGCAAGCTTGGTGTGAAGGTCAGGCTTTCTCCTCCTTGCAGTCGTTTCTCTGGCCTGCTTGTAGGTAGCTGAAGCTAACCTGACAACCCGCACTCTGCTGAAATGGATGGACAGGATCTCTCTGATTTTGTTTTACTGGTATTATACACAGTACACAGAGGAGCAGTTCCCCACAGACTTCAGTAAGGATGTTTTGGTTCGTTTGAATAATTAGGGTACACTCACAGTACACATGATGGAATAACACAAATGCACTTAGCTTACGTTAGCCGTTTCTGTCTTCTTTCCAAATATTACATTCCATTGTTAGGCTCCTCTCTTAGCTTTTTAAAGTATACTTTCAGCACTTAAGGCAATTTTATGATTCTTTGGCTTTTACATCTGGTGCAATTTGAATAAAGTGGTATGCCCAATTCATAGCTGAAAGTTGTGTCTGGTGAAAAAAAAACAATGTAATTTCTGTATTTAAGTAATTATGAAGAACAAAGTTTACCCTTACCGTATCATTTCAAGTTTCATTGTTGAAACATGTTATTATACATGTGGTTATAAAAGTGTTAGAAATATAAATGTCAGAAGATTAAAATGTGGATTTTCTGGTCCATATTATGGCAAAGACAGAGTTTCTGTGTTTTCCAGTGAGAGAGATTAGACTCAGGTCTTACTCAGAGGGAATAAAGCAACAGTCTTGCCATGAACTACAAGACTCAATCATGTATCACAGTTCAAACAACTGCGTCCCTTTGGAGAAGGTGCTGACCAGAAATGATCAATAAAGCAAAAGATGCTTCATCCCTCGCCCAGGAACTCCCAATAAAACAAATCTAAACACAATCTCTCAGATATGGGATGTATGTTGAGTTACACACACACTCACACACAAACGCACACGCATATACACACTCACAGACAGGATTAATGACTTTAAATTCAGAAGTTCAATCTTGAAGAAGTTGACTGGTGATTGAAAATCCATTAACGGTGCACATTATCATAGCCAGCGGAGTGTGTGCAGATACACAGCTATACGATCTCAATAGCTTCAAGAGTGAGCTCAAAAAATGGAAGAAAGAAATACCTGTTTTGGGAGCAAGGCTTTGATCTGAAACTTTCTGACAGGAAACAAATATACTAACTAGAATGCTCACTCTTGACAAACCACAGTGATAAAAAGTCCAACCATTTTATCACATTTTTGTATTTTGAATTGTTGTGAACATTTTTACGATATGGGGAAAAATTCTGCTGAGACAGACAAAAATGAACTTCCAAGGTAGACTCCTCAATGAGAAACTGGCTACGAAAAGACAATCGGAGGAACAAGTTGATATTTTACATTGGTCCTTTTATTTATGAATGTCATATAATGCACAAAAAATGTAACGTTTCATAAACCCAAAGGTAAAACATGTTTGTTTCATTTATAAAGCACAACATTTCATGTAAAAATGTATATGATTCCCTTGGTCTCAAATTCGCATTTACATAAATTTTGATAAATGTATCACGACTTGATTGAATTTATGAGGATAAAAGGAAACCAGAATGAAAACTCATCAGATGACTCAGAGTGGAAATCCATATTGCTGTTCAATAGAAATGACAGTTACACATTCTGCTGGAGCATACTTATTGGAGAGGGATACTAATGGGGAGACATGAAAGGAATATGGTACAATGTTTTGTGTCTCAAAATAGGTTTCATAAAAGCACTTGTAAGTGCCATTTAATTAGTATACACAGTGTCTCTTCTTTTATTATTCAATTCCATAAAGAAAAGTGCATAACATATGTGCAATATATTCCTAATGTCAGAAACGTAATGGGCATGTCCCGTCTCCACACCATGACAGTCAATGCACAATACATCTGTCATCTGTGGGTGGTGCAAAAACGGTCATTTATAAAGAAACTGCAATACCAAGGTAAATTAGGCTTGCAGGCTTGATTTCGATTTGATCGATCTGGTATTTTCTGTGTGAATGGTTTGTCTTCAAATATGAGATAGTGTGTTTGAGAGAAGAAAACTTTCGAAAGTATTACATACATTTTGAATTGCGCCCAATTAAACATGTAGAAGCATTCGCTGAAGAGGGCGATGCAAAAGTCTTCAGATCTCGGAGTCTCATTTATTATAAGCACTTCACGATCTTCCCTTTTTTAATGATCGCGTGCAGCCAAAATTTACCCGCTGTCACACAACAGAAGCAGCCACAATTTCACCTTTGACTTCACGCAAATGGTTTGAACCTACCTCCAAACACATACTTACAGCCCACTCTTCCTCTCAAGTCACACACAGCCAAAACTACTCTTTCACCAGATACATACACCCACAACCTTCTTTCAGCAACCACAAGGATTTACAGCCTCCTCTCTTTTAACAAACACCAACACTTCAACTTAATCTCTCTAACTAGACACAAGGACTCACAACTTGCCTTTTTTCTTCTTTGCAAGCCTACACTCTGTAACCAGACAAAAATAACTATGGCACATAATGTCCAGACTCATGAAAAATTTAAGCGTGGGACCGTCAGAGACGATTCTTCCTTTTCTAGCGTGCTGAAAGAAGCTCTCTTTGATGAGCCAATCAGTGTTTAATGTGAGGCTCGGGATGGTGGCCCTCCCAGGTAGTAAAATTTCCCATGTTTCCGTGTGCGTCCCTTTAATCCCGCTCTTGCCCTGCTCATCAAAAGGAGGAGAACTTGGCCTTTGTCCAGCTCCAGCTCCAACCCTCGCCGCTAAGATATTAAGGAGAAGAAAAAAGGAAATTAGCAAAGTAATGGATCGTAATTCTGAAAGCGCGCAAGAAGAGATGTCCTCTTGGAGATATCGCTTGTGCCCGCTGTGCACATATCAATAGCCAAGACTCCCTTGTGAGATCCAGTGACCAAAATAGAAAGGATGTGGCAAGGGTAGGTCTCGGTTTCACTATCTGTACAGGCTGCATTCGAGATCCAGGAATACAAACTACACCGAGGACAAATGTGAAATTATCAGAGACGTTTACATAATTAAGGTATTCATTACATGTAATTACCCCGGAACCCAGAGGGACATGAAGGTGTTACACAATGAACTTCCTGATACTGAACAACTTGGAGGAGGATGGAACGCTAAGTCACTTCATAAGGATGCCTGTGCTAGATGTGAAAGTGACCTAAAAAGGACTGTCAGCCTATTTTTCCTTTACTCATATCTTGTTGCGGGAATACAATATTACTCATTTTCCTTAGATTGACGAAACAGTTGTTTGTGTACTGTATTTAAACTAGGGTACGCTTATACTTTGGATGCTGTTGTCTACTCAGAATATATGAATAGCATTACAAGTTCTAGAAAGTTTTCAGAATATGATCATCACAGAACCTCTCTTGCAGGAATATTTCGTTGAGGAATGCTGAGTATTTCAAAGACAGGAGTACTGAATGTTCAGTACATGAACACTGTGCTTGTAGACCACACTCTTTTTCCACCTTTCTGTACTTGGTGTGAAACAAACAGACATCACTGATGCACTGTTTATCTGATGATCTGGCAGTCTCCTGGCCTTGTCATCAACCTTGTCTCTTAGCGCCCTGCAGTACCACTTCTGAATTCAAAGCAATGGATAACAGTATTTAAATCTAATTCAATGAATGAATGTTCAGTAGGTTCATGTGAAACAATACCAGAAGGGATGACTGTGGTGTTAAGTTCACTTCGAGGCAGTCAACCAAACACAGATTATGATGTCATTTCAGAATTAAGGTAGTATGAGCAGTGTCTGTAAGTCAGGGGCAAACACTCTGGAAATGTTGTTTAAGAAGTAAAGGTTGTACAGAGACAAATGATCTGTCATACACAAACAAGTCATCCACGGCATACGAAGCAACAGCAAATCTTCCGATAAGGACGGAGCATAAGGAAAAAAACTTGTTATTCATATTCGCTATACACAGTGAACACATTTTTGAGAGCCCAAGTTGCTCTGACATTAATGGAACTCACCTTTGCAATAAAACTCAAGCCCAGCCTACTCCATTTAACAACTATGAAAAGAACGACCAGAGAAAAAAATGAAAAAACTAGTTTGGACTCAAAAAGAACACTCAATGAATCGTGTTCACAATAAACAACCATTATCTAGTGATAACTACACAGTGTGCCTTTGCTATTGATGGATATGCAATTTTGGATATTCCTGCAAAAGCAGGGAGATTATGAATAACAAAAACAACTCGATGAAGCTGGTTTCCTGTAAGAGGCGAATGCAATGTGGTGTTCTGTAGCTGATAAATCACAAGAAAACAAGGACTCATTTCAAAGACTGGCTTCACTTTTTCGTTTGACTAAAACCTTGTTTCAACCTTTCATGGAACATTACTGGCCAAGACATATTTTGCCTTGTCTTTTCAGCTGATCCACAGCTACAGGCAGTTGCCGCGCCTCAAGGGAAACCCAACATGTTTTGTTATGTACAAAAGGCATATAGAAGTCAAGCATTTTTTTCCCTGAATTTTTGTGGCGCCTGTTGTTGGTATGCCACCTTTCATTCACTTTATCTGCTGTTGACAATCTTATAATATCCAAAGTATTCAATTTCTGTGAAAGTGAATTCTGGACTCATTTCCTTTCCCCAGGTGAGGTGTCATGTCCATTCAATACACCCATCCGACTATACCTCCTGTGCCTGGCACCCCTTTCTTGCTAAATTAGTCTCTTTTATCCAATGGCAATCTGCCAGACTATTAAGTGGGTGGATGGGAGGGGGGGTTGCCAATTTTAGACATCAAACTCTGCAAACTCTGTGTCCTCATCATGAAGAGAACACCACTAGGTAAACATGCCCCTTTGCTGGGTGAGAGAGTCTGCATTCTCACAGACTGAGTGAGTCTTTACATTAATGAGCATCAGCAGATACCTAGCTGAAACTGGGTTAAACACAATGTCCGGACCAGACATTGTTTGGAGCAATTATTCTACATTGGATTGAACAATGGATTCCAACCATTTTATTTCAATAGATATAAAATAGACACAATGCAAATATAGTTATGCTTTGACACTGTCTATGAGTAACCTGATGATTGCATGAGTAACTTGACTGCTAGCTATTAAATACAATCATGTATTTAATAGCTATTAAATGCTAATAACAGTGGTATTTCCCAATAATGGTTACACATTTTCAGTAAAGCCATATCCGAAATATAAAGTAGTAACCATCCCTTTATTGCAATCGGAGACAACATTGAAATTGCTGCAGTCCACTTTGGTTCACATTTTAAATTTACATTTTTTCATTTGCCTGATACTTTTAACTCAAAGTGATATACAGACTGATGTGTATTGGCATGCACTTCAGAAAGTGTCTCCATAAGAAAATAAGAATACACACTGATACATAAGGCCTGAGTTTGAGGTCTCTGTGTGACCTGCTACGCTTGTCAAAGCATTGCAGACTCTTGGTGTAAATCAATACTTCCAGTTTTGGTTCAGTTTGTCCTTCTTGCTGAACTCAACCTGAAAACTCGTGTCTATCAACTGAACGAAACACGTGGGCGTTTTGTGTTTGGGAACACGCCCCTCCATATGTGCCGAGAAACCACTGTACAACTGTTTATGAAGCACAGGTGAACAACGACTCTCCACAGCTAGGGAAGCTGTGACAGCATCGGCGGGCGGGGCTGTGTGAAAGGCGTTTCAGCTTCTCTGCGCTGCACAGAGAGCCTCCGCTCTCCTGGGCCACAGCTGGCACTCTAAAGCAGTAGGGAGTCAGTAAAAGCCTCTTTCATTGCTTTGCTGGAGATTATTTGCACCTTGTGGCGTCAGGGGGATTGGTCTGCTTACTGCGGAGGAAACGGCAGGCCTCTCTCTCACACAATGTGAGTCACTCATAAAGACAGGCCACTCCACTGAGCAAGGCCGACAGAGACGGGAAGAAATACTACTCATTGAGTGAGACGAATGAAAAGGCCACTGCAAAGAATTAGAATACATGGGCACCGGGCAATGCCACTAATTGCTAAACTTTCAGACAAACCCGGTTCACAGCCGTGGACAGAAAGGACATGGCCTTCTGCTAAACTGCATGATCCAGGGGGCATGACTTAGGGAATTTGTGTGAAAAACAAGTTTTTATGGTGATTTATTCCCTGTTGAAGAAGAAATTGTTGAAGACAGTTTTCTCAGAAACTAGCTGTCTGTATGCGTATTGTTAGAGGTGAAACATGAGAATTACTACGAATTACAACTTTTTCTGCTACCACAATTTGTTTTTACTGAAAGCATTGGTAAAAAAAAACGAAAGACAGGGAAAACTTATAAGGACAGAGAAAATAAACTGAAGATGCAAGTAATGTTCCATGTAGACACATTTTTTTTCTCTAAAAGAGAGTGGCCAAGCCACCCTCCTTTTGTTTTTTTCTTTATTCAGACAAGATTATGAGTAGCTGTATATAAACAATACTCAATATAGTCTGTGGTTTACTGATCTTAATACATTTTTATGGGTATGAATCTTAATGAAAAATAAATCTTCCCCTTAGAGGCTGGTTACACCACCTTTAGCAACAATAATTGCAAACAGAAACTTGCTGTAGTTATTGATCAGTCTTTCACATGTCATGAAAGAGTTTGGTCTGTTCCTTAATTCATAACTGCATTGATCCAGTGACATTCAGAGGTTTTCAAGCA
Organism: Albula goreensis; assembly: GCA_022829145.1. NCBI lineage: Eukaryota > Metazoa > Chordata > Actinopteri > Albuliformes > Albulidae > Albula > Albula goreensis. Next base: position 27,377,534 of record CM040754.1, on the reverse strand, counting down.
TGACCTGCTGGTTCCAGACCCTGCCTCATGTCAATGGCGTATACGTCATGGACTTTCACCCGGCTTTTCCAAAGCCTTACCTTTTCAGGTTCCTCAACAATTCAGAGGTGGACTTTCTTGCTTGTTTGAGGTCGCCGTCTCCCTGTATGACCTGTCTGCATGGATGGATGGCCTGACATGATCTACTACACAGCAGAGTGCATGGAGACTTTCAGTGATGGCAGGTCATCAAGGTCCTATTACAGAAAACCACAGCATTACCACCATTATTACCAGGATTTCAGAGACAGAAAACTCCAGCTTCAGAAAGCGAAATTACTGTAACGCATCTCTTCTACCTGTGCACCAAAACAGGTGATATCAGTAATTAGCTTATCTACCTGGATGAAGCGCTGTGCTAATTAGAATCCGCTGGTTTGGCGCATGGATGGAACGAATACGTGGTAATACTTTTACTTTCTGAGGCCCGGGTGGGTTTAGTGTGGGATGCAGTGCTGGGGTTTTCATCAGACATAATGGGGCTCGTGTTGCCTGAAGTTCTACTTTTGAATCATTTGGCCATAAATCATTGCTCCCGAACTTGAGGCTCATCCAGGTGCTTTTTGACAAATTTGAGATGAAATTCTACAACCTCACTGAGGAGTGGTTTCTATTTTGCCAGTCTGCAATGAATCCCAATTTTTGCGCAGTTCCTTTCTGAGGGTCTCATAAACAATGACAACCTAAACTGAGACTAGAGAGGCCTGCACGGCCCTTAATGTTGTTTTGGGATCCTTTGTGAGTTTTTCAGCCTCCAAGACGATTTTGTGCCTTGCTGCTAGGTAGATTTTGGAAATGTGACCACTCCTTTGAAGATTCGCTACTGTCCCAAATGTTTTTCATTTTCTCAATATGGCTCTGTCTTTGGCTCGATGGAGCCACAGTGCCTAAAAACCACTTTGAAATCCTCTCCAGATTGGTAGGCTGTGAATTTTTTTCATAGAGGTCTTTCCTTTGATGTGCTTTTTTTTTACCTGTGTTCTGACAACTTCACTCTAATGTCTAACTAAGGCCCAGAGTTAGATGCATGTTGAGCAGGAACGGCCAAACTCAGGCCTGATTGTTAAACCAGAATATTCAAACAGCTGATCATAATTACCCCTTTCACTGACCCGAGTCAACTCTCCATATATTAGTACAGCCCACAGAAGAACTGCATGCAGAAAAACTATCCACAGTCCAACCTTTCTCTGGGTCATATTTCCTTAACAGCTAGGATCAATTGAGAGGAGGAGGAGAGGAGGTTGAAATAGGATGGACCATTATAAGTGGCACACCACAGGGTGTTTGCACTGGGGGGAAAATAGTTTTTCTATGAGGCCAATGGGTAGGACTGCAATCAGCATGGAAATGGAGTAAAACAGCTAGCTGTAAGGTCAAAATGATTCACTTAAATACAGCAGCTAAAATGGCTTTGGATTCAGCATGTGATTATTGACTATGTGCGTGTGAGCATGAGATTGGGGTCAATTGTGCGAGGGTCTTAGGAGATAGCAGAGTTTTCAGGTACGTTGCCTGTTGTTTGCTGTCGATGGCAGAATTACCTCTCCTTTTTTCCCCACGGCTGGCAAGGTTTGTTCACCCTGAGCTCAAACTCTTGCGAGCTTTGCAATTTCACCCCTTCGGATTCCAAGATGAGCGAATGACTTTTCTTTGTGACCTCCTTTCTGAGTTAAGATGGTTTAATTATGAAAGACTCGGTAACAGTCAACCCTGCTAATTGACTGTGAATGAAAAATGAGAGACGGGAGACAATTGACGTGTAATTTGTCATCTGCATATTCATGTTTGCTTTAACAGAGGGTAATTGAAAACATTAAAGCAACGCACAACATTGCGCTTCAAAGCCCAAGCCTTCTGTACTTGACTAAGGATGGATATTCAAAACCAAGACTAATTTTATTACGCTGACATTCGGAATTACAGATAGTGCCACTCTTTTATCCTTCTCCTTTTCCCTTCGCCAACAAAGTGGTAAGCTTGTATACAGGCTTACATATTTTCTATACATGGAGTGACAATTTTAAGACATGTATTTTTTCAATATCTAAAGGTATAGTACAATAAGCATTTTACAGTCACTTTGGCCATTGAGAACTTTCTACAGAAAATGGCTGCAATAGTTGAACTCCAAGCATGTCCTACTTTGAGGTAGGCATGACTGAGTCCTTAATAGTTTTTTGGGGTGACCTATGGTTGACAATTTTTGAGGAACATATTCATTCCTACCCACTTATTTTTTTAAAAGGAAAACTCAGCCCCTCTTCAACAACCAGGTGACAGTCACCCCTGAAACCTCCCAATTTTTCTGCTTTTAAATTGAGCACCGGGCGGCTAGCAGTACTTCCTTCACTGTGAAACGTGGTCTACGGAGCTGTGTTTGTAAGTTGAGCGACTGCTGTGATGCAGGATGCCCACGCTATCAAGGGAAGAGAAGAACTTTCCCTTCAGGAAGAGCTAGGTGTTTACTCACAGCTGGCGTATACAGAGCCAGGACTGATCAAGCATATGTTCAGAAGCACAAGACGATTGACTAAAGTAAACCACATTAAAAATGCACCGTATTTGTCCAAATCAGACAAATACAATGTATTTACATTCAGCAGACACTCTTGTAACATGCCAACAAGCTGAGACAATACCAAGTTGTCAGTGGACAACCAATTATAAAAGTTATCTCACCGTCCTACAGAGTAGTGTTTAGGTGCTGGTGAAAACACAGTTTCATTAGTAAGAGAGTGTAATGAGAAGTAGATGAAAATAGATATTCATTGTGTTAAAATTGGATGAGATGAATTTCAGCTTGCTGCAGAGGAGAGAGGGACATAATCTGCTGCCCTTAGTCACACAAGGTTCAATCCAACAATGTGGGGCCAGAGTAGAAGACAGCGCCATTTTGGGCAGGGAGGGCCAGTTGACCAGAGGATGCATCACACAGTGGTCTCTTGGTCTCTTGCTGCCCCAAAGGCAAGGACCAAGGATTTGTATTTTATTCAGGTTGCTTTTTGAAGCCAGTGGAGGGAGATGAGGAGGCGTGACATTTGTATGTTTCGGCTTATTATAGACACATCACGCAGCTGAATTCTATATGGCTTGAAGAGGCTGAGTTGACAGCTGCTCATCCAGCGGGGGACACTTCCTAGAAATGTTTCAATGTGTGCTGCATCATCAACCCTGGTGGGCGGGAAGGAAAGAATGAGCTACACATCATCTGCATAGCAGTGGTAGGAAAAACCATGGGATTACCCAGCGGTTTTATGTATGTGGAGAACAGTAATGGACTAAGAAAAGGGGGGGATTCTCCTGTCATAGGTGGGGTGATCTTGAGACATAGCCACACCAGGCTGCTTGTCATGTCCAGCCAAAGAGATACGAGGTGAACCATTTTGGAGCAGATACCCTCGTCTGCTAGGGTTTGTTAAAGGACCTTATGGTCACCTGTATCAAAAGCAGCCATGTTTCACCTGCCTACTGCTTCCTTACAGCAATATACACTCACACAGTTAAGCCTCAGGCTGTCATAGCTGAAACAAATTAATTTCACATAAAGTCACTCTAACACACTACCCCATGAAAAGGTTTAAAAACTGTAATATCTATTATTTTCTCACCAGGACATTGTCCTAGACCCACATTACAATGCAAAGAAGTAAGTAGCACATATAACAAGACCCATATTTTTACATTCAAATTCCTGGGTTGAGCCACATACCAACCAAGTCGCACATTATACTCACACCGTAATTTTGCTGTTAACCATGCTTCTGGAAAGTTAGAATCTAGCACAGTAGCACACCAGAACCTCAAGTGATACACTATTAATCCTATGTGCTAGCTCAGACAACCTTGCAAGTAACAACTGTTAAATTATCAACTAGAATAAAATAAAAGCAATTAAATAACAGCTTTTAAGCACTGTCTATGTATGGGCATTCAGCATTCACATGCTTGATGGTGGATTCCAATACTAAAGCACAGATGGCTTCTGGTGCATCCAGAAAATTCTGTAAAGAGTACAAAAAGTATGACAATGGAGACCCATGGGACTATCCTGGAGCCTGGCAGGTAGGTGTTTCATTGCTGTTGTGCTGGTGATTTAATCACAGATGTGGTGTGAAGTAAAATGGTGCAGTAAAACATTAAGTTCAATCTAAGGGGGTATTGATGATAAGCAACACCATGCCCCCCTCCCCCACTCCCACCCACAGATTTTCCCCCTGTAAGACACATAATTCTAAAACAGTGTCAAAACTAGCTATATTTACATTCATACGAATAGTAGATGCTAACATCCATGGTGATTTACAGTAAAAGACATCTAGCAAGGCTAGATATTCAGTGCTAGAGCCAGAAATTGATACAGTCACAGACAAATAGTTTGAGTTCATTGTAGAGACAAGCAGGAGAACCAGTGCAAAAAGAAAAGCAATTTTTTTGTGGTTAATCCACAGAAGCAAGACAGCAGTTACATATGGAGGAACGCAAGTAGATTCAGCTGTATTCCTTTTCAGCAAGTTTACAAACTAGTGAATGGATGAGAACAAACTTGTGTAAGAAATTCATGAGTCAAACGTTGCAGCTCATTGTACTCACAGATGGTCGGCTGAAATCATATCCCTCAAAATTGCCTTTAACAGAGAAATCATGTGAAACTCTCTCAGCCACTATTAAACTGTTGTATTACAGAAATGGATGTACACATTTTCATATTTTTCCCCATGTTTTTTTTTTTCAAATTTGGAATAAGCAGTTGCACTCACAAGCTGGGCTCACAGCTACATTCCTAGTGAATGCATACAATCAATCACTAGTGTGACACCAGGCCGTTGAATTCAAGGTCTTCCGCGCAGAGCGGGCAGTGCTGTCAGACACACCTCCAGGTTTTTGCCTGCCTTAGGCCACGCCATCACGCTGGGAGAGAAAAGCTGACAGTAATTATTGTTTTGTGTCTCAGAAAGGGCAGCCACCGGCCCATTCGGCAGAGGAGGATGACCTTCCTGTCTCCCGCAATAATGCTGCGGAGCTCTGTCACATCTGAACACCGGCTCGGAACTCGGCGAGGAGCACCTGGCTCTGCATACCCGGCCCAATCACACAACGTCATGTGTCCACCTAACAGTTTGGCACTGGCATGGGGGTGACCTTAATCAACCCTCTAAAAATACATGGCAGAAACAGAGATAAAATCCTGTGGAAAAACCAGGCTACTTACTAAATATATTCTGAAAAATGGAACAGACCCACATTTCCGACCAAAAATAAATATGACTTTACCTTATAATTACATTAACTCATAATCATGATAATTACAAATAACTAGATGGGCGGCATCTGATTTCACTGTATTTGAATTTCTTTTTGCTTCTGAAACTTCCCTCAAAAACAAGCAGCACTTTTAAACTGAATATGATGTCAAGCTTAGAATTCTAGGGTTTGACAAGGGAGTTTTTTTCATGTCAGTTGCGGTATAATAAATACCTTGAATGATTTTTAAAACATGTACTCAAACCATGTAATTCTAAACCATCAAAGCTGAATGTAGCTAAAATTGCGTGCTTGTTTATATTAGGAAATGTGACCATAGCAAGGGCCACTGACAGAGGCAATGATGATATTAAATATAATACATTTAGAAAATAATACATTTTATTATTAGCAGAAATTATTTTATAAATTGAGGATGGAGCAATCTGTTTACATTTCAAGCTAGTAGGTACCTGTCAAAAGCTAACTGAACTCCATCATTAAACCTTTGAAGAAATAAAACTAGCCATTTAATATCAGATGGAAAAATTATCACCAAATTCAATAAAGCATTCACTCGTCACTTTGCTTAATTACTGTGACTGAAAAATCTGGATCGATTCATGATGAAAGCTTCATTCTTTGGTCTGACCACAGTTTTAGGTTTCATAAATAAACACAGCGATGTGTGAGAAAGAAAAAAAAAGAAATCTCCCCGATGGCAAACATAGGTGGCCCTAGGGAGGGGCTTGGGGGTGCTCTAGCTACCCCTAGGATAGCCATAGCACTCCTCTAGCACCCCCAAGAAATTTCTGCGGTTTATTTATAATTGTTATTTATAATTGTAACTGTCATGGAGCAGGTACTGCGTTTGTGCACACTTGTGTGTACGTGTGTCCGGGGCATTGCAGTAGAAAAAACTGTGGCGACCGGCACATTAATGGGATACCCTAAATTTCAGAGCACCCTCAGTGAATAGTCGAGCAACCCCATTGCACCCGCAAAGGAAAATCTCTGGCACTGACACTGTCAATGTCATCGCCAAGTCGATAAGACATCACCACTAAGATTACATTTTGGCCCTTAATCTTAAAGTTGTTGGATTTTTCCCACAAGAAAAAATATGAAGCATGTATTTTTCAGAGAGGGTAAAAAATATGGCAACATACATGAACACATGAGCTGGTATTTAAGAGTACAGTATGAAGGAAAATCCAGGGAAATAAATTTTGGCACTGATGGGCTTCCAGCCCCAGGCAAAGTAAGCTTTGGGAATAGATCCAGTTTTCAACCAGCGTTCAGTCAAAGGATTTAGCATGCGCTCTCTGTCTTCAAAGATACTTGAGGGGATGCACTTGTAATTTAAAATCATTTTTAAAGTGTTAAATACTCATATATAGAATTAACATTTTATTTGTACCTCAAATAAATTGTCGTTTCCCCCATTTCAGTCAGTGATACAAGACAGGTGAAATAGTGAAGAGTAAAAGAAGGGCCACTTTCATTTTGGAAGACATAGGCATGGTGGTATTTCTCATGCATGTGTAGGTAGAATAAAAATCCTGGAAAAGATTGTACATAGGAGCTCTGTTCCCCCTGGCTGAGAATGATGATTAATGGGGATTTTACACTCTCAGGAAAGAGTCACACCACGGAGGAGAGAGACAAATCAGCGAGATGCTTTTTATACCCGGACCTTTCAATCAGAGCCTGACCTGACTCTAATAAGTGACATCCCGGACTCGCTATGGAATTTATGAGCTGCCTCAACAAATTGCATCACAGGGGACCAAGAAGAACACGTCTCAGGCAGATAAAAGCCATGCCAGGCAGTCTCCACATAACCTGCTGCTGCTGCCGCAGCTTCTGCAGGATCTACGCCCAGGCAGCCACGATCGCAATGCTAACACGACATACAGGCCAATGCTGACCTTAATTTACCTGAAAATAATGTTTTATACATGACCACCCTGCAGTCATGTTCACACGCAAAAATAGAATCAGAAATAATGGCTGAATTTTAAGCCTCCATCACATATACAGAGAGAGAGAGAGAGAGAGAGAGAGAGTACAGTGCTTGTGAAAACAACAAAGAAACAAATCAATTCTTTCTCTTTTAAAGGCCGTACTGTCTTGACTAACCACACACACCCCCCCCACCTCTCCCCCAACCCCCCCTTCTTTAATTGGCTCTTTAGGGAGACAAGAGTCTTGTGAATAGAATTAAACTGTGGTCCTTGACCCCAGTGTTTCCTCTCTATGACCTTTGTCAAGACTGCATGACCTCACTTTGCCCACCCGCCCAGTTCATTTGTCTCTGCCTCCCACTGACAGATCCCACCTTGGCCAGAACGGCTCAATTCAGTTATTTGTCCACAAACACGGAACCTTAGCCAGTCTATTGACTGCGCGAGACAGGATATATTTGTGGTGCGCTCAAAGATCCACTCACAATGAATTGCGGTGATCTCATTTAGGGTAAAATCTTAGCGTGTTTGAAACGGCTCAAGTGGAGGAGAGCAGAGAGGCTGTGGTCATATACAGAGACCTGGCAGAGCATCACTCAGCCTTCTGCTCTGGGAGTATTGTTATCCTATGCTGATCTGTCCAGTGTGAGGCCTACCTCCGGGAGGAACGGTTTCCAGGAACCATGTATCCTCCTACCTTACAATGCACTGTAAATATAGACCCATGCAGCTAATGAGAGCACCACATGTCAAGCAATTGTTTTTTCCCTGCACAACTTTAGGACATTGAGCTGCTGGGTTATGCTGAGAGCTTTCGCATCATGATAATATTGGAGCTGTCAAAAAAGCCATGAATCAGGTGCACAAACACACACGCACACACACACACACACACACACACACAGTGTGGTTCTTAGTAAAACTCCTTTCAATCACATATCAATTTTATGGAAATGTATTCTTCTGAATTATAATAATGGTCTGGTCTGTGCTGGCACATTCAGTAGAGGTCCTTGTTAGTGCAGTGATTTGCCCTATGATATGGACCCAATCTTCTGCCAGTGTCAGCGCTGCCTTTGGCAAGACCCATCGAGTGACATGTACCACACCATGGCTTCACTCAGAAAGGGGGACATTTCTGTTTAAAGGGAAATCTTTGCCTCATCATTCAATTACAAAATCTTTGAGTTTAGTGGCTGAGGGAAAGGAAATACTGGCTGGCTGACCATGATCCTTAAGGAGTTGTTACACAAAGTTTTATTTCAGTCTTTGCAGGTGATCAGCCTGGAGACAATTTGCATATACATACAGTATATCAATGTGCTATTTAAACATAACCAGTTACAATGAAACTGTCTTTTATTAAATCAGCTCCTAAGTTAATGATTTAATCAAGCTCAGTGTTTTCAGGTAAATATCCCATCATTGTCATAAACTTCAGTCTTTTTTAAAAAATGGCCTTAGGAACTTCAGTCTTTCCAGAAAAGCCCATCTCAGTGCGGTTCTCTCTCCTCTCCAGGACTGCAGGGGGCCGGCAGAACGCTGAGGCATGGGGAGCTGGCTCTCCTTTGTGTGTTCTCTGTTTAGGGCTTATGAATGTGGGATGTAGGTTGCAGTAAGAAAATAGCAAACCACACTTTCAGCTCCATTAGGGTTTTTTTTTTTAACCCTGCGTTGGTAATGGAGCTTGAAAAGGAGATTTGGCTGTAAGTAATTAAACGTGATAGAGTTGGCTTGAAGGTGCATAGCTAATGAGCTGCAGTGATCCTGGTCTGACCGCAGATGAGCTGAGAGGAGTCCGAGAGCCACCTAGTTTAGGGAGAGACTGAAAAAACCAAACTCCCGTAGCATCGTGAAAAATATCCTTTCATGTTAACCACCTCAGCCTATTTCTGCCTGCTATATTCACAAAAAGCTCCCCATAAAATATTCATTGGTACATCATTAAACACCAGCATTTGCATAATACAATTCTATATGATATGCTATGCATGCTAGCTAGAGTCGCACTCTGAAAGGTGAGGTATGAAATAAACAAAAAAGGCCAAAAAAAAGTCAACACAAATTGATATAATTAGGCCTACGCAAGATAAGCATGGTTTGAGGCGGTGTTGAAACTCCTGCAGAGGAGAAAGAGCCAGAATAAGCGTTCATGACACTACCATAGAGATGAGTTTCAGAGTTGTGTTTAATTGTGAACGCGCTCTCTGACAGCATCACTCAGCACTCCGCCGCAATAAGACAAAATGTTATAAGTGAGGCGTGCCCCTTTCCTCCCGGTGTGTTGATCACTTGCACTTGATTTGTATCCTAGAGGCACAATTGGGTTACCGTGTCAACAGTTCCGTGGCGTGCATGCTGGAGACTGGCTGCTCGCTTCGGGGGGCTCGACTCCCACTTCCCTTGTTTGATCCTGTGATGAAACGTAGGAGGATTAAGAAGCATGCGCGCAGCCAGAAATCCCAACATGACAGAGGAGGGAGACAGGAGCTCATTAACGGCAACATCCCAGACTGATCCAAGCTCTGAGTCACGGGCAAAAAAACCCCTCTCCACTACTGATATACATCTCTCCATTAAAAAAAAAACTGTAAGCTGCCTTCAGCTGCCTTGATGCCAGGAATGCTCCACTCCTGAATACCTCTCCCCCTCCCCACCCACCCCCCTCAGAATTCATAACTTTCCAGTATGTTTTTCATAAGCCTTGAGCTGCATGATTCAGTCCCTTTTCTGTGTACAAAATCTCCAAGGCTAATTAATTGCTCCTAAATTACAGCTGCGACAACCCTGCCACCCTCACGAGGATCTCTCAAAAAAGGCTAAATAAACCAAAAATATTTAGCTGCACTCTGAGGGTGAATGAAAATCGACCATAGGGACCTGCACTGCTCTTCTTCAAGACTATAAAAGGGAAATAGTTTAGCAGACCAGCTTTGCACTTACAATGGCTTCTTGATAAAGACACATGCTGACCTGCGATATGTATCTATGTAAAGAGAACTCAATATTTCCTTTTCACTGGAGGTGGTTCTCTCCTGGAAAAATTGGATGTGCAAACAAAAGTCCACATGGCAAATACTCCCACTTGTAAAGTGTTAAAGATTCAAACCAGTATGAATACAGCTCTTATCTGATAGTGCAAACATGATGGAACCTTTTTAGGACAGTAGAATGTGTAAACTTGTTCCAATGGGGAGATAAGAGACATAGAACCAAAAAAGCCATTCTGTGTTGTTGAAAAAACTGATTACGTATGCATTTGTGTGTGGCCCTAATCTCTGAAGACAAATGGGTTTGCCCATTTGGACAAAGTTATCATCCAGCAATCTGCACAATATTGTTCTGGTCTTTATGTTCAGGGTTAATAAAATTATTTTGCCAGTAACTATATCTTTCTTACCTACTAGCCAGCAAAAAATGAGACAAAAAATAACATCCATTATGAATATTTTGATTCTCCTCACTTCTATGATATATCATGTTGTGTAAGTTTTAGCGCAAAAGAATCTACATGGCTACATCTATACACAACTCAGTCAGACTAAACCATGCCTTAAACCATTGCTGACTTTTGAACAAGAGGCTGCAAAACAGCCAACGCAAAATTGCATTTACAAGCACAAATGCCGTCTTTTCTGAAAGATTTATTTCATATAAATAGGAGAAAAACATCATGGATCAGAACACGGATGCAACACCTTGTTTCGCTTGTGTAAAGCACATTCATCTTGCTGTATCCCATGATCACAACACAGAAGACATGACCCGCTGTGTACCACTGCAGATATAGCTGGCTCCTGAATCTCTCTCCTCTGATAACAGAGGATAAAGAAATAAAATACGGAATTTTACTCACAAATCTATGTCTCATAAGCTCTTCTTTGGCTGTAGCAAAGAACCAGTTGACCACAATGTGAACAGAGGAAGGCAGATTCCAAAATAAATAAGCCCTAAACCCTTTTTGCAATCCATTTGGCAGAAGACAAGGAAATTGAAATATGTTCTTTGCCTGAGTGGTGCCAAAGACCATCTCGAATGAGTCGATTTTATGACTTTCATAAAATGACGGAGGAAGGATGAGGATGAAAAGAATTTAATCTATGAGGGAGATTCAAAGGAGAACAAGGTACTGTCGGTTGATATCTGGTGAAGGGTCCAAGGTAATCTCAGGTGGAAAATGGGAGAGGACAGGTTTGAACTGAAAGGGCTGGGGACTTGAGGACCAGTGATCCCGCTCGGAATGACAATGTCCCCGAAGGACAAATGGATTTGGATGAAAAATTGATGCGAAGCAAAAAATAGAATAGCAGCCAGTGGGAAGTAAGGCCTGGAAGAGAGACTGTCGGGAGAACAGTGCAGGACAGCCTAATTTACCAGAATCAATTATTCACCACAGAAATAAAGGATTGGGCCCTGATATCAGCACCAAGATACACAATTACAAAGACATGAGGTAGAGTGTGTTTAAGCATATACACAGAGCATAACTAATTGAGAATGACACGATGATTGATAGGGATGGTGGTCAAACCATTTGTTTAGCTTTTGAGCCCCACAAAAGGCTTCTAGGAACCACGGTATCACTTTACGGTGACTGAAAATGATATGTCACCCTCAGGAATGAATACTGATCGGGTCACCGCTTAAGTCACAGTCATATGCTTCTTATAATGATGCCGAGTCCATCCAGTTAAGCGTATCACCAAATGTTATGCAGGCTAACAGGATGAGCGATCCCATGGAGCAATTTATGTATTTCAAAAATGTTTTAAAATCCTGTCTGGACCAGAGCTCTAGGGGTTGACTAAATACAAATGTCACAATGTCTTTTTAAGTGTCTCGTGATGTATGGCGTTATGTATCTTAAGAAACCAAAAAGCAGCAAATATAATACAAATATTGTAATTTTCCAGTACAGATGGGATATTTTGAATATTTCTGCAAATCTTTTTTTTGGGATGAAATGGGTTTTTCCTTTATTTTGTCTTGTGATATTATTACTGAGGAGCCACAGAATAACCAAACTAATCACAGTGATCCAAGGCTATAGCCTTGCTAACTCATTGTTAGCCAGTCCAGTACATGGTCTTAAAAGAAAATATTGAATGCACCAATTCCTTGCAGCACTATACTTTTCATATTAGGTTGTCAGACTCTATTAAATCCATCACACTCAGCTTGAATCAAGACGCCTGGATGTAACTCATCCCATCTCAGCTGAAGTCCTTGACCAGCTGTGTTTAGTTTTAATCATTACATAAATTAGGGTTTCACTGACTGGCAGTGATAGACTAATATGACTGATCCGCCCTGTCCCTGACTGCATGGACCAAACCTTTTTCCAGCCCAAGATGGGATGTGTTGAACATACAATAATTCCAGAGCAAATGTCTCTCAAACTTCAATTTCAGTCAGTATTGGCCTGATAAGCCAATGGCTGATTGCATTTGAATGGAGGTTTTATTCTGCATTTGAATGCACATCTGTATTAGGCTGTGATTTCTTTAGTTATTCAGAGAGAAGACAGACCAGGATGAACTCTCCACTGAAGGTCCTGGTGTCCTCAACAATAGATATTCACAATTTTTTTGTGAAGACTTATTTTGTTCTCAAAATCTTTTTCATGGAACATTTTTCACAACAGCATTCATGGTACTTGTACTCATACTTGTAACCCAACAACTGACACCTGGTAGTCTGTCCTTCATGTCCTCTACTTCTTAACTCTTGAATCCATTACAGCTTGTGTGATAGCCCATCCCTATAAGGGGATTTTCTCAGCTTGCAGGTATACGAGTTGTGGCACCAGGAGAGGTGGAGGGAGGGGCAAGCTCCTCAGCTCCTCCCCTTGTTCTGCTATCAGTTCCTGTGTCTCCCTCAGCCTTGAGAGTCTGTGGGGCTGAGTCCGAAATCGCATTCTATGCCCTATGTAGTAGGTGAAAATCAGTATGTGTGAATATGTAGTGTGTCCGAAATCTCAAACTGGCTGAATTAGTGTGCGAGCGTTACCCAGATGCGGTAAAATTCTGCAGCATGCAAAGACCGTTCCCACAAGGCGGTTGGGTGGATAGATACCAAAGAAGAAGACAGCAGAGATGGTGGAGTTCTATGAAGTTTGATGATGGATGTACATCAGTTTTAAACCCTGGCTATTAGACTGAAGAAAATAGTGACCGTTATATCTATGGTGGTGTGTCCAAAAACTTGCGTACTGCACTGAGTAGGAGGCACTACATTGACGTCAGAGCAGTACATTTTTGTTCGGATTTAGAAGGCACTGATTAGTATGCGATTTCGGACTGATCCCAGGAGCTTGAACAGCAGTGGCCTCACTAACAGACAGGCTCACCTGAGTATGAGTGTTGGTCAAACCAGGTGCTAGCACATGCCCTCAATTAGGCCACATATTTAAAGCACAGTCTTTCAGGCTGGAGGAGACTTTTTCGTTGTGTTTTCTTCCCACGCACCACCTGGCTCAGTGGCCGCACTTGTTTTAACTCTTTCTCCCCTTCCTGTCTAACTCCACATTCCTGATCTCTCTCCTGATCCTTCTCTTGTTGTCCTCCTCTATTCTATGTCATGTCTCTTCTGTCCTTCCAACCCTTTGTTAGACATTTTAGGTGCAACTGAGGTTATGAGCTTTGACAAACTGCTTGATGTCCAACCCTTTCATACCCTTTCCTCAACAAGTTCAAAGTTGCCCATGTCTCAATGCTGTTCGGGAGCGTAATCACCTGTGACAACATCCAGACTCTGAATGTTTCCAAGCATCTTCCCACACAGCAGTAACTCTAAAGAATTCTCAGGGACAGACAAGAACTCCCAGAGAGCTTTTTGCCTCAATATAATCCTGAGTTTTCAAAAGAACTTTGTGACCTCAAAGAGCTCCATCCACAAAAGACCACTCCAAGGGTTGTCTGCAATTCAAGACAGGGTTCAGACTTATCATCAATGTACAGAGCTAGCATCTCAGGAAACTCCAGTTCTGCCCAGCAGTCCTCCCCTAAAGCATCCACCTCCAAGCTACAAGTTTCTGCAAGCAGCCCTCCTCCAAAAAAGAAAAACAAAATTCTCTCTTTTTTCTGAATCTAGGACAGCAGCGTTCCCTTCAAGTCCAATTCTGAAAAATAAACTTTTATGATAGTGACATACATTAGGTGCCTTCACTAAGATGCAACATTACTTTGTACACCCGTCCATTGTGCATTAATAAAAGCCTATATACATCTGGCTGTGGACTAACGTAGATGTTAAAAGTGAATCTCAGAACTGCTGGCCCTTTTTTATGCAATTGCTTCCCATTCTTGTTGAATAATGCCTGTCAGTGCATCTCCAATCTCCATTGGTTTTTCACATTTATATAAAGAATTGAGTTTTGCCTCTCCACAAATTTCATTTTTTAATCAATTAATCAAATTAATAGTCCATCACTTTTTTCCTGAGTGAGATGTAAATTTCTATGGTTAGTTATACATCTCTTAATCCAGCATTGTTGATTATCATTCACATTATGTGAGTTTAGTTCCTGGAACCATTCTTGGAAGTTTGGAAAAATAAAATGAGGAAGCATGCATTATAGCTAATTTTATCTTGCTAGTTGACATGATCTCTATTCCCTCAGCATTCACTTGCCACAGCTTCCCTCTCAGCAATCGGATTTGTTTCAAGGGCTGGTCTGGCTGTCGAAGATATTACAAACATAGTGTAGCCTAGGGAATTAGGTGCCACAGAGAACATAATTATTAATTTTGCCTGGCTGTTTTGGTGGCACTCCAACACTGTGTTAGTGCAGCTTTACTGTGTCAAAAGAACAGCTTCCCTTTATAAAACAACGGTAAGCAGTTTAAACTCAACAATACACTGCTCCCAAAATAGTCAACACCATACGGTTGAATTTAGTAAAGCAATTACCTCAGCAGCTCAAAATTGTAGTTTAGCACCAAACGTTAAAAAAACTATCACAACCTCTGTCCAGGTAGCTTTCAAGACTAAGAAAACATGCCAAAACGGTTGAACAGAGTATAGCAATTGGGTGAAAACTGTACATGTACAACAAAGAAAGAGTAAAACATACAATCCCATTTAGCCTTACGCAAAGCCAATTTTTTCTTACTTGGGTAGCAAATCCATGCAAATGAGAAAAACACAAGTCTTTATTTTTAACTTAATTATGAGATTAAGTTAAAGTTTGTCCATTCACACAACTAAATATAGATAGCTACATAGCAAAACTTGGCAACAATAAAAGTTAAATAATTGATGTGTCTGTCCATTCACCTATTTGCATGACATTTCATATTAATGGTCTACGGGGTGAGGGGGTTTGTAGTCTGGACCAGTTATGCATCATTACAGATAAGCTTCACACAAACAGAGTGTTCATAGCATGCACATGGGCACGTGGATAGAACCTTGATGAACAGTGCCGTCTACAGTCCTGATTGTGTTGGGCATGCCAGCGAGATTGAGGATCCCCTGCCTGAGAGCCACTTGGTTTTGTGTGTTGTATGGAAGCTGAATATACTCACACAATATCTTAATAATTTACACACCGGGCAGTACGCAGCTCATAGAGGGATGGGGGATACTCCAGACTAGAATAAAGGAAATAATGAAAGTAAAACAGCCTTTACAAGCTTTATTTCATTTCCACACACAATACAAACAGTTTAGAGTCTTCATGTAATCTATTGGGATCCTACCGACAAACTGACAAATCTTTTTTTCTGTAAAAACTTTGATAAATCCCAATGCATTTTCAAACGATTCACGGCCAAACTCGTTTAGCTCACGTCTGATAAATGAGGCCCATTGTGCTTGTTTGTGAAGAGTGCAACATTTTCATTGGCTGAAACAAGTGATCAACTAACAGCCGAGTTTAGCCCCACCAAATTTTGATGTCATACTAGCTTATTCATCCATCACGAATGCTGGCTATTTGCCTCGTTCCCTTGGAGACACTACAGCCAATCGTAATCGGCTGGGTTGCCAGCCATACTAAGCCCTGGATCACTCAAGGAGTTCTTATTCAACGAGGGTTCCAGCATGCACCCGGAAATGTAAATCCTGAACTGCATGTGGGCCTAGTTCATACCGTACAGGAGATATAGCGATTGGACATGCCTTGTCAATTGATCCAGACCCTTCACACCCTAAAATAATTCTGAGAGTAAACTTTGTGACATCGGGTGAATATCACATATGTCAGCCAAATAATCAGTGCATTAAAATTTCATACCGCTCCTCCCAGCACGCACAGAAATAAATTCAAGTTCACTCACATGAGACCTGTCCAATATGACGCCTCAGGAGACCCTGTGCTTAATATGTTGAGTGCTGCCAGACTGCACTGCTCCATGATCAGCGCTTCAGGCGGATACATAGATAATCAAAGCGCGACAGTAGGTTTTACATTCCAAACAACCCACGGTGGATTCCCAGCAGTTATTTACAGTGTAAGCACTGTTCATTAAATTTTTAACAGACCCTACAGGTCCAAATGACAGACAAAGCTGACAGGCCAAGAAAGAATGCACAGTTGTTGTTCTCCCCTCAAAACGTAAAACATAGTAATGGCTTTAACCGAAAGTGTTTGGGAATAAATTATTGATCAGGGGACAGGCTTGTCGATGATGTAATAGGTCACTCTGTTGCCGTGCTCGCAGGAGCGCTGAGGTGGAGGCAGGGGTATCGGATAATTACACACTACAAAACAGCACTTATTAATGAGATAAATTTTCTGACTGCTTCTGCATCGACAGCATAATGACTTCCCTCCTCGTAATTACTGCCTCTGTGGTTGTCCTTGCTCGCAGAACACAGGTTAGTACCTTTTGTGTCAGGCCTAAAACGGAAAAGCACATCAAGCATGAACGCAGCTCTCATAAATGCAGAACTGTATATACGGCACCTATTTTCTCAGGAGCGGGATTGAATCAGCAATTGTAAATCTCTTATTGTGCATTAAGGTGACAAACCGTAGTGAAAATATTTGACAGTCCTCATACCTGCAGCATATTAATTTGCTGGCCAGAAACAATCCAATGAGGGCTACAATGCTGACACTAGAATAAATATGCGGAAAAAATACAGTTCAGGGTAAAATGCAAAATATTTAAAATGCAGATCCAATTGTAATTAAAAAGGCAAGAGAAAATGCTTTTATGATAAAAATAAACAATAGATTATAACATTTCAGTTGCCTGCAGGAAAATAGCACATTAATAGCAAACATGGAGTAGGGTGATATAAAATTTAAACAAGTTTACTGGAATTATGTATGCCAAACAAATATAAACCATTGCTAATGGCAAACCTAAACTATTTTAGGTGAAGAGGTAGAATACATTAAAAAATGTATTTAAAACGGGACATTTCAGTGTAGATAAGTCGTTTCATTAATATGAGGTATGCTGTTGCTGGTTGACTTTTTTAATCCTTGTTACAGCGGTGATGGGGAAAGTCAACACTTTATTTTCTGCTACTTATATATATGATCTTTCCCCCACACAGGCATGCTACCAAATACATTTCTGGGTGCATGCGGTGCTTTATCACTGCAATTTGTTTTCTTGTCATGTAGCACTTGTCAACCTCTCTGCTCCCAAAAAGCTACATCTCTCTCCCAAGTGTGTTACCTCCGTTCCACCTTTCCCTGCCCTTCTGTTAGGATGTGCTTATTTTATTCTCTGCTGCTTCATTGTAGGGGGTGAAGCTCACTTTACTCCGTACTTCCTGCTCATGGTCCCCTGCAGTGGTTTTGTTTCAAAGGAAACGTATACAGTTAACTTTCCCACATCATGGGGGTTAGGGGCTCAGCCCCCCATGATGTGGAAAAACCGTGTAAAATATTTGTGTATATTTATGGCATTAAACAATAAAATACATAAATATCATAGATATATTTTATGCATTTATGACTGACCAAAGTTTTTTTTTACTGTTTACATTTTTGCCAATGGCCTGGATGATTGCAAATGGCCTGCGCATGATGAAGTTATCAGATTAAAGGCCTGCTGTTGACC
This sequence comes from Albula goreensis, assembly GCA_022829145.1. NCBI lineage: Eukaryota > Metazoa > Chordata > Actinopteri > Albuliformes > Albulidae > Albula > Albula goreensis. Next base: position 27,359,260 of record CM040754.1, on the reverse strand, counting down.
CACCAGGTCTGTGGTGTGTATTTATTCAGTTTAATATGTATGAGGACACTTGCAAAGCTTACACAGCAGAAAATAGCATGGCTTGTTACGTTAAAATTGACATTTTTTCATTACAGATCAGTTGTAATGCATATGGCATGTACTATTTTATGTTGATGTTTGCTGCTTGCATTTTCTGAAATGATTGGTTATGATACATTTGGTTAATAAAGTCATGGTAATGCGGTAAGCTAACTAAGAAGCTGCTTCCATTGTTAAGGCACAATTTGCAGTGCACTGTGCATCCTGCAGCTGAGAGCTCAACCACACTACCAATGGCAAGAGGTTAACTTTGGTAATATGGCTCTGAACCTCTGGTTCATCAAGGTAATTTGGTGATTAATGACTCTTCATAAGTCTTTAACCCTACCTCTGCCCTGGCCATCCATATTTCTACAGACTCATGAACTGTCATAGTGTACATGGCTGGTGTTGCATTTTCAGTGTGAAAAGAAATGAAAGGCATGTTGCCGCATGAGTCTCATGCACGATCACTTTTGCTTGAGTCTGTGGGAGTGATTTATGTTGAGATAAATTATATAGATCACTTCAGGTAGAAGAGGGACGGTGAAAAATCTCAGAATTTCTTCCTACTCTTACTCCTATGCCTTTCACATCTTGCCATAAGTGTTGACAAAAAGTGCACCCACACAAGTTTTTAATTTAGCAGTGTGTTTATTAAAAGTAATTATGTAAATTAACAGCTACCAACCAAGAACATGGTTTCATAGCAATCCTGTTATTAAAATCTTGTCGTGTGCATGTGTGGACAACATAATCGATTCATTTCCCCATACAAGACACAGGAAGGGATTAATGTGGGGCTGATATATTCACCATTGAACATCACGACAAGGACACCATATTAACATCTACTACTATATGAATATGATAAATTATCTAAGAAACACCTATGTTTCATTCATCAATCAATTCATAGATTTCTGCAGAATTTGGAGCCTGAACCAAAATACTTTTCTCAGACAATGACACAAATTAACGATAGATGAATAGCATTTATGGACACGATCGAAAGATAGTATTACAGTTATACATAACTTGTTTGAATGTTAAGTGATGTATAGTTAGCTGTCAACATAGCTGTCTCAAGAAAGTGCTGCATTGTCTCAACATAGAGAAGTACAGAAAAGGGAAGAAGAGGTGGTTTTATTGAAAGCAAGGTTTTGCTTGTCCTTCAGACAAATCCACTGTAAACATAAATACAATACATATAAATGTGTATGCTTCTGAGGACCATTTACTTCCAGCTCATATCATATTCTCATGCAGTATTTCTAGTAAATTGGGAGCTCTAGTGTCTAAGGATATCCTCATGTTAAATACTCTCTAATTTGGATTAGTACGCACTGATGTTTACAACACATTGTCTCTTTGGCAACAATACAGCGGGCATGTTGGTGCACTTTCCCCTTAATGTTAAGGTCTGTCGTATTTAAAATACACTCATAATCCGTCCTTCATCTGCGGCCAGCACGGATTGGTCATGTCATATATGATCCGCATTATCTTATCCCATTTTAATGGTCTAACATTAGCGCTTCCACAAATGCAAAATTACACAATACCAAACCAACTTACAGACAAATAACAAATGAAAAGGACCACTCTGCTCACATATGGAGGCACTACCAGACATCTTGGTCTCCATAAAAAGACAGCCGAGAGCCAAGCTGATGACGATGCTGGACACATTTGGGGCCTGCGTCCGTCCTAGGGCCCCCTAAGACACTCTAACCTTCCATTGCATTAGCTGTGCTGTTGCTAAGATAGCAAGCACTGTAGACACAAATGGAACAGCTCAGTGCCAAACAGTCTAAACAGCTAAATAAATTATCATCATTAGGATCCCAGCTCTGACTTTACAAACATTTATTTGTAAGCATCCATTAATTATTGCAAATGCTATAAAGATTGTAAATGCTGAGAGTAGAAAGGGAGAGAAAGCAGCAGTAATTCAAATGAATGTGAAATGAGTCACACGGACAAACACTGGCAAAATACAGATGATTTACACACCCGCTTAAACAAGTCAATTGGCTGGTGCACAGTCGCGCCTTCAGCTCATTGGCCACTTCAACATCATCCTGTTGTACCTTTGGCTGAATACCCTGCGTGAATTTGTAAGACTAAATACTGAAAGGGAAAACCTTTATAAAAACCTTTTTTGGTCTGGGCTTAAATTTTCCAATTATGTTTGTTGCCTGTGAATAGGGCCCTATGTTTAGTACTCATCTCCCTCTTTTGTACTGTGAAAATATGAATTTTATGACACAGAAATGCCAAGGTTAGAGGTTTTCCATAAAATAATTAGCATATCATTGATTTGTATGAATATGATGATGTAATTGTTTACACCAAACCACACCACGGCACATACAAGTAATTCAGATGAAAATACAAGAAAAGAGTTTGTGGATTATGACTCTATGCAAGACAGACAACCAATGTCAAACTATCTTAATGAAGAAACATCATCGGCCTTGTGGTCAACCTTTAAATTGAACCTTGAGGTAAATCAAGCTAATTGCAATATGATTATGACAAGTTCATAGGTGCCGGATTACATGTGAAGGAAAGATGGGTCGACATTAAGCTGTTTATTATTAGTAAATGAAACAGCCGCAGTCATGCCAAGACTTCTCAGAGAGCTACTGCGCCGTTCCAGAGTGGAATGTGTCTGTCACTGGCACATGTCCATTACATTTAGCCGCTACAGAGCCGCGTCTTACAGCTATTTGAAAAAGCAGAGAAACTTTGAAGGCATCAGAAAAATAAGTAAACGTGACAGCCCATCAAAACACAGATGTGTCAGCACCTAATTATTATCTTGGCCAATTTGCCAATACTCATTAAAATAAACACATCAAGCGAAATCCATACTATCAGACACTGTCAGCGGGAAGCGGTCGGTTTAGGTCTTAAAGACCTTTGGATTGAATGTAGGGATTGCATGTATGCTACTTAAATAAGAATGATGTGTTTTTCAAATAATGGTTGGTTTATTAGAATAGTCAGCACATCTGATGTATGAATAAATGAAAGCTGTGATTCACCAGCCAGGATTTCAAAAAGCCGTCACATTTACTTGAATGATTTTCTATAAAATCTAAATTTACAGTGGCTGTATATCGTGAGATGTGAGCAACGCTAAGAGATCCATCAGAAGAAAACTGGATACACAACCAGATACTGTCTCTGTGTACGATGTATGGCGCTGTCTATGACAGGCTCCAAATAAAAAGAAATGAAACACAACTTTCATGATGTGCACGGTGGAGCTTCTTTAAAAGGCATCCTTACTCATGTTCTCTGTCTAATAAAAGCCTTTCCAGGCATCGAAACCTGTGGGACAACCTCCGCTCCCAGCCCGAACATACAGCGTGACAGTGACAGCGGGTCTGGGGCTGGGTTGTCATAAAATGGAGGTGACGCACCTGCTGGGTTTCCGAGCGGAGAGGCCGTGCATCTTTGCGTGGCTGCGCAGGTGTGTTCTCGTGCTCCCCGGCACGAGCGGAGGCTACAACAGCATGTACCTGGTAATCTTCCTCGCTGGCTAGCTGGGCGCAGGTTTGTAAGCTCATTACGGAGGCATGTCTCATTAATTTTCTTCATGGCTGAGTGGCACACTGCTCCTGCTGTCACTGCTTATTTCTAACCAGAAGCTCGCCTTGGCAGTCAGGCACCTGCATCTTAAGCAGGTTAAAGGGAAATAACGGCCCAGTCAAAAAATCAACCCCGTATGCACAATCATCAGTGAATTACTATTCCAGGGAGGTAAGTTCATTCCTCGAGCCAATCACAGGCTTGGAAATATATACAGTACATGTAACAGAAGGGAAATAAAATCCTTAGGTTACCCAAAGAGAACTCCTGCTGGATGACCAATGAGAGAAACACCCAGTCTCTTATGAATCATTCGAAATTGATTCACTAGCATCAACTCATTTTCAAAAACTGTAACGCCCTGAATTGAATGAGCACAATTTAAATAAAACTGGGTTTGTTGAGTTTGGGCAAATTAGTATGTGCTATATAACTGTACTGATGAAGCTTTCAGTGGGCATTTTGTACCAGAATGTAAAATGCCCAGTCTTTCTGTTGATTACACTGCTCCGGAGTGGCTATAGAATTATGAGTAACGTTAAGCTCAATCACACAAACGGCTGAGTGCTTAAGTGCTCTTATTGATCTTGCAATTTAAGTAATCCAATCTTAACAGATTCATGAATCATCTATGAAGTTAACGCTTTCAAATGATGAGAAGTCATCCAAATGACAAACTACAAGGAGCAGGGTGTCAGTATGATTAAAAAACTGCATTGACTTCTCGAATTTGAATGTATTTTGTAGAGCACAAACAATGATCAACAAATACCTCATGATATATTCTCATTACTGTTTGACAAACAGCTATTTGTAACCTAATTTTCCCAATATTTGTCTTACTTGCATTCAAAGTGAAATTGTGCTAAATGAATTAACTCCCCAGTGTGACATCATTCTCAATTGAAGCAACCTTTTTCCTCAGTTGATACAAGCTGAGGAAACAAACTCAAAGACCATGCGTCTGTCTGCTGGAGCAAAGGACTGTGGGAGATATTGGCAAGTCTTCACTAATGTGAGTAATGGAGTGTTCAGTGGGAGTAACTAGGCTTGAAGAACAGTGAGAGATACACTGCATTCATAATGAAATGCACGTTGTATTCTCACAGTAACATTAAAGGATTAGAGATAAATGTACATGTACAATAAATATGAGCTGATAGCAGGATTTTGATGTCTTTAACATGTTTGATCATAGAAGTACAGATAAAATAGCCGTTTTTGTCATGGTGTTTTTTTATGTCACCCTAGCAATCAGGATTGCAATCTGCTTGGCAAATCAAGAACTGTGATTTGTTTGTTGAGAAAAACAAAAAAGAATTCCCTCAACCAGGTTCACCAGAAGACATCACAGTCCAGTCTATGGGATGGCAATATCAGCCTGTGTAGCACATCTGGTCTGTGTAGCGCATCTGCTCTCTATTACACCAGCACGAAAGGAACTACTCCAGTGCAATGATTCTGAAACACCTGCTTACATTCAGCTACTGATTCTCCACACAACATGAGAATGAACCTAGATCCAAGTCATTTTATAAGTGAGAGGAAACCCCCAACCCCCCACCCCCAAAAAAAAGGACACATGAACCAAGTTAGTCAAATTTAAACACATAAAACTGATGTAACACCATTAAACTCTCAATTATCTGTTCCATAAATGTCAAAATTGTTGAGGAAAAACAACAGCCTTCATAAGAAAATGGTTTGAAGGATAAGAAACTAACTTCCTCCTATTTATGCATACACTTTGGCTCTGAGGGCAGTGACAAATCTTCTGGGCTCCTGTCTAGTTATGGCCAATCTTTATCCACAGCTGTGCCCCGGGTTTTCTATATCAGCCTCCTCAGCTCTTTGCCATGTTGTTTCCAGGCAGGCTCATTTTTCCCCTGCCTCCGGGAGCTCGTCAGACTGATGTCCCGGTGATGAATTCACTCTCCCTTCCGCAGTGCTTGGTCAGTCCCAGCTCCACAATTTACAAGCAAGAGATGCATACATTATCACTGCGTCTGACAATGAGACAGTTAGCCATTCAGCTAATGCTTTATTTATTCACCTAATTCATTAAGCTAGCTAGCCATCACTTTATTAATTTGATTTATTTATACATTCTAATAGCACATTTCAAGCAAGAGAACACAAAGTGCTTCAGCAAATGAGTCATTTAAAGTAATGGAAAATATAGTATACAAAAATAAACATCATAACAGAACAAGATTAGTTGTTGTTATATTACAGATAATAAAAGCAATTAAAATAAACTAAGAGTTGGAAATGGATTAACAAACAACAAATTAAAGGATATTAACATTTGTTTGATTCTTTTCTCTGCAAAAAAGTTTTTGTCTTCTCCATAAAAATTGCCAAAAGTAATAATAGTTTATGGATCTTTATCTGGCAATGCATGGATATTGCAAGAGTATAATTTAAATCATATTCATAAAGAAATGAATAAAACTCTCTGGAAATGATTGTCAGCCAACAACAAGGAGACTGAGAGCTCAGTGGTTGTTGCGCCTCATACCATGCATCTGATGATGGCATTTTTGAAATAATTTGAAAAAAAATATGGATGAAGGAGATTAGGATGAGTCAGCTACACATGAGCACACATGAATGTGAGTGGCACAGAAAATCCTGTTTAGAATGGCCTGACAACCTGAAGTGGGCCAACGTTTAAGAGTTTTAGATGTTGGATGAGGCGTGAAAAAGTGAATTGAATCACAACAGTTGAAAGTATTCCTTTTTAGTTGAGGACTGGGAGATACAGTATGCCTGAAATCCTCTTATATATGAGATCTTAAGAGATTGAGAACATCAAACACTGAAGTCATGGAGTTTAGGTATTGAGAAGGAGAATGATAAGATGCTCCTTGTCAGATCTGTGTCACATGATCAGGTAATGACATTTGAAATGTGCTGGCGACCGATTTGCTGTTCAGTTCAATGGCGCTAACGCTGCAGGTTGGAGCAGATGCTATACAGCTAAGAAAAAGGCTCACTGAGGAACGTTTAGAGGTTTGGGATGAGTGTAGGATAGAGGCTTAGTGTCTGGGGGTGACTTAGCAGACCTTAAGGATCATTACAATACAATATGCAGAACAACACAAGAAAAAAGGCTTGCTAGATGCTAGACATCTTAGCCCCTATCATTCCCTGACAACACTATGCAAATTGTTGCCTTGCCGATGAGAACCTGTGGCCAAAGCTGGCCATGGCACGACCGGACTCAAACACCCAATCACAGAGTTAACGTTTTATTCACAGAATAAGGGTCTCTATCCAAGAGGTTTTAAAGTTCTTTTACAAACTCTTTTCTCAGCTAAGATTCATCAAAGGACTGATGATAAATCCAGATTATTTTAAGAACCGAAAGGTTGTTTTCTGGACATCTGTAACAATGTAAAGTTCATTTTTCAACCCCTAATCTTAGAATGTAGGTATTCCGTATGTATGTATATGAATATATTCTGTAAATGCATAAACCTTGAGTCCTGAGCGTTAATTGTTTCCATTGCCACCCGTAACATTGTACAATTGAGTATCGTTGAATAGGGATATGGTCCTCATACCCATGACTCTAGAACCTGATCGAGCTGATTATCTGCCTAAAGACAGTTTAAATAACATTCATCCAATATGATGAACATAGATCTTACACAATAGCTAGCCTTATAAGGATGAAAGCGTAATACCAGTGACTGCTGTCTTAGATTCTTTTGTGTTCTAACTACAGTATTGCTAATCCATTCATTCCATGTGTGTGTGTGTTTTTTTTCTTCCTTTTGCTGAATGCTTTGAATTGAGGGTCAGAACAGAGAATGCAAGCTCAGGGCTTACCTTGAAAAAATATGCATTCAAGTCGTCCTTGCCAGAAGCCTCAGTTATTATTTGAAGTGCTCTGTTCAGCACAATTTGTGTACTTCTCCTCTTGTCAGTTGGTGGCCTTGTTTGTTATTAATGACTGTATTTGTTTCGCATTTGCCATTTGCCACTGCTAAGTTGTGTCTTTTTGTAGTCAGGCTGTTGTTCACCACAAGTAGTTTTATCTGATTGGAAAAAAAGATCAAGATCTCTATTACCAATGCTTGTTAGATGATTCAAGAGGTCAAAACAAGCCATAGTCATATACACATTATATGTGGAAAACTGTATTTGTGATAAGATAATACAGGGATGTTGCTAGACTTTTAGCACTACTGGGGCACAGTGCTCACATCCTCACACTTGCAATTTATGATACATTTTTAAAAACTAGTTATTATTCATGATCATTTGCTGGGGCACAACAAATTATTCCTGGGGTATGTGCCCAAGTAAACAGGGTCTGGTGACATCTCTGATTTAATATATCCCCTATATATACCCTATATATAGACTTTCAGGCCTATTTCCCAATGATTCATCACCATTAGTCATGTAAACTCATTAGGAATTCTTAAAACACAAAGGGAAACGTGGTTCAATTTTATGTATTTACATGTCTGGTTTGTGAGACAGAGAGATGTTCAAACATCCGTTAATTGTAAAAGTAACCTCTGCAAACATCCTTTGAGACAAACTCTAATACTCTCACGCCTGGCTGTTGGGTTGGGGCATTTAAAAAAAAATTCCAATTATTTTGGTGAAGTTACACAAACTCCCTATGTCAAACTCCCATCTTCTGTCATTCAAGAGATATTGTACTCTAGAATTAACTTATTGTGATGTCTACCTTTTAATAATGATTGACACAATACTGTAAAAACAAATTAATCATGCTGACATATTCTTCCTATCTGTCAATGTGATTGACAGATATCTTCAGAAAGGGAGAAGCACAAGGCCAAACAGATCATACACAATATGTGTGTACACAGCTGAAGAAGCATCTATTGATCAACAAATGAAAACTATTTTTGATCATGCAATCAGTCTTGTCAGAAAAAGGATTTACACCGCAACTTGACATGAACATGGAGTTATAGCTATATCTTGTTCTTTCAGCAATTACAGTGTATGTCATAACTACATGAATTCTTGCCCCAAAAAAGGGCATTATATAATTTTCAACTATGCATATAAATACAGTCACTGATCAAACATATTCCTTCATATTTCATCCAGTAATTCACCCGCTGTCAGAATATTTAATGATTTAAAATAAGACATTGTCCTATGGAAGTGCTCCTTTGATTTAGGAACTCAAGACAAACTACAATATACAATAAGATACCTGAACTGAAACACATTTTAGACAATGCATTTTTGCAACAAGTGAGTGTAGTTTTCTTCATAGTCAAGGGAATGTTTCGACCTTATTCATAGATTAATTTTTCCTGTGTTTGCATGTGGGTGTGTCATTTTGTCCTTCAGAATTCTGCTCATCGCTCCTTGCGAAAGGATATAATTGGACGTCCTGCCTCCCGCCTGGCATCGGAGCAAGCCGACCCCAAACTATCTGTTTAGAAGATCCCAGTCCTCAAGCCAACGAACTACTGCTCTTATGTGTGTTGTTTTTAAATATCTGCTTCATAAACATTGTGATCTTATGTATTTGCTTAAAGTATGCTCTACCCTTTTGTTTGTTTAATGTGTAAGTATGCTCTACCCTTTTGTTTGTTTAATGTGTAAGTATGCTCTACCCTTTTGTTTGTTTAATGTGTAAGTATGCTCTACCCTTTTGTTTGTTTAATGTGTAAGTATGCTGTACCCTTTTGTTTGTTTAATGTGTAAGTATGCTGTACCCTTTTGTTTGTTTAACTTGATTAATTCACTGTTTGTGTATGTGAAATCACGTCTGTAAATAGCCAAGCACAGTGGGGGTACTGGGTAGTTGGGAGTCTGACATCATTTTTGTTTTATCCTTTTTCTCCTGTTTAGGTTAGCCGATGTTCAGGTAAGCGTTGTGTTCTTTCCTTTACATTCATTTTTTTAGGTTGGTTTCTTTTTTGAGACGGTCATTTTTGTTTGTGGTTTTGGCATGGTGTGTAAAGGGTCAAACCTATGTAATGGTCACACCCTTTTTCAGTCTTGTGACCTGACCCGAGACCAGCTGTATGATGTGTGGGGATCTGTAACAGATCATGAGTATCTGCTTAAAAAAAGGACTGTTGTTCAAAAGATTTAACAGAAATGCAGGGTATATTCATGGAAAGACTACTTTGATTCAAAGAAGAAATCTAGAACATTAGAAAACATTGTGATGAAACAGACCATCCAGCTCATTGAAACTCTTCATTTATCTACAGATTAAAGCCAGCTCAAATATTTATCCTGCTGTCTTTTGATTGTGCCATTTGATTAGTTTGGAGATGAGTTAACGTGCCAAGCATTTATTTATTTTAACTCCCATCACACGCCCAAATTAATGTACTACCAGAATGCACTGTGAGACAAAAAATATAGCAACTTCCTTGATGGCACACAGATACCCACATGCTTATATAGTCAGAAAGGCAAAGTAAGGTGAGATTTCGATGGTTTTAAATGCATAATTTGTCACTGAATGATACCCGAAATTGTAATGCAATTCGTTTTCAGAACAAACACTCCCAAGTTGTTTCATTCTTGGGCTCTAAATAAAACAGAAATCTAAATTGAAAGAAATCTACAAACAACTATCAGCTCCAATGGGAGTGACAAAAGTGCAATTTTGTGTTTGCAGTGAGAAGAATCAGCCATGGAAGAAGAAAAAAACATTGTTCTTTTGGCCTATGTTTCTAATAAATTAAACAAAGAGTTTCTGACTAAGATCTGTGAAGTACTGTAGGGCCTGTCAGATTGCTCCCTTTGTAGGGGGGATTTAAATTCATTTGTGAGCACTGAGTTAGATTGCTCATCTGGAAACAACAATTTGCTCCTGTCCTCAGCAGCCCATAACAATTTTATTTTTGATTTAAAAATGAAGTTGCTTTATGACGCCATCAGAATGATAGAGGGGATAACACATTTTACTTTGTCAGCAAATTGACAATATCTCTGTCAGCCCATCTCTCTCTCTCTGTGTGAGTTAACAGTGAGATAGTGGCCATACTAATTCCTGAGCAATCTGCATCCATAGCCTGCAAGAACCCTCAGGCTAGTATATGGCTTTTCAACCATTAATTTCCATGAACCTCTTTGTTTTTGTTGCTCTTTGCCAAGATTTGAAAATAAATATGTATATTTACCGGTGACTATGGGAAACATGTAAATTTGTATTAGCAGGTAAATTAATTCCCCTTTGTTCCAAGATATCTTCTACTCTTGGTCTTAAGAAGGAAATTAGATTGGTCCTGTAGAGACCAACACACATTTTTTCGACAGACAAGGCCAATTTACTTGCTGCAGTAAAAGAGGGGATACAATACATGGACTCTGGCTGAGGCAAAATTCATCCTGCTACGCACCAGACAAAAATATTACCCAGGGAAGAACGACCGAGTCGATTACTCGCCCCCAGGTTAAAAGGAAATGAAATTAAAGCAGCCATAAATATGATATAAAACAGAGACGGACAGGTTATTACAAATCCAAAGTCTGTAAATAATGTCTTCAAAGATTTTATGTGCCACCTCTAAAAGTCTGAAGTTGACCCACAGCTAAACATTGTTAGCCTGGATTTACTCAATTTACCGTCAGAGGGTTGTCAGAGTCTAGATGAACCTATAAAATTACCGGTGCTCAAAGATGCTGCACATTTCTTCTGAAGGGAACATCACCAGGAGTAGGTAGCATGCCAAAACAGCACGACTGGGAAATTTAGGATGGAGCGGGGCATGGTGGCAGATGGAACACGCTTTTTGTATTGTAAGTTTCTGCCTACATTTTCATCAGCGCAATAACAGCACTAAGTTTCCCATTTCCGAAGGCGTTAAATATTTTTGCGTTATCCATGAAAGGCAGCGGTGGTTGTGTCGGGTATGTCTTCAGCCCGGGCACGTTATGAGAGACTGCCCTGATCTGTGCAGATGCGGTCATTATGCGCACGATTGTAAAGGTGTAAGGTGTGATGACTGTGTGACAATGGCTTTTACATTACATTACAGTCATTTAGCTGACACTTTTATCTAAAGCAACTTAAAGTTTATTAGGCTAACCAAGGGCCTCTGCCCCTGGGGAGCAATGTGGGGTTAAGGGCCTTGCTCAAACTGTAAATCTACTGTGAGTGTCTGGTGTAGGCTAGTTAGCCCATGATGTTGATGTATCAGGCTAGTATTGGGTCGAAGTGTCTAGCTAAGGAATTCATTTTGTAGGCCCCCTGACTTAGACTGTGATCACCACGGTATCCAATCCGGTAAGACAGCGTGTTGAAAAACATCCTTTTGAACAACTGACACAGGCTATAAAGGAAAGCCACTTTTATCACAATCAAAATACAAAGGAGTAAGGCGACATTTTGTTATTGCTGATCATATTCATGCCCAATATACTTGCTTCCATTCATTCGCTTCTGAGCTATTCGCAGAGTGTGCAGCTCTGGTGGCATACCCAATTCATCTGTCAAAGTCAATACTGATGCCTTTTAATGAATCATCTGCGTCAATACGGATGCCCCATAATGAATCAGCTAAAGTCATTACAATCCCCAAAGATATTCCTGCCAGCACCTCATACAGCGACCATCATATTAGGATCTATTATACTCTATAGAATCCATACAGAGCGTTGGAAGGGCTTCCAACTAGTGGAAGAAGACAGGATAACAGAAACTGCTGTTTCACAACAGAAATATTGTGATTCAATCATCATTTAAACGTTAAATATATATTAAAAATACAAATGTTATGAAGTGGAGTTTTGGGGTGACATAATGACTTTTTTTTGCTGAGCAAATTGAGTAGTTTTTCTATCATTATGACAACAAGAGTAGAAACCAGCGGTTATTTAGTATGTTTCCTCTCTTTGCCAATGTGAACCTTGCTTTGTTAATGGAACATGCGACCGAACCACAAACGTGTTCTTTTACTCTGTGAGACACCAGACACCATCCTATTGGAAATGAATCTCTTTGTAGGGGGTGAAGCTGTGAGCTTGTGCCAGCTACATGTTTCCTCATTATACTGCTTAATGTAAGTGTGATCTATAAATGCTAACTTGACCTGCAATGTTGCAAAGTAAAAATAAAAAGGCATTCACATGTACATACCGCATTCTACATTTCAGAGCTCAGTTCTGTGGTATCGTATAACAATAACACTCTTGAGACATTACAATTGAAAAAAGGTGGACTGCTTCACAATTGCAATCTTCACATGCTAATGCACAACAATGAAGATGACTTTCTTACCTCAACTCAACTTTCTATTCATTACACCTCCTGTTTCTCTCTGAAGTTTCTTAATGAGATAGACTACTTGATTATCAAATTCATTTGGGCCTGCAAGCAATCCAGAATTACCAGCAGTGCCAGTTGTATTAGAAAAACAGAATGCTTGCCCCTGAGTCTCTAACTGTAAATGGTTTCAATTCTGCGTTTTTCAGATCTGGAAACCTCATACATTGTTGATGTTGCCCTGGCAACACCTCCTTATAATTAACAGTCTTCCCGTACGGTTTGGCTATAAAAATTCCAGGAGGATAGGTGTCATTACTTGATATTATATTCTGTGATTACATCCAGATACAATATGCAGATGCTGCTATTGGTTAAATTAGGCAGGAAGTAAAGACTGTAGGCAGGAAGGACTGATAGGAAGATGGAATATTAGGGTCTGTGATTTATGTCTGTGCGAGTGCAATTTATGGACTATGGCTGACATTCAGCTTTTCAGAAAAGAGCAAGGTCGTATTTGTGCTCTTCTGAATCGCCAGCAGTGCTTGTGTAACCATGTGTCCAGATTGGGAGTATGACCAGGCATGCCAAGGAGGAAAAACATTTAAAAAATCCTAATTAAAGTACCTTCCTTTTTCTGAAAGCCTGTTACTGATGAATGACTAGGTGTGTATTCACTAAAAGAAGGCAGAAAATGGAAATTGCCGGCTTGTCACCCTCCCCTGTTTCAAGGCTGATCATAGTCATTTCAATTCACAATGAAGTTTAAAAAAGTATGCCTTATATTCCAATGCAGGGCTGAGTGAACTTCAGTACAAAAGTCACTGCACAGGGTCTTTCATACCAGGCAATTAGGGATGCAGTGAGAGAGAAACATCCATCACTGGTGGAAAACGCAAGTGTCACATATACTGTTTTACAGTTTTTAAAAGCCATAGTGTATAGATAGATAATAACAGTCTCATTGCTATAATGTGAGTTTTATAGCAAGTTTATTAAAAGCCTTTGTTTTCTAAGCTGTAGTTTATAGATAGTTAATAGACAATTTACAGCAACTCAATGAAAGCTGATATTCTAATCATGTTTGTGGTTGACTCTGCATCACTCCAATTGGTTGATCCCAACTGGGATCCTCTGGATCTGTGTTATGATTGGTGGATCTCCTTCTAGTGTCTGGTGGGTGTAGCAGCATGTAGCAGCTCTTCACATTATTTTTATAAAAATAAACTTGTTTTCCAGAGATGTATCAATCTTTGTCATCAGTCTATTTCACTCCTTCTAATATGTTGTATAGAAACAGATGATCAGAAACTTTAAGGGAACTGTATTTGGTCAACAGAACAAAAAAAATAACACAGAACAAGGTCACATCTGCTTCCTTCCCTCACCCAATCAAAATGAATCAACCCGCGTGAGGGACTGTCTCTCCACTCAGCATGTTAATTCTGTTTCCTTATTACAACATCATTCTCTCATCGCAAGCATGGCGCTAAATCCTACTGCAGAAGGTAAATGTACAGACATAGAGGTATATGTTCTGATCAAAACCTATCCATTACACATGTAGCTCATACTCCACTGAGCTGCCTGAAGGCTAGCACTTTCCACGCTAATTACCGAACACTGGCATACCATGCTATCACACATCTCTTTTGGTTTTTAAAATAGCTTTTTCTTTTCTTCTCCTAGAAAACATCAAGCTAACTACTCCAGGAAGAAGAATCTGTGCCCTGCTGGATGTCTTCACTGTGCAGATTGAATCACAGATCCTCCTACTGGTGAGATTTCCAAGAAAAACAAACACCCACACCTCTAGACCAGGGACCAGTGCATTTGAGCTTATCATTGTTTAAACTTCGTGACAGTGACTGGGACGCTCCCACTCTCCGCGCTCAGCCAGCGCACTTTGAGAAACAACGTTGCCGTTTGTTGAATAAAGGGGTACTGAAGCACGGCGCTTTATAAATAAGATGATGCATTGCCCTGTCAAGGTTGCTTTTGAAACACTCCAATCAAAAGCGGTCAAATGCAGATCCGGGAGCCTCTGCAGAAAGCTGATACCTGTCACACTGGTTATTGCTTCCCCCTCCCCTCTCCTGGATCATAGACCCTCCATGACTGACCCGCTAACCCTGCAAGTTTCAAGGGCTTTGTGGAGAAATGCCACAGAGACTCCATTTGATTGAAAAATAAAAAACTCAAATAAGATGTTCTATTTCCAGGACTGTTCCTAAGGATTTTTTTTTCCCCAAGTACCGTTTTTTAGAACTTAGCTAGAGTTGGAGTATTAATGGCCTTTTAATCACTTCAGTACATTTAAGAACATTATCTACTTCCTTATTCCTACCAATGAAATAATAATATAAAAAATGGCGTTTCTGTAGGCCTTATTTTGTTGGCCTAATATCTAGTGCAATCCAGGCATAAACATAAAAAGGCCTTTTTTTCCTCCATTGAATTGTTTGTCAGTTATCTATATTAGACACAGGCAGGGGGTGCCGCCGCTTGAACCAGCTGAATTTCTCAGCTTATGTATTGGGAGAGAAAATCCAAGCAAACAAAATACCACGTCTCATTCATCTTTGTGAAGAAAAAGTTCTTGAGGACATTTTTTTTAAAAGCCTGTCAAAACACACATAAAATGCCCACAATTCTATTTGACTCCTTAATAATCTGCAAGGGATGGAAACCTATCATGATATTTTAATGTTTTTATTTATTTTAATGAAACAAAAGTTTCCCAAACAAAGTCAGTGAGAATACAGTGTGCATTGGGTAAGCTGTGCTACAAGCTGGTATGGCCAGAAGTCTACAATGGACAGGCAACAGCTGGCTCAGTCTCGCCAGGATAAATAGTGGGCTAAGCTCGCTAAACTCACCGTGCTCTTTGCTGTCTTGCGACCTGTCCTTTGTGAAATGAACATGAGATGATTCACACTGCTCTGACACCGTTGACAATGTTGGATTGGTGTAACATCTGCAGTGAAATACAGCTAGTTGCCACGTGAACCAGAGGAGTCACGTGTGAGGTCACTTCCTCCTGAGTCTTTGGAGAAGGTTCACAGTGAAACTGATGACATATATTGTTCAATTATTATAAATAAACAAGTAAGGAATACTTTTAAAATTTAATTTTAAGTGAAATGAATAAACATGAACTCAACTGTTGAGTTCAAAGGGCATATAGTAATGCAATTTTGAACAGTGAAATCCTCTGTAAATGGAAATCAATGAAACCAGCTTATAAAGAATAAATACGACTGCTCGATGCACAACATATTATATTCTTCATTTTCCTGAGCTATTATTTGTCTGATGTGAATTGTGGGAGACACTTGAATCAATGCTCGATTAATTATGCAATCATCACGGACGGCTAAAAGTAAAAACGGGGGCCCCCAGCCAATGAACGGCAAGATCTTTTCGCTGACCTTGTAAGCGTGACCTGTGGTGATTTTGCAGAGGACAAGCAATAGGCTAATAAGCAGGTGGAAAGGAATACCAGCTGCAGACTGCATTTTGTGCCTGATTATGCTCCCTTTCTCACAAAGCAACAAAAAAATGCATGAAATGTTTTGGAACATATTCTTGTTTCATTGCTTGAAAAATGGAAGTCATATTTAATCTACTGCAATAAATCAAAGCACAGTGGACATTTCTCCCAATACAGGTTCTCATTACCAGGAGAATGCACTTTTCTCACAGAGGTATACAATGAAAAATGCATTACATACACTGGATGGAAAGATAAGCCAATCTCTATAAAAATAGGCCCATCAAAAGATACAGAATAATAATCACGGTTTCCTTCTTTTGGGATGGTGATCCAAAGCAATTTATCTGAATTCTTATCAGCTATTATATACCCAGTATATGCTAAGCAGATTTTTCTCTCAAAAGAAATATACTCTAAAAAACTAAAGTCTTACTGTGAATTTTTCAATAGCTTGTGTTGATATACGTAGGCTGTGGATGAAAATAAAGGTCATTGTATTGTGGACTGGATGCTGCTACTGTCTGCTATTGTTTCCTTTAAACAAAGGTGTTCCTTAACGAGTATCTTTATCAATTATTCATTCAAATACAAGGCTCAGCATTAACAAAAACAAAATGTCTGAGTACCTGTTAATGGCATATGTTTTGAAATTGCATCTCACTCACTGCTAGCAAGGAGAGACTACCTATCTTTCCCAGAACTTTCTTCCCATCTGCTGCCGAGCATTCAATAATTAATTTTGCTTGGTTATGCGATCTGGTAAGCTATGGACTGGTGGGCCAGACTCTATACCTAAACAGCACCAACAATGTTGTGTCCTTTTACTGCTAACAAACAGTTCCAGGTCAGGTTTAGATACACAAAACAATTTGACTCATAGTACTTCTATGCAAAAAACAAAATCGTGATCAGTATTACAGACTTTAATTCAGACAGTAACTCTTTTTGTCATTTTATGTTGAACTTTTGTACCTCGCAATGCTCCCTGTACTGTTTTTCTAAATTCAATATTATATTCTCATTTTAAAACAATAATTATTTTTGTATCCTGTTGGCAGGGAATGTAGCTTATTCTATTCTATGTAGCAATATTTAATCAAAGCATATACATTTTTCATATTTTAAACAGAATTTCAACTAAATTTAAACTGTATAGTAGTGGTTAAATCTGAAACATATTTAGCCACTGGGAATAAAGCATATTTCCAGGAAGTTACACTGAACCATCAGTGTATGATGTGTTGCGTTTACCCCCATGTGGCAGTGGCAATAAAGTACCTGGCTGTGTATTCAACAGCTGCTTCGCCTGGGAATCAAGCTCATGAGTCCAAAGTTCAAAGTGTCACCACGTGCCCATAATTTTGCACCACAAGCACTGAATAACAATTCAATTCCAGGTGCGCTTGAGGTTAGAGGTCTCGAGCACGGTACAATATAGTACATCCGCGCCTCCGCGTGATGAGACCCTTTTCTAAAGCACGCGTCTGGAGGGAAAACCGCTCCGCTTGCGCCGGCTTTTGTGGCGAACGTACAGCCGTGTGGCACACCACACAAGGACTGTCAGATATCATTATTCACTGGTCCCTTCTGGTCAAGAGTTATCTTATGAGTAAACGCATAACACACAATGCCAAAAATGTTGACATCTACGGTTTGTTTCTCCCCTCGTACAGAGTCCTCAGAGCATGACCGCACAGCGGAAAAAGGATATATGAGGTATTCATGGTTTTAGGCACCGCTTGTCGGCTGACGTAAAGGTTGTGAATGTGTGAAAGGGCAAACAAGCCGCAGTGTTTTATGTGGGAATATAAGCAAAGTGACATTCACCATGCCACTGTACAAGAGACCTTTGAAATACAAATATGATAGGCCCTCATGTAGTTTACTACTTTGGAAGGACGTAATTGAGGATTTCTCACTAGTTCTGAGTGTACCGAATTAGGTCTGAACAAACAAAGGAAACACTTTTGCATTTCACAGACTCTTGCTGGGGGTTAATGCTGTGGTACATTTGTCTTTTAATCGTTGCATGCCTTAGACATTAACCTATCCAGTATAAATAATTTGCCAAGACACATATAGCATTGTTGGAATAGCTACTGACTACTTAAAATTTAAATATACCTTTCATAAAACATAAGCTCAGTTTGTGAAGAAATTCTGATTTAAAGTAACACATCCCAAGTAAATTTCTCACATTTTTCACAAGTTTTACAGAACCTATTCACAGGTTTTCACAATGTATAATGTTTCTGATAAATGTAGGTATGTTGATATTGTATATAGTTCTATAACAACAGCTTTTAGGACTGAAATATTGACAGTTTAACTAATCCTCTTTTCAGAAACTTCAGTGTTGTTACACATTCCAGTATCAAACTTGCCAAAAAAAAAGAAAGAAGAAAAACTTTTATATATGAACTTGTCAAGGATAGGTAGCACTCCAGGGTTCCTTTAAAGCAAACCATAAATGACATCCTTTACTTCCTTATTCTTTTTGAAATACATACTTTCTAGATTTGACTCACAAATGTGTTTCTTATGAATGCGAACAAGATTATTACATGAAGAGAAAATGTTCAAATCTGAATGTGGCCACAGGACGCCAGGTTGCTTTGATCCTCACTTTTATACTCTATTTTCTTCACTTAATAATGTTTTGAATAACTTCCCTGTTCTGAAACATTTAATGCATTTAGTTTTCAAAGAATGTGATATGGACCAAATAAAGTCATTTCTCTTTTTTTATTGTAACGTTTTGTTTTGTGTCTCTTTTGTGTTTGTCCTCTTTACCCTCAACTTATGTCCATCAAAAGTTCCAGTTATGTTCCTTTCATCTGTGTGCCTGGAGTTGGGAGGAAAGATCTGACACAACACAGGAGTTCACACAGATTATTTGATAATGAGAAAAGGGTAGAGATAGATGTTGCCTGTTTTCAACCCAGTCTTTACCGAGTGCCTGGAGAGAGAGGCAGTTTTGAATTCAGAGAACCAAAATGTCAGACCAGGGGACAGATGATATCCAAACCATTCAGACAAGGCTAGCTCACATGCTGAGCTGGACAGTAGGCCTCATACACTTTCCATTTATATACAGGGTCTGAAACTTTTCGTGTAAATCAGGGTTTCCAAAAAAAAAAAAAATCCTTTCAATTTAGTTTCAACAATATCCCCTCGGGCTGAGGATCACCACCACAGTCATGATTAATGTTTCATAGTTTTATTCAACACATTATAAGACTATTATAAGCCCTAAAGCAGTGGATATCAACACCAAGAAACAGAAACATATTTAAAATTGGGGTTCATGTACCTTACATCCACCTAAAATAGGTATGATAATTATTTAAGGATGTGTAAACAAGATGGAGATTGCTTTTATTAAAGAGTACAAAAAATTAAATATGCAACTTCTGAGAAATATCAGGTTTTTTGCTGATATAATTGAAAGGTGAAACCATTTTTAAACTTTGGTTGAGGACCCCCTGCAGCTCCTCCATGGACCTCCTTGGGTCCCTGGTCCCCTGCTTGGATACGCCTGGTGAACATCACAGACATTCATAAGATTAAGATGTACTTTATAGCTTATAAATGCTGTTCTCCCCCATGTATTTGAAATGGTAAGTTTGGTAATGATTTTTATACCCTTAGGAATTTTGTGCAAAATGTATAATCGTAAGACCAGAACACCACTGAACTTCTCTTTAGGGGACCAGAAATGTTCATTTTTTAGCATTTTGGGGTTCAATATATTCATCAGCTATGGTTAATTTTGCTGTAATAAATTCATACTCCTTTGCCATGAAATATTAACACGGGTTTTAGTGCTAATGCCTTTTTTCTTGATTTTAACCTTTTAAGAATCATCTGAAAATGTTATCCCTGCAACTGAGTTAATGAACGGAACATTAAGGGTCCACCAGTGCTATTTTTCTCTGACCCTCAGTGCCAGTTACAGAAATGCTTCAGTAAAAAAAAAATCTGTCAAAAAATTGAAAGGAACTGCTACTGGCCTGTCCTTCCCGATATCTCTTGGAAAGTCATTCACGTGCATCAAACTGCATGGACTGCAGGGACATTGCATTGATACACATCAGGTGTTAAGTAAAGCGTTGCGTTTTCCTTTCAATTGAATGCATTTTGGATGGCGGTCTGGCCCAAGACAGAGCCAGGGTTATTGAGCTGTTCAATACTAAGCGGTAGGTTTCACCTCTGGAGAGTCTTGAATCTATCCTGGAGAACACTCGCCTCTGCTCTTGTGTGTGACAGCCCTCAAAGGTGCAGAGATAAGAAAAATGAAAAACGCCACCTTTGGGAATCTGTGCACTATTGTTCTGAAAATGAAGTTGCTGGATTCGTTTCAAGAAGTTGTTTGTTCTGCCAGTAGTGCTTTCAAGCCGCAGAGGCTGGTTTCAATAAAAGATGACGCTGCGGTGCCAAGTCTAACTTTCAGTTTGCCCTCTTAGAAAAACTCTTCTCAGTTTTTTTTCTTCTTTCTAATAAAGTGTATGCATACCTAATATTAGAGCACAGAACGTTGTCCATTGATTTTTAATACACCAGAACATTAGACGGTCAAAGATGAAAGCAGACCATTTAGCCCAGCTAGGCTCATCATTTTGTCTACAGATTATCTTGCACTGTGTCAGTCCTGGTTTTGAGTATCCCAAGGGTCTCTGTGAATACTGTATGACAAATCTGTGTGTTGCACTGTGACTGTCTCTGGAGCAGGTTCAGAGACGGACATGCTGAAGAGTCAGGCACTCACTGCATGTGTGCATCAATAGACAACATGTGAACAACATACATGGCACATGCGTGGGTGGGTGGGGCAGTATTATAGATTAGTATACATGTACAATAACATCTGTTTGTCTGTTTATGAATTGGCTGGATTTATATGAATTCGATGTGTATGTGAGTGTGTGTGTTTGTGGGTGTTTGTCTTGCAACTGTTGTTTTTTTTCAAATAGCTACTTTGCTCAAATATTTGGAAAAATGGTAAAAGCCAGTATTTCTGAACATCAGTCCCAAGAGGAAACTCACTCTGGTCAACCACTCCATGTTCCACCATCAACAACAGTTTAGGTTAGGCATCTTGCCAAATGAAGAAAGTCTTGCAGCACTGTCAGTTTGCATCATGTGTATCAGAAATCGATGAATATTGAGTGACCTGAGCAAACCCAGCTCAAAAATAAAGAAATAAATAAATACAGTAAAATAAATACTCATTTAAAATAATAATTTTAAAACAGAGGATTGGAAAACTTTACTCAACTAAAAAAACTCTTTCTTTGTTTGTGTGTGTGTGTGTGTGTGCTTGCTGAAGTTTTATAATCTCTGAAAAATTGTAGAAAACTAAATAACATTTTAGCTAATCACCTGATGAGGAAGTGCTATTGGCATCCTAGTTTAATTGCACTCATTGCTGCTGGGTAAATTTCAAACTTGTGGCACCGATTCTTGGTTCATTAAAATGATGAGTTGAAACAGGCCAAAGTAAGTGCCAGAGATATTTTAGCATTAAAGGTAGATATTTCAGCATGAGCAAAGCCAAAGACAATGTGGGATACTCACATGTTCAGGCTTCTCTATGTCTTCCATACCATTATGGCTTCTGTTGTGTCCTGTTTAGGGCTGGTGGCATGTTTTTTTTTTTCACAAATTATGCCAGCAGTGTGAAGCATAAACATAAATCAAAATGATTACTGTTGACATTTCTACAGCCGCTGAAAAGCCTTGGAAGAAAGAAAGGTTCACTCAGACACCTGCTGGGGATACAGTACTGTGAAAGTCCAGGCTCCAGATTTTGGTGAAGTGCGAGCTTGTCAAAACAAAGCTCTGAGAACTGCAGTGAATAAAGAAAGACATGGAAAAAATCGCCTCAGAGAAAGAGGTCTTGTAGCCTATAGCTGCACACGCCACTAGGTGAAAGCAATCGATACCCAGGCCCTGTTTGACATGACTGGTTTTCACCAATCCTGGTGACAATTTCTGGGATTGTCCCAGAATTATATCCTTGTCCAGAGGAATCAATTTCTTCCTGGGACATTAAATATCCTGGTTTTTGAACAATCAAACTCTTTCACACCTTTCCTGTGTGAAATTATATTCTTGTACCCTCCCTTTCTCAAACAATGCACCTGCAAAACCCTCACTGGACAGCCACACCCCTCACACCCACAACACCCCACCCCCACACTACTGTGTGATGATAACTGTCTGCCTGCCTTATCCGTGGGATTGGCATCCACGCTTTTGACCAACCGCGGTTTGAAAATATAAAAATGCTGAATATTTAATAAAAATTATTTACAAAAAACATTTGAAATTCCCTGCATGCAGTGTAAGCTAGAACACTGTATTCAGTATGATTTGGTGGGTTTTAGCAGTTTTTAGTAGTACATATAGGTGGGTTTTCAAGTTATGAAGACGTATAGGGTAAAATTATTGTCCTGAGCATCCATGGTTTCTGCACATCCGCGGGGGTCCTGGAACCATATACCCGCAGATAAAGTGGGCCGACTGTAAGTGATTTCCAAAATCATATTTGCTAAAATATTGTTAAGCCAGACTGTACCATCTCCTCCTATTGGTGCCAGACCCTCAGCAAACAAGATTTGTGCTGTAATGGAGCTGTTTAGTTCCAGTTTGGCATAAAGGTGTGGACACATCACAGTCTGTTTTAAAAGCACTTCATAAGCCCTAAGGTAATGGGAAAGTTTGTTGGACTCTGAGAGTATTACTATGGTAATACACCTTGATGTGTGAAAACATGAAAACATTGCAGATGGCTGCTAGCTGTGGGGCGATTTTGAGGTTTAAGAAATTTACTGCATGATGTTCTGGCTTTCACTTTATTAGACAGCAGATACAAGTGACAAACAAGTGTTGAAGGAGTGTCAGAGGAGCCTGATTTTTCAAGAGCAGAATATAACTTATTAAAAGAGGAGGCGGTCGGAACCTCATCCAAATTATTCTGGAGGTTAATTAAGCAGAGCTTCTTGGTTTACACTGTACATTCTCTAGTGCCTCTAAGCAATGTGATTAAAAATCAAAAAGCCAAAAAGCACAATTCAGCCAATTAATCACATTTCAGCTCAGCTTCATTACAGTAAACATTTTTACCCTAATTGTTGAAGTATTTTTGCATTTTTGAGATAGGGTTTTACTTTCGGTCATTATTAGTCATAGTAGTAGTCGTGGTACATTAATAAAATGCAAAGAAATAGAAATATTCTGCCTGTCAGGTGGTCGTCATCATGAAACAAAATCCTCCAGTAACCAATCATTATGGATTGGGAAGCTGGAAAACACACCAGTTGGACAACAGTAATCCTTTTTGTGTATGAAACATTGACAGTCCTCTGAAGCCAAAGAAAAAACCTTCACTTCTCATGCCCACTCCTTTTTCTCCCAGTTTTGAACACCCAATTATATTCACAAACCAAAGTCACATTGCCGATTCCTTTGCTCACACCCACATCATCAACAGACGGTGCTTACAGAGACATGGTCTTTAGAGGAGGGGAGGACATGTCACATGCAGTCAGAGGACCCCTCACCGTGCGCGCTCAGACTGTGGGGACCTGATTGGACGAACCTGCTGTCGGCATCCATGCAAAGCCCAGCAGGACTGCTGGCCACAGTGGGCACTGGCACCATCCAGATTCAATACTGGGCCAATGTCTTATCAGGAGGAACCGATTGCAGCAGCCCATGAAACATTGTCATTTTAATAGAATACATTACAGTTTTGACAGGTAAAGAAATTGAGCATTGATATTGATTAAATGACCACATACTTTTCGGTAATCACTAATTTTGCACAAAACAGTATTAATCTGAAATGAGAACATTTGAAATGGTTTAGCCAGTGGTGGGTGAATCTTGTTTGAAGTGCAGTAGACCAACATGCAGCTGCAGAATTACAGGATACATGATTCAAAGCTGAGTGCAGGAAATCCTTCCTAGCAGAGAGAACTGAATTAAAACATCATGGAGTCATCAAGTCATTTGTTATGCAGACGATCCCCAACTTATGATGGGATTACGTTCCGATAAACCCATCGTAAGTGGAAATATCGTCAGTCAAAAATGCATTAAATACGCCTAATACCTACCAAACATCATAACCTTGCCTAGCCTACCTTAAATGTGCTTAGAACACTTACATAAGCCTACAGTTGGTCAAAATCATTAACACAAAGCCTATTTTATAATAAAGTGTTGAATATTTCTTGGAATTTATTGAATACTGTACTGAAAGTGGCGCTATTGCATTATCATAAAAAAGTAACAAAATCACAAGTCAGACCACCATAACTCAGGGACACTGTATATTCAGCACAATTGTTGTATCCTTCAGGACTAAATTATACTGCTTTTATGGCTTTGTTTTAATATTAGATACCTTTATTTACTTCTAATTCCACTACGTCCCATGCACAGTTGACCAAAATCATCATTTTAAATCTTCTACATTACCTTTGATAGCGTTACCTTTGATAATGCCTGTTTTTTTGAGGTGTTAATGTTTGTGCATGGCAGCGGAGTAAAGCAAACCGTGTGGAAAAAAAACAGAAGTAAAAGTGAATGAAATGCGTGGGGTGGGCGATGGCGGGGCGTGGAGAAGATGTCGAAGGGTGACGTGTTGCTCAGCTATGACAGGGCCCTCTGAAATCACCCACAGGACGGGCTCGATAGATGTGGCGTAGATCACAGCGAGAGCGCTGACACGCGGCCCTTCATCGCTCGCGGTCTGAGGCAGGAGCTCAATAACTAATCTTGCAGCGGAGCGCCCAGCCCCATCGTGTCATCTTCGGGGTCGAATAATCTCAAAAAAAAAAAAAAGCGCCAACGTGCTGGAGCTGACATGACCTGCTCTGCTCACTATGTTTCACGCTGCAATTACACAGCGAACAACTGCAGGTTTGTCAAATGCATGTAAGTCTGAAATAATTTCAACCGATAAAGTACTCATTTCTCAATATAGTATACAAAAGCCTGTACATAGAGCGATTACAGCTTATTTATCTAGCATCTCTAGCAGAGCAATGCAAACTAAACAAGGTTTAGACCTGCAGAGAGGGAGGCCTCATTTTTTATAGATATATTTTAGTTTTAATGATTCTTCAAACACTCCAAAAAATCAAAATGAGAGACACAGCTGAGATGAGACAATAGTCTTGTTGCCTGTCTTAATATAGATACATGTAAATAGCCCATAGTTGATTATGATCCAGCCTGAAATTCATCCATGTTCCAGAATTGATTTTCTGAATCTGAACATAATATTATATTGATTGAAATTCAACGAATCAGAAATTCGCAAGGGGGAGAGTAATCCACCACCAAAAAAACTATAGTTAAACCTAAATCAATCCAATTCAAACATTCCCACTCAAATATAAATCCTACAAAACATATAAAACTAATGAAGAGAAAAAAAAATATGACTGAGAGAAAATTTACTCTGCTTTTGTTGACATTCACTGCTATGGAGATACATAAATCATTTAAGAACAATGGTTACTAAATGTCAGAAAGGAACACTTCAGGCAATTATAGAGAGCACAAACTTTACAGTAGGTGGGAAACTTAAATGAGTCATGAATCATTACAAAAGTGCTCAGTTTAGCCCTGGACATCTGAAAGTAAATGTCAAGTAGCCATCGGAATGAAAAGCCACTATGTAATCTCCCCCTGTATTGATTTATTATGAGTTCCTAACGCGCTAATGTGATTTCTGAATAGTTTAATGAGATTAAAGTCATACGACGGGCCACATCTCAAGTTTTATCGATTCATTATTACATTTTGGGTTATTGCCCTTGCAGTTCCTTGAAATGGCCAATTTATTAAAGGCAATGGACCATCAGGATATCTTCTTAAGATCAGGAAAGGCAGCTAAAGAAAGGGGAATTTTTGCATCAATTTTTAATGCATTGAGTTTGTGAAAAACCCGTTTCCCTCCTGACGTAAAGAGAGGTCCGCCATCAGAACGGCGCCACGTGCTGGAGACGGATAAAGAACCAATGAGGGGATGACGGCCAGACATGATGACGGGAGCTGAAGCTGCAATTTTCTCCCACGTTCTCAACGGCTTCATCAACACATGAATAAGATGAATGCGCTCTAAGTAGGCAGCTTGTGGATAGCCCGTCTTTACAAAGCTATGGAGGCGAAACTCTATTGACTGCGCTTTGTAATCGCCGTACAGACACCCATTTGTCACAGTTTTGATGCGCGGCTTTACACGGGACTGGACTAGCCTCCCATTCATCAAAGCTGCTGCAAAGGTGTTTTCTAAATTTAGGGGAGTCCAAAATGGAAACAATGAGAAATCTGTCTCAAAGATTGTTTGTTCATTGTCATTGAAATTCTAAAATCACAACTTCATTACAATTTTTAAACATGTAGTTAACTTCTAACCCTCATAAAAATCTATTTTTTAGCAACTGCTATCAGTTAAACCATTCTTACATGCTCTAATCCTGGATAGCAAAATACAAGAGTTCCTGCATGTCTTCAATCTATCCATTCTTACTTTAAAATAAGTTTGTCAACAGTAAGCAGGTTAATATGGAGTTTAATATGCAGTATTAGATAACCTGTCTGCGGTATTTAAATGCAGGCAAAAGAAGAAAAGGCGGCCAACCCAAATCTCTCATTATGCCTCTTAGTTCTGCGGAAATCTGCCTCCCACTGTGTGAGTGATTACTTTGATTGTGGAAGTGTGTTTTGTTAAGGGAAGCGGTCCATTAGCAGTCAGCTCTGGCGAATGCCAGAAAACGCCGGCCGAGCCGAAGGTAATGGAGCAGAGCGCATCAGGAGAGAACGCGGCGCCAGACGTCCGCTTCAAACCCTCCGCATCTGAACGATGTGATTTTTGCCGGTGGGGAGATTTGTATAGGATGTGCTCCCATTGTTTTTTTATACCTTTCAGTGTGCTATTGTGTACCGCCACCATTCTGGATGCCCCGTCTTCTCTGTGAGCTTTGGAGATATAGATGACTCACATAACGGGAGGAAGCTTACATCGAGGCTGATGTAATGCGTTTTCTTTGCCAGTTTCTTTTGATTGTTGCTATTTAGTGATGGCATTAGGTTAATATTTGACTTAAATATCTAATAAGAGGGTTGGTCAGCATCTGTCTTTCAAAATCAATTTGAAAAAAAAAAAACATTGTGGATGTCAAATATGCATTAAAGAAAAAGACTGCTGAATTTTAGAATAGGAGGTCATTTTGAGAAAGTAGGCCATGCAGTTGGTGCAGGTTTGTTCCTGGTTATCGCTGTAGACATTCTCTCTGCCAGTGGCAGAGCTGCAGAATATGCTGACCCTGATACAGGTACTCTCAGGGTAGACCCCTGCACCTCGGTCTCACTAGCCACAGGTACAGACAGACTTTTTCCTTGCTTGGTGTATTTTTTCCCTTGAATGTCCACAGTTACATAAACTACAGCAGTAGCAAAAGTCAATTTCCCCAAAGCATCAAAGTGCAAGCGGTGATTCAGAAAAATAGATAATAAGAATCGTTTCCAAAAAGACTGCTGCTTCTCCTCTGGCGGGAACACTTTATTATTAATGCAACAGAGTCAATATTCAGATGTATCTGGAACTCACTTTTTTGATTTATTAGAAATATAGGCCATTTCTGAAGCATATGTGTAGTTTTGTTGATATACATCTTAACCTGGCGAATAGCCAATACAGATTTAATGGTCAAACATTTATATTACCATTGTATTCCTCTGGGTATTGCACTTGACCGCTTGGCTATATGACACATATTTTTGGTGGTTGGACCTAGTCCCTTTAAGACGCTCCATATATAAAATTACTGACAGATGGGACTGGATTGTGTCCATCCCAGATATCCACTACAACATTCCAAATCTAGAAATGAAAAGAAAAGAACATTTCTGGTTCTTGCATGAGTATGACTACTGGTTCAGGTGGTCATACAGTGAAGGGATCCCTGTCAATGTCAAACTGTCTGTGTGAGAGAGAATGGACCCCTTTACAGTTCAGCTAAATAACACTAGTGGGAAATGCAAAGTAATGAAATAATATAAGCCACTTTTTTCATGTAAACCTATCTAATGTGACTCAGACTGTAGTGTTTTACTCACAATAAATTCATACAACACAGTCACATATGAATGGGTTAATACAAACAGAAAAAATATACATATTGAAGAAGAAAAAAATTATTTATGAACCTAATACCATAAACACTCTTTAGGATTGTTTCTGCCTTTGTTGACTGCTGCTACACTCAAATTTAAGTAAAGCTGGGAGCAATTCTGTCACAGTTCAATGACCATATGTTTGTTTGAAATGTGTTTTAAATGGTCTTGAATGAGAAAATCAAGAGTTTCAATGTTTGGAGTCTGATAAGGAGCTGAGCACATACTACACCAGGCTGGCTGAGAGGACACAAGGGCCCCACACAGCACTCGGCCTATGAGAACGTCGTTTGTTAAAGGACCAAAGTAAAGCTCAACAGCTGACAACGGCTGAGGCCAGTTGATATAAAAAGATTCTATATTAATCCTATCAGAATTTTCTGCAGTCTTAAAGTCCTGAGAGTAAATACTCTCCTTTATTGTCTTCAGTAGTCCTTGAATCAAAGACCTATACTGAAGCCGTGCCTACTGTGGGTTGAACTTCAGTGCAATATTTTTGTTGTTTTAGAGGGCCAGTGGTATTTGTGTCTGCGCCGAGTTCTTATCTGAGATGAAAACTTGCCGTGGGCTCTCTGCGGCGTACGGTTTTCTCCGTACTGTCGGGCTCAAAGTTTGACCGTGACCCACGCTTGGACCGGATGACCGAATCCTCCTCCCTGACATGAAGCGCGGTAATGAAAGAGAACGGCGGCTCTGTTTGTTAGACACCTCCCCGCGACTTGCTCCTCCTCACAGCACGAAACTCAGACAGGACGGAAAACGAATCCTTGATTTAGCAAACAGCGGAGGCCCATTTCCTCCTTTAAAGCTGATACGCAGCGAGCAGCAGAGGTGCGAAAGATGTCCGGTAGCGTGTTTTTTCCCCCACTGCAAGGGTTTTCAAGTAGTTGCCAGGAATTGGGCCTGGTGTCCGAGGGTGGAGAGTACCCAGCGGGCGTAATTCTCAGCATCGCTATTGCTTACGCCTTCATAACTTACACCACGGAAAGCTTGGCATGAGGAATAGAACTCACTCTGGCATTCTGAGCTGTAAATAAAGCACAGGAGACGAATTACAGCCACTCTTGGTGTACAAAAAGAAAGAAATGAAGCTTCATTTGACATAAAAACCAACACGTTTCATCATGCCACCTTTATCAGGGTAATCCAGGGGGAACCATGATGGCGATGCAACACTGTGTAACTTTAATTCACCTCAATATTTTCCTCCTTTTTTCATCAAATGTGACTAGAATATTTATCCCAGTTTCTGTTCCTATTTTCCCATGCACCTTGGTAGTATTATGTATCAGTCCCAGTGGCATATTCTGAAGTTCTCCACTGGTGTTCAAAAGAATCAGCCATATATGAATCAATATTATATATTATTATATATATATATTACAATGTTCTCGTAGTTTCACAACTGAGCTGGAATTTTGGCAAAAATTCAGGGGTAAAAACAAATATATTTTTCTTTCTTAACATATTTTAGAGCTACAAGATTCTTTCTAAGATTGTCAAGAAAGAAAGAAAAAACAAAACATGAGGTTATATGGACATTACTGTGATAGTCAAAAATGGACAATGTCAGGCTAAGCTAATAGTCTAACCGCACACAAGTCTTATTCCATATGAACAAACCGACACTCCCTTCTGCCTGATGGAACCTGCATAGCAAAGCAGAGATACATGTTTATATCACAAAATGAAATATTTATGATGTGTGCACACAACCATGCTGTGAAGGTAGGAGTACAAATCGCAAAACACATTTTGCTGGCTTTAGAATCTCCCTCTGTTTGACTCAGCTGGGCTTGGGTTGAACCCATATCCCTTGCACATGTAGGGGGTGGCAGTTTCTGATCAATTTGCAGTGGCGAGACCTCTAGCTTACCTCAGGAACACCTGACCCTAAGCTAAGGGGGGTCATCATAACCAGTCCTGGATAATGATGTCTATGAAGAGCATAAATAGTAATGTAGGATCATGTAATGGCATGGTAGTACCAGAGTTTTTGAACTGACAGAAGACTGTAAGTGGGTGTAGAAGGCAAGCATTGAGACTCACTGTAGAGTGGAGTTTGCCAGTGTTGCAATGGGAGCCTGGACAGAAATACAGTCCCTCCAAAATAAAGACTACATGTGATTCCGACTGGACTCACACACTCTGTGTTAGATTGACACTGGCAGTGTCACTGTGTGGATGGAGGATCTGCAGAGGGACAGGCTTCTTCTTCAGGTGTTTGACAAAGTGCTTTGGCAGGTGTGAGGAGCCAGCCGCATACTGATCAGTTCATACCGACCCGTCCCCTGCCAGCCCTAACATCATGGGACTGGGTGAGAGTGTTATTAGATGCTAATCGAGCATACTTAGAGCTCCAACAGGGGTCTAGATGTTTCCGAGGGAGACGGAGATCTTCTGGATCGACACGTCGAAAGCTCCAGATAAGCCACATATCAAATGAGTCATTAAGAGTGCATGATTGAACACACAACTAACTCCATGCTTGCTGTTGAGTGAAAAAACTGTTTTTTGGAGGAAATTGGAAAGAACAGATACCATATGTTTGGAGCCAAAGGACAGGATTCATTTGCTCTAATTGATTTATATTGAGCTGCTTGAGAAGTATAAAACTGTGGGGTGTAGATTAAAACGGTAGGGTGGCCCATCTTCCATTGTTCAGGCTCGACCATAGTTGCTGCTGGACTCAATTGTGTGCTCATAGAGATTAAACTAGACCTATTTTATAACACCATCTCTCAGCAGTCTCAAAGTGTGCCTGTTCAATTCTTCCAGCCAGTTTACTCTCTTTCCTGATCCCAACTGTTCAGTTTTTTAATTAATCAACAGTTAAACAGATTCTGTTCTGCTGAAATAAATCCAAATATTTGTGTTTTACTGTTGAGTTAATTATGAACCTTATTCAATGTTTTTTTTTTTTTTGGTTTGGAACTCAATGGAAAATAGCCAGAGCTTTTCACAACGCTTCACGCAAGTTAATGTCATTACTATACTATATTATGTTTATTTCATTCATTTACTCAATTTGCCAGAAAACTCTGCTGTTCTGCCCAAATAACTGATAGTATAATGGCCATTTCACCACCACCCAAAAGTAAACTATTTTGTTTTAAATCTAATTTTAAGTGGTACAGAAATTATTTTATTTCCAAAAGCAATTATAAAGTATACATTTTTCCTTCCCAATGAGAATATCTGATTTAGGAATTGGCTACACAGTTTAAATCTCAAAATTTATGAAGACGATTCAGGACTATGTCAGATAGCACAGTGTGTGTATTGTCTGGCGACTCAAAACGTCTTGAAGCCCGAAGGCACTCTTTATAATCAGGACCTCTACCCTCCTCTTTAGATGATGTTCTTCTTTGGTGTGACAAAATTTGTCCCATACATTATGAATTATGAATAATTACCTTGGCCAAACATAGTTAAAATTTTGTGCATGGTGAGTATAAATTGTTCTGCAACGATTTCTGTTGGCATTCTCAAACAAACACCCAAGCCTGTTGTTCTCCTTTCATTTTTATGAAGATACACATCTTTTGTCAACAATCACTAACTTGTGTTTCCTGAGTAATATTCCACTTGAAGCGTGAAGCATCTTTCGCTTTCAATCTCCATCAACATTCCTTAAAATGAAATGAAAAGTGACTCTCATGTTTCATCACAATCAGGGCGGTCATTCAGGAAACCCTCACGTGTGTTATGAGGGTGGCACGGAAAGTTCTTGAGATGATTCATTTTCCACCAACAACGCGTGATCGCATGACAGAAATGTGTCATTTTTTGAGGGTTGTATGTTAGATCCCTCCGGCACAGACAGGACTACTTAAATGGCAAACAGCATGACCTTTTCCGTGTTTGCATTTGTCTCCACTGGTGTGGCACTGCATGTCACTTCCGCTCAAACTTTACACTAATCACAAACTCACGAGGGCCACGTCCTTAATCAATCATCACACCCGGCAGCCCCATAATGCACCACCGAGCGAGCTGTCACCCAATAAATTACCATTATTCCCTTAAGTGGCAGCAACACATTTTATCAATTTATCATTCTCACATATAATAAAATTACATTTACATACCGATCTGTTCATGCCTGCCTGTCCTAGGACCAGCGATGCACTGTTGTATTGATAGAATGATGCGGCAGTAATTTTCACCTCCCTTGGAGAGACAGTGGGACTGCTTCGAACTGCACTTACAGTTTCCTTTTCCCCAAAACAGTTTCCTTTTTCCCAAAAAATGGAAATAAGGAGAACTAGACTAGAACATTAACTATGAGATAAGAAGAAATAATATTTCAGTGCACACTGCAAATGCAGCATGAAAAGTTCAATAGTGATATACACTCTGATAAAATGCACCATATTGTGCCTAACGGAGCTAAACCACTTTTCACTTTGGTACACCCCTGCAATGATTGTCTAATGTACCCTTTATTCATAGTTACTCTGAGCAAAGGCCAAAGAACTGCATGATTAAGAATCATTTGCATACCTCTGATGGAACAATTAAGACAATTTGTTCTTCAGGGAGGAGAATTGTAAGTATATTCCGTGTCCACCTTTTTTTTTTCTCTTGCGTACCAGAAAACAGATACCACTTTCCAATCACAAATTTACAGCATTTTAGCACAAATCACACAGAGCCATTCCAGTAACCCCTGATGCAGCTGTAGCACGATAGCATAGCAACCTGCAGAGCTATCAGGCGCAATCTGGGGACAGATGCTAAGATTGGACCCGCAGGCATTCTTCTTCCCACATGCATGCTGTGGGTGTAATATTGATCCCATCACACAGGAACGCTGTGGAAATTTACCCAGAATGGCATTAATCAAAAAAAAAAAAAAAAAAACAGAGCGAGAGTCAATGACCTATTGACCGGCAAGGCCATGTTTATGTTCTCGTGAATGATATGCTTATAGACCGATCATTCCACAGACATGGAGCACATCTCGAGTTTGAAAGGGGCGGCCCATGTCAGGGGCCGTTATCGATGCTGCATGCTCATCAAGGTTTACATCAGTTTTAACACAGCTACTTCTAATATGCAGCAAAAGAGGTTATGCTATTCAACATCCCCTAAATGTCACCTTTACTTTCGTCTCACAGCTGTTGTGAGCACAGAGCCTGGTATTGAGACACAAAGGTCTCACAACTCTTGAGGTGAGGTATCGTTCAGCTGTCTGGGAAAAAAAAAATCTTTTGTGTTGTTGTTTGGACTTTTTTTCCCCACAGAGAAAGCAATTTCAGACTGGATAAAGGAATAATCCCCACAATGTGGGGGATTATCTCTCCAAATGACCTTTATCTTACCGCGGTGGTTCAACTCCAAGGCCCCAAGGCTTGTATTTATGACAATTTGAAACCAAATTATACCAGATAACATTAGTATAGGAATAGTACTTCCTGTAAAATCATAATCAGGTGACTTAAGTATACAACGAAAAAAACTATTAGGTACAAATTGTACATGTTGTCGAATTAAGGCACCCCTGTATTATTTGTTTTCGATATGTGGGGGGAGTTTTGAGGAGAGAAAATAACAGTAAATAAATAGTTTGCATCTTGTTTTGCAGATAGTACAAAGACAGTCACAATTGGAGGATTTATCCTCCTTGTGCTATTTTCAATCATGACTTGACAGTGTTTATTCTCTCTGTTTGCGGGTTTTGTGCTAAAGCTTGCAATTGTGTATTTTATCACGTTTTGTTGTTCTCGATTCCTTTGTTCTAATATGGATTTCCCTTTCCATTTGGCGTTTGTTAAAAGGGAATCATTTCAAAGAGAGGCATTTACAAACACATTTAGCCCTGCTTGTTCACAGCGAAGGGGCCTTATTCATGCTCCAGTGTTTGCTAAAAGCTGAATTATTCTGGGAATAGGTGCTAAGACTTTGCATGCAGGAATTCAGATTTTCACAGAAAAGATGACAGTGTAGTGTATGCATACATACATACCGTACATACACTATACACACATGCTGTACCGAAACACATACATAGATGCATACATGCTTGAAGTGACTGTGCGATTGTTTGCTAGTAAATGTACTGAATCGGTTGACTGACACAGAATGAACTGCTGAACATGGTTTCCTGTTTATTTTGCACTGTATCTTTCCTCTGCACTGGCACCACTTCAGAACTTAACTTGTATAAAATGCACTTGCAAAAGTCTCTCTGTATCAGTGAATAATATTCACTTCCCATGACATATTCATCAAGTGGTTTTACCTCTTTATTGTTGCTTATGAATATACATGAGCCAGTCTGTTGGGCTGGGACTAAAATGTAAAATTGGCTTATATTAAATCACACCACCTGTGTATGAAGAGACTTTTAACTGCTATTGATTTAACAGGTTTTGGCCCGAATTCAGTCCACATAAACTCTGACTTAAATGAACAACTGTGGGTTTTTTCTTCTTCGCAGACACAGTTTTGCACATTAATTTTTGCGATCACAGAATCCCTGTTTATGTGAAGAAGAAACCTCACACTTTAATCAAATAATACATTGGTTCATGGACATATTATGTTATATTAATTAACCACCTGAGATGCAGGTAATGCTGGGTTTTTGGTGTCGATTCAAGCCCTCAGCCCAATTTGGTGCTAAAAAACCGACCACAACGTTATCCAGAAGGGAGGGTTTCCGTGGGTAGTGTTGTTTGCCTGCTGTAGTCAGTATGGGCACTTGTGGTCAGATTGCTCCATTTCCCATTAAACTGTAATGGCATCTCAGCTGACAGAATGCAGAGTGAAGAGAGGTAGTGGTGGGCAGCATCTCTGCTGTCACAGGAACCGTTACGCAAACTCATTTTGGATGAACAAGGTGAGAGCGTGGTTGGGCTCAGAAACTTACTTTTTAGATTGCACAGAGATCTGTTAGGTCCACATCATTTTCCCTAATTTCTATTTCACTGTAACCCAATTAAAGCTATGCTGTCATAATTGTGCTGGCCGTGATTAGGAGACAACATAGATCACTCATGTTGCAAGCTAGCCAGCTAACCTGTACTATGATAAGTTGTGATTATTGGCTTAAATTAGTTATTTCTGTCCAACCTAGAACATATTGTAGGCTTGGGATCACTATCATGAACAAAGTTAAAAATTAAACACTACCCGGGTCTATTAAGTATGAGAAAAATTGTATTTTGTTCAGTCTAACTCTAATGTAGCCACTGTAAAAAAGTTTCATTCTATAAGCATGTTTTAGATGTCTGTTAAAGCTTTGTTGGTAAGCCACAGCCCATAACAAAGCTATGATTTTAATACTACCATCACCCTGTGGAGCACCTTTTCTTCAGATGTACACATTTAACTCATATGACCTATATTAGACTCAGACTGGTGAATTTTGACACTTTAGGTGTGCTCCTTGAATTTTCCCAGTACTGTTGAGCAAGTAATAAATGGCTGACAAGCCACTAAGCTGTCATACCCAACCTAAAAATGAGGAACACCATCATTCTGGGTCTCGATCTCCACCCACTACTCAAACAGTTATCTTCCAGTTTGATGGAATGTATGGAATTTAAAGTTTTACCAAATGAAAGACGAGGCACACAACTTTTTGGTTAGCCTTTCATTTAGCTATTAATATTTAGCTGGAAATACATTTTATTTGATATAAGTAACGCTACATAGAAAGTGGCAAAAAGGTGACTTCACACTTCTAAAAAAAAAAAAAAATGTAATCACAAAGCAACCATATATATGAGTAAGACATAAACTTCTTGAACTTCTAAACATTGACATATGTTGGATCATCTTACAAATGCAACCAGGCATATCATATTGAGAAAAAATATGAAATGTTTTTTTTTTTATTTTTAATAATTTTCACTAAAAAGAAAAGTACATTAGAGGCAGGTACCTGCAGAACTTGACAGAATTCTTTTCTTTTTATTGAAAATGATTTTTTTTCCCAGGCTATTATTAACCCATTATTGTCTTTTGGACAATAAAGTAAGAGGTGATGGTGACAGAAGTTGACAGGCCATGAACAGTTTTAGAATCATTAAGTTTAAATTACACTATACAGGCTGACTTTACAACATTCAATAAATACTTACCTCCCAATAATCTGTAGCAGCTTTCTATATCACTGTTGTAACCTACACATATGGTGGTATGCACTGTTTAAATAATGATGTTTTATCTTTTTATGGCTAGTGGTTATAGATTAACCTTTGTTAGACTAATGAGCTGATAAATTATTATTATCATTTATTCTTCTGGTGCTTTAGCGTTGCCTGACCACAACAGAGGATTCAGATAAACACAGTGGTGAGATTAATTCAAGACCTGAAAGAAATTACATGCTCATTTAAGCGTTGCATTAATTAACAAATAAATACTTATAGCTGACTCGCAGATATTATTTTTGCATTACTGTTTTGTATTATCTGTTTAGAATGGAAATGTTAAATATGAACTTTAAAATTCCAAAAAAGCAGAGGTGGAAAAGCCTGGCTTGTGGCTGAGTAAAAATGCTGTCATGTATTTGGTCCACCAATGTACAAAGTCAGCTTAGCTCTTCAGCCAGGTAGATGAGCAAGTAAGTAAAAGCACCTGTTTTAGAACACAGTATGAACATATACATGATTTCAAATCTTTCTGAAGCTGGAGTTTTCCATCTTTGTGAAAAGCAATTTCTGGAGTTTTATTCTTATTTAACTGTGGGTTTAATGTTTAATGTCATCCCACAGTCATATAACAACTTAATTGTATAACGTAATTGGCATGTGCTACCATTTATTTGTTTGTTTTAATTCTGACTTTAACAGGTGTGACACAGTGGCAGGTGTGGCCACTGGGCCAGGTCTTTAGCGGAAGAGGAAACACAAAAAAGTTCAACAAAAAGGGGGCAAAGGCCATTTATTTACCTCTTTTGGGGGAAAGGGAAATGAAACAAATAACACGAATTAACAAAAAATAGGATCGAACCACAAAAACAGCGAAGCCATCCGAAACACACCAAAAACCCAAAAATCCCTTTAGAAGACCTAATTGAAGGCAAGTGCTCACAGCTGAGTTGATTAGAAATCACTCGCAGGTGAGCTTGCCTGTTTGTGAGGCCACTGCTGTTGCAGCTCCGGTCAACTATTCAGGCTGAGGGAGGGAACCAGGAGACTGACAGCAGTACAATGGGAGGAGATGAGTAGCTTGCCCCTCCCTCCACTTCTCCTGGTGCCACACAGGCCTTTAGTTTTTTTAGTGGGTGTTTTCTGTTTATGCACAAATACATGTACATGTGCTGTGCCCATTATTTTGCTGGCAGATATGTAATGATGTTCAGATACTGTTGGCATTACGTTCTTACCTGGGCCAGATGCAGACACTGTATACATGTCATAGACCATACGTACATGGTACTGCTATATTTGTGATCAGTCTTTAATTTACTCAGTTACTGACTTTTCAGGATTGTGCCTGCATGCCATTTGGGTTTTTTTATGTGGATGCTGGGCACAGCTTTGTGTGTGTATGTGCGTGTTTGTGTGTTTGTGTGTGTTTACCCAGTCATGGCTGCCTTCATGAGTGTGTGTGTGTGTGTGTGTGTGTGTGTGTGTGTGTGTGAGAGAGAGAATGTCCATGTTTGTGTATGGAGTTTGGTTTATTGCTTTTTTTCTTTCTTTACTCAAGGACTATCAGCAGGGGGTGAAGTGGCCCAGTGAAAATCCATCAGGGAAAAATACTACTTAATAATACAAGATGGAGTGAAGTGACACTGGGGTTAAAGCAAAAAGCAAATTTAACTGTCTGGGAAATGTGACAGAGAAAGTCAAAATCGTCTGAATGAAGTTTCCCATATTAATCTCAGGAGAATAGGATGGTGTATAATGTCTGTGCAAGAAGACTTGTTTTTTTTCCACAAGGCATCATTCATTGTGACCGTTGCCAAGGTAAGCGTATAAAGAACAGACCTCCCTGTCAGAGTGATTGTCTTCTATCGCCACTTGTCTGTGTGCTTAAACACACTGATTTCAACACAAACTGACCTGGTTTCACATAAGAACAAACAAACAAAAAAGCTGTATAATTGCTTTTCATCATTGCTATGAAAATATTTGTCTTGAACAGGCACGTTTTACCCTGGCATTGGACCTTGAACATGTTTCTTAAAAAGAAATTTTCTTTCCACCTCACGATTAAATGTAAAAAGAAAAATGTTTGCTTGCTCATTTACTGTCATGTAGACATTTCAAAGGGTCAATAGTTCGTATCATTATGGTGCTCTAACATTTTTTACCAGTGCACATGTATGTATAACTAGCTTGCTGGGAACCTGAATACAGAATGCTACATCCAGTTTCCTACTATTCTACAGGCTACCATTGCTTACATAATTCATACCTACTTGGGTAGAACATGTGCCAGTAAAACATTTTTGTTTGCTAGCATGAGCTCCATTTGTTCACAAGTGACCTACGCTAGTGCAGCAATCAAGCCCTGGCTGTGCTAACAAGCTAATGGTGGAGTGAGTACTGCGTAGAGCATAGATGGAGGTCTTGCATTGATGAGGGCAGACACCCTACCAACCATGTACAGGTTGAGTGTTGCAAAAACCAACAGATTGCAGCGCTACACTAATCACGCAGCAACCCACTTCAAAGCGCTTTTGCAACTTATGTGTTCAGTGACTCAGACACGTACTACCTGCACGTTATGGATTAGCACATTTTTGAGTTGGAGAAAGGGAGTATAGTTGATGGAACAAGTTTTGAATGCAGGATGAAAAGACGCATGCCATAGTGCAGGGGTGTCAAACTCCAGTCCTGAAGGGCCGCAGTGTCTGCAGGTTTTTGTTCTTTCCTTTCGATTGGCAGCCATTTTAGGCCTTGGAAACCAGGTGTGTGGACTCTTTAGCCAACCAGTGATTTTAATTAATCAATTAAGTGCTAAAACACACCAAAAACCAGCTACCACTGCGGCCCTCCAGGACTGGAGTTTGACACCCCTGCCATAGTGGAAAGGCAAAATTAAACATGCCCGTTAGCTTCCTGAAATATATAAATTTGTGATGGTTTTGTGAAGCCAGCAATTAAGTTATTTATGGACCTACACACCGCAAATATTGTAACCCTCCACTGTTTGGGTTGAATGACATTCCTCAGCTCATTACTTTGTATAATTAAGACTTCGTCTGCCCCCACTTTTGGGCCTCAATGGAATATTTCCTCTGTGAACATCTCAAACAAGATGTTTGCCACTAATGCCCCCATCGCTGAATACTTCTCTGTATTTCTCTGGATTGCCTCTGATCTCAAGGCTGTCCCTCCCCTTGGCAGACCCCACTATGCCGCTACAAATGTCTCTTTTCTGGATTAATTCTTATTCACATTTGGTAAGACGCTCTCCTCCCTTTTTAGCCCAGAAAGCAAGCGCTATTGGCAATCTATGAGATAATCTAATCAGCCGCGACTGATGTATCAGTCTCTTGTGTGTTTGCGGGAGATTGATGTATTGGTACATTCTGAAATTCATAAAACCTGAATGTGTTATTTCACACCATAATATGATGATTGATGACTGGAATCTGCAAATGTCATTGTGTTTTCCTTGTGAGGTTGTTTTTTGCTCGCTTGTTTGTTTCTTTTTTATATAATGATCAAAATCTGATTTTTCAAGCACATTGTGTCTTACATGTAGTTCAGATACAAGTGATTATTTCATGAAGACTTCTTTTCTGGTAATGAAAAATCCTCTCTATCAACAAAGATTTAATATACACACAAATTGGTGTGTATACATATATTCCCGCTATGAAACATTAGGCCAGGTTATTTTAATATTTCACCTCTTTAGAACTAATCAAACACCTTCCTACAGAACAAAACCATTAAAGGTAATTTGAAGGGAAAATATCGCCAATTAGACGTGTGTGTCACAACCATGCGCACGTTCCAGCAACTTTAATTGGCTGTTTTGTTGTTTCATTCTTTATAAAAAAAATGTGCAGAAGATAAAACAACTGTGGCTCACTAAATAATGCAAGAGCCTGGTGTTTTGTCACGAAGATATGTCATCTTTTTATCAGGCTTGTTTTCATAGCATATTGATCACTCTACAGCCCATATGCTGTGAGCTTCCTGTAAGGAGAAAGTTTAAATAAATCAAGGAACTTAGAGGGCAAAATTGTTTTTATTTATTTAGAAACAATCTATGAAAATACAATTCTCCTTTTATCCCCAAAGAGCACTGAGGAGATAAAACAGAAATAGCAAATTGGTTTACGAATAGAACAATGACATTTAATCAAAAATTACTTTGGCAAATAACTTCTGCTGAAATAGAGGTTGATATATCCCACAATTTCTGCACAAGTCAAAAAAGTATACGCATTAGTCTATGTGGACAGAGAGACATTGAAAACCTTTTGCCAATTTTGGCGTCAGAAAATATGTTTTCATTCAGTACTAGTGCCAGCATGATGAATGCTTAGCTACAAAGCACACATCTCGATAGCTGTATTAACCAATAGCCTATAAACATTTATATTGAATAAAAAACCCTGAAATTGGAATGCACAGAGAATAGAGGTGAGTTCTAACTCCATGCATAAATTAACCAAACCATGATCTCAATCTGTTTTTGAATTGAATGATTTCAACGTTTTTCATGAGTAGATGGATCTCATTCTGGAGCTATATATCAGTCAGTAATAAAACCACTGGTAACTTGAATCTCAAGAACATTGATTATATTTGTTCTGTATCAGCTGTTCAAATGATACATCTCCTTTTATGTGCCATACAACTTGGATTGAATTTGTTCTGAATTTCATATGTCACGCATTTCTTGTACACCAATGGGATATATGTAACAGGTATAAGTTTAATGCTCTGGTGCTGATAATGAGGTCTTAACATTGACATTTTGATTTCAGATTTGTTACTGTATGCAATTGTTGGATGGTTGAGAGAGCCAATCAGATATGAGCATTATCTTTCTGGAACGGTCACAGGAAGGGCTTTCATAGGTCTATTTGTGCTTGTGTTCTCGTGCGGAGCCAAACAAATCGGTGCAACCATTAGGAGGA
Organism: Albula goreensis; assembly: GCA_022829145.1. NCBI lineage: Eukaryota > Metazoa > Chordata > Actinopteri > Albuliformes > Albulidae > Albula > Albula goreensis. The sequence continues at coordinate 27,317,611 of CM040754.1, read as the reverse complement.
GAGAACATAATTACTGTTAATCATGCTATTGTTTCTTCCAGACTGGAAACTGCAAAATGAAATTGTTACTAGTATTGACTTAATTTGCTGATTGATATACGTGTTAATTTTTGTGATTCCAATTTCCTCTGAGTTTGTGGACCCCCCTGCTCCCTATTTGATAATTAATTGGATGGTCCTGTGGGAGGGATTTCATCATGATAAAGGGTGTGAAAATTATCCTGTTGAGTGGAAAGTTAATGGGAACATGAGTAGGTACACTGGCTGCCTGTACATGATCCTGTATATATGTGTTTATACTCTTTTTTTGCCTGCACTGTAAACATTATCAAGTCGTGGACATCTGACTATTGGAAAGAAAACGCACCATTGTAATAGATGTGATATTTTTGTCCTTGCGGTCTGTGACTTTAAAAGTAGCCTTAGTGGCTACTGTCCATGCATGGAAATGTTACATACATGAAAATAAACTACTGTGTTATGGAAATCTGTTCATTCTGTTGGCTGCCACAGGTCTCCTGCAGCTACAGAGCTCACTGGCCCTGATTACAACAGCCAAGTTGGCTGGCTGAGGCAGAACTGGTGCTTTTAAATTAGAGGGACCGACTAATTACCAAGATGCTAGCGGGCTGATTCCATGAAGAAACTCATTGTCCTTCAGCTGCCTCTGTGTACTGTACCATGTGTCCCTTCGGGTCGGGCATGGGGACGCACATAAAGTTTTCTGCCTGTGCTCTTGCAGCAAGGGGATCACATGACATCCTTCACAGCATCATAACAACCAGCAAAGCGCTTTCATGTGGAGAGGAAAAACATGCAAAAAAAAAAAAACCTTTATCTGTCCATGTAAGCACTTCAGCTAGCTTGCCAACGACCATGAAAAATTGCTTCACCAAAGTCAGTTTTGTTCTCTGTGCTTTACACCTTTATAAGTTAAGAGAAGGGTATACCGTTTGATTAATGCAATTTGCATGAAATTGAACTTTTTTGGGGGGGTTAACAATGAGCCCATCCCTCATCCGAAAGGGGGAACAGCTCTTAAAAAAGAAACCCGGAGGAGAAAAAGCGTGTATGTTAAATTTGAAGAGAATGGTTGTTATTCTGGAATATTTAATGAATAAATATCATGTCAGGAAGGGTGCTCTTCAGAAATATTGCTTATAAATATGTATAAGAAAGAGGCCAAGGTGCAGAATTTATTGTGCGTATTCTTGGATATGGTAGATGCATTGTTGAATGTGGGTTGTGGCGAGTCAGGTGTATGGGGAATTTTCATTAGAATGTATGTAGCTGAAATTAGTAGAGATCTCAAGGCGAGAAATGGTGGAGGGTTCAGCCAGAGCTGGCCCTGACCAATTTGGTGCCCTAGGCAAGATTTTAGCTGGAGCCCCTTGCATCGCAGCCAATTCCACTACCAATCATTGTGTTCATACACTCACACAGAAACTGCATAGCTTTTAACAGATTTTCTTTAATTAAGAAACATTCTTCATTTTCATTCTTATTTTCATTCTTTACATTTCATTATTTCTATTACAAAACATGTATTCAATGGGCACTTCTCTCACATTATGCATACTGTTTGCTATACATATAAGACAATAATGTCTTATATATCAAAAAATATAATCAATAATGAAAATACAAAGGCAACTAACTGTTGATTACAAAAGGAATGGAAAAGAAGAGCATTATAATTGACTATTATGAGCAGGGCTAACTTTGGCTAACGAGACTGAGATGTCAATAAAAATGTATGCCTGGTTTCTTGAGGCAGACAGTGGATGGTTCATGCAGCACACTTAAGGCATAAGACTATAGTCTTATCTCCAAAAGGTGAAAAAATGGGATGCCACCAAAATTTTTGTTTTTTTATCGTGAAACTAAAGACAATCATGTGCATTCCCTACTTCTCATGGAAAAAGTCATCAGAAATGCTTCCAAGGGATGGAAATGGGAAAAGTGTTTGAGCATTGAGCAAGGCCCTTAACCCCACATTGCTCCCAAGGGGATTGGCCCAAAGTTAGCCTAATCAACTGTAAGCCATGGTGGACAGGGTCAGCTAAATGTAATGAATAATGTGATTTGAATGAAAAGATGCCTGTTACTTTTTTGCGCTATCTGTTAAGACTATCTATGGTGAATTGGAAATAAGCTGTAAACGTTAGCACAGGCTACTCCTGCATAATGATTTTCATCGCTATTATCTTTCATCACTTGGCCAGTTTCTGTATCTAATTAACTTATCAATGAGTTGCAACTTGCAGGAAATATCTGATTACATGTTATTACTGAGATGTGGGCCAGTTCAAATATGCATCATATTCTCATGGATATATTTGCTTACTTATTTTCCATTTCGAGTGTATTTTAAATTGTATATTTGTCTTCCTTACAGATGACAAAGTGGATTATAAAATTACTACATCATGTGGCATAGTCCATTTCCAGACCATCTATACCCTCCACAAACACTCAAATATTGGTGTAATTACTCCAGTCTGCATTTTCGAATTACCATTTGACAAAATTGTGGGGAGGAAGACTGTGTTTCAGAGGATTAGTACATGTTTGGGCTCCGCACCAGTCTGGAGAACGGGTCCCTTTTCTGTGTAATCACATGGCATTAGTGGCCATGATTGAATCGTGAGGTATAAGGTGAAATAAAATGTCACAACAATCTTGAGAAGATGCGTGAAGTGCCACACTGGATTTTGGCACAGGACGGACATGGCATGTGGGCTCTGAGCAGCGGGCATTGAGCAGTTGGTGGAAAAATGAAAAATGTCACTCAGACCGCAGAGCTAATGCGCTCGGATGTGGAGCTCTCTCAGCAGCAGTTAACTTTTGCCCCTTGTCTTTGAAATCTCTTACCAGAAAGTCACAGTTTATAAGGGCTCTCCACTTAAAAAAAAAAACTGTTTAGGTGGCTGTGTGGCATACCTTCTGGGATACAAGCTTTTATTGTGCTGAATATGTGAACACGCACTGAGAGGCCCTTTAAAGCTCTTATACACAAGTAGGTGTCGAGAAAAAAGCATGGCACAATATTTGCTGCATGTTTTCATTGAAGTAAATAGGCATTCGTTCCATTACATTGGTATCAAGCTCTGAATTATTGTTATTACATAACACACGTATATTGCGATCTATAACATACGAATAGTAAGGAGATAGGAAACAGAAATAGCATAAATCTTATCCTAAGCCTTACAACTGTAATGTAACTTACATCTGTGTGATCAGCCTGGATCTACACTTCTCTTGATTAGCCTAATTACAGAATTAAACCCGCAAGGGAGCTTCTATTTTTACTTAGCATCAGGCACAAGTAAATGTGTTTACATAAACAATGGATTTTTAGTTCAAAGCCAGAGCCTTCTGTAAATCTGTTTGTAGTTTGCAAAAAAGAAAATCTGTCCAGGGTAAGAAAAATGCAACATCTATACTACTACCTAAGATAAAATATGAAAATCAAGCAACAAAAAAGCTGCAGGAAGGGCAAACCCTGTGTCTATTTTGGGTTGATGCTTTCATATTTTGAATAAGGTAGCGGACAGTATTGTAAAAGTGGGGGTTGCCACTGATTTGGGCAAGCATGAACTGACTGATAAGCATGTACATTGTTTCAAGTCTCCCCACCCTCCCTTCAAAAAAAAAAAAAGTATAGTATAAAAAACGGCTTGCCAGCTGGAAATCAGCTCTCCTGGGAGATTTGACATGATGCATGAGGCACAGGAGTACAGAAGCATGTAGTCGAGTATGGAAACTGAGACTGTAATTCCAGGAGACTCCCATTGATTCTTGGACACTCGAACGAGTCAGTATCCTGAATGGTTCTGCAGTACCCCAGGAATGTTAAAGCCAAAACATTTTCTAACTTTTTTTAGCCCATATGCTAGAATGTTTCAAGCACTGAAGTGTAGAATTACCTCTGTCAGACAGAACATTACAAAAACCCTGCAAATGTGATGATATATGGCTAAAGAGACAATGATGAATCGATTTGGTATTTATATCAATCTGGTTTAAAGTGAGATAGCTAGTTAGCTAGTATAATCTTTCAATACATCACCACTGGGGAACTTGGGCTCAGATGTGATTTAAATGTTAATCACAGGGGGAGAGCTGCACATAAATTACTGAATGTTGGGGGTTTGGGGTTAATTGGTTAGGCATTATTTAAGGAGGTTATGAAATCCCATGTCATATTTTTGTTTTCTTTAAATGACCCGTCTCACTGTTAACACTGTTCCTCAATGCCCCATATTATTTCCCAGAATTCCCACAGGAAAAGGGACAGATTGCCATTCACCTGACCTCTTGAGAGATGAACAGTGCAAACATCTAGCTAGTGATCTGGTGTTTCCCACTAATTTTCCATACCTGAATTCTAGGGCACATTTATTTATTGGACAGACAAATATATCTTATCATAAGACATTTATAAGTTAATAAACTTGTTGTTTTGCTCTGCAGAGTGTTTTGCTGCTTACGCTAAGAGACACTGCTTTACACTGTGTCAGGGATGTTACTTGTTAATGATGCCAGACTAAATACTGATGGGAATACTAATGTTACATTCACTATGCCATGGCAAATCTTCACTTTACCTCCAGTTAGTGCCAATACAAGCTTTCACTAGCTTTTAGAAGATTTTGGCTGTGTAACAATGAAACACTATACTGGACTCTTGTGCTCTTTTGCACATATTTAATGAATCAATTCATGCACAGTGCTGAAACGTGTAGCAGGAGTATTCCATGGTGGGACTGGAACATACAGTTCATAGTCAATCCTCTGTATGAGTTATACATTTTTACAACACTGTGAAAAAAGTTCTAAATATCATTCAGAGAGAGAAAGAGTCATTCACTTATCATTTTGGGACAATGTCTTGGAACTACACTGTTGAACCATCTATAGGTATGTAGTATCAAGGGATTCTATATAGTACCAAGGAGTTTCCCCTATGATTAAGACCAAAGAATCCCAGTCGACCTTCCTTCTTCTTAGGGTGTAATATAGATCTCTATTGAAGCCAGGCTTTTCCCACTTCATTGTATGAGACATTAAAACTATGATCTCAAATTATATGTATTTGTTAAAAAAGTCAGTTGATACATTGTTCAACCACACATTACAGAAAAATGTCATTTTAATTATCACTACTGCTATTAACACTAGAACTGCCATGGTGTAAAATTTACCTGCTGTGCTTTTTTTTGAATACCTATAAAATTTGTTTTAATGAAGCCATATGTAATGGTGCTCTTTGACTTTTACTAAAATTAAGTTATTTAATACAGCATATCCTATGTTTTGGGTATTTATACAAATCTTTTCTCCCCTGTATTTGTTACAGCATTGTTGTTGCTAAGCAACCAATGTTGTTTTTATATGAACACACTGTTTATTGCTGTTGTTTTTGCTTGTTAGAATGTTTTTGGAGTGTTGGTATAATTTCTCTGTGTCTTTGTGACGAGTGAGACCTACCACGTTTGGAACTGGACTAGCTAAATCAGTGTTTATTATGTAATAGATAACAATTATTATCTATATATATATGTGTTATATAGATAAGAATAAACAATAGATAGTAAACAAATATGATGAAACCCACTGGCAGTTTTAGTTACATGGACAGTCCTGGCGGTTCTAGTGTTAAATATCTTTATCAGATGGAATGAACATGATGTAAAATTGAAAGCGATAGCTTTATCGAATGATTTGAGAACCTCCGCTGAAAATTGGAGTAGAGATTTTAGTCTCTGTGGTTGGAAGCTTCTGCTCTCCCTCTCACAAATACCCAGCGTGATTGTGCTGTTCAGAATCTCCTCCAGCAACTTTAGTACCGCATTCCTTGGCAGACAATAGACTTTGATTATATATAATTTCTTATAATCTTGAAGAGAGCTGTTCATGTAGAAACTACTCTGCAGTCAAAATTGTAATCTCAGATGAACACCATTCTAACAATAATCATGGCCGGCATGCGGATGCTCCGTGCCAAATCCAAACTTAAGAAGTGCTTTCCCTTGCCGAAATTGCAGTCTGCTTGATAAATTGCACTAGGTCATTTACTTGTATTTATCTGCATAATCTCCACCCAACTTTTACTAGTTCCATCAAGTCCCAAAAATATATGCATTATGCAATCTGCAAAATTCAGTGGGTGCTACTTTCATTACATTCTAACTATGCTAAAACCAGGTGCTTCATTGTACGTGATGACAGTTTTGTGTGCAATTTACCGCTTACAGATTCTTAGTAAATGTCACTTTTATTGCTGCAAAGTCAGGTTTAGGCAAGACTTTTTTTCTGAGATGGCTATTTTCAAATAGAAATTTGCAAAGGGAATTGCTTACAAAAAATGATATGGTCCAGATGGAGGAATTACATTTTGACAAGTCTGTGGCAAACAGCCAAACTATGTGATTCACATTAAGGGCCTTTAAAATGAGTAGTGTGGTTAGCATTAACCACAAGAGCAACAACTTGTATTTTTTTCAGTAAACTTTTTGAAATTATAGTCATATAGACAGGATTATTTGATTTAATTGAAATACCTGTATCCACAGATTATACTTATTCAGTACTATTTACTGCTGAAGCCATAATGAAAAACAGAACAATACCACACTTCAAACAGGCCAATTTTACATTTTCATCAACTGAATTCCGATTGGATTGAGAATCTGGAAAAGATTACTTTGACCAAAGTTTTCATTAATGTTATTACAGAACCAGCAGAAACAGCAGAACTTTCTTATGTTTGATGTGAGAGTCAGGTTTTTATTCTTATGTAGATTAAAGATAACCTTAACTTTGCAGGTGACAAACAAGGTATGGCATAGTGATGTATCTGAAAACATATTCTGTTTATAGTCTGATAATGAACTATTCATCAAGAAGGAAAGTCTACATGTCAGAGAGATGAAGCTGGAAATCCATTCCAGAGTCAAACTGCATTCCAGAACTTTCCATGATGGCTCAGTGATGGTTAGATCTGGTGACTCTGCAGGCCTTGGAAGGTGTCTGACCTCACCCTGAGACTCATAAAACCACTCATAAATCTGCATATCAGTGAGTATGGGGGTTTTATAACCTTGGAATAATGGGACATCTTCAGAAAGCAATGTCTGCACCATATGGTGTACTTGGTCACCTACAATGGCTCTGTATTCCTTAGCCATTATTCTAATTCTAATTGGATCCAATGACTCCCATGAGATGGCTGCATATCCAACATCAGAGCCAACATGTTTCGCAGTTCAGAGCAGGTAATGTAGGTTGAGGGATTCCTTTGACCTCCTCCAACCATAAAGCTGTCCCAATGAAGAAAGAAAAAGAGTGAAAGGCGATTAATCAGACCATTAGTTTTTGTACTCATTATACCAGGTTAAGTGTTGTTGCCCATTCGCCGTGGTTACAAGCAATTTCAGAGTGAGAGTCGTCTCATAAATATTACCAGCAAATTTTAATTAAACTTGGACACAGGGGTTTAGACTGAGTTCTGTGGTTATTTTTGTGGCAGTTTTTTGGTTGTGTTTTTCAGCAACTTATATGCTAAGTGTTCCTCTGCGTTCCAGAGGTCACTGACAGGGACAACCACTGTTCCTCTTTCCTGATTCAGTTTTTCCTTGTTTGGGTTACGTTAACAGGAGTTTGATGTTGTTCTCCTTGAAACATTGAATCATTTTGCGGTTTCTGTGACTGACACACCCACAATCCAGGAACAAACTACTGTGGGGCAAAAAAGTATTTAGTCAGCCACCAATATTGCAAGTTCTCCCACTTAAAAAGATGAAAGGCCTGTAATTTTCCAAAGGTACACTTCAACTATGAGACAGAATTAGAAGAAAAAAAATAAAAAAATCCAGAAAATCACATTGTCTGATTTTTAAAGAATTTATTTGCAAATTATGGTGGAAAATAAGTATTTGGTCAATAACAAAAGTTCATCAATACCTTTATATACCCTTTGTTGGCAATGACAGAGGTCAAACATTTTCTGTAAGTCTTCACAGGGTTTTCACACAGGCCTGGACATGTACTGGCTTAAGCAGGGGGACACATCTGGCACTGCAGGATTTGAGTCCCTGATGGCATGGTGGGTTACTGATGGTAGCCTTTGTTACTTTGGTCTCAGCTCTCTGCAGGTCACTCACTAGGCCCCCCTGTGTGGTTCTGGGATTTTTGCTCACCGTTCTTGTGATCATTTTGTCCCCATGGGGTGAGATCTTGCGTGGAGCCCCAGATCGAGGGAGATTATCAGTGGTCTTGTATGTCTTCCATTTTGTAATAATTGCTCCCACAGTTGATTTCTTCACACCAAACTGCTTACCTATTGCAGATTCAGTCATCCCAGCCTAGTGAAGGTCTACAATTTTGTTTCTGGTGTCCTTTGACAGCTCTTTGGTCTTGGCCATAGTGGAGTTTGGAGTGTGACTGTTTGAGGTTGTGGACAGGTGTCTTTTATACTGATAACGAGTTCAAACAGGTGCCATTAATCCAGGTAACGAGTGGAGGACAGAGGAGCCTCTTAAAGAAGACGTTACAGATCTGTGAAAGCCAGAAATCTTGCTTGTTTGTAGGTGAACAAATACTTATTTTACAGAGGAATTTACCAATTAATTCATTAAAAATCCTACAATGTGATTTTCTGGATTCTTTCCCCCCATTCTGTCTCTCATAGTTGAAGTGTACCTATGAAGAAAATTACAGGCCTCTCTCATCTTTTTAAGTGTGAGAACTTGCACAATTTTGTGGCTGACAAAATACTTTTTTGCCCCACTGTATCTGACCTCTGTCTAAATCTGTTTTACCTCTCATGCTTCTTTAAAAGGTCACATATTGAAGAATTAATATCTTGTACAGCAGAAAAATATTTGGTATGTAGTGTTGACATTGATACATACAAGTCCTTTTTCACTTCATCTTGTCTGCCATGTGTATAAACTCACATACCTTCACATACACAGATCCACCCATTAATTAACCTTTTGTAAATCATCCATGTGGCACTTACACCTGTCAAAGACTTTGCAGTGTTCTTTTGGTTCATGCCTTTTAATGTATGTATACTAAATCCAAATATGTTCATCTATGTTCATCAAGCCCTTATCAACCTTGATAATTTCAAGACCTGGGACTTTCTGAGCCTGTCCCAGCATGCACCTGGCTTAATGCTATATCAGACTGAGAGCAGCATTTTAAGGTCGACTGTAACAGGCATTTGAAAATATAATGCTGAATATTCACAGTGTCTTTATCCTTTTGTTGTGCCATGGCAGTGTCCTTCCCCGAGTGTCCCGAATGAGTGTCCCACTGTGTTATACAGGGCTTAATTTCACACAGTGTGTCCACCATTTGGTTTATCATTGGGACAGCCTACTGAGGGTTCACACACTCTCTCACACCTATAATGGTCTGTGACATATATGAAGGACAATAAAAATTACAGTTTGACCCACAAAACCATGTATGTCAACCCCCTAAACCAAAATATAGCCTGCAAGTCAAGCAACAACAACTGCTGCCATTATTATAATAATTATTACTGTTACAATATAGTTTTGTACATAGAAATACAGAGTAATTCATTAATGATAAAACAACAGCTGTGAGGTTGTAGAACAAAAATCAAACACACACACACACATACACACACAAAGAGTAATAGCTTATGCATTGCCTTGCAATTTAATTAAACCCAGTCAAACTAATTGCATTCATGCTGGTTCAACCCAAGAGGGAATATAAGAGCGAGATATTGTGTTATTGCGATCCTGCAGTGCCTGCACTGTGTTCTGCACCAAGGCAGGGTGTCTGTACAGCATCGTTGTAAGCATCTTTTATTTTCAGCTTCGTCCTCTGAGAAACCAGTGTGAAAAATGTGCGTGGAAAAAAAAATCAAATCTGGGATACTGTTCTCCCGCTACCCTGACCCCAGTGCCTGGAGAGCATTCCCTTGCAGGAGGTTAGCTGAACAGCGGAGCGCGGCGGATAACGCGGCTCTCATTTGATTGGATCTGAGGAAAATCGGCTCGCTTGCTGCGCACATGAAGAGCCCCACGCCAGCTGTGTGCGGGTTCGTCGTGAGAAGGCTCCGGTCGCTCAAACAGCGAGTTTGATTAGCTTATTAGCCTCACTCGGGGCTGATAGGAAGCTGCGGGGCTGAGTGCTCTGAGAGAGGCCAGAGAGGCAAGGAGCCTAACTAAGCCTCAGGAAAAAAATATATAGCTATAGTTTGCTTTTCCAGTACCAAACTTAGCTGGCAGCCATGTTTGCAATGTCAAACTCTGATAGCACAAGGACACAGTACTCTAACATTGCTGATGGTTTACTAAATTGAAGAACAGACACATTAAATAATGTTTGAAATACTATGATACAATTAATGTTAAGCTTTTGGATATGCTGTTTTTACAGTATATCCAAAACTACTACCAAAACTATATAGCATTACTGTGCTATGTGATGCTGCCTTGTTATCCTCAGTGCCCTTTGTTGTGTGTGGTCTGTTGGGACATGTTAAATCATGAACAAATGGTGCTACTGTCCAATTATATGTACAGGACATCTACTAACTATGAGTAACCATTACCCTCTGTACTACAACTACTATTGAAACTATCACTTTGGCTTCTTGTGTAGTCTGTAAAATGTATACTGAGTATTTCACTTTCTTCATATTTGTTGTTTGGTTGTTACCTTGTCATGAACACATGATGATACCGGCAATATTTGTCAGCAGTTGCTTGTGAAGTGCAAATTTATGCCAGAATAATTATCGTGAATATCATACTTTAAAGATTCTATCGTCAGTCTAAATAAATAACAACTGGGAAAAGATGTGACATAGTCTCGAAGTCTGTGCATCACTCTTCCGAAAGCAAAGGAAAAATGATTTATTGTTCAATAAACTCTGGTCTGGTCATGGTTTGCTCAATTAACTCTATTTATCTGAATAATAGTATTTCACTCGATGTGGCTCCCGCCCCTTCGTGTCAGCAGAGTGCACACGTTTCACTGAAGCGCGCCGTCTCATTTCAGCCCATTTCTCCCGTAAATCAACAGCACAAAAAAAGGCTGGACCACTGAAAAGATTAGGCTATATATTATTTCCATTATTTCTGACTGCAATGTAATGAAATTATTTCAGATTCATGGTTGGTAACATATTCGTCAAACATACATTTTCACATATTGGTGGTACATTATGCTGTTGTCACAGAGTTTTTTGGGAGGAATCATTCAAAGAACTTGTGAGTACTGAGAATGGCAGTGCAGAAAATAATGTGTCTGAGCTTTTTAAAGAGTTGTTGCTTTTAAATCCGGCACCACATATTCTCGAGATGGGCCCTAGTGAAACCCATATCCTAAGTATACCTGAGACATGCAAATTTGTAAAATTGTTAAGGGGATCAACTGATGTACATCATTATACCTGCTATAAGTGTCTCTGAAGATAAAATCGACTGTCTGAGAGTAGATTTTCTCTACTAGGTCCAGATGTTCTGGGCGGTGTGAGGAGTGGGAGGAGCTAAAAACTGGTGAGTCAATGTGCCAAACAGTGTGCAAACAGTTAAGCATCCACTACGGCCCAATGACCCGTCATCTCAAACCAGCTGCCTCTACCAGTCCCTTCCGCCCCAGCAGGGACTCACGTTTCCTTTGGCTAACAGTGTGCGTCTGGCTTGGCCTACATTCCGGCTCCAGAGCTTTGTTTGGGGGCGGGGCCGCAGCTTGTGCTAGAAACGTCAGTCCTAAAAAGGCCACCGTATGCCTCTCAGCCAGCCGTGAGCCACGGTGTCATGCCGCTTGAAGTCCCGTCTTATGCCTCGTCGATGATGCTGCAGCGGAATAATCATGCGGATGAAGTTTCGACGGCGTTCAATTACGCAAGAATCAGGGAGTTGTCGGCGGCCCTGGCCAGTCACAATGCGTTTGACAAACGCATAACGGTCGCCATTACCGACACTGTCATTTTGACTGAAAGCCCCAGTTCAGGTAAGATGGATTGGCTACAGCATATCCAAATGCCTTGTAGATACCAGGGAGAGGGAATGCAAGCATCTGTGTCTCAAACAGGGTGAGGATATGCCCAGTTCTGATCTTAAAAACCTTCTGGTTATATATTAATATTATTCATATATTTTATTTTACATTACATTTTTTTTACATTTAGCCAGTTTGGTCTGTTAGGAATTCAATTCTCTTGCAGTGATGACAGGGGAATCAAAGAAGATAGGGGCTGCAAGTGACTGGACAGCCAATAAGATGTCAGGGATGATTAAGTGTAAGGAAGCAGAGAGGCGTTTTTTGTGTGGTTTTGATCAGGACGTCAATGTCAACGCCCCCTACTCTTTGAAAGGTGCTACAGGACTTAATGCATGGATTTTAAGCCCCATTTAACATCTCAAATGTGCCAAGGATGAATTTTTGCCCATGCAGAGCAAATTTAACTCAATGGTATTTATTCATTTTCAAGTATGAGCTGCTCATTTCAGGTCTTGCCACTAATATCTCAATGGGATTTAGGTCTAGCAATGGACAAGGCAATTCCTGATCTTTAAATGTCTTGATATTTAACTAATTAAATGTAGCCTTGCTTTGTTTCAGATCATTGTCTGGCCTCAAGACCCAGAGGTGCCTCAGCTTCAACCCACAAGGGTATGGCTTTAAATGTGGAATTACAATTAGAGCAGAATTCAGGGTTCTTTTAATGATGACACTAAATACCGATACCTCAACTTATCTAGGTCCTGCTGCGGCAAAGCCCACCCAAATAATGACCGTACCCCCACCACGCTTCACTGTTCGACAGACATAAAAGGGACACCATGCCCCAAAAGTTCCAGTGTGTCAGGCTGAGATCATGGCCTCGTCCAGTATGTGACTGATACTGCAAGACATCCAGGACTTAATGAAGCAAGGCATGGCCAGATCATGACTCTAGCACCACCACACTTTTCGGTCCAACAGACATATGATGGGACATGCAGCCCAAAAGTTCCACTTGGACTCATCTGGCCATAGGACATTGTTTCAGAACATGGTGCTTCTTGGTAAACTCGGGACAGGCATTAATGCTCTTTTGATTGAGCAGTGGCTTCCACCTTACTACTGCCATGAATCCCATTTCTTTTGCCTTTTTGAATACTTCAAACAGCTGAATGCAAGTATCCCTTTAGATGGGTAGAGTTAATTAGTGGCCTGTATTTCTTATTGTCATACCAAATGACATGAATGTGTGTTTAACTTGCACAGCAAACAAGTGAAAGAAACACCTGATTTTGATGTTTTTTTCTTTTCCTAGATACCACTGAAACTTACAAAATATCTAACAAAGTTCAGTATGAAAATGCTTAAAATGCTGTAAAAAATGCTTAAAACCATAAAGGGGGCAAATACATTTTCAAAGCGCAAGCAGATATATAAAGAATATTTCGAAACATGAGATGTAGCCACTCGCGCACTGTCCCCACGGCATTTCAAACCAGCTGTCATTTTCAGCCATGCCTCTGAGCCCGACACAAAAGGGATTAATATCAAAAGATAGAGAAAATAAGTTCTAAAAGTTGCTGCATATGGGGAAAAAACTGTTGATGAATGAAGCACTCATACAAAGTGAGTTTCTGTCCAGCTCTGGAACCGGGGGAACAATTCATTTGCAGGATAAGTGAATTAGGCTGGGATCATCTTCTCTTCCAGTAAGTGCCCAGTAGTAACGCTGATACTGTAGCCTGGCTGCGTTTCAAGTAGACCCACCCCCACAACTTTCTATGTTGTACTGGATGTTGTAATGTATGTTTGACGATTATTATGTTCCATAGGGATACGTATGGAAAACGGTGTATGTCATTTATTTTAGTCTCATATACTGTGTGTGTGTGTGTATATATATATATACAGTGCCTATCATAAGTATTCACCCCCTTGGATGTTTTACCCTTTTATTGCTTTCATAAATCAATCATAGTCAATAAAATTTGGCTTTTTTCACACAAAAATTTATTGGAAAAAAAACTCTTTAATGTCAAAGTGAAAACAGAGTTCTACAAAGTAATGTCAATGAAACAAAAATATATAAAGAAATATAATTGTTTGCATAAATATTCACCCCCTTTTAAATTTAATGGGCAAATTCAGTAGAGGTCCATCCAATTGGTGCCAATAGTCTCACAATTAGTGAATTGAAGATAACCTGAGTGATGTGGGTGTGTCTCATGTGATTGAGGTATAAAACACCTGTGTCTGGAGGGTCCAGAGACTGGTTGATCAGTATTCCTGGCTACCATAACACCATAAAGACAGAAGAACACTCCAAGCAACTCAGGGAAAGGGTTATTGAAAAGTACAATTCAGGGGATGGATATCAAAAAATTCCCAAGGCATTGAACATCCCGGAGTTCAGTGAAATCAATCATCAAGAAATGGAAGGAATATGGCACATGTGTGAATCTGCCTAGATCAGGCCGCCTCGTAAACTGAGTGACCGTGCACGTAGGAAACTAGTGAGAGAAGCCACCAAGACCCCTACGACTACTCTGAAGGAGTTACAAGCTTCAGCTGCTGAGATGGGAGAGACTGTGCATACAGCAACTGCTGCCCGGGTTCTTCACTGGTCAAAGTTTTATGGGAGAGTGGCAATTAGAAAGCCACTGTTGAAGAAAATTCATATTAGATCTCGAATAGAGTTTGCCAAAAGGCATGTGGAAGACTCCATGGTCAAGTGGAAGAAGATTCTTTGGTCTGATGAGACAAAATTGAGTTTTTGGCCATCAGACAAGACGTTATGTTTGGCAGAAAACAAACTCTGCACATCACCAAAAACACACCATCCCCACTGTGAAGCATGGTGGTGGCAGCATCATGCTGTGGGGATGTTTCTCAGCAGCCGACCCTGGAAGGCTTGCAAAGATAGAGGGCAGAGTGAATGCTGCAAAATACACCGAAATCCTGGGGGACAATCTTATTCAGTCTGCAAGAGAACTATGGCTTGGGAGAAGATTTATTTTCCAGCAAGACAATGATCCAAAAAATACTGCAAAAGCTACACAGGAATGGTTTAAAAAGAACCAGGTAAATGTTCTGGTGTGGCCCAGTCAAAGCCCAGACCTCAATCTTGTAGAGAATTTGTGGCTGGACTTGAAAGGGCTGTTCATGCCCGATACCCATGCAACCTGACAGAGCTTGGAGCAGTTTTGCAAAGAAGAATGGAGCAAAATTGCAGTGTGCAGATGTACAAGGCTGATTGAGACTTATCCACACAGATTCAGTGCTGTGATTGCAGCCAAAGGTGCATCTACTAAATACTGACTTGAAGGGGGTGAATAATTATGCAAACAATTATTTTTCTTTATATAATTTTGTTTCATTAACATTACTTTGTAGAAATCTGTTTTCACTTTGACATAAAAGAGTTTTTTCCGATAAATTTTTGTGTGAAAAAAGCCAAATTTTATTGACCATGATTGATTAATGAAAGCAATAAAAGGGTAAAACATCCAAGGGGGTGAATACTTATGATAGGCACTGTATATTATACTGTCCATGTTTCATGCAAATTCAAAACACCATCCAGACCTCAGGTGCGTATTGCCTGCACTTTCCATGTAACAGCAGACTCTTGGAAGCCTGATTTTTATGCGTGACATGAAATTAAAATGGAAGCAACAAGGGCTGGGTTCTGCCTAATGTGACTAACATGAACTCATTTGCAGAAAAGTTGTTGCTTGAAGATTCAATCTGGTATTCTCTTCTATGTGTTATATGATGCCTACCATATGTTGTGGTAACCACCGTATAAACGATGTCCGTGTGTTTAATCAGTTATTCATTTATTGTCATTCCATGGCTAGGTAAAACCTTGATGACTGTATATCTTGTATAACCACATTAAGTTGTGTTATATTAAACTTAATATGCTCAAACATTCTAGCGGTATGAAGATAATGAACCTGACTACTATAATCGCACATACTTCTCATTAGCAAAGTATTTAATAGCTATCTATAGTTGTCCAATTTTGCCTCCTCTGATGCACAAATTAGTAACAATTAACGTTACTCATGTCACTAATTTCAATGGCTACAGCCAAATAGCACATGAATCTTAGCTAGGGAGCTAACTAGCTATTTACGTTACCTCAAGCGAAGAGGATTTTTGATAGTGTTATGTTTGAGTTTCTGGAGAAGGGATATTACTATAATTAAAGTAACACTCTCAGTAGCTCATCTACTTTACAAGAGTTACATACTAAATCACTTCCAGCTACATCTGGGAAAATGAGAACTGTACTATGTTTAATTTTTACACACATCAAAATATGGTCATTTTTGAATTGTACTTGGCTTTCACCCTTGGCCATCCCAGGTGTGTGAGTAATACATGTCTTGGCATTCTTTACCGCTGAGGTACCAGTAGTTCCCTGCATCTAAATGCATTTTAGAATGTAATTAATACCAATGTGTACACATCTGTAAATTGATTTTCCTTTTTCTGATTTAAAAGCAATGTAAATTGACAGTCCCTTTATATATGTAAAAAACCCAGTTGTAACCAGATATATATTTTTAATTCTCCAAAACAACAGCACATTACATTGCAAGGAAAAAAGACAGCTGATCTACATTAACTACGTTACATAGACGTGTTCGTCCTCAATATTAAGCCTCAATGAAAAATTCAGCTAAATCATGAATAGATGTCAACATAAACACTATAAAACTTGAGCAGTGTTAAACTTGATACAAGTTCAAAGTAGTGATGAAATTTTTATTTCACAAGTACAAAAAAGAACATACTTTGGTTTAAAACTCAATGTAATTCTTACTTTTGAGTGATGAAGTGCATCAGGTTTGAACTTGTTATGCAAACATGTTTTTCAGACAAATATCTTTTGAAAGTTTTAGAATATTTCTTCAATGTCCCATTTTATGTAATCGTACGTAAAGTGGAGATATAAAAAACCTTGAGGGCAAAAACTAAACAAATACATTCAGTTTCATTGTTTAATACTTACATTATGGTTATTACGATGACGATGATCAATATTATTGGTGCTAGTGATGTATGTATGGTACTCACAGCAATAAAATAATAATAATATAATACTAATAACAATAATAATGTGCCTGAACATTCGAGATGCTATTTATGATTTGGGCTGGTATTTATGAGTTTATATAAAGATTACTTTCCCCCAAAGAGATGACCACATTTAACTTTAAAAGGAGAAACTTGAATGTCTGGAACAACCCATAGCTGGAGACGCAGTCAGAGATTTATGGTACGGGAGCATCCATTTTTCTTCTGCATTTAGAAGAGCCATTTGTCCCTGTGCTGCACAAGGTGACGTTTCATGAGGCCTCCTAGGCAAATGCATACTGTGACCTGCATTTTACATTATTTATAACGTTCTGGGCAATTTAGATGAAATAGTTTGGGAGCACTTTGTCTGGAAATGGTCTCTCATTTGCAGGCTTCTACAATGAATTTCACCCTTGTGTTCCAGTGCCAGAGATCCTCCAACTCATTCCTCTCACCCCTGCTTTGCCTTTGTTTTTACGCAAGCTACATTATCCGCAAATGAACACTGGCACCCAGGTCCCTGCAAATGCTCTTAAACACACACACACACGCACGCACACACACACACACATGCACACACACGTGGATAAATTGTACATAATTGTACACATACAATTTATCCTTGACACTGATTTAAGTTGTTTGACCTGGGTGACAGTTTATATAGTGTTCTATAATGTGAAGATTTGGCTTCACTGATGGACATGCTTATTTTTTCCTCCAGTAGACTGTCATAGGTGTTTAACCCCCCCTTTCATATTCCAGTCATACCATGGATTTCAAACTGAAAAAGTCATATTTACATATTTCCCACCTGACAGCTTGTCAGTGCAGCGGCATTTTCAATACAGCACATCACCCTTGGGTTCCATACTGTCTACCGCCTGTCGCCTCTGCGTTGTGTTGCCTGTGTACACTCAGAGTAAAACAAGTATAGGTAAGCAACAGCAGTCATAGACAAGCCCATGTGCCTACATTTCCCAGGCTACACTTCTATGTCTAATTACTACAGCCCAGTGTCTTATGGGAATCACCCATCAACAGGCAAGAAAGGTACGTGGACAGTTCAAACAAGGTATTGAAACACACAAAGAAAAGAAATGGAGTAAATTATTTCTTATTCACAGCCCAAAACAGGTACAAATCTCATTTTTTATGAACACGAAAGTTGCAGTGACTACTCGAAATACTGCATTTTTTGTTTAGTTTTTTCCTTAATTTCCAAAACTATACAAAACTTTTTTGATGCTCTTTTTTAATTTTTAAACAATCATGCATCTTGAAAAACGTTTTTTTAAACAGGAATATCAAATTACATGTACTGATATACTGAGTTTAATTACACGTTGGTTGTTATGGCAACATTAGCATGTGTCTGGGTATGAAATACCAATATCAAAGATAATCTTATCATTATTTACCCACATGAAAAGCATCTGGGAGCTTCTGAAATTAATATCGTATCTTCCCTGAGGCCTCGGCATGGGTGTTCATCTTTTGACAATAAACAAAATATAACAAAGAATATGACAAAGAACAAAAATCGAATGTGATGGGTCAACTGCAATGAACACAGCTGGCATGCTACAAGTTCAGTAAGCGTGATGCACCCTGTATACAAGCTCCTCCAGTCCCAGGTGTGTGGAGTAATACATGTAGGATGATCACAGGTCTCCACACTTACAACAACAATAGAAACATATTCTCAAAGCAATAAAAATACACTTACACTTTTTTCAAATACAGTGATAAACATGATGACTGAAAACAGTGATAATTGTTGTTATTGATTTGTTAGAATTCGGAAGTTAAGGATATACTGCAATGCGGATTCACTGGGTTCTATCCTTACTCTCATCTAACGTTTAAGCAATGGATTTGTTTCTGGCAATTAAAAGGAAATTAGCAGTAATCCAGGCCAATTTGTGAACTATGATTCATGTCTCTAGGTACCCACACAGTGAACAGAAAATCAGCTGCTGCTTTCATTTCATTGCAATGGACCCATGGAATCTTTGAACTATACAAATAAAAGGAATATCTTTCTGTCCTTTGTTTTCTATAATATGTACATCTAGATAACATAAACAATGTAAAAGAAAATATTAACAATTAAAGTAGGCACAAACTAAAAGGTACATACATGGTTTACATAAATTCTGCCTGCTTCTTCAAAATAACCTCCAAATTCTGTCACCAAAACCTCTTACTTGTGGCTAGAATTCAGTGTGTTTATTATAGTAGTTTATTTGTTTTATTGTAGATCTCTCCCACTGACTTAGCCCTTGTCTAGAGTTTTGAGTATGTAGCATTTTATGGGGAATAATTTAGTAGTAAACAACTTTTATGCACATGGTACATTTCATTTAATGTCTGCATTTGAAATATAAACTAATAATATTTGCTGTGGCAGAGGAAATGCTGAGTTCATATATTCACATACACTCGCATGCTGCAAAGTGAAAAATGAGCATGGGAAAGTAGAGGGGAAAAAAAAACTTGCTGCATAGGAGATAAAAAAGACAAGATATGTATGTTTTTTTTTGTGTTTTTACATTTAAGTTGAGTACAAACAGTTGTTGCATTTGAATAAATGGTTTTGACTCCTAGGTCTGAAGTGATCTATTGTAATACAAAAACAACCCACAGATAAATTTGAAAATGATCACAAATCTGTTATAGTATGCAGGCGCTGAGCCATACAGAGTCAAAATGGCAGTGTGGCTGTGACATGAACACATTAATTTTCTGTTGAAATTGTGCTTCACATAGATTAAGCCATTTATTTCTCTTCCTCCCCCACACAACCCCCCAGCCCCCATCCCACAAATTGCATTACAGTGTTGTCCTAAAGATGGATTATTTTCCGTTTTCCTTAGGCTGTGATTTGAGTCATTCCTTTCACTTCCATGGAATCCCTCTCCTTGCGGCCGGCGTACTCCCCGATGAAGGAGCCATCCTCGTTAAACTGTCCGTCCTCGTCCCCGTAGTCCACCAGGCTGTCCCCGCTGTCCCCGGCCTTAATGTCCCCGCTGAGGGACTGTTGGCTTCCTTTCAGTGGCTTCTCATCATTGTCGCTGCGGGAGACGGCAGAAGGGGGTGGGGGGGGGGGGAGTTAGAGCGCTTCACCTCGGCCTGGGCTAATTACTCTGTCTTTAATGCGGAGGTCAGGGTCACCCTGTAAGGTCGAGACGAACATTACAGTGCGTTCCTCTGCCTGACCTGCACTCTGATAATAGAAATCGCCAAGGAATCGACGGTGCAGACTCATTTTAAAGCTAGGGGTGGGTGGGATTGGGGTGGAGGGAGAAGGGTCTTGGTAAACCTCAAATCGTTTTTGGTTTTCACACAGGGATCTAAATACAGTATGTAAAGCTTTTAATAGAAGGAGCAGAAACGTGAATTTGAATCTGCATTGACTAAAAATTGGTTGGGGGAATGGAACTGCAGGGGGAGGGTGGGTGGGTTTGCAGTGGAGAGGGTACTTTGTTTATCTCCAGTTCTCTTTTCTTACTAATTTCTTTTCACTTATGGCTCTTGTAGGAGTGTAACAATGTGTATTTGAATCTGTGTTCAGGAATCTGGGACCATGAAGGTGGACCAGCCTCCTACACCAGCTGGATTGACACTGATTATTGCTGGTTCAGAACGGGCGATCCAATTTCAACACAGATCCGTGCTGTGCTGTTGCCAGAAAGAGAGGAAAAAGTAAATAATAAGACAAGGCCCTGTCTCTTGTTAGGTTTTTAGGGAACATCTGAGTTGAGAGCGCATCTTTTTCCGAACAGGAAAAACACAGCAAAGCTTCGCTCGCAGCTCTGCGGTGTGTACCCCCTGACTATACCTCTTTTGCTGAGGCTCTAATGACTTCGATTGTAGGAGGATTAATGGAATAAGCGCAGATATTGCTGCCCTGGAGATCTGCCATTTTCTTGCCAGCCCATTGTTTTTAAACCCTCCCCCTGCACTTTGGGTGGCCTGCATCAAAGGCTTTATCCAAAAACAAATAATAAGCACCTCACAATGAGACAGCTCGTCCTAATGCGCTACCACACCACGTCTAAATTGCAAGCGCTAAACGTCGCCGCGGCACGACAACGCCGGAGTTGCGAACAGCGGAGCGGGCGGCCCCGCTGCTGTTTACTACCTACGTTCAGAGGTCACTCATCCCATAACGTGTCTGGAACACTGATTCCTGTGCGGATCCTTGCAAAACTCACAAGCGTGAGGTTTGCTTTCGGGTTGAAAGAAACGCAGAAATAACAACATGTAAATACAGTACAGTACAAACAAACAAAAGTTAGTGCCACCTTATATTTGGTTACACCTACACCTGGGCAGTTATATTGTACCTACTTTGAAAAAAGAGATCACTGCTCTCTTACTGCAATGAAGGCTGTATACAGTGGGAGATACCTGGGATCTTAATTACACAATGTGAAATGATGATAGCCCTGTTAGGTGTTAATTATCTTTAATTAATAAGTACATGTTTATATATTATGTGAAAGCACTGGTATTTGTTTTCTTGTATTGCATATTTACATAATGGTAATTAATGACAGGTCTTGTATAACATGTGCAATTAAGAATACTGCTAACTGGGGCTCCAGGTGGCTCGCGGGTCGAGACGTTCACCTGGGAGCGCTGCAACTGGGTGCTCAAATCCCAGCTGTAGCATTAAGAATCATGGGCGGCGGTCCACATTTGGTGGGACCCAACAATTAGCCCAGTCTTGCTAGGGACGATAGAGGGCTAAGCTGGTTAAGTTCATCGATCCCATCGCTCTCTAGCAACCACCTAGCGGCTAAGCTGGGAGCTTTTAGCAGCATGGACGGCTGCTGCACTGAGTCAAACATTTTTGTCGTAGTTGGGGAAAAAAGAAAGATCTAGAAACATGGAATGCTTGTTCTGCTGTAATTTCTTACTGTAATAACCTCTTGTTACCAAAGTAGTTACAATATAACTACATAGGTATAGGCTACATGTCGTTTGATCAGCTGACATAGAGAAAAACGGTCAGACAGACAGGTGGAGAGGATTTACCTGTATTCACCAAAAGTCTCATCATTCATGCCCTGTGACTCCAGGTCCGGATGGAGGTCTTCCTTCTCTTTCACTGCACATCAGAAAGACATGCAGGTGCATTAGGACAGTAAATCTCCACTTTACATGCAAGAATTAAACAGAAGCAACACTGTTGAGTTATCGGTGAGTAACTTATAGGTGGGGTGCATTGTCCACAGGTACAGCAGCAGTGTTACCAGCTGGGAATCAAACCTGCAGCATGTGAGATACACGCCCTGCTCCCTTATCATTACACTTCACTGCTGCCCCAGTTTACCATGTTATGTTTCAAATTCAGCAGATTTGAACATAATAGGCAAACAAATGCAGCAAGGAAAACAAAATATATCAATTTTATATTTAAAAGAGTTCCGGATGTATTTGTCATCGGTCTTCTAATGATGTTATTGCAGATTGTATTCATTAAGAGCGTAGAGACATGATCTTAACACTGACATTTTGTTTTGTCTTTCGTGATTGGATGAACTTTTCCTCAACACACATAGTTTGTTTGAGGGCTTTTTAATTGCCAGCTACCCACTGTAACTAATTTAATGACTCAGGTATCACATTCAATTATTTCAAAGAGCATTTGTACAAACAGTGTTGGGGGAAAAAGAATGGAAGTGCTTCCAGATCAGAAAGGAAGGAAGGATTTTATTAAAACTCAGGACTGATAAGTTCAAGGAAATTCAGTGGTAATGAAATATTCAGCATGGTGTGTCAATAGCACTTGCATTTGTGAGACGATGCTTTGTTCAGCTGAGTTCTAATGTCTGGGGGGGCGGGGGTTTTGGGGGGTTGGCGTGGGGTGGGGGGTATGGGGAGATGGGGGGAGGAAAAGCTGGAGGCGTCTCCAGGTGAAGGCAGAGGAACAGAGCTGTGTGATCTAGGCCTGTCTGTTTGACATGCCAGGAAATAATCTTTGTGGGAGGAACACAGGGACACGCAACTCTAGAATAAGAAGCTAGCTTACAGTGGAACAAATTGTGAGGCTCCACAGCCTCCCGATGGAGCGAGACGCTATTAATCACCATGGTGCTCGGTGAGGGAATCAACAGCAAAAAATGGGCATATTTCGTGTGGAGACTGCTAAAATTCTGTATATCATTCTACTTGTAATTTAAAGGCGATGTAAATCATTTTAAATAGGTCTGTGTGTGTGTGTATGTGTGTGTGTGTGTGTGTGTGTGTGTGTGTGTGTGTGTGCATGAGTGGGAGTAAATAAATATTTAATATGTTTATTTATTCAAAACAACAGTGCAAAATCAATTGGTGTTGAAATTGTTAAAAAAATCAACCTCTGTCACCTAAAAGGAGTAAGTTGGAAATATCAGACAAGAAGAGAAACTAATAAAATGAGATTTGTCATATTAATGAATTTATATGGGTAATTTTTTTCCAGGCTATTCAGAGAGATAAAGGCCTGCTTTCAGTCTGGATTTGGGCGATAGCAGTGCTGACACTAGAGACAGATGCCTTCAGTAAAGTCTGAACTCAAGGAAATGCCAAAAACAAAGCGGGGTCGTACACAGCAGCAGAGGACTGTCAGGGTCTGCAAGAGGCCGACCCACTAATTACACAACATACCCGAATACTTCCCCCCTTTGTTTCTGTTGACGAAGCAGGCGATCAACGCGATGAGCGTGAGGAGAGCCACCGCGCACATCAAACCGATGAACCACCCTTGGGTGGATATCCCGCCGTGCATGGAGGCCAGACCTGCAGAGGGGGGAAAACTCTTTTATGACACTCACCATCATAAACATAAACATAACCATAAACACAAACACACCACAGGACTATCTCACCTGACAAACACACTCACATGTATAAATGTACAAATAATGAATGTTAACGGTTGGTGCTGGATTGGAGGGGTGTTATTTTTCACTGTGATGGTAACACTCAGTAATGGTAGCACTATTTAATAATCAGATACTACATTCTATAGTTAATGAGGGAGCTGCGGATATAAGAAGCCTTTCAAGATGACAGTAAAGAGCAAAAACGATGCTGTGACAGTTTGCCCCGGCGGTGTATGCAATCAGAGCAATTATGTCATTACAATAAAAGTCTTATATGAGTGTGTAACTGAATTTATTGAATGAACCACGGCAGTACGATTATCATAATTGAAAAAATTGAAATCATAGTGTCCACTGATTTACAGAACGCTCAAATGTAAATAGCAGATATTATGGGAATGCATGTCTAATAACGGTGAATGCTGGTGTGCTTTTAATTCAGGAACGTGTCACAAATGGTGTAATTACATAGTGTTTACACATGATATGTAGACACACAAGAAGCAAGGCCCCTGCACTGTAAAGCTACCAAAGAAGTTCAATTTAATTGAAAACACTTAAAATTCTAGTTTTCTCTGCATATGTGACATGGGGTGACATGGGCTCTGAACGACTGTCACACCTTTCACAATCTAGTTTATACTCAAATGTTGCCTGCACGGGTTTTTTTAATGCTAGTATTGTTGATAAAATGTCTTCATATGAAAGAGTTGTCTTTTTTTTCTTCTTTTTTTCTCTGTTTTTCAAGCACCCTTCACTTCTCACCTGTCCCCCTGGTCTTGATAACATCTTCAAAAATACTAGTATTATCAACCCAGTTCTTAGTCATGAGCCGCACTGTGTACACAGTCCCGGGTTCGAGCCCCTCAATGATGTGGAAACTCTTAGATGTGTTTACTGCTTCTGAAATCTTCCAGTTACCTTTACCTACAGAAGGTGCACAATCAGGGAATGTTAGTATTTTTGCCAGCATATTTAAGAAATAAGAATGTCAAGGATTAGCAAAATGCCACTACATCAACAGAGATGCGAATCAAGCAAACTACTTTGGAAATGCCTCTACACTTAACATTAAAGTTTTCTCTTTTTTTTCTTTTAGAGCGTGGAAATTTCATATCTTAGCCAATACTCTATGCAACAAAACTGTCCCACTATACAGCATAACAAATAAGAGGATGCTAGTGTACGACCAAATGTAAAGAAGTGAGATTAGCTTACGGTTGTTCATATACGCAACATAAAACTCTGACTCCTTTTGCTCGTTCCCGGGAATCCAGCTGATTTTTGCAAAGTTGTCACTAACAGAGGAGCTAACATTGAACAGGATCGGAACTGATGGGACAGATGAGAAAGAAGAGAGAAGGGGCAGAGAGGGTTAGTGAAAAGGAGGTATAAACCACACCAACAGAAACGGAGTTCCTTCCAATAGGAACTCTTAATCAGGAAAGTGAGGCTCCGTTGGCTACAGGCCAGATTCTCCAGAACAGACATTGGTAACAGATGCAAGATCGGCACACAAAAAAGGCCACCTTTCGCAGGTGAGCCTGTGCTTGGATGTGACATCCCTCCAGTTAGTCTACGAATGTAGTTAGGGTCAGCGATGTCACACCCATACACAATGTGGCCCCACAAAACAAGGCTGTTATTATTTTGTTCATATTTGCATTTCTGTAGCCAGATCTTTCACTGCATTTCTTACCTTATTGCGGCGTCAACATGTTAGTATGCTGATGCATGCCTGTGCTGAATAGCAATGATTATGGATGATGCTTTATAATATGGGAATATGCATGCATGAATTTTGTATGTTTTCGCATTAGCTTAAACCAACATGGAATGAATGAAGCGAAAACAAAAGTGTCTAAAGAAAAAGGGAAGCGTGATGACTGAAAAGCCAAGCTCCTCAGTAATGTTTTGGTTGTTGATTAATGAAAAATAAATAAGCTAATTATATGGACTTATTAGCCTGCAGGCCACTAGGCCACTATAGATCGAAACTTTTTAATCACCCAAGAGTTTGCTTGAGGCTAACATGTATTTGATTTTTTTTTACCGTGAGTCATACACTGTACATCTTTGGACGATTTGTCCTCCCCAGTTGGGTGGGGTGGGCACATATCTTTCCTTACAGCCGCCGTAACGAGAACGAGGATATACAGCTGACACGCCGCACGCTGTGCGAGACGCGGTGGTGTGTCATCGTAACCATGACGATTAGATTCACTGTTAGTGGATAGGGGAGTAGTGGAGATTGTCGAACCTGGGGCCCTGGCGTGGGGGGATGGGGGGGTGCTCGGTCTAAAAATATCTGTTGGCTGGCGCATTTGTCATTCTCCTGCCCAGGCTGGTATTAAATCCCGCAGAAAGCATCTGCAGCCATAGTATGAGCGCGGGCACCGTGACACGCGCTGAAGGATGGCTCTCCCATGTCAGGGAATTTCACTAATAGGGGCACTGAGAGCGCTGAAATATTCTGATCTACAGCCTTCAACAGCACCTACTTATCCACTTACATCAGACTCCACCTACCACCCCCAGCCCCCCGGCCACCCTTACTGTCAGCGATCACGCCCACAGAGAGAGAAAAGAGAAGAGAGTGAGGGAGAGAGAGAGAGAGAGAGAAAGAGAGAGAGAGCACCCCATCTCAAATCGGCACGTCTCAGCCGAGCAGGCAGACGCTCCCCCGGCCCCTCTCTCCCTCCTCTTATTTATTCACTTGATTGCGAGGCGGAATTGTTGTGCGACCCTCCCGGGCCCCCGGGTCAGTAAGCTGGCCTGCAGAGGGCCGCCAGAGAATCACGCATATCTGCACTGCGTGAGTTACAACAGCGCTTCCCCTGACCTGTCATGAGCTTATTACATTTTCAGTTTAACGATGACACCCAGAGGCAAAAAAACAACCCCAAAAATCATACACACCCGTCCTTCAGAAGCAAAATCTCAGATTGAACCTCCTGCTAATGCATGCATTTTTTAAAATCCCAACAAAGGTATTATATACGTATACATTTTTAATGGTTTTATGATACATTTTTGCCTACTTCGTCTAAATGTTGCACTGCAGCATTGACACAGACAATTTTACCCTCTACCCTCATGTCAGTGTGTGTGGCTGAATATGTAATATGCTTATATGTGACATATGCAGGCCTGTGTGTCTATCTGCCTGCCTGATTGTCAAGATTCAATATAAACATGTGGTCTATTTAGCTTTGAATCTTCACACATAGAATTGTGTGTCTAGATACCCGTGAAACTAGTCTTAACAATATACCATCCATACCAAGGTCAAACACATTAAAATAATTACCATTCACCTGGGCAATACTGCCACTAGAGGGCGCTTGTATATCAAACAAAGAGTTAAAATGAGAGGCAAATGTCTGCAATCTCTTGCTGCAGGTGTACAAAAATCACATCTTGTTCTATAAATGAGTATTCTGACAGAGTGCAACACATAATGTGTGTGTACTGTAGATGTGGCTTTATACCTAAAGACGAAAGGGTGGCATTGGCCACAGGGGATATGGCAGTGCTTGGAGAGGAGAATGAGGACTGCCCTGGAAAGAAAGAAAGAACTTGAGATTATGTGATTTCAGATAGGAGCGAAGGGTGCAGGGTTTTGGTAATCTAAGCGGCTAAGCACAAGGAGACGTCAGCGTGAGCTAGTTCTCACTAACACAGGATGTTAATATTCTACCACACATCACCAAATGAGAAGCAAAGCCTATCCGAGGGAAAAGTTAAAAATGCATGTATAATGAATGGCAAACATAAGCCTGCTCTGTCTCTCTGGCAGGATGGACCACTTAAATGAAGGCTGGCTAAAGACGGAAGGAAGCACTCCTTCCAAAAAACATATTTATAGCGTTTTCTTAAGTGTGATTATGCATTATTCAGATCCGCATTAGAAGGCATTAAAAGAATGCCTCGATTTGCACTGCGTAACGCAACAGAGGAGCAGTTAATGATTGTAAGATGATTGTCTGTCTGACAGACTTCCTAAATATCACACTGAATGCTAAATTTAATCCCTTACATCTCTATCCGTGCATGTGTCTGCCGCTGTATATGAGAAATCAATAATTTCAGTAATGAAGGGCAATGAATATAAGGGTGTTAATCACACCGGTCTGTCTAACGATATTGCGGCACGACCAGAAATGCAT
The DNA here is from genome assembly GCA_022829145.1 of Albula goreensis. NCBI lineage: Eukaryota > Metazoa > Chordata > Actinopteri > Albuliformes > Albulidae > Albula > Albula goreensis. The sequence continues at coordinate 27,289,467 of CM040754.1, read as the reverse complement.
CAACACGACCCGTGATATCTGTGTTAAGATTCATTTAAGTTTGCTCCAAGTAAGTTGAGATTGGGGATTTTAACACAGTGGGTATTCATGTCGGATAATGAATTGGGGCGATGAGGTTATTGTCGCTGAGGGCAAGGACACGCTGCGCCAGACAAGGGCAGCTGTATGCCCATGGAGCGAATCAATGCGGGTCATTGTAACAGAACTGAATGTTTTATTTGTGTAAATATTTATCTGCCCATGAGCACAATGTTAAAAAAAGAATATGTGTACATATATATATAAGAAGGTGACCTGGGTTATTGAGCGACATGCTTATATTCTGTTATGTTCTTAAGAGGCAATGGTTGTACATCAGTGATGTTCAAAAGACATAAATACTGCTGCTAGCTCATCCCTACAATGACTGCTGCTACATCACCACCAACGACTACCAGAACTACTACAACTACGATCACAGCAGTTGTGGTGGTCGTGGGAGGAGCCGGAGGAGCGGTAATGTCAGTCTGAGGCATTAAAAATCTACATTTGGCCTTTTCATTTCCCAAGAGGATTGAGTGTGTTTTCCGCTAGCTGAACTCTTTCCTCCCTGAGCCATTAGCAAGTCGCTGATCTCTCCAGCAGAACAGAGTGCAACTTTACCGCAGCCCAGCCCGGCGCTGACTTCTACCGAAAAAACATCTAAAAGGAGTCTCTCTTAAGTTCACTTCCCAAAGTCACTAAATGCTCCTGAGGATATTGTTTCAGAAATAATATGCATAAGTCATGCCGTGCGAATGTGTCTACGGGGCACTACAAAGCACGCGGAATCCGATTTGAAACAGAAGGCCGGTTTCCATAAACATTTGTCCTTAGCTTTGACTTACAAATAAAAGCAACCGTTCCTTTTTTTCTCCCCTATGCTTTTAACAAACAGTTTGGAGAGTTACGCCATCATCAATAGGAATCATACTTACACAAAAAAAGGATTACAGATTAAAACTTGTTTGTAAAGTTAATCTCAAGGACAAAAGTAGACTGAATCCAGATTTCATTGCTGCTTCTAAGGAATCCATCTAGATTCACTAGGACTAAACATTAAGACAAACCTCTGTCAGCACATACTGAAACTCTTGTTCAACATATACATGCATTTATAGCTGTGGAACATTAAACATCCAAAAAAACATTGAGAAACATTACTAATAAACTAAAAATCTAATCCAGAAAGAAACTGTATCACACAGATATCTTTCTGGGTACTAGAACTACAGCTAGGGTACTACAAATGATTTAAACAGAGACTAGCTATTCTATTTTTAATAGACTGTATTGTGACATAATTATTCCAACAGGCATATTTAAAGCTCAAAGATTGTTTGAACAGCGCAATGGTTATAATAAAATGGTGCAAACATTATCTCACATGTAATTTAAGAAAATTTAGTAAAATACTTGAATTGTGGGTTTGATTTTTTTATATACTTTCTAAATGCCTGAGGAGATAATTAGTGAAATATGGTTAGCACATGTTAGAAAATGAGACTCTTTCATTCTACTTCCACAATAAGAGGAAATCTACATACTGAGGTCGACAGCGGGTGCCGCAGCTGTAGATGAAGAAACGTCTTCAGAAAGAGAGAAAATCAGACATCATGCATCACCAAGGAGACAGTCAAGGGGGTGGAGTTAAGCACAACCCCCCAATTCTTTAGCCAGAATGACATTTTGCTTTTCGAGCCACACTGAACACAGACACAACCATCAAGGGCAGCTATCTCAGAGGGTGAAAGCACAGAACATGCAGGATAACGTCTGAGTAGCTCATACATCACGGAGTGACAGAGCACTGCCACTGCCGAGATTCGATACGAATGGGGTAGTATGTGAAATCAAGTTCAGAAGATCATATAGCAATATGGCATTTGCAGGCATGGGCAATGCAATCTGTTGTCGGAAGCAATACATTTCTACGTAGCTGAAGACATCGCTGCCTTTGTGTCTTGAGGGAAGATCTTACTTCATGTACAAAAAAGTATGTTTTAAAACGTTTCCCCACATTTGATACCTTCAAAAAGCAGCCCCTATGTTAATTTTATTTTTATTACTTATTGATATTTATCTAAAGAGAAATCACAATTTGTGGTTTCCATGACCAAAGGCATTTTTCCCCCCAACCGATTGCTTTGTGGCCGGTTTTCACTTTCAAATCAATAAGCACTTGTTCTTTCATGACAATGATAAATGAAGCCCGGTTGCACATCCTTGCGATATTTCTTGCCCATAAAGCAGTGGTTGAATGGGAATATGAGATGTCTGGCAGTATGGGATCCTTCAGGCACTTTCTCACCTCCTTCATAACACTGTAAAACCCAGTTTATTCAAACGGTTTTGAGGAAACCGGTTGTCTTTTCACTTAATCAGTTCCCGTTATGAGTGGTCGTGAACACCACTCTCTAACTTCAAGTGATGGCTCGAGACAAACGATTTCTCCACACCATTTGAGTAAAGTGAACCATTTGGGTTTAGCGGTGCACCCCAGGTCCCGAAGGTCACCATCTTCCATGTTACTTACGGGCTTCTGGGATGGTGGTCCCCTCTTCGCTGATGGGGAGTCCACAGCCCACCCTAGTGCAGGACCTCAGGTAGAACTTGTAACGGCTGAGGGCTTCCAGATCCGGCAGCACCCACGTGGTGGTGTCGGGACTGGAGATGTTCACCGTCTGCATCTCTCCCACCTCCTCAGTGTCGTTAACTGAACATCGAACACATGGATTATGAATATACATTTCCTACACCCTTAATCACAGCATAGTGGAAAATTATTTAGCCACATTAAGTGCAGGGCTAGCACCCTCATTGCAGCAAAGTCAATGCAAAGGTATGACAGTGATTAGCACAGAGAGGATAAAACAGGTAAGATGGTTCACACATTCTGTAGCTTCGCTGGCTATGTTCCCCAGTGATGAAGCTAGCATTCAGCATTTAAAGTTAGGCTTATGCAAAAAGCTGTAGGATATTAACTTTGCAAGCCCTTTCTGTAATGTTCTTAACAGCTGTGCGGCCACGTTCAATTCCTCCGGTGCCACGGATGCCACACTGACAGCTGCCTACATTATCTTCAGTATTTCACACATGACATCCTTCAAGGGGACTTCAAAAAACCCACTTCAAACGGTGCACCATGATTGGACGAAGGCAAATGCCTTATCAGCTGGAATGTAGCGTGACACCCCTCCTCTGCGCACAGCACCGCCATCGCAGACAATTAGCGGAGATCACGCATGACGTCATTAGCTGCGCTCGTCAACGTTATTGCTGGGAACACATCCGAGGAGCGGGTCGTGATGAGCTAATGTATAATTAGGACTGAGGTCAAAACGAGCTGCTCCCTAGCAGTCTCAGTGACAGGATGGGGGCCTGTGACAGAGATCTCAGCTAGCTGTCATTCTGCCTCCTCTGAGTCGTTCCTGCTGGGACTAGATCAAGACACCCAGTGTGCTGAGAGCTCGCCGCATGGTCTTGGCGCAGTGTTTTCTCTGTGCTGCACAGCCCTCCCCAGAGAGCCGTGAGACGCTAGCACCAGCTATCATTAGTGACACACTGCTGCGGGCAGGCTGCTGCTCTCTCACTCTGTGTTTTATTTCGTTGGAGGGCCCCATGACCTCGGGGTCAAAAGCGTGGCGCTCTGGCCATTAATTCACTCTGTTGGGGCCATTACGGTACACGTTGCGTCTGGTTTTCTGGACCGCAGAACGACGGCTGCCGTCTCAAAGCCGCTGATCTGCGCATTCAGCAGCCCAGCGATCTGCAGCATGTAGCAGCAGAAGTGAAACAGCCCATCTGTACGAGGGCTTTGCTGACAACAGGCCTGGGGGCAGAGATTCTGTGAATGATGAAGACAGGGACAGCTTCCGTATAATCACACAGAGCGGCATGAAGAGGGGCTTTGCCTGGGGTGGGTTGGCATCTGTGTGTGTGTTTCAGTGTGTGTGTGTGTGTGTGTGTGTGTGTGCGCACGTACTTAGCTGGTACTGCAGCTGATAACCGGTGTGGACGCCGTTAGCTTCTCTCGGGGTGCCCAGACCAGTGTGATGGAATTCTTCTGGGCGTTGGTTGCACTCAGGAAAGGGATTTTGTCGGGAACTGTCAAAAAGAAAGGAAGCGTGAAAAGCCGTTACATCAGTCACTACATGCAAAGGTCAGTCATGTCATTTAATTCGATAGTTTGTTTGTGGGAGCATGACTCCAGTTAATCTACACAGATATTAAACAAATGAACTGAATGTATAATAACTGTGTGATACTGACAGAGAACAGTAGAATTACATCAATAAATGCACTAAAACCATAACCCAGTTTGTCCCTCCGCCTTCCCTGAGAACATGCTGACTGAACTAGTTTGCTGCTGATCCTACACTAGGTCAGTAGTACATGAGTGTACGACAGCGATTGATTCTACATGGTCACAGTTATGCTTCCACAAAAATAAACTGGGAGGAAAAAATAAAAGTTTTCATCTTGCCTGAAAGAAAAAAAACTGCACAGCAAACAGACATAGACTGCTTGCAAAATGCCCTTAAGCTTCTGAGGTTTAATCTTCTGCCACACCAGCAGTCTAAAATGCATGGAGCCAGCGAAAGGCCGTGCATAATTGAGATTAAATAATAAAGTGAGCTAACCATCAACACACATTGGCTTGGTCACAGCTCAATCCATTTCCATTTTTTAGCACTGGGGCTAACATAAGTTTGATAAAGTTACATAGCCTATATCATGATTAGCTTCAGATAGCTCTGCCAGTGACTGCGGCAGTCAAACTTGGTATTCATCCAGATTTTACAGGCTGTGCGTTCTTGTTTAGCATGTTTGGGCCAAAATTTCGGCGATTTAAACACAGTGAAAGGGAGACTAAATATGACAATAAGCCTTGTTAAATAACAGAAAGTGGCAGATCACGGTCCTGTGATAATATTATAACAAAAATCTTACCTATTAAACCTCATTTTAAATTGTGCCATTATCCTTTTTGTTCTCTCTGCAATAGCTGCGTAGCATCTTAATGTACTGTGTTTGTAATTATTTCATTTTTTTCCCCACATCTATTGTTTTATCCTCTGTATTCTTGTGGTATCTATTTTCCTTTGGCTGGAAGCAAATTGCTCCATGGGGAGAATAAAGATATATTGCACTGCACTGGCTGTCTGTGTTGCCCTTTGGTAGTCCCATTCTCTCACCCCCCTCTGGAGTCTTGAAGGTGACAGCATGGCTGCCGGGGCCAGCGCCTCTTCCGTTGAAGGCCATGACAGTCAGACTGTACTCGGAGAAGGGTTTCAGCCCAGGGACCATTCCGTGATTCCTGTCCCCTGGGAACGTCAGAGACTGTTTCTCTCCATGGACCTTCTCCTGATCCAGCAGGCTGCGGAGCCTCCACCAGTTTACCTGAAACGAGTGAGAGGGAGACGGGCGCGATCAGACGCCGGAGGCTCGCCGCAGCACATGGAACACCCTCATAAGTTTGATGTCATGTTTCATCAAGGTAATAACGCTGCGATTCCAATCACACGGACTGGGTTTGCAGCGGTAGTCCTGTGCTTGTCTCTAGCAGTCTGCTTCTAGAGGCAAGCACAGGAAAGTTGCGTCAGCTCCAAATTATACGATACAATGCATTGAATTATTGCTTTATAAGGTATATGTATTTCAATAAATACAATATGAAATAAATACCGATTGTCTTAAAAATGTTAAAACAGAATTACACTGACACAGTCCAGGCTCGCATGATGACAAAGAGAAGGACGCAATGACATTCAAAAATCAAATAATATGATACACAAATACGGGAACATTGATCAAATGCGATGGCACAGTCAAAATACATAAATCCTCGGACAACAAAACAGAAACAAGCACACAGAACACAAACAGAAAGCAAGCACACAGGCTGAAAGCAAGCGCAGATGGCAAACGGAAAACAAATTCACAGACAACAAACAGACAGCAAAGCCACAGAAAAGATAATACAAAGCAAGCACACGGACGACAGCAGAGAGCAAGTGCGCAGAGACCAAAACCAGAAGCAAGTGTAGCAAGCACTTCTGTGAGTTGGATAAGTCTGCCTAATGTGAATGTTAATGTAGAGGCCATGGAAGTATGCAGATGACAACAAGAAAGCAAGGGCACAGAGAAGGAAAAAGAACGCAAGTTCGAAGACGACAAACAGAAAGATAAATGAGGAAGAAGGGGAGGGGGGTCAGAGGCGTGCAGGAAGCTCAGAGGAGATCAAGGACGGGCTCGCGGAGGAGGCGCTGTTGCGGGCCGAGGCGCTGCGTTACCCTGTATCCGCCGAGGTGCCCGTGCAGCTTGTCCTTGTGCACCCGCGTCCAGCTGACCTTGATCAACGTGTTGTTCTCCACCTCCACGGCTACATCACCTGGGGCTGCACTGGGGACTGTGGGAGCAAACGCACCAATCACCAACCAATCAGGCCTGGAGATTCAACCGCTCCCTATGCAAAGGCCTAATTAGCCCAATAAGTAAAAGGTCATTTGGGTGCAGCGCTCTATATCTGCGCACTTAAACAAATACGCTAAATTCTGCTGCATTTCAATCACAGAAACCAACAGTGGATGCTCTAAGTTGTCCTACAATGGTTTAGATATATCCTATTTGCCCCTATTGCATATCTTGCTTCTCTGTACGTATGCGAGTTACAGAACGACTGAGACCTTCGTAATTCAGCGTTAAAGCAGAACTATATCGGATCTACACAGAGGACACGAGAGGCACAGAGGTAACAAACACACTCCTATAGCAGAGGGAGATTAAACAATGCACTTAACAATCTAGCTCTGTCAGAGGAGAGGAAGGAAACACTATCTATTGGAAACACTCCTATGAGAGAAGGGGGAAAAAGGCAATAACCTGAGATAACGCCTTGCGGGCAGCTCCAAAAGAAAACTGCGAGCAGAACACGGTTTAGAAAGTGAGAATTACAGCCCAATTCAGAAGCGGTTCAAGGTAATCTATGATTGATCTAAATTCTACCCAAATGAGGGAAGTCTGCTTCTGTGAACTTGGGGAGTTCCAGTGTGTCAGATAAGCTCATGAAAGCTGGACTAGTCCATATAATGTGGCCTTAGAAAATGGCGAGTATTTCTCCTCAGCTTTTGGTCAGGTTTAGGATTAGAGCCACTAAAGTGTGTGTGCGTGCTGCTGTTTTCCATTTATGCAGGGATAAAAGTGAAGTGAGTATTGACAGCCATGAGTGTTAAACTGTCAATGCCACCTGCCACTTTTTCCCGTTTTATATAGCTGGTGGGATTGTATTTGCAATATATTTCATTCACAGTGATCTCCGCTGCAACTGACAAGTGAGCTGAAAGAAGTACAGAAACAACACCCAAAATGAGAGCAGATTGTGAATAACTTTAGTAAGTAATGGTGAGATTACTTGGCTCATTGCATTCGGTTTTCTTTTAAATGGCTTGCCAAAGGGAAGCAAACCATTGAATGTGAATTAAAATGTGTGTGTGTGTTTGTATGTGTGTGTGTGTTTCTGTACTTTCCTTGTTCTCATACTTTCTTCAACTCTTCAGACATCAAAACTAGAAAGTGAGAGTACGACTGAACATGAAGCAATAGTGAGAATGCTTTCACCTGTCCCTGCATAGGTAGCCCTCAGGTTAACCACGCTAACGGCTCTACGGAATCTAACGATACTCACAGTCCTCCCCAGAGTAGCCGGTGACCACTCTGGGCTCCGGCCCCCAGCCGTGATGGTTGTGGGACTGGATCTTGATCTCGTAGGGGACGAACGTGGGCGTGTTCTTCACCACGAAGGAGTGCCGTTTCACCACCTGCTCCTCCCAGTCCTCATCCACACCCTGGAGCCTGTAGCTCACCTTGTACTCCAGACCAGGGCCATTGTGTTCAATGGGCAACAGCGGCTAAAGAACGGGAGACACAAAAAAGACAATAAGCAACCATAAAATCATGAAATAGTTCCATACAATACACTCAGATTCAGCCTGTTTTGATCCCTCATTTAAAATTTGATTTGAAGAAGCAGAAAATTTGGTGATTTTTGATGTTTTCCTTCATTAGATGCCAAAAAAGATAATAAATTTAACATCATTAAAACCTATATGTTATCATTTTTTTAAGCATGAAAACATAAGAATAATAAAAGAATAATTTCAGCAAAAATGAAAAGAAACCCATTAATTTCATATGAGCTCAGAGGGCCAACTGTTACATTATGGAGCACTTAAGTCTGAATAAGAATGGAGTGATCAGACATTCTTGCGACAGAGATCCTGCTTACAATGAAAGACAATTATCCACAAAAGCAAAACATTATAACTGAGAGACCTAGCAAAGCCTACTGCCCTATTGCCCTCCAAAAACTCAAAGGGAGAGAGATGATAATTGGTCTGGTTTTACAATAGTGTGGCACTGAATCCATGTGAATCTCACTTTCCTCACGCCTGTCATTTCTCATGTTATTCAAGACATTACAATGAATGCTTTTAAAAGGAACTCCACTTCCAAGACAGATGAATTCAAGAATGGCTTCATAAAATTCAAATGAATTATAAAAAGGACAAGAGTATGGGTTTCAGTATATTGACGGTTTCCATTTGAAATTGCAGAGATGAACAATGACTACTTCAGAATGTTTTCACACTGAAGACACAATTAAAGGCTGTACCATGTCTTTTTCCATTAGAGGCAGAATTCCTCTGAGTTGTGAGCTTCACTGCGTAATTTAGGCAGCCATAAAGTCAGATTGAAAGACCATGCCATGTTTCTTACCTCCCAGATAATATCCATTTCATGGGGCAAATGACCTTCAATTTTTATGTTTTCAGGGTTCTTGTCTGGAGCTATAAAAGTAAAGAAATATGGATTTTGTTAGGAGAGGAACTGTTTGTGAAAAACTGGCCTGTGATTTGTGCACAGTGTAGAGAATGACCTCAATGGTCCTTACAGGTATCGATTTTAAAGTTCAATGCGCATCACACCAGTCTGTGCAGAAAAAGGTACCCATTCATCGATGCATCCATTCACTCATTCATTTCACATACACCTTTAATTCATGTTGGTAAACAGAGCATCATAACTTATACCACAACCACTTATAATTTAAACCAACCAATAAACAGGTAAGATGTAGCTTGTACCCAGTTACTATAGGAGACGTGGATCTATCAGATTAAAAGCACAAATGTTCTCCTACAGTGATGCTGACGGTTTAACATTAGGGGGCGGGGTGAGCTAGTGCGGACGAACCCGAGGGAGGTGTTCTGTAGCGCCCTGACGGCTTGCTGGGGGGTCCCCTCCCGATGTCGTTGATGGCGACCACGCGGAACTGGTAGTCGACGTGGCCGTGCAGCTTGAGGACGGCGGAGGCGTGGTTTCCAGGAACCCTCATCATCTCCTTCCACCGGCCCGGTTCCCACTGGCTCTCCTCGTATTCGATGACGAACTCTGCTCAGACGAAAAGCCACAGATCAATGTCCCCATACCCTATCACCTCATAATGTCCCCTTATTTTATTTTCGGCCCTTTGGGCCCTATAGGCGGTCAGGCCTTCTGCAGGGTGAACATGAAACCAGTAAAACACCTTAGAGCACCTCTGCATCTGTTCTGTGCTTTCTTTATGTGCTGTGTTTTATGTGCCTGCCACTACACAAGAAATTAAAAAAAACCATAATAAATTAACATTGATTTTTACAAAACAGCATGCATATTAAAGCTGTTGAAGGAGGATAAACAGCTTCTAACTGACCTGTTTAAATGACATATATGGAAACATTATCATTTAGTTTTAAACCTGAAGGGCGTCAAATGTAAATGAAATTGTCTCGGCATTGTAAGTGCACAGCAGGCCTATAATACCTTTCAGAAATGTACCATTCCCCAGAGGAAGGCCAATACACCAGCAAGCCAATATCTGTCTTCTCTGATTCATCCAGCCACTAGCATTCACAACTGTTCACATCGTAGATATGACAGTAATCACATGCTACAAAGCATCTGCAGAAATACCACTTCAGTTATATTCATTTCACAAGCCTGCAGGCACCTGGATTGCCAGGAGAGGGCACTACAGAGCAATGAAACTGAATACTGTAATTAGCTTAGCCCTTCTTTTTCCCTTGAGAGGCTGAGTAAATTGTTGCCTCACCAATTTTGACTTCCAGCCACATGTATATTGTGTAATATCTGAAAACCACACCGTCTGTATATGTGTGCACATGCATTTGGATATGTGCTGCAATTTTGCTTAAAATACTGTTTTTAAAGACATTTCTGTTCCACATTGGGGTTGGCCTCATATTACAGCGCTGTAGGTCTTCTACGGTGTTTGCACTCAGGCAAAGAAAGGGCAGCAGCTTCGTTACCATTTATGGGGCTGTTGTGGTCCTCCCCGGGGACCCATTTCAGCTTCGCAGTCTTGTTCTTGCGTTCGGACAGCACCACATCCTCTGGAGCGTCGGGAACGTCTGATGCAACACCACAACAACGCGTTAGGAGTGCGACACCTCTAATGCGTGTGAAAGCCAAACCCACAACTGTGATAGAATGACTCCATCTCTGTGCCCCCGCTCCGCACTGTACCGGCAACACGCAACATCGTGAAGGGGAAAAATGCACAAAGGCCTAAGCCAAAAAAAACACAGCTTAAGCCTTCACAAGAAACGCTCAAAGAAAAATACTTGAGCAAAGCTCTGTGTTATGTGCTGCAGTGTAGTACTTTGCTGAAGTGTGCTGGTGCATTTGGTCCCCTGATATGTTGAATGGCTCTGTGTTCTGTAGATCCCTGGTGACTTGTACAGACAAACATACTATGTAGCATGTACTGTTTCATCTGTATACTTTGTGTGGGCTGGACAGTAAGAAATGGATGCATGATAAGAAAGTTAACGACAAGAAAGGGGAATTCATCCTCCAAGGCTTGTGTGTATAATACAATCCATCTGCTGCAGCTTTCGATGTCAAGGCTGGCCTTGCACATTCCAAGGGTCTTTGCATTTGCTATGAGTCCCGGTACGCTGTTCCATGCATTAGTAGGTAGTAGGAAACTTTAGTAGGAAACAGTGCTAGTATCAGTGTGGAATATTAACTCAATTTCGCCGATACCCACTTGTTCTGCCTATGGAACTGAACTCCAAATATAGTAAAGGACTATCGATTCCCTTTGAAACATCTTTTTTAATATGTGTTCTTGCACAAATCCCTGTTTGACTATTCAGGGATGGGTTATATAGATCACATATGAACGAGTCGCGTTGCAGTGTTATGTAGATCCCTGCTGGGAAGAACAGAGATGAGATCGGCTCTCTGTAATGTATTGGCTAGCGTACTGTGGATGAGATATGCTAAACCCTGCTGCATGACTCTGCGCTGCAGCACGGATCACCGTAAATGTGGCGTCAGTGTGTCGTACGCGTGCCACTCACCCAACACGACGAGCGAAGCCGACGCCGTGTCCTCATCCAGCGGCGTTACGGCCCAGCACGCGTACTCGCCCTGGTCCTCGTGGCTCACGTTGATGATCTGCAGAATGCCGTCCTCCACAAAGAACCTGTCCGTACAGAGACAAACGAGCGTGCTGACTTCCAAAAAAGGCCCAATCTCGGAGATCACGGGGGGAAAATTCCCGCTGGGATTCGACTCGGCTGCGCTGTGACGAATCGCACGCCTTACCCGGTGCTCTCGGTCTGGTTGAAGGCCAGCTCCTCCCCGTCCTTTTGCCAGAGGATTTGCAGGTCGCCCCTGAAGGACTTGTCATATTCGGCCTGGCAGGTGAACTGGGCGGTGGTCCCCCTCAGAATTCTCAGGTCCTGGGGTGGGTCCACGATTCGGGTGGGATCTGAGACAGAGAAGAACAACCAGCTATATTTTCCCATTTTTTCCCAGCCTGTACACAGCCAAACTGGTGAGCCCACTGCAGAAACCAGCTCCTGCTGACTCAGGAGGAAATAAGCATGCGATTCTGCCGACTCAAGTGATGACTGGTCCTCGTTTATTTTCACGTAGCGGGCTCACCACCAATCACACACTACCTATGCAGTCGGAGGATCACGCAGTTAGTGTATGTTCGATTTGTCCATCTGCAAGCACTGACCAGAAGGGGTCACCACACAATGAATAACTAAGGAGCCTTTAGTTGGCCTACACCCCTACCAGCACCAGCAAGGCCGGGCCAAGTGTTGCCTAGCTGCTGTGGACCTCCCGCCATGGCCGATAATAGGATTCAAACACCCAACTGTTTTTGGATTTTTTGCGTTTTATATTACCATCTATCAAGCTATGTAAATCAATTTCTGGCCTATTTTGCTGGCTTATATCACTACATATTGTGTATGAATAAAAACGCATGTTTATTTCTACCTTTTACATCCAGGGAAGCTGTGATGGCAGATTTGCCCTCCGTGTTGGTGGTGAAACAGGTGTACTGCCCCATGTCCTCCTTCTCAACATTGTGGATCTCCAGCGAGCCGTTCTCAAGGACAGTGAACCTCGGTCCCTCCACAGAGTTTGTGGTGTCATCCTTGGTCCTACAAGACATACACATAAACTTTAGAAGAACACTGCTTTAATTGACCCAAAACATAATGGACCATACAGTCACATAATAATTTTAAATGAAAGTGTGAGACTTAAAGCACTTGAGTAATTACACATGTAATTGATTGCATATTACACATACACAATGCATCAATATAGTGAACAAGGAAGTGTTTGTTTTTCAGGATGGTATTTCTGTTGCCTCCGCAGTTCAGGGTAAATATTTATATTGCTCGTCATCGGGACAGGACGGGACAGCTTTTTTGATGTCACACATGTAAGCAAAGGTCTTGACATAATTTGGCCTTCCTTCAAATAAAAACAAAAAATAAAAGGAGACAACAATAACATCAGTTGCCTGTTATAATTGTAAAACCAGTGCATTTTATACTGTATGTACCAAGTGTTTACATGTGTGGCTGAGCATTCTGAACCGAGTCCAACCCGTCTAGCATCTGACCCTGCGCCTGTCGACAACACAAGCTGGCATCACTGTATGCCAGATCTTTCATTCGGGGCTAATGGAGAAACACAAAGTCCTGTCAGAAAAGCAGCTTCTCCGCTGATGGCTCTCTGATCGCATAACGTCATCGAGTTCAGCCAGTATACTCTGAGCACTCTCTAACACATTTAATTTTAAAACGTATTGAATTTTTTTTTTTTTTTTTACCAAGGCTGTCCCCTGTAATGGAAGCGAGGCCTATTCACGCAGGCATCAGCTGCAGAGCTGGCGCTTAGCATCGGTGTCACTCTACCGGGAACGGGGAAAAAAGAAATCCTTTCAAAATGAATTTATCGAAAACACTTTTGATCCTCAGAGAAATGCGCTGCTTATATTGTACACCTTTGCTGTTTTCCTCTGGCGTATTTGAAGGGGTTTGTTAATAAACAGAGCTCCGTGGCCATATTTCGCGACCATCTGGTCATGTCTAGCGCTTGGTCTACTGCTCTCACCAGGCCTGGCTGGTGAGTAGGGAGGCGGGGGAAGGGGGGGTGGGGAGGGGTCGCTAGGCAAAACGATCCAATATGAACAGATTTCTTAATCATTACGGCTTTGCTTTTGAGACTGTTGAGAAGATATCACCCTAAAAATATCTGTCGTTAATTTCATAGACGGAGTATCTTTTGTCTGGAATGGGAATTGTCTATTCCGCAAGTCTTTAAAAATATCACTATGTTACCTGAGTGTCACGGACAAATTTCAGGCTGGAAATGAACGTATTTAATATCTGGAGGGAACTAAGGAAAAAACCAGTGTGAAAGGCAAATCTCACTTTAAGATCTGCCATGATATTGTGCATCATATGGATAGAACTACAAATATGCTTCAGAGATATTTTTTAGTGGTCTGCCAAACACACGTCAATTTATGATATCCTGGTTGTTAATTGTTGACATTCACCCAGTAGCCTCACTGTCAGGCTCATAAGACAGTGTTCATTCTGTTGTGGTTAATGCCACCCAACAATAAGGTTGTTCTTTGCTAATAACCCGGTGGTCAGCTACTTATTCTGATGATCTAGGTGGCTGTTCAGAGCCAGCTAAATCCCAGGTGATCTTCCTAAATCACTTTAAGAAAACTGAGGACACTGACAAGCATGGCAGCATCCTAAAAATGAAGGCACGTTTCTCAGATCTGAGACCACTCACCATGAGATGGAGGAGGCCGGAGAGCTGAAGACCTTGCAGTGCATGACCACGCTCTTCCGTTCCACAGCAGCGTACTCCTGGTAGTCCTCAGTGAGGATCATGGGAGGCAGGTCTGTGGGAGAGCGCAGAGGTACAACTGAACACAACGCAATTACTGTCCTCCACCAGCAGAGGGCAGCAGCAGTGTGCCGGGACTTTGACTGATTTAACTGATGGGTGCGCTCAGGTGAGAGGGATTCTGCTTTGAGAGCTACATTTACAGACACATTTGTTGTGTTCGACGTGTCACTGAACAATGGATGCAAAAGGTAATTTGAAATCCAGCATCAAGTCATGACTAACATGACTGAAAAGGCCGAATCAAAATAAAACCACCAGAATTTGACTGTTAAGATCAAATCCTGTACAGTTCGAACCCGTTTCTCAAGATTATACATTCTCTTAATGAGGCATAACTCAGTACTGCAAAAATGTGTTATTTTTGATAGTGGGGTGAGTGGGTCAGATGCGATCTCACAGTAACTGGCGCGGTGGCAGAAGAGGGACAGTTATCATTACAGAAGCTCATAAGCAGAGGCAGTGTGATTTGTGGATAGTGACACATGTATCAGGGCAGAGCTCTACGTTGTCAAACACCCAGCAGCTGTCTCACAGGCTGGGCTGCGGAGGGACAGTCACACCGGAAATCTCCAGATGTCCCATGAAAAGGCGTAAACAGCGCACTCACGAACAAAACGCCCTTTTGGTCGCAGCGGCGCGGCGTCCTGAAGGAGCGCATCATACCGAATGAGAGCACAGAATGCGGTTCTGCTCGCAGGCATCGTGGTTTAAATGTGAGAACTTGTTAGCATTAAAAGAGCTGAGCCGCTCGAGGTGCGCTTCCCATAATGCCGTGCTGTTCATTTCCAGCCCAGACACCATTTTACCCACAGGGTCCTATCGTGTCCTGCCTGCCCGGGTCTACCACTTAGCTCCAATACAAAACAGATGCTTATCATCTTTGACCCCTGGGCTCTTTTAACCTTGTGCAAAAAACGTAACCTGATAATTTACACACTACATTTTCATTTACAAGAGGTGCTGCCAAACTTCTCACATTTTCCAAATAAGGGCTCTTCTATACGTTTGTGTATCTGTACATATGTAAATGCATCTATATGACTGAGGGTATCTGAGATTGAATGTCATTTCTAGGGAACAAACATGTGCGCCATGCTTTCTATGAAGCCTATCTGCTGGTGTAAACTGTGCCCTAGAGCAGCATCAATGTAGATGACTCATAACCTTCCGAGAGGTGCTGCTCACACCAAAGCGGATAGAGGGGAGCAGATGGCGTACTTACTCATTACCATGATGTTAGCATTAGCCAGGAGGGTCCCGTGCTTATTGGAGGCCTCACACTGATAAACCGCGCTGTTTTCAGGCTTGGCGTTGTGCAGCAGAATAGTGTCATCAAACACCTTCCTGTTGGCTACTGACGTGTCTGAGAAAAAAGGTCAGGAAAATGAAGTAAAAATTCAAATCTGCGAAGTGCGCTCATTGAAATAGGAGTGAAAGGGATTTGAAGGAGGGACTGCATCCCTGACTTACCGCTGAGGAGCTGTCCGTTCACCCTCCATGTTATCGTGGGCGGAGGGGACCCTTCCACCTTGCACTTAATCTGCACTTCTGAGCCAATGGTGGCCAGCTGGCTCTCCGGCTTAGACGTCCAGCGAGGGGGCTCTGCCAAAGGAGGACACGGAAAGGAAGGGGTTAAGTGTGACAACACACCCTTGTACTGAGCGCAGTCTGCCTTTTTAAATTAGAAAAACAATTGAAGACTCTTAATGAACATAGGCTTGTCAAGGCTTTTAAATAAAATGACAAACATTGGCCATTAATTACTGTTTATTGATTCATAACACTTCCTAAAATCAATATATGATCTTTTTAGGCCTTGCAGTCTTGCAATATAAAAAAAAAATCTTCTGCATTTTCAATGTTTGTATGTAAACACTAGATGGCGCTTTTTCCTTAAAAAAAGAACAGCTGGCAAAAACCCATGTTCACTCACAACTGGTTTTGATTGGATTTCAGTGTCTTATGTACGCTATTCACATAACAGGTAAGTCTAATATTGACATTTTCTTAGTGCATAATAGGAGTGCTGTGGTACCTGCATTTGTCACATTTCAATAGCGTGGAATGTAAGATACTCAAATAACAAATTGTAATCATAAGCTTTTTTTATTTTTCACCTTTTAATTTCCGTATAGATAAATCTACTCTATTGATGCTTTTATCATCTCAAATTCGATTTCTTTCATCACACGAAAATAAATAAATACACTTGTTGCAGACACAAAGAGGACCTGCATGTCGTTCTGCATATCTTTCAACTATTTCATTGTGGCCTCAGTCTTACTTTATAACATTGGATCACCACAGCGTAACGTCAGCCTGTGAACTGTGACCTGCGGAACAGCAGAAGCCAAAGAAGAATGGGGGATATTGAATTCTGTTTTTAGATTAATTCACCTTCAACCTTCACATGGAAGTAGTGGCTGTCATCTCCGTGGGAATTGTTGGCCTTGCACATGTACTTCCCCTCGTCCTCTCCGTCAACATCAGCGATGGTCAGGAGCTTCCCGTGGTTCTCTAAACGTGCGTGTTTGGGCAAGCCCTCACCCATTTTGGTCCACGTAATCGTTGGTGTTGGACTTTAGAACAAAAACGTGGCAAGGGATCAGTGTGTGTGGGGGATGAATAGCATTTTATGAAAAAGACCAGAAAAGAAAAAGGTCTTATCTGAAAGTACAGATGATAGTCCACTCACAATCCTTCTGCAATACACTCCAGCTCAAGCTTGTCTCCTTTCACCAGTCCTACTTGCGACTGGCCACCAGGGGGCATCAGTAGCCTGGGTTTCCGTTCCAGTATCGAATTAGCTGCATGATTCATAGAGATTTCTTTCAGGAATTTATACTTCGCCTCACAGATCTGCTATAGATTATTTAAAGCCTCAGAGACATTTAGCCTGAATGAATGACGTGATAAATGATTATGTTTACATTTACGACACAATTATGAACATCCTTAGAACATCTATATAATGCACACACCCGCATCGAGTCACTCTATCATTTATGATGCTTTCAGAGGTAATATGCATCATTGTGAAATGCAATTTGAATTTATATTAAACAAATGGCTGCCGCGATGCTGACAATACACATTAGACCCTGTACTGTAGCACCACAGGAACCTGCGAAATGGATATCTACTGGGAGAATAAGCAGGTGTATTTTCATAAATCACAAGATTGCACCTCCTTACGAACTGAACTGAAGTTGACAGTACGTCAGTACTATTACTCATTAATTAAATGGGGGAGTGTGGATTTCTGGGAGTCTCGGTGTCATGAAACGCCACTCACCGCTGTCCTCGCTATCGGATTCTGAGTCATTGATAGACTTGGCTGAAATGGAGAGATGGAGAGCACATGACATCACAGTAACCAGGAGACCAATATGATCCATAACCCAGCGGCGCATGTATCCATTCATGATGAACATCAAAGTATGAGGTAAAGATGTGGACAGTGAACAATGTTAAAGATTACTTACACTGGAGAAAGGGTCAAATATACAGGGATTTCACTGGGTCTTTATATTTCTAGGAGCAGGGAACTTTGTTGGGGGTTATCTGGAGTGAAATTTATTTCATGTATGGAGCTGTCGTAAGTCTAGAATTTCTTCACCCATTAAGTCTGGCCTCTGTTAAATCCCCGTGCCACAGGAACATCCAGGATAGAAACTGACCGTGTATGATATTCAGAGGAATCCAAGACTATGCCATGTGAAAGTGAAATATGAATGCAATGTGGTAGGCTATATCATCTACTGTCAAACAAATACATAAGCCTCACAGTTTTTAGCATGTCAAAAACATGTCATGTCCAGGTACCCCTGAATAGTGACCGTTTTCACCCAGTGTTGTAAAATGCTTTGGTGTGTTTTCCTTGGACCTGTGTCTCCACAGTGGCCCCTTGTGGACGCCGGCGAAATACATACTCCTGCTGACAATCACGGCCATAGTGGTTTTCTGGACGATGGTCCGTATCTTGGGGAAGGCGGCGAAGCAGCAGTAGTCGCCGCGGCTATCTTTGACCAGCGCGTTGGCAAAGTAGAGGTTGCCGTCGAGGCCCATGGACACCCTCTCGTCCTGCTCGATGTGCTGCAGACCTGGGGTAGGAACGCAGATCAAAGCCATGTGATAAAACTTTCCCAGAATTCCATGGGTCTGAAACAACTGATGAAGCCTGGTGCAAAGTAGCCAAACTCAGAAAAAATCAACTACAAATAGACTAGTAAACATCTACAACCAATAAGGATACTGACATCAGGTAATCAATAATATTATGTCATGTAAAATACAACAGCTTTAATATTACATCATATAATGGTGCATGTTTCTATATCCCTTCAAAAAGTATTCTGGTGTCTATGTTGTAAAAGTTGGTATTATATTCATTTGTTTCTTTTTATTCAGCACTGAGGTTTTGTCCTTCAGTTCCATTTGTTGTCATTCTTTCATGTCTCCATAGAAATATCTGTCATTCTTTCTTTTCTTTTTTTATTTTCAGTATGCTGTATGAACACAAAAGCGGCCCATTTCTCTTTCAATGGCTGCTAGCCACACAACTTCAAAAGCGTGAATGTACCGGAAAATTCCCACGGATAAGCTGAGTGGCACCTACTGAGACTGAGACACAGGGTCCTGAAGGTTACTTAGTCACAGCCACTTTAGATGATGAACTAGATGTAGAATGTGCACACGCATGGCTATGTGTCTGTCCATGTGTGCTTGTGCATGTGGGTGTGTATGTGTGTGTGAGTGTGTCTGTGTGTGTACACGGATTCTCATCCCTTGACTCCCTATAATTACAGCTGCTGTCCTCCCACATTCCACGGTGTCCACATTCCTACATCATTTTCATGTCATTTAAATAAGTATTCAGTACAATGGTAGGGATTACACAAACTGGCAGTCTGGGGTTGCAGGTTTGAGACCAAGGTAGGGCACTGCCATTTTTCCACTGAGAAAATAATTGAATCTAAGTTGCATCAACATATGAAGCTGTAGAAATTTGCATGTAAAAAGTGAATTATGTTTGTTCTCCTGTAAAATCATGTGGTGAAATGACGTTATGTGAAATGTTTATGTTGTGCTGTTTAACACACCTAAGGTCATCCAGTAGATCTGCCGAGGAGGAATTCCTTTTGGGGGTTTGCACTCCAGAACGATTGGCTGCCCCTCCTCCACTCTGATTGGATCAATCTTCTCTTTGGGGAACTTCGGCACATCTAAGTGAATAACAGAGGGAAGCAGAAATGAGTGCTGTTGAATAAACACGCAGTTCCACATATCTCCTGCAGATGGCAGCCATCAAACATCTCTTTGGATCACTGTGGTTCACACTGATACAGCACTACTGGTTGGTCAGAGTTAATTGCTTCTGGTATGAGAGAAGAGGCACTGAAGGTGCCAAAGAACACAGTTGTTGTTGTGAACTTTTCATTCTTTTTTGATCTACCACTTCTGAAAAATTGATATTAGCCCCATAAGGCAGCTTGAAAACACAGATACTGCTGGGTTAGCAGAGGGTGATACGCCGCGTCTAATAGTATTTCAGCATTGAACTTTACACAATAACACCGTTTGCCATAACAAATCAAGAATTGAGAATTGAAAGGTTTTATCTGACATTTCTGTCAAACGCTTGGCATTAGAATGGGAATCGTTTGGTTGTCCCTATTGGTTTTAGCATTTCCTTGGCTTTCTAGAGCTCTGATCCTTAGCAGACTGCTGACAGAAAGATGCATGCTAGCTCATATTAGCTGTAGCCACATATGGTCCAGCTCTGGAAGCTGACATGGGCCAAGTTTGACCCACCCAAATCCAACATGGTTGACTTACATCGGGATGTTCAGGCTAATCATATGTGACTGTAATATGTTACTGGACCAACACTGGTTGCTAATAGGTTGTGATGTTTGTTATACACATACATCATATTGTTGCATTCAGCTTTTACAGAGAACCAGTTTGGCCACCACAAATGCAGAGAATATGAAATTCATTGTTCACCTGCTTTATACAAACATGGAGTTATGCATAAATTATCTTTAAGGTACTCCCTCTCAGTTTTGCTACTGCTATGCCAGATATCACTATGAGCCAATCAAATGCAGGTATTCTTAAAAGGCAATAAGTCTTTTAAAAAAGCCTGTCAGATTTGTGTAAGTACTGTGACAGCTAAATGTCATGCAAACAGTCAAAATGGTACTTCTGAATTGTCTTCCAAAGTAATTAAAATCTTAACTTCAAGGCTGCTGGCTCAAATCCCACCAAATACAGTATAAAGCCATTCAAATATGTCATCTACATAACTGTAAGAGGCTTTCTTACAATAGACTCTTTGTTCGGCCTTGGCCACGCCGGTGCTTCTGGCAGCTTTACTTATTGTTTTATAGTTTTTTTTTTGTTCTTGTATATTTCATAAATGGTTTTTTATGATCATTCTTTGGGTTGCGCGGCACGTAGGGGACTGGTGTACGAGCGTCGGTGGAACCCAGCCAGATTGTGTCACACGCTCTCTGGTTCGCTGTGGCCGGGGGTTTCCTTTGATGATTTATGAGGGCCGCTCTGAGATGAAATGAAAAATGTATCCAAGAGGTGACGGAAGGCTGCAGCGCTCTGTTTGTGTTCTGCAGTCTCCAGGTGCAAATCTGATGGAACTGGAGGGTGAGAGCTCTATGGGGCCTCAATATAATTCTGCCCAGCTGTTAACGCATTCAATATACAGCAAAAAAATACATAAAAAAATAAATAAAATGCCTCGCTAGGGTTCCTGTGCCTGGTTCAGTTTGAAAGAGCGCTAATGAATACCTCGACCTGAGAGAGACATCGTTAACTCACGGGGCACGATGAATTCGATTTCCTCGGATATGGCCGTCCCCAGCTTGTTGGACACGTGGCAGCGATATTTCCCCTCGTACTGCGTCAGGGTCCCTTTGTTCGGGATCACGAACGTCCCGGAGTCATCCTCCTTTATCAGCTTGGGGTCCTTGTCTGGGTCAAACTCCTGGCCATTTTTTGTCCACTGGTATCTACCAAAGAGGAAAATGTCCTTGAGATATACTTGAAAAATAAACAGCTACGCTAGTATGTAATATAAAAGAATAAAAAAGAAAGCTTATCGTTATTGTAAGTGTTCCGGCTAAGCCTCCATTACCAAGTAGTTTTCAACCATCAGCTCTGTAACAAATCAACATGGTTGGTGCTCTGATACAGTTAAGGAGCTGAACTAATGCAAAGGTTAAACATTCCAGTCTTATTTTTGGCCACTGCTTTACCATAGATTTCCCTGAAAAATTACAGTAATGCACTTCCATGACCGCAAAGAGCAACTGAAGTGTACAGAGCTTCAAAGGGGATGAGGGCTTACGCTATGCAAACAAGCAAAGATGGAATGAGATGTGTGATGGAGCATAGCGCTGCCGTTTGAAAACCCGCAAGGCCACCTGCGGGACACGTCGGAGCGCTCGCTGGCGGAGCCTCCTCCGTGTGCGTGTCACTCACGTTGGCTCGGGGTTGCCTTTGGCCTCGCACTTCATGGGGAAGCTCTCGTCGAAAGGGAAGGCGATCAGCATGCTGGGAGACTGAGCCGTGATAGTGGGCAGCTGCTCGACTGGACGGGAAACAGCACAGACAGTACTGAGAGGTCAGCTGGCCTGTGTCCACAGCTCCACAGCTCAGATCATTACAGTTAGTGTGTGTGTGTGTGTGTGTGCATGCATACGTATATGTACACACACACACACACACACACACACTCATATGTACACACACACATGCTCATATAAATGCACACCCATACACATACACACATTAGTATGCTAGGATAAGTAGTTAATACTTAAAATAATGCGACGAACTTACTGTTTACATGATCTAAAACTAGAAAATCCATGGCAGCAGGAAAAAAAACAGAAACACATTCATTGGTTTTATTAATATTTTGTTTGTAAGTTCAACACATATTGTAATGAAATCATTTGTTTGAATGACTTGCACATACATTCCATATCGACAAAACGTCTTTGAAAATCTATAAACAGCATGAAATATTAGATTTTCCAACCCTTTTCCAATATTTCATTAAAAAGATCCCTCAAACTCAGACGTTTGAATAATTTATACATGAAGGATCCTTGAGTCCGGTTTCCAAGGAAACCATAATATATGCATCATAACTCCAGTGTCAGTGATTACAGAATACCTGCATTCAATATGAGCAAACCTGTGTGAGCTTTTCATTAATGGTGTCGGATTAATTTGGAAAAAAAGATGATTCTGTTGATATGTATGCAGCATATTTCCTGTTTTATGGGCAGAAGGAAATCAAGGATTCATGATTCAACATTTGAATCTGTTTGGCCTTGATGATTCTCACAGCGTTAATACTCCTTTGATGGCAGGGTCTTGGGATTGATGGTTAAGGCATTAAGGTGTATTTTAGACACAATACAATTCACATTTTGGCCACACACTGTCTTCTCTTAAACAATACAAGGAGTTCAGCACCTCTTTGAAAAGGGTAGACATTTTCTAATATAGACATATGAGAAAAACATAAAAAATCAATATGGGGAAAATAAAAAGAACCTCGTGTGAGAAAGTGAGGACACTTACCCTCCAGCGGGATGTCAAGCGCAGGGGCGAGGTGAAGGATGCTGAGGCTGGAGACCACGCCCACAAGCAGGGCCACAGCGGGACGGCCCCGCGGCGACCTCATGGCTCTGCGGCTGATGGACCGACGGGCAGACGGATGGATGGACGGGGCGTACGCAGATGGACAGGAGGACAGAGACCTTCGGTGGAGGCCAGGGGAAGAAACCACACTGCTGTTCCCTCGGTGGCTCTCAGTTCATCTCAGATCGGCGGAGCGCGGACGCCCGGGACCTGCAAAAAATACGTGGAGGGTCTCTGTTTATCCACCCTTACTCCACAGGCGCTTTCACTCCTGGGTAAACCACAGCAGAATCCCCCTGGCGGCGCGGGGAGCTCCGCTTACCGCCAGCGGTCGTGACTTTCTGAAGAGGCTTCCCCTTCAATCCCTCACCCCGCTTCCCCCTCGCCTCTCCTCTCAACAAGTCCCAAAAGCCAGCCCTCAACAACGATCTACACGCCGGAGCTCTCAGACGCACTCTCCCCAGAGAGATGTGGATTGTTTTCTGTTTGTTTGTCAGCGTACATGACAGACAGCATATTAATATGCACAACATTATGAGGATTTGAAAAAAAAGAGGTGGGACTACGCACAGTTTTATTAATGTGTGGCATCTGTTGCAGCAACCGGAGATGATGTGAATAAATTCCACATTACAGGAACAGATGAGAATGCCAAGCACAATAAAGTGATGTTCAGCACAGAAGCATCTTTTTTCCTTCATTGTGTCATCAACCATATAGCACTGTAGCCCCCTACTGTCTAATAAGATGCAGCCTGGCTTTGTAAAACATACCTAAGGAAACCATCAATCTGCTGGAGGGATTTCTAGGTGGGCCAGTAGGGGGCAGTAGTCTTTTCTGATGTACTAGATCAGCCAAGCTCCACTGCGGTCTTCAGGGATAAAATAGGCATGGGATGCTAACCAAGGTCCTGACTCTCTGTGGTCTTTGAAAATCCCATGGCACTTGTAAGAGCACGGCTAACCCTGTTGTCCTGTTCGAATTCCCAAACCACCTAAATCAATCTAACCACCTAATTGTTCCTCCCTTGCTGCTCATTGGCAATGCAGTCCTATGAATCCCCAGCCCGCCATTTTTACTCAGGTCATCCGTTTAAATGAGAAACAAATTCTTAGATGACCTTCCTGGTTAGATGAAGGATAATAATACCAAAAAGAAACATTCTGAAATGATCCTGAATTGAGATGAATCATGAATCATGCATGGTTAGCATACACACTTGAACATTCTGTTTTGTTCCAGCATTCACTTTCCATTATATAATATGAATTTGGACAGTAATAATAAAGAAATTGAAATTGAAATTATGATTCATACAAAGCATCCTCGGTTTTATTTCTAGAATGGTCCTGGACATTACAGTAGATCAGTAGAGTGTATTGTTCATGTGAGCTACAGAGCAGCTGAACCAGAAAAACAAGCCCCTTTTCCACACAGCAGAGGACCACTATGGATCATAACGAGCTCCTTTTGAGCAGAACAGAAGGGGGGGGGTTTGGGGGACTCTTCAGGAATGCAAACATTGGTGGCAGCATTACCCATAAGCCTCTTCGGCGGAATCTCCTCTGTTGCCCGTTCATTAGCTTTTCTTATGCTGGCAGTGACACAGCTCATTAGGTCATTCTCGTTTCAGCTGTAATTTGTAAAAACGCAGTGCGGCGGAAGGTGCTTTCAAAGTTCAGACTTGACTGACCCTATACTGCCCTGCTGTTTCTTTCTTTTTCTTTTTTTCCGGGAGGGGGGTCATAGAGTAGTGAATCATAATGCAAGTATGAACACTGATCATCACTGATCACCATGAGTCACACAGAGACGTTGCAGAATACTTTCTTAAATTATGTGCCCCAAGCCTCCAAAACACAAAGTCACTCCCACAATCTATTCCCACACCAATCACAACATACATCCATTGTGATAGTAGAAAGTCACAAATGAAATAAACAACTATTCTGTTTTTTTTTTTTTTTACCCCAAAATACATTCTACATACAATGAATTGAATATTTCAATATCTGCCTTGAAACAAAAGCCCAGAAATGGCTTTCCTATCTAAAATGGTGCCCCCCTTGCCATGATGTTGTAGTTTCTAATTAAAGCCAAAAAAGGGGATTTGTGCTGGAAGAGGGGAACGACTGAGTGCTAAGCTCTTTATTTCAGCGACAGGGAGCTGCCGCCACAGATAGCCCTGCTCCGATGGGCCTGCTGTTTTCGGGAACAGCTGGCATTTTAACTTGTGTGTTTTCAGCCACACAGTCCTACGTTTGTCCCCCCCCCCCCCAATCTCTTCCCGATAGGAAACACAAGAGGTCAAACGCCAGTTCACAACAAGTAATTGAATAATTGACGAGCCCGCGAAAGAGTTAACTCGATTCATTTGTCTTTGGGGCTTCCTATTTTTTAAAATGGACCACTTCCCGTGTCTCATGGTAATAGCATTAACTCTTAGTGAGTCAAGTGTTTGGCTCTCCGACATCCGAGATGACCTCTGTGATGTCACCGGGGGAACATGAAACATGAAAGGGTTCAGGGCACCCTCCATTTTAATCAGAGCATGGAGTCAAAAGCTTTTGTCTCTGCCTTCTAAAAGCACAAGCATACCACGATCCCTATGATACTGATGACTGCAGCCCGTAAAAAAAAAAACCTCCCCCCAGGCACCATGGCTGTTCGTGTTCATCCTTCGCTTCCACATAGTTGTTTCCCACAGATGGTGATTTGTGTCGCACTACCCAGATTAAAATCAAAAGGTGGGATGCTGCACTAATTGGATTGCTCTTTGTGGGGAGGTTTAACATGTGTAAGAGGGGGGTTTTTATGGCCCCCACAAGACAATGTGTTCCGATTTTACCAAGTGCATTGGACCTTAGCCCTTAGCAACCCAGCAGCACTTTACTTGGATTATGACCCATTCGCATGGCGCTCACCATCTGAATTCATTTTCTGTCTCCATTTTGGCTCAGTGTTCTGCGATATAACTTTAAAACGTGCCCATCTGTCTTAACTAGGCTAACGAAACACAGGGCAAGAGCGGTGGACGTGGTAATTCAGGGCTCCCTTTCCACCACACGTATAACACTTCAGGAGAGGGGCTCAAACAAGGCTGCTGGTGGTCGTTAATCCTTCCCTTCAATATCAATAACTCCAAGTCTGACATGAATAAACGTCCCAGGAGGTCAAGGGCTTCTGACCTTCACCGGGTGAACAAGTTTAGCGTTCAGGGGGTGTCCTGACTTGACGTTGTTTTGATAAGACGAAAAATATGGAACATTGAAGTCTGAAGTACGTGTGTATTTTTGTCAATAATAACCGTAACCTGACAAATATGAAATCCAGATTTTGCCTTAAGACATGCATGTTTCCTTTGGATTTCACATGCCATTTCATGTGTGGATGTTTTCATGATTCATACATTAGCGTAGCGATTTTCTGAGGTCAGGCCTTACGCGCAGACAATGGGATGTTCTCATTCTGAACAGCTCTGAACATACCGTCAGACATGCTCTGAGCATGTACACTACAAATGATCTCCTATAACGCTCCGAATCTAGAAACACACAGAAATCTCGGTGGAATATTTCGAACATACTGGACCTTTTTGCACAGTTTTTGGTGTGGGTTAGGAAAAAAATCAATACAATTGCATATCACAATATTATTTTTCACAATAATTTTGCAATATTGCCAGTGGTATTTCTGTGACACTCTTTACTGCTTTAAGATGTTCAGTTAAATTTCCCTAAGATTAAAAAATACATTTCTAAGTAAAATCAATTGGCACATGGCTTGTAATGGATTCTGGCAGAATTGTGGTGAAAAGAAAAAAATATTGTCTTGTTTCTAATGGAAAAATATCAATATTTAACAGAAATACACTGCAGTATTGATTACACTCAGAACTGTAGTACTATCATATCATGGGGGAAGCATCATGGTAGTGTTGGATCTTGAGGTTCCTGGAAATTTCTACCCCTAGTATTTGGAAAGACAGACAACAACTCTATGCTTTCCTGACCTCCTTCGGCAATGGACCAGACAGGGGAGCGAAAAGCCATGGGGGGTCATCACAGGACAGGAGCACGAAGCCCAGCGAACCCAAAAACCCGGGGCCATGTTTCACCACACTACGCTGAACCCAGTCCTCTCTCTGCATTCTTCATTGATCCAGCACAGCCTGGAAAAATCATTTAGCATTTTGAAAAACAAAGGCAATGTACGAATCCCTAAGTGCACCGTAAAACCCGGAGCACATTCGTTCAGTGGGCCGAATGAGAGCGATGTCCACTGAACTCATAACCGCTGTGGGCGCTGTTGTTTTAAATGAGCGATTCCACCTTTAGAGGGCAGGCCCGTAGACGGTGAGAGATTGGCTGTCTGCTGCACCAAAGTCACCCAACTCCCAGCTCAGGCAAAACGACCGCCGCCACATCCCTCTTTGTGCTGTCCACATCAGCCATCGTTCTATTGGCCCATATCTGTCTCCTGGGTGACCGTTAAGGCTGGGATTCATTCGACAAGAGTCCTTCAGCCTGACCCTCAATTAGATGAAAGTGTTAGCGCCTTCATATTTTACAGTGTGAAACACTCAATATTGGCCAAAATCAACACAACTATGTCTATGAGAGAAGAAAAACTGACATTAGCACTTCGTTTTAGTTCAAACTTCAGTACAAATATTGCTTGAATCCAGGCCTAAACCGTAATCAGTCTGCATATACCAGCCGACAAATACCCTGATTCTACTGCCAAAAAGAGGCTACAATCTCTTTTGATCACAGAGCCTATTCTTCGCATGTCAGTACGTAACAATCGCGTACATTTCTGTTTGTCACATTCCGTACTTGCGATTGTATGTGATCCAGTAACTCAATAGTTTTTTGTTATCTGTCATTTACGTTTGAGTGCACCTCTATATCCACAAGACAAAGCTCAGATGCAGGTTGGGCTAATTTCCTCTTTCACTTCAAGCTCTGAAGCCTAACAGGCCGTATGGTGTACTGTATTTTATCTGCAAGCCTGTAATTGGATTAAGTACATCCCGTCTTGTCAGGCTGGATTAGAATATTCTGTGCACCAAACAGCCAACATTGGAAGACAAGAGCACCTCTCTGCACTCGCCGCCTCTAGATAATACCCACGATAGCGCCCCCAATTTCAGCCATATTAGAGAGCATAACGGAGGAATGAATTAACATTAAAAAGCAATTAGTCCATCTGCGCGCTGCTGAGCTTGATGATTGGCTGGATTTTTCTTCCTCTCTGGCCCTCCCAACAGGTCTGCGTGTGACTCAATTTAATTTTCCTTCCCAGCTGTAGGTATTTCCATGTTTCTGTTCCCCTTCCAAAAATGTACGTTTCTGCGGCCAGTTCTCTTTTCGAGTATCTGTCTGTTCTAATTCTGGCTTCCCGGGTCACAACTCAGCCCGCGATTTGACTTGTTGGAAGGTGCCGCGCCGCGCAGTTAATTGACTCCGCTAAAATATGCCATTACATCGGTCCTTAATTTGTCATTTGTTCCAGTCTGACCCGTGGCTAACCGAGGTCCTCACAGCACAAACAAGATCTGAAAATTCCTGTAGATCCCGCTCCACGCTCGTGAGCGTAATTCATTTATTATTAAAACTTCTGCAGTGGCAGCAAAACAGAAACAAGCCTCCTTAATGAGATTAGGAAGTCAGACCGATATTAAATAATAAGCTTGTCTAATTGAGATTTGGCTCAATTTCACTCCTTTTTTGCATGCATGCCAGAGAGTGAACAGATCAATTACAACAACATTAATATTACAGCAGTCTGGAATAGGAGCAGGTGGATGGGAATGGGGGGGGGGGGGGGGGGAGAGGAAAGGAGGAAGGAGAGAACGTGGGATGGAGAGCAGGACTGCGCTGGGATGAAGATGGATGGAGTGGAGCTGTGCAAATGAACTGGGGGACTCTCTAGTTCCCGCCTCCCCCCCAGTGGATGGGTGAACTTTTTTGCTGACCTTGAGCGACCCCCACCGGAATGACCCGACGAGGGAACTCGGCATGGTTTGAGCGACAAGTCAATGAGGAGCCTTTTCTCTTAACCTCTGAGGGCTACCTACACTTTACTCTGGGGGATTCCATATTGCGAAGTGTTCAATGAGAAACTACACAATACCTTTTTATATCATCAAAGCAACGGTCACTGCAATTGGGGAACATCTCACCGCCCCTTATGCACTGTATGTATGTATGTACATGTACTTACATAAATACAATTAATATAAACATAAACTATACCTATACTACAATTAATATAATGATAGTTATTATATTTCACTGTAATGTTTGCCTTTCAAAAGTACTTTCTGTACTAGATGAAGTGATCAAAGTAGTGATTGATCCCCCTTCTTGACCATTTTGATTTCCATGTTCTATCATAGAAAACACATCACTATTGATCAGTATTGATCTTGTAAGTGAAGGAACAGTGGGAAAAGTGATTGGGCTGTACCTAAAAATACGCAGATGTCTTCCTGGCCCTGCAAAAGTGTGGAGATTAATGTACATTTTGCACATTTGGATAAAATTCTTTTGAATTGTAATTTTTAAAATCACCTAAAGGTGATTCAATGATTATTATTTAATAACGTGGTGTAACAGAAAAATGTGTGCTTGGATGGCAGTCCTTCAAACTGAATTATTTCCTTAGCAGACATGTTTACACAGCGTGTAAGATATTTGCGTACTGAATGCATTTAGCACGTTTCACAACAAATATATCACACTTGCCTGTTCGCATTATTCGGCTGGTTGTACAGTGCACTCAATTACCCTTTCTCAAGGGCACATAAAACAGTCCTCCGCACCTTCAAGTTAAACCTCGGGCCACCTTCCACTGATGCAAAAGGGAAAAAATAACACGGACACCTGCACTCTGCCATTTCTATTTAGACTGTCAACATCGCACACCAAGCGGAAAAACAAGTCCACGCACTTGCTCACGGATGCCTACGCAAACACAATCTGCTTCAGAAAAATGGGCCGAAAAAAAAACTCCAGACCATAATGCCCCCCCATCAGCTGAAGAGTTCATCCCAAGTGGCTCGGGGCCAATGGAAACTAACGGGTTGCTCTCGGGCCCTCAGAGGGGTGCAAACAAAGTCCCAGTTAAACGTTTAAAGTGTGTCACGTTTAATACACAGACTGCTCCAACTATGGACCGCTCCATTTTTAGTTGCAGAATCAACAAGGGTGGGTGGGGGGTGCGTGATTTTTGTTCTCTTTGAAGTTGGGAACCACTGGAGGGAGTGCGGCTCACCCCGGCCCAAGATCATATTAGTCTCTGATCCTAAACGAGAGGGCCCGGAGAGTAATGGATGTGAACCGGGAAGCGCGGAAGACAAGGATATAATTTTGTGTGAATGAAAGTGGTGAGGGTCCTCACTGTGTTCGTTCTCGGGAAGCTGACTGATGTTGGTAATTTCCCAGGATAAAGCCCTGCCACTGTAGGACATGATGAATGGTACTTATATCCTAAATCCCATCCCCCGTCAAAAAAGCCTAAAGCAATTTACTTTGTACTTCAGACAGAAATTCTGATTCCTAAGCACAGATACTGGCGATATGTTGAAAAGAGTAAGAGATTTAAAGGAATATTTTGTTCTAATCCCAGATTGATCCCAAAGGTCTTTATCTTTGCATGGGAACGCAGCTCCGGTGTATGATTTATGAGTGACACGCTCAATGCAGAATGCACTTCCTGCTCTCTGTGACTGAGTATCTGTGCAGTGTCCCGTACGCCTGCTGTCTGAAAGATATGCCAGAAAAGAAGGAATGCTCTACTCTTCCTTCACAGGATTCTCTACAATTTCTTCACATAGTAAGAAGGGACAGCAGTGAACGCATGTTACTTTCACATTTTGTAGTCTCTCAATATTATTTTGAAGTCAATTTCCTGTACTATTCGAATGATTAGCCTGCTGATGCAATCTAAAATGTTTTATCAACATAACTAATTTAGTTTTTTTTTCTGCACAACAACTTCACATGAAATCCAGACGTAGTCTGTGGAATGGAACTATGGCATCATCCATGACAGCAGTTACACACAGGGATGAGATGCAGCTGTGAAATAGCTCTTTATCTGGCCTCGTTAAACCCAGATGACTAGAGACTATTACGGATTCTGTTCCACAGATACTATTCCGTGATAAATTATTTAGAATAATACACTTAAAACTGGAGTTTCTTTGGAAATATTTCATCAAACGGATTTAGTTTTTTTCCCGGCAGAAATTTAAAATGCACAACACAATTTAAAAGACATAGGCAAGCAACGACTTCTTAGCCTTTTTTATTCTGTCATAACCAGCTCCGGAAAATTCAAAAACATTTACTCATTTGTTTTTAAGTTAATGAATAGCTGAAAAAAAGCGTGTCAAGGCAAGGCGACAATGCAAACCCCCCTCTTTTTCCTTGCCAATTAAGAACAACGCAGGTCTGGTTATTCAAAGTGTGAATTCGGGGAATTCTGCTTTTCTCCTCGCAGTCAGAGAGCTAAGGGGGTGACAGCTCTGATGCTCACAGCAAAAACACGCTCTCCAGCATCTGCTCCACCTCCAAGACACCACCACACAGCAATGACAACAGATACCCAATTCACCGTCAGTGGGGAAAAAACCGCGACGGCGAGAGAAAGAACGCTGTTACTTACAGAAGTAATCTTCATTTTCTGCGGATATTCCCCAATAGATTTGAACAACAATGTTTTTTCTCTCCTGAGCAGTCAGTCCAAGGGAAAAACGGATCTCTGAGCAGGAAGCGCGATGTGTGACGATATCCAGGGACAGTTCTCTACCGGCGCTTTGTGGCGTGTCCCTCAGCTTGAGAGGAAGTGTAGAAACATATGTTGCCAAAGCCTCTCACTTGGCAAAGAAGCTCATTAAGCCACTGACAATCATTCCAACAAAGCCAGATCTAAGGGCTATTCATTGGGTGTGTACAAAAGGGAGAGGAAAAAGTAGAGGAATGGCAGAAGAGCGAGCTTAATTTTCTATCCCGGTCTTTGCCTTTACAAATATGTACACTGCACGTGAAAACATCTGCACGTATTTGTATCTGTCCTCGACCAAAGCACATGTATACTCTATTTCAAAGACGCTGAAACCTAAGTCCCGGTAGTAACTGTTCTGTGGAGATTATTGCGTGAAAATAGGGTGTTGAGTGAATTCTACAGAATACTGACAGCTCTGTTCAAGCCCTCAGAGAGGTAAACACAGCTCTTTTAAGTCCTAATCCTTGCACAGATTGTCTTTATCCATATAACAGAAAGTAGAGGATAATATATCGTATTTCAAACATCTTTTTTAAAGACAAACTGTTGACCTGATACCCGGATAAACTATGTTGACAGAAACTAAAGGCATCATAAGATTACAATCTCTGGCTGTTGCCTTGCATTATTTAATTTCTCTTATGCTCAAAGCTGTGGGCCAATTGGATTAGAGCAATAATGGGATTTAGCGAGCCACCGGTTGGTTAGGTGTGGTGGATTGACACCAGTTGGTAAATCAGTCCAACCCTGCACAGATGGGAACCGGCGAAGTCCATGTGATCTGCAGGCAAAACACACAACGCCGAGGCAGCCAATTACACAAGCTCCACGCTCCACCAGAAAGCATGGATTTCTCTCCTCCGTCCTGGGGGAGGGTTGGCCGGGATCCGTATGATATATGACATGGACCAGGATCTCAGACTAGGGGATACGCCGGGGGAGAAGGAGGGGGGGAAAGGGAGATGGAGGGGAGCAGAGGGGAGGGGAGAGGAGGGCCGAATGAGGGGAGGAGGAGGGAAGAGGGGGGTCACGCTTGAATTATGCTGATGCGGCTGTGAAAACGGCTGCAGAACCAACCAAAGAGATGCCCTCTCTGGGAAGCTTTGTTAATGTAGGACTTAGCAAGGTTATCTTTGTTGCCTTCCGTTCGCTGGCGATTCTATGGTAGTGGGATTTAAAAGAGTAAAGAATGAGAGTTTATCCTACCTTCTGACTTTTCAGTGGGAGGATTTCTACACACACATATATATGTTTGTGTAAAAATATAATATTGTACAAATTTATAATAACTTTGAAAAAAATGTACCTGATAGTTAAAAGATCAACTGCAATTTATATGACCTACTTTGGGAAGGAATTAAATCATCTTGTTTGATTTTTTAGAGAAAAACATGGGTGTAAATGTTGTATTTTCATAAGGTATTTCATAACGTGGGTCAGCTGCTGCTTATCTGACATAATGAATGTTTGCACACCTCAAAGACTCACAGAGTTTTGCCCCAGTCCTTCAATGACAGAAGAATGGAGTGGCCATTATAACCATGCAAGAAGAGCCTTATGAACTTTGCAGCTCCCTCATAGCTGTGAGCAGCTTGGCTCTGTGCAGGAGGGGAGACTGGAAGGTACCAGGGAGAGCTGCCAGCTCTTAGCCCACTCTATGGCCACTAAGGGCCTAACAGACCTGACATTGTCCTGGGCAGAGCCTCAGGGATAGCTGCCCACCCCCCCATCTGCCCGTTCCAGCAACCCCGCACCTCCGCCAGCAAACGATTCAGCATATCCAGCATGTCAACGAGCGACTCAAGGCAAACACTCATTCTGCTTTCCATTGAGAAATAAAAGCATCAAGGACGCCGCTGAAATGGCAGGCTCGAGAGACAGGGAGATTACCACTGTTAATGAAGAGAGACATAGGAAGTAGGGAGTAAAAACAGAATTGAAACTAAATGACGCAGAATAAGGTCAGGAAATGGCGTTCGAGAGAGAGGCAAACCATTTTCAGCAAGCTTTAATACATACTCTATTCATAGCATGAATATCCAATTAAAATACATGGATGCTGTGTTTACCTTTTAAAGTTCAGTTTCGAAAATGCTGAAACATGCATGCAAATTACATAGAAATAACAACCGTGTTCATCAGTAAAAACATAAACTCTTCCAGCTAAGTCAGCTCAGTATTTCATATCATCTGTTACATTTTTATACATTATGATATAAGGTAAAAACCTTAACCATCTGAGAACATCTATTTCGCATTTGCATGAAATATTGGTATTTCGGACATGGTCTTATCCAGAGTTATTTGCACAGCTGACTTTTTTCTGAATATCTATTTATGTAGAGAGACAGGTACTGAAGAAAGTCAGGAGCAGTAAATTGCTCAAGGGTTCAACGGTAATGCCGATTGAAAATGAATCAAACTTGAGTAACAGGCCTGTCTCCCTCATCAGTATACTGTATTTTCCACCTCAGATATACAGTTAGGCATGCCTTCAATCAAGCATTCAGGAAAAAAGAATCAAGTAAAAAGTCAAAATATTGTTGTGTTGCTACAAGAAATGCTATGTGAATGCTAGGCTCTGTGGAAAAACTACATTTACTACACTCTTACTACACAGGTTCTTAAAGGGTTCTTGTCCTACGGTGGGGGGAAGGGGGGGGCTTAAAGGTTCTTCTTTGATATGGATTTCACTCTCAGGTTCTCTATAGAACCTTATTCTGAGGGTTATATAAACAACCCCTTAAAGATATCAGTATCTAAGATGAACCTTTAATGGTTCCCCCAGCAGGACAAATGAAAAACCTTTAAAGGTGCTCTGAAGCACTTTATTTTTCTAAGAGTGTAGTGTTGCAACTTAGAGCTTTGTCAAATTAGCGAGTTGAAATGCAGTGCTTTGCTGAGATTTGTCTGGATCGTTTTCTCCCACGCCTTGCAAGTGCATTCTTTGTGGTCTCCCTTGATTTCATAAACCAAATGTCATTGTTGCTTGCAGTATACTCCTCTGCTCCCCTGGGGGTTGGGCTTTGCCCCCTACTCTAACCACATCACCTGGAAGATTGACAGGTGCAATGACGAACTGTGGCACAAACACAATCACTTGACTGTGTGCAACGCCTTGACATAAAACCATTGCTAAATCTAAGCCCCTCTTCTAAGAAAATAAAATAGCAGCGTTGCTTGTTCCCAGGTTCAGAATGGAAATTACTTCTGTTTGTAATTTCCCAGGGGAGAAAGATGATAGACACATGCGTGTTGGTAGGATTATGAGACGGGCATATTTAAAATGATTATCTTCCATGTAATCAAGTAATATTCAAATGCGGTAATCCCTGCTAAGAATTTATGTTTGTTTGTGTTTGTAACAAAAGGTGTTGATGTTAACGGCAATAAACCTTTGGTTGCCTGGCATGTTGAATTATGCTGTGGAGATTTGCCATGGTCACATAATTTCATTCAGATATCTCTCCTTCTGTTGACCGTATAAATCAAATTCACAAATCAACTGTAAGAGGACAGTCCAGATATACTTTTGTGCAGAGTGATCTGATTTCATTGATGCTATGCAGTGTAGACTTATTGAAGATAAAATAACTCACTATCTGCACATCTCTGCGGGGTGTTTAGAGATGACGAAGAGGGGCCGGGCTGGAATTATCCTTAAAATAAAGGGAAAGATAAGAGCATATTTTGCAACAACAAATCTCACTTTCACCGAAAGTGCTCGGAGCCTCCGGCCTGTTCCAGAAGGCTTACTAACACACAGCTTTTGGTTTCTGCCACATGCCCAAATTCCTTATGATGTGAACAGACATGTTCGGTACGCCCTCTCACCCTGACTGGGAGAAGCATTCTCAACCCTCAAAGTGCTCCTCAGAACTTATTGGCAAGTTTTTAGCAATCAAAGCATAAAACTGAGGTGACCTGACATGCAGTTCTAACAAGGCATGTCCAAACAACGTGCTACTAGTAAAACGCCAGATAGATGTGAATAGATTATGAATTTTTTTTTTTTTAAATGCAACAGTTTCATTATTTAAGTAGATCTGCCTTTACTGAGAAGTTTAACTTCCATTTCAGTTCCACTGCATACATATCTGTTTAGTGGCAAATGACTCAAAGAATTTTGTTCACCACTATGATCAAAACACTATGTACAGTAATAATTCATATCTTTTTAAATAATGGATGAAGGTAAGGCTGGCATTTTATATGACAGTAGTAAAACACTGAAAAATGATTAAGTTAGACTGAACTTGAGAGAACTCGTTCTCAAGCATACCAGATGAAGATCCAGTTGGTTCAAAAAGTTACACAAATAATGACACAATAAAACATTTATGGATATCGTTGGCAGTGTCTGCGTACTTCTTCTTGTATTTTTACAGCTTTTTTAACCCGCCGTTTGCCCCATGTTCTCTTTGAATGCATATAGCCCACTATCTAGTTATCGTTTTTCTCCCATGTTGATGCAACTGATATGTATTCCTGAAATACATGAATCCCAGTGCTGATATGACTGTCACTTCCACAAACACAGCACTCAACGGGTCTGAGTTTGCAGAAATCCAATGCTAGGGCAAGCGAGGTATTTTTAAGCACCACAGTGCCACAGGCTACTTAAATTGCATTTCAACTGAAGTTTTATCCCTGTTTTTTATCGATTGCTCTGTGAGGGTGGAATGGGAACTAGCGTTCTCATACTGAGGAAAGGATTGGGGCAGAGGTGCACTGCGATATAGATTTTGAGGGATCTGAGGAATCTGCAACAAAAAAATTTGGTCTTAACAACCTGAGTTGTGATTCAGTATCAGAATGCTTTTAAATCTGAGAAATACTGATTTATTTAACATGCTACAGAGAGGTGTGCCATACACTGAAATACAGTGCTCACACAATGAAGTATATGATATACCTGCGATAAGAAATAATGTATTGTAGGCATTTATTGAATTAAAAAAACATGCTCAAGATACTCAAGGACATTCAAACATTTGTTGAGTTTCACTGAGGACCACTTTGCAATAAGTGTTGTCAGGAAGTGCTATTGTCTGGAAACCATTCAAATACAATTACAGTATTTCTGCAGTATTTAAAAAACATAATAACAACAACAACCATAATAATAACAACAATTAATTTAAAAAATACATGAATTCAGCTTCCAAACAGTAATTTTGCTTATTTTCACTATGCAAATACTTATGGTTAAAATCTAAGATCCAGACAGACTTGTTTTTGTTCTACACTGGCACCGTTATGTTCTGCATTTGCGTCATGTGAATGTGGCCCCTTGTGTTTCCGTTTTGATGTGCTTTTCTGATTCGCCTCCTGTGTTGTTTTGAACAGCCAACTCACAGGTGTTTTGGGTTCATGAGTCGATCTTTTGATCGTCTCTTTATAAACTTCCTGTGGCTTTTTTTTAAACAACTTTGAATTGCTTAATCGTTGGATCCCTGGTGGCTATAACACTCTAATGATGAACACATTGCAGGTCGCATACCAGAATTGTAATCACCCATGTTTATATGCAAGTCTCCATTATCCCTAATACTTTAATAAGCGTTTGAATTACTTCCAGGTTCTCTTTTATAAGTGAGGCAGAAATTTATTATGCGATGAAATAAATGTGACGTAGATTGAGCAGAGATAATTACAACAAATAAATAAATAAATAAATAAACTATATTCATGTGGCACCAGTATTAACACCCATAGTTTAGCAACACTGTAAAAGAAGGAAGGTCCATTCATGAGGATTTGTCCTGTATTGCATTAGCTCTCATATCCTACTCATATTCTACTATGTTTAGTATATACCCTCCTCTTGCAGGGACGGTTTATGAATGAAAAGAGTATCTACACATCCTGAGCGTGTTTCACCACTTCCCGGACCTTATGAGAGAATTTTTCCTCTTCCTATCTATGGAATCTTTACCCAGCCAAGCCCCAAAAGACGGGAATTGGCAGACAACCATGGCAAGGTGGCGAGAGACCGCCTCTGCCAGACAAGCAGCTCTGTCAGCCAGCCCCTCTCACAGATGGCGTGTTCTGTGATCATGGCTCTGATCATGTGATTGCTCTTCGTGATTAGAACACCTAATGGGGGCGCCTCGCAAACAAACGTCTGTTTCCCATGCATCATCGGGAGATGGGCTCCGTAACGCAACCAATACGAGGACCTGGGACTCGCTTTAAAAACAGAATCCTTGGAATAAAGGGCTATAAAATTAACTGAGAAAATTGAAAAAAGATGTCCTATAGAACTACTTCCATCATTGTACACTATAGTCAATTACTCCTATATTTGAGTTCAAATGAAGTGCTACCCTGAAACCCATTTCGGCCCCGTTACCCCTGGAATCAATAAGTTATTTCCCTAAAGGTCACCGTCTACAAAAGATCCAGCGCAAAGGTTCTTTATCCCCGAGATGTTTTGAGTGTGTACACAACAGATTGAGTGCACCAGGCAAACACAGGCTGAGGACAAATTCATTAAACCACCCCTTTCAGTCAAATATGTAGGCATGGCAACCCTACCTACCAAACCTGGGGACCATTTAAGTAAAACATGCACCATTCCAATTAGGTCTGCAGGCTCAGCAGACAAATCAGTGTTTTTTAAAAAAAAATAAAGATCGAAAATAAAGATCTGGCTCAATAATAATTTAATGTAAGGAATGAATCTTCCGGCAGAGCTCTGTATAGATCGGCATCACTGTGCACAGCTACTGGCCTACCTGTCAGATAAGAGAAGCCTATTATATACCACTCCAGGCAATTCACACTGCCAAGAGGCGCCATTGTTCCTTCAATCTGATTTTCAACAGGCGGAATGAATTCTTTTGGATTCCAGACACTGCTTTTTTTCCTTGAAGGGCAAAAAAAAAATGGCACATTTGGTAATTCGGTTAGCTTGGTGGCGAGACCAAATGAGCATCCGCAGCCTTTAAAGGAGACACAGCTGCTGTCTGTCCGTGCCGCGACCGGCCGCTGAGGTGGGTCACTCATTTAGACCACTTCCTAATCCGGCCATGGAAAATGTCTGGGATTGGAAATGGGTTTTGGATGGACGAGCTGTGCCCAAAGTCATGGGGGAGGGGGGCGAGTGGCAAATGACTGCGGCAAACGTGTGTGTGTGTGTGTGTGCTCAGCTGGTGGGAACTAAGACCCACTCTGCTCCAAAACACACCAAGTGCTATCAGTGTATGTAATTAATTTCAGAAGAGGCTGAAGCATAGACTGTGTGTCTGTGTGTGTGTGTGTGAGTGAGTGAGTGAGTGATAATCCTTTATTTTAATAGACTGCATAAATGATTAAAACCAATGTATTTCATATTCAGCCCAGCTAAGAAAAAACTGTGTACATGCATTTATGTTGTTGTACATGTGTGTGTATGTCTCTGTGTGTACACACGATTGTATGTAGCATACATGCATGAGTGTGTTTGTGTGTCTGTGTTTGTGCACCTGCCATCTGCACTGAGACAGGAATTTGTTGGACCAGCATCTGGTCCATTACAGTATAGTCTGACTTAGGGGCAATCACATGGTAGACCAAACAATGTTTGTACTCGTTTCTACACAAGGTTGTAACTTGGTCCTCAGAGGAATCATGAAAATATAAGGAGTTTTAATTATGAAGTGTGATTGTGTTAGTTTAATCATTCTTGTCACAGCTCATTGAGCAACAACGGGAATCTTACAACCCTAGATCAATAATGAAAAATCTCTCTGCAGAGATACTGCATCAATTATTAACACGCATTCTCTGTGTGCTCTGATTTGTACCGTATTAAATAGGCATTAGGCAACTGTTCTCACATAAATTATGCCATACCACCTTAAATTTATAACTCGATGAAATAATACTCATTTCATGCTTAGTCTTAAATCCGAGCTGTGCCTTGCAGCTGGGATGCCATAGTGTTTGGGGAACTGAGTTTGTAACATAGTGCAGCGTGTTGACTGGGATCTGCTAGTGCACCAGGATAAAGGAAATCCTTCAGGAATTCACAGTCATGTTAAAGGCAGCTATGTAATAGGCGGCACTTTGGTTTAGGGCCTGTGAAAAACGTATGACTCATTACTACGTGTTAGTTATTTTTCATTGGGTAATCATGAAGAATCCATTTTTAATGATTAAATATGATTTGGTAACTTATTTGTGAACATTAGTGAACAATAATATTTGTGGTTGGTGGTATGTTCATCTCCATGAT
Organism: Albula goreensis; assembly: GCA_022829145.1. Classification (NCBI taxonomy): domain Eukaryota; kingdom Metazoa; phylum Chordata; class Actinopteri; order Albuliformes; family Albulidae; genus Albula; species Albula goreensis. The sequence goes on along the minus strand of CM040754.1, from coordinate 27,249,446 downwards.
CGCAGGTGATCACCCTTGTGGTTTACAAGACATCATCAATAAATGCATGAAAATCATACAAAATGTTTAATAAATGCAAAATTATTAATATAATTAAAAAATAATAATTAATACATTACGAACACCTTAACCTAAAAGAGCTACCACATAAAACATCTGTTCTCTTGAGCAAATAAAGAGTATAATAAAGTTTAAGCCAGAGATTCTAAACAAGACGTAAATTGTGATGTTTTTCTCACTGAAGATGGCCATGATGAATGAGTATGATGTTCCACTAAGAACAGAAATGAAATGAAGTGACGGAATGATTGAAATGATCATGGCAGCCACTGTCTCCTCCTGTTATGAAGGAGGAATGGGTCCTTCCGTCTGAGTTAGCCTATTCAGCCACTTCACTTTCCTATCAGCCAATTAGCAGATGTCAGGTAAAGGTGCCGGGGGGAAGAAATGTGCACTCAGCGAAACTGCATTACTATGTAAATTTCCTCCTGGTACATGTGATTGATTACATCAATCAGTCAACCCCACTTGGGTGATATTGTCCTTAGCTCCGTATATACTCAGCTATGATTACCTGTGCTTACACGTACTTATATAAACTATTCTGTGCTAATCATGTATTTTTGCCTCTCCCTGCTCCACACTGGAGATCAAGAAACTCAATCTGGCTTCCATCTTGGCTCTCCTGCCAGCCAGCCAACACTGACCAGACATTTAATGCTAAGTGTATCCAGTTGCTTTCTGGTGTTGCGATAACAGTATAAAAATGAAATTGAACTGAACACATCATATTTCATTCATAAATAACAGTAAATATTACTTTAATATTACAGTCCAAAATATCTTCTGATTTGTGAAAGCATAATCCACATGCTCAATCTCTAATACCCCATCTGGAAAACATGCTTTTCATGTTTTGCATAGACCTGCAAGCTTATTGGTGCCTCCATATTTCTAAGGGTTGATTTGATTGGCTCCTGTGTATGTCTACATTATAGAAGGACGATCAGAAAATTCCCTGGCTCTGAGTAGCTTCTTCAAGATGAAGTCCTGCCCACACAAGATCGTGATTGGTCAGAAGTAATAAGTGACCATTGGTTTATTGGCAAACAATGTTCCTGAGTTTGGGTGGCAACAAGTATGAATGAGCCTGACAAGGCAACTCATCAGCTGATCTACAAATGATTCTGTGCTTCAATGTGTGTTCCAACCATTGATCAGAAAGCCTGTTTGCTAAAACAACTGCGCTCGATTATATGTAAAATGATTTCAAGGACATAATTGGCTTCCAACTTAGCTAGAAATACATTGCACTATTACAATATGTCAGTATGGTGCCGCTGCTTCTAAAACTGTGGACACAGCTGCAATGTTACGGTGTGCTTTCTCAAAAGTAACCACCCCCCCCTCCCCCAAATACCCCACAAGTTTGATTATGAAATCAAGCAGGTCATCATATTTATGTGTGAAATGCTTCTATCACAAAGGCCCTGCTTGCATTTCTCATCAAATCAGATATATACAATTGATGGTGGATTTCCTGACAAACTGATAAACATCATCCATGATGACTTAAGTCTAAACACGACAAATCCCATCCGGACCATATCTGTCCAAATCTGATCCAAGCCGTCTCCAGAGATCTCCAGCGGATTGGACTCCATTAGCATCATCAGTATCTGATTTTAATATGAATGTTCGAGCCCTCGTCCTCCTCTGTCGCCGACATTCTGTCGGCAAATGACATGTCATAAGCATGACAGAATCATGAAACACTCTGGTGCTGAGTTTGTCATACAGTCAGCTTGAATACAATGTTAAGAATGTGATTACATGCACACAACAACTAGATAACAGCAACGATAACTCTGCTGTCATTAAATACCAAAAAACTGAAATTACTCACAAGAATTCTGGCAGAGAACTACAAATTTGCATTTAGAGTTTGTCCAGCGGTTTTAGCAAAAAAGTATACGTGAATGATTGCTGTCAGAATATAACAGGGCGCCTGTTCTTTGAAAACCCAGGCCTTCAGTAGATCAACATTACTCCAGAAAATGACATTGTTCTGTGTAAACACAGGTTGAATAGGTCAGTCACTACAAAAATGAATCAAACATATTGTGTTTGCACTGGTAAAAAAATAACAATGTTTGTGAGGCAAAGTCCAGGACACATCGTGATTCATAACCCACCAAAGTGCCCGTTCAGTTCTATGACTGCTGCCGTTCCAAGACTCTTCCAAAATAAAATGCTTATGATAATATAGCACATACAGAATAATCAGAATACATGCATTTACATGTACTCTTAAATGCACTTATATGGTAGTATTAATGCAATGTAGTGTATACAAGTAATGTCATATGTGTATATAACAATTCTAAGTTAGTACCACAAGCAATATGTAATTATTTCATGAGTCCAACTATAAATTGTGCTTTTCCATTTTTCTGAATGCCAAAGCTAGAATTACTTGAAAGCATGAAACCGATGTAACAATGTCTGCTTCAATTTAATTCAAGAGGAGATTAAACACTACATGCAATCAGAAAGTTATCTTTTCAAAACTTAAAAAAGGACAAAGAAGAACATTTAAAAACCCAGTCAAAGGGCTTTTAAACTCATGCCTTTGTCAAGCCCACATCAAACGAGCAGCTTTGAAAGTGAATAGTATTGCTTTGTGTTCCCTGTGTAGGGTGGAAGTCTATTGCTCCTTTATGAGCTCAGACAGGCAGCCCTATATTCACTCTTTAAATCACTGCGATGGTAGAGAGAGAGAGAGAGCTGAGAAACCAAGCGAACATGTGTGAGTGCATGAGAGAAAGAGGTAGAGACTATGATTTTCATTCAAGTTTCTGAGAGAAAGATAGCAAGAAAGAGACAGACAGAGAGAGCGAGAGTGCGCTTTTACCTCAGAGGGTATCCTGTTTAAGAAGGTTCAGCGAAACTTCTGACAGAGCTGGGCTTCTTCTGTGTGTCAGAAATCCTCCACACGCAACCAGAGAGTAAACACACACATAACATGCGCACAGCAGAGTGGCAGAATCCACCCTCACATTCTAGCAGAAGCTGTAATCTCAACCAAACCTGTATTACCAGTACACTGCAGACAATTTAAATAAACCCAGGGGCAAACAAATCTGCATATTTAATTATAAGAAAAGATTGAAAAACACGTTTCTTTAGCCTACGTGCCACACATCCAAAATGACTACCTTGAAATACATAATGATGTATATCAATTATGGTCATAGACAAACTTTCACTTCTAAGGTAAGTGACAATGTAACACGTTAGCTCTAAACACTTCAAATGAGGCTACGAATGGCTGTGGTATGATGGGGTTTTTGTTGTTGTCTGTGCCAAAAACCTACCCACCCTACCTCAGTTAGCGGGATTTTTTTGTTCTCCATCTTCTTTTTCAATTCAAGGCACCTTCACAGGCAAAAATTACACCCTGCAACATGTGGTCTCCCAAATCAACAACGCATGCCTGCTGAAAAACACCCTTCAGGCAGACTGCAGTGCTCTCCACTGGGCTATATTATTTACCTGCAGGAACTCAAGGAACCTGCAAATTATTTACCATTTTGATGTGAGTGTAAAGAACGTCTGTTGCCACCTCTGAAAAACAGGCAGCTGAAACCGTATGGAAATATTAGATTGGGTACCACAATTACACAATAATATAAAAACCGCCAATATTACATATATATTACAAGTATTGTGTGTGATAATCCTTTATTTTAACAGTCTGCAGATTAAATCCAAGCTATTTTAAATAGGCTCAGCCAAGACAAAGTTGAGACTGTGTGTACGCGATTGCATTTAGTATTCATGTATAAGAGACAGAGTGTGTGTGTGTGTGCAAAAATCTTATACGTATCCTGGCAGTGCTCTTATGCACGTTACCCATTTCGCTGGCTGCTCTGCCGTGATTGACCTTGGACCCAAATTTGAACCTCATTAAGCAGATGCAGTAATAACGCTTGACTGATGTGCCCTGATGTGAAATGTGAGCTAAGTGGGAAGATAATCACATTAAAGCCGCATCCCCCACGCCCACCACCCGCATCCAGCGTCTATCGCTGCTGCTTTCTGTCACCACTGGCTCCGTCTTTGGTATCAGGACCATCCAGATTATGCTCGCATTGTGTCACTTTGAATGGACGCCAGGTACTTTAAGCCTGTCTCCACGTGCATCCTCACAAAGAGAACAACATACATGTTGGCACATGGGGCCAAACCTGTGGTGGATCGCTCCCTAATGAACTCTCGAACATATCTCGGTACGTGACTACCATGCTGCAGAATATCCATTTAATGCATGTAATGTTCTGACTAAGCAGAACACTATAGCCACACAGGAAATCAATACTGTGTTGGCTTCCTGTATGTTGACAGTTCACAAGCTCTTTTATGATATTTTAATGGCACATAACTCTATGATAACTGGCAATCCACATAATTTCCGTCTGTCTGTGTACACGTAGAGAGCACTTAGACCACTCATATAAAGGCCTAAATGTGGTCCATCTCCAGACTTGAATGAGACAGAAGGGTTTATGACATCCATCTTTCCAGTTATTAGTACTCACTGCAATGCATTTCTTATAGCTAATAAAGTTAGATGTCTGTTTTTATATTTTGATTATTATAACATTCATACTCTTCATACTGATTTTGCTGTATTGTTTCGCAGTGTTGAAGATGAAAAATAACTCCAGTGCAGTGAAAGATTTATGGTGTGAACTCAAAGGCACCCTGTGTGAAAGCCTGGATCCATCCACAGGTTGTGTAGACCTGCACCAGGACAGCTAACCAGCCTTCAGGATGATAAAATGTGCTTGTCACTCCTCAACCGTCTTTTTACTTTTCATGAATGGACTAATGAGAAGTTGAGGATGCATTCACCTGGCCTTTGTACGTACATCAAAGGACTCTAACTTTATAAACAAACAATCCAGATTTCTGGAGATCAACATGCAACCAGCTTGGCTCCTCTTGCCGTTAAATAAATACACTGAAACATGACACTTAAATCTTAAAAAAACCTTCAATGAAAAAAGTTGTTTTAACTATTAAATTGCATTACATTATTCAAGTGTTACATTAATGGTGCTTTGAATATGAATGGCAATAGTTAAACAAAGCCATGAAACATGAACAGTACTTAAACATGACTTATTTAAGCACATGTCATGTTATACAGTTTTTAGGATGGTATTGTATTAATAAAGTCATGTTGCACCTCAATTCAAAACTCTTGAATTGAGAAAGTAACACAATAACTTTGGATGAATTCCAATTACACAGATACTGACACATTTGAACACTGTCACACACACACACACACACACACACACACAGGCCTAGGCCAATATTTGCTTATTAATTCAGTGCTTACCTGGTAAAGTAAATCTGTGTGCTCTTCTCACGGAAGCAAAGGCCCTTTTCGGAACAGGTGGAGGATGGATGCATTGAACATAATGATGTTTTGAGTCATTCATACAGCGCAGTTCAGTGGGATCGCATACACGGTAACAACACTGATTGTGGCTGGTAAAATAACAGAGAAGAACATTGTGTGGAACCAGCTTTTGTTTTGTTTTGTTGTTATTGTCAATGCAAAGGAAGTGCTTTGTAAGATGAAAATATCACTTAGTGCACTCCTCAGATATGTGAATGGACCTGTTCCTTTCATCTCGCGGGCCAGGAAGACTACCATTTGAACGTCACCCAAACCGCTCAACTCAAAAATTGTAATGCTGTTGACACATCATTGACTAAGATCCAATACATTGTTAAGCACAACCCATAAATTATTACTGAAATCTTAACAACAGGGAGTAAAATAAGAACATGTATAACTTATCCTCTTGGTAGTACACTAAAAAGGTATAACAGATAGGATGGCAAAGGAAAATAGGTTAAGTCTCCAGACAGCACTCATAAAAATTCATGTATGCTAATGAGAAAAGCTTTGAACATTTCAAGTTCATTGAATATTACACTTTATGATAAAGCTTCTGCTTTCGAAGTAAATACCCCACACATTAAATTGTGTGAAATTCTCTTACGGATTAATATTTGGCAATTAAGGCTACCGCCGCAAGCAGAATATGACAAAATAATGCTGAGGATCAAGTTTTTCAAAAAATGTATCTGGGGACCTCTGAGCAAATCTTTCCCCTCACACTTTTCAGCAGGCGGTGTCAAAGATGTTTTAGAGATCGGGACGCACCCCACGGTATCTCTTCAAGAAAGCCGCTTTTCCGATAAAGCGGGGGGTGGGGGGAGATCAGACATCTGTTCGGTATCAATATCTTGGCCTGACCCATGGTGTGTAAGAGTTTCCTTTCTTGAGCGTCGGATGCGATACTCGCGAGAGTGGTGATTAATCAACATCAATAGGACTCCACAAAAGCTCAGCGCTGCAAACACTGATCGATACTACATTCTCTTCTCCGGGTTTGGCAGATGAGAGATCACATTTCTCAGTCAATAAGAGAGAAAGCTTGGAGGAACCGTGGGCCATAACCCAAAAAAACAGGGTAAATACATACACTGTAGACTGAGCGAGCATATTCAACGCGCGGTTATTAAATTCTATGAAGCGCTCCAATCTCAGCTGTGTGGGATGCTGGCAGGGAACTGGACGAGAGCGCTAATGTTGTACTCTTCGGCGTGGTACGTACCTGAACTGCTGAATTGCTCTGTTTAAAAACCATGTGTGCAATCGAGCTTGGATGTTAGATTTAAAAGACCCATCAAAATCATGAGCGCTGTAAGTAGGCTTAAGCTGATGTTGCATTTTCATGTAGCCCACGCGGTTTTTTAAGAGACATTTGTGTATGGAGGCAGGGATATCGCAATTCACATGTATCTGGACACTCAGAATCAGAGAATTTCAAAACACAGAGAAGAAGCTATCTGTATAAATTACATAAATTCATTCTGAAATAAAGGAAAAACAATACTATCTCTGTGTGACATATGCAGGACACAAGCTCAAGCCTAAGAATAGGTCGACGTCAACTAAGGTGTCTGTCAAGATACTTAAGCCAAAAGTTTAAAAAATATTCAGATTTTTTGTTTAACATTTCTTTCCTGGGAATTTACTTTCATTGGGTTCACGTGTTTGGACGATGTCCACAAAAATTTGTGTTAAATATTGCTTGGCATCTGCCAGTTGGCAACGCTTCAATGGTATGGTCTGAGGAAAGGGACAAACATCTGGCTAATGAAAGCCCAATGGCCGAAGCTCTGTCCACTGTCGAGCTCTAATAAATCTGAGATGTCTGGTCAAAACCGGTTCTCAGATTCAAAGCCCCACTGCTGCTTCGCACATCTCTTCCAGAAGGTTCCGCCTCACTCATTGTCTTACTTAGCCCAAGATAAGAAAATAATTGCTTCCCCTTGCCAGCCAGGACCATCCCTGCCTCTTTTTTGTTCGTTTCTTTGCTCAACATTTATCCTCCGGACAACTCTGGGCTCCGCTCATTAACACAGAGAAATGGAGAGAAGCAGGAATTCAATTCCGTCCTCTGGAAATGCCTTAAGTCAAAACAAAAACACCTGTTTCATTTTTACCACAAGGTCTTTGTTCCCCTTTCGAACCGACGCAGATGGTCACAAAAGCCCTGAAACAACTTTTTCTATGGTTGTTATAGTGATATGTCCCCAAAAGGCCTATAACTTCTCCAGCAGATTTTATTGAGAATGAATGTTACAGCCGATGGAGTGTTTTTGTCCTGTTGTTCTGTAATGATTTAGCAGCTTGGTGCAGAACAACATGAATAAACAGGGAGGCATTAGGGTGTTTTTAGATGTGGATAATCTTCTACATGCCTCTGCATGTGTGAGAGGAGAAGTAACATCAATACGTGCGCACAGAAGATCACACACAAGCCAGATTCCAAGCCAGGTTAAGGGGACAAATGCTTCTTTCAGCAGCATTTTTCAAAGAATATTACTTTGAGATTTAGCGATTACCTTAAATCTTCTTGCTTTGTCTATCGACATGAGTGCACTGGCCCTCCCATTCCATTTGGCTATTTTTCATGAAAGGGCATGTAGCAGAGCTAAGGTGAGTCATCGGAACAGTAAAATGACACATTTCAAAGTGTTACTTATGCAAATATTGATTTTAGCCGCAAAAACAGTTGACAAGTGGATCTATGATATTGCTTAAGACTACCTGCATGGTGTGCATTTAACCGTTTGTGAACTGTTACTTTAATCATTTGATTGCAAATTGAAACTCAGGACACGCTTTGAGTTAATGCCAAATGCAATATGTTTGGAATTCACAGTTGTCTTTGTACCACGTGAACTTTTTTTTCCTAAACGATCTGGCACGAATACCATTTTTTATGATGATTTTTCTCTGTTTGACAGATGTGAATATGCACTGTGCTCTGACAGGCTGATTTACTGTTGCTGTCAAGCTCAGGCATGTTCACAAAGACCAGCCATTACAGAGAATATGAGTGTGTCAGAATCGCAAAGGTCACGGGAGTACACGGAGGAGAGACCTTCGAAATCTCTCAGTGCTTACTGAAAACATTCTTCTAATGTCTCTCGTGACACATGACATGTGCTACACCTTAGCTTCGAGCCTGTAGGCGATAGTAGGTAACTGTAGTACGGATTCAGTCAAAATCACCAAAATCATCTTTTTTTTCATAATTCGGTGCAATCTGAATTTCGCTGGATTCAGTCAAACCCACCTTATGCCCATAGGGATCCACTTTTGGATTGTAATGGTTAAATATACAGGAAACAGGAAAGGTGTGACCTGAAATTATAGTTCCCAGCCAACAGACCAAAACTGTTTTGATATCTGTCCAAAAACACCACTTGCCTGCCTACAACTTTTCAAATCTCAACTGGTTTAACAGACTCTAACAAAACATACAACACAGACAAAACAGACCACAAGCTATTTTAGCTTTTAGAAACAGAATTCTTAATTGAAAATGTTAATGGCACATGTATATTTTATTAATGGGAATTATGCAAAAGTTCTGTTGTAACATGAATGTATTTTTGGATTGACTGCTTGATTTCAATGGAAAAAGTGCTCATAAAATGGAATATGAGTTATAACGTATGACTTCCATGACTAGTTAGAAAGGTAATGCCTCGTCATATTCTCAGTAACTTTGAAAACACAGTGGCTTTGTCACACCTATAATTATGCAATACATGCTATGACACATGGGAAAATATTCTAGAAGGAAGTCAGACAATTGATTTACAACTTCATTAAGGAATATCACCTACCACTACTAACAACGTCTTTACAAAAGTCATCTGAAAAATTGCATACATACCAGGAACCAAAACCACTATAAATGTGTGTATATGTCTGCTACAATTCTGTGTATATAGACCTGTGTATATATCAACTGTACACAAGCATGTAGCAACTAAAAACATTTTCTACTGTGTATATTTCCAAATACAAGCTAATTCTTTATTGAGCATCAGCCAGTTCGATGACTGTGTTTCATGTAAAATATATGCTGTGCAAGTATGGATACAAAACAGGACTTCCAGGCACTTGCCAACTGTACTGCATGGTTCTGCAATCTGTAATGAGTACATGCTGATTTTTTTTGTTCCTGCACTTGGTTTCTGATGTCATACTGCTCATCTCTGTTCTCCTTGCAAATGGCGGGGAGTTGGGGGTTTATATATGAATAAACTTAAAAAGTAAGACTAACAGTGCTCACAGTTTGGTCCCCCCCGCACTTCAAAATGGTCTCTCCTGCACCGCTGCCATAAATTATGTTGAGATCTCATAAGACCACAGATCTGTCATTAACCAAAAATCTGCCAGTTGAGAAAGAAATAGATGGAGTGTGTTTGGGTCAATCATTGTAAACTTCTGAGCCTATTTTACCAGTGAAAGAGAGGTGGTGAGGAAATAATTCAGTCCAGATTACAGAACAAAAAGAAATAGCTATAAGTATAAAAAGCTGGTACATTTAGCACTATATGTTCTATTGAACACAATCCAATGCTGTCATTTATTTATGATTTGTTGTGTTACTTGCCTATAACTCTAGCAAACAGAAACACTATACTTAACACTACTATATGGAAATCAGAGAATGCTTGAATTTGTTTAATATGAATGCACTAATTACACTTCCTTTTAATGTGGTTAGGTGGATGTGTGTTTGTTTTAATGAATGCTTTTTGAAACTGTATGAAAATGCTCTGAAATGCTCTACTTCACCATACATAATTATGCACTGTAACACATTCACAATGCATCATAAAGACATTAACATGTAATATGCAGTTGTAATTACTTCAGGAACATTGGCTTATATGCTTCTGTTTAGAGTGTTTGCAAATTCCTTTTGTAATTGCAGGTTACTAAACAAAGTACACATAATCTGCATACCATTTAAGTTTAAAATGAGTAAATAAATAAATAAATGTCCGAATAACTTTAAGAGGCACTCTATGTAGACTTCGGTATCACTTCACTCCCTATACTACACAGCCTTGCATGTGTGGGCAAGCTTGTGCGCATCGTTGTCGGTGTGTTTCCGTAGACGTATGTTGAAAGTCTGCATGTTTGTGATTCCAGCGTGCAGCTTTAAGAAGGCATCGGCAGTGCTCAAGTGATAGCCTGGCTTGCGCCTAACGGCCCGTCCGTATGTCCCCAAAGCACGGAGCATGTGAGGCCCTTACACAACCTGCTGCCCTCACCGCGCGCTATGCTGTGACATGGGAACCCCTGTAAAAAAAGTGTTAAGAGCCAGGAACATTAGCATTTTGGAAGCAGATGAATGAGACCATTTGTTCCCCTTTCTGTGCTTCCCTGAAAGACTCTATTAATGTGAGGTCCAGAGATCGCTCTGTTTTGGTCATATTAAAAGTTGGGATTGTAAGGGAGAAAGTTTGAAAGTGAATGGAAGTTTTCCCTGGAGATTTTTGTTTTGTTTTCATTTGGTTTTTTTTTTTTTTTGCTTTTTTATAAGCTACATGCTCCTCTTTTTTTGCCAGTTGCCAGAGTCCCCCTTGTTTATTATGTGAGACTGTCGTTAAATGGTGGATTTGACGTAAAGTAATAAGGAAAAGTGACTCCCCCGCTCTCGAGTAAACAACATAAACTGGCAAATACACTGCTTTCAGATTCCCTGCATGTAAAAGGTCTTCCATTCGGAGCCAAGCATTGAGTGACAGCAAGCTTCTCATTCAAATTTTTTGGGGAGAATTACCACTTTGCCGTCGACAGCATACAGTCTTCTTGGTATTCACTGAATTCTACTTAATATTCATGAAGTGCCCTCATTCGTTTACAAGGTAAACAACTAAACTAATTTCACCATGTTAACATCAGTTTAGCAAGTTTACATAACTGCTAATCAGACAGACAGGCGAGCATTTTTGTGATCGAATTTTCAAGTGAGAGATAAACAAATAAATTATACGGTATTTGCGGTGATTGATGGCTTTTATTTACTGGAAAGCCATTTGTGATGCAGCTCCTTCAGTCAGCTGAAAAGCTGGTAAGATAAAGTCATTAAGCTGGAATGGATTCATTTTAGTCCTTTTTTAAAAAAATTTGCCCTTCCTTTGGAAATCTGGTCATCCTGTTTAAGATGTCACGCTCAATATTATCTCCTATTCATCAGACTTTCAATTTACAGTATTGCGAGGCATATGAGTCAATTCAAGAAGCTTTCCCATTGTGCTTTGAGTTGTGATGAAAGAGAACGTTGTCAAAATTGACATTTTAATTACTTTCCAAGAAACGTATTGTGGGTAGAGTGTGTGTGTGTGTGTGTGTGTATTTGTGAGAGTGTGTTTGGATGATTCATATACTATAGAGCTGCTTACTGCTACAGTCTGCTTTGAAGGCATATCCAAACACAGTATTCTGGTCATTCATCTTTTTCTTCCTCTCCTAATGGTATTCCACATCCATATTCAAAGGTATGGAATTCAGCAGATTTCCTCTGGTCTCTGGTTTTGGAATGTGTCAGGCTGAGGACGCCCGCAACTAATTGGAAATGCAGAATCAGAGATGCACCGAATGGCCACCATGTTCACACCATCCTGTGCCCTGTTTGTATTTATCCCGCTGACAGCTTGCAAGGAAAAGCTCACATAAGCGATGCCGAGAGAAGCGTTTGGAATGCTGTGCGCTCCCGGCCTCAACAGGGTCAAGCTGTTGAAATTGTGCCGAGATGGAAAACAGAACAAATCGCTGCTATTTAATGTGGAAGTGCGAGCGCGTCTCAATACTGACCTTTTTCTTCATTACTGTGGACAGCTAAAGAACAGCGTGTTTTACAGGAAATATCACACAGAAAAATAAATTAACCCAGAGCGACCCCACTACAGCATATCCTCACACTTTAATCGAAAAATCGTTCAATGGCCTAATTCAATTCCATGCAAACAATCTCCTCGAAAAAAAAAAATAAATAAAAACCAACCCTGGTGCAGGACAACAGTTTGTAATGGATTTAATCTCAGAGGCTTTTGAGAGGGTTTTAATAGACAGTTCAAAAGCCTCTCTTGTTGTTATCGACGCTAATGAGGGCCGTAGTTCACTTTGCATGGGTAGCTGCAGGACTCCCGGTCAGGCCAACACCAAAGCGTGGCCCATAGCTCTCTGCTCTTTCATCCACCACCAATCAAAGCTACCTGGGAGTTTAATGGTAAAAGTGAGCGATTCAAAAACCTACATCAATAAAGAATCATACATACATGTCTGATTATCACTACCACACAGGGTGCAGACTACCAGTCGCTCTCCTCTCTCGGAGGAAGAAAATATCAAGCAGCCCTTCAATAGAAATGTTTGATCAGAAAAAAAAGAATACATTTTATGTTGGTGAGCCAGTAAAACAGACTTGTCATAACTTGTTCCAGTTTTTTATGGAAGCTGAATTAAAATTGGCACAAGCTGTCAGCGAACATAAGCAGATTAAAAAGGGACATGGCGGACTTTCTGATTTCTGAAAAAGGAAGCTTTTCCTCTGTGGACTTTGGGTGAATCTGCAGCACGCCGCTTCCCATCAAACGTCCCATTTTTCTATTCAACCGCAGAAGCGCCATTAGCATTTGTCAAGGGCGTTAAGTATTATCCATGGCTGAAAAATAGATTAAAATTGTGAGATTGATCGATTGGTGTGCGTTAATAAAAGCACAGACCTAAAATAGCAGGGCATATTTATTACCGCTAGTACTGCTCTTAATTCTTCCTGTTGGTGTAGTTACATGGGGGCAATAGGGATGGCTGGCAGAGAAACCAGAACTGACAGAGCCAAAGACTCTAGCCTCACATTCACAGGCCTAGTGTTTCTAATGTACCATACCCACTACTGAGATTGCATTTCTAATAAGATTGCCTCTAATAATACTCATTGGTCTGTTATCAGAAGAAATGCCCTGAAAGGCAAAAGCCCAAATAGTACTTGCATGCATCAGTAGATGCTCTTCAATGCTGCTCATCAATCTTGATAAAATCCATTGATCTACATCAGGGAGACCATAAATTAGCTAAAAGCAAATCATTATCAATGCTTTCTTGTCTAACACAAATTAGATTTTTTGTTCTTTCTTTTTCCTATTTTTTAAATCTTCCAGTCCCCAAGGGGAATCATGTATTGATTGTAACATGAAATATGAACGTTATGTCAGAGATAATCAGGTCTCTTCAAGGTTTTTTGTTATTCATTGCCCTTTCACGCTACATGGTACACACGATGCACTAAACTGTGAAGTAAACACATTCTGCATAAACACACACAAACACTCTAAGGACAGACACACTGCTGCAATGAGAGATGAAAAAAGTGTACAGAAAAAGAAAGAATACACATGGAACTGCTTGGCAAGAGTAAACAGAGTGACAAACAGAAAGACAGAGAAAGCCACAATCCAAAGCTCTCTGACTGACTGAAGCATGCACTGCAGCTTGAAGTAAGTATGTGTGTCTGTGGAACCGTGTCCTTAATATTCACAAATACAAGTAAGAATACAAGCCTTGTGTGTATCAGTGGTTGTGTCCATCAGTTTTGATATTTCATAGCCCAGACATTGCAAACTGAGAACACTAGATAGCTGTATGCTAGTTCACATAGGTTTATGTTGTTATGCATTGCCTTGTTCCATGTTTGTTTCTCAACATTCTTAATCCAAATTTCATAGAGCATGTAGATGTGAAGTTTAAAATATCCTGAGATCACTGTCTCATAGGTAGACACTATAATTTTTTCATCGTGAGGAAAGACCATTCAACATGCACTGCTTTAGAAATGTAGAAAGTGCCTTATTTTAGACGCATATCAAAGTGCAATAGTCCTGAATGTCTGCTGCATGAAACACAAAACAAATGTGTCTTCAACTCATCCTTCATTCGTATGACACATTGGCTGCGTTTGCATGTCTCTTGGCATTATTGCCATTTGCTATCGTAACTTTGTTTTAAAAAAGGGCATTTTCCCTCATTTTGATTACATTGAGTTACATCCAGAATTTGTGAGACACATTTCATTTGCAAAGAGAGCAGCCAGTGAGGAGTGAGTGTTAAATTACGCTATTGATTAGGCTTATTACATTGTGGCTATGCTGCATGTGTTTGCGGAGAAAAGAGAAACAGCGGGAGAAAATGACTCCAGATTCTTCAGCTAACAGGGGGTTTTGATTGCCAAAAATCCATAGCACTCAGACGAGATGTCAGAGACAGCTGACACAACTCTCAAGTGTGTAATTGGCCATTGATTAAAGGGCGTTCGCCATTTTGCGGCCTTTATGAAGCTCAAAAAACAATGTGCATGTCTGTAAGTTCCTCTCCAGACAGAGCAATGCAACATTGGAAATCATTTGAAATAATTGATTGTACATGCTTCAATATTTTGCAAAGATTAGAATATTTTTGTCAGTTCTCAAAAGCCTGGGGAGGATAAGGTAGCTATTATATATTTATTTATCAATATGAGTGTTAACATAATTAGGAGTCTGGGGAGAGATACATCATTACCTCTGTAAAAACAAGCCCTGCCCCCTTCACCCCATCCTCCTCAAATCCTCTCACCTGGCCTCCTCAAATCCCAATGTTCGATATTGAAAAAGAGTAAACACGGCAATTTCATTTTCATAGAGGAAAAAATAATTGCTAATATTTTCACGCTAAATGAGGCTAAACGAGGACCGAACCTCCAGTTCTCGTCCTTGGGGGAAAGGGGGAGGGGGATAGAGGTGTTTATTGGAGGATGTCTCCTGCGTCGGCAAGCTCACGTTTCTGTGAGAAAATGGATATTTCCCACAGTCCTGCGCTTGCTTACGCCAGCCACCGACGAGCTCGGGGAATCTGCCGAGATTGCAGAAGAGAGAGAGGCAGCCATTACCGGCCTCTCTGGTCCCCCGGTCTGCAGCTCCCACTCTAATGATGATGACTGTGGGGCGATGCTGCGCTTCGCATTCTACCCACGGCCCTGCTTTCGCTTTTACAGCCGCATCCATCTCATGAGGTGCTGGTGCACTGCAGCGCAGGCAGCTGTGTTCCTCTTACCCTCCCTTCTTTGCAGATTCTTTCTTTTCCTTTTACACTGTGCTGAAACAATTCAGCAGAGGAGTTTTTATTTTTTCCATCAGACACAAAACCCAATCCTCTCATCCACCCTGCACAGTATTCCTTTCCAGCTCCAGCTAGCAAATACCCATCGCCCTTGAATTTTGCATGCACCAGAGAAATGAGGATGCTGTGAGCTCTCAGTCAGAGCTTTGGCCTGCCTGGAGGTTTTTCGCTCAGTCCAGACTGGCGCAACCTCCCATTTTCACGGATTGTTCTGGAAGTGTACCCAGGCTCCAAGAAAGTTTTGAGTTTCAAATACATTTCTATTCAGAGAACTTTCTTCCGTAGTTGTCTGAAATCGTGAGTCATACTCAACAACGTCAACAACCACCCCACCCATGCAACTGTACAATTCAATAATCCTCCACTCCACAATTTAATCATAAAGCTTTGATTAGATGCAGTAACATTATAACATTTATGGCTAACTCATATCAGATGTTAGACTGCTATCCAGCTTTATTAGCTACCCTTATGTAAGGCTGCCAGGAAATGTACTTACATGAGGTGATCATTAAAGCACGTTTTAATGCTTTCTGTAATGAAATGGTAGCTAATGTTAGAGAATGCATGCCGACAGTGCAGTGCTCGCAGGAAGTTTGATAGCAGTGTATTTTCTGTGAACCTGAATTTAACTGCTTTCCCTGGACGTACTTCACGTACAAACAGTGACAGCGCTATGGGCTTGAATTCATCAGGCAGTGAGATATTTTCAAGTCCAAACAGTGTCATCCAAATAAAAGCTATTCTTGCTCCTTTTTTTGGTAGACCACTCAAAGTGCTAACTTTAAAGGCAAACTGTCTACTTTCCACAAGAAATGGCATGCAAAAATCACGCTTATAGTTTGGAAAAGAACTGTATTAATACTGTATTAATAATGTACATTTGAGGAATTTTCCAATGATGTCACATCCATTGCCCACGCGCTTATCTTGCCATAAAGATGGACGACATACACAGACCTGGCATGGGGGAAGGGGGGGGAGGGGAATCCCATTTTAATATAATTTGCTGGTTGCGTTGGGAGGAGCAAATTCTCATCCGTCTCCAGTTTTCAGTGCAGCGGCCTTAGATTTCCCCTCACACAGCGAGTTAATGGAATTTCTCCTTGATACGCCGCTGTAGCCCTGTGTGGGCTCATGCAATCCCAGCGGCCACACTTCACAGCTCGGGGACAGGTAGACGTGACTTCACTGGCAACACTCCGATACGGAGTGCAACATGCTGTGAGAAAACACTGCAGTTATGACTCTACTTCACTTTATCATCTTCCCACATGGGGATACTGTTTCTGAGACACTGCCGTAACACCCCTCAAAGCTCCTCTTTTTTATGTTTTCATTTGTTTGTGCTCTGGCAGTATGCTAATTGGCTTGGAAAAATATGAAAATAGTAAACAGATAGGTCTCATCAAGTATTCCCTTTCATATTATCTCAATAGGATTATCGTTCTTTATTATCGTAACTCTATCAACTATAAATTTTTACTGTGCACTTAATGTTTTTAGCTATCCATATTAAATGAACATAGTGGGTATGCAATACTGCTGGATTCATCTTATCATACTCCCTCCCCCACCCCCACCCCCCCACACACACGCACACACACACACATGCATACATGCCAGATGTGCTTACCATGCAAGTTGAAGAAGAAGGCTCTGAACTTTGGTTCAGTGACAAATACATCACACGATTTTCTTATCATTTTTATTCATAATAAGCTGGTTATGTTTATAGTAAAATTTCCTCCTGCGATAACAATGCCACAGCCATGCCCAGGGGAATGTGCTGGAAAGAAAGAGGAGTGCGCACACACATTTAGCCTAAATATAAGGAAACTGCAATGTATGTCTTACAGTACGTTTGATGTCTTTACATTGTTGGTGACAATTTATCTCAAGAGGGTTACATCAAAATGGAGTGCATTTCTTTTAAAAATGTGCCAAATTTACAAGCCATTTTAATGGTTTCCAAAGAGATTATATTTCATAACAGAAAAAAGAAGAGACATGTTTTTTTTGCATCATGCATGACATCAGTGAGCAGTTGTAACTGAGCAGTGAACTCATGTAATATTGTTTTGCAAACAGTAACTACAGTGCTGTCAATTTTAAATTATAATGAAATAAAGTATACCAGTCACTGAATTGAAGGAAAAACAAACACATCATCCGTCTTCTCTACATTGCTCCTACAGACTGCCTATCATGGTTCATGGACTGCTTTCTCCTGGAGGTGGAAAATGTGGGTCCTTCATGTTTTGGATTAGCGTTCGCGCTGTCAATGGAGAGTATATTTAGTCCTGGCTGAGTCGGACAGTGAATGCTATATATATGGGGGAAACAGTGAGGGTACTGTTCGAAAGCACAGGCCCCGACTGAAAGAAGTGAATCACACTTCAAGAGCCAGCAAACCATGTCCATATTCAGTAGGAGGAATGCAGACTATTTCTAATGAATGGAGAAGAGCTTGTCTGAGTGCCCTCCATACACTATAGATAAAAGGGTAGCAGAGGGAGGGGGGCTGTACTGGCACACTCAAAACCAGGCCCTCCGCTCTCCCTCGCGCCACAGGTGGTAGCAGGGGCCAAAGTTGCCTCTTTCCCACCTCGGAAGGTTTCAGAGGGAACCAGGGGGGCATTGTTGAGGGTCTGCAGCGAGAGTAGGGTAATGACATTAGGTACGGACTAGCAGAGGAGGGACGGGTCAGCGAGCCCCATAATCTTTTTCTGTATCTGTCAGGTGACAGGAACAGGAAACTAGGGCAACCTGAAGATGGGGGCGGGGGCAGGGGGGCGTATCAGGAAACGGAGCAGACACCACAGGGGGGATAGAGCAGTGAGTATTGTGAACACGCCTCACACAATTAAATCCGACAAAGGACACGGCGGGACAAGGAAGTGCCGACGAGGCTTTGCGCTGTACAGGAGACGAAGACGGCATCTGTGAAAGCGCTCGTCGTTGGGCTCCTCTGGAGACGGCGCGGCGTAGCGCCCGTGGACAGGTTTGTGTAGAAACACGAGCGCCAGCGCCATAGGCTCCTCACACTCAGATAGTTTCACCGCTCTGCCTTTCCCCCGAGAAGGAGCGGGTTGCCAATGGAAACCGAGTGCAGCTGCAGCCAATGGAAGTTGGAGGGGGAATTTACAGACTTTAAATACATGAAACCTGAAAGATTCAATTTGGTAGTGGTGGTGGTGGGGGGAGAAAATGATTGCAAATTATGCCTGGGGGAGTTGTCAGATATGGAGGGCTTTGGTTGTCAGTCAAAGCAGATTGTCTGCAGGTCTGGAGACTCACCCTGTGGTGACTCTCATCTGTACAGCTGCATCGCTGGGATGGCTTCTCAATAACCATGGCACTTGAAAACAAGGACAGCCGGAAGATTAACACATCCTTCTTGGCCCAGAATATTTAGTTCTTAACTTTGTGCAAAAATGAAACAGATATTATGTTCATTTTTACAGGCCATCTTTGTTCAATTCAAGATAATGAGAAAGAGAGATAATAACTGTGATATTAACAACTGATTCAATTATATTACTCAATATTAGGACAAAGCACCATATTGGTTTGATTTTAGGTTCTCATAAGCTGTACGTGTTAACTAAATGAAAGAGGATTGTTTTATGGTGATGATAACACAGTCATTATTATAAAACAACAGAATATAGTTGTGTCACTTCAGGGATCTGTATAATGCCAGAATTACTAGTGATGTGAAACCTTGGGGATGTGTGATATAAGCACACACACACACACCTTTCACATATAATAGGCTTTCAACACAATGCCACAGTTTGTGTATGCACTCACAGTAGCAAGTCAGAGTCGTAAGTGTAAATTGTGACTTTCTTTTGAGTGAACATTATAAAATGAACCATTAAGTGTCTTTGAAAGGTGTACACCATATGTTTACGAGTGTGTGTGTGTGTGTGTGTGTGTGTGTGCTCATATCAGACACTCCCTGTCTAACCCTTATCTGAACACATAGACACAGATGCCTAACAAAGCACTGCCCAGCTGACAGCCATATCTGAGCTAAGCCACACAGCGGTCTACATCCCAAACCCCTTCATCGCTGAAACGACACGCAGGCCAAAAACATCCTCAGACGCAGCGTGACGCTGGCAGACCCAGACTCGCCCATGTCAGCCTCGTCAAAGACGGGCAACCTTTCCCCACAAACTCCCCCCGACAAGCCCTTTTTCTCCAGCGCAGGGCGCCAGACTTCAGAGACCGACTTCTGGAAGAACCTTTCTATTATTTATTGATTTGTTTTGTTTTCAAAGCCACCGCCTCGAGGCTTGTTGGCTACCACGGATTGTCCAGGCGCAGTGATTAGATTGGACTGCACTGGCTGCATCCTGGAGCTTTCTTTACCTAAGAACGGTAAATCCATCATTTTAATGAATGTGGGTTGAAACAATTGTTCTCTCAATGGCTAAAACTGAAACTAATTCTGCATCTATATCCTACAGAGACATGTGTTTGGTATACATATTATATTCACACCCGCGATTCACAACCGTCCACCAATCAAGACACAGAAGATTTCCTCTTTCCTCTTGAGTTTCATAAGATATAAGCTCATTCTCTGGAAAACAATACAGCGCTCACGTCCCCTTTAATCTTCAGAATTTCCATACGCTACTCACAAGAAACTTTTTAAATGTTTGCAACTAGTACAATTTATTGATATCTCTTGGGGTTTGAGTAGACTGAAAGGCCTCCCGGTTCAATTACTAAAAAAATGAAAGAAAGAGAGAAAGAAATATCAGACGCTATTTTGATTCTGCTGACTTTGAAAACGAGAGCGGAAGACCTTAGGGGGTGCTTGTAATTGCAAAATGTAGTCTAGTGGGGACAGATATTCGACAACAAGGCAATAAGGAGTGTGTTTATCCATTCAGTTTGTTTCTTGGAATTATAATGGCTATCCAAGCAATTTTATATCAATAGTGTAAGTATCATGGAATTCAACTATACACAATGTGCTTTTAGACTATGCATAAACAATGCAATGGTTTACAAGTTTCTTTCCTTAAGTAGGCTGAAACTGTGTCTGCAGGGCCTGTTTTTTATCATTTAAGAGCACGATTCAATCTTTGTGGTATGTACTTGCATCAGAGTGGCGACACATTGTTCAGAGAAGCAGTACAGATCTAAGCCTGTCTGAGTGTTTGACAGACTTCTTGTTTCTACCACACCGCACTTCTCTGAAGAACAAAACATCAGCAGGGACATCAATGACTCTGTCCTAGAAGGTTCCCGTAAGTCAGGCTAAAGGAACCCTCTGCTTTGTCTTTCAAGAGTCTCCACAGTCATGAGGGAGCTGTGCTTCTGAAACTCAACAAGGCGAAGTGATCCTTCTTTTCCAAAACCGGTCACACCACTCCGGTGATATCCTGTGCCTTTGCCTCACATACCATCTTGCATGATGAATACACAAATTGAACTGCTGGTACTGACCATACCCACTTTCCCAAATACATAAAACTACATTTTGATTCAGCCACCCAAAATACACTCCTGCTTTTGTCCTCTGTCATGTTTAGAGTGGCACTGACTGCGCAGATTAGCTAATGCAATTTAACACCACTCACCATGGAGATCTTCCTGTTTATGCTCTATTATCTGTCAATTTTTTTAATGAAACAGAGCCACCGAGAAGCTAATGTAAATTCAGGGCAATGCAGTTGTTAGCAGCTTGGTACTCTTCTAATAAACCACTCTGCATTTATTCACAGAAATCAAACACCACAGGAGCTCCCATAAGTCTCGTCGTTCCATAAGACATTACATACAGATCTCAATGTGGACAATGTGCTTTGTTCTCAAGACTAAAGGAATTTGTTTTTACAATGAAAAACAGAGCATGGTTGGAGTTTTCAGAATAATAATATTCATTCAAATTTTACCATCCCTTTATGCCACATCAGATCAGGAGCTAAAATATGCAAATGTTTCTCGATAGAACTGCCAATTAACGTGATCATATGGCTCCCGAAATTTCACAGCCATCCAAATCCTGGTGGATATTTAGAGAAGCATAACATATGTTTGGGAGGAAAGGGGTGAAATTATGGTGCTTTGCTCCAGTTGGGCTGGACTGTGCTTGTCTTGTTTCCAGATATGGAAGAGATCTGCCAGTTCAAAATAGAGGGGAGTTGGACTCCGCATGCTTAGGTGTGAGGTTAGCTTGTGTAATGACCTCGTGTTCCCATCACTGTACACAGAATATTAACGAGTGCAGAAGGCTCCTGCGTTATTTCATTAAATTTTTAAAGTGCCCTCTGGCACAAAGGAGGAGGAACTCTCTCAGGTCCCTGGTCAATCTGACCACAATGTGCTTTGCCCATAACTTTGACTTATGAGTCTATGTGAGCGCAACATTCTTTCATTTCTCACTCACCGTTTTCCATTAGCGTCATTGGTCAGTGACCTCACATGGAAAGGAAATTTGTGACACTTGCTGAATGAACAGAGCTTTGTGGCTGTATTGAAAGGCCTTTGTGTGCACCCTTTTCGTTATTTACGTCTATTCCATATTTTCTCATTTTTTCCCCTGATGTGGAATTCCCAATGCACTTGTAAGATCATCTTATCGTCGGAACGATCAGTTCTGAAGAAGACATACAAGAACAAGTTGTCCTCTGAAGCAAATTCTGTGGGTTGCTACCTCTTTTCACTCCAGGCCACAAGCCTGAGTCACACTCTCGTGGAGGTTGTGTCCTACTTGCGCTGGTGGTGCAGGTAGACTGCAAGCACACCAGATCAGCCAGGAGTCATTACCACCATGTTGTACAATGAGACAATCCAGCAAACTCGAGCCCTCTCTCTGGAACCTACAATAGCTACCTTTCCCCCACCCTGCAACTGTATGCTAACAGACTGCAATATGCTGAAGGGCACTGAACCAGCTTTAGCCAGCTGAGGTAGTGTAGATGAAGGTATGCTTGAGCTGGGCAAAGAAGATATATGTTTGGTACTGTTTTGACAATTCCCACTGAATTATTACATTATTCTCTCATTCCTACTCAGATACAGTCTGTCCACAGAATAGCTTGGGGCAGTTTGGGAGGTGATACAGTAGAATGCATAAAGCCATAGTATTTTTAGGGTCCTGGCCGAATACAGAGCTGTACCTGTACCAAAGTAGCTTCATACAAGATATACTTCAGAAATAGATGTATGTGTAGATGTACTTACTGTACAGTATGTAAAAAAAATAGCTATACAACACGCCCACATGAGCTGAATGGGCCATCCTCATCAACAGTATTCTTTAATGTTGTTAATTCCTCTTTTTGGTAATTCATGTGCGGTATCTTGCACAAAGGTAAAAGAGGAGTGCCTGACCTAGGCTTTGAAATGGCAGTCAGGTTACAGGCCCTGCTCCGCCATGCTTAACCCATTCCGCGCACTGATGCAAAGGTAAAGTCTTGTTAAGCGCATTCACATTGGAACGAAGGAGTAATTATGGTGCTAGCCAGTCGTGACTCACTGACTTGAATCATTCAAAGCACTTCTCTGTGAATAGCAAAGTGTCACGGCAGGTTCGGATGAGTCAGTGACTCTCAGCATGTGTCAGCTCAACCCAACTAGTGTCTCACAAGGACAGCCATTATGTTTTCACACTGCAGCCATGTTGGGATGATCACGCACCATGGGGGGTGTAGGGAAAAAAGAAGTCATGCATATATTTTTTCATCCATCCAAAGGAACTTCCCAAAAGGGAAAAGGTCTGATATAAAACAGGGTTATTCTGAGGCTTAGCAATACAATGTGATGTGAAATGGTCACACAGGGGGGATGTACGCGTGTTGCGTGCGTGGGAAGACGGCAAACACGGCCCCCGGAGACAGCCGAGGGCCAGAACAGACAGAAAGCGCGATTCTTCTCGGCACCTTAAACATTATCAGTGATTCAGCGGGCGTAGAAGAGTTATGCGGGAGCGGGGCGTAGGAGAGCCGCTTGTGTCTCGGAGGAGACAGAGCGTAGCAGTGATTGCTTTGGGGTGGGTGAGGGGTCCGTCTGCCTTGCGGCCCATTGTGTTCTGGTCCCCTGTTTATTTAATACACAAGGGGGCCCCCCCCAACCACTGACCGTGGAGAATGTTCACACACAGGATTGGATTCAACACGGCGCGCCCTCCTGAGATCCGCTCATACAATCCAAATCCCCGACATTAGCCTCCAGTAAACCCCAAACGCATTGGGTGGCAAGGGCATTTATAATCAAGATTGTGGCATTAAAAATAAATAAGGTTATTGAGGCTTTCGGTGTGTACCTAAGACCCCTTAAACTGAAATAACAAGGTCAGTTTCTATTCCACTGCTCTGTAGGAGTTTTCCCAGATTAAATTAGTGTTGATGGGCAAAATGGCTGGCCCCCCAGCATTACATTGATGAATGGTTTGGGGGTCAGACTGGTTTGGCAGCGCTTTCGTATGGCGTTTGCTATTTTTGGGAGAAAACACATTAAGAAATGGATCATGGCTGCGTTATGGCCTTCTTTCTCGGCTACCTCTAACGTGCCAAGGACAGGCATAATGGACAGGTATAATGAAGCTGTTTATTTTTTTTGCTCTCTCTCTCTCTCTTTTCTCTCTCTCTCTCACTCTCTTTTCACAGCTAATTCAAAATATTTCTATGATTTTACCTCTTCTTTCTTATAAAAAATGTTCATTTTATTGTATTATTTTGTGTGGGGACTGAACTGTGCATGATTGCTCTTTTTTGACAGCTAAAAAAACCAAAACAAAATTACCAGACTATGTTATGTTTGAAAGGAAGAGATTTCTCCTTTTTTTCTGTGTCAACACACTAGCACCACAGTATTTTAAAGAATCAAAATAAGTTTGCAAAGGATTGCTGAGAGCACAAAAGAGCACCGAGGTGTGAAACTAGATGGAGTTGCTAAACAAAGCTGATAAATAACTTCCTTTCCTCAAGCTGCCTTATTAATTCAGCTTAAATGTTGAATTATTTATGGCTTACAGTAATTCGTTTCGACTTGGTATCCTACTAGTGTACCGATAAGAGAAATTCAGCGACTCTGGGAGGAAAAGGCAACGAAAATAACTTTTTTTTTTCAACAAAGCTTTCCAAAGCCTCATAAATAAATCAGTAAATAAATAAATAAAAGCATGAACTTTGTGTATGCATATTGACAAATTACATAATCAGTAAACCTCTAATCGCCTCTAAGATTGCCTTCATTTATGGTCTATTACTGTATCTATCGATTTGGTACCAGTGAACAGGAAACTCCAATGTGGGTTGCTCAATTAGAAAGAGTGGGTCAGTGGGTGATGACTTCCTCAACTAATGGAGAAAACGCACGCCCGTTAGCATAATTTACTCTCTCACGTACACCAAAGCCACGTCTAACCATGCTGCTCACGTAAACTATTCTAATTAGGGTCGATCTGCACGCTGATCTCCCGCACGGGGACTGTAGTGGATTCACTCCCGGTCTCCGCGGCGACAACGCCAAAACGGCGCTTACTGTGGTTCATGGATTTTTTTCTTCTGCCGCCATGAGCCCCCGGACGGAGGAGCTCTGTCAGCTGGGATCGCCTCGTCCTGTCTGCCCAATGGCACCCACAGGAACAACAGCCAGTGTAATGAGGTCCCGTGGGAGCCCCTTACCGCCAGGCGAGGCTGTTGCATCCTCGACGCTAAAACGTCTCCTCCAGCCAGCGCCGAGAGTGGGCTGGCCCCAGCTAGATGGACATCAGGGACGCATTAAGGCGCTAATGCTACGTTGCACTTTTATTAGGGCCATTCCTCATTCGAAATAAAAAGACTTGGAAAACACTAAACATAAATTATGGGTCACAGCTGAATACAACACACAGGCGGGTGCGATAGCGCGCAGCACCTGGTGATCCTATTTCTTTACTTTTACACACTGATGTATGCAAAAGACCGCCAGGCAAATGTAGAAAAGGGTGCCAGTGTCTTGTCACAGGATTTGAATAAATAACTGCGGTCTGCGTTTTCATGCATTTCTGAAAATATCATGATTTGTGGAATAATGATGCCTGGGTAGCAGGTCCAGCTGCCACCTGCACTGCTTGGGTGATCTGACATGCAACACCTTCCCTTTTGAATTTGTTGAATATAAACAGCTCTTGGGGTGAAAACAGTTATTATATGATACGATCAAGGTTTTCCTCACATATCAGAAACCACGTAAGGCTTCCGGAAAAGTCTGGCTTCTGATTGTGGTGTTTGTATAGGGTTTACAAACAATAGCTGATGGTGATGGGGGGAAAAGAAAAAGTGCACTTTTCCGTTTCCCGTTCCACCTATCAACCTGTCACGCGTCTCGGAGACTGTCACTTCCCGC
Source organism: Albula goreensis (assembly GCA_022829145.1). Lineage (NCBI taxonomy): Eukaryota > Metazoa > Chordata > Actinopteri > Albuliformes > Albulidae > Albula > Albula goreensis. Next base: position 27,223,468 of record CM040754.1, on the reverse strand, counting down.
ATCCCCTCTCCTTGTCATTTCTCCTTAAACAGTCCCCGGGGGTGCTTCCACAACCCCTCCCTGTACCCTTGCCAGAGAGTCAGGCGCACAGCCGTCTGTGAGGATACAAAGCCAAAGAAGCAGGCTGTATAAACCCCCGCGCCTCAGCCAGAACACCCGCCATTTTAACTTCTGTGCTGGTGAAGGATCTAATCAATCCTTACACGACCTGTGTCATATTATTTATCTAAGTGAACCTGTGAAATACAGGGGGCATACAGAGTTCATCTGCAGCTTAATGACCTTTATGGAGATTACCTCAAACCATTCTATATATTTTTTATTCATTTCAGTCTCAAGAATACCAGTATGACCATTGTGCATTTAAATTTAGAGGAAATGTATGCTAGTGGAAAACAAATGCAATGATAAATCACACTGGGTAGACACAGATAGACACAGGGATAGGGAATCTCAGTACTGCAAGCTCTTGTAGCTCTTGTATATTAAACAGCACTGTGGTGCCAATGCATAATATTGCCAGTGTGCTTGATTTAATTAAAGAACATACCCTTTAGTTACGTTAACTGTTGATATTTTAGCAATCATAATGTATTTCTGAGAGGTCATTTCATCAACAGTCACGGAGGAAGCAATAAGTTGTAGTTTTTATCAAAACAGAACACAAAAAAAAATCTGTTATGCGCTCGTACAGACTGGTACATCAGAGACTCGTACATCAGAGAATTTCAGAATGATATCCCGAGCCTTTAATGCCTGGAGCTAGTGTAGTGAAACCCACGCCAGCCGAGCACATTGCCCTCCTCTGTTCCTCCCTCCGGAATATTCTGGGAACAGAAAAACCTGAACATGTGTGATAACATTGACCTCCTCTCGGGTTTGTCCTTCAGTATTACCTTTTTCAGATTAATAGTCCGTGTAGCCCGGCTGTAATTGCTCATGTCCGCCCGATGGCCCCAGTAAAGCAGTGGTCTGTTAAATAAGATATGAGCTTGGATTCTGGATGATCACAGTCTGCTATCATTACATCTTTATATATATATATACGCACCAAACCCTCTCAGGATCAACAAACAATTCCCTTAGTCTGTCTCCCTTGCACAACTTCTTAGTCAAAAGCAGAAATATGTAGATTTTTTGGGGGAAATTTCAGAGAGAGAGAGAGAGAGAGAGAGAGCAAAGATTGTGGATACATAAATATTTAATGTAACCAAACACTTTTTTTCCAGAACATACAGGCTTGCGTTCTCCTCAATGTCACAAACAGTAAATATGAAAGTAGGTGCCTCAGGTAGACCAGCATTGCTTTCAAGGTCTTCTCCCAAAGGGAGCATAACTCAACGCTGTAATTGCTTGCACCAGAAAGGACACAATTAAACTTCTGGTGTCACTGGGGCCCCTCTACAGGGTCTATAGTATCGGCTGTGTTACTCAGTGAAGTGTTTTGGGAATCAGAAATGCTACTGGCCTCCTAATATAGAATTTCCCCCTCAGCAAACACCATCATACTTGTCCACAAAATTTGAAGCGGTTAGTTAAAAGAGAAAAGTAGCCAAGCAGAGTCATTGTAATTTCAAAATTAGGGAAGGCTTATCCAATCGAGGAAGCTATTTTAAAGTGTGCCATTTTACGGCATTCCAGTCCGTTCACTTCACTGCCATACCTCTGCATTCTAAACTAATCCATTTCATTGAGTCAATCCTCCCTGCATTCATTGACATCGCCATGCATATTCTGCACCAGTCTAACAAGTATTAGGTTAGGACCTGATGTGTCACAGTCTGCCTACTCCACCAATCCATATGGGAGTCATTCATCTTCAAAGAGAGTTTATTTACTGCCGCTCCAGAATAAATACGTTGCACCAAATCAGATAAAAATGCAAATATTCAACCAGTACCATATCAGACGTTCTGGTGCTGTCACCGCTGTCTAATGAAGGGAAGGTAATGCATTTAAGCCCTACCTCTGCTGTTTCAGTGACTGTATTTCAGTTTTTTTTTCCTGTAGACTCTTCCTCTGCCCCACCAAATGCTTTGTCCCCTCAGATGGGATGGCTGCTGATTGCTACCAGACAGTTACTCAAATTTCAGCCTTTTATTTCTAATGACCTGAACCTCAGAGGGCAGGATACATGCCATGCTACCGAGAGCAACATTGATGCTGACGCAATTATTTACTGTGCCAAAATTTCAGTACTAAAATTTTACTCATATGACCTTATGAATGCATTGGCTGGAGGAAGATTAAAACTTTTAAATGAATGCCTAAGGTCTACTCCAGCCAAAATGACCTCTGTTTCACTCAAAGCTCATAAAAATGGAAACGTAATCTCCTCCTGATTTTCTCAGTTACTTAGCGAGCAATACGGTTACGCCACAAACCACAGGATGTTAGAAAGCATCTGAAAAACATCAGGATGAGTCAAGCAGGCCTTTAGGGCAGAAGTAGTGCTTTGACCAAAGGAACATACTCCAGCCCCACAAGGGAGAAGAGCTATAAAAACCCCACTGTCAGAGGAAGGAAAGGGAAACGCAGTAACACTTAGTCACAGAATATAAACACCGGAGGGGGCAGTCAGTATGGCCACATTCTGCACTACATCACCTGTGTTTAACAATTAAACAGACACATGCAATTCTATTGACATGGTAATTCTTTAGCAGCTAATTTCTACGTCACACTCTCCTTTTCAAGTGCTCCCATAATCTCTTACAAGTATCTATGTAATCCAACGCATTCCAACCAAAGCTCCTGGAAGCGTGACAGATGCAGCTCGAAAACTTCCTGGTGGGGGTGTTAAGAGGAGGCTGCGCGCAGAATTAAAGCGCACATTTGACTAAGTGTGAATGCTCGAGAGGAGGTGTCAGTGTGGGACAGTAAGCATTTGGGTTTGCTGATTTTCACAATCTTAGCATGATAGATGTGTGTCCACGTGACAGGCTAATTGCATAGATTACGAATGCAATTACGGGCACGGTGAAAGTGCGCGCTAGCTTTTTGTGTCCTTTCATTCATAAGGCTATGTTTTTCACGGGTAGATCCGCATGACGGAGTTATACACACTGGCCTAAAAAAGCACAACTCGAGGGAAATTTGCCAAGTAAATTGGCAGGTTTGTACAGTATGCAGAGTGGCTGCATGTTGGCTCAAATAGCGCAGCGGGGAGCCGGTGGACCCCTGGACTGTCCAATTACTAGGTCTCCATTGAGCTGGGCCAGAGTGAGAAGAATTCGACCTACTTCTCAGCAGAACAGCATCCCTGGCCTGAATAGACAGAGGGGTTTGAGGGACGAGCTGTCCCGAGCGCTTTGAGAAAGACCCCGGTGTGTGCTGTGTGCATGTGAGTGTGGTGTGTGTGTGTTTTGGAAGGGGGATGGGTCCTAATTACAAGGTGGTGACCGATTCATCTTAAAGACTCAGCCAATGTTGCTATAGGAGCATGGGATATTTTTAGCCTGCGCTGGGTGACACAGGTCAGTCTTCAGGAGCGTATTGACATGCAATATTGTTGATTTACCAAAAACATACAGACCATTTCCAAAAGCATATCTGTCTTATTTATCAATATTAAATCCATACTAACTTTCAGACATACATTATTCCTTTGATTCCTCTGGACATAATGTATGGTCCTTCCTTACGTGAGGATGTCTCTCTGACGCATGTCGAAATGTTCCCAGATGTAAGAAAGTTCCATATGGGAAATGCATGACAGACATGTTCCCAGCACAACCACTGTGGATATCTCAAAAAATGTTCCTAATCCACAAATGTCAGGACCAAGAACACTCTCTTTTTTGGGCTGTTTTGCTAAATCCTGTCTCTTCTGAATTACCATTGAAGGAGTTCTGTGCCAAAGCCTGCTGCTGGGTATCACACAGAACACTTCCATGCTGGAGTGGAATTAAAAATAACCTGTTGCGTGATCGTTAGACGGGAAGCACTGGATGAGTCCAGATATGGCAGCATGACCTTCATAGGTCTTCTATAATTGACACCCCACACAATCGCAAGGCCAGCGACCAAATGAACCAAGAAGAAGAAAAGTGTGAAGCATGAAAAATCCTAAGGCATTTTCACTAATGGGTCATCAGAAAGAGTAGCCTCCACAAGGTCTATTACTGTAAGATTTTTACTCATGTTGCTTTTTCCACCAGTAACTCCCACTCAGCCAATCAATGTTTACTGTAGCCATTTAGGACCAATGGCCTGAATCACACTATGAGTATCGCTGAGGCATGCAGTCTGTGATTCATTAGACACATCTCCATCCCCATTACTACACAGCAAAAAAAAAAAACCCTCTGCCGCCTTTTCCATCAAATCCAAATCAATTATTCAGCATTTAAAAACAAGGGAATACAATGACAACCAATCTGATCTTTACAATGTAACAAATTATCGTCATTAAGGTATTATTGCATATCTAATTACGCCGTCATGTGACTCTCCGTGTTGTACATCTCCCATTGCTACCTGAAACCGCGCAAGAAACGAACGCTAATTGACATGAAATGAGAAAAATAATTAAGGGATGGTGAACGTCACGGTTCATTGAGTGGTGATCATCGGATAGGCCCTGTCCTTGATGTAGTGGCCGTACCCCCAGAGACCGCACAGCTATTGTCGCGGCACAGACACCTTGTCAAGGTGAATCAGTAATGGACTGCGTTCCAAACAGCATCCCTTCAGCCATGAGCTAAGTCAAACCAGAGGAAAATGAAAAGAAGCTCAGAAAGAATGGCCAAAAAAAGCACACACACACACACACACACACACACACACACACACACACACACACACACACACACACACACACACACACACACACACAGTGATAAAATGTTACCAGGACAATGTACTGCAGGTGATCTATGTTGTGTTCTCTGAGGTCATGCAAGGCAGAGACTCATCCTGGCCTCAGAGTGTTTGCGCTCTGAACACACAGCCTTTGTGTGGCACAAAACAAAAGTCTTTTCAGGTTTTTTTTGTTAAGGAGGTTACAATCATCTGACACGTGAAGAATGTCTAAATGGGAAGCGCCGTCAGTTGATCCACCCACTGAAATAATGATAAAAATGAGAAACAAAGAGCACAGTGGCATTTAAAAGTAACCCACTGTGCAGTTTGGTGTAAATAGGCTATTCCTTTAACAGTGTTGGTAAATGGTGCATAATGGGTAGGGTAAAGTTGTAATTACCTGCTAGGCAGAAACAAACAAGTCTGGGGCATATGCAATTTTCTCTGGCATCTCTATGATACTTCTGCACCCCCAAAATAAGAACTTTAAAAACCACAGCTTACAACAATGACATTACGGTCAGGAATTTGCAAATACAAAACGTTATATCAGCTACCAACTTTTCTGGATTTAACTAAGGTTTTGAAAAGGAAAAGCACATCCCGACCAAGAAATGCATGTAATTTCAGAGAGCCTCCAAATTAAAAATATGTAAAGACATACATTCTTACATTCATTCATTTGTGAATCAATTTTTTTTCTAAACAGACTTCTAAATAAAAGATTCATCCACAAAACACCAACAGGGAAAACCCATGAAACCACTATCCAGCCCGTGAAGCAGACATGAAGATCAACATCCCCCAGCTGTAGAAAGAGAGACTAACTGTATGTATTCATTTTTTATTTTTTGGATAAACAGACGATAACTCTGTTTACACTCTACTCGTATGTCTTTTAGGTTCATGTTTTAAACAGTCAAAATGAGCTTGGATTGTGAAATACATAGGCTACTTAAGAGCAGTACGGGGTTACATTATTCGTTTCAATTATGCGTTTTTCGAACTGAAGCTGAGGTAAGCTAATCATTCCTTCCAGTGCAACAAAAAGGCATGCATAATCTTGAAGGACAACACCACTACAAGTTAACACGAGGACGAAAATTCCACAGGCTCTAATTTATGTGAAAAGAACGTGAAACCCGGCAGCACTGTTTTCATATGGAATGAACTGACCTGGGAGAAGTGTTGCTATGCAACAAACAGCTCCGTGCTCACTCATGTTATCACAGTATTGGGAAAACCAAATGAAACTAGTGCTATGCAAATACTGAAAACTTTAAAAAAAATTAGAGCAAACTACAACTGCAGGCACTATTAATTTGTAAGAGCATACTTTGTTAATGGTATGTATTTGGCAAGTGCACGTGTTTTATAGTAACAAAGTCGTGCATAAATCGTTTACCAGCTACATCACTGCAGAATACCTTATATGCGCCCTGCCAACTTTTCAATAATACTTTCTCTGCCCTTATAATAAACCCAACAAGTTTCAGACCACAGCTTTTGTTTTACAAAGCAACAACCCACAATTTAAAAAACGAGAATTCCTCACCTTTAAGAAATGCTCATTCCACTGAAGAAACGACTGCACGTTTAAACCTCTTCAGCACAGCGGCGCCAGCTATAGTAGCAAACTGCGAGCGAATGCGAGTGAGCAGGAGGAGCTTCGATAAGAGAATATTATTCCCAAGATGCTATCCCTCTCTCACTAAAGGAGAAAAAAAATCGTTTTCCCTACCAAAGACAAAGACGTTAAAAGGAAGGGGACCAATCGTGACCAGCATCAAAAGCTTTTAGGAATCCATGGCAACCAGGAAGACCCTGCACAACTTCTGGACAATGTGAGGGTTCAAACTCCCCCAATGACGATCTGCACACAGGATGGGTATTATAAAGATGCCGGGTCAAGTTTATTGTACTGGGAATTTGGTGTGATTGGGCATGCGGGCTCTATGGATGCATCAGGACACTAGCCAACAAGCATGCAGTTCCACTCATTTGAAATAAATCAATTTAGTCACCTCAATTTATGTTACGCCAAAAAATAACTTTAATAAAGATATTTTCTGGGAATATGGGATTGTTTCATTACTATATGTACTATATTCATTTGTGTTATAGAGTGTTATAGATGTTGCTATTTATTCAGTCGTCCCTACATAACCCTATTCTCTGCATAACTGTTTTTACAAGATAGGAAAGCGTAACAAGTATATGTATATTTCAAGTAATAACTCGTAAATTAGAATTGCAGCTGTGAAACATTCATGCGGCGGATTGGACATTTTTCAGCACCCTAGACAGCAGCTGCATCGATATTTTGTGGCACTGATAGGCAGAAGGCGATATGGAATTAAATTCTGTGGTGCTGCGGGCATAATGCAAACATCACAGTCGAATTTGAAATCTAGCGGTCTCTAAGGTAATGCGAAACGTATTGGATAATGACGTGAGGGTAATGCTTGAAACCGGCTTGGCGTCACATCCCAGCATCTCTGAACTTCTGAGGGAAAAGAACGGAGATTGCATCATTACCTTGTGAACGTGACATCATCCACTCCGAATGTTTCCCATAAGGTTACTTTACGTTGGCGGGTATCAATGTGTCAGATCAAAATCGACTACAAACTGAGGAAATGTTCTCTGTCGCTCCCTCTCACGCTTATTTGATAATGGATAGAAAATACATCTGCTTTTGGTAATCAACAACACAACATCGTACCCAAATAACAATTTGGGTTTCCAGAATATTCCCAGAACGTTGAGGAAAATGTTCCCAAATTTTCTCCAGTGTTCCTGATGTTCCTTCAACGTTTAAGTGAATTTGCTTTTGACAGAACTTGTTCAGAAAAATATAACATTCTTAGAATGTTTGAGGAGCGTTCACATTATAACATTAGGTCAAGACCCAGTGACAATCGGACCTAAAATTTTCCCAGTGTGCTTAAATGTTCTGTGCTAGCTTGAGTACATATTTTAGATGAAAAAATCACAAATTAATCAAAAATTGGAAGAAAATAATACCTGCCATAATCATTTGTACATTTTGTTTATAGTTTCTTTTAAATTTTAATTCCACTCTAAACTTACACCAAACTACTTTGCACCATCATTTTAACAGTATACACATTGTAATGTCTTCTAATTGTGGAAAAGATTTCCGAAATGATTTAGACAATTCATTTTTTTCAAACGCATGGCTTCAGGAAGCTGGATGTGTCAAACTCAACTTGAGAATAGAGGCTTGTGCAGAATGGATTAGAGAATCATTTTCATATTCCCAAATCAAATGTTCACTTCCGAATGCCTTGTCCAACACCTTGAGAGGAGAGCACTGGCTATTTATGTTGATTGGAGCTAGGCATGTGCAAAGTGCTCCAGAAAGCACATAGGTCTATCTACATAGTAATGTGCTTTGCTATTCATCGATTGATTTATTATACTAATATTACCATAGAATTGTTTTAGAAGAGATGAAAATAATGCATTTGGAATGTGGATTGACGCATTCTTTATCGCATTTAAATTGCATGGAGGAAGCGCAGCTGTCTGGAACCACTTTCATTTATTGCAAGAGAAATTCAGTACATGGCGGCCTCTCTAAAAGCAGTGAAATACAACATAATATATAAGGACATGGCATGAAATGCTTGCTCAGCTAATTGTACGACATGGCGAAAGACATTAGAGCTGAAGGAGAATAGTGCAATTTGAAAGAGCTGAGTCAGCCGACTCCTTCAGCAGCTTCATTGTATGCATAAAGCCCAAGAGGTCATAATAGCAGTTATGGTTGTACATTAGCATTAGCCACATCACCGCAAAACCTTGCGTCGATTAGCCATTATTTTACACAGTCGGGTTAAGATTCGAATCACCACTCTGTAAAGTATAACCTAGGGTGATCTCTTCAGGTAATTCATTAAAATATTCTAATTAAAGTATTATTTATAGAGATTTGAGGCGAGAGTGGAATCTGTCCTCAGATGATCCAGTTTCATAGAAGTAAAGTTGAGACTGAGCGCTCCGGGCCATTTCTTCCCAATTCTGTGGAGATTTCCGCTTGGCCTCGCTCTCGTTCTCACTGCCGATTCCAGCCTTCTTAGCACCTCCAGTATCCCAGCCACCCCTCCCAAACCCTTCCCTCTACCTCCCCACGCTTCTCTCTCCACGCACGGCCCAGTATCATAATGAGTCTCAAACCTGAAGATCTCCTATGGACACACGGAGCAAGAGGGAGGATCTTGGGACGGCGCCGTCAGCGTTTAGTTTGCAAACAGAAGGTTTGCCTGTGCCAGGGGTGGCAAGAGTTCGCTGCGGCAGCTTGAGTGAAAGAAGCCTGCTTCCCCCTCTCTCCCTCTCCCCCTCTCTCTCTCTCTCCCTCTCTCATATCTAAGCAAGTCACCCCCTCCCCCCCACCCCACCAGTGACAACCTGGGGGCTGCATAATGAGGATAAATGAGCTGGCAGTAAATATGCAGGCAGTTTTGTTGCCCACCACTCATTTACCACTCATCGTATAGACTTCCAACAAAGAATTATGATAAATTGTGTTGCTGGGGGGATGAGGGGAAAAGGAATACAGTGCTGAGAAATATCATTTGAAATTATTCATAAAAGGAAGCTGGTATCTTTTTTTGGGCTGCAGCCATGATCCATCCACCTTAGTGGGGTTTTTATGGAAATTTTCTTATTGAATATCAGGTTTGCTATTGTGCATAATGACATCAAATTACCTTTGGGTATAGTTAGGGTATAATTAGGTGTATATACCATACACACAGCATGCAGTATATAAATGCAATTTTATACATTACACATAATTGTTGTACATGTGAATACCTTTATGTTATTTTTAAAATTATGTTGTATTCCCAATTTTTTTAAACTTTATTCCCAGCCCTTGAATTCCCAGTCCGAACTCTGTAGGACTGTCCCGTTCCTGTAGCACCTGCCTTAAATTCAGTAGAGAACAGACTCACAGAGGCATCGTCCAACGTGCAGTCATTGCTCCGGAAGACTGCACATCCGCTACAGCTGTCCCGGGCAGACCGCAGTCACCCGGCCGACCCGAGGAGGCGCTAAAGTGTAATGAGGCGAGGAACACCCCGCCGAACGCGAGGCTCCCTCGCTGCGCTGCACTATGGCGCACTGGCGCCCGCACCCGGCCCTGGCACAGTCAGAACTTTACACCAGACTCTGGGGTCATATCTGCTCACCAAGAGGTGGCGCTTTGGCTTAATGCAGCACCCCACAGTGCGTGACATTTGTATTTTGTCTTATTTAATCATTTCAAAAGATTTACTTTTATTCATCTCTAACTCACATCGGCAGATATTTAAAGTCTTATGAGTTAGTACTAGAGAAGGGCAAGAGTTTCTGTCCAAGCAAAAATCTAGTTAGCATGCTTATGTTGTATTATTTTGCCAGGATATATGGATTGAATTCAGAAATTTGACATGACAGAAATACAGATAGCATTATTTATTAATACCTTCAAGCACATATCAGGTGGCTTCCTTGTTAATTTGATTACAAAGATAGTACCACTGATCTAAATAGCCCCTATTCCTGATTGATTACATGGTTATAAAGTAATGCATAACAAAATACTATATTAAAGAACAAATGGAACAGGCTGGGAGTGGTGTAAAAGTCAGACAGTGTGTGCTGCAGTAAGAACACAACAGTTGGTTGGGTTTAATGTTTCATGCAATGCACTATGTGTGGAAAAATCATTATCTAAAATAATAAAGAAGATAAAACATTATAAATACATTACATGCCATAAGTAAATTGCATATATTACATTGCACTGAAGATAATGGCTAGCATTGTTGTTATATGGTACATAATAGGCCGTTTTAACCATAGACTGAGCTCAGTCATGTACCATTGGACATTTGATTGGGTAGTTAAATAGTCTACAACACTTCATAATCTTCCTTGTTTTTGGTATTCTTTATTTCAGTGTCTGCATATTCTTTGCCCAAAGGCATGGAAATAAACTCATTTCTTTCATGAACAAAGACTGTAATTGTGCGCAAGACTGATTTTTTCCCCCCTTTTTTTTTTTTTTTTGAACGCAGTTGAATTAGTAAAATGGAATGTTGAAGAGCTGAATTTCCTCTTGTGGCATTTTAAGTTTTAAGAGGAACTGTGCTCATACTCCCAGGAATCAGACCGGAGGCACATTTCACATTAACACATTTCATTACTCACTCAATTCTGCTCTGCTCCCATTCAATCTGTCCCCTGGTTTGCGAGTGGTGAAATTTATTTCGGGGATGCAAACTTGCCCAAAATCGTAACTGTGGAGGTATTGTACAAAAACCTCTTTGTCTGATTAGCAGAGCCCCAGTCAAAGTACTTCCTCTGTTTTCCTTCTCATGCTCAGAAACCTTTTTAAACAGTCTGTCGGTCCGGTACCAGATTTGATTTAAATGACCATAATTCCCAAACCAAATAGATTTGAAGTATGGTCAGCAAGACCTTTGTTTACTGCCTAAACACAGAGCTCAAACGACCTTATTTGGTCTACTGTAAGCAACTGTATGTCACATGAGGCTGTTGTCAGTGACTCATATTATGCTTTAACACAGAGATGCCCCTCCTTTTTCCTGGATAGCCACAGGGTCTGCTACCCTAAGGTCAGCAACCAATTTAAACCCAATAAACCAAGTGGTGTGAGGCAACTGTGAAATCAGCTGCATTAATTGACAGCAGGAAAAGCCGGCAGACACAATGACTCTCCAGGACCAGGCCTGGCTACCCCTGCATGAAAATAATGACCAGAAATTGTCAATATGTTCTGGGACTTCTGTTGATTTAAGTGACCTTTAGTGATTTATTTGTGCCTCTTGAAAATATGGATACAAACCCAATAAAGACTTACACGTCAACACAGATACAATTATTAATGGATAATGTAAGGTATTTAGGTTCTCCTATAATAAAGAATGAATGCTTTTGGTCCCCATTGAGGATATTAAGCATGTTAGTAGTATTAGTGTAAAAGGACATTTCTACCTCTAGGCTTTATTGTAATTTGGTTTGCATGTGCTGATGCAAGACTAGCTTAAGTCAGCAGAGACAGACTTTGTAATTTTGGGGGAACTTTCAAAACTGGTCTTTTGGGCCCTGCTCTCACCCCAAAAGCATAATATACAGACACCATTTCCTTTTCAAGCCAACTCAAAGAAAACACATTGGCAGCAAAACCAAAATATAATAAACACAAACAAATTGTTCAGAAATAATTTGAGGGGATATTTCAGTGTCATAACAGTGCCATAGATGTCTTTCTCTGTATCATAAGAACAGATTTGGGAGAGTATGACACTAAACAGAGATTTGTACTCCACACTTGTTACATTCTTTAGAACTATAGCTATTGAGTTCTGAAGCTCTGTGATATAATATCTATTTGACACCTTTATCAAAAGTCCATTACCGACCATTATAAGGAAGCGGACACAGCAATGTATGGACATGTTTCTTTTTACCGTAATATAAATATGGCAAACTATGGCATAACATTGAAATTTGTGTATTACCAAGTCCAACACCAGTGTCTTTTATCTTCAGGTATGAAATGAGCAATTCATGAAATATGGTAAATATGAATTGTACTTTAAGGAGGCAAAACGTTGTTGAGGCCCCCCTGGGACCTGGCAGAGGCCTGTATGGGAACCCCAAGCCTACCTAAAATAATAGATTTTTCAGATTCATTCTCATTATAATACCTTTTTCTCGCACATATGGATGATTTTCAGTTCATAAGCATACGCCGGCCCACTGTTGAAAGACAGGCAGATTCTGATTGGTCTGGCCCAGTGATGGTGGGTCCTTAACACATATGTTATTTTCAGATGCTGCTAAAACACCCACACAGTTATGCCCGCCCCCAGTTTGTGCTCCTGCAGAAGAGAACGGCCCATAGCTCTCCTCGGTTTCATAATTAATATGGGCAGAAGGCAGAGAGAGTGTTTTCCTTAGGCAGACTGTGAAGCATGCGGGCGCAGTCCCCCAGAGACTAACACCTCACCGGCTACAGCCTTTATTTGTGTGCCATCCTGCGAAGTGTTTGCCGTTAATGAGATACGTAAAGGAGACTAATTTCAAATTAGATGTTCATTTGGGATTTCTCAAAGCAAAATGAAACAAATATACCATGTTAATGTTCTGGAGTTTGGAATACAGCAAATGCCCATGTTGCCGGGTATCAGGAATTATATCAAAAGGAGAATATATTATAATGTTTCATACATTTTTTTCTCACAAAAAGGCTATTATAGCATACTTTTACTACTTGTACTGCAAAAAATCATAAAAAACATATTTGGCCAATGGTGTTGTTCTGCATTTTTGAAACCAACTTATTTAGTTGGATCATTGTATGATTGTAGAGGCCTGCTGCCAATCAGGTATGCTGAATATGTCCACTTTATGTCATATTAGGATATCAAATACAATGCAATATATTTGACTCAAACAATAGACAGTTATTTAAAGAGAGAGAATAGGAGGGAAAGAGAAAGGGAGAGAGAGAGAGAAAGCATGCATGCATGAAAGAAAAGAAACAAAACAGTTATCTTTTCATCTTGTTACATTTCCGTACGTTTATCAACTTTCGTGGAAGATAAATCGCTTATCTGCCAGCATATCAGCTGGCAAAATAGTGAAGCCTGTGCTACGCCACCATTCGTTTTGTTAGCACAGATAACAGAGGCGGAGTCCGCACATCACTGCGCAGAGCCAGCGCACAACACGTGTGTGGCGGCGCTGCCAGTGGCACAGTAGGCACAAGCTGCTTGTTCTCTCTGTCACTAATGGTTTGAGTAAATCAGGATCCCGTTCCCTCCTGTGTGTTTCTGTTTCTGTAGCTTGCATTGACACAGATACGTTGTTCGCCCTGGCTCAGTTTAACTCCTTTAATCACCAGGGAAGATTTAAAATGGCTGCAGTAAAATACTGCCTTTGACTAAGTTACATTTGTCAAGTATCCTTATAGACTCTTACAGGCTTACATATTTGCCGGTGCCTGTTGAATATGTTACTATAGTGCTTTAGAAGTTATTAAATTGTCACCAGTGTACTGGTAGGAAATAAACCATGGCAAGGTGGTCATTGTCTTGACATATACACATGGGAAGGTGGTAGGTCATGAGGCTGAACAAACCAAAAAAAAAAAAACAGAAAAGAGAGATATTGGGGAAACCTGCTTGACATTAAGGTAAAAGAATAAATCAAAGTTAAGACAAATGGAAATGTCAACTTTACACATTAACAAACTACAGTAATGTACTACAAGCATTATTGTAGTTATCTATATTTGAGTTATCTATACCTTATAATCGATAACACTAGCTAGCACTAGCTGGCTGAGGTGGTGAACTCACTGTACAGGTAGCTGGATCGGTAGCGCTGCAGTGGCTAGGCAACTTAGTTGAAAAAAGATGACAAACTTTTATCACAATTGAATGGTTTCAAATTATATCTTTTTTTGGCACTTGCTAGCACAGCTTGGTTGATGGTGCTGCAAAGGCTGGTGTCATTGAAGCTGGCTAGATAGCTAGATGTATTTCTGGCTAAGAAAACAAGCGTTTCTGTGGTAGCAAACGTGTGCACAGGCTTTCTGATCGATCATTTGGACATAAGAAAACATGGAACCAGAAAACTATTAATAATATTGCATGCCACAAAATAGCCTGAGGGGAAAAATTAATAGAAAAAATATCTAATGTAGATATGATTTCATGCTTTTTCATCCATATTCTAGTCACAGTCTACTGTGATATTCTTAGTATTGCAACACAATAATGGGAAAATGGAATGTTAAAATTGTCTTTCTAAAATGATCTTTCAGTACACTGTATATGCAGAATGTCTATGCATTCGGTACAGTGTGAAGATGTGTACCAGGGCAAAAGAAAAATTATCGCAGGGCTTTTCATGAGCTTTCCCTCATTTCCCTTCTGAAAGAATCTAATACATTGTAATTAAATTTCTTGATGGATGAATGCAACACAATGACAGTGCGATCATGCAAGTAATTGCCTCTGAGCTGGTGCTCGGACACATGGGCTGGGACAGTGCAGTATCTGATCTGGGTGAATTCTGAAAGGGTACGCACATAGATTGCACAGTATTTCAGTATCTGAAGTTATTTCATGCAGTGGATTGTGTTTTGACTTATTGAGGTGGAACTCGCATTCACACACACACACACACACACACACACACACACACACACACACACACACACACACACACACACTTACCTATGAATACACATGAATACTTTATGTGCATATACATAAGGTACATGTACAAATATGCACACACACAAGCACATGCATGCACATACATGCACATACAAATTCACTTCTGCATGCATGGGCACATTTATTCACAGAAATGCACACACTTATGACATGCACACATGTGCAAACACATGCAAAAAGGTTCAATGCACACACACACACACAAACACGTGTGTGTGTGTGTGTGTGCACATATGCATGCAGACAGATACACCCAATCAACAAAATCACAGAAATCAAAGTGTAGGTGTTTGTAATTTCTGAAAAATGCTCATCACCGATTCGATCAATGCAAAATTCCCATACAGTCGATGACCCCTCAAGGCAAGGAAACACTTCCACCACGACATCCTGTTTGATTCCCCAGATGAACTTTATGCTCAGCACACAGAACAAACATGCTGAACGGCCTTTACATTCACGTCGCACTTCTTCTCCCCGAGGCAGTTCAGAAAAGCGTAATAGAATTGGACCCCAGAGACACCAGGGGCGTTATTTTGTCACTTTCAATCAAAAGGTTTCTCAGTCTGTCGGACACGGGATAGAGAGTCGATAACACTGCTAGCACCGCTAACAGAGGCTGGAGGGGAGGAGGCATCTCCAAAATGGTGGTTGGAGGATTCAGGAAGTGTTGCAGAGATCAAACTGATTCACCCAGGGAAAATATGAATCAAAAGATTCATGTCTCCAAATAGGAAAAGAAAATTGGGAAAAATAAAAAAATACAGTTCCAAATCATAGCTTTTCTTATTTTTTTAAGTTGATTGTCTCTCTGAAAAGGATTGGCTACCACAGTTGTTGTTTTTAATTTAAAAAGGGAGGGGTCGGGTGGTGGGGGGGTGGGGGGTAATCATTTGCTGAGTTAAGTCACTGTGTTTTTTTAAGTCAAGATGATGTTGAGGTCTTGTATCGTCAGATTCAATCTTTCCCTCATCATGACTGAACTAATAATCTTGTAGGAGTTTTATTGGTTGAGAGAGACAGAGAGAGGAGCAAGAGAGAGAGTATGAGTGGTTGCCTGTGCAAGCTATGAATTGTAATACACTCACACTCACACACACACACGCACACACATACTCGTAACCAAGCACAGCTCATTACAGACTTGTGCAGCTGTGTCTGGCTGAGAAAATATCCCTGCACCGTCTCCCCGGTGACAACAAAAAGACACCAGTCTGACACCTCTCGTCACCGGCAATCTCTGAGGTCGCAGTCCGAAGCCAATTTCTGTAGGTGGAGGACAAACATCAGATAGGGCAGTCTTCTGAATTAATGCGAGTAATGACATTTAAAGGGGTGACAGGTGACATGTGGAACCACGTTAGACTGACTCAATGAGCCATCGTGTGGGTATTACATTATGGCTTACAATACTGCAATAGTATCAGGCGCTCTTCAGTAATAAGAATTAAGAAAAGAAGAATGACACATCTTTATTAGTCTAATTTCAAGGAAATGTTAACATTTGAAAATGTAATTAAACATATGATTTTGTGCCATGGACTCTGATAAGGGAGAAGGGCTTGGAAACTAAAGGCAAATCACATTTTCAGATATACATTTGTGTAGACATGCATGCCAGTGTAATGTGCCCTTTTTCTGTTTGTTAATGAACAATTAGCTAGAGGCATAACAATGTGCAAAAATAACTGCGTAATGACTTGCATGGGAAATGACTGCAATGCTCGTTTGTGTTACGGTGTGTTATGCTGACATTTGGAGTGGATATACGATCTAACAGACAAGACAGAGGGAGAGAGAGGGAGAGAGCGAGTGGTGAACAGATATAGACCCTGGAGAGAAAGAGTGAGAGTGTGAGAACAGCTCATCACCTAACAGTGAAAGGAAGTCTCTCTCCCATTAATATCTCTCCCTCTCTCTCTCTCTCTCTCACTCTCTCTTTCACACATACACACATGCACTCTCCTCATCCACCCATTACTTGCTTCCAAAGCTGTCCAATGTATGGTTACATTATAGAAGCATTCATTTTGCTTTATTCATATTGCACACTACAGTACATTGAATTATGCTGATACTGCACCTATATAGTTTTGCTACCTTAAATGCTTTGATATTGGAAATAATGCTGAAGTAGATAAATGATACATTTTACAGTGGTATTTTCATTGTGCGAAAATCCGAAGTGGAGGTGTCACAATTTTTAAAGAAATAAAAAAGTAAATGTTTCTTCCTCGATCTCTCCTGGGGTTTTCTTTTTATTCATTTTTCTTTTTTTTTGTAGGAACAAAAAAGTGAATTCCTACAAAGACGGTTCTGGAACTTCATTGACGGCGTTTGCGGCAATTGTGCGGGAGCTGCCGAGCAGTTGCCATGGTGATATAGGCAAGGTGGAATGCAGGAAGTTAATTAACAATCTAGTTGCATATCATTACTTTCCCTTCTTACACATGGCTAAGCAGCAGAATTCAGGATTTGCTTATAAACCTATATTACGCACTCAGGTTTTTTGTTTTTTCAAAAAAAAAAGCACTTGTTTTAATGTCCATACTTCTTAACGATCAACAGAAGCAATCTGGTTCGAGACTGCAACTGTGGTCTTTGTCACTTGTTTGAATGCAGTGGAGTCAGACCATTTAAACATTTAATGTGGCCATTGTAGAGCTCCAATGAGGTATAATGTCGATGGACCACATGCGTTTGTTCCCAGTCCCTCTGTAGAAACCAAAGGGTTAGGAAGCAAAAGACAAGGCACAAAGGCGGCTTTTAAATCTGTCTCCACGACAAAGCACCCAGACACACACATCCAGAGACACACACACACAAAGGGCGGCACTGTTGCATGCAATTTGCACGTGAGGGCGAAATAAATTTTCTGAAAAAAAAAAAAAATACGATTTGTAACAAAAACAAGGTAGAAATAAAACAAAAAAACTGTAACAAAAAATGTCTCTCTTCCAGTTTTACTGCATTCCCATTTCAATGAGCAATGGTCTGAAAATTAGGCCAGAAATGTGGTCTCAACAATCAGACAATGCAATTTTAACAGCGATACAAACAGTGCTGCCTGTTACCCAAATGATAGTAGTTGTGATATGAGCAGTAGCAGAAGCAGTAATGAATTCTTAATGGGAATAATCTCAGCGCTCTATCAGACCCGTTTGCAATGAATAATGAAGTCGGTCCTAAACTTGGTTAATTTTCCACTGGCTCCCTGAGGCTTTGAAAGATTTCCAGTCAGTCTGGGTGGAGTGAGATGACATCACCTGACCCCCGGGGGCAGCAGAGATGTGACATTTCTTCCTTATCGCGGTAATAAAGCTAGCCTCCGATGATAGCATCGGGGCGCCACCGCCCCCACGCTGACGCCATTATGGTGACAGCGGAGTTACATCTCCCTGTAATCTAGTGCCTGTCTCACCTCTGTGTGCTCAGGGGCCGATCCCTCTCAGCCATGAACATGCGTGTGTGTGCGTATGTGTGTGCCAATGTGTGTACATATGGGTATGCACACACATGTATGCATGTTTGTGTGGGTGTGTGCACATGTGTGCATGCTTGCTGTGTGTGTGCATGTGTGTGTGTGCATGGGTGCATGCATGTGCATGCATACCCACACTGTTTGTGTGTGCGTGTGTATATGTGTGTGTGTGTGTGTGTGTGTGTGTGCGTGCATGGTGCATGTATTTGACAGGCATTTTGGGAAGAGCTGGCATGAATTAGCTAGGTTAGTGGCTTATTAGCTATTATCTGCACACACAGTGAATGTTGCTCTGTGCCAGTCAAACAATACAAGCCTTATCTATCAACTGCAAACAGGGGCTGGTATAATAATAGCAAAAACAATGCCTGCCAGCATGGGACTGGCTGCTGACATTTTCAACTCTTTCAATAATAATAATAATAATAATGACAAAGAACACATATCACAAACAGAGACATGCTTGGGAAGGGATTTTGACATGTCCTAGAAAATTCTGGCTGATTTGTAGGTCTTTTAGATTATGTAGGTCTTTTAGAGGTACAATCATTTGTATCCTGTTGGCTGAACTCTTGTTCAGTTTCGCTCTCTGCCCTTTAACCTTCACCAAAACACCAGCTCATTAACCTTAAAAGTATAACGAGGCCATGCTTGGTTCTGGTGCAGTGTTAAAATAAACACATGAATGAATGAGGCATGAATGTGAAAACGCGTAATTACCATAATCAGTCACGAGCATCAAAGCTGTGAACCAGAGCCGGTGGACTGCGGAGTGGAAAGCAGCAGCTAGCAGCGCATACTTCAGAGGAGAGCACATACCTATCACCGGCAATGAGTCAGACTTAGAAATATGATTTTACATTGGAAATGGGAAGGGAATGAAGTATAAAGCATAAATCTCAAGCATTCGACTTCAAAACCGACATTATATTATAATCAGGGAAAGTGTTTGAATAATGGGAAATACTACCCACACAGTAAATTTCCCACTGTCAGAGCAGCTCACGGAGCGTGCTCTTCACTAATAGAGTACATGTGAGCTCTATTGGACTCTTTTAAATGTTGTTACAGTTTAAATTCACGTTGGACCTTCTGCTGTGTCGTTGCCTAGGTGAGATCTTTAGAGGCTGTTTAACCACACGAGTTCCATTGTCAACGGGACTGAGATGTGAATATATCCATTTGGCCGCAATCTCTGGTTTTCGTTCCGAGTGGGCCCGAATCCTTAATTCAAAGTGATTATTATGGGGCTTTGAAAGGGTGATGCTCATTGTTATCCAAAGTTAAAAGCTCCACGGTAAGGCGGCCCCCGTTCTCTCCATCTCCCTACTGCTCTTTTTACACAGCTGCAGGTTTTAAGTTATGAGCACTCTTGTCTCAGTAGGGGTAAGGTGTTTATTTCAAAACGAGCATCCAACTGAATAGAATGATTATTTTTATGTTGTTAAATTATATTATGAATTGGTGGAGGGTGATCAGTATGTCTCAGTGATCGACCGCAGTTTGGGGAAACACACATACTGCAATAAAAGTTACATGTCATTTACAGAAGCATCCCATTGAGAGTGTGATTACAGAGAGAGAGAGAGACAGATTTATATTGGTACAAATTTTGAAAGCATGTTGCAGGTCTTTGTCTGGTGGCCCAATGACATTCCATGCATGGGTGAGTGTCAGAGGTCAAAGGTCAAGGCAGTTTCTGGATGGACCTCAGGAGGTCGAGACCGACAGGCTCGGCTATTGTCCGAGGTGGACAGGGCCAGTCACTCCTCACTGGTGGTCTATCCAGGATTTCTTTAAGTGCCCTCTTACACTTACACCAGCCCCTCTCCCGAGGGACTGTCCTCTTCGCCTTGCACTAATACCCAGCCCCGTCCCGCCACTGTCTCCTGGATACCCTAAGCCTTTATCTCTCAGAACATTAACAGGGATAGTAGGGCTCAGCTATGGATGAAGCTCTCCGCATGTGTGTCAGAGCTGTGCTGGTTCACAAAGAATCACTGTCCCTTAGAGTCTCCAGAGAGAGAGAGAGAGAGAGAGAGAAAGAGAGAATGAGAGAGAGGGGCCTGATCTGGCAAGGGGGGTCTTTGATCCCACATTTAAACACGGTTGTGATCTGCAGTGCGGTTTGATGTGCATTCAGTATGCAAGAGCGTGAGGGGGGCAGGTTGTTTTGAAGTACTCATTAATGTTGCTCTCCCACCGAGGAGAGGGCTCTGGCTGATGGAACCAGCGTTGTATTGAAAAGCACAGTTTGAATTGATTTCATTTCCTCCCCCAACCCCCAAACGTGAATCTGCCAAAAAGAGTCCACTAAGCGAGCGGGGGTTTTCGTCACAATGCGTTGCAGGGTAAACCAGACCTCGCCGGATCCATAATCTGCGTCATACTCTATAGATGAATGGTTTTGTTTTCCAGCGACCGGTTCCAAAGGTCCAGCTGAATAGCACAGCCCCCTTTTTCTCAGGCTTTTAGTGCATTTCAGGCCACTGTAAATGTGCGATTACCCCCCACCCCCAGCCAGCAGCCGCCTGCCCTAACCCAAACCTTCTCCGTTTTATGTAAAACATACCCGTTAAAGGTGCCCACCGCTAACGAGGCAGCGTCATGTGATCTCATCATGTGATCCGGCATACTAATTCCTATTCCATTAGGCAGAAGATTAGAATTAATTTCAATTGAAACCAATTCATGGATTAAATGTACTCTCGCTAATGAATGAAAAACCTTCAATACAAGTGTATTCTTTTGCAGTAGTCACACTGTAGATGGGTGCCTCAAGTATTACATACTTGAGATATAATTTTGTGTGGCACATTAGCACATATACTCTTCATATGTCATATTTTTATTGATACATTTTTAAAATGTTTTTATCTAAAATGAAACAGTAGTATGAGACAAAGCTTATTCATGGAATACATTTTACTAGCATGTATTTTTTCTCATAGATAGGTATGTAGTGCCAGTCCGGGGAAATTACACTGGCAGTTCTCAACTAATTGAATGGTTGTAGTTTGGCAGGACGTGACAGAGTGACTAATCTAGAACACTGTGCCCCGCGTAGATGGTGGCAGGGCCAGGAACAGACCTCCGCACTGTGTTCAACCCAAATGCCAAGTGACCCAAAAAGTTCCCGTGATAGCCCAAACACAAACTAATGACCAGCATCTGCTCTGACCAGGAGGAGAAGAAGAGGATGTTCCACAGGCTGCGTACAGAAATGAGTTCGCATTATGAGAACACGGAATGTCTCTGGAGGCTGCTAATCGCGTTTCATAAAAATTTGCCGCCTGCGTCGAGATTTATGTGTTTGAGAGAAACATTTAGACTCGTGAAAAGAGAAGCACAGTCAGCTTCATATTCCACAGAAGTCATGCTGTAGAGTGATGAAAGATAAAAGGCACAGTAGGATGTTAAAATGCCACTTTTGAGATTGTGTGTGAGTGCGTGTATATGTGCGTGTGTGTGTGTATGTGTGTGTGTGTGTTTGTGTAAAAGCTTGCAGACAGCAAGCTAATTATAGTGTTTGCACATACCATTACAAACCCAAATTAAACACACACTTTCAGGAATTACAAACTATTTAATTTCCCTGCCTGTTCTTGTAAACCAAGTTTAAGGGAGGTAATGTCTCAGTTGGCTTTTTTAACGATTTGAAAGAGATCCCCCATTACCCTCTATGGTTTGAATAATGTGCTTTAGTAGACAACACTGACACCGATATACACAGAACATAGCAGGTATGGCTCAGGCATGGCTGGTGGTTATAGCAGTGTAACCCATCATTTATAAACAAAAGTACATAGTGTCCAATATACAAACTGTTACATTCAAAACAAAGCGACTCTCAGACTCTCAAAGTATGGACATATAAACAGTAGAGGACATAACCTCAAAGGAACTGTTCATGTGGGGAAAGCATCATTTTAGTCTACATGCAGAACACCTATCCAATTTTGATATTAAATGCTCACCAACTGTTTAATACCATCGTTCAGCGAATGGTTATTTTCCCCCTTCCCGGCCAATTTGTAATGTACGATTTGAACAGCGAACCCATTTCATTGCTTCAGAACCCTGGTGGGAAGATAATGTGTTCAGGAATTAGCAAAATCCACAGCAGAAATGAAAAAATGTATTGCAAATAATACCAAAACAAAGGAACACTTGCTAAAAGGACAAAGAATGTTGTGGAAAGAACGATTCAGAGATGAGATCTACACTGTAATTTTCTGTCTTTTCCTTTTGAGCTTCATCTTAACATAAACATTTATTGCTATGTAAACATGAAATTAATTCATATGAAATGATATTTATCCAAAATCATCTAACATATTCTTAATCTGATGAAAGAGAATAAATTCATGGGAGGATACATGTATTTGGAAAGCACAAAACTGACACCACTTGCCCTGAGATATTTTACACTGGTACTATACTCCCCTCTTCAGGCGATATGGGAAATTACAATTCTTTTTTTAATACGTGTCTTGAATTCTTATGCAAGTGGCCCTCAACTGGACACCTCTGGGCAAGAGCAGAAGAGGGCAGCCAAAGATAACATGGTGCTGAACTCCTGCAACAGCAGCAAAGCAAAAGGGCACACCACGGAAGACAGCAGCCCAAAAACACAGAAGAGGAAAAGCTTTTCTCATGCCCTGAGCACCAGCCAGCATAATGGTATTGATGATGATCGATTAATTGTTATGCACAGTGAAACATTTCAGTCAGTATTGAGTTTAATGTAAATTAAAGCTTAATTTACCTCTGAATTAGTTTTAACAATTATGATATTCGAAGTAGTTGTAGCACTAGTAGGAGAATTAATAGTAGTCGTAGTAGCAATAGTAGTATTGGTAGTAATAATAGTAATGGTAGTCATACTAGTAGTAGTTGTTGTAGAATCAGTAGTAGTAGTAGTGGTAGTTTAATTATCTGCAGTACTTAACTCATCTATACAAAATGTGAATGATTTATTAAAATGTGAGACTTTAGGGCCCTCTACTGGTAGACTATATATGTTTTACTTTCTGGTCATGAGCGCATTCAATACAGTAGGATGTTGTAAAGAAGTCAAAATATGGTTTTTACTGATTTTCCTTTATATAAAATTCAAACTCAATATTGTGGAACAGAAGGCACATGCCAGACATGTTGTTCATTCAGTCCTAAAAGCCATACAAACAATTTACTGATCTTTAAATTATCCGCATGGCTAATTTCATGCTCTCTGCCTGCGCTCGTCCCATCCAGACAGCGTGTGGATTAGTGGGTCTGAGCGTGTCATGTGCTGATTTTGTCTCTGGATGACACAACCTCTTCTCTGAGGATGTGCCTCCATTCTGGTTCAAGTCCAGACATGAAATAAGACAGCGACAGGATGCCAACTGTTTTGAAGATGAAGAACAGGCCTAACCACACATCCAGGATGTTTCTGAGGGGAGAAGAGTCTCTCTTTAAAACGGAAGGACCTGCTAAAGATCAAGCTTCCACTTTCAAAAGAAGAATTGCTTGACATTGACGCTCTCATCACTTTGAGGCTGTAGAATTAATTTCCTTCACCATTGTTCTTTGTATTTTAATGACAGCTTTTTTCTTTTCTTTTTTCTTTGGGCACGTCATCAGCGTGTGGTTCTGTGCGGCATACACAGCGGTATGGCTTCTGACTCCTGCCCAGCTGGTTCTTGGTCTTGGTTTCAGTCCCGCCCCAATTATTCCTTTGAACAAGGTCACTTACCTCTCTTTTTCTTAAAAGCTGCTGTGTAAGGACAAAAGCTTCCAAAAAAACAAACAAACAAACAGAAGAACAGGTAAGCACTGTAACTGTAAGACTGCTGAGACAATTGAATACAAAAGAATATGTAGATATTTAGACCTTACAGCACTTTCCTTACAGTGTTTGTCTCATAGCCATGCCCTCACTGGTCCACAAGTGATGCAGTGATATTGGACAGTGATACATAACAGAGAGAAGGACCAAGAAGCAGGCGGTTTAAACAACGTCCCACACAAATCGTTATACGTGAACTGACAGTGGATAATTGGGTAAATATGACAAAATAAGTGAGGGAAATTACAAACGAGAGCACCCGATGACCCTTTTTTTTTAAACAGAGCTTTCAGTGAAACGGCTCTCTCTTTTTGTACACTGCTGTAATGTAATTGCAGGGCTCAAAAATCCTTCCAGAACAAAGAGTGAAGCTTTTCAGTCATTTTTCTGAACAGCGAAAAACCCTCCCCATGCGCATTCACAATACTGAGATAGTCTCCAACAGCTGGTCTAGCCGCTATTTCTGGCTTCCTTAAGTGTTTTCTCAAGCCCTCAAGGGTTGACGCTTTCTTTATATTAAAATGAAAAGCTGCGCTTGGTACACCAGTGAGGACGGCCTTAGCATCGGCTACAGGAGGAGGAGGGGTCATGTTTTTGGGAATACTTGATACAAGTGAAATAATCGCATTTTAATTCTTCTATGTATTAATTAGTCTTCACAGGAACAAAATAGCGGCTAAAGCCGCTGGAGAGAGAGCCCTTGACTCAAACGCTGTCACGGCAAGCTATTTTTTTTTGGCTGTTAAATGAGTGGCTGCTTCCCTATGTCTGAACTGCAAAAGAGATGTTAATCTCAATGACACCAACCTGATAACACAAAAGTTAAATAAAGAAACAGGCTGCGCTTGATTTTATAAATACAGACTGCTCATTACCCCGAGAAGGTATGAGAAAATGTTGTTTTTTAAACACCTGTCATTTTTAGATATGTCAGTTTTGCACTTTTTCCTGTTAACCTCCTTAGCGTATTCTTTGCACCTGCCGAAGACCAGATGTGAACAGTGTTACATAATAGCTGTAGTACTGTGTGGCGTTTTACAGTATAACCTTTGTGAAAAACAAAGTAACTGGGACTGGAGGCTCCATGGGCTGTATTACTGTACTACAGCGGCAGCTGGTAAGCTAGAAACAGGGGGGAACAAACTTTACCTTTAAACCGATCATTACTTTCAGCCTGCTCCCAATTATCTACCTTTATTAACCATAACACAAACTATTCACAGAGTAATCAACACCAGCTGACGTTAATAGAGTAAATGGTTGCCAATTTCATGTTGTAATATAATGCTGTTCTTTGCAAACTACACTTATGTTTGTTATTTCCTTTGACATTTTTAATCTGCCAACAACTGTAAAACATAAATGAGCCTACAATAATATGTAGGTGTAACAAATACTGCACATGTTAGTAAAGAAAAATATTAGGTTACTATGGCAAAATGAAACTAGAAACCATTTGTTCCATTTACATCAACTGGGGTAGATTACTCTGTGAATTAGTCTGTTTTATTGTTAATCAAGGAGGATAAATGGGAACAGGTTGAACTAAATGATTGGTAGAATGGTAAAGTTTGTTCCTTCCCTGTTATGAGTTCACCAGCCACCACTGCTTTACACACACATATACAGTGCTAGTGCACACACACACACACACACACATACACACACACACACACACACACACACACACACACACATATAGTACTAGCACACACACACACACACACACACACACACACACATATAGTGCTACTACACACACACACACACACACACATATCTGTGGTTGAGCTAGATATATTATCCATTACAGCCATCCTAGCTAAAGGCTTTTTCCAAATGAGATGTGATCTGTTTCCCACTTTCTCTTGAATTGTTATTAGCAAGCTAGCTGGGGGCAACATCTGGAGATATGCAAATGAGGGCATCATAATCTACGAGAGGCAAATCTTTCCACCGCCACGGCTGGCTTCACTAGTCATCCCATTTTCAGCCATGTCCTGGGTGAATCCCATCTCCCGAGACCAAGATTCATCGCTCCAAACTCAAACTGCAAAATTATTATTGATATTATCATTTCATGTTTTAACTCCAGCGTTAATACGGGGATGCGGTTGTTGTGTGTGGTTGGAAGTTGTCTGTGGGTGGAGATATGGAGGTCTGCCAATAGGCAGCTGCCGTGTCCAAGTCACATTTCCGATGCCAATCATGAGAACCCCTTTCTGTGAAGGAGACCAGGCCATTAAAAGCTGTGTAATGTTAAGTCAACTTCACTGCCCCCAGAGTCAGGATCTAAGGAAATGAGGGAAAACACAGGGAGATTGAAAGGCTTTAAGACAATGTAAATGCATTTTTTTGAACGAGAGTCTTGTGCCAAATGGAAAGCTGAATTCGAACCCGGTGCCAGCAGGACTCTGAACCCAAGGCTGAAAGCAAATCAGAAGCCACAAATCATTACCCAGGCCTCATCCTCATTGTGTCACACGCGGTAGCGTTAGCTTTGCCATGCTCTGGCACGGATGGCTAGTTCAGCTAGCGTTCTCTGCTCGCAGGCTCAATGTGCAGTGTGATTTCCTGACACCAGTTCAACTTTCACTCCGCATAATACTCAACACACATATCATTATCTGCCTGCGACCAAAAGATCTGGTGCAAAAGATCTTTCCCACATCTAGAAATAATAGCATGAAATAAGTACTCTACTTATGCTCGAAAGAGTGGCAAACGGTAAAAAAACCATAAAGCCATTACACTACATAACTCACCCTTAAAGTAGCTGTAAACACAATATTTTGGGGTGAGCCAATGTTGCTGACATGAAGCAACATTAGTTCAGCATAAACAGCAAAGAAATAATATCAGACGAAGTCTAAGGCAGTTTCTTTTCTCAAGGAAAAGAATATTTATCCAGAACTAGTCAGAGGAGATTGTGTGGTTATTAGTCTCTCTGATGGCACTGGCTGCTTTTTTATGTTCACTTACAGCGCTGCTACAAGTGAAAGCTTTCTCACAATGGGCATATCACTGAATGCATACGCAGAGCTAGAATGATACAAACAATGAAATACTTCAGCTCACCCTCCAGCAAAACACACTCTCCATTCACATTATAGCATTGATACTTGTGCAAGGTCACATGACACATCCATTGCTATCAGTCCTGTAAAATGGCTCCCATGGTTTGGTGGGAAAGAATCCCAGCATGCATTGCACTCTTTGATCCACAGAGCATGTTTTTTGTTTGTTTTTTTTTTTTTTTGCTTTTTTGGGCACTGAGGCGTGATGGTGAAGAGTGGTCGATAAAAATCACAGCAACATTGCAGCATTATTCTTTTAAATAAAACATGCCTTTTCTTACAGCCCAGACAATAGCCTTTCTGATTTATTCATAAAAGAATAATTATTAGTACCGTCGCAGTACCATATTAGAGATATTCCAATCTACCTGAAATTGCTGAAAAACGTTCAGATGTTCAGTTCAATTGAGCGTATTATAGTATTGTTTTTGACCAGTATTAGGACAAAATCATATTTCTGCCCACAAAGGTACCATTGCAATTAAATCCTAATTTTCAACCAATGCGGAACACATAATCAGCATGGGTATTATATATATATAATAAGGATGGGTTCCGTGCCGTTCATTTCTCTCCAATATAGTTTTACGTGCATCAAATATTTTCATCATTTTCAAAAGTCTGAAAACTCCATAATGTAATTATAAGTTGCACAGAAAAGACATGAATATGATAGTCCTGGATAAAAGGCTGAAGTGAATTAATGTATTATTGAGGGGGGGAATAATGCCAGGAGTGCCCTTTAGCGAAGCCAATCGGAGTCCGTACATACCACAGTGGAATTTTTAATTAAATATCTGAAATCTTGCGGTGGCCCATTTCAGTACTGGTAACAGGGGCCAGCAGGACCTGCAATTACAGAGACCCTCAGGAAGACTTGTTGGAGCTCTGGTCTTTAAAATGGCAAAGCGAAGCAGAGAGAGGGCTTTGCTTGATTAATCTGCGCAGTCAGTCACTGTGAGCCACTTGGCAGGCCTGCAGGGAGGGGGTGGTAGGGGGGGAGGTGGGGTCTCTGGGGGTGTGTGTGTGTGTGTGTGTGTGTGTGCAGGGGGCCAGCGCTGAGAGCTCGGGGGATGGTTGCTGACAGACTCTGCACTCATTAGGGGAGCAGTCAGAGGCTTGGGTGCTTCTTCTGGTGGAATTTGTCTCAGCTGAAGCGCGCGGAGCGCCTCCGCGGAACCCGCTGGCGCATTGCAGCCGCGTCAGGGCTGAAAGGGGAGGCAGAAATCCTCTCCCACCAAGAGCCAACTGTTTTGACGTTAATTATCCTTCTACCGCCCAAGTCAACCACTGCAATCGGCGAGGACATCTTTGTTGGTTTTCAGTCCTGTTGTATACATATGAAATGTCTCTCTCTCTCTCTCTCTCTCTCTTGCTCTATCTAAAAATCTCAAAATAACATCTTGGATGACATCTGAAAAGCAGCACTCCACTTTGTGACGTGACTAATTCCAAAAATGTTTTGCTCCTCAGCTCCAGTGTCAATACTGGTCGCATTAACAGCAGATGGGATCTCATTCTAATGATGAATTAGTGGACCCGCGACAGGAATGTGGTAGGCTGCTCAAGGAAGAAGCAGAGGCATGCAAAGGGATTGAAAGAGAGAGAGACAGAGAGAGAGGAAAAAAGGTAAAGTGGTGTAAAGGCGCATCGTGACAAGAGAGAGGGGGAGAGATTGTGGCAGTGAGACAGAAGAACTGGGCGATTTAGCTGGGAGACAGAGGGGAACGGAAGCAGTGAACCGGCCCTGGTGCATTTCAGGGCTGCTGAGCAGAGCAGATGCCCTTCCCCGAGCCTTTTCAGGTCACGCCCGCGCCAGGGCTGTGGCAGGCTCTGCAGCGGGAGGGAGGGCGACGGGTTCAAATCCAACAGCAAACGGCCCGAACGGCAGCACTGGTTTCACGCGCGCCCGGCTGAGCTAAGGATGGGGCCACAGCTTGAGAAGCAGATGGAGAGCCCACTGGTGGCAAGTTTCATTTTTTTTTCCGCCGCATCACTCCTGGGCTTCCGTTGGCGGTTTCTCTCACCTGGGCCGCGGCTACAGCGCTATGCTTGGCGCACACCCTCGCCGCAAACAACCCCACCCCGTCGAGGACTCATGTACCTCACCGCAAACCTACTGCTGCAGCACCTGAAAGCTGCCCACGGACAGCTATTCATTTCCTCAATGGGTGATTGCTAGGCAACGTCCTATCCCAGACCACAAACGAACACAAGAATGCCTCTCCCTGCTTCCCATGGAGAAACATGGCTCTGTTTAAAGCTCTTTCGCCTTCTTAGAAGCACCCACAAAACTGCCAGAACACCTCTGCGGTGTGAACAGAAGGGTAAATCTGATTGTACCACAAGTAGCAATTATCGGGCCTCTCACTCAGGAAGGCACTGATACACCTCGTTGTCTCCTATCAGCTTCTCACTACAGATAAGTGGAGAACACCTCAAAAGCTCTTCATCTCCTTGGGACGAACTGCTCAACAGCTACAATTCCCGTTACGCTCCTCTTTATGAAAACCCCCTCTGTGTTAAACCAGGTTTATTTCTATTCTTAAAAAAAAAAAAAGATTACATTTTTACTTTTTGAACCTGGTTCAGTTTCGTTTCATCAGCTGGGGGCTGCTGAGTTGTCTGGAATTACAACACGGTGCTGTTGCATCTCAAATTCCCGGTCAAGTCATCATTTATTTATTTTTTCTCTGGAATGAGCTGGGCCTGGAGTTTCTCCACAAAAATGTTTTTTTTTCTTTTTTTCCCTTTTCTCACCTACGTGTTCGTCCTCCTCCCACGTGTTGCCAAACGAGA
Organism: Albula goreensis; assembly: GCA_022829145.1. Lineage (NCBI taxonomy): Eukaryota > Metazoa > Chordata > Actinopteri > Albuliformes > Albulidae > Albula > Albula goreensis. Next base: position 27,193,189 of record CM040754.1, on the reverse strand, counting down.
CAAACTTCACAGCCCACGTTCCAGAATATCATTCAAAATACTTTCCATTTCAGCAACTGAGAGGAAGAGATTGACAGCAGTCCTGTTGGCTTTGATAATTAGCCAACACGATCCATCTGGCTGTGTGTCTGAAGACAAAAAGTAACTCATCTCTTCAACAGCATTTCAGTAATTCCTCTTTTATTGATATGAATATGAATAATAAGGAATTATTTCAGAAAACAGAAACTATTTCATGAGCACTGAACAACTACTGACTAGGCCTCCGTTATTATTATCTCCAGTCAAAAAAATAAAAATCTAAAACCTAAAATCACAATGCACCACTGAGTTTCTTATTTTTAATCTGGTGAATATAACTATCAAACGTCTGCACAGAAATCCTTCATTAGAATAAAGATAAGAGGCTCAACCAACCATTCAAATGAGGATAAAAATAGGTTCCTCTCTGCACAGGTGAAAAAGGATGAGGTTTATCAGAAAGACTCCCTGCATTGAGTGTAATTTGGAGACTTAGCCAGAATTAGGTTAAATGCCTGCTTTCAGTCTTCTGTTTGACGTATTCTAGATAGCATTCCTTTTCTGAGCAAAAGTCATCAAAACCCTGCAACAGACTCATGCCAGAGAATAAATACAGAACTCGCTGGGGGGGTAGGGGGTCGAATATGTAAATCGCTTTAAGAACTCTTGGGTGCCAAGCAGGAAATTATGAAAGGAAATCAATATACCATCCAATGCGGGAGATTATCATGCGTGCGTTATTGGGCTGGGAGCGGACTGATGAAGTTGACCGCATTGTTTGGTTTTCTGCGTGTATGGGACCATTCTTTATTCAAAAGCTTTTCATTTTACTTGTGTGATCTACCTGTGATCTTTCACAAGTAATATTGAGAGTTTCATCAACAGTTGCAGATTGTGTGAGCTAAATAGAGTACTGCCATAATTAATGAGTGTTCCCTTCATGTGCTGCTTCACTTGGAGGAATTTCACTCTGTGGATTTGTTTGCGCACACACACACGCACACATGTGCACACACACACGTGCACACACCTTTTGTCTCAGAAAATTCTGTAACAAACAGACACACGACTCTTGGTACTGTTCTGTATTTGTGTAAGACCATACATATGACTGGATTGAAGATAGCTGTCATCTATTCATATTAACTTATATATAATATTATCTTAATATTATATTATATATTAAGTATACTTCAGTTATTCACACTTCCAAAGACCATTGGGCATAACTCCATTGCATATGGCCATTAATGATATAGGCAAAGTGTCCGCAGGTTTATTTTTTGCTGTCACTTTTTTGGGGATCCTCATGATATGTTTTGTCATTAATCAAGTGTGTGTGTGTGTGCATGTGCACAATTTCAATTTCAACCTGCAGTGCTTTGTGTTTCTATAAATACTGCTCACCAGCATTTGCATAGAGATTTTTCAAAAAGCGTGCTTGTTGCTGTATATTTGCGCCGTTGTTTATTCCCTTCTAATCGAGGCTGACTGCCGTCTTCAGCGCATGAAGGTATGAAATATGATGTTTCTGCATCAGAGCGAGTGAATGGAAAATCCATAGTCATGACAGTACTTCAGTACATATCCAAAGCAGTTCTGCACAAACAAATTCATGCTCATTTGCATAGCATGAGACCTTGCCAGGAATTTTTGATACCTGATTCCAGCGGGAAAACAGTCAACTGCGGTTGTGGCCTCCGCTTGTTAGCATACTGCACTGACCATGTTAAAGGGCAGGGATGGAGAACACAGCCAAACCGGCTCACAGTCCAAATGAAGCTGGAGGTACTAGAATATGGATGCAGCCTTTATTATTGTGAGATTAGAAGAATCCTGATTAAGGAGCAGGATGCAAATAGATGGAATCATTATCAGTCTCCTTACTAACATTCTAACCAATTACTCACATGGTAGAACTGCTTAATTAGCACTCGCTAATTCAAATGTGGTAGCTACAGAGACACCTTGGGGACAATCAGCAGAATGCACATCAAGAGCAAGGTACAGAAAAACCAAACACCCTAGGACTAAGTCTCCACCCACAGATGATGGTGCTCTACTTTGTTAATTTTTCAACATAATGAGCTGAACTGGTATTTTTATTCATAGGGTTCTGGATTCTGCATGTAACCTGGTAAATATCTGTGTACCTGTGGGGACACGGCAGGTCTGCTGTACCGTGTTAAAGCTTGTGTTTCTGTGAGAAGTGCATAATATCAGCTGGGTAGTGGTTCATGAAATGAGTCTGCAAGCAGAGGGGCTATACTTTGATTCTCCTGCATTCTGAGCAATGCTGTTGAACCCATGAAAGTAGGCATTGCAATCACAATGCAGAAAATCGTCCCCACCTCCCTCCCCTTGTATACATATTTTAAGCCAATCGCTGTGGCCGTTTTTGCAGAGAGGAGGGATTTACAGCGACAGGCAGCCACCAGCGGCGATGGCGGGCTTTTGAAATGTACTAATGTATTTCATTTGCTCCTCCAACTTGCCTTGCCAGCAATCGGCGGAATGCACAGAAACATGCTGAACATGTTATCCTGGAATACTGCCTGGAGGACAGGCTCTCAGCAGGTAAACACACTGACACAGAATGCTAATGTATCATTGGTAATGGCTGAGCATTGCCATTTAATGCCACCTTCAAATGAACTAATCATAACTTGTTTTGCTACAGTGAATATTCAGCTGTCCAAAGTTTATGAACTATCAATGCATGGAACTGTTGGCTCAGACAGTCGCTCTGCAAAAGCGTTGTTCATTAAGCAAATGAACAAATTCTATAATGAGACTCAGCACCTATGCATGCTGATATCAGTTATACTGTGGGTACAGGAAGGCTGTTCTCCATAGACGACTGCTTTAATCCCGCAGCTCTCCATGTGCGTTCTTTTATACTGTGATTTCACTGAAGTACAACATCATACCTTCCCAGTTGTCAAGTCTACATGTCTGAGTGGGCTTTCTTTTCTTTTGCTGAGCAAATACAAAGAGCATATAAAAGAGGTGGCTCCGGGAGAGAAAGAGTGCCCTGGTGTTCAAAGGGTTTTTAAGGTTTTTTTTTTTTTTTTTACTTTTTCTAGTCACGTTCAGAGTTTTCAATCTAACTTGTGGTGCAGAGCGCACGTATAGCTGCAGTAAGAGTGTCATTATATTCACGTTACTGCGCTTCCTATCCCACATCGTATTGGCCAATAAAGGGTAACAATTACACTTACCAAGGTGTGTTGTTGCACACAAAGGGCACGATAATGGCAGTCGGTTCAGTCTCTGAGTAAGAGAACATAATTTAAAATGACACAATGGGAAAAAAACGTTCTTTTCATCTTCTGAGAAGCGCTGGTGTACACCGGATCAAAAAAGCGCGCTTGTTGTACTGTAGCTCCGGCTGTATGCATAATTCTGAACACATCTGTGTTCTCTGCATGAACCGCGCGCATGTACAGTGGGGGGTGCAGCTGCAAGGCTGGCGGTGTGAGAGTGACCTTCTCTCCCGAATCCACGGGGGCATAAAAACACGTTCTCCATTTAACGCACCGGTACAGTGCTCGGCCATCTGCGTACTATCCTGCACTGTAACGTTTCATTCACCAGCCTCACATTCACATTCATCAGTCTCTTTACCGCTAAGCGTTTTGTTTTCTCAGTAGCGCAAATCAAAGACTCAAAAATCTCCAGGCTCAGATCTATTCTATGTAAATATTGAGAAGATTCTGAGAATACACTGGAGGTCACGCATATGTCGGTCCTACAGTCTTATAAAAAGACATACTGTATCGCCTTCATGGTATGATTTGCAGTAAAACGCCAATTAGGGCTACCTTCCAGGTTTCGGTACATTTGTCTTTCATGTACCCTTAATTTGCGGTGACCAAAGCCATATCTTTCTCGCCAACAGGTCCTGAATTACAGTCCCACAATTCCAAGGCAATAATCATCTCAGAAATATGTCTATCACTGTAGCAACACATCTTGGCACAGTTATGAAATATTCTCAGCCGAGACAGGGTGAAGCATATCCGCCCTATGCTGTGTAAGCCTGTTTAAAAATATAATATGAGAGACTGAGGAAAGACGACATTTCAGATAGATGACTAACCTGCGACTTCAGCAACCGTTGTATACTTGTCATTAATTTTGTACCGCATGTAGAAGTTTGAGTTTTTCACAGCATAGCATGAGAGGCTATTAGTCATTAATTAAATGAGATGCAGCTGGGTCATCACCAGACCCTGTTTACTGGGGCACGTGACCCAGTCATAATTTGTTGTGCCCCAGGAAACGATCATGAAAAATAACTCGTTTTTAAAGATGTATCATAAATTGCAAGTGTGAGGATGTGGGCACTGGGGGCTTGTGCCCCAGTAGTACTAAAAGTCTAGAAACATCCCTGACTTGCCAGGTCTCAGTGATCCTGCAGGTTGTGGCATAAGGTGTGCCTCTGGTAACAAAATGTCCTGTAATCTCCAATGTGCTGGGACAAAACAGCTTGCGAGCAGCATATTGTCGTAAGGTTGCGCCAAACATAGCCACCACATTATATAAATTGCTCGTCCTTACAGGGGTGCATATCTGTGCATTTTGATTTATGAATTACAACACTATGCAAAAGCACATATGCATTAGCTCTGCTATTTTTGCACTTTTATAAATATATCATAATATAAATGTGTCCAATTAATGTCCAAAATCAACTTTTTTTTGCTAAAGCACACAGACATGGAATTGCAGCAATTTATTACAATGATCTGTTGCATTATACCAGAATACTCAGAGCGACCTGCTTAAAAGTTGGATACAGAGAACAAATGTCTTTTGTATCAGCTTTTTGTTTGTTTGCTTGTTTGCAAAATGCCTCCAAATGTCAGACTTTTTTTATAGTTTTCAGAACTCTTTTTTTAGCAATACACCACTGGCTATAACCTAATTTGTGGTCCTGAATAGATAGAGTGTCCATTTAAATGGCAGAAGACTTTGCATTCTCCATTGCTGGGCGTCTGCATTATAAGGGCATACACATCCAGCCAAGTGAATGCATTTTTTCCACCTCTAATGTTATTACAGATTTCCTCTCAGTCGAGAGACATTTTAGCTCTGCTGCACAGTCACAATGGTCTTCCATGAGTTTAAGCCAGAAAAGTAATGCTTTTAATTATCTATTTATTTTTTTATCTTTCAAATCACAATGCACACAGCAACCAGACTGTAAACCCTGTAACAGCTCTTACAGAAAGAGGTAAACACACACACACACACAAAGCAAATTCTATTCCTCTCAAAATGACTATTCTCCAAATATGGCTCCAAAAAAACCCTCTCCTCTTGAATAACCTGCATGTATCAGGGTCCATAGTAAATTAATGAATATCCAAAGGATTAGAGGTGTGAAATTAACGATGGAGCCAAGTAGTGTACGATACGGTATGCTAATTAACACATGCTTTTATTCATTAACAGCGCTAGATGCAGTTTCAGTTGAGGTGGTTAATTAGGTTCTGCTTTTATATCTGTCCACGTCTGCTCTCCTTTCATTGTCCCTGCGGTTGAAGCTGCGTCTTTTCTGACATCGCCAGGCCGAGGAGTTAGACTCGGTCTGGCCTGTGTACGCTTCTGACTGGGGCTTGTCATCGGCAATAGCATCTCCTTTCTCTGGAAGTGACAGATATATTCCTCCTTCTTGACATTTCACATTTTTATTTATTTTAGAGAATGTAAGGTGGATAGTTTTTTTTTTCATTTGCAAACAATTGTAAATACAGACACATATAACATTCATGTGTATGCAAACAGTAGGTATGTCATGGCTGTTCTCAAATATTGCATCATTACAGTAAACCGGGAGAAAATTCCAGTGAGTTATGTGAATACATGACTGAGACTGGGTTGTATTTAGAGAGAATAATATTTACATGAAGTTGGGGTTCAAAAATATAATTTCTATAGAAGTATGCTGTACAAAGAAACCTCACTTGAACTATTTCGACTGACCTCCATTATTTTTGATTTAAGTATTATCTATATTCCTGAAAGAAAGTGAGTTGGTTTTATTTGATAATTACTTCAAAGGAAGCACTGAAAGGCTTTTGGTCTCTGAAGCCATGTCCCAAGGAGAGTAGCATGGAATACGTTCATTGAAGTTACCATGATAAAATCAAAACTGAAGGATATAATTGAAGTATCCTTAGTAGAACATCCTACACTGTAACGAATTGCTGTAAAGTTTACAGCAAACTTTTATTTTATATGTGTACATGGAAGTCCTGTATTTGGTAGTCTACCCTGGGAATTAATTAGATAATTGCTGTAAACAATATTTTACAGCATAACCACTGACAGTCCAATGTAATCTGTTGTTCAGCATGGGTGGTATGTTGTTCTGTTACACACTGTTGAAAATGTGTCAGTACACCACATTTGCATGTTGAAAAACTTGGAGACTGGCAAAAACACTGGATTAAATAGTGCTATGAGGGTGTTTTCTTGGAAACCCAATGAGAAAGGTACTTAATTCAAACTGCCTGTAAAATATCCAGTTGTACTAATGGAGAGTGTAAATAAACTTTAACTGTGTGAGTCGCTCTGGATAATAGCATCAGCTAAATGCTAACACAGAAATATGTGTAGACAAAGTAACTCAAGTAAGCAAATGTTCACTGAGTCCTGTATTCACGTGAAGCAGTTACTGTTGAACAATTTCAAAATGAACATTCTATTTTGTTTACTGGTCCTTGCTGCCTTAATTAAATTGGAATAGGCAATTAAAAAGGAGAGCAGTCTTTAAATCTGTGGATTGTTTTTAAAAGATGGGAACAGATACTGCATTAATTAAAATTAATTATAACAGCCAAGTGACTGTTTCTTGTTAAAATATATAACCCTTGGCATTATACAGATAATGCCAAAATTCAAATCTGGAATGTATTTGTAAAATGAGACTTCTGTGTGCAAAGAAAGATCATTTCTACAAAAAATAATTATTTTGTACAAAAATGACTTAAACATACACGCAGTTGGAATGACAAAACAGATTTCTCTATTCCATTTGCAGAGATAAATTACATAATCATATTACATAATAATTACTTAATCAAAAGTTATTAATGTGACACTCCCCAATTAGCTTCCCTTGAAGTTACCTGGAATTTTCATCTGCAGAGTGTCTCACCGTTGCATTCTCTACCTGAATGCAGCTAGCTAGCGTAGCCTCAGATATGCACCAGGCAAACTGTTGTTTCTGCTGTGGCTTAACAATGCCCAATTTTGGGGGTGTTCTTTCCTAATTTTTCATTCCTATACCATAATTCTCTGACCTTGTTTGGGCAGAATTCCACAACGGACCCATCCAATAAAATTCACTGTAAGTAACTTCCCTTCCCTCCAACTTAAAAAAAAAAAACCATGCATGCTTTCCAGGTGCTCTATCAAAGATTGAGTGTTTGGAGTCAAGATTAGCTGCAGGTCAGTGTAGCAGGAATAATCCGTGATGGCTTGGTGGAGAACTCCTCTGATTGGTGAACCATGGACGTGCCAGTTAATGATTTGCTATCTCCTGTCTTTGATATCTAGGGGTCTGAAGTGTATAACCCTTTGAAACACTCAGGCACTGGAATTACTCGACCTTGAAGCATATAAGGATCTGAGACTTCGAACCATTATATGCACAAATATATACAAACTATTCTTGCACATATTACTAATTGCAAGGACAGACTGCTCTTTTACATATGTATTTAATTATTTGCATATTCTAGATTTCCACAAGCAAGCGGTACTTCTTGTATACTTGCAGCCGAAATCGTTACATAAACATCCTTTTGCAAAACGTTAAGGGATTATAAATGTAGCTTTGAGCTGAGCGGCAGACCACAGACCCACCCTGGAGGATTTCTGTGGCGCATAAATGTCTGTTATGTACAACGTTCAGAGCGGGGCTCCAAATGCGCTAACAGCGCCATGTATATTCTAAAACACTCTTTGAAATGTTAAACGTTAGTCCCATCTCCCTCCTACTCTGGGGTGAAAATGCTAGATTGATCAGGACAAAATTAGATATTTCAGTGCTCGTGTCGTGCCTGCTCCGCTTGTGCAGCGATATCGCAAGATTGAGTTCTTGGAGTTCAGAATAATGAGTCATCCGGTCCCACCGAACCGATAGAGTTGAAACGCATCTTGCACGAACTGAAATTTCATAATGGTGATCAAACATACACTGTACATTAATACAATGGGGCCGATTCTGCTGCTGCAAATGCAACCTTTTATTACCTATTATTATTACCTTTTGAAACTGTTTTGAAACTGGTTAATATGTTCGAAATTGGGTCAACTCAGTTATGTTCACAGGCAAATTTTCACTCAGATTCACTCAGAACCAATCATAATTCCAATTTTTACCTTTCCAAAAAATAATGTTTCTTAAATTACAAACAAGTCATTCATCTATCCTTATTCAATCATTATAATGATTTTGTTCTGTTCTATACCTTGAAGATACCTTATATATGCCATGATATACTAATCACATTCTTTAGTTTTCAGTATTTCATGTGTGCTCTGTACTTTCTTCCTGCACTCTGAACCACTGGGTCATTTTCAATGTAGACATAAACAATTATATTAAATTGGTCAAATTAGCTGTTAAATGTTCATATCCCCTATGTTGAGGATGTCATGAAGTTCCAGGTGAAAAAATGAAGTTCAAATGGAAAGGAAATGACAAAAATGAAGTTCAAAGGAAATGACATTCCTGTGATGTTAAATGGTAATATGTATCATTTTTGATCCAAACTTGGAGGGAGGGTTTTAAAGAGAAGAGGTCAGTCACACAGCAAAGGCATATGTTCCTACTGCGACTGTGTGTCCTACATTGGGGATCTCAAGTCCCAGCTGTGCCACTACCAGCAACAATTAGTTTTGCCTCTGTAGGAAATTACATTGCGTTGATTAAAACCGTCTGTCTAATCACTCTCTAGTGACCTCTGTTGGCCAGGGAGGCAGCCGCAGAATTCATTTGTTGACACTGCAATTCTCCAACAGCATAGGCAGTATCGCGTCTGTGAAGAAATGACAAACGTAGCCGACACATGGAATGGAGGAGTCCTGTGTGGCTCTTTTCTCGCGGGACTGTGGAGGAAGTGAGCATGTCATAGTTCAGAGTGAGTGGGAAAATATCTGGAAAAAAGCAAAGATTTGTAAAGATAACAGACTTGCTTTCTTTAATGTCTTGAAGTACATCCTTAGGTATCTGCCTATATCTCTCTCTCAGGTTGTAGTGCCTCTGTTCACCAAATGGTCTGCCTGTGCTCAGCACAGGTTCCCCTAGCCTGTGCATCATGGCCTAAAGGACTGTGCTGACACCACTAAATGACTGATTTGTGATGGATGAGTATAGCTGCTCGAGTGCCTGCGCGACATAAATCTTCAACTACTCCGATGCCGCCGGAGCATGATTGCGTTTGTGGTGAAGTCAGGTTTTTCGGCGGCAGACCGTTCAGACATCTTAAGCCCTGTTAAAATAGCACCGCGCTGTATATTTGTGCCAGTCCATAACCCCCCGATCGACGGATCCCACCCGTGCGTCACTCGCCCCGTAAAACTGATGAAAAACCAGGGCTTAGAATACCAACCTTGCCACAAATTTCCTTTCATGCCCTTGTGCTACTCCAAAATACCAATTTGTGCTCACTACAGCTACGATTGTGTTAACGCTAGGCTTTTTGCATCATCAGAATGTAGAGTCCAGTGTAAAATCTACTGGGCCCTATTTTTTGCTAATATGAGGAGACCAGTCTGGAATAGCTGCATATGAGGAATATGGCAAGGGTACTATGAACCACCTGTGTGTCACATAACAACAGAACAACTACTGTTAATTGTTATGAACTCTATTTAACATGGAAATTGTGTCAGAATTCAGCTGGTGGAAATAATAATTAACGGACAGACAAACGCCTGCAACAGATTCAGCGTTATCATTATTATGTCTCTATGTTTTACTGTTTTTATATTTTTTTCTGCAATGTTTTTACTAAAAGCTGAACCAAAGTGCCAGTCTGTAAAGCAGTAGTTGATGCTTTATAATTGCACTGAGAAGGTATCTGGTGATAATAAGCATGCAACACTGTTCAGTTTATTGAACAACTGTTGACTAACAATGATTAATTTACAGTTTCCTGAAATTTGGCGGGTTGAGTTTATGTGTGTGTGTGTGTGTGTGTGTGTGTAGTACTGAACTCACAAGCTGCTTTCAGGTTGAGGAAAAGAACTGTGGGCAGCTCAACGCCAGTTTGAAGTGCCATCAATCAAGGTTTGGATTCAATCAGCACTAGTTCTTTGTTTTGACTCACAGTCCTTAATTTTGACTCCCTCCCCTCTATCTCATCTACCGGTCACATATGTATGTTACAATTCTGTACCCAGGTAAAACAAACAAACAAGTTATACTTGCTCTACATTAGCAGACAATGAAAGTGATTCATCCCGTACCGCACAACAAAGGTGAGTCCTTCAGATGCAGAAAAGACATTTTATTATTAACAATGAGGTTATTCAGAGGCTGTGAAAGTAGGCCTTGAGAGAACTTGAAGACAGTGGGCAGATGGCGATACCTTTTGACTGCTAGCTATTTGCACTTCAGTTCACCTCATGAGCTATTGAAACAAGTACAGCAAATCTGCATTCACCAACAAGCTGGTCTGTTTGTACAATGGATAATGATAAACCATACAAAATACAACTATATAGCACAAAAGTGTGAGTGCAGGGGGATAACTGAGATCCAGCCTTGACAGTGTGTTTTACTGATGCATTTTGGGATTGCTGCAGCCCATTGTGCTATCGTTACTGAACTGTTAGATGATGAAAAAAAACGAAACAGCCCTGGCTGTGTTATGTGGGCACAGTTGCTTAGAATAAAAATATGTCAGGGTTTTACCAATGCAGTTATAATTATTTGGGGTTACTGAACAATGTAGATAGCTAGCTAGCTAGAAGGACTGTAAAATGTTTCATTTGTGTGTTGGATGCTGTACTATACGCCCTCATGTACTGTACATTGATAGCGTGTATGCCTTTTTCAGACAGTTGCGATCCAATCAGGATCATGGTTAAGAATCAACCACAAAATGAAAAACGTTTTTGATTTCATGCTGACAAGAGATTTGGCCATACCCTACACCACCTCACCCCCCATTTCTGATCCAAATCCTGCTCTTACTTCTTATTCCAGGACCTTGTTGTCTTTGATGCTGTGGATAGTGGCAGCAAGACACACGGTGGAAAGGGGAAGAGAATCTGACAAAGTTAAGACTCAGTGATCACAGCCTTGCCATAGAGACCGGCCCTGCACAGACAGATATGGCTGACTGATCCCAGAGAGCACTGACTGTCCTCACACTATCACCTTCACAGGTTTAGACAGTGCTCCACTTTCTTCTACCTTGTAAGAAATATGAAAAATAAAAGAGTCCTGTTTCCATTAATTACACAGATTTGCCCCACATTCACAATTGAGGAAAAACCGCAAATCCTTCTTAGTGAGAAAGGGACCTTCCAAAACCAGCAGGACAGTATGTAGCTGCTTGTCATAGCAGGACAAAGGAAGAAACTAGTGAGATGCCACTGCTGACAAGAATTCAAAAAGTACCTCGCAATGATTTCATAATTGTTGTATCTACGCTGTCGTTTTTGTTGTTTATTGGTTGCGTTCCTGGTTCCTTTAATGTTAAAATCACAAAATTAAGTCAATTGTAAAAAAATCTAACGTATAAGAAAAAGCTTGAGGAACTTTCAGAGCTCCACAGGGGTTCAGGTATGGAACATTTTCACTACTGATGAGGACAGTGAGACTTTGAAGTACCAGATTCTACCAATCACTGCCAGGCATGAACACTCCAGGCCTTTGCCATCCATGATGATTGGGTAAAAGTGATACAACATGACAGCTTGTCCAATCATACAGTTCCACTATGCCTTTACTTCCCCTTTCTTTCTGTCCATCACATCATATGCCTTTAGCTGACTTGAATTGTGAAACAGCAATTGAATGTTTGTTATCATTATAGTTATTGGATAAAAGCACAGTTTATTTGCTTGATAAAAAGTGGCATTAGGAATATAAAGATATTTACTGCGCCTGCCAAGAAAACTGGAATCATTTTAGGATATTGTTCAGAATAAACCTTGTGAGCCCAGCTAGAAAAAATGGCCCTCTGTCAAGACTTTGAGTCAAATAGTTGTGACTGCCAACGAGATTATTTGAGCTAAAAAATATTTTCTTTGAAGTGAAGCTGTATGAGGAACAGCTATTAGCTATTATCCTTTTAAATCATTAGCAGACAAACCCTGGTGTGCAACATTTTCAAACAATTATCATCCAGAACTCCTAAATTATTTAAGGCTTAACATACCATGTCAGGAACAGCATAAAATGGAATGCCATATATATATATCCTAAAATTCAAAATGGTTTGTCCTTTCCTTTAAAAAATGAGTCCACAAAGCAAATCTCAGATACAATTGATCATATTCTTCTGAGAACTCTTCTGTGATGGCTTTTCTTCTCCTATCTCTGCTGTGCCATTCTTTATTTATGCTCTCCCTGTGCAGCCATTAAGAGCTGTAGAGGAAGATGTCAGGTGTCTGGTAATCCATCTCATGAACAGATCTTAGAATATCAACAGCTGGTGTCGGCCCACCGCCCACCCCACAAAAGAATTGGTTCACCTGATCAAGTTTAGATTGAAAGCATTGAGGCACTCCTGCGACTTAAAAGCATTTTGTGAGGAAGCTGAAGTGACAGATTGGCAAACAAAGGGGCAATTTCAATGCACTGCTGCCAATGAAAGGCTGAAAAATTGAGAGGGAAAGAGGATTACTTCTTGAGTGGATAAAAGTTTGCGATTTGCATGTCTTCAAGCAGGTCTTCTGCCCTTAGGAAATGAATTATGAAATCTTGCTGCAATCGCTTTGAACATGCACAATGCGAATGAATATGCATGCATATTTGATGCACTCCATCTAGCAACAGCCAATGCATCGGCGCAGTTTTGTTACAACACGGCGATGGAAAATTAAAGAAATGCATGATGCGTTGTCACCACGTTAATCTACAATATTTATGATTGTGTTAATATTGATGAATATATTTTAATTTTCAATCAAGTATCAAATTTGAATTTTCTTGCCTTATGAGCAATGCGGTAAGCAGTCATATCCTTTTATGTCTGCAAAAATAAAAGTAAATGCTTGAGTGGTTGAATGGGTTTTAAGAGCAGATATTACACAAATTAAAATGCAGTCAGTCTTCAATTTTACCTCCTTTGACAATTACCTAATGCAGTGATGTAATTATACCTTGTTATTGTAACAGTGGAAAACCTTAAGATACAGATATTCGATTATACAGTCTATTCAGCTGCTGCTTACAGCACTAAGCTGCTCAGTTATTGCAGTTGACAAGTATTTCACATTGCATACCACAGTGTGTAAGAACGTAGAGCCTGCGATAAGAGAGGAGACACTAACAAAGGCATTGCTTGCACTGAAAATTTGCATTATTGGTTATTCTGAATAAATATACATCAGAGTGCTGGAGAATGTGCAGATATGTTTAATTTTCTTTAAACTGCAAATGGCAGGGTTTTTTTATTATATCCATGCAAAACTGTAGCAGCTGTCTCGGGTAGGAATGTAGGGTAATTAATGCTTACTTGAAAGCTTTTTTTTTGCCCAGATTTGGTGGTCCGATCCGAAATAGTTAGCAAAGTTGTGAGTGGCGCCCCAGACCTTTGGCCTGGCGTCACACAGAGCTGGCACTCTCTAAGATGAATTGGATTTATTTTCGGCTTGGCTCCCAGCGGAGCTCTGGCACCAGTCCAGAGCAGGGTCAAGCTGGCACCCATGGGCCCGGGGAGGGAGAATCATCTGGGTCGATGTTCTAGGATACCATATGGAGGGGCCGGCGATCCAGGCGCCGTTCGCTCCCTGGGCGTAAACGCGCTCCGACAGAGTCGACCGGGCCGGGCGTCGGAATGTGCTGTTCTCAGCGGGCTTTGGAGGTGAAATCAAAAATTAGTCTCCCAGACTGACGGGAAAGACGAAGAGCATGATCGGCGGAAATGAAAAAATGAGCCGCCACTGCACACCTTGCGGAACAAGTGCGTTTGCGAAGTTTAACAAAATGGCTACGCCTTCATTTAGCTGTGTGTAATTAAGGGACGTGATCCAACAGTGATGGGTTCACTCCTGTTTGATAAAAAAGACTACCTTAAAATGGCCGGTCTGAGGATATAACACATTAAAAATGACCAAACTAAAAAAAAAAAAAAACAAAAAAAAAAAACTTGGAACTTGAAATGTTGATTTGGAGCGATACCTTAATTCAAGTGGGAGAGAGAGAAACAGTAAGATAGAGAGAGAGAGGCAGTAAGAGAGAGAGAGAGAGAGACTTCAGACGGCAAGCCATCTTCTTTATTCATTAGATAATAGCAACCACATGTTATGTAGGTCAGCGCTCTGCAGTTGGTGATGAGCTCCACTAAGGGAGCAATGTTGAGAAACATAACAATAATTAATTCGGTTAGCAGAATTCACAGCATCGGTTTAAAGGCACACAGATAATAGTGACATCCTTTATTGCTTGAATGCCAGCAATGGCTCCAGCTGCCAGCTTCTGTCACCGGCAGCAACGGCTCAAGGACAATGCGCAGATTCTGTATTCCACCTGAATGAGGAGTGGGTAGTGAACGGAGTCTGACTGCCAGCCCAGTTTTAATGAGACACACCTGGCCCTCATACATAATGAAAGGCAGACTTTTCATATTAATTTGGTGGCAATTACTCTGTCCAGGGTGGTGTTTAACAGCTGTACAGATCCGCTAACTACTACATAATATATGATACTTCACATTTGTGTGAACCCGATGAGAGGTCTTCATTGTGCATTTCAGACCGGACCCAGAAGATAAGCTCTCTGGCAACACTTCGGAAAAACAACAACAAAATCCAATATTTTAGCATCCGTTGTGACAATGTCAGGAGGACATGTCATTGTTACAACTAATATATAGAGGTGTATATGTCATATATAGAGGTTAAGTACTGTATGTTAGGCTCTCAACTGCTGTGAGTTGAGATGGTAAATCTCAGTCTGTCTGGATGCATGTTAAACACAAGTCCTGAGGGATTAGCTTAGTGATTCTCAGTCCTAGCGCTGGAGTGCTCTTGTGCGTGTGGCTTTTTCATTCCTTAATTACAGTTCCTGAAGTTTAAAGAGCCGCTAATTGTTTTAAATTAGACACTTTTAATTTCTAATGAGGGATAACTTACTCTTAATGCCACATTATGTCAGAAACATATTCATGTTACAGAGACCGAATATTTCATATCCGTTTAAGCGCTGTTAATCAGTGAGATCAATTGTCATACAAGTAGCCTTGACTCCAGATGCTCAATCTCTGATAGCGTGTCTGAAAAATGTGCTTTGGGTTTTTAGATAGGGTGTCTGAAAGCATACTGATGCCCTCAGATTTCTGAGGTTGGCGTTGTCTGGCCCACAACAGTTTGTCTATGTCCACATCTATCACAAAGAAACACCACAGAATATCCTAGCTCTGCATTGTTACTTTATTTTATTTTTACCTATGAACATCCAATCAATTTAGTGGCATTAAGCCCCAATAGAGAAATTACTTTGGTTGGGCCATAGTAATGAGCGGGGAAAGTGACACTACCCGTAAATATTTCATTATTTTAAAAAAAAAAATGCATTTTGCCTTGATAAACTTTAGATTTTCAGGTGAAAATCCTAAAGTCTAAAAGTTTTGGCATGTGGTCATTGAAACTAAAGTATCTGTGGGAAATGAAGACTACAATGGCTTGGAGCCAAACCTGCATTTTGTAAAGCATCGCATTCAAAGGAGAGAATGGCTGGGAAACCGTACGCTCTCAGGTTTTCTCCAGGACTTGTCTTGATTGTCCTGTGCTCCGGCCTCTGTGCAGCAGAGTGTTTGAAGGTGTCCTGTCGGTATTCGCTCATGCTACTGTAACTCTACTGAAGGACCAGTGGGTGGTCCTTCTTCATGGTCCTCTTTTGTTCAAAGGCTTTCTTTTCTTCATGTTTTGTTTCTCACTGATACACACTCCTGTCCCCGTCTGACCTGGAGACTTCCATTGTGAGCTCTGAATGAAGAGGTTCATTTTTTTCTTGCTGCAGTGGAATGATAGTTCTGATAATTCAAATAAAGCCTAAAAGATAATTTGAGTTTCTGAAGGACAAGTCACACCATAAAGGCAAGGCCCGGCTTTTTCCGGGGCCTTTTGAATATGTACTGATGTTGAGAAGCGGAGGGAGAGGGCAGAGGAAGCGTGGATAAGAGGGTCAAAACCTCATGCATGTTAGGACATTATGGACCCTTTCATTAAGTGCACTGACTATGGCTCGCTAAAAAGGAGATTTTTTTGATAGAAATGCCGTTTATATCAACCTGACTGTCCTGGTCCTCCAGCAATCTAATAAATATGTCATCTTCTCTATCAACACTCACACCTTCACTGCTGTTTTCACAAATTGGCAAGTGTTTACTCTGCTAACTCAACACTGGTAGCTGTTTAGCCTGCAATCATACCCTTGGCAGACCCAAGGTCGATAGCTAAAGCAGCTATCAAGTTATCAATCGAGGATCAGGTCTAAAACAGTGATCGCTAAGTGAGAACAAAACAGTGGATGAGTGATTGAGTCCTGATTTGCAAAATGAGGGCAGAAATGGTACATTTTCTAATTGAAGAACATTGAACTACCGAATTCTTTCTAGCTGGGGTTGTTATCTAGGTTGAGGGGGTAGGTAGGTAGGTAGATGACTTAATCGCATTCCACATCAATCTGAGATGCGGTGCTCAGTCTTGTCCACTGGAGCCTCCCTGGGAATCAGCTGCAGCAGATGTTGCTAGGAAACAGCGGAGGTTATCGTACCCCATTTGCTGAAGTATTGAAATGACTGAATCTGGGGCTGAAGAATCTTTGAGAAAGTTTGAGCTACCTCCAATTTTCAGAGTATATTAATTAGGAGAATGGAAGTATGAATAAAAATAATACATGAAAATAAAACACAACGTGCCCTTACTTATGTATTCACAAAAAAGAAGGTACTATCACTGCACAATACTCTGAAAGGTTTATTTTTATTTCTTTTTTGTATTTCAGTGTGTTATGTATGCACATATGCCAGAAAATTTCTCTATTTTTTATTTAATCTAGCAAAAAAATATCAGCCAATTTCAAGACACATTGAGACAACACAAAAACCATTGACCCACAGGTTGCAGATGAATGTTTTCTCTTCAATGAATCTGTCTAATACAAATATACAAAATCTGCAACTGTTTTAACACTGCAGACTTAACAGTACGGCCCAGACTCTAATTTGATATAAACAACTGGCAAATGCACTTTGCCGAAATGTGAATGGGTGACATTGATCTGATGCATGTCTAATTAGAGCTCCCAAGCACCGACAGCCAATAGAATGGGAGCTTACTACACGGGTTATGTTGTGGACCAACCATATTCAAAGCTGGCTCCAACATAGTTTCTGTTGCAGTACCCTAAGCTTTACTTCTGTTGCAGTAACTTTAGATGAGTTTATGTGTTTATTATAAGGAATTTGAATTTGTGCTTGCGTTGTTTCTACTTCTACATTTTAGAATAATGTTTAATTTATTAGAAGTACGTTAGAAGTATCATAGCATATTGTACTGTTAGCATACGTTTGAAAGTGAAACGTTCAGTCTTGATGTGAACAGAGAGCATACTGGCTGTTTTGGGAGAGTTTTTCCAAGCACTTATAAACTCAAAGGTCAGAGGCATCATAGACAGCACCACTTTGATAGTCTTGTAAATGAAGAAAGTCTGGGGAAGAAAAAAAAATGTACATCCATACTATATTAATTCAACATCTCTGCTGGTGATTTACCAACTTCAGTAAGTTCTGTCAAGCATGGCAAGAGAAAATAATCAAATGTGTGTGTGATCGCCAATCTGTGTGTGTGTGTAGTAGGAGTGATTGGGTGGGTGATATGAGCGCTTGGGTATCTCTATATTTTCCATGATTATTACTTTTTATGGTTCTACTTATGATTCCAGCAGAGAGGTATTATACCTCTTGCTGCAGAGGTTTGCAGCTGTAATGAAATTGTGCTTCTCTTAATAAAATCATTCAGAGAGGTTTGTTGACATAGAAAGTGCATGACCTGTCGCTTCACTTGAAACTTACTTAAACGCTATTCAAGTCTTTGAACAGGTATTTATTTTTAACCTGACTGAAACAGGATACCAGCCTGAAAAAACCCTCTCTGAGGGAAGATGACAGTTTCCAATCAGATGCACTCAATGCGATTTAAACATTCTGCCCACTAAGGCCTGAAATTGTTTTCAGAGGGGAAAAATACAGGAACAAAAGCATTGTATTATTTATGTCCTTTTACAGTAACAGAATATTAACTTTACAGTTATATAGATGTCAATACAGAACCTGTACTGGACTGCAAACAACATATCGATGTCAGATGATTTTCATGTTGTTTTTGTTTTTTTTAACATAACCAATGTATCCCACGTGTGCAGCAGAGGGAAATATCCTGTTCTATAGTCACACTCTTGTGCATATTCAAGATGACCGAGCATAAATAAACATTTCATATCCTCTTCCATATCTACCAACTACAGATGGTTCAAATTCTTTTAATGATACAACATAAACCTTTGCAGTGTCTGCATTATTAGTATCACTGTACACGACATGGTTTATATTAATATAAAGTGATCAAAAGCCTCGTACAGTACACTTCATTGGCCGTAATTAACTGTCTTGGATTATTTACTGTCTGCTTCATAGCAACATTTTACTTGTGCTTTGAAAATAAAAATGTTTTTCCTTTGGTAATTATTTATCAGAGGAGTGCAAAGAAAGACTCCATGAATACATATTTGAACAAATAAACATATGAACAAATACTCCCTCCCTAGTTCCTTCTTATTATTTTTGCTACTCCATTTTGCCCTTATAAATATGGGTGTATTATTGTGTATATGGTTAAATAATGATAATATTAACCCATCTATCTATCATGGATCAGGATGTGGTCCTGTCACACCCCTTGATCGTAAATGAGGTTTTAATGGCACACATAGCCATGTATTCGCACTAACTAGGATTCATTTACCTTTAAATCCACACTGTTTTTTTCTGAAACCCATTCCCAGATGGCTAGGACATTATCCAAGTCCCCTAATGCTTAAGCATAAATATCACCTGTCGTTAAATGGGAAGCCATCCTCATGACTGGAATAATAACATTTCTCACCTGCTCCCACAGGAACAAATTGCTAGATTGAACAGTTCTACCCCTACATATTCTGCCACAGTCCAATTCATAGAGTACAGTAAAGCAACATTTACATTGGGAACCAAACACAGAAAAAAAATGTACATTTTACAAGCTATGGTATGAAATGAGATATTGTTAGACAGTTTCATGGACAGGAGGAACAAACAAGTCCTCCTGTAAATTGTTACAGTTTGACAAGTTGTAGAATAAATGCATTTGTTTTGATCTACCCTACCAGTGAATATTCCTATTTTATTACTACTTTATTATACTCATTATTTCATTAATTTATTTTTTGATACCAGATAGGAAATATTTATTGCTGGGTCTGTAAGGCTTTGTGAACCTCTAATTGGGTGGCATAATCATGATTGCCAAATGACCTTTCTATGGAGAAAAACATAATTCCATCTGCATCCATGAGTGTCTATTGATGTTATGCCTGTCACTAACCTATGCTCCACTCATCCCTGCTGTGCCTTCCCTGAGCAGTCTGAATCACATGACCTCCATGTACGCAGACGAACCACTGTGTGTAGCTGACGGGGCTCTCAGTCCTTAATGTCCACATTATCTCATGACCAGCAGTCCACGGTCTGGAATCTAAAGGATTGTATGTCTGCTTGACCTCCAGATGGGTATACAATGGTACAATGGATTGCCATGCATTCAGAGAGTATTGTCTGGTTGCTGCATCACTTTGTCCTTTCAATGTACCTGTTCATATGTTCTGTGGTCTGCCATGCCTGCATTATCCTACCGTACATTATTTTTCTTATATGGTAACGGCACTGCTGCAAATCAATGCAAGAACAATGCACACCCCTTGTACACAATGGCATCACTGTTACTCGAATGTATAATCACTACGTTATAGAATGTGTGAAAATGAACAACTTTGTTTGAAAGAAAATGAAACAAAACGTGTTCCCATATAATCAGGAAGCTCAGGATCTAAAGATTCTCACCTGATCAATAAAAGAAATGGTGTTTTCCAATCCCAGAGTTCCTCTATCAATGAATTTCCCTGGGCATCTGGTCTCTAACCTTTGTGCGGTCTTGCAGAAAGAAAGCAATTTCCTCAAATCAACAAAATATTCATTGGTCAATATATACTTCTGAAATGGTCAATGATAGACAAAGGAAAATATCACAGGGTTAAAGTCTGTGACTGCAAAGAGGATAAAACTCTCAGCATCTTATCTAGATTGGCAGCTGTTAGGAGCTATGCTGCACTACTCACACGGAGACTGCAACACACGACTTTTACGATAGACAGGCGTTCTTGTGGAATCAGCAAGCTCTTAAGTGGACATATACAAACATATTTCATGCATACAGGTATATTCAACATATAATCTCCGGGGAGACTGAGGCTGTTTTACAGATTTTTGCTCAGCCGCATTCAGTATCTTACCCCTTTCACGTAGAACTGAATTTACAGTAACTTCTGGAATTAGACACCGAAATTGGCACTGTTTTTAAAGAGTGGATCTAATTTGTGTCAGGTTTTTAAAGTTCAAAGTTATTACGCAAAGCAGAATTGTTATTAAGAAAAGAGTAATAATAACTCTTACTCAGGTGTGAAGAAGAGGTTTCCGAGCGTCCATTGTCTTTGGTTTGGCTATTTTTCTTGGAGACGAGATTTACAGAGGAATACGTTTTATCTTACCCCTGCCATGTTATATTGTGTGCTTAAACTGATCAGGTGCATTGATTATGGGCACAAATTGTCTTATTGAATATAATATATATTCAATGGTAAAGTCAATTAACTGTATGTGATAAATGTGACTGTTAAAAGTTAATCGTTACCAAAGGCTCAATTATGACATTGACTTTTCTGTGCTATGATGGCAATTTATTTTCTGAAAATTGCATGAGGAACACTACCCTGCAGCCTTTTAAATTTGTGTCAAAAAACTACGGTAATCCAGCCATTTAAACTGCACACTCAGATCAACCTTCCTTATTTAAATAAGGCTCATGGCTGTACATTTTTCACCATGGCTAAGATCAAAATGATGTAGTCGGCGTATAGTGTAAAACGAGCCTTAAATGTGTTTAGGGCATTACTAAAGTTTAACATCAGTACACCTCTATTACAGCCTGTGAATTATGGCCCTGAATTCAGAGAGTGGAAGAATTCCACTCTGCTACTTCAGTCGATCAACTGGCCTCAACCCAGTTATTAGGTGTGCTGTTTAAGAAATTCATATTCATTACAGTGGACCACATACCTAACATAGTGTCTATATGTTACTGTCGTTAAAAGTCAACATGCAACATATAATGTCAACTTTTTATGAAATACTTTAAGCACTGCTGACAGTGTTTGCTCATGATATCACAAGTTCCATTGCCAGATTAAGTTTGCTGGAATTTCTTGTTCCCACCTTGTCGTTCCATCATCTTAACGTGTCAGTTTCATTTCCACATGTTGACTACAGTTCTGAAAATATGAGGGGTAAATAAACATTTAGCAAGCAAAATGATGGTTAGTGACTGTATTTTTTCCTTTTGGAAAAGCAGGTTGACTTTATGACTAGCTAAGAAGCCAATTACTTATTAACGTATTTACTATTGCGTGCATGTCTTCATCTAAGTGATGCCATTTTGGAGTAGTGATATCCGCAAGCTGTCTGAATGTAATCTTGCCTCTGTCGTAGATGCCTGTGACCTAAAAAGGGAAAATACATGGCAGCTTGCTAATTTGTGTTTTATTAATGAGATGATCACAAGCATGAAATGGTCAAACAAACAGACTAACATTAGCCGGGGAAAATCAGCTGGCATGCTTAGCTAGCTAGTGTCCTCTTCTCCCAGGAGCATTAAAACAGGCGCTTGCAGTAGATTCGAACTAGGCCAAAGCTGTCACGAGACTAGATGTGTTTTATGGGTATGAATATGCGCCCTCACACAGTAGCTTAGAATAGGAGGTTCCAGGGTCCTGTAACACTAACCATTGTGGCTACTGTGGCTAATGGTAAACTACGGTTTATGTTATAGTCTCCATTCTGAACTTCATGGTGATGTTGAAATAATTTTATTTAAAATGAAAACATCTTGCAGAGTTACAGAATATCTGAGCCAAATGTACATATTAATTTCATAGTCACGCATGGCACGTTTTTGAGAATTTAATAATCTTGTCTATTTAAGAAAGTTTATTCCTGATTATACTCTCAAACTGTACTGAAAATAACACAACCTTGGTGTACAACCAAGAACTACCAAGATCAGACATTCCCCAGGGAAACTTCACATGCCACCAGGTTTCAACTCTATTTGCTGTTTTACCAACTAAAATAGAGAATAATGAGGCAAAGTTCAAGACCGCCCACAATTTAAAGACTTGCTATAAACTGCACATGGTAAATAGTTTCAAGAGTTGATTTAAAGTATATAGAGTCTATAAAATGAAAACACTTTTCAGTGTTCCAGAATTCCCATTTCAGTTATTATTTTTCCTAAGTGTATGGTATATGGATGCAATAAATCTCGAGATTTGCCAGTTGTAATTCATCCACTAAAGAGTGGTGCTGAAGAGTGACTCTCCCTTGCAGCTAGCACAGATGCAGACACATAGAGGCCTGGCGCATCATTGCAGAGCAAATTCGGCTTGCAGGCCGCTAGCACTTATCTGACAGTGACAGGGGCCTTTCCCCTGTCTGAACTCTAAGAGACTGTGATGGATGTGCTGGTCCTCAGACAGAAGGGCGCAGAAGACGACCTTGCGCTCGACTCCTGTAGGATTGGCTAACTTCCTTCTGCACTGTCATCTTACTCAGATAAACCCAAAAATACAAGTTATATAACACCGCAGATGCAGATTATTGCGGCAAAAATAGACCAGTGTCACCATTCGACGCATGCATGAATACAAATAAAACACGGTGTACAAGTATTGGGTAAAGTCGGAGGAAGTCGTGGAGTGTCATTACGATCCTTTTAAAAATAATTACGGCATACGACTGATAGAAATACACTTTCGAGGAGACTTGGGTGTTGTTTTCTTTCTGATACCAATCCAATCTGTCTAACAGGAATTACACAGCAGGTCAGCATTCTGGACTAATGCACTGAGCTGTACTGACCTTTTAAAAGTCTGCCACAAATCGGTGAGCCTCGAAATTACTCTTTCTATTCCCACACCTGGATCAAAATTAATCACTAACATTGTCATTGAGAGCCTGAAGAGACTTGGAGCAGCACACATTGATTTTCACCTGTCATCTTGTTATATATCCATGTAATGAATGACATCACCCATGCAATTGTGGTTACAATCCATACTCCCATTTGATGTATGTTCCTCAAAAACAGTTTAATTTTCAAAAGAAGAAGTTCTCTTTCATTATACACCGAATTACCTCAAGCTGAAAGCTTTTCCTGCCACAGATGAATAACAATCACATAAAAAGTAAGGGCTTTCAGTTAAAACACTGCCAGTCTACATCTCACAACCGCATAAAACAATATCTACATATATCGTATATACTATCCAAGAAATATACAAGCTTGTATGGTTTTGTACACACTGTACATACATGTATTTAGAGATGACTTTAAAAACAACTGCCATGGTGATCGTATATAATTTCCTTAAACCTTGGGAATGCTACTTCTTGATAAACACAATACAGCAAAATGTCAGCTATGTACACTTATATCTCCAATAATGTATGCATTTGTACATTTCAAGAAGAACACCAGTAGCTGTGGAAAACCAATACCAGATTTTTCCTTCCCGGGATATTTTCTTTGAAAATAGTATGAAAAAGTTCAAACTAGAATGCTACATTCCTTTTTTTGTAAAAATTTTTGGAAAACTTCCAGGAAATTTGTCAAATAGTTTTGAGACCCATTTTATAGTGCATATAAATGTAATCTGTTCTGTGAGCAGCTATAAACGAGTTACTTAAGAATGTGGTCAGTGAAGGGGGTTGAAGTTTCCCAATATCATATTCTGACATTGGACTAACACTAACAGCATTCACGAAGACACACGGATTCTTAAATATTAATACATCTGGAAGAAAACCAACAACATTTTAATCAAATGCAGCATCAAAGATTAAATGCCAAATCATAACTGCAGGAGGAATTTCATTAAAAAAAAAAAAACATTCAAGCTTCTTTCATGTCTATTGCCCCTCAACAGAAAAAGACTTGTTTTGCAATTTAGAGTACACCCCAAAGCAGTTATACAACACATCACATTCCTCTTTTTCTCTTGAGCAGCCCTTCACCTACAACCATGGCCATTCATTTACTATTCCATATCTCCTCTAGAGAGGGAATATAGTGAAATTGATTTTGGTGATTGAAATTGATTTCAGCGAGGAAAAGAAAATCTCTTGCCACAGTAGTGACTCTGTAGTCTGTGTCTTTTTGAATGATGAGTTTTCCGTTTCCAAAGAGGATAACTTTTAGATCTTTCTTTTCAACACAGAGTCAAGAATCTAGTGAGTGGAAAAATAATATACTCTGTCACACGAATTGTCTTTAAAAAACAGACGTAAATAGAATGTATCATTTTTTCATGATGGGGCCGCGTAAATGCAAGCAGGACAAGTTTTGGAGAGTAAGGAAGTGTAAATGTATCATAAATAAATTCCAAATAACTTCCTAGCAACATGTCTTCAGCAACATGTCAGAAAATGGGGATGGTATCACTTAATGATTGAAAAACCAAAAGGTTTTGTTTGACTTTAAGATATAGTTTTTTACTGTACGGCAAACCACAAATGCTGCAAGAACAAAATATATACACATAAAATGCTGAGTCCTCTATTCGATTTACAGATCGACAATGCACAGATGATGCTGATGAAGTCATTCAAACAAAAATTTGAGCACATGTTCTACACGTTATGTGACACTGCATTACTTAGATTTTTTGGTTTTAGTGTTTCTATGGATCGCATGAAGCAGGAGAATGCATTGTAATGGACATATCCCATTGTGCATTTCTTACTTCAACTCACAGCACAAAACATGAGTGCCAGACCCAAGGTTTTGATTTGTGATGGTTGATTCGATTTTTTCCTTTGTTTTTACTCTGAGTTTGCAATCCTCCTTCTCAGGCAATTCCCTACAAAACTTGAGGGGACTAAAATCCATTGCTGTAGAACCATTGATTCACATAAAACAGAATCCTTGGAGTTGTATAAGAAACACCCTTTGATCCATCTTATCAGCGGTATGTTTTGATATAGCTTTCTTTTCATAGTAGTAAAATAATATTTCATTTTAGATGTGTGCTCATTAACTATATTGACTACTTTCCAGATATAGCAGTTTTTCTCCGAATACTGCATGTAATTGCAGTTTCACGATCTAGTAGAACACATAAAACTTGGATAATTTTATGCATTGATAGATTACCTTTTCAGCATCATTACGTCCAGGTTAGACATAACCTTTCAAAGTAGCTGGCAGTTTTAGAATGTTTTCAGAGGAAATGTTCAGTGCGAACTGTCTTGTTGAGTAATGTCTTCCAATAGCTAGAAATGTCTCCAATATTCAACACATCAAATCTAGAGTCCAGAGTCTGTTCAGTCAATCACTGGAAACAATTGACTGAATGTTTTGTATGGTCAGAAGAGAGGAAGATCTTCTGTAGATCTGTCTGTCGTCTCCGCCCTCACTTTTATTTTTTGGTAAAATTGTGGATTTTACAATACATCACTGGTGACAGACTCATCCGTCTGTATCTCTGACCAAAAGTGATTTCAGTCGCCAAGTAACACTTGATATAGCTTGTATACCCTGACTGTACGCTGATTTGTTGTTATGGAAACGAATACACTTCTAACCATCGTTTTAATGCGGCTTTATGCAGCGTTACTCACTCTTACACTATTTGTCCTGGAATCCTGGCCAGTCTTTTGACCACAATCTCAGGAAGCAGACCTATGAAGCAGGCAGAAGAAAATGATTAAAAGAGTCTCACTTGCATGCATCAATACACTCGCACACTGGCACAGGCACACGCACACACACACACACACACACACACACACACACACACACACACACACACACACACACACACACACACACACACACACACAGACAATCACTTCTGCTCTGAGCTACAAATGGTAGCAATGTCATTTAATAAGTCACTGACCCTTATAACATTCCCATCAGATAAAGCAAGATGCAATATTTGTTGCCATGCAGGTCCACACTATTACAAGTCCCTGGGAGGTCAAAATCATATTTCATTGCCCATGTTCATCATGCAGAAGAAAACATGGAGAGAGATGTGGAATAGTAATAATTTTGCTTGGCAAATTATCTTCTATCCTTCCCACATGAATAACTTCATAATTTATACTCTCCATTTGTTTCTCTCAAACTCCTGATCCCAAATCATACACTTTATGCTACCCTGTCATGGCAATGTCCTCTGTCTGCTGAAACACTGCAGCAGACACATCTTGTGCTGCGCATGCAGTCAACTGTGCTTACTTTGACTGTGCAGTCCACCAGCTGTCCCACACAGTAACTGTAGGTCAACACAAAGGCATAGCTGGCAGAGGCTCAAATCTCATTCACAAGTGACAATATAATATTATTATTATTGTTATTATTATTATTATTATTATTATTATTATATGTACACACCCATACAGATGGACCTGAAGGGCCATAAAGGCATAATAACTGTAAATCAGAAGAGCAACATTCATTTAGGTAATTTATAAGGTTGCTTTTAGGATCAAACAGTTAGACTGGGGAATGTTTATTTCAAAAACGCACCCAATTATGCATTCCGTGTTGTTGCCTCTGTTACACACTGTTAGCTCGCAAAGTCTGCTTGTTGTTTCATTATTGGTGTTCCTAATCCTAACTTGTATCCACAGGGTTTGGGGGGAATGTAGCAGATTTTTAGATGTTGCACATTGATCAAAAAGCAGTAGGTAATAGAGTGCTCAAGGAGAATACAACACAAATGGTGAAAGGCCTTTTTATTCTTTGAGACCACTCAAAGTACCTCACCCTGTAATCTGCCGAAGGATTTTGAGCTCGTAAAATAACAAACCAAATTAAAAGCTTCTATTGAAACACGGATGCCGGGAAACCTGTGTGGAGTATGGCATGATCAAGAAGACGTTTTGTTATTAATTAATACTTGCGTTTTGTTTTTCACTTTGACGACATGAGGAGACCCTCATTGGTCCATATGTG
Source organism: Albula goreensis (assembly GCA_022829145.1). Taxonomy (NCBI): domain Eukaryota; kingdom Metazoa; phylum Chordata; class Actinopteri; order Albuliformes; family Albulidae; genus Albula; species Albula goreensis. Next base: position 27,165,580 of record CM040754.1, on the reverse strand, counting down.
ACCAAAGGCCTCTGCACTCATACGGCGTGACGGTGGGACTTTATGGAGGCAGGTGTCGAGCCTTATTCCTTGCTGAGGTAAGCATTACCTTGGGAGTTTATTGCAGATAACATCAAGTGGAACAAACAAGCCAAGAAGGCAATTTAAGATTTCATCAGACCTCTCAGCTCTCATCTCAGAAAGTGCTTAGTGTCAGCACCTGGTAAATATATCAAATAAATGTTTGCTATATACTATACAGTCACAACAGGGAACTGCACATACAGTATGTGTACAGGAAGTGAGGGTGTAAACTATATATATATATACGTCCATAAAAATGCTACTTGTGCCGTGATGCATTTTATACTGTATTTGTGTGGCTCTGCACAGTTTTGAAAAAAAAAAAAAGGGTATCGGCCCATTAAATTACAATGTTAAACAGACCATCCAGTCACCAAGTGGTTGAGTCAGGAAAGCAGCTCACTACAAGTGCAGACTTGGCCCCACCCGTTTGGGTATGAGTGACAGGTGTAGGGGCGAATGAAGTGGTAACTTCAAATCACAATCCACTCTCACTCAACTTTTCCTACTGGTTAGAGGAGAGCAGTTGTGTTGAGTCACTGCCACAGTCTCTTTGTCACGGTCAAATAATATGAGCCAGGAGTGTGTAATCTTATCTATAAAAGGCTGGGGTATGTGCAGGTTAGCACTACAACACCTGATTCTACAGATCAACTCATCATAGTCTTCAATCAAGACACTGATTGCTTAAATCAGATGCTACAGTGAAGGTTTAACTAAATCCCGTACCCACACTCACCTCAAATTAATAAGATTAGACGCTCCTGGTTCACATTAGTTGACTGTGAACAGGGTAGTGATGTAGTGGCTGGACACAATTGCTTTCGTCTTGCCAGGGGGAGGAGGGTTTGGAGAGGATTAAGGTTTCTTGGGTTAGCGCCACATTAGTTCCTCAACACAGCAGGTGCCTACAGGCAAGGCTATCTCCTCCAATGAGTGCTAACCATCCCATAATACTGTGCAGCCTGTAATGTAGAAAATTGTCACAGGGGGTTGAGACGAAGCGCGTCTAAGGAGTACACAAACTTTGCGTGGGTGGGGGGGTGGCGTAGTGATGCCGACTGGTCAAAAAAAGTTTCAAAAATAAATTGGATTATGGCACAAAAATTCACCCACGCTGCATTCCCAGCCTCTCCAGGATAACGCCAGGGAGAGCATTTTTGTCAGTTTCCCTTTTGTTGTCATTTTTATTGTACTGTAATAGTTCTAGAACAACTTTTCATGTTTTCATTTCTGTCATTTTGTACCCTCTATACTCTTCACCTCTGTGCTATAATATGTTTAGATAATAGACCATTAAAAGGTTATTCATCATTCGTTCACTTATCTATCCATTATTTATTCCCACTTTATCCAATCCAGGGTTGTGGGGTGCTGGAAGACACCCCAAACAGGTCACCAGTCTGTTGCTGGGCAGGTTATCCATTTATTTACTCATTTATTTGGATGGATCAATAAATGGATGAGTAAATGTTTTGTATTTTTTATTTATTTTTTGGGCAAGACATACTTTCCTAGGTCTGCACAATAATAAATAACAAGATGTGAAAAAGCAAACAGGACATTTGACAGCTTAGTCATTTAAAAACATGCACTATCTTTAATTCACAGCTTGAATGTCGAAATCTCTGAAAATCCATGTTGGTATGTTGATGGAACAATAAACCCTTTAGCCTCTCTAAATTAAGCACAGCATTTAGCATGTGGTCACAATGGAGAATCCATCTGTAGGTTAAGATGTTGGAGCCAATAAGGAGTAAAATATAAGAATGTATCCACACTATTTCCACGATAATATTGTAACAGAAAAAAAAAAAAAAAAAAAAAAAAACACTTTACATCCACAATTTTGTCTACAAATGGCTTGCAGGAGAGGTTTCATTCTGAGAGGAGAACCAATCAGGCACAGAGAGGAAGCTGGCATGCACTCAAAAACACTCAGATAATCAGACTACCTTGGAGGAGGGTTCCTTCCTTCCCCCCGTTTGTCAGCGTGTGGCTGGGGGGCTTTTACCTCTGATGAGGACGTCCTGTAGGCGTATCGCTTCCCAGACTATGTCACTTAGGACCAATGATTGGTCGCCTCTTCTCCAGCCCTCCAGTGACTGACTGTAGATCATATGAGCCCTGGGGTTATGAGGGTAAACATTGAGTTGGTCACATATTTTTAGAACTGTGTAGTATAGAGTGTATGCCAGTTAATCAATGTAGTCCACTGGATGCCGTGCCTTATTACTCACAGAAATCTATTTTATATGAATGTATTTTTGCATTGATCTTTCATTGCAGAAGCATACAGCTTGCATGGTTTGGAGTGAGTCCATGAACTGGTCTGTCAAGTCACTGAATGGATTTCAGTCCACCACTGGGGTATATTCAGAATGGTTAGGTAACAAAATAGACCAATGGCTTTAAGCTGAGCACTAAACATTAGGAAAGAAGTCACATGGAAACAGAGGGTGGGTAGTGTGGAAGATTCAATCACAATGTAGCTGTGAATTTACCTTGAGCTGCCAAAAATAATCACCTTTTCTTGCATTCCAAACACCCACAAAGGCAGATGTTTCTAAATTGATTTTTGTCAGGGTCCCCGAGTGACTCAGTTGCTTATGGCAATCACCTTGAATGCATGCTGGGATCTGTAGTTCCAGGGTTGAGCATCAGTGATATCATTAGCCAACCGTGGCCAGGGATCCACAGCAGGACACAGCAGCCAAACATAATAGCATCAGTCTGTCAGGGTTCTTCTCTCAACACTGCATTAGTTCTTCCCATCTACACACCAGGCACCCACAGAGTACATGTGATCACCAGTCAGATATAGTCCTCTCCTCCAATCAAGACTAGCTCTTCCCTGCAGGACTGAGCCTCCTGTGGGGTATAAAATAGCGTGTTTGAGGAGCAAAAACATCCAACTTGAGGGGGAAAATCTGGTGAAATCTAACTGAGAACAAGAAGGAAAAGAATGTTACTTATTTATGGTTAAAAGACCAAGTTCATAATTGTGTCACAGGACGGATTCTGTCAGTACACAATCACATGTTCTATGCTAATTTATCTCTAATAGAATTTATGTGAGTCCAACAGGGATCCCATGAACTCTATCAGAGTAAAATGTACTCTGTCAGAGTTGATTTAACACCAAACGTTTTATTGTGCACCGTGCAAATTAGATTTGGGAGTGAAAATGACAAATTGCAGAAGCGGCTCCATTTCCCATCCCTCATTACTTTGGTATGGCGGTACCATCCATTTGCAGATATTAATTAATTGAAATTGAGGAGTTGTAACAGTTTCTATCCCAGCAAAGAACAGACATCCATCATTTGCATAAGATGGGCTGTTTGCATAACAGTTGGGTAGGCACACCTGTGAGGTGGCATATACTTCCTGTTTCATCTCTATCCATTCCACAGACACTCAGCAGTCTCCAAGCATGTCCACTGTGTATAAATTAAGCAGGCACCCTTAACGAACAGCCACAAATATGCTGATTTTTGCTTATTTATTTATGCATTTATTCACAATATTTGGCATATGGGACCGGCCTTTCTCAGCATTTTTTGCCATCTTTTTTTAAGCACTAGATGTCCCAGGGGTGATCAATTTTGTATGTGTTCCTTTGCTAACTGTCCCAAAACATTAATGTGAAGCACTGAGGTGCATGGATTAAGTCAGATTTGACTTTGTGTGTGTGTGTATGTGTGTGTGTGTCCCTTCAATTTGTTTTTCACAGTAGGTTTTGCTGACTAATTGAAAGTATACATGGCTTGAAAGGGACTGTGCACAGTCGAATCTGTAAACATGGGTTGCAGAAGTAAAACAGAAATGGATATGAAAGTATTTCAATTTACCACAATGCTGGAGAGTGCACTTTTTATCACAATAAATATTTATCTGTGTTCAGACCCAGTGCTCATTGATCCAGGGTATAACGCTTTTCAGTGAAAGCAGCTTAAGCTTTAACACTACAACACACCTCAATAAGCTCCTTTCCTCTTTAGGATGCTTGAATACAGATATATCTTTACAACTATCCACAACGGAATGGGGAAGGAACTGATTTTAAAACAGATGACTGTAAAATCAAAAACCTGCTCATGCTCTGAAACACATTCATGAACACAAAAATACACACACACACACACAAACACAAACACACACACACACACACACACACACACACACACACACACACACACACAAACACAAAAGGTTTTGTTGATCATATGTATCCACACTATAGCAAAAATGACTTTCTGTTCAGATGCTAAAATTGAGTTGTTCAAAGAGACCGCAAGGGTCCACATTAGCTGTGAAAGAAGTGGTGTGAATTTGAATGCGTCATCATGGTGCTCAAATCTGTTGTTTTATGTGACGGTGCCAGAAAAAGGTGTGAGAAAGCTTTCTGGGCCAGGCGGTAATTCACTTCTTCCTGCTACAACGTGGATTGGTACAATTGTGCTCAAATTGTTTTCAAGTAAAAACACACGAGGCAATCAGAAATTCTCTAAACCTGATCCAGGATGCAGCCAATTCTCCTGCATGTGTATTAGCGCCATTTGATCCCTTCTGTTTGAGTACTGCAGCACAGAATGAAGGTGAGTCAGGGAGCATGGTGGGGGATGGCAAATGAAGGCCGCATGGTCATTTCTGCTCATTCTCAGGGCATCCATGAGCCACAATTATAATATAATCGCTTCTTTCATATTGCTTCAAAATGTAACCTTTTCCAGTTTCACAATGAATATTCTTTGTGAAACGACAGAAAATACGCACAACAGGCCTACTCAATTGACAAATAGGACCTGCTGTGTGCGTATTTTGATGCATTTTTGTTCGTGCTATAAGAAAATCCTGTGCAGAATGTTCGGCATAAAACACATCGCAAACAAGATCATCAAAGTCAATACGGCCCAACAAAATGAAGTAGAATTAAATAGCACTGCTAATTCTGTGCCACCTCACTTTTGAACTATCAAAAACTGTTGATTAAATTAACTAACCAGTTTTAGTGGAATTATGTATAAAAATGTTTAATTTGCTGTTAAAGGCTGGCAAAAGCCTCAAAAGATGAAAAATTCATAAAATTGAGCTTTGCATCAACAATAATTTTTGCCTCAAAACACTGTATAACATTGCTAATGTAGACAGACAACACCACCCCTTATGCAAGAAGGAAGTTAAAACTAGACCAGGTTCAACCCATGGCTCATATACACTCATTCAAGCTTAGCTCTGAGGAAGTGGTGATTACAAATAAAATCGAACAAAACAAACAGAAAAGGAAATAAAGACCAACATTTGGTAATGCTCTCTGGAAACAGAGGAACACCAATTTGTTACCTAGACTCCAGCCATATAACCATTAATGATTAATAATAACTGTTTAGTGATTTAACAATCATTAAAACTTTAATATATATATATATAATGCACCAAACCTAAAAAATGGAGAGACTGCTGTATGTCACTGTTGTTTTGTTGCAGCAGTCATCTATCCATCCATCTCATCTTAAACACACAACTAAGCACATGATGGATCATCAAAATGGCTACCTGCTTAACGGGGTGGGGTTTTTAAGGAGTTGCTTAAGTAGATGAAGACATATGTTTATCGCCCCCCAGTGGTGGACCTCCAACAGGTCCGAACTGTTACACTGATGAAAGGATATTTTTACTCTGCACCTACAAAAGTAAATGGCTGCCAAATTTGTTCTGCTTACGTTAATCTAATTGTAAAAAAATGGGTTAAAACTTCATAGGATTTGTTTTAAGGGATCAAATTTATGTATTGGACATAGTTTTGACTGGGAAGATCTTCCTCAGTCAAAAGATGTGCCAAAACCATATATGCCACTTTGGGCTGACCTTTACCCATGGAAATGTGGTAATTGTTGGTGAACTGGTAATGGCTGGAGATAATGTATCCCATTCTGCTGAAATGTCCTCGATCGTTATGCCTAACATCACATAACAATGAAAAATCTGAACTGAGACATACTGAGAACCGTATGTACTTGTTTAATGAGGAGACAGCTCATACAACACCACAAATCATTTGTTAGAAAGTAACAAGGCACATAAAATTTCGGTTTAAAAACCAAGTCTCATTAACTCGCAGATTTCTCATTATTGTTTAAGTAAATACAGAGTGGAAATAAAACACTAAAACAGTTATGCCCTTTATCCCTCTGAAGCGTATCAATGTCGCTGTTTGAGCCATAATCTCCCTAATAGAAGAGGGAATGTCAAATTCTTTGTTCCATGACCAGGCCTCATGATGTCTTTTTCACCATGACCTTGTAATGCCAGGACAAAAGGACAACCCTCATTTATTTTGAAATTTGGTTTCATACACATAGTGATGAGGATCTAAGAATATGTATAATAAATGTGGAGGCACAGCTGCAGTTCCAAAAGCATATTACTAACATACTCATAGGCCCCCACAGGTCAAAAGAAGTCATCCATATATAGTTTTTTTTTCATAATATCTATCAATGTATTTTTGAAGCTGTTAATGTTATACAGACAAATTTATTTTTAAAAATGGTTTATAGCCATGCCCCTCTAGGTAGGTCCTTCTCGTAGAGGACAAAGATCGTGATGTCAGTTGGTAGTCCAAAGCAGGATAATAAATCCTGGGAAATTAGTCATATGTTAGACCAAATTATGGTTTTACGAAAAGGGGGACCATCTTTAAATGCATATGTTTGACAGTAAAATGTATTCCCATATTGGTCTTCTTTTTTTTTTTTTTTTTTTGGGGAGGGAATAAAAATACATTTTCCCAAGTTACATCTGGGAATAGATTAATTCATTCAGACCATTCAGAGTTCCGTGTCAAAAAAAAAAAAAAGAAAAAGAAAAAGAGTGGAGTATTTTTAGCATTTATACATATGTTAGGGAGAGACAGAACAAGGCCCCGAGTGGAGTCAGAGGAGGTGAGAGATTAAAATAGAGAGTCACAGTGTAGAGCAGTTTCAGAAACTCCATAAGATCAAAGGACAGAGTGCAGCCCGGAGTGAGAGAGATAACTGAGAGAGTGCCCCCTTTGAATTTCAGAGTGACCAAAGATCTTGTGCACCAGACAAACGATTCAAAGAGTGAACAATCTTACCGGACAAGGGGGAGGGAAATAAAAGGTCTGGAATCTTTAATGAATAAAATGGAAAATAAAAAAAGAAGAAATGGCATTATACAGAGAGGAAAATCACCTCCTGGTGTGTGTGTGTGTGTGTGTGTGTGTGTGTGTGTGTGTGTGTGTGTGTGTGTGTGTGTGTCTGTGGGACTTATCAGAAATACAGGAGGACACCGGATGATCTGGGTTTTATAGAATGCAAGCGTGAAGAGAAAAGTATGGAGTTCAATACACAAGCTCCCAAATCCCAACGTGCTAATAAAAGCAGACAGGAAAAGCCATCTAGCGCTGGAGATTTACCTCTTTACATCAAATCTGCAGCTTCCGTCAACTGCTCCATTGAGATTTGTGATAAAATAAGTTTAATATAAACTTTCCCCCAGTATATGGTGCATCAGAGCAGACAGATGCTCTACACCAACACTAACGTGCATGGCCTTCAGGGCTGGAATTAGCTGCTCATAGTACAGTGAAAATCACACAAGGGTTTGTTTAGTGAACCATCCCTATGCACTATTAGGAAATATTGGAGTCCTGCAGCTTACAAGGACAAGGCAGGCAGATTAAAACAAACACACACACACAAACACACACACATACACACGCATGCACACACATACATATATTCTGACTGTCACTGTCCACAGAGGTCATGAGTATGCATACACATTCAACTATACATATTAATGAGAATGACTCAAATTTTTTTTTTTTTTTTGGTCTGCCTTCCAGCTTTTCTTCAAGCTACACATATGTGTGTGTACATGTGTGTGTGTGTGTGTGTGTGTGAAGAACCTGGTATGAATATATATAATTATAACATGCATATGTATATAATTAATACAGTAATATGAATCATACTTTTAAAGAGGATAATAATATAGATATATTTAAAAAGGAGTAATACAATTTTAATCCCTCCAATTAAAGATATGCTGAATAGCTGCAAGACATTGTGCTTGATTCAAAAAACATTAAACTTGTCATTAAATATAAATGCTTATAAAGTGTTTTTTTCTTCATAATCTCATTTTGCAAATGAACTCATCCACCTGTGAATATGTGTGAAAATGTGTTTCAAACTACGTAAATAAAACACATCTATTCATTTATTTACTGGACAAGAAAAACATAGATCAGTCGTCCTCACATTGGCCACTGTACGAAACCGGTTGTTGATAGGACAAGCAAGACATTTTCAGAGGGTGTTTATGGTCAGATGAAATGAGACATTTTATAAGATTGTGGATCGTATTTGTCTACATACAGGACATTAACTGCAGTTAGTGGTTTGTGGAGTGACCAGCATAATGAAATGGACATGAGCCAATTGAAAGTGACACGATTTCAAGTTGAGGCCACAGAACACTGACGGGGATGTTGATTACCTCCATCAAATGTGTTTGTGTACGTTTGTGTGCATTCATATATTAGTAAACTATCAATATTAAATGTTTTGTTTTAATATAGGCAAAAACTACAAGCAAGAAAGTCTTGATTTCTTGTTGAACAATCTTAAAGTTACTTACCACCTTTACCTCATGGTTCAGTATTACTTATTTTCAATTTAGTAAAAAGGGAACAATAACATATTTAAAAGATTAAATGCGCATACATTTGACTATGTCTGTGTGGGTAAGTGTGTGTGTGTGTGTGTGTGTGTGTGTTTGGCAGAGAATCATACTGCATGACTCAAACCTGTAGCTTTCCCCTCCTTTGTAATCCTTTGTCTTTGATTTCTCCCGGTTGATGGCTGTGAAAGGCACCCTTTAAAGAACTGTGACTGTATAGAGTTCTGCTTTTGCAAATAAAGCAGTCCCCCATGCTGACAGTCTAATTGCCTCTGATGTTTGGCTGATTTTTGATGTCCTCCTCCCAGAGGGATGACATTTTACAGGATATCATTGTCCTTTGAAGGGGGTGAAATTGCTTTAGCTCTCTACTGCCAGTCCGTCAGTCAGTCATGGACCTTCAGTGGTAGCTGACCCATAGGGTCTATACAAATCTTCAACTATTGAACACAAGGGGCCTGTCTAACTCAGAGATCATTAGCCATCCAACACAAGGGACCTGTATCATTCATCGAGGTCTTTAGTCAAGAGATTCACTGCATCTGTTAGACCCAGAGGTCATCGTTCCCAGAGGGACTGTCTTAAAAATAGTGATCTGTAGCAGAGACTCTGCAACAAATAGGTAACAGTAGCTATCAGATGAATGTCTGTGAATGTCTTACTCAATGAGATTTATAGCTATCCGAGTCACTGAAATAGTTTTAGTCTGTAATCTATAGCCATCAGAAACTGACAAAATTGGAACAGCTGTGCTCTAAGAGATCTATAATACACATGGGACGTATTGTGCTTTTGCGTCAATAGTTACTGTGTGGAGCCCTGCCTTCCTTAAAAGCAGTGCTTAAGTAGCGTTATCAAGATTTTTCAAGAAATTTGCAAAACACAATGCATTACGTTTCTTAGTGTGATTGATCTGTAATATCAAAAAAGCTGCCTAAGTTTTCGGTCTTCAGTGTAAACACCCCTGCAATTACAGAACTGCAGTTATCACAATAACGCTTCCAGCAACATTTTGCCTGAAAAAGCATTATTTTTTTCTCTTTTTGTTCTCTCTGTTGCTTTCTCCCTCTATGTCTCTCAATTTTTCAATTTTAAAATGCTGGAAATATGCCAAAGCATAAAGCAATATGTTAAAACATGAAAAATAGTGACCCCTGCACTGTGGCGTCATACATGGAGCTGATGTTATGACTGTCTCTCCCTCTCCTCTCTCTCTGTTTCTCTGCTTTCCTCTTAAAAGTCTTCCACAATAACACTTCCAGCAACATGTTGCCTGTAAAAGCTTTCTTTTTCTCTCTTTTTGTTCTCTCTCCATCTCTCTGTTGCTCTCTCTCTCTCTCTCTATATATATGTCTCAAAATTTCCAAATTCTGTATGGGCAGGAAATAGATTCATATATATTACCAAACTATAAAACAATACGTTACAACATGAAAGACTGTGAATGGTGCACAGTGACATAACACACAAAGATGACATTATGACTCCTTTCTCACTCTCTGTTTCCCTCTGTCTTTCCCCCTTGCCCTCATTTTGTTCTGTTTGTAGCACACAGCAGTATTTACCAGCCTTCCCTTATTTGCACTAAATCACCGAAAATTGCCTAACCGAAGCCGATTCAAGTCTCGGGGAGCGAGCGGGTTTTCGCAGCGGATCGTCTGATCTTCGTGCTGACAGGTGCACCGCACCTCTACCTCCTGAGACGCAGAGGCTCACGCCGCTGAAAACTGCCTACGATCCCAATGCCTTTCCTGCTCACCCCAACATTCTGCCAGCTCAGGACCCAATACTGGCCTATTTATTTAAAGGGGATAAATATTTAATCTGCGAACGTGTTGGTGAAGATCACACGAGCGCTCACAAAGGACCCACAACTGAATATGCAATGCTCTGATAAATATTTCATCATCCCATTTCGCCAGCCCCCTGTCGACTTGCCATGTGCCTCTACCCAGTCCTTGCAAGAATTAAACATGTTTTGCTTGCAATATTTATTCGTTAAAAAACAGTAAGTGCCGCGCAGAAAATGCTGTGTACTGGATGCAGCTGTGCCTTTCGCTAGTTCTTACTTACCTCAGCAGTTGTAATGTTGGCCGTGACCCAGAGTAACCTGAACACCTGGTCTGGGGTCCTCAAGTCTTCCTACATAAATCACTTAACAAGATTAATCTTCTCATATTTACACCTCATTGTCTCCTTGCTCTAAAGCACGGCACCTCAACAGGTTTTCATTCTAAGACATAATTATACTCATTATTATTTGATATGAATTATATGTGCTGTGTAGACTGCAGTAAGGTCTACCTAAAATGCAGAGGACAGCATTTTCTGTGTTTTTGTACTCTTTCAGCCAATGCACAGGGCTGCTGAGTACTATCTAAAGCTAATGAAGTGATCCTTTAACCCATGAAATCAAGATAATTATGACCAGAGCTCAGATAGTTCAACTCTATATCATATTTTCATCAACAGACTGCAGAAAGGGCATAATGCACGTCTAATACATCTTGCTCAATTTCAAGATTGACAGCAACAACATATTTGTAACCTATGAGACATGACTTTCACATTTTGGCAGATAACTATCCATGATAAATTAATTAACAGGACTAATTGTTTAGCCAACACATTGGCTTGAACCCAGTTATCATTGTCTATATAGTAGCAGCCTAGCGTTAAGATGGTAGTCCATTGATGAAGTTTTGGTGTTTTACCGGCTATTGAACAATGTCAAAATAAATACATCTATGCATGTCCTACTTTCTCAGCTGCAACCAAGCTTAGGCAGAGAGCTGGAATCAAAATAGTCCTCAGATCCAGTCAGAGTTTACTTTGAGTTTTGAAACTTTTACTCTGCATTAGTTTGTGAATATCTGTCATACCAAGGCTAGGATTTTTGTCGTTTTCATTTCTGATGAAGATGATGGTGATAATAACCGCAATTATAAGGTTGAAGATGATTAATAGCCTGTGCTGACAATTATGATTGACATTTTGTGGATATGTCCCTGTTGATTGGCCATTATCATTGGTTAATAGTGTGAATAGTTAGGCTACTTTATGGTTTTCTGTCTCATGATGGCCAGGTCAAGTGTAATATACAGATAGTATAACAGCAGAGAAAAACTAAATAATACAAGCAAACCTGCAGATCCTGTTGGCCATAAAATGTCATCCCTCCTTCTGAATCATTAATGCAGAACACGACATATCTCCCCAGCCCTGTCTATAGAACCTCAGGTTTGGTGTTGATAGAATATGACAGGTAATAAGACCAAAACCTCTCGATAACAGGATAGAGAGACACTGGGTCTGACAGACAGTCAGCTCGTGATGCTGGACTGTCTCATATGACCTTGTGTTCGCACATCGAATTCGGGGCCCTGAGCTTTAAGCTTTTGAATCCCAAAGCCACTTTTAATATTTCTGTATACATTACCTTTTAAAACAGCAATGAAATTTTATTAATATATTTTTTTTGTAAATGAACACCATAAGCTTTCAAAAAAAAAAATTCAAGGGCAGTATGGGGGACCTTGAGTGGTGCTTTTCACAATCTGCCATAATTCTCAAGGACACAGCCCTGCCTGCCACTATTCACAGCTGCCTTCCAAAAAAAAACTCCACAAGTGTTTGGATGAAAACCAATTCTGAATACTGTATGTAAGTGTGAATAAAAATGTGTGCAGTGGAACAGAACACTTAACATGGATGCCAGTTCCCATGTTTCGGGCTGCAGCACTGTTCCCTATATGATGAAATTCATCAATAAAGCAATTGTTTGAGCTCCCAGCAGACTGTGCTGTGCTGCCGCTTGTAAAATTTATGAGCGGTAGTAGAAACAGACAGAGGATGGATCGAAGAGGGTCCCTGAAGCAGCAGGAAGAGAGTCGTTAGCAATAACAACACAATCAATCACGTCCCAGGCCCGCCACACAGCTCTGGGTCCTTCAGCACCGCGTACACATGTATTTGCAGTTCTGGGTCCTGGGCTTATAACGTTTTTTTGGTCCCACTTTACATAAAGTGGCCCTAGACTATAGATGACCCATTGCGAGTGCACATAGTGTTTCATAACACTCGATAGTATATCGATTTCGATAGCAGCGTTTGAAAGGTTTTAAGTCCATAGTGTGATTGTAAGGAAAAGCGAGAATGAATTAGCTGTCTAGCACTGACAATTGTGAATGAGATGGCTTAATGTTATAACGACAGTATAAAACAACACTTCAATTACCAGTTTTGAAGGGTTTTGGGCAGGTTATCATGATACTTAGAAAGGGTGGAGCGACATCTAGCCATCAATCACCAACTTGTTACAGCCAATCAAAACACTTTGCTGTTTGCAGCTAAATGCAGTGATCGATTCTTCCAATCAGTAGCTTATTAGTCATGTATGGTACAAATGCTATTGGTCACATATGGTAGCCACCCATGTTTGATGTCATTAGAGCTCATTCTGCCATCATTAGCTATGGTGTTTTACTGTTCAGGATCCCATTTCCAATATGGCTGTCACCCAGTTTTCTCTGGGTGAATGGATTCTTCTTAGTTGCATCCAACCGGTACACTCAGGATTTTTTTCTTGGAGTTGTTAAGCATTACAAGACAATGTTTTTTTGAATACCAACATGGGTGGAGCTATAATAAGAGTCGTTTAATTGTCCTAACCAACAAAACAATGTACCCCTGCTCCCCAAGGTAAAAACATCATAATTGTTTCCAATCAGTGAGTCACAGAAAGTATGACAGTCCAGCTCGTTTTTTCTTTCATTAGGTCACATCCTTCCTTCAGTATTATGGAGCGTTCTCCGAGGGCCTTGGGTCTTTAGAAAACAGCACGTGTCACTGCGTGTTAGCGGGGGCTAGGCCAAACTGTGAGAAAATCTACTTCTCAAACAAGAACTTTTTCCAGGAAAAAAGTCTCTGGATGAAATATAAACACTATTTTGAGCCTTAAATATTTAATGAGTCTCTCCCATCTCTTATTTGATGTTTTGATGTGAAGTAAAGCGCAGGGTTTCTTGGACATTTGATAGCATCTCCTTCAGGGGAAAAGCACTGCTATGGATTTAGGCGTGAAATGTGCTTGACTTGATGGACAGACGGATGAGAACCGTATTTGATTATGTATATAGGCTGTAACTATACAAGGCCATGCAGTCTCTCAGCCTCCCTGCCTGTCATATTACTGAATTGGAAGTGCATGTTATATTTTTGAGGAATGTATTGGCTGCATCTCCCTTGGTTAACAACCCTTAGCTGTATCCACACATATGCGTATCAGAAGCATATTTCATTTCCTCTCACCTTCTCTCGCCTGCGAAGACAAAACGACACATGGTCGGCCAGCTGAGCTGCTGCTGTTGGAACACGGACCTCGAGAAATTTATTGTAGACCTACAGAAGCGACCACAAATTTATGACAGCTCCGATACATATTATCACAAATCACACAATCTCGTGTTGCCTTTTAGAGAGATAGCACCTGTTCTCAATGAATCTGGTAAGTAATCGAATAACCGGATATCATGTGTTTCTCTGAAAGCTTTCTCTTATTTTGCACATGGATCTCACATCTTACAGCCTAAGGTTTCCGGTAGTTGAAATTTCATGCAGAAAGAAAAAATAGTGTTTTCAATGTGACTGCAGGTCCTTTATACGATGAAGGGCTTTGTAAATAGTAGTAGAGTGAATATGCTCTTTCATTCTGTGACCACTCAATCCATAGATTGAGCCCTTGAGTCTAAGACCTAAGATTGAATATTTGCCTTTATTAGTGTAATGTAGTGACAAGCAAATGGAGGTAAGGAGATTTGTTTCAATGGGTGGATGGTTGGGTTTGGGATAATATTACTGTGCTGCTGTGTTTTCAGAGTAGCTCCACACAAATCAGAGACACGGAGCATCACCATGGTTTGAGCACTTCCTTATTCAGACAGAGTGGTAACGAATCAGAGCGCACTCACTCCTTTACTTCAAACTCAGCTTGACTTTTTGACACATCAAAACACATAAAATATTACCGCAAGCAACAAATGTACTGTGAGCTCAGTGCTATTTGGGATAAAGACATTTCTTTGACTTTATTTGGCAGTGTACTTCACAATTTTAGATTTGTAATCAAACTATTCACTTGTGGTTAAAGTGCAGATACTCAGCTTTTATTAAAGGATATTTTTATACATTTTGGTTTCTACTATGTAGACATTGAAACATGTATTATATGTGGCCCTGCCATTTTAGCCTCCTTCCTATGCTGAAATTGTTTATAATAGCCAACTTGTAACAGGGGTGGGTATTTCAAGACACCCCTAGCTGTTGTTCAGCGTGACTTAGATTGCACTTACTCTTGAACGACCTCCTGACACCAATAACTATGTAGGTATGGTCACAACTTGTGCAAAGTGTGACCCTGGGGTTTGGTTGGGTTGAAACGAGTTTGCACTTTATTGATTATTTGTGGGCGTTATTGTAAGCACTTCTCTGTACAACTATCCTAAACATGAGGGGATTTATTCATTAATATCCATCCGGAAGCCAGAACTGCATACGCCCACATACAAAGACACAGTGCTGCTACAAAGCGACACATTTTACTGAAATCACAAAGCAGGCTTTTTGAGTGATGTTGCGCAAATTACAAAATGGTAAGTTAAACATATTGCTCTGTGATTATTCTGTCAGAATGAGAAAAAAATATAACTATATACGATTTGTTGGTTATGTAGGTAAATGTATCTATGCTGAGAAAAAGACTAAAGCCATCCGTCTAATTTCTGGAGCTGAATGATCATGCTTCTTCGTTCAACTAGCCGTGTCATTAATCAAATATAAAATCACAGATACACAAAGAAACTAATTTTACAGCTGTTGAGTTAGTGCTCTGTACTTTTCTCATATTGTTGAGGAGTGATTGGTTATAATGAGGTTAATGTCAGGGCGCTCCTTAATTTGAGCATTGTCTTTTTTTGCCTGTTGCTTCTCTCAAATTCCGTTTCCTTGTTTTTTTTTTTTTTTTTTTTTTTTTTTGCTGTGGTTAAAAATAAAGTTACATGATTTTGCTTGAATTGTAAATCTAAATCTGCAGCAAAAGATTTGTTTTTATTCTGGCGTTGCTTAGAGACACGTTTCTTTTTTTCTTGTTTCGTTTTATTGATAACTTTTATAACTGATGACCAGCAGTGTTGTAGGTTGATTATCTCAGGCTTATGTAGAATGGTTGCCATTGTTAATTGTAGTTTATTCAACTCTTGCTCAAGCTATATCCACTATTAGTTATGTTTTATTGTTGTTGCTATGGCAGATCTTTAACTCCTCCACTCCAACCCCATTTGTACTGCTAAGGTGTCTGTGTTTCTGCCCACCTTCCTCCTTTTTCTGGTCATACAGTCTCATGGTTAGCAGACTTGCCTTTGGCATGCTCGAAGCAAAGACCGTCATGCTACTCGTTATCATCCGCCGAAAAACAAGCAGCTAGACAAGAGGTGTAGGTCCAGGCTCCTCAGAACCAGACCCCCCAATATCAGCTGTGATGCTGGGCCCAGAACCGCTAACGATGCACATATATGAATTTAGAGCAGACCAGAGAAAGCCGGCCTCCATTATTTTGGATGACGGAGAGTACGAGTGCTCGGAAGTTATGAGCAAGTCTGTCTGTCTGTCTGTGCGGTGGTGCCTAGACTAGGGCCCCACTCTACAGCCATCACGATAGCCACGGCGCCGCAGAACTAGGGCAGGAAATACAACGGCGGCGGCGGCGTGCTAACAATCGAGACCAGGCAACCCCGAAACTGGGTCAGATGCTGGAGAACCGGAGCTGCGGCTGAGACTGCGGTACTGCAAATGAAGGGTGGCAAGGCGCTCCATCCCCAGTGCAGAGCGCACTATTACAAGAGCTGACTGGAACCCAGCGATTACTGTAGCATCAGGACCCCAGTATCTACAAACAGGAGGGGAGGGCACGGGACAGATTACCTGCCTCCTGAAAAACTGTTTATACTCGATAAGGCTTGGCCTAGCTGCATTTGCAAAATCATCTAAAGAAACTGTTCATTTACCCCAGAATTTGTTACCTTATCTGCCACTCAGTAAATATGCAACAATATACATTATTTATTGCCATTGATAAGCAAGGCAGAGGTTTTAAGCACATTCTATGGATGCTCCTGAAGAACATCGTGGGTTAACGTACAGCCAAAATTTGAGGAGCACATTTTCTTCACATTTTAGAGAAAGACGGAGATGGAGAGAATTCGTTTTGACAAGTTTGCGAGTAAATATTTATTTGACAGCATTCTGACGAGTGGCACTTAATCATGTCAATGTAAATATCATACCAGCATATGATATAGAGGGGCTATATATAATCTATGAAAAATTAAACACCCAAGATTTTTTTTCCTGGAGGCAGATTCTCCATGTTGACAGCAGACATGACAGTTTAACATTGCTCCATTTTATCGGGCAAGATTTATTGTAATGTGAAAGTAAGACTTCCAGAATGCCTAAGGGCACAGATTAATATTAGGCTGTAAACTCATCCATACACGGCGCATTTTAATTCAAGCACTCCCACATGCCGTCCAAGTGATACTTTCCAGACTGTTTTTTTTCTCCCCCTAAAGCTTGCATATAGATCCGCTACCCATGATTCATAAAGCATAAAACACTTCACTTCATCTGAGCCGAGTAAATATTCTTCAGCCACATGTTCTTCCAGCAGTCAAAAGAGGAGCGAGGCAGAGGGTGCTTGGCTTGTCAGAAATGACAGAGTTGAATGAAAGAGCACCCTCGCTTTTCATGATGGTGGCAAACGTCCTGGCCAGCGTCGCTCCGTGATGCACAAAGTCAGTGGAACGTCACCAGATTTCAGTCGGGTAAGTTTCTTTTGTACGCTTATGAAAGTCAAGTATTTTTTCTTTCTTTGCAAAATGCTATCGTCCAGATAACATCCACTGCTGATAAAAGACAGATTCGGTTTTCTTTGCCAAAGTTCTCTTCAGACAGCGGTTGCCTAGGGCCCAAATAAAGATTTAGCAGATAATTATTTGTGGTTCAAAAACAATACTATTTTTGTTGTTGTTGTTGAAGAGCAGCTTATTATATGATTTTTTACCCCGTAATGTTACTTTGTAAAGTTGTTCCATTTGCAACTTTAAAGAATCAATAACTGCTTCTTTTTATAATGTTATGCAAAAATAAATCGGAAAAAGAATCCCCATAAAGTTTGATTCTATAGAAACAATTATCCTTATTTAGCTTCTACCATTGGTAAGTTTGGAGATTTAAGTATCTTTACAGTTTACTTGAAAGTGCATTTTTATATCGTTTTTCTTGATTACTCAGTTTGGAAGTGCTGATTGTATCGGTGGACCCATCCCATCCCTACCGTAAAATTCAGGGGTATGTAGACTGCCACTTTTTCACAGTCTGTATGGTGTATTGCACGGCTGATATCTAAAGGAAACAAAAGAAGAAACTGCCAGAAAAAGCAATGAAGAAGATGAAGCGTATAGTCTTCTCTAATGTATTAGCATTTTTGGTAACTTACTATCTACCCTACACAGATCACCCTTTAAGTACAATTAATACTATGACTTCTACTGCTATGACTTCTAGTGAAATGACAAGTTTACTTATTATCCAATGGTATACTTTTTTAATGGTGTAGTTTTGAAGGTATAGACAACCATTGATAAGCTGAGCATCCCTAATCTAAAAATCCGAAATTCTCCAAAATCCAAAACTTTTTGAGCGCCGTCATGATGCCAGAAGTGGAGAATTCCACACCTGACCTATGCAACTTACGACCATCCATACATATTATGGAAAAAAAGCTGTATACATGTAAAAAAATAAAGAAAAAATATATGTAAATATAAAAAATGTGGTTAGTCGTATGTCCACCAGTGCTAACAGCTGCGTGCGTACAATAGTGACTGTCTGACAATATCCCGGCATTTTGTACATCTTCTAAAAGCTACATGTGTACATGTCATGCTAACATACATCCATTTCGAGATACACCCGGTCGGTCAGAATGGAACTCGGACGTATGTTGGGGAATGGCTGTGTATGCCATTACTCCAAAATCCCAAAAAATACAACATCCAAAACACTTCTGGTCCCAGGCATGGATAAGGGATACTCAACCTGTAGATATTTTTTATAAGGAGTCCTAGTCTAGTCATTACATGGATTTACATTAGCCATTTTCTCTTTTTACCATCCCTGTGCTGACTGAGAATGAGTTTTTGAATTACTGTATTTATCTTAATTAATGTCTCTATGCAATTTTCCCAGGACAGAGTTATATCAAGTACTCCCAAGTTGTTTCAGTCTGTAGCAGCCTTTCGTCAGGCTCTTGAGTCTACCCTGGCTAATGAACTAGAGAAATTCTAAAGACACCCAGAGGAAATAGGGCGCTTTTGGCTTTAAACCCACCATAAACAAATACCGGCACACCCACAGCCTTAGAAACACTGACTATATGGTGAAAGTGCAAGTGCTCCTTTATGCTGTGATTCAGCATATCCCTACCGAAACGAAGGTATTTTAGCACAATCTAGCTAAATATAAGAACTGCTTTGATTTTTTTTCTGTCTTTAGTGAATTAACATTAGAATGAATGTAAAATTGTATGACTCAACATAAGACAGGCTTGCTTAGGATGCTCTCTGTGATTAGTAAATTGTGGGGAGAGTGCATATGCTTTTTTTCTTTTACTGCCGACTATAAGAAAGGCA
Organism: Albula goreensis; assembly: GCA_022829145.1. Classification (NCBI taxonomy): domain Eukaryota; kingdom Metazoa; phylum Chordata; class Actinopteri; order Albuliformes; family Albulidae; genus Albula; species Albula goreensis. The sequence continues at coordinate 27,146,054 of CM040754.1, read as the reverse complement.
GCTACATCAGAGGGAAGAACCTGCGGTGCCATGTTTCATGTACTGTCTGCTGTCTCTGCTCCACAGACCTCTCTCTCCCTAGGAAGAGTGTGCTCCTTCCCTCGGTAAACACCTGTCGTTTGAGATAGGAGAAGTGTAGGTATGTTCAGAGTATACAGCCACTCTCAAACTCATCAGAAAGCACATCAGCACAAAGCTAGCCACTGATGTTAAAAGTACAAGAAGCATGTGGAGAAAATAAATAAATTAAGTTCCCAATCGTTTCTAAGATACCATAGAACCTGTGGTAGAAATTGGGATCTACTGATAATTTAGGACATTAAATAAGTGATTACTGATCAAAAAAAAGAAAATAAATAAAAAATCTTGCCACCATGGAAATGTTTTGGGTTTCAATGGGAAGAAGCAGGTTATGAAAACGCAGAGTCATGCCGTCTCCCTGCCTGCCTGTCCCATTGAGTGAGCACGTCTTGCAGTAATGACATTTTGAGGGTTCGAAGGTTGGGACAACCAGCAGAAACACCACTGCTGTCACACTACCACTGAACTGCGATTGCTTACTTTTTTAAGAAAAAGTCATCACCATATTTACATAACATGTTTGTTGCTGCTCTGTTGTCGTTCTTGTTGTTCTTGTACGTGTCTCAGTCCTTCAAAAATCGAGCCACAAAATGCTTGTTAACACCGAAACACTCCTGGCTTGTTTCCAGACAAACCCCAACTGCGTGTTCTGGGACACCACTTTGAGTCAAAACACAATCCCTCCTGCTGATCCTTCATTACAAACCAAGGGCAAGAGGTATCATCGCTTGCCTACTGACAAATTTCCATCTAAACCTCTTATACCCTTTAGATGGTTGTACACAAATGTTTGTTGGCTCTGACCAGCTTCAGGTCATGCAGTGCAGTTAATGTACTGTGAAGAAAAGTCTAATCAAGCAAAGTGAGTCAGGAAAGGCTAAAGCTATATATTAGTTTATAAGCCAGCATTGAGATAATTGAGGTTTGTTAATGGAGCAGGACCTTATCGTGTGCCTCTCAAACTCCATATATGAACGAGTAAGGAATGTGCACTTGTATTAGAAACCAATCTGCATGTGGTAGAGTGGCACAAAAGGGAATTTAGCCTGCACACATTCTTCAGTCTGTGCTAAACAGCAGCTTCGCCAAAGTCTTTATGCAATGGGAGGGGTGTTTTCACTTGGCAGAATGCCTAAATTGATACCACTAATAGAAACATGTTCATCATTTGAAATTAGTGGGTGAGACAACATTTTCATTTAATCAGTCCAGGCTGGGTTTCAGCTAAAACCAAGAAGGCTTTAGTTCCCCTTTACTGCACATGTGCACTGCAGACTGTAGTAAGCGAGTCTCTCTCTGTTTCTTTTTTTTTTAATTTTTCCAAAATTGTATTGCCTCTGAAACCTCAGAGAGGGCTTCACAGAATGCAATTAATTGGAAGGGAAGTGTGCAGCGGGTCAGGGTTGTGTTGTGAAGATCTTTTCTTTTTAATTAATACCGCTGGGTTTCTGAGGTCTCCAAGTGAGAAGTCACGAAACACGAATGCTCAGTCAACCACATCCTTCCAACGTTGAGAAATCCATTAGCATTAGCCGAGTGTTAACATTAATTCTTTCCTGTGTGTGCATATGCTTCGTTTCTGTGGGCAGTATTTATTGAGGGTTTATGATCTGGCCCGACCCGTCAGCACTCAATAACGGGTGAGTTGCAGGCATGCAAAAGCTAATTTCTTCTCTGTGTTTTCCTTTATTATTGTATAGTAGTGCAATCCCTTCAGACATGTTCATTTCCTGAATTACACAGTAGAATCAGAGTTCATTGCTCACATTTACATTCTCACAATGTGGATAAAATACGTTTTGAAAAGGAAAACAAATCCCATGTTTGTAAGTTTGTATAGCTGATTTATCTGGACCTATTGACGTCTCCAGAAAAACAGATATGGTGAGCGGTGTACAACATAATCAGCTGTAGCTTGAAAAAGCTCCCACTTCAAAAATGCATCTGACATTTTTGTGGCCGGTGGTCAGTTACCTGGGTGACTCGTTCATATTCCCGGGAGATTTCTCTCTGCCAGCACTCAACGCCAAACAATTCTGCTGGATGACATTCGTGCTATGAGGTCAGCAGGGGCCAAGCCGCCGCAGTCTCCTGGTCTTAGCTGGCTAATGACGCGGCCCTGGCTCAAACCCGTGACTACAGGGCCCGGGCTGTGCTCTCAGCAGACACGATTGCCAACTAAGCCTCCCCAGGAGCCGCACAAGATTACAGAATCAGTAATTATTTTCTTGTTCTAGCTCAAATGGTTTTAAACAACCACCCAAAGTCAGCTCAGCATCAGATTTGCAACTGAATCGTTTGTGATCCATATACAGACGGTCCCCGACTTACGATGGGGTTACGCTCCAATAAGTGGAAAATATTGTAAGTCGAAAATGCATTCAATACCCCTAATACTCCTAACCTACCGAAGATCATAGCCTCGCCTAGCCTACCTTAAACGTGCTTAGAACACTTACATTAGCCTACAGTTGGGCAAAATCATTAACACAAAGCCTATTTTATAATAAAGTGTTGAATATGTCATGTAGATAAATATTGTACTGAAAGTAATGCTATGCACCATCATAAAGTCGAAAAATCGTAACTCAGGGACCGTCTGTATTCCTGTCGATGTTTTGCTTACATTGAGGTACTACAAAGGAATGGATAGTAATGTATTATTTACATAATTTATAATTATTTCTAATCACTTAATGTAGACAGATTCAATTAGAGAGAAAGCCATCACTTGGCAATGGTAATCACTCAGAACATACCTCAAGTGATGGGGTGTTGTACACTAGTATTATGGTGGAAGACACCAGCGATACCTTTTGAAGCTGTAGTTCAACATGTGCAAGCAATTGTCATATTGTTTAAAAAATACTTGTATCCATTTAAAAAAAAAGGCTCAAAAAATTAATTTAATACTTAGTGAGACCTTGACAGATTAGTGGCACTAACTTGACTGTCACACAAGCTTTGGCATACCGAAGCCAATCCCCTTACGGTTTACATAAATGGCATTATTGAGTGATTGTCTGTGTGCAACACTGACTGATAGTATGTGTGATGACATTAACTTCCATTTGGTTTGATTTTGCCCTGGTGGACATTAAAGGAGATTTAGAGTACCCTGAAGCCTCCCTTGCGAAGTTGATGTGACACGGCGTGAGGCAGACATGACGGGCGACTGGGACGCTCCATCAGTGACTCAAAACTGCGTGGGAATGATCCCATGGCAACAAAAAAGGCCCAGCGAGAAAAGGTTCAGCTTATTAAATGAGATTTGCAAATACCACGGAGTGTGGAGGTTTCGCCGTTTCCATTCCTTGAAGAGCAAAAGGGCAGCTGCCACTCTGAGGGACGGAGAAGCTTGCCACAAGTGTGCAAAAGATCCCCACAGCCAATTACCCTGGGAGGCTCACATTTTCCCTGCTCCAGCACTTTTGTTCATTACGGCCAGCCCATATGGACCCTGACCCTCTCTCTACAAGGTTGTTGAGACTCTATTGATCTGCTTATACATAAATGAATATAGTGATCGCAGGGATACATTGATGGGATCGATTTATTCATTGATCTCTGAGTGGTGCAGAATTCATTAGATGAGGTATGGGGGTTTGGCACAGTTTTTTTTCTCTCTGTCTGATTTGCAGATGAAACACAAAATGATCAATAATGAAAATGTAACTTCAAGAATTTAAAATAAGAAAGTAGGATTCTTGGCAAATCCCATGGTATTTATTTGTTTATTTCTTTTCTAGTGTTTAAGCTATGTGTGTGTGTGTGTGTGTGTGTGTGTGTGTGTGTGTGTGTGTGTGTGTGTAATCCATATTTGCAATCACAAAATGTAATAGCCAATAGAGAGTGATGAGAACAACAAACCCAACCAGCTTAACTCCTGTCCTTAAACAGTGAGGCGGAGCCAATTGTTGCCTCGCCCAATAAGTCTTCTGGCCATTGGTGGAAATGGCATGATGGGCATTCAGCGGCCTCACACTTGGGCCTCACAAGTCAGTTTTATAATAAATGCATTGTTGCATGCAATGGACTAATGTAGGTTTTTGTAGCCTACTTATTAATACAATATAAAATGATATTTATCGTGTTACAAAATGATTTGGATGCACCCATCCATAAAAGCCATGCAAAGCCAGTCCACAGTAACCAAATGCTTTGTGGTTCTAAACAAACAGGCCTTCTCGGACCTCAGTAGCTCAGTACCTTTGCATCCTACACCTGTAGACCATTTTTGTGTTAGGCTTAATTTGTGTAGGCCTCATCTAAATTGGGAGGCTCAATACAAATCATCATAGTTAAAACAAACACTTCACTCCATGCACCTGGTTTAAATTTATACTGTGCCTCCCCGTGTCTATGGGTGAACCACAGTATTTGAAATCAGTAAAGCAAAAAGCAGGCAAAGCACATGGTCAGGATTTTTCCACATGTCACTGGCCACCTTTTTTTGGCTCTTCTGAAAAGCACCCCAGGTGTTTTTGTTTTGCTATGGTAGCATCTGTGCACGGATGTCTCACCAGCATATTCAATTATTCTTTATTTTTCTCATAAGTCAACACATTGTGGAAATGTGCCTTAGAAGGTCTAGCATTATGGGGTCTATTGATTGAAATGGACAGACAAGATGGATTTTGCAACAAATAAGCACATTTAGTCATGCTAAAGTTTTTTCCAAATGAATCACTGTAAATGTATTTAGGTTGTGGTTGTGCTTCACTTGTGACCAACATCCTGTCATGGCGTGGCAAGTGTGTTGGGCAGGCAGGGGTTCCTTGGTTTGAATTGAACAAAATTTCTCTGACCGTTCCCCAAGGGCCCTTATTAACTACATATGTGCACCTCTACCCACAACTCAGACCACACATAATCAAGACTGATTAGTATTCTTATTACGAATTCATATAATGTGTCTGTGCACGGTTGTTATTTAAAGTGTGGCTGCAACAGGTTTTCTTAATGAAAATTAAGAAATGGCTGGACTGAAATAGAAGGTCAAGGTGTTCACTGGACATGGAGTGGAGACTCAAGCATGAGCAGAGAGGCTACATTTCCCATTGTTACAGGAGATAACAACAATCCACGGCCCTCGCCGGCCACTTCATGCTATAAGATGTGCAGCGAGGCAACAGAGCTGAAGATCAAGGTCTCGAGCCAAGGGAACTAATTGTGCTTTTACTGCTTGTCCAGGAGTGGCTTCACTTCCAGCAGCACACATTCAACATGCTAAAAAGCACTCCATACTCGCCATATTCCCCCCTCTAAACTCCCATGGTTGCCTCAGCGTACTCATCGACTAGTGGTAGCTTGTATCAAACAAGCATAATATGCTAATGTGCTCAATAGCACAGTAAATATGCTCAATAACATATGATCTTATGGACCAAAAGAAACAACAGTAATATATTTCACTATACTGTATATGTGTGTGTGCGCGTGTGTTCGCATATGAGTGGGTAAGAATTAGGTGTAGCTTAACTAATAAAATATTTATGAAAATCTAAAAACAAAGCTTGACATTTTCAACACAAGCTCTTTGCAGACCCCTTGAACGTGGAACTTCAAAACACCAGCAAATCCTTACAACACACTATCGCTTCCTCCAATACATATACAAACCATATCAGCAGTTTTTTTTTTGCTCTCTCTTTTTTAAACACGCAGCCTAATTCTCCCTTTGCTGATATGCCAAACTTGCCTCAAGCATGCATCCCAAAGCAGCAGCAGCAGTAGCGTTTGTGTTTTACTTCCATGGCAGTAGACAGAATTATTTAGGTGATGGAACTTACACCATTTACATATTAATATTCAAATAATAATTATCTCAATGCTTGCATTTTACTTGTGTTTTATTTCCTAGATAATATTTGACAGCAGGTCCGCAGAGATATTAATATCTGTGCCATAGCAGTAATATTGCTGTAACATAACATATTTGTTTATGTTATGTAAAGAGGTTATAACATGTTTATTGATACTCTGTATACATGTTGTGTATGTGTAATAAAGTCCCCCACTTAAAAGGTTTCTTGTGTTGTCATCATTGTTTTTCTTGTTTTGTTTGGAGTCTGGAAGCTGTTATGCTATTTCAAGTCTGGCGGTGTTAGCCACACCACCACTGTCAGCAGTAATAGTAATTATGAGTTGTTGATATATTATTGTTCATTACAGTTGTTTATAAGCAAGATCGCACTCAGACAGGTGCAGTTTAGATGTTTAATTAACCAGTCTCCCAAGCCAAGGGAAGAAAACACACACACACACACACACACAATCTGCTGTGACATGATATTAACACTGTTAACCTGACAGCTCCAAAGGTTTGGACACAATATTCCTTGAGGCAGCTTTTCATCAGCAGAAGCTCCGTTAAAATGCATGAATAAATTACCGGGCTAATATGCCACGAGGAGCACTGAGTGAGGCGTTATTAATGATGCTCTGGCCATGCCGAACAGTTGTGAGGGTAATAAAGAGGTTCTGTAGTTGAAAAACTTGTTTCAAAAGATGTATCTCAACAGACTAGCACCAGTGAAGCATCTGCTGACTGACTTGATTGTAGTACAACATGTAATGCTTTGCTCTGCAGAGCTTTCAGAAATCCCCCACGAAACAATGCGTGACAAGCACAATGCCTTGACCCAAAAAGATACAACAAAAGACCGTAGTCACACATTCTGATAATGATAAAGTCTGTGTTTGTCACACAGTGTGACACAGTATAATGTTAATTTAACTTTCGCAGTGTTTGTATGAGCCCGATAGTTCCTTATTGGAGTCATACATACTCATCCACTCATACATCCTTCCTTGTATGTAAAGACCTATTAGACACATACAACACTATTAGAGTTAAAATAACACTAGAAATTTCACTGCACGAGTAAAAATAACATGTGTCAGTGAAAAGAACTTATAAAGTAGTATAAGTGTAGGACTATACATATGTTCGTAAGGTAGTCACACATCTGTATCATGGCGTTGAAATATCTTTTGAAAGGGCACAAGTTAAACATCACATTAAATCAGTGGAGAATGATTTATGCAGAAGTGTGCAACCTCTGAATGCAATGTCATGAGTACCAAGCAGAGAGTGGGCATTGCTCTGTGGCACAGAGGGCCATGCAAAGGGCTAAGTGATGAGCAATTCATTTTTTAACCCCTCCTTGTAAAATCAGTAATAAAACAAGCATGGCATTTTGGTGTTTTAAGTATTTAACCTATAACTTCACATGCTTCTGGTCACACATGGAAAGGGTACTTTTTTCCTTTGACTGATATCGTTGTCATAGAGATATTGCCTTAGATTGCATCAGATAATGTATAGACCCATAAATCATTGCCTTAAATCAGATTACAAAGAAATACAGAAACTTCATTCCATCAAAATATTGTGTGTTCAAAAACATTATAAAAAAGAAGATATGAGTGAGTATGTATCCTCCTGGCATTTAATTAAATTTTATAAACAAAAAGGAGAGATTAATTTATCAAAAAACGTGTTGTGACAACAATGTATTACCACTAAATCAGTGTCCATGGCAACAAATCGCTATGTCTTTATCAATCAACACATCTGTTGTCTTATTATAAACTGGGAGGTACTAGATTCCTGAATTTGTTGACATATACAGGAATATATGTTTGTCAAACAAAATGTGTGATGAAACATTATTTGACTTCATGATTTCAAGAGATGAGCCATAATTAAAAATACATAACATAAAATGATAGGACCAGATTTGTTTTTGTTGGTTCATCTGGAAAATAGGGGCTTAGTGATCCTGTGGTCTAGTATTTCCGGATGGATCTCTGAAGCCATATATAAACATTCATATGGATCCATCTTACCTGTCTGCCTTTGAAATGATAAAATCCCTGCAGGAATGGTACCAAATGAAGGATGAAATTCTGTTTGATGCCATTTTTCCCGTCTCCCAGAAGTGGTGGTTGACAGTGTTTTGAAATATTGCCTCTGTTGGGCCCATTGAGCTTCAACGTCCTCGAAAGCCAGGTCCAAAACGAAGCTGTTCTGTTCTCCTTCAGTAACATTGGGTTATGAACACACCTATGGGAGTGTCCAATTAGTTAGCTCAGTGAGCACCAGCAGAGTTTTCTCTGTGTGTGTGAACAGGCCTAGCACAATGTTAGCGGTGCTATTGACTTGTTGCGATATTCAAGACATAATGATGTTGCGCTCATCAACTTTTATTCATTTTTAAATATGTGAATTGCTCTATCATATTCACTCCCTTGCGACAAGTGCTGAAAATGAAAGATAAAATACATTTTATTTTACAAAGTGTTCTGTATGTTTTGGGATATAAACTGATTTTCACAAAAAAATAATAATAATGTTTTCTAGAATATCCATGTGTTTTATTCTGAATCTATGTTCTAAATGTGTACATAAAATGACAGTTAGAAAAGGATTTATGAATCTGTCCTTTGAGAGAAAGTATTTGGCTTTTAAAAAATGTTATCTGTAACAAATATGCACCAGTCAAAGAACTAATGGAGGTTTCACACAATGGAGAGATAGCTACAGTTGTAAGTGGCTAGCACTAAGTGAACACACTGGGACCTGCTAGCAGTGATCAATGGCCTCAGCTGAATGGAATGAGCTTGGAGATGAAAGACAAAGATGATCTATAGAAAGTGAGAGTGATAAAAGTGCTCCTAGATGAAGACGGTGAAGATAATTAATAAAATGCAGCAGAAGCTCTGTGGAGATTGAAAGGGGATTTTATGTACAGTAAGGAGGCTGCCAAGTTTTTAGTTTTATAATACTTAAGAACTGAACAGAGTTTCGTGATTAGCAGAAGGTTAGCAGGCCTACATTTGCTGTATATTAGGAACTGAGAAATACAGATGACGATGTAGATGCTATGAACAATACATAAAAGCATTCCAAACTGTACTTTCATGAAATTCATTGGTGAAATATTTGATAGGTGTCTATCCTAAAATGAAATCATCCACAGTAAAGACCTGTTTAACAACTATCACCATAATAGACTTCTATTTCATTGGGAGTAGTGTTTATTTTAGAACAGAACTGGATATTTTAACTGGTCTAGTTTTTAATGTAGCAAGCTATAGTTAGCTAGGTAGCAAACTTGAAATATCCACAGTTTAAATTGACTTAACTATAAAGATGAATGCATTTTTTAAGAAAGACAGGTACTGTAATTGCAAATTCCTTGTGATATTTGGCGAGGTTTTATTAATTGTTACTGATAGTTAGTGTTGCTAATATGGTTGTTCCAAATTTCCATTATTTTGTTACAGCTATGTTACAAAGTATATGGTGATACGTAGCTTAGTGGTACTGCTAAGCTACCTATGGTACTGATGTTAGCCAGGCAAATGACTGAAGTAATCATTGGGTCTCGTTTCTGTGAACGTGCAATTAATGAAAAGTGAGATTATTTGGGATCAAGTATAATTCCTGTTAAGAAGTTCCAAATTCTTTCTATGCAGATTTATGTTCAAAAGTCATTTTATTGGAATGCAGGGCAGTGATTGTGTTTGAGTGATTGACTTTCTTTGATTTCTTCTGAACAAGTCACAAGAAAACAAGATAGGAGGGATTACTGGAGGAAACAAGAACAGAGGGAAGTACTTGAGAGAACTCAAACATTCATTCAGATTCATTCACTCTAGAACAATTACAATCCTTCACTTTGAAAACCCCAGCACATATGCTCTCTGATGTTTTGAATCTTACTTACATTATAAATAGTGCTTGGTGAAAATTTCCTCATGGAAATTATGTAAAAAGTCTTATAATCAACACTATGTTTAGGAGTCTATTTTAGTAACTTATTTGTTGTGTTTGTTTCTCGAGGCAATTCATTCATTTTAACATGCATTTATTTTTGAGGCCTTGCCATCTGCAGCCATTTTGACATTTAATTAACTTGAATGAACTTTTTTTGCAATCCTTTTGACTACTTGTGTAAAGCAAAGCTTTCTGGGACTTGCAGTCATGTATAGCCCAAATGGTTTCAGCAAAAGATCCATCATTGTATCCTTCACTGAAGGAGGTTAATGAGAATGGATCATGTTTCCTGTCTTTCTACATTAAACAATCCCAACATTCCCAGCTATGGCATCGAGTTAGCCCTTCTGAGTCACTCAGAGAGGAGGGGACAAAGAAGAAAGGCGGTATATGTATTCAAAAGTGTTCAAATGCAGCCCAAGTTTCCCTTGGAACACGATATAAATTATACATGCCTCAGACTAGGGTGGCGACCCACGTCAATGCTTCTGCAGCTCACAGATACATAACATCTGATGTACAGCTCCCTATGTGTCCAGCTGACTTCCCTAAGAATTGTTCTTTGCCAGGTAAAATCAAGTCATAAATAAAAATAACACAAGATGCATCTAGGAAACAAAAAATTAGAAACTTCAATCACAAGCTTTGGGCCACTTTATATGAATAGTGTGGTCTGTAGGCACCATGGCAAAACTGTGGAAGAGGAAAATGACATCACAATAGTCAATCAACTCATGCTTGGAAGTGCAGAATACTGTCCCAGGCATCGTTCCAGAATATCCCATAAATCTTCACACTGGTTCATATCTGGTGACTGAGAAAGCCATGGAATAAAGATAATGTTATTGCCATGCTACTCAAAACTCTGGGTGTCCACTCAGGCTTTGAGGACAGAGACTGTCATCCTGAAAGAGCCTTTCTGCCTATGAATGAAATGCTTTACCATTGAGTGAATATGATCGCTAAGTACTATTAAACAACAATTGATATCGATCTTCCTTAAGATATGAGTGCATAAAAACCATGCCAGGAAAATACATCCTGGTACACAATCACCACAACCCCTCACTGGTGGAATATAAAGATAAGGGGGCAACCTATTTTAAAAAATAGCCAAGAATGAGTTGAGCATTCAACATACAAGGACGCGCATTGTTGTGACTCAAAACAATGTTATTCTGCTGTACACCTAGTACCACAACCTAATTGCCAACTGAGGCAAATCACAGTCACAGACTGCTCAATATGTCATCCAACTCCAACTGTTTCCTCCACCCTTCCCCACATTCATCCATCTGACGCAATGGAGAAGTCCCTTTCGTTCACCCTCATGTGCATATAGAAATCTGTGATGTTGGCACTGTACGCCTAACAAAGTTTATATAGAATTGCTGAAAACTGTTTTTCACTGCAGACAGAAAACTCAGACTCAGACATTTTCAGACTTTACCTGGCTTCCTTTGAACCACATTTCACTTTCCCAGTTCCTTCTATCCTCAAAAAAATAATCCTTACTCTCTGCCCTTCCTCTAAAGCTATCAATGATTACTCAATGATTATTGCAGCAGAACATGTAGTACATGTACTACTTTACAAATCATGGATCTTGTGCTATAGCACTTCTCTTGTTCAACAAAAGAACTTAGTTTCAGCTTCTCTGAATTAAAAGAGTCCAGTTTACTGACATCCCAGCATGTACAGGCTCATGATCAAATATGCTATGAAGGCTAGCTGCCCTGAACTTCGGCTAGCATGGTTTGAAGACATGGCCTTAGGGCCTTTGCGAGAGTGATGGTTTTTTCAGGGGAAACTGAATCTAAAGTGATCGTGACAGGGAATTCTGAAGAACAGACATCATCAACAGAAGGCAACTGTGGTTGGAACCGCATAGTCTCAGATTGTGATGTCCATGTTTCAGACTGAAATGCAAGGCTAAACAGGTTAACGACTTTAAATCAATTAACTGAATACCTGCATCTAGGGCATGAGCTGGCAGTTTCATTGAGAACAGACTGAGGAGAACTGCACAGAGCAGGATGCCATGTCGGGTCATGGTGTGCAAATCAATTGCGACACCTGGCAATGCACGTGTGCGTGTCCAGCGATGGCAAAAGTACGAGCGATGGGCTACCAAGCATCAGAGAAATGTGATACGGTCAGATTAATCATCGTTCGCCATCGCTCTTGACAATCGCGCGAGTGTGCATCTGGCACAGGCCTGAGTGCTAGGATCTGACAGCGAAAGGTTCTGTGGGCACCTTAATGATGTGGGGTACTTTTTTCCTGGCATGGTTTGGGTACACTCATCTCCTTAGAAGACAAGGTCAATGGTAATCACTTTTTTTTTCTCAAATAATACCAGACTGGGCTTGGAAAAAAATAATAAGCTTTTTACTATTCAGAGTCATTTCTAAAATAGACTGACATGTTCCATTTGCTAATTTTTCCTCTTTAACAAGTGACCTATATTAGAATGTCATTTAATATAACAATCATTCATTTACATATATAGGGGCACATATATTTTTTCTAAAAAAAACCCACTTCAAAAACAGCCAGGGCATACGTGGGGTGTATAATAATAACTTTGATTTTATAAAATGATAAACATTAGAAGCAAGTGAACAGATGCATGAATAATCAAGTGGCTAGCCATCCATAACAGCGATTGTTTTCTATGGTTGTGGGCTACATTTTCTTTGCATTTAACAATTATTGCTATATGTACCGGTTAATGCAATAAAATGTAGACATTAAATCTGTCATGAATTTACCTTGAGCTAAACACTGTACAAGACAGGCACGACCTGTTCAGCTGTGTCCAGAGATTGCGCTGCAGCACTCTGAACACCACGACTTATTGTTGACCTGGAAGGCAATTTCTTTACAGGATTAAAGACAGGAGCTTAGAGCCCACAGTCGAGTGCATTTGGTCTAAAGGCTGCCAAATGTGCCTGCTTCTTTACCACACTGTTTATAACAACCCACTGCTCCTTTTCAAAAACAGGGTCCGTCTCTTCTGCCTGGCTTCTTAAGGAAACATAACGTTTCAACGTGAGGTCAACGGGAGTGAACCCTCAGGCGCTGCAAGTCTCCACTGACCGCGGTGTCCTAAATGGATATTTACTGAGAAATGGAAAACGCAATCTAGAGTTCATTTTCACTGCGTTCAGATGAGAAAATATGTACATGGAAGCAGAGTGGAAGAATTTACAGGCGTATTCTGCCCTTCCAGTTGATTCTGCAGTTTTTTTAGCGTTGGGAAGTTGAGAAGAACAAAACGTTTCATGATTTGGTTTCAAGATTAACAATAAACAGAACTATTCGTGTTGGGTGGGGGTGGAAATTGTCTGTGATGGAGATTTTTATCTTTCGGCTGGTTCGAAAACAAGGACATTACTAATTTAACAAATGTGCAATGCACATTTTGTTAAGTCTGAAGGAGCTCTAACCAGTGGAATTTATTATGATGTGTAATATATAATGGTCCATTGACTATGGTATAGCACTGTTCACTTTATAACAGCTTTTACTGTACATTGAATTAGTCAGTTCCGTGTTAAAAAGTTTTATTATCGAATACGTGGACATATAATATTTATTTTTTCTCCTTTGCAAACGTTTGTTTGTGTTTCACAAATCAAGCGACTAAATTACATGATTTGGCATTATACATTCACAGGGAGGTCTAACTTACAATTTTGGAAGTACTTTTACTTCGGATCAATATTTAAAATCGTGACTACAATTGCATTTCTATACAGAGTAACTAGTGGAACGTTTGACGAGACTGAGTTGCAAACGTAGAGCGAAAATATACTAAACCTCCTCATTGATATATTTTAAAGCACACAGGCTGGTATTATAAGTACTTATGTTATTCTTGGTATTTTGTGTGAGTTTTTTTAACTTTGAGGATTACTGGGTGGAATCCCGATTACCCAGCTAAACTGTGATATGATTTAAAGCATTTTGTATAAAATTGGCATGTACTTTATATTTTATACATCTTATAAATTACACATGCTGAATTTTCATCTATTACCAACTGCAACTATATCACCTTGGTCTTTGTACTTTGTAACTTCGCGTGCAAGATATATGATGAGAATAAAAGAGATTGACAGCTGTGGAACATTAACAACAGAGAACGTACAGGTGTTAACTAGGTAATGCAAATCAGAAACGTGCTGTATGACTTGTGGACCTAGGCCCTACTCATTGGATTTGCGAACGTTTCATTTCAGCAGTAAAAGGTTGATGTTCAGCGAACAGGCGAGCGGTGGCGCAGTTTATCGGTGCGTGTCTCCCTCGTCAGACACGGGCGCCCTATTGCCTCTGCACAACGACTGGAGTGCTAGAGACAGAGCAGACGAGATGCGCAGAATGTAAATCTCAGCATAAAAGTCTCCCGTCCTCTCGTTTGGGAGTGATTCCAGCACCGTGTGACCGCGGATTGACTACTGCACCGGTTGTGTCCAACAGTTACCGAAAAACCCGAGGCTCTGTGATTCGTGGGCTAATTGCGTGGGTGCTTCGGGGAATACAGAAAGGAAGAGCATCTCTTTCTTGTAGCGTGAGGGGAGAAATATTTTCCGTGTGTTGTCTCCTGGACAGAGGTGCATACCGACTGCTGATCTGTGGACGCTAGTGTACTCTCGGAGCCTCTTATTCGACTCAGTTTCCCTGGCTAGTTGAGCTTGAATATCCAGTTGTGGAAATGGTTCTGTTATCAGCCTGCTGTAGAGACAGACCATAGCACCGGGTCTGTTCAGTTCATGCACGTTGTGGGATAAATGACCAACTCCAAGCTTGGACCTCTAATTTCGTGAGAAAGGGGGAAGACGGCATTTTTCAGCAGTTTGGTAAGTAACGGTAGGCTGCATCAGATTATTGTGAGAAACGCGCCTTAGGTTGAAGTGCCATGGCTTTTTAAATTTATTAAACATTACAAAAAAGGTTTCGCATTTGAAGATATATGGCAACAATATCTATTCAGAAATTACGTGTTTAGGAGTGACAAAATAATGATAATAATAATAATTATTATTATTATTATCGTCAATGGTAAACATTATTAAACATTAAACATTACTATATTTTTTAAATATATCCAAAATGACGAAAACCACATTGCTTTAAATTCTAAAGCAATGTAAACACCGACGTTTTTAGACAACGATGGCTAAAGTTGGATTTATTTGGTGAAATTTTGTACAAAAAGCTGTTTGAATTTGTGGAATGTGTGGAAAAAAACATAATCCACTCTAAATTGAATTGCTAACTTTTAATCTCCATACAACGTGGTGGAAGTGAACACATTTTGGGGAAAAAAAACATCAAGCTTGAAGAGAATCACCAGGCATTTCTCGCTGTGGTTGGTTATGACTATACCATGCATGTAATACCTATATAATGTTCTTCGAGGAGCAGTGCACTACTGCCCGAGGCTGTCTAGATTTATCTCGCAGTGCCTTATTTTATCATCTAGGGCAGAACTCCATACGGAGCTGTTGTGTTGTGTGCGGTCAGTGCAGAACATCGCTTTTAGCTTTTTTACTGCATACAACTTAAGATGCTGCCTTTTACTGCCCGCCTCCTAGTCCTTCATAGGAATGGGCAGGTGCTGCCTGTGGCTCTGTGCTTTTCAACATTTCCATTAGTTCGATTAGTCATCCAAAACGTAATGCAATTATTGTGTCCCTGTGCGCTATTTCGCCTTTTTCACCCTTTCTCTCAAAGCCGTGGTCTTTGAAATAAACTTGGCCTTTAAAGGAGCTGTTTTGTGCACGAGATTCGGTGGCGTGACGGCGCGCGCTGCGGTGGCTCCTCTCCGGGGAGTCTAGAATCTATTGGCAAAATCTGCCTCACCTCAGCGCTCAAGGAGCCTACAATTCTCCAGAACTGACATTAATCTGCTGTCAGTCAAGGTGTACCTCTTCAGACTAGCAAACACTATTAGGTAGACCGTATATGTTTTCAAAAGAGGGGTGGAAATCAGCAAAGAATTAATCAGTTCACATCTTTAAAAAAGACTATATGGTGGGAAATAGCTGTGATAATTTTCACCGTAACTGCAACAAAGACATTATCAAACCGAAGTTGCTACAGTAATGGCATGGAGTACCCTGGGTATGACACCTGAATACTGCAGTACAGTGTTGCCTCAGCTAGTTTTGGTGGGAAAAGGCAGGTAATATATCACTCATTCTATCTTTATCTCAGTGGGGTTTTTGGATACCTGGAGGAATGGGACACCGGTGAAATGGGAGTAATCGTTGATTTTGGCAGGTGCACATTCTGGTAGGTCTGACTCGAGTGAGGGGCTCGTTGAGAGTGAGGTTGGAGAGGAAAGAGTCCCTGCTCTCTACCTCTTCTGGCACAGTGATAGCGTTTGTGGCCCTGGGGCTTGGGGTCTTGGGACGCGCCACCATGATAATGATGTAGCGGGATGGATCACTGCCTCTCGTCCTGCGCTGTATTAAGTGCACTCACTCTGTCCTACTCCCACGGTTACGGTCTCCTGGACGCGTCCAAGCGTTCCACAGAGGTCCTGGTCACCTCTCAGACGGGAGGTATGGACTTCCAGGAATTCCCTTAATGTGCTGCCTTATAAAGGTTGACTTACCTTGGCTTCACATCAGGTCACCGATCACACAGTTTTTTGTTGTTTGAAGGTGAATCGTTCAACCGTGTTTATTTAGAGGGTCTCCGTGTTGACTATACAGTGAAACAGATGAACCTTAAATAATGTATGTGCAGAGTCTGCTGCAGAATGCTTTCAGCTCCCCTTGGATAAATAAATACATGAATGAATAACATGATTTGTGGGACGGCTTTCACTTACACAATGAGAAAAACAAGATGAATAAATAATTGTTCGGTAGAAGGATTCACTGTGAAGAATCACTTTGAAATCTCGTGCCATGGAGTTGCTGTTCTATGTGACCTCTCTCACACCTACATCATGTAGATTTGCAACAATGACGTTCCATCGGCCTTTCTCATTGAATAAGAAACATGATTGAGTTCTGCAGAGGATAGACAGACTCACTATCTCACACAGTGCTTTAATTCGATGACGCTGTATGTAACATCACCACCCAGGTGCTACCACGCTGTTGCTTTCAGTCAATTATTCATCAGCACATGTGGCTTTCTGCTGCGGTTATTTTGTGTGTGCATGTATCTCTGAAGGTGTGTATGTGTCCGCTTGTGCGTGTCCGTCACGGTTGGTTTGTCAGCCAGCTCAGTTGTTATCTTACTGGTGCATTACTGACTGGTGGTATGACCATCAGTCTTTTATGTAGCTGCTATAATGATGCTTTGTGCATCTATGGTGGGGCAGTGTTCAAAAAAACGGGAAGGTCCTCATAATTGTATTTGTATGTAATGCAAAGCAGCACCAAAGAAAAGCATGCCCCTGCCCCCCCCCTCGTTTGAAAATGTTGTGGAATAATAATTAATGTAGACAGTTGTCTAAAAAAATATAACTGAGAATGTTTTTTTAATTTTTCATTTAATCTCTGCGCTAATTTGCACTCATCAAGCCTAATTCAGTCTGTATATCAACAGACAGTGAGTCGTCCATCTGCTGTTCCTCTAATCCACCCCTTACTGTTCAGACTCCACAGCACACAGATACATGTGAAATATAGGCCCCACGCTGCCAAATTTCCACATAATCCTATTTAGTGCATCCTTGATTAAACCACAGAACATTCCATGTGACAGGCAGACATGCTAGGTTGCTAGATTAGTAGTCGCAGGAACTGGTGGAGCACGCCCAAATGATTGAGGGCTAATTATCAACCTCGACCAAAAGAGCTACACCAGCTGGGTCTATCCCGCGACTCAAACCCTGTCATTTGCAGGTCGATAGCATGCTGAGAGGTTATCCAGCTGAATTCAGTCATCGTAACGGTAACCAACTGCGTGCTCTTGCCTCTCAATCTGAGCCGTCATTTAAATGTCGCTATAGCTTGGGTTAATGACTTACTAGGCAGGTTAGTGCAATGAATCTGGCTTGCGCTAATGTTTTTTTGTTTTGTTTGCTGTTATCTTGTTATTTACAACCTGCCAAAATACTGTGTATTGCACTAGCTTTTTATCCTAGAAACCTCAAGAGAAATATTCCACAGTTCGTTAATGACTGATATTATAGTTATCTCACACACCCGCCTGACTGGCCTTTACCTTTACCCAGTCTGTCCCCTACATCTTAAAGCAAGTCAAATCCCTCCATGTTAGCCTGGAACCCCACTCACCCTCCCTCCCCCCACGTCAGACTGAGCAATTATGTAAGCTCTCCAGGGAAAAGGGATGGATTTAAACCACCTCCCCTATCAATGATGTGCCAAACAAAGCCCTCACTAACCAAAGAGTCATCTCATTAACTGCAAAATCTGTTTTGCCAAAGACTTCCATTAGACTCAGTTATTGTGGAGGTGAAAGTGCGATGCCTCATTACTTGTGGCAGAACAAGCTTGCATTCAAGATACGACTTCAAACGTCAATGTACAGAAACATCCTGTAGAGCCAAACGGGTAATGTGTTGTAATTATATACTGCATATGATTTTTTTTTTGTCATATTCTATTCTTTTGATTAGAGAAAAAAGTAGGCAGAACACTGTCGTCCTTCTGGCAGCACAGCTCACATCGCTCAGAGACAGCTCAGTTGTATTTGCTTGCTTTTTTATTTCTTCATTTAATTAATTTGTTTATTTATTTTTTTGGAATGCACTAGGCAGAAATTGTGCAACTAAGTGCAAAAAAAGACCAGGAAGCAAGTTGCAGTTGGACAGGGGGACTGCAGATATGCAAAAAAACATGGCAGGCATTGTTTTTTTTTTTGTTTTTTAAGAAGAAGAGCCAAAGCGTATAATCCCATTTGACACGATTTACAGTAGTGAAATGTGCCCCATAAAGTTGAAAGGCAGTCGGAAATCCACTCCGAGACCCCACTGTGCCGGCAATTACAGCAGCTGAGGAATAATTACGCACACCAGGACTGTCATGCTAAGCCAGGATTGGCCTGAAGATGATGTAATTTATAAGGGAATGATGAGAGCTCATCCCTCAACAGAGCCTGTGTGGTCTTTAGGTTTACTCCAAGGGGCGCCCCCTGCAGGTCAAGGTAACATGGTGTCTTTCAGAGCTGGCCTCTAGCTGGTTTCATCAGTGCACAGGTTCTCATCTCCGTAACCTGTATGGCCACCCTGAAATCCTCCTTGGATCGCTCCTCGGAAATCGTAACAGAGGTGATAAGGCTGATGCCTTCATTTTGGGAAATGATTTCATTTTTTGGCAAAAAAACTGAAACACACAACAAGACATTTAATAATTAAAAAGAGAACAGTAAATGTCCTCAAAACTGAGCACGTTGCCAACTCATTGTGCATGGTCTCGCTATAAAATAAAAAAAATTCTTGTTAACTGGCAATGCTGCCCTAGAATACTAAGGGCCACATTTACTAAGGGATAGTCGCAGCACACATTTGCAGTCACAAACATCGAAATATTTGACTGATTCACAAAGACTTGGTCTAATTATGCAATCAAAAAATGAAACACCATCATGTCACAATTTTGCAGTTGGAGGTGCTGATAAGAAGGTCAGATATGATGTGCTTACACATCCAGATAACAAGGCGATGCCAAATACAGGGGTCCTCGGGTTACGACGGTCTCGGGTTATGTCTGGTTTGGTTCGTAAATACGAACACAGAAATAAAGGTAAAAAATTGTTCTCTCTCTTTTTTTATTACTGTTTCATTTGATTACTGTATTTTACATGTCCTTCATGTGTTGTGTGTACAGTGTGAGTGACTTAAGGTGCTAATTTAGATATAATTTAGGTATAAATTCTGACTTACGTCGAATATTGACTTACGACAAGTCGTAGGAACAGAACTCGTTCATAATTTGAGGACCCCCTGTAGATGTGGAGCAACCAGGCACACGTAACACAGGGAACCTCAAGAAAAGTGAAACTTAAATTTACTGATCAGGTAACGAGGCAAAGCCTCAAAACGTTGTATTACAGCCACCAACCCAACCAAGAGGAAGTTTTTGAGTGACATGATATTCAAAATGAATGTATTTTGTATAGGGCTAACAAAATGAACAGTATAGGAAGTAAAAAAATATGGCATGATGTTAGGCGGCATACCAGTAGCTTTTCTACAAAATAATGAGGGCAAACAACACAGCTGGTGGTCTAACAACAGGAGGAATATAAACACGGATTGGAATAAAGGTATTACAGTGCGGCTAACACATACTGCTTGTTTCACCCTCTCACAGTCTGCAGATAGAGGTATTCCGGAAAATAAAGCTGCCGTGACATGAAACACGGTACTTTGCAACAGGATCTGTGGGTATTATAAACCCTTACATTCATGGGACATGTCTGTTTTCTATTTCTGAACACTTTGTTGTATGATGGAACAACACACCTGTAAGCCATGCGACTGCACAATCCACAATCACCACAGCCGACAGAGAATTTGATCTATGGGTGCGTGGATCAAGTTCCTCCAGTAGTGCGATCATCCTGTGACTGCGTAATCTGTGTAATATCACGTCAGTATTTGCTGTTATGTTAACTGACAGATGCAATTCTTAGACGGCGCAAAATTTCCGCCTGCTTTCAGAAGTCGTAAAAATTCCCATGCAAAGACGGGTGTCGTAGTTACTGCAAGGTTTGGTAAATTGGACGGAATACTTAATTGGCCTCATTTGCAAAATCTCCACCCTGTTTTAGTGCCTTTATCCCAGGAATACATATGCATGAACAGATTTTACTATGTATCAAGAGGACAGTCACAAAGTGACGTAGTCACCGCAGATTCCATTTAAGTAGCAATTTTCACCCATTGCGACTGCTTAGTAATTCGCACGTAAATACCAAGACGTTTTTTAGACGTTTGAAAAGCAGCCGCAATCATTTAGCAAATCTGGCCTTAAATGTGTTACAAAAATGGCTTGATGTAAAAAATGTAATGAAATTAATGTAAATTAAGTGTTTAACTGCTTCTTTTTGTAGTGATGCTGGAGGGTGAAAATCTGTAGATCTATAAACCATTACACGTCTCAGCCATTAATCAGTCTTTCTCTCACCCACTCACTCACTCACTCACTCAGTCACTTACCCACTCATGCACGCATGCATTCACTCAGTCACTTAAAGTCCCCTGACAGCGGCCAAAGGGCATTAACAATGTTTTACCAGTCGTGGGCTAAAAGGGACCGCCAGGGCATTCAAACAGTGCCTGTTTAAAATAGCACTTTAAAGAGAGCTGTACTTTAACATAAATCACTTTGGAGCAATGAAGGTTATAGAAGGGAACGCTCATGGCTGCAACCTACAATCACCAGTGACAGACCAGCATCCCTAATATCCGTCTAAGTCACATAAAGGCTTTTCTGTTGGACCCACCTCAAGCTGGCCTTCGCAGCACTGGTCTTTTGGAAGAATTAATACGCTGAGTATGCCAAAGTCACAGTCCTGAAATTCACATTTGCATCTGAAATCCCCATGTTTCGGGGGCCTGGCAGGAGTGCATGGTATTTCTGTAAGACCAGTTCTCCCTTCTCTCTGTGCGTAAAAGGCCAGCTCTGTATGACTCAGAGGGTCAGGTGAAAAGACTTTGCCGTCACTTCAGGCGATAGAGCAGAGCCATTGACAGACATGAGTTAGCACGGCCTCCCCAAAGAATCACCCTAGGATGGAAAATAAAATGTTAATCTTTTTTATATACGTTCTTTTTTATATACATACGTTTTTTATATGCATAATCTGTGCTGCTTGTAAGAGCAGAGAGGAATTCAATATATTCTTTCCAGGATATTCCTTATGTCATTGCATAACAGTGAGAACATTCAATTTTTCACATATAGGCATATAAATATGTCATGTGAA
The DNA here is from genome assembly GCA_022829145.1 of Albula goreensis. Taxonomy (NCBI): domain Eukaryota; kingdom Metazoa; phylum Chordata; class Actinopteri; order Albuliformes; family Albulidae; genus Albula; species Albula goreensis. The sequence goes on along the minus strand of CM040754.1, from coordinate 27,124,261 downwards.
CATGATCAATTTTTCCATTTGCGTAAATGTGCAGAAAGATGATTTGATATTATGCAATAGTGTCAAGTCCTTGCCACCGTGAATAATTTTCCCAAGGATCATTTATTACGAAACGTTATTGAATGTCTTTAATATCCTTGAAAAAGGACACACCATATCTCTGGACCTTGTTTTAAAGTTGACCATCATTCAGACAGATGCTGTTTTGAATAGACATGAATGCTATCTTAAAAATGTTGAATTTATCAGTAGGGATACAATAAAGAAATAATTTCTTTTTTTATTTATAAATTTGTCTTATTTGTGTGTATTCCAGCACATGCTTTAAGATAATTTTCGGTGAGTTTAACTGAATGACTGTAAATACAGAATGATTGGTGTCTGCAGGTGTATCTGATTTCGTTTACCATATAAACAACACATTACTCATTAATGGATCAGTTTAGGAAATAAACATCTCCTCCAAGATGTTGAGATTGTCAGTTATTAAAATATTTGGGAAAAAAAGAAACTGTTGAATTTCAGCCCTCCAGAAAAGTCTGCAGAATTCAGGCCTCCCCTGCAAAAGACTCCCAGCCTTTCATCCACAGTCTGCCAGATACGATACAGTCTACGACCGAGCAACTCCAAAGGATACAGCGTACTGTAATCCTTTCGCTCAAGACTGACAGAGGTCCACATTTAGCGGACTACAGTTTTCTGTTACTGTACTTTCTCAGTTCCCTGAGCTTATACTTGTCTCCTGATGCTAATACACCGCATAGAAATGACTTTGAGATTGGGTTGCGGCTAAAGCATCGACTCCAAAAACCTGTCTAGGTATTCTCATGAACAGAACGCAGTTATATATATATTTTTTTTAGGTTCTTATCTAAATGAGAGATAGCATTGCACTGCAGAATACTAAATGGATACGATATTCCGCTTACTGTATTTAGGTTGGCAGTCAGGTCCTATTAATAGGTGGAGGAAAGTAGCTTTTGAGGTCAATAGTTTTCAGCCCCCTTGTTCGTCTTACGAAGCAGTTGGCGCTTGTTTCTTGGCTTGACAAGTAATGTATAATTCAGGGCGCTTTTATGGCACTGTGTGTAAATGGGAAATGCTCTTTCGATGAATTTCCTTTGCCTCATTCTTCTAGTTTAATAGCATGGTCATGTCCTTTTTCTTTTCAAACCTCTTGAAAAGACAGAACGATTCTCATACAATCTGTGTGTTGCATTCAACATGCAGTAGGGCTTTGCAGTGTATGATATTAAGACCAATCTTCAATATGAGGTTGTGCAGCAAATACTGAACTCATGATTATCCATGATTGTGATATTACATTATGGAAATATGCAAAAAAGCAAAAACAATGTTGGAATTTAGTACATTAAAGGTGTGGCAGGTCTGAGGGTAGTTCTCCTTCCCTCTGCAAGGCATAAGAAACAGACAATTCCTTAATGCTATTCTGTTATCAAAATAATAGATACATTTAAACGATAAATTATTAAAGATCACATTTCTAATTTAAACCTCAAAATTCATTGATAGACTAAATGTTGAGTAAATAGGGGGAATCAACCTTGAGGTGAAAACTAGTGGCAAGACAAGAGTTGAGATCAACCGTGCTCATTAAAAAAACATCGCAACTCGGATATGGAAATGTGGAATCAAAACAGGAAATCATGCGCAAGCAGGAGTGGAGGCTCACTAATTATTATCAACTATTAACTAAACATTCAGCAAGGCATCGATCTGAAATTACCATCCGTTAGTGGGAGAGAGAGAGGGAGGGATCGGGATACCAGACCTTTCCACAGAATGACCCACTCCTAGCCTCTAGTCTGTCAGGAGGAAAAGAATAGAACTAGGGTAGTATACACAACCATGGTGCCACGGTTCTGCCAACTCAAAAATCCAATAAAACCTTAAAGTCAATATTCCATTTAACTCCCCTTTCTCTGGCAGTGGAATAAATACTTCACCTAGCAGGGATTAGGGATGCTGACTCTCATTTGGAGATGCCAAGTTAGAGCACTGAAAGGGTGGGCCTTATTTATTGTAGAGGATGCCTTATCTCAACTCAGACAAAGTTATTTCTTCTAAAAGGCAACTGGTAAGCTGTTGAAGGCAGGGCTAAGCAGTATTATTATACAAACTGTTTGCTGTTTGTGGCTGTCTGAAAGGGACCAAACACAGATTAGTTAGCTGTTGATTCTGCTTATCTCTTGGCTACCTCAAACAAAAATGGATAATTCGTTCCTACCCTCAAGAACAAAATTGATGCTTGTAAATAATAATTGTTAATTCCAGCCAGTAGTGAAATCTCCAGTTTCTGGGAAGGCTTATTGCTACAATGTTCCAAGGTTTGGGAAATTTGGGCTTCCATTTCTATCCGGTGCAGACTGGAAAATCTAAATCCCAAACTTGACAGCCTTAAAGATATATTTCACAGTACAAAATAATTTTAACCATTCATTCTCTTACCATAAGAAATGGCTTTTGACAAGCTGTGGACATATCTATTTTCAGTCTCCACATTCAGGTAGTCACCGAAGCAGGCATGGGAGCTTATGGAGGAGGTTGCACCTGTTAAAACATGTGTTCAGATCTCTTCGAAACATCAAAACAGAATACAGACAAATGCTGTAATGAATGTCATTCGTAACAATGAGTCATTAAGAAACTGAATGAGTAATAACAAGCATATAATCTCCAAAATCATTCATCACAGTGCGTTCTTACGATGAACTATTCAACCACTGTTCATATGTAAATGAAATCTGTCCATAGATATTTTTAACTGAGCATCATGGTTTTACCTTCTTATTTTAATATAAAATCACAGTAATCCACTATATGGTCAATAGAGTTAGGATGCTGTCCTATCAAATATGTTTTGTTGTCAGTTTTTTTGTTGTGCACCAGTTAAGTAATAAAACCTTTTACCATCTGGACATGAAAGACAATCAACAGTGTTATATATATTTCATTCTTCTCTTATATGCCATATGCTAACTAGCTATCTGCTAGATCTAAAGGCTAGATTCTAAGTATCCTTTTTTCTCTAAAACGTTATGGCTAGACTGAATACAGTGTATCTACTCTCTTTTAAGCCAAATGCTGTTTTATAAAAGCTGACATTAGTCTTTGAAGGGAGTATGCTGTTCGATTTTAAAATGAAAACAAAACATTCTTCAGGACATGTCTGCTTTTCTCCAGTAAAATATAACATACAAACCTATGCTGTCATGTGAATTTTCTTTTGATTGAATTGCCTATCCCCATAAGGAGGCTGTGTGCGTTTGATTGAGTCTAGTCATAACATTTCAGAAAAAAGGACATTCTGTTAGAGTGGGGAGGATGTGTGCACATATGGTATTGAGGTTGTCTCTATGGATTTGGTTCCTAAATATGGAATTTGAAATCTATTAATGAGGAGAGCTTTCTACCGCATATGACTGACAAGCAGTATCACCAAACGCGTATATCCATGTTGTGCCTGGCAGCATTTTACTGTTCCATATGCTATAGCTTTTCTTTATGGAAACTATTTTATACAGCATCATGAAAAGGCTGGATTTTTTAAAACTTCTGTCAGGTCTTCATTTTTTGTTTAATATTATGCATAGACAGATTTAACAATATGCAGTTTGACTCTTTATGAATATTGTTTCATCATTCATAAGTGGGATATTTCCTCTGTGTTCACTGATTTTTGTGGTCAGCTAAAACCTTTTTTTGCCAGATGGTCGAAGAAATGTTTTAAGTCATACAAAAGAATTTTAAGATTCAAGTTTCAAGCATTTTCAGTAAAGTAAATGACTACTATATGAGGCTCAATATGTCTTATTTTAATTATGTCTATAATTACTTTTCCAACAGATTAAGAGTCTTGTATTCAAGGGAAAAGCATTCCATTCACAAGCAATTGGATGAGAGTCTTATTTGCCCTTGGCAACTGAAGATGACGTTACTATGGAAACGACTTGTGCTGCTATCAATCATTGGCTGCCTTACAGGTAAAATACTTTGCTATTTGCTTGATTTAACAATGATTTTCTGTGATATTTTTGTATTTTAATTTTTTTATGTATTGCTCCAGTGTTTGTTTGTAATTCATATTGATATTTTAATTTCATAAATGGTATTGGTTTCTCATATTCATGAGAAAGACAGGCATACATGTGCAGCAAAAATAGTACCATGCAACCCCACATTCAAATATGAATATTACACTGGACTGTGTCGGTTTAATGTATGCTGAATATATGTTGTGCGTCTACCTCGCATGGCATAGGTTACCGTGGTAATGAATGTGGTATCAAATACATATGTGTATTTTCCAGACAATTTCTATTCAAATCAAAACAGCGTATATGAATGTATACCATGTTGATTACTGAATTAATTTTACATACAAGAATAAGGAATTCAGAGAGCCCAGTTTTTAGGTCTAAAGCGCAGTTGGCAAGTGCAGGCGTGAACAACATAAGGTGTTGCGAAGAGGTGCGAGCGCAGAGCGAGCGACAAAGGTGCGACCGTGTGCTTGGGAAATCGGGATGCTCTCCGCATTCCTTTATGGCACGCGTTCCCTATTTCCTTGCGCTCATTCTGCCGCTCCTGGCCTTAGACTGTCTGCTATGCCTTTTGTGCTCTGTTAATTACCTGCCTTAGGCCGAGGCTGCCTCTTACTTATGTGAGGACTGTACGTTAGCGCGTCTCTCAACCTGTTGAAATGTCTGAAACGCGTTTTGAGTACTCCAAAGAGAGGATAAATAATACAGTCAGTCAGCCCCCTGATAACCAACAATTAACGCCTTGCTCATGTTTGTGCTCCTCATTTTGTAGCTACACAGTCCATAGCTTAAATTAAACAACGATTACAGCGGCAGTAATCAGGATCACATTAAGACATTCATAATAGTTTTTTTTCCCTCGGTTTTCTGAACATTGCTTCTCTTAGTCAGTGACCCGCTGTGTTTTGTTTCTTTGGAAAATGGATTGATGGTGTTCTAATTCTCTGATATCAAGCACGGATGATTTTTTTCATTGTATTCTTTAGTTCTAGGACATGTCACTCTGTTTTTAGGTTTATTAATGACTTATTTTAGTGTGGCCCTCATCTTTCTGCATCAGTGATAGTAAAGATTTTGAAATTATCGAGGTACGGGCGTTACAGCATACCAGTATATTAAGAAGTGTTTTTGAGTTCAATAAAAGCTGTCTTCAGCATGCAGCGTTACGTTTCTTTCCGTCTGTTTTTTACTTAATCATACCATGTGACATGCTTGTAGGAAAGAAAAACATCACTTGTATATATTTTATTTTGATATGACAGCCAATCAGTAACATGCTGCTTCCATGTGGTAGAAAAGAACACATCACTACGGGGGATAACAGCGAAAACATTAGTGATGTGTTTTTCAGAACTAATAGGCAAGTTAACCAGCACTGATGGTTAGATGTAAGTGATGTTTCTATCCTCCAGAAGAATTTCACATGGCCTCTGAGGATTGGTGGTGTGCTACCGTATAAGGTATGATGAAGGACAACACAGAAAGAAACATAATGCCGCATGCCGGATATAACCGTTGCACTGAACACTATTTTATATACTAGCATGCTATATCACCTAGCCCTGCGTCATATCGTATACCACGCCCAAGTAAATACTGCGTTCAGGTGACTGGCCAATCCATATCTCTCTTGGTTGATAATGAATGTATAATTACATCATTTCAGTTGGAGAAAGGGAAATCGTTATCGTGGTATCCCAGGGTAGGGAAGTGCCCGCTGACTGGCTTTGAAAAAGTTGGCAGCTGACATAAAAAATAGTGTCCTGTCAGCAATGAAAGTGGCATATGGAGCTTTGAATTGAACCATTGAATCAAGCTGTGCTCACTTGCTTTTCTACACACAGAACCAAAGTGTGCCAAATTCTGGTATATTTTTTTGTTTCTGAGTTAGATGAAGAGTAATTTTGTTACTTACCGTTTCATTGAAATCGCCTTTCCATGTTACCTTTTCCAATACCATACACTATAAAGCTTTAGAGTTTATTGATTTATTAAGCAGCTATTGAATCATTCTTCTCATAGTGATGTAGATGTTCCCTTCTGTTCGCTACCAGAATATGAGCACAGAGGTATATGAAGAAAATAGTAAGGATGTTATAATTGATTAATATCGTGTAATCATATAGAAAACATAAGGCTGCCCTTGAACTAGGTAACCCTCTGTGAGTGTGGTAGGCTATTAGCCTACTACTATGCTGTTATCTTATATCAAAACGGATGTTTGATGATATATCAAAATTGTTAGCCTAGCATTGACTAAATCTTTACAAATGTAATAAAATTAAGGGTAGTATTACAATGCTCATCATTAGCTATAAAGCAAAAAGGGGAGGGCACAAGGGTCAGTGTGTACAAAAAGCCGAAAAAAAATGTGTTTCTGTTACTCGAGACATGTACAATACTTACACTGTGGGGTATAAGAGGTAGAACTCGGCCTTAATCCAATGACCTGATATGTAACAGTGTGCCTCTCAATGCAATGGATTTATTTCCTTTGAAACAAAACAAAAGTGTTCTCCCACCCTCCATGCATGTGATCAGTTTCTCAGTGATGTAGCTTCTAGCTAACTGCAAGCTTATTTATGGCAAAACATATTGCAGTCCTCATTTGCTTCTAATGTTGCAGGCAAGCCTTCGACTCCTCTTAATGTATTCATCACTTAGTTTAATGTAACTGAACTGAGCACAGGCTATGACAGGGACGTAGATGTTTTTCTCAGTTTAAACCAATGTAGATGGACACTGGTTTATGTTCCATTAGTGTTAAAAACCACACAGGCGCATTATTTTACTATCTGCATATTTGACTTAATATCATTGTCACAGAGGGAAGCAAAACAAATAGCTGATGAGCTTTTTGCTGCTTTTACAAGTTTGTTGAAACTACCCGATAGGGCTGTCTGAACAACTTCAGCAGGGACCCAATCATCATAAATGTCGTCCTGTATTCATCTCAGCACTATCTATTTGACTATTTGAAAGAAAGTTTGAATCTTCTGCACTGAAGGTGAGCGTATACTGTGTGAAGTATTGTGAAAAATATTGCTAAACCATCAAAATCATGAATGCAATTTGCTTGTCAGTACAAAGGTCCCTACAAATCTGAGGCAATTTTATGAATTTCACAAATTTTAAAGAAAAGTACATTCGTAGGCCTTTTTGGGGAGGAATTGACAGCCCTACTGCACCATGAAAGCTATGAATCAGAGAGGCGATTAGGGCATCTCATGTTCTTTGTTATGCTTATCTCTGGTTCAACAGCTTAATAGCACTCCAGAAAGATTAAAAGAATGATTAAGTGTATGCTTGATTTTGGCTTTTGAAAGCCTAGCTCTTCAACCGGCAAAGAACATGAAAGTTATGCTGAAAAGGTTTTTTTTGTTTTACCTCCAAAACCAGCCTTGGGTTTTTCAGTGGAAGTACACAGTATATGCAGATGTCCAGACCAGACATTGTTTTGGTGGACCAGTAGGGGGCAATCTTCTGGCGATGCATGGGCCAGGGATGGGGAGGGGGTTAGTGTATTTACCACAAGACAGAGTTCTTTCTTTTTTGTTTATCTTTGGGCTTATCAGTTGAGCAACTGCACATCAGCCCTAGAGAGCAACTGCCTTCCATGGACTTGGAAGGGGGAATCCATGCCTATGCCAGTCACCGTGTGCTTCCCCTGATTCACATGGTGACTGGTCCTCCTTCCCATACTGCCAGCAACCCACCCTCAGCCTGATGGCTATGCTGCCCAAGAAACACATTTGATGATTTGGTGCATCTTGCAGGCATCTGGCTAACCAGGAGAGGCCGCTGGAGAGCAGTGAGACTGAGGATCTCAGCCAGCTTGGCCCCTGTTCTTCCCTAGTGATAGTTAAGCCAATCGTTACCTAGGCAATATGTCATCATGTAATGGTGGGGCTGGGACTCAAGTACCCAACTGGGGAACTCATAGCTGCACCTCCAAAATGTGCATTTTACTCTATGAGGCACCCAGTGGTCGCTAATGGGACTCTGTTATCTCGGAGATAATGTCTTTCAGATGGCACTAAATTCTGGACTTATTGCACTGATTAAAACCACTGTGCCAGGTACAAAGACTGAAGTTGTTATCTAATATTCTGGACATGAAATAATCTCACAGTTTAATTAGTGAAATAAATCTTTTGTTTTAATGTGTGATCAGAAATATAGCTGGAAATAGCCCCTGTGCACCGCCCTGCTTTGCTCTGCTGTAGTCTGCTTTGCAGGGTGATGTGATGGTGACCTGCTGTTCCCTCACTGTAGGATTCTTCAAACATGCTACACCATTGCACCCACTATCCATGACCGTCATCGCATTGCCAGTAGAGATCTTTATCTTTATAGAGGTCTGTATCATAAGTGAACAACACGTTTGTGTTCAAGAAAGCTCATGCATTAAAGACAGCCCCTGTGGCAGACCGTTTTGATTGGTTTTCGCCCGGTTCACAGTTCAGTGTGAAAACAGAAGGGTATTGACCCAGTTGTCAAGCTGTGCTCATCCAGCATCTGTCCAGACCACCTAAGGGAACTAGTGCCTCACCATCATAGATTCCCAAATCAAATACTCATGAAAGCAGTTTCCACATGGTGACAGCTACAACCTACTAGTTTTAATAAATATGATAATGCGGTCTCCATGTAAACCCACCAGGGATATTAGACCGCGCCAGAAAAGGCTTCTTCCTTATGGACTGTGTGATTGCAGCCCTTGGGAAAAGGAATGTGTGCCAATCGTATGTATGAACTGCGTAGGCACTAACCATGTTTTGCTTTGCGATAACGGATCTGAACACAGGGCAGTGAAATCAAATGTTGGACTTCAAAAAATATCCAGTAGACAGCCATATTTGACCACAAACTGAAGTTGTGTAACTAGCTGTAGAAATATAACTGCATAAAATGTGGCTGTTGCTAGCATTACCGAGTTTTAAAACATCGGTGGTATACCAGCAGCTAAATGCAGTTATGCATGTAACTACTTTATAAACTACACTAATAAAGTTTTACAAAAAACACACTGACAGAACCACAGTCCAGAAGAATGTGCATTTGTATTTCAATAAGAGATCCAATTATACTATGATGAGAGCTCATTTTTGGTAAGTCTGTTTTTTTGTGGGGAATTATCACTAAAGGTAAACTATCAGTGTTGACTGAATTTAAGGTTTAGCTGAACCTATATAAAAACAGCATCAACACATTGTTCCAGCCATGCCTTAAAAAGGCCCTGTTAATATACTGCCTTTCATTGGTGTGTGACCGGGCTATGTGATTTCAGTGTTAAAACAAGAAAATAGTCTGATTGTGGTCACATACTGAATTAAATCCAAACAGGTATATTACGATTTTTTTAGTCGGAAAGCCAAAAGCTCTCTTGACATGTAGGTGATAAACCTCTGAGAGCTTCCGGGTTCCATTTTTATTCCTGCCCTGCCCCCTGCTCGAATAGGTTTGCAGCCACTGTAGGCTATTGGCAGCAACCAAAGATGCAAATTAAAAGAGAACACGAGCAGGGTTTTTAGTTAAGTCAGTACCACGCGAGAGAGAAATCTGCTGTTGCTATTTTAAAAGCAGCAGAGATGCAGACAAAATCATGCACTTTGCCAAAGTACTGAAACACAGGCAGGTTCTTACTGGATCTTGTATAGTATGCTGTTTGTTGGGAGAAACACGGTGTGCAGATCTAATAATAAAAGCAAAAAAAAAAAAAAAAAAGAAACAGTAGTCACTTGCGATTGATGGATTCAATTAACTCCATTAATGTTAATTATGAGACAGAAGCTGATAAAGAATGTCCCTTCTGGCTCACGATGGAAATCAAATTATGTTTCATATTGACAAGGTTAAACTGATTAAATGTAGCTTCATGCATGCTTCCTGCTCGGCTATGCTCCCAGCCTACAGCAGGCAGGCAAGCAGGCAGGCAGAATTCCACCGCTCGCAGAGGCAGCTGGGATTTCGCTCCTTTTCCTGCGGATGACATGTCAAAGATTATTATCTGGATCCGGAGAATGGAAGTATAGCTGAAACTGCTACCTCCCTCTACCCTTTGTGACCGGTGGGGGCCCCTTGGGATCTTAGCAGAAATCCAGTTTCTTCCCGGCTAGGATGACCACGGAATAAAAAACAGAGAGGGTGAATTCGACATCTTCCCCTCGAGCGACGCCCTTTGTCGGATCCGCGCGGCTGATATTAAAACGAGTATGACATGACTCATTGGAAATTTTGCTCCCGTTTCTCGAGGGAAATTGTCTAGAGGCAGATCTGTTTGGCTAATGTCCAAATTAAACCGAACGTGTCGATTTCGTTTCCACAAAAAGAAGGGGTCCCTAAGCCCCAAATTGTAAGGACCGGACCCATGTCTGTGAATACCAAAATCAGTGTTTTTAATTTAAAAAAAAAAATGATTAACGCGTAATATTGCGTGTCTAAAGGATGCCAAGCATTCTACTTGACTTGTTCACTGAATACAGATAAAGGTTAATGGCCTCTTTACTGGTCTGGTGAGAACCCGTCTAAGAAACCGTCATTCCTCCTCCCTCACTCAATTATTGATGGGTTGACTGGCTCACTCACAAAGTGGCTCCTGCAGTAACGAGAAGCATGCACTAGAGGGCACCACAGAGACAATAGGGGGTTCATTCATTGCATTGATTTGCTGTACCAATAGTTTCCTTATATTCAAGTATTATTTTTCATTCAGTATTGAAATATACATGGTTATGTATTTTTCACAGAACTGCAATGTACTCAATAAAAGAGTGCAGACAAACATATTGAAATAAAATATATAAAACGCTACTCTACAAGAATGGTGCAAGTTGTCGTTGTACCAATCCATGATAGAAAATTAATTTTCATTGAAAATGAATTTTAAATTTCATTTTCAAAACATTTTCAAGCCAAAGAAGTACAACTTAATGTATGATGGTTTTGTCAGTTGCTTGCATTCATTAGTTTATTTTTATTGTGGAAAGGGTTACTCATAATGGGAAGTAATGTTTTTAAGCATAATGTCAAACTACTGGTATGTGTGTCATTGCAGAAACAACTTTTATTGTGATGAACAGTGTTTTGGGACTGGTCAAAAGAAAGCAATTCTCTTGGTAAAAACACTTTCATTGGAATTGCATATTCTTGTCTGTTGCTCTTTGATGTTTCGATTTTTGCAAGTAGCTGTCTTTTATTTTTCACAATTGCTCCATACAAAAGTAGACAGCGTCCAATGGAAGTTACTTTTAGACAATGCTACAATGCTACAAAGTTACTTTGTGTTTTAAATTGTTTGAGATCATAGAGTATGAACAGCACGGTATCCTTCAAAAAAGAATAGATAATGGATTTGCAGAGGACTCTGTCTGAACATCTTTTTTTGGCTCATGAAGATGAAGAAAAATTAAAACAGATGAATCCCTTTGATATGCCACAGGACATTATATTAAATGCTGTTTGAGCTAGTATCAAGGAACAATTTCACTGTACTTACTATGTACTTTTCTTAATTTGCCTTTGGGTTTTGATTGAAGTTTCGCCAACAAGTGTAATTTTGTCCCTCAAAGTCAAAAGGACAGAAAGATGTTATTTTTCAAAATTTCAATAGGTCTTTACACAGAAGAATATAGAGCCATTTGTGAAGCAATTTCAATATTGGTGCAATGAATTTAATTCCATGTTATTTAGTCAATTTTATCTTGTTGTGAAGTTAAGTCAATAAACGGACAATTACCCTGAATGAAATATCCTGTAAATGAAGTCGTTTCAATGTTCCCTGTGAAAAAATCTTCACATCCACCTCTCCCACTACAGCAAATGTATCAGCAAGCAGTACACACTTCTGCTGAGAACATGTGCGCATTCATACTGTTAGCAGGTGTCAGGTTAGCGATATTGTTTCAATCTGATGAACAGGTGTTAAAAGGTCAGATCATTCCACGCTTGATTAAGAGTCTAGTGAGGCAATAATGTATGTATGTGGATATTCTCTATCACTAAAGACAAATCCAATCATGAGAATGAATAAAATATTTTCAATCCACTAAATACAGTTTACCCCATATCTTGTATGTAGGCAAATTGTATCTAAGTTCAACTGCCCAAATATTTTACAGTAGGATCAATATACATGAAGAAAAATCAAACTGTGTTATCTAAAATCAGCAACACCTTTTGTTTATGTGAAATTGTCAATTTTGTTTCCAACTGCCCGCCTGTACTATATGCCCCCAAACATTTTTCAGTTATCTGTAGGTCTGTACATACCTTTATCTTTTTGTCCTTGCCATGTAGCCTTTTCTCAGAAGACAACGTTTATAGCTGTTACATCACAGCGTATGATTTTTCATGAAATGTCAAGGCGGTTTAACCTAGTTTGATCAGGGCCTAACTTCATGTATTATAGATTAGGGGTGGGAGTAAAATTGTCATCATAACTGGATTTCAAAGTGTTCGGAGTGTTGGGAATATGATTTAATCCAATGGATTTTCCCAGGGAACAAATAGGATTTTCCACCATGTATTAAGATTTGCATCTGGTTATCTCTAAATCGTCATCATATCTACCAGTAGATTTAACAGTCCTAAAGACGGTTTGAGGAACCTCTCGGTTCATCTGAAACCCATCAGGCAGTTTACAGGGACTCTGAAGAGGGGATAACTGTAAAGACTGCCTATTTTAGAGAGTAATTTCAAGGGGATATCTCAACACAACACATTACCCACACACTTCCCAGTAGGTAACTGTGGCATCATGACTTCTTAGGGCTGCTTTGTCAGTTTAAGAACCCTTTTAATGGATCACATTTCATACACAGGCAAAATACGAATACCAGTAAATTTCTGTTTCCCAATAATTCCTGGTTTCTCAAGCAGATCCATTGCAGAGCCCTTTCCATATTGTAGCTAATCATGTTTTGAAATGAAGCCTGACACAGTCTTCAGAAGACTTTTGAAAATCACCGTTGGATTCACGTCGAAAGGGGCACTTCACCCAATTTCCTATCGTTTCTACTTAACTCAAAATAGCAAATAGGACAACGGTAACATCAACAGTAAGAACAGTACCATTCACATGCTGGCTATTGGCTGTGCTCCAATGGCCAGATGCTAAAATTAGCCTCCCTTCAGCATATCCATGGGCTAGCGACTCTCTACCAATGCAATCAGGATGTTATTATTGTCGTATAAGCTTCTTCTGTGATAAATGAAATTATCTCATTATCAAATACAAAAAATATAAAAATTGATTAAGTATCTCTGTCAGGTGGCACACAAAATAGCTTAATCAGAGGACCCAACTTAACTCACGCCAAAGTTTAAATCATATGGTTTGTTACCACCCCCTACACAGATGTTAAGCTATAATATAGTGTCTCCCACTAATACAGGTACTGACTTCCCTGCAAGGATATAAATAGGTGCAGTGACCTAATATTCACTAGCCCATATACAAAGTAAAAAATGGATAAACTATGTCTCTATAAAGGTTGAATTACACAACAGCAGTTAAATAAATAAATAGATAAATAAATAAATAGACTAATTAAGGAGGTACCAAGGTCCCAGCTCATTTATCATTTGGATCGAACGGCATTAAAGCTGAACAGTCCATTTTAAAGTTTTAGGGTCAGGTTAAATCCCTACTCAGGTGTGGCATTGCCAATTGACATGTTGACTGAAGACAGTGGATGGACCTGAGATACTAATGTTTTAATGTTGGCTTTTTTATGTTTTAAATTATTACAGGTTTTTTTCACTCACAATTACAATGGTGAACTATACTGTAGTGTTAAAAACTATGAATGTATATTGAAAAATGAAAAGAAAATAAACACTGAAGATCAAATAAAGAAACAAAAATCATCCAAACCTAGTCAAAGCACAAGCTATGACACTCGAGGCTACTGACTGTCTCTACTCAGCTGTTTGCAGCTTTGAATCAACATTTCCATTACCGAGAGCCACTGGAGGGTTGGTTTTCGTTGCAAGTTGGTAGTTTATCCCACCTCCTGAAAGGTGCTACTCGAAGAAGGCTTGTGAGGAATTCAAACATGCTTAATATCCACCAGCGGTTCGGGAGCTGTTCACCAGTGGCAATTATCAGCGGTTGGTAAGGCATGACAAAGAACAATTTCAGTGAGCATGCAAGCGCCAAGCTTTGCAAAGAGCACTAACAAACCCGACAGAGCAATTAAAAGAGCTAACTCAGGGCTGAAATCCTTTGGTGTGCTCAAGGCTTAACGGAACGTGAGCTATGTACCTGCTGCGCTTGGGAGATGCGTACAAAAACACACATTCACATATGTGCTTGTGTGCGTACGTGCTTCCAGTAAGAAGTATGGTCACTTCTGAACACACACAAACACACACACACACACACACACACACACACACACACACACACACACACACACAAATTCAACACACTCAGACAGACTTATCACAGAATGGTTCAACAATCCTCTCTTAATTAATGGCAAACAAGGAAATCCGTCATCAGTCTGGTAAACAATATTTTCCATTACGGGGGGGCTACGATTACCCCCTGTAACGGATTCTACCGCAAGCATGCATGTTGTGACAGTGTCTGAGTGTGCATGCATATCCATTTGTTAACAATAAAAGGTTATTTCCTACATCTTTCTGTTTTAATGTTTTAAATGCCAAAAATATCCATGTTTTAAATCACTCTAAGTCTGAAAACCGTTTCATTGAGTAATAGAATTGTATGACTATCCATAATATTTCTCTGAAACCTTTGTTATGTATTGTTAGAGTTCATGAGCAGACTGTTCTAACTGGGGGTTTTAATTAGAGATACAGCTTTTAACAAACATTTTCGTTTTCATTTTCTTTTTAAGCTTCCGCAGAAGATGAAATATTCCAAGGACCAACCTGGAGGACGGAACCCAGTGACCTAATTCTCCCCATTGATTCCTCGGACCAGGAGGCCACAATAACTTGTGAGGCCATAGGTGACCCTTCTCCACAGTACAGGTACAGAGCTCTTTCAATATGTTTCTAGCAAGACCCTGGGAAAAAATAAACCTAATGTTGTTACCCACCATTGAGCTAGTCAGCTTAGCGAATCCTCTACATGCTTGGATGTGGGCATTGAGTTGCTTACTAGTGGTGCTGAAATGACATTTATTTCAAGGAGAAAAACAACTGATGTGACTCTGAGCTTCTGTTGAACTACAGAGATCTTAAGGTGTGAGGTACATTATATTCCATTGCAGCGTAGAAAGCATGCGACGCTATTAGAGGCCATTATACTGAGACATTTCTGTTTCTCTGAAGATGTGTATTCGGAAGTGCTCCTGTAATGGCTGCAATGAACAAGTTGTTCTTTCTTTTTATAGCGTTCATTTACATATTTGTAAATGAGCGCTTTAAAAAAGGAACAACATCAACTCCTTATTTGTTGAAAGCCATTTGCATATTTGTAAGCCAACCAACCATGACTTTTTCCACAGCTGCTTTCTTGAAGCTTCTTGATGGAGATGCCTTCTAAAAAAAACTGGGGTTATTCATTCAGGCCTTCTCAGTGTTAACGCGTGACACTCTCGGATATACTTCATGGCGAATGAGACACATTTGGGAGATTATAAATGACTAATTTGTTGTCAGAAATTCCTGGATATCCTTTAGGACATTCCCTGGTGAGCGAAATGCCTGAAAACAGCAGTACACACAGTTTTGTGGGATATTGTGTTTCGTAGCTTGGTCAGCAACATGCAAATGCACTGCAAGCAGTCAAGAGATGCAGTAACCTTGTGAGTGACATTCTGTTAAATGCTTACATTTCCTCTAATGTGTCTTTGCTGAAAACATGGTCTTAAAGAAGTGCCGGGGAGTATCATTACACTTGTTGTATAAGCACAGTAATTTAAGGATGAGTGGATCCATTAGAATAGTACTTTTTTTACAATCGGCGAAGGCGATAAGGGAATGCATTTTACAAGCAAACTAAACAACTTTGACATTAAAGTCAAATCAGCCTGGCCAGCCTGTATGTTACTTTCAAGGAAGACTGACTTAATGTGAAACAAGCAACGTGTCGTAAAAATGCCGTAGTGTCAGCTACATATGTCTGTTGTTCAAAGGGATTGCTTTAGCCAACCCTGGTAATAAAATATCTGTGTTTTTATTATAATACAATGGCAGCATTGTCAACTAGTTTAATGTTCTCATGATATGGAGAATTCTTGATGCAGTGCTTGTTGCTGGACTCATATACCATTATGTCCAATTTGTGTATTTTTGTATGAGAATAGTGGGTTTAACATTGCTGTTATGGTGATATTACTGCAAAATGCCCTGCGGACGTTAAGAATAGCTCTTTTTAAATGTTAATGTATGTATTTTGCAGCATTTAGTTTGCAGACTATTGCGTGTGCGGGCTCTAGGGCTATGTTCTCATGTGGCATCTTCTCAAATGGTAGCTGTAAAATGGGGCATAGTGCAGTTATAGTAAACAGGTATAAAATAGAATAGTCCTCAGAACTGATTTAGTCTCTTTTATTTTGGCTTGCTCTACAGCTTTGTGTACAACCCCTGAGCACACATTTAAATGAAATTTGTCGATGTAAATGATGATTATCTTTTTTAAAACACAGGTTAGTATGGGCATTTTTGTATAAATGTATTAATTTAAGTCATAGCAGCATATAACACAAGCTTGCAGCAGTGGTAAACCCAGACTGAAATATAGGCCTATGCCAAGGTAATACTTTATCTTCTTTTGCTTTTGTAGAACATGCAATATTTTATTCATGCATGTAATGTTTAGTGAGAATGTTTTTCTGAAGTGTTTTGCAAGTGTCTATTGTGATGTTTTTCTCCCAGAGAGCGGATTGAAACTTTCTCTGCTCGAGAGACATTGATGGCAATAGTTCAGAAGAATGCAACTTTCTGCAGAATGTTTGTGCACTGCCGGCTGAGAGATCATTTGTATTTGTATTTGTATGGTCCAGGGAGAGTATCATGGTAACTGCCTGTACAGCTATATCCCCTCAAGCTATGAAAGCCATTTTGTCCTGATGATTAAAAGCAAGACATCAATTTTTAGCATTGCATTCCTCTTACACACAGTGGAGTACTCTAGACATTCCTTGTGCGGCAGAGCCAGCTCTGTGTTAAAAGTGCAAATGGGCCAGACCCATCTCCCTACGCTCTCCTCCAAGTGACTGACTGAAATGATATGGCTCTGAGGTTCATAGGCCCCAAACAGACCTGTTTTAAATCACTTTCTCCTTTGCCATCTCTCTCCCTCTCTCATTCTCTCCAGCTCTCTCTCTTTCTCTCTCTCTGAATGCTTTTCTTTTTTTCATGACGGAGTAGTGTTTCATTTTCAGTTATATAACCGCTATGCCTTAAAGGACCTGAATCAAAAATTTAAATGCAGTATGTTTTATGATATGTATCAAGTGCTAATATGCACTGTCGATCATCCTGTAAGCTCATAATCCAAGCCTCCCTCTCATGTTCTTCAGAACGATGCAAGCCAGACTTCAACAATCCTGAGCTTTTCACTACAGAGCAAAATAGGAAAAAAAAACCCTTTTGGAAAAAAGCCTTAGTTTTCAATTCACAGCCTGATGATCACATTAAACCACAAAGGAAAACATCTTTTGAGTGTGTACATAAGTGTTATTGTGTGTGGTGATGATTTCATTTATTAGAAATCAATTTATTTAGAAGAAAAATGTGTTTTTCAGCAAGTTCTTGAAACAGTCGTGACCATTGTGCATCAATAGAGAAGGCCGATATACTGTGGCTTTGGTTGTCCTGAACGGGAAGCAATGAAGCCGTAGGACCATGGGATCGAACCAATTAGACAGGAAAATTTAAATAGGAAAATCTGACATTTCAGCATGTGGAATTGGATTTAACTCTGAATAAGTCTAATTAGGAAAATCTGACATTAGTGAATGTGAAGGAGCTAAATCGTAGCTGCCATGGACCACATGGCAAGGTGTTAAACAGAATTTCCTCGTGTTTTTTTAGCCTGTGACAGGCTGCAACATACAGTGACTGGGTAGCTGTGGGTGAATGCATGGCCCTCAGTCTAAGTCTGTGTTATTTTCTCCCTCATTCAGTATGTGTTATAAAGAGCCCGCTGTTGCGTAATATTATCCATCACCTCAGAGGAAGTTCACATCTGTCTCTTCCTCTGTTCAGTGTCTTACAGTGACCCATGGCGGTGTTCTCTGAAAGAAACGGCCCTGTTTTGCATTTCCTTGATAGCCAGGCTGTGATGCTGAACCTGCACACAGCACTTGTCTGATTTTTGGTTCTGTCTTTTCTGTTAAAATTCGAAGCTCTATTTTTGAAAGCAGCGCTTACTTAATTTAATTACTTTAGATAATGGTGAAAAGTTAATATACTCCTCATTGAACTGTAATGTGTGTCAAGTCTGCTGTACCCCTAAGGTGTGTGTGTGTGTGTGTGTGTATACTTGTGTATGTTTATGTATGTGTGTGTCTGATCACAACAGTGTATGTGTGTGAGCATGTTTGTATGCTTTTGTGCATTTGTGAGAGTTTCTACTTCTATGCCATGTCTGTGTTTTTAGCTAGGTATGTGTGTCAATGTGGGTGTGTGTGTGTGAGTGTGTGCACAAACCTGTGTCCTTCCATATCCATGTGTGCTGTGAATAAGTATGTATCTATGCATGTGTGTATGTGTTTGTATATGTTTGTGCATTCCTGTGTGTCTATGTATGTATGTGTGCGTGTGGGTGTGTGTGCACATGATTTTGTGTGTGTGTGTGTGTGAGTGTGCATATGATCGTTTGTGTGTATGTGTGTGTGCACATGATCATTTGTGTGTGTGTGTGTGTGTGTGCACATGATCATTTGTGTGTGTGTGTGTGTGTGCACATGATCATTTGTGTGTGGTGTGTGTACATATTTATGCAGGCGGTGCTCTCAGCGCGGTCTGCAGAGCGTGACCGATGGGACTCGCCTGCCAGTTGAGCAGAGGTGAGCCGCTGGAGGTGAGGATCTGAAGAGGCCCAGCTTTGATGAAGAAACCTCATACAAAATTGATACGAGCAGCGGGATCGGCCTGGGTTCCTCCGGACCAATTGGCTGCTCTGTCAAACATCCAGGAGCTCACCTCTCCCTGCACTTTGCTTGATGGGGGCCCCGAGCCCGGCCAGCCTTCCCTTTTTGCGCTACGTTTAATTTCATTTACTGTCCAATAATCATTTCTCACTCACATCAAGGGCCTGCGGAAATATGCTTTTTAATGCTCCACTTGTGTTCTTGAGAAGAAGTTCAACAGAGACGGTGTCAGTACCTGCGTTAATGACTTAGAAATGCAGGGACAAACAGTTGAACTGCATTAAATATGGAGATTATTTGAGCATCCTCTCAGTCTCGTATTCATCAGGACACTGTGGATAACAAGCAGGGCCTTCACAGCACCATACTTTCAACTGCTATTTATCCGTTTCCCTGGACCAGTAATGGTGTCTGTAGATTTGTTTTTTTCCACATCTGTGTTTTGGATTCAGCATCCTGTCTCATCAAAAAGAAAGATGGGTTTGCTGAACTTCTCCCTACCTTTTGTGATTACCCTTATGGTTATTGTGTCTTTGTTATTCTGAGCATAATAATTCATGACAAAGTGCGGCTGTGTCTTAAAAATGATCTTAACATCAGAACAATGCAAAGGTGTTGTATTTGTAGCCAGCTGGCTAACTTGCACATTAATCTTTTTTTTATGACATGGCAGTTTTTGCTTGTTCATACTTTTTGTCCATACAATAGAAAGCAAAATTGTATTTTGTTGCTATCTTGGTTTTTTTAGATTGAATATTCCACCTCTGAGGTTTTGTGCTACTCCGGATTCTGCTTCAATACTTTTTAGCTGGCTTCAATCAAACTTGTCAAGTCAACTTAAAGACAAATGCTTTCCATCTTACAAAAAGAGAGCTGTATTAGAAAAGCAGAATTTTAACAAAGAACAAGGCCTTTCGCCATATCTCTAATCCAGTTATAGACAGTGACATGTAGTGTGGTTATACTGAAGCACAACATGGCTTGAATTACATCAGATAGAATTTCTGAAGCGCTAGCGAGGCCGTATAACAGCACGCTAACTCGACCTTTTGATATTGCCGAGTGTTCTGAGAGCACCAGTTTCTGCAGTCTGTGGAAGGCAGTTGTTTTGTAGTTTTTTTCTCTCATAAATGTATTCCCTAAGGCCATGTGGGTTCAGACTCTGTTCCAACAGAGGAACTGTTGTGGCTCGGACCCAATCAAACATACTTAGCCTGCTTATGGATGCATGCAATGCAATCGAAATGGATTTTACGTTCCTACATGTGTTTCTCCGAGTACTTTTTATTTTTTGGAGACAAGCATACATGTCCAATGAATGTGTTCTTTTAAATGTGAGATAGAATACCATATGCATTTAAAGAGACCAAATTGGTGTGATTGGGTCATTTGACACTGTGAAGCCACTATACCATTTCAGTATAAGCCATGCAATTTTTTTGTTGAACTGAACCGCTCTTAAAAATAATTGGCCATTTTTGACTGAGCGCATCCATGAGGCTTCATTTTAGTTCATCTGTCTGAAATTTTTTCTCTTTATATAGTTACGAATAAGAGAGTCAACACTCTTTTTTATGCATCATTAGGTACATTAAAGCGGTGAATAGCTAGCTGGAAAACATTGCATTTTATAACATATAAAATTGTTTGAAACAGCTTGGTAGGCATTAGAATATGACATTGTATATTTGTATTACCTTACATAGTTCCTGTTTGATTGTGCTACAGGCTGACTGGTTTCCCATCTATGCTCTCTATCGTCTTGTAAGTACTCTTAATGAATCATGAACACGAATAAAGTCCTTGGTTTCTAAAGGGTTTAAATTGATTTAAAGTAATGTGACAGCTGAAAGCTTTTCCTAATGAAAGGAAAATGCATGAACGGCAGGTCTGAGTTCAAGAATGGGGGATTTAGGAGAGCAATTCGGTAAGATTGAGCATTCTGCACAATTAACAACCAAGGGCCTGATAGCGTGGTACAAATAACCGATATGTCACAAGGAGATGCACTGTTAACTGGTTATAAAAACAGAGCAAAACGCACTCTGAACAGGAAATTGGACTATAAAGACTGTCCTGGTATATAATAGAGTGTTTAGGGTCAATGATGGGGACAGTATTGCTCTGTGGGTGGATTTAGTGTTTATATAAATGGCAAGCAAATACCGCCATATGATAAGAAGCATTCAGTATTTCCACACATGTGAAAGAAAACGCCTCATCTGTTCCGCTTATAGCTCTCCTCAGATGGCTATAGAGCCGCTTCACTAGACTGTGTGGCATCCATCGTGTCGTTTTGCTGCGTAGACTCTTTACCCGAGTTTGTACCATGTAGCCGTCACGCAGATGGTGATGTTTCCTACCTGCAGTTGGTCGCTAGCGGAGTCTGTTCGATCTCTGCATGTGCATCAAGGTGTATTGATTTGGTCCTCACTTTAAGCTCTCAGTGGCTTCCTGCCGCAGTTAGCTTTAGTTTATTTTGTGTATTTATTTATTTCTTTTTGTGGACACTTTTTGGCTTTCTTGTCCCTCTCACGGCGTGGAAAGTGCTCGGTATTCGTTCAGTCGTCGCGTATTGGCAGAGGCATGCGGAGTGTCCCCCTTCCATGGCTTGTGGAGAGAACAGGCCGCAGCGTGTGCACGCAGGGGCTGTCATTAGCACACCTGATTCCTCCTTCAGCGTGACCACGCCGCGGATGCTTCATTCTGCTCACAGCGGAGCACCTGATTGGCCCGCGCCGCCGGCCGTCTATTCCAATTAAGCGGAGACGCGCGGAGGGAAGGGGTGAAGTCGTCTGAAACGAAGACCATCCAGCGCATGGCCTCCCAAATTCCTCTTCCTTTAAAATGTCTTCTGTAATTGCCTGCTGTGATCAGCACGTCTGGCCAGTATGACCGCAGCAGATCCATGTCTGCTGTACCGAAAAAGTGAATCAGGGGAATGCTGGGAGATTGTGTCTTTTAACAGGTTCCACATGCACAGCAATGACTAATAAGAGAGGGTCCAAGTGCAATTGGAGCCATATTGTCATGTTATGTTTCCTTTCTCCCCATGATTTTGTAGATGAAATTCTACTGGATAGTGTAGGTTCCTGCCACATCTATACCTAATCTGGCCCCCGTTGGATATGGTACTGTACCACATGGTTAAAATTTGAGACTTACAAAAGTCATAACCTCTCATAAGGCTGGTCCCATCGGTTTTATTGCTCCTAGGACCCATACATCTTCTTTGCTCCTCTTCTACTTCCTTATCTCCTTCATATTTTCGTAATAATAATTTGGTAGAATTACTGAGCTGTTTTGTTTTATTTTGGTTTCGCACAGAGAAAGGACAGATATGTCAGAATAGTGAGTAACTCAGCCTCCGAGTCAAATTATGCAAGAAACAGCATGAAAGACAGCAATACCGTTTGTTGTCTGTCATGCAGGAGTCTGGGGAATGTCTTGGCTGGTTTATAGAGGCTGTGGAACTTTTTTACTCATTAATTTACTGTCAAAAAAGCATAATTCTGATGTTCTGTCAGGTATGAGAAGTCCTTTAAGTCCTGCATTTATGTATCTATCATATACCAGATGTACAGGCGGAGAGCTCTCATATTCAGGCTAAGGCAGCACTTTGCCAAGTTTTTATTATGTCATATAGATACAGGAAATCATTCCCTAATGATTCCATTACATTATGCTATATACCATTATAGTTTACATGAATTTGCATAAATATTGTTTCTTGCATTCATTAATTCATGTTTACCTTCACATTCTTTCTGGGATAGACACAACAAATGCAATTAGTTCATTTGAAGCATAATGACTTTATCCTGAAGTCTTACAATTTTAATATTGTATTCATTTGAAAATACTAAGCAAAACAGATTCAAGGTGAAGAGATTTCTTGGCCTTTATATTTCTGGATAGGGGACACTTCAGACAGTGTAGCTCTATGCACATCTGTCGTTAATTTAATATTTTGACCTGTCATGTGTCTGCAATGGGAACATTTCTCCATGTAGCAAGAAAAAGATCTGTAAAATTTGAGTTACTCTGCTACTTTATGGGTCAGAGAGACATCTGGGCCCAGGAAACGATCATGGATGACATCCAGGGGAGTTTAAGTATAATGTGTCTAAAGTTAAATCAGGATTTAAAATGTGTCAGATGAGAGCACACCCTGACAGAACTACTAGTTTTCCTCACAAACCATTTGTATTTTCTATTTTACATAAAGAACACACCTGAAAATTGTCATTGTCCATTTTCACCAGGTGAATGTCTGTTTCACATTAGACTATGTGAAAACAAAGACCTGAAGAAGAAAAATGAAATGCTCACATTAATCATGCTAACATTTCTGTGCTATGTATCGCATTCTGTGTTTGAAAACACTGCAGTTATCCAAATTTGAAAATTTCCATGTCATTTTCCATGTCATTTTGGCTGTATTGGTATTTTTCTGCATATATAGGACAGATGTGTCAATAATCTGAACTTTAAAAAGGGACAAATGTTTCAGAACGACAAAGGGCCAAATATTTTCTGGCAGGAATTGGCCACTGAGCATAAACAGTCACATATCTACAACTGAAAATTCTAACCACGCAGTCTGCCAAAAGAGAAGACAAAAAAACAGCCATTGACTTAAAACAAAAATCATTAAGATTTGGGGTGAGTAAAATTTTAATGAGCTCCTACTACTTGTTTTGCTAAGTTGCAGTAATTCAGTGTGAGAAAGTTGAACGTCAACAGTGCACCAATTATTTTCCCTACCTACCTGTAAATGCTCACATGTTGTCACTAAGCCCTTATAGTTATGCTTCTTTTTTTTAGATCAGTCCAAGTTAATGATATCAGGGATGGTCTTGTGCTCATTGGTGGGGTGGTGGTATACAGGGACGGAGATGGACTTATAACCTAGGGGCTGCAGGTTAATTTCCCTGCTAGGACTCTGCCGCTTTACCCTTGAGCAAGGTACTTTACTAAAACTGCTTTAGTGAACAGCCACCTATATAAATGCATGGCTATCACTTATCAGTCAGGTCACTCAGGATAAGAGCAACCGCTAAGTCCCTAAAATGTAGATGGAGTCAGAGATTATGGATATACACAGCGTTAATGCTACAGCAAGTGTGTGTTCTTTTTCCATTGTATTTTTTAATGACTTGTCAGCCTATCGGAATGCATTCTTATCGGAATGGCTTTGGTATAAAAACTGGTTATTTCCTATAATCATTAACCAACACAATTATCCAACAAGATATGGATCACGCTCTGAACAGTTATTCCAGTCCTCAGCCGGAATTCAATTAAAAAGTCTTAAATGTGTGTTTGACTGAATTCTTTCGTACAGTATGGAATTCAATCAAATGAAACTAAACCCACCCAGATTAATACGGGGCCATTTTTAAGTGAACTATCTTAAACTTCCCTGCAAGAATGATTTGGCAGTGCATGCTGTCAAAGATCTGATATGAGCAGACATTAAAACTTGACGTTGAATACTTCTTAAACACAATCTCCTAATTCAAAAGCTATGGTAATCGTTTTGTTAATATTTTGTTCTGCACATAGAGGTATCTGTTTTAAGCATAGGATTAGGTTTTTAGTTGACAACACAACATCATAGATTATGCCCTATTAGAACATTAGCGTTCATTTTAGCTTTGAATCACAATGATTCTTGCCTTGCCTTCCATTCATTATGTTTCAATATACAAAGACTTGAATATTGAAGATAAATTTAGAAATAATAAACAGAAGTTTGCCTCTGAAAAGTTTATCTCTGAAACACTCCATGTCCAAGTATAATTACATGAGTTTATTCTTAGAACATGTTATGGTTAATTCATTTAGCATCCTTTTTGAAGTTGGATACAACCGATCATACGGCAGGAGTCAATAAACATCCTTCACTTTGACATCCAGTTAAATGCAAGTGTTAATTTGACATACAGACATAGTTTGGTGAGTTCTGCAATCAAGAAAATTAACTCATCGAGTCGTTCTTGTAGAGAAATATTTACTCCTATTCAGTTGCAAGGACCAGTGTTGATAGAATTAAAAGTTAAGGACAAACACTGATTAAATCCCAGACCACTACTTTTTCTATTTCTTCGTGTTTCAGTCATTCTATGCTTAATTCAGACCCTTTCAAGTGTGTTTTTTTTTTAATTTAGACTGAACTTTAGCTGAATCTCAGCCTTCATTACTGTTTTATTTTTATATAAGGAGGTTTATAGTAGTTCTTTGACAAGGATATCAAGCAGTTAACTGCCAGCGTACACATATCATAATGACCACATTAGCGAGTACAGGTGAACCTTAGTATATTGCCGTTGAAAGGTGTGTTAATTGCCAACTAAACCACACATTTGAGTAAAACAGTGACTAGACAGCTTGCAATAACTATACACAGCTAACAGATATCTTGAAGAGGTTTCAAAAGTCTGATGACGATAGTAATTACATCTGTGGGGCACTTCCGACATTTTAGCATTCCGCGTTGGAGCCTGGGGCAGCTGGTTTAATGTATTGGGGTTCAATTAACTGCCAGGGCAAATCACAGTGACAGGAATTGCGGAGGAAAGTGCCATCTCCCTGCAATTGATGTGACCTTTCTCATTCTGGTGAGAAAGACCCGGACCTTGCTCAAAGACTTAAAATCACCGATGCCCATATCACAGGGATCTTAGTTAGCCTGAGAGCGTTTCAGACATAATGGCTAGGATTCAATAAACATTTGTCCTTTAACTCTGACTCACAATTAGAAATACATGTTTTTTTCAGTGCAGACTCATTTTAAATTTAGTACTGGCAAATGCTCAACTCCCAGAGCTGTTTGTGAAGATAGCAGTAAAACTTGCATGTAGTGGAGAATGTAAGTTAAAGATTCATGGATCTGGACCAGTGTCCTGGAGAATAATATGTAGACTCAGGGTATGGTTTATTACTGGGTTATAACTGCAAGACATAACTAAAAGCAATGAAATCAGACTTTGAGGCCTATACAGCCGTGCATTCCAATTATACGAGGTTGCAGTACATTGGACAGACTGGTTCCTCATTATAAGACCTAATGGAAATCCTAAACATATTTCAGATCTGTTTCAAGGAATCATTTTTTACAATCATTTCATGTTCAAGAAAATATGGATACCTTATGAATATATTGTATCAGACAGGAGACCTCTGTAAGACCAATACAGGAAGAGAAAAAAACATAAAATCCATGTTGATGTGTCCACCTGCCAACGGCGGAATGGGTGTGCAGAGGCCTGTTGAGTCAGGCACCGCTACATGATCCTACGTTCCATACGCGGAGGCTGAAATGGTGGCACTCCCTTGGAAGGAAAGTACCTCTCGCATGCTGGAAGCAGATAAAGCACATTTTCCAGATTCGCGCTCACTTGATCCTATTTTGGCCGCCACTGGCAGACTGCGATGACTAAAATCAGGGTTCAGAAAGTGGAAGCCAAATTGAACATATTGAGCTGGTGCATGTAGAGCACCCACCCAGCAGGGAATGGATTTGTGTGTCAGTGAAAGCTTGAGTGGAACATAACTTTGAAATATGATACCCTGAGTACAAATGTAATGTAAGTGCAGAATATTTACTTGCATGAGGGGGCATATTTGCCAATACAATTAAAAATTAAATTACAGCAAAAAATGACTGTCGGCTTGGCTTCATTTTGAGTTTTTTGATCAAATCTGTGCTTTACAAACCGTAATTATGTAAAATTATGATGTGTGAAATTTTTAATTTTTCACATTATTCCAAGTACCAGTTCATATTTCATGTAAAATACTGGAGTAATGCTAAAGTAGGTGGAATATTAGTAATTTATCTCTCTCCTTAGCAGGCTGTACTAGTACCTTACCCATGGCCGTTTTTTTCTGAATCAGTTTGTGAAAATGAAAAACGTTTCACAATATTGTGCTTACGATACCAATTTGCATCCAATTTTAATTGTAGTAAGAAAAAATGTAATAAATTTGGTAATGTGTTAGGAGAGGCAAATCTGACTCTCTAAACAACTGCTATTCACAGGAGTAAAGATATTATACTTCCTGCAACTTTCCACAAACTGGCTGTTGATCTACAATCTTATGCCCTAAAGCATGCTGTTTGTTCTTGTTTCTGTCTCACATATTTCAACAGAGACTCATTTTCATAACTGTTTACCATATGCTAGCAGGCTATAGCCTGGGCTATGGGCAATGTCATTAGTGGATCAATGGCACTGATGATAACGTACTTACCTGGTTGGTCCAAAACCATTTATCCAAAACTTTGGGGATTTATTTTTGTCTGAAAACACTGTGTGCTGGCATGATTTTAAAGTCAGCATTTTCATATTTCGCAATTATGCAGGTGATTACATGCATAGTGCATAAGACTAAGGTATTACCAGATGAGAGATGATATTCATATTTCATGACATAGAAATAGGCCTTTGGTCCTTAAACCTGTAGTATATGCTGGTTTTTGCTCTTTGTCTGAAATTCCACAACCAGTTCAGTCTTAAGAAACGAGATGAAGTGAATTAAGATTGTACCCACATGTGTTACTTTGTCAGTAAGTGCTAAGAAGAAAAAAAACAGCAAATCCTGTGAGGTTCTGGGGCCAGGGATGAGGACCACAGAAATAGGTTATCACCCTATTTAACTTAAGAAGACCATTTCAGTCTGACAATCCTCAGTGCTATTCTATTTCACAGAATAATTCCTGCTGAAACCAAACATGTGCTAGTCAATCACGGTGTCTTACTATGTGTGTTTGCAAAGTGTTACAATTAAAATTAGAAGCCTTAATTGTAAAATAAAGACTAAGGTATATCAGAATATTAATGGCAGTGGATTCCTCAACCATGATAAAGTATCCACTTCTGGTTGGCTAATACGTTCATATGTTGGATTGGTCCTAAACAGCTGTAGGCAAAAGGATATTGTAATTCTTACACAGGGAAGTACGGCCCTGTAATGTCTTCTATTTTAAACCTTTTACATTTTTAATACCTCGTTTAATTTTCCCTTAATGTGATTTTCTTGCATATACAAAGCAGATATTATAAGAATGGAAATTGCCCCTACAAATTGCGCCTAAAAAATGTGATAATCACAAGCTGCTCAGACACACACATTTGTCTAAGCAGTTTTGGAAACCCCCAGAATAATGGAGGTGAGCCTCAGGATGACCTATCTGTGTGGAAAACCGGAGAAGAGAGCCAGAGGGAGATATTTTTATTGCATTTTTAAAGGTGTTAATTGGACGATGTTCGAGAGATTGAACAAACTAGATATCTAAGGAGAATATTGTCCTGGGGTCAATCAATATTTGTCCGTATATATGACTCAAAATAAAATGCAAAAAAATGTCTTTTTATATGTGATTACATGCAGATTTGTCTGCCCGTATCGTGGGAGGAAACTAACGTATAGCAAGCTCGCTAACCAGATAGATGATAAGGCTTATATAACAGTTATCAGTAGCCTCCAACACAGTGGAGGGAATGCCGTTTTTTTATGTCTTCTTTTTTGAGAAAATGAATGTTTAATTTGCTCGAGTGATTGTTTCCTTCAGCCACTCCAGTTTGTAGATTATCAGTCATTTTCCTATCCATTATTTTGTAAAATGAGATCTATCAGATGATCAAATAATGGGTATATTCACATCATGAACCCAACATTCTGCCAAAAATCTGTATCTCTGAATCTGTGAGGAAATGAACTTCTTTTCCTCCAGCTCTCAAAAATAAGCGACTCAGATAAAATGGAGCTTTCAGTCACTTTCCGTAGGGCCTTATCAATTCCTTTATTTTCAGAGTTAGGTTGTTGGATGGCAATATTAGACAGCTTTTTGCTTTTTAAGTGTCACAGCAATCATTGTTATTTCCATGTTGCCCTTCACTACCATGTACTTTATATTGTACAGATTAATTTGTTACCTACACCTGCAGGTACAGTAGTTTTTATATAATAATTTATTTCGCTCTTCCCAGCAGTAATCCTTGTCACATGAAAGATATGATGATAATATTACAGAATGTCCCCTGAACACCAGATATAAATCTGATATTTGAATTGCATAGTTTGGTAATGAATATTTAAAAATACACAAGAAATACAGATATTGAATTTGCAGGAGACCAATACAGAAACCAAGTTGCAAGACATAATAAAGGCGAAATGGATAGAATGATGACTATGAATGTTCATACGTCTGACATGCTCTTCATTTACCTCAATGTTTTTTTCAGCACCCCTTTAATTTTACATTATGCCTATACGTGGATGAAATAGCGAAGAGCCTTCAGTCAGAGTAACATTTTTTTAGATGTTTCAGTACTATTTACCTCTTATGTAAATTGTACAACGAATCCCAATTTCTATCAAAATGTAGGCCTTTTCTTGAGTGTGAAAAAAGAAAGCGGAGATAAACTGACTGACATCAGACTGACATCAGATTCAGATTAATTTAATTACAAATACAATGTAAGGGGGATGGTTATCCGTTGTACTGAGACTTTAATCATTTCTAAAGCACTCGAAAGCAAGAATTATGTTCAAACACCAAAAAGTTATTTTAAATGGAAGCAGGCCGATAGTTCTGCCATGGAATGATAACAATTACGCTTAATAAGATGGTTCATGGAATCTTACAAAGAGGGCTTTGTTAATGGTTGGATTAACAGGCAATAAAACTGTCAAACCTCATGAAAAATAATTAGTGTTAATCAAAAAAATAATCACAATTTATTTCAGGGGCTAAGTTTTATTTGTCATGTTCTTCATTTAATTTAAGGCTGTGTGCTTTAAACAAAAAAAGATGTATTGAACGGACTTTCATGTGTCTGGTTTGATTCATCTAGAAAAATTAATCCGGGCCCCGCAAATCAATTTCAGTGATAAATGTTTGTGAGCGAGACTCTCGTGAGGCCCAGGGTCACTGATTGTGTTTGTGTCTTTGCAGATGGTCCCTAAACGGAACTTTCATCGATCTCGGAAGTGACTACAGGCGTCACATGTCTGGGGGCAACCTGATCATTAGCAGTCTGGACAGAAACCAAGACATGGGGACGTATCAGTGCACAGCTTTCAATGCTCGGGGAAGCATCCTCAGCCGGAAAGCGAGTCTCCAGTTTGCATGTGAGTTCTGCACAGCTCTATAAATACTGTGGTGTTGCTGCAAAAAAAAAGAAAAAAAATTTTACAGTACGGATGTGTACACATAGTAAAATCCTCAGTGTTAATTTCACTCTAAGAGAGTTTATTTGAGCCCGTATTCATAAAAGTAGGACCAAATTTACTCTACCAGAGTAGAATAAACACTGGAAAATGTTGACTTAACAGTGGACATTTTACTGTGTACGACTGTGTGTGTGCTCCTGTGTGTTTGCGTGTGTGTGTGTGCGTGTGTGTTTGTAATACATTTTTGCAAAGCTACCAATAGATTAAAAAAGCTATAAAAGTAGTGTGCGGAAAAGCAAATAACAACAGCGCAGGCCGAGGTGGGATTTGACTGCCACTGAACTCTATGATTTGATTCTCATTAGTTGGATTGCCCCAAGCTCTGACAGCTTCTGGGTGCACTTTTTTTTTATTGACTTATGTTCTACTGTGCATTACCTGACCCCGGGAGGTGAAAACAACCCGAGCCGAATGCATTTATTAGATTTGTAACATTAACTGCGTGTTTATTTTATTCATATTAGACGCCCGGAGGAGAGCACTACTTTCAAGGCTGTGGCCGTTTGAGGCTTCTGTCACAAAGATAGGCAGCGTGGGGACGTGCCTTTGTCCCAGGGCGGCACTTGGCATGGCAGTGACTGGAGGGCCCGCCAGCCCTCCCTATCTCCCCCGTCTGCTATCGATTGTCCTCATCAGCGAGGGAGAGAAAGAGAGAGAGGGGAGGAGAGTGGGGGAGAGAGAGGGGGAGCGAGAGAGCATTCCATTTCACCGTGAAGGCTTGGGCTTTCATTATTCCCAGGGGTTAGATGAAGAATATCTCCTGAATGCACTAGTTAAAGGCGGAAGCTGTTTTTAGTCGTGGGCACGGGGTATAATTAATTTATTAGTTGTTGGTTAGTTATCCGGAGCAATGTGGGGCCTGGAATCCGTACTGCTGCTTCCTCTGCCAGCGCTGCTTAGACAGATTTATGTTTTATAGATGTGTATAGATCATCGCTCCTCCTTCTTGTAATACCGTCTCATCTACTGTCTTGACTGCTTACTGCTCTGTGTCTATGTTTATCTAGGGCTGCTCAACGTCTTCTTGAGTCATCAATCAGAGGGTTGAATGGGATCATTTTTTCGCACAGAGATGCTCTGAGCGCTTTAAAATGGAATGGTTTTTAAATGTGCATCATGGTGTAAACTTACGTAATGCAAAAACACAGACATGATACAACTGTCACTAGGCAAGCATGTTGATTGACAGATGTTCTGAGGCCAGAATTATGTAAGTGTTTTCTGTTCGTGGTGAGGGAAATATCCTTGCTTCATGCTGTTTAGGTCTTACAGTTATGTTGTAATGGCTTAGTATGAGGAAAAAAAGAAAATAAGAGAATAAAACACTAGGGCAGATACAATACATTTGAATGGCTGACAAAGCATACCTGTTTATGTTGCTTGCTGGCCTCCATTTGAGTCAGTTCTGAATGGCTTATGAAAGCTTAACTCGCTCCTGAAGTTCAGAACACCAATGAAAGGCTGTGCCCTACTATGGGTGTTACAGCCAATCAGAGTCCCTATGCAGTTTTTCAGGTCCAATCAAAATCCAGTCTGCCTCCTGCTAAAATTAATATCATATTTTTTTTTTCCTAACTTCTGGCCGATCATTTCTACACATACCAGCGTTATCGATTCTCATGCGAGAAGGCATTCATCACCGGGAGAGGGTCAGATCCATTGTGCTTGTTTCTGCTTTTCGACCATACTACTGCCAAAAGCCCTCTCCTATATTCCCACCCTCATATGTCTATATGAACTGACTGTGTGGGATTTCACTCAGGGCAGCCGGAGTTCATTCATTAATCTTCCCCACGCTGTTCCAGTAGCCTCTGTAATCCTCTTTAAAAACACTCATAATTTGTCTTATCCATTGCATTGACCTACCTTTATTTAATTATTTGTTTTTTTTTTTTTTTTTTTTTTCTGTGGTTTTGAACCTGACTCCGGGCCGTTTGTGAGGAGGTGTATTGTTGGCAAGAGCTTCAGTGGGTAGCTCATCAATCATGGAGAGAAAAGCGGTTTATCACGGCAGGTACAAGGTCTTTCTGCCAGGTTTTGTTAATTTACAGAAATGAATTGCACAGAGGGTATTGACGCAGAGTCTAATGCGTTAAAATGCGCGGTTACACCGCATTTGATAATGATAGCAGGTATTCGGCTTGGCTCAGGCAATCGCCGTTCCTGTTTTACCCCGTGTTTACACAGACCTTGCTCCTTCTGATTTGTTGTCATCCTCACCCACCCCCCCCACACCCCACCCCCCCACCTGGTGAGTTAATCATGCACTCCTCAGCTCTAAGTTATGAGGGAGCTGTCACATTTTCAAACCGAATTTCATAGAGCTTCATCAATACCTTTCAGAATCGCTTTTCTCTACTGTACACTCGGAGATTAATGCTGCAGATCTCCAGCCTTGAAATGTGTTCTGCTCCAAGGTTGTCCGAGTTCAATAATGTTTCTTTCTTTATTTTATAATGAAGTGCATTTAAACCCTTTAATGAAATCTTGTATTGATATACATTCATGCACAATCATCTTGATATGGTGGACTGGTAAGTCAGGGTAACTTCATGCATCTGAACTTCAGGATTGATGGATGGATGGAATAATTCATCAATAGAAATGTGTTCCAAAAATTCACTGTGGTGTGTTCTAGGAGAAGGGTCCTACGCTCCATTTGTAGAGAGCTGCAGGATGTGTTGGTTTGCTTTTTCACCCTAAAAATCAGCAGCCAGGTCATGCTTAAAAAACTAGAAGAGGTAAATTTAACTTTATAAAGAAAAGGATTTAATTTATCTATCACGCAATGACTGACAAAACCAGCACACCCAGTGGCTGCTCATGACCGTAGGATCTCTGTTTTACAAGCATGTTCAAGATATTGCTTCTCATAATCTTTATGGTTGTCAGTGTCTATAGTCATAAATCATTTTCTCTTTGTAGACATAGAGAATTTCAAAACCCAAACAAGGAATGCTGTCTCGGTGCGAGAGGGACAGGGGGTAGTTTTGATATGTGGACCACCTCTGCATTCTGGAGGTAAGACGACTGACAAATAATACATTTTTTTTTACATTCACTGTACCAAATGCAGGAAGGATTACGCTCAGAGAGCTGCCAAAAACAATAAGCAATTAATCCGCTATAGCGTTCAGATGTTACTATCAAAAATCCAACTAAAATGTGCTTTTGAAATTGTACCTCAGTTTTCTGGCATTTTATTCAAGACTCAGTGATCCAGTTTTCAAAATATTTATTGGATGCTGAAACACTGAAGAGGGAATGTATTTTGTCACCTATTTTACTAGAATTGAATGAAGTGACAAGCTCACCATGATGTCCTTGTGCATCATGTTCAAAACATTTAAACATGAAATCGTCCTTTTTATTAAGGAAGCATGGCAGAATGACAAGCCTTATGTTCTAAAAGCTACTGTTATTATACATAACCATGTTGCATATTACCTATGGTTGTAAGAAAAAAGTAAAGAAAATATTATATGAATTATTATTGGGTGTGCCGCTTAAATATTTGATTGAGCCAAACTGTTATTCAGTCAGAAGGTACTAATGACTAAGAATGGGAGAACGAGGTGTCCTGAAAAAAACAAAATAGAACCTCATTCTGTCAGAGATACATTTTTTTTAAACCAGTCAATTGTTCCCTTCTGTGGAGAGTACTGTTGTCTGATTGGTTCAAACAAACCAGTGATTGACGGGTCATTGTAGCTCCACATCCATTATAAGGTTCATAAAGCCTCATTGTTCCAGCAGAAATGAATCATCACTGCTTCAAATGGTCCTTTTTAAAGAAAATGAGTTTGACAAAGCCAGGGAAACACAAAGAAAGAGTTTGTAGTGTGGTTGTATGTGGCTCACAAGATTGTTGGCCGGCAGGAAGGAATTATTTCAATTCAGTTCAATTGCACTTTATTTGTATAGTACATTTTACAAGGACGCTGTCACAAAGCAGCTTTAAATAGATTCCAAACCTGAGATCACCCCCACCATCCACACACAGAGTAAGCCCAGGGTGACAGTGTCAAAGAAGAACCTTGAGCAGAACCCAGCTCTGGGGAAAGACCCATCTGCTTCTGCTCAGCACCAGGCACTGTGAAAGAGTTAAATGGCAGAGTGTATTAGCTGTGCAGATTTGCTTAGTACAGGCCGTGAGGATGTTCCTCTGTCTGCTGATCGAGCCAACAGCCAGGGGTTGGAAAACTCGGTATGAAGTCTTGAGTGCATGATATGCCGTACAGCAGCAGAATTGTCCTTCATTATTACTGTAATGTACAGACTTGAGAGCAGACAAATGTATCTGTGGAAGGTTGATGCGTGTGCAGGTTTTTGGTTTTCCCTAGTTATCCAGGCTAAGTAGCTAATTAGCTGAGTACTCCACCAGTTCAGCGGTATATTAGAGAACCGTTTCTCTAGACTCGGTCCAAGGGACCCACTGTGTAATCTGACTTCTATTACAACCATAATAGCAACCTTCTGAAATGTAACAAGCTGTTAATTATTCTTAATTGCACATGTTTAAAGTTTACTGAATGATAATTTACCCTCTTAAGGCCTTCTTAAGTGGTCTTTCCTCTCAAAATGTATTTATATCCACTGAAATA
This sequence comes from Albula goreensis, assembly GCA_022829145.1. Taxonomy (NCBI): domain Eukaryota; kingdom Metazoa; phylum Chordata; class Actinopteri; order Albuliformes; family Albulidae; genus Albula; species Albula goreensis. Next base: position 27,089,272 of record CM040754.1, on the reverse strand, counting down.
TATTGATATTATGACATCTTGCTACATTTCCCCCTTAAATTTTGTTTTTCATTGTGTTCAAATATATCCAGAGAGAAATCTGATAATAAACCAAAATCTTTTTTTTTTAGTTTATAATCATATCGGGATTTTTTACTTAAGAATTGATTCACATAAATTAAATATTGCAACTAAAATAGTTAATGGTGAATAAGAGATCTCTTGATCCAGTTGGACAAGAACCGTAAGAGCGGTGAATTAAAATATTTTTAGCGAAACTGCACTGTTTAGCAAGCAAGTCCCTTCCAAAAAAGTTGACCCATTGTATTTTGAGTTGTCATGTATAAGAGTTTTGGATTTGGGGAGGTACTTTTTGCCTGCTTAGTATGTACATTGTCCTCACCATTTGTTGACACATTCGTGGTATGCAACACCATTAGTCCGCCATTACTCCACCCAAAAATGAAAACATATGATTGCAGTTGAAGCTGAATTTTAGCAATAATTATCACAAACATATCCATTTATACATTTTTATCAATTACTAATTAATTACTAATTATAAAATAACAAAATCATTTCAAACATGTTAATGATAACAAATTGCATGCAGACACACACACTTTTAGAAAGCTGACCCCAGTGTATGCATTATGTGAGTCATCTTTAAGGTTTTCAAATCGATTTTGAAATGTACAGTTTTTTTCATATTCATTATTCATAGTTCACGCCACATAAATGTTTATAATTTAATATGCTGCTCCTCGGGCTTAGCATTGTTTAAGTTTGTTGGAAACACAATCCGTTTCTCTGCCCCCCGAATCCAACCTGGCAGACTGTGTACTGAAAGTGTCTGTTACCTAGACAAATGGCCAAATGTGGGAATGCGGCTCAGATCCATGACTTTCTGGATTTACTAAGACCAGGCATTGATCATGAGATGAACCATCCATAAAATATACAGCTCAGTAAAGCTGAACTGATGCATTCCTCCTAGGTGAGATCGACACATTGAATATACAACACGCGAAACAGGCATCTATTTATTCATAATGCGGAATTTTATTTATCTGTAATGCGGATCTGTATGAAAAAGCACAGATATTAGCACCTTTGACCGAAAAGGTGAGAAAGGTTCAGTAGTTGCGGTTGATAGATATGAAGACTTATTTTTATAGGATAAAATGTGTCTGTGATCAGATTTCCCTGACAGCAGATGTGATAATGGGCCTGAATCACATCGCAGCCACAAAGTGCGAAACACAATGTGCCAGCCTCCCACTCACAAACTGGGACCTCTCACACACGTTATTTCTTTATTTCTCTCTCTGTCGCCGGCGCGTTGTTATGTGCTGTCGTTTTTGCCTTTGACTGACAGAATTAGGCCCCGGCACCACATCGGGATATACCGCAAGCCTGACTGCTCCGTCTGACCTTGAACTTACTTCAACTACCATGCTTGAATTATGCATTCCAATGGGCATTCCTTCCCCGGCGTTTATGCCTCACTTGCTTAAAGGGTTTGAAAAGACACTTAATTCAGATACCAAAGAGACTTGGTATCAAGTGCTTCATAAATGCTAGAGTAGAATAAAAATAAAAAGCATCGCAGAAGTGAGGGCAATATTATTCTGGCTTCATACTCTCAGGGGTTCTATTAAGGTGTGTCTCTTTTATGCACAAAATTGTCAGTTATGTTTTTTTGTGTGGCGGTGGGCATATGTTCATAACTTCTTCCTGTTATATGAAGGCATTTGTTGTATTGACTCTGTGTGTTTTTTTAAAGTGATGTATTTGAAGTATAGTTGGTGTAAAACCCTAGCAATTGTTATCTGTCACGTCAGTGCAGCCTGGAGCTCCGGAGCTTGTTTAATCAGTGTGAATTGGTTTTGGCATGGTTGCACCGGCTTCCGAGATTGTACCCCTGACAAAAGGTTATGAGGAGTGTGCGTTGGGTGGGGGGTGCTGAGCGACAGTCGCCGTGTACGCCTCGCAGCTCTCAGCGAGCCCCGCCCGGGCAGGGGTGGGGGGGCGAGCCGCTCATGAGACGCCTCGTTCGCCCGGGATGTGAACGGGGATGACACGGTGCCGCGTCGCGGTACGCCGTCGCTCTTCAGCCGCGGCCGTTACCGGGGAACGGGGCATAAGCATGAGTACATGAGCGTAGCTTAGCCAAAAAAATAATAATACAAAACAAAACATCCCCAGGCATTCAGGGACACTGGATAAAGTGTGTGTCATCGGGTCTGTGCAGCGCGTGTGACTGCCAGGAAAGACCCTGTCATCCAACAGAACTCCGTTACTCTTGTGTTTTTGGTTTTGTTTTCTGTCGAAGGCTCAAATGCCCAAAGCAATACACTTGCGGCGAGATGGTTGCAACATGGAGACATTGCTATTTCATTTACAACATGTTTGAAATAATGTCTGTTAATTATGTGCATATATTTTGGTGCTATCTCCATATTCTGTATTTGTGTATGTCATTTCTGTGGCTCATTTTTTTCATGCACAACTTAGAAATTACCATGTTGCACTGACCCCTTGTTCAGATATTTTACTTATTTGTAATTACTTAATATGTATTTTATTTGTTATTATTATTATTTTCTTGCATGTTGAGTACTTTTTTTGAATACAGGAGTAACTGACTGTGTTCTTTTCATCCTAGAGCTTACTTTTGCATGGGTCTTCAACGAATACCCATATTTTGTCCAACAAGACAGTCGTCGCTTTGTGTCTCAGGAAACGGGGAATCTGTACATCGCAAAGGTGGAGCCCTCGGACGTGGGCAACTACACCTGCGTGGTGATCAACAGCATCACAAAGGAGAAAGTCCTCAGCTCCCCCACCCCTCTGGTCCTGAGGACAGATGGTGAGTTTGCTCTCAGTCAGGACTTCTGGGTAGTTGAGCATTCCACAACAATTGCCTGGGTTTGCAAAAAAATGTTGTCCTCAACGCTGGCTCAAGATTTCACATCCTGGACATGTTACCCAGGCTAGAGTGATTTCCCCAGTTTTTCCTTCTCACGCTATGCATTCAGATACTCACTGAAGCAATTTTGGCAGTCCAAAGGCAGTAGCGGTCCCCTTCCCTGGGAATTGAACCTGCAATCTCTTGGTTATAAGCCTTGCTCACTTACCATTACACACCACTGCCACCTGTGGTTAGCTGTTGTTTTGATCCCCTTCCACAAAAACAGCTTGGTGATTTCTGCTACTGTCTAAAGGAAAAATTATGTTTTTGGCAGTTTTGTTTTTGTCAAAATAAAGGGCAAGTGACAGAGTCCCCGTTGACATGATCTCGGTAGCGAGTACGGCAATAAGCTTTTATGCTTTTTCATTTATGACATGCTAAATTTCCGGATGGAATGAGTTTGTGGTCAAGAAATTCTGTGCTAGTCCTCCTGAGGGCTTGTTTTTAAAAAATGTGAATCAAGAAATCTCTTGGAGACTATTAAAAAACACACACAACTGATATTAAATATTAAATTTGTGTATAAAAGGAGGCCAGATCTCCACATGAGAAGACGCTCAACCTCCCATGCTAAAACCAAGGGTGTGCATTGTAAATTATTTGTGGACATTCACTTATTTTTTTTCTTTTCTTCATTGACTGCTGTTACAAATATATATAATATATATATATATATATATATATTCACTCCTGAGAAAGTGCTTTGTGGTTCTTGCTTTTGTTTTCTGTTTGCCTTGTTTTCTAAGGCATACAGCATGTTAGCTGTTCATTATTGATGCAAAAAGCCATTTCTGCATTGTTGCTCCATGGCAGGGGCGATGGGCGAATACGAGCCGAAAATAGAAGTTCATTTCCCAGACACCGTTCCGGCTGCGAAGGGGTCGGTTGTTAAGCTGGAGTGCTTCGCTCTGGGAAAGTAAGTCAGAGTGTGTTCACCATGTTTTCAATCAATAATGACTTCCTCCAGTTAAAGGAGCGAGCTTGAATCATTGAGCTGGCAGGCAGCAATTGAGTGTGTCAGGAGCGACCAGTGGGGGTGGGGATGGCCGGGGTGGGGGGTGCTGTCTTTGTTTCCCTCGGTACTTAAAAAGGTGAAATACTATGCTATGCTCTGGTCATGCTTCTGAATCTACAGTGTGGAAGCATTTCCACATATTTCCTCCTCACCCTGGTATTTTGATTTCTTAGCGCCAATAAATGGCGCTCATCGTTCTTTTCCTTCAAGATGCTCGGAACGATCAATTTCAAGCTCGGATTGATCAGCCATTCATTTGCTGCGCCTTTGAGAGGAACCAGAGAGCTTTCATAGCAGCAAGGACACTTAGACAGTCAGCGAAACATTCTTTTGCTGGCGCCTTTTTGTCCCGAAGTATCTACCGATGTTCATTCTTGGTTTGTTTACTCCTCTGCGCTGCTTTAGCCCAGTCCCTGAAATAACTTGGAGGAGAACGAACGGTGTTCCATTTCCGGGCAAAGTGAAAATGAGGAAGTCAAATGCCGTCCTGGAAATACCCAGTTTCCAGCTGGATGACACTGGAACCTATGAGTGCGTGGCAGAGAACAGCAGGGGGAAGAACACAGCACGTGGTCGTCTCTCCTTTCATGGTAAGTACATCCTATGATTTCTATAAAATATTACATTAACCAGTATTATTGTTTATTTATTTATTTTATTCATTGGTAGGTAGGAAACAGGGAGGTTGAAATATGCATATGGAGTAACATGCAAAGTGAATATGAATCTTATCATAATCTGAGATTAAAAATGGTAACATAAAATGAACTCTGAAGCATATGTAAATACTTTGGTTACAGCTGAATAAAATAAAGGAATAAATAAAGGAACAAAATATAAGGCAGATTCCCGGCTTTGCTTTCTCAATGGATATAGTACATTTTCCTAAGGAAATGGGAAATTCCTGTTTTAATCCAGAACTGCCTGCAGTTATTAAAAATGATAAATATAAGGAGCACGGGGCATAACTGTCTGATTGATATGATTTGTGGATTCACCCTTTTGAGAAGCCAGAAAAAGGAATGAATGCACTGAGGTAATACAAGTGTGTAATGGATAAATGGATAATAGCTATTTGCTTACCAGGTGTGAAGCTTTATGTATAATTCAAAATACTCATTTATCCTCAGTGTTATTTCTGTGATTGTATTTGCAATGTCATTCTGTTGCCAGTCTTCTTACCGATTTACAGAAATTCACTGGGGTGTGTTAAGGTTTTTTTTTTTTTTTACAAATATGTGTGTGTGTGTGCACACGTGTGAAAGTGATGGAGAGGAGAAAGAAGAACAGAGATGGTGCGAGTGTGAGTGTGTTTATTTTTGTACAATTTCACACTCATTTGTAATCGATATTCTTTTTTCTAGGGCTGCCTCGCTTCAGCAGTCAGAGTCATGTGACTAAAAAGAAATAGTTTTTGTAATTGCTGTTGACAGCACGTTGCTGTGAAGTGCATTGTGCATATATAACAAGTGACACTGGTGCTAAATTACTTCCTATGAAAGCAGCTCTAAACAAAGCTTTGTTATCCAAAATAGAGGACAGAGAAGAACTGTTATTTTTTTTTTTTTTTTTTCGTAGCAAAAGTAACCTGAATTGTAATAAGAATGTTGACTGGCGGTTGGCTGGGATAATTTCCCTCAGCCAACCGAAAGCTGTTTCTGTCTATTGGTCCCAACTGCAATGAGCAACTTTCCCAGTTTGGTAAGTGCACATTAGGGTACCATCCACTTACATTGTGGTGCTTTCATTGACTGTTTCATTGAGTTTGCGAACACTGTAATGTTTATGCACAATATGCACATTCTAGTACTCTGCACTAATTACAAAATGCCCACTTCGATTCTCACAGCGAAGCCCCATTGGACTCAGACGATGAGAAACACGGCCCTGTCGATAGAGGAGAGTCTCTTCTGGGAGTGCAAAGCCAATGGGAAACCTAAGCCTTCGTACAGCTGGCTGAAGAACGGGGAGCCCATGCACACTGAGGTGAGGCTACGCTTTCTGGAAGCGTTTTACTCACTCACCCACCCTCGGGAGGGTGAATCAGACCCGAGCGACTGATCCCGCAGACAGATCGAATCAGTATCCACCTGTGTCACACAGGGGTGCTCAGCTCAAAACCCTTCCACCCCCTACCAGGGCCAATCGGGTTAAAATTCTCACATGCCCTGTAACGGCCCATCAGAGAACCCCAGGCCTCTGTCTCTGCAGCTTTTCCAGCTCAGTTGCTATGGGAAGTGAATAGCTTATTAGCCCGCCACCGGTAGAGTCACTGTCGCGTTTTTGCACCCACCCCCAGCGTCTCCTCCTCACTGTCGAAACCCCACCCGACGAAACAGTTTGATGATGATTTTGATTATTTATTTCTTTCCTCCGTTCCACACCCGAGCTATCACGGCTGTTGTTGGAGACCTGCTCGACGCAGCCAGCGCTTCAGTGATGCTCACACAGATGCGTGTTTTTCATTTACAGGGTCGAGTGCAAATCGAAAACGGAGCCCTCTCTATATCATCTTTAAACCTGTCAGATGCCGGGATGTACCAATGCGTGGCTGAAAACAAACACGGAGTTATTTATTCCAGTGCTGAGCTAATGGTGTTAGGTAAGATTGCCCCTCCCACACACCCCTCCTCCATTTCTGTACACCTCAGCCTAACCCTCTCTTCGATTGTCTCCTAAATGATCAAACACCGCCCCCACCCACCCATTGTGACTCCCATGAAGAAAATAATATTGTGTCCAAATGTGTCATTTCAGGTCCAATTGTTCCATTAAACTGAACTTGTTATTTGAAATTGCGTTGTATAGTCCAAAAAAAGAGAAGCTTGCTCATGTAAATAACGTATCGATTATTTCTATTGTCTTGAGAAATGCATCTGTCGGGTGATGCAATCCCAAGTCCATTCCATGGAGATATAAAAACGTGTCCCCGGAGCAATCTGCGAAACTGATCGTGCCTCTTTCTTTTTGTTGTTGATGTTTTTTTTTCTTTGGGTAAGGAGGAAAGGCATCCGTGAACCATTGCTGATAAAAACTCCGCACGGACAGCGATGTAAATCGATACGGAATTGAAGATTGCATGTCATGTTCTTTCTTTTTTCCCACCGACGCCGCTGTGAATTACACGTAGGGGAGCATTGATGAGGATGGCGACTGCCTCTGCTCTTTATTCTCCGACACCCCCTCTAAAGTGGTGCTCTGCTTGCCAGAGGCACTGAGAGAGAGTCAGTCACCACAAAGCACAGCTATCAAGTTTGTATAAAGCCGACTGGTCTGTCTTCCCTGGTGATTCTTTTTGTGGTTTTTTTATTTATTATTTCCTCCCTTTCTCTACTTTGTGTTCACAACAGCCTCACCGCCCAGTTTCTCCAAAAATCCACTCCGGTCATTGCTAAAAGCGCGGTCGGGCAGTGAAGTCACCCTAGAGTGCAAGCCCCAAGCCTCACCCCAAGCAATTAGCCTGTGGAAGAAGGGGAATGAGGTTCTGCGGAGGAGCGAAAGGTAATTCATAATATCGGTGATCAATACTGTGCAGCTTCATCTACGCTTGTGGAATTTGTATTAGTGCTTGCCCTAAATGAGGAACCTATGGTAAAAAAAGGCTAAACGTTTTAAGAAAGTTTAAATAAACACAAAATTGAAAACTCACCATAAGGAGAGTTTTGTAGAGTGATGGATAGATGCTGCATTATGAAAATGACTGTGAAATCATAAATACAGCAACAGGAAACCTGAAAGTATCGGTTATATATATACACACACACACAACATATATATTCAGAAATGTAATTCACACTTCAATATAAATGGGATCACACTTGTGGGAGAAGTGGGAGGGGAATCTGTGAGCAGTAAAAATATAATTCTAGGTGGAAAGATGGGAAAAGAAATTACCATAGAACTACCATGGTGCACTGTACCACAGACAAAAAGAAAGAGTGCACCGGATATATATAGATAGACGTACAATGAGACAGAAAGGAGATCTAAATGCACTGTGATCTAATTCCAACCAGTTTCAATAGAAAAAAGCATATGTACCTTGAATGAAAGGGCCTAGAAACTCCTAAGAAAGTTGTATTTCAGCCCTTAACCTTTTCATTGTATATTTCTCCGATCCATTCATTGCTGTAATGGGACTGGGCCTTAGATGTAGAAGGACTAAGCGTGGAAAATCAAGGGATGGTCATAGGAATTTCTTAGACCTTATTACAGTAATTATTAGAAAATAATAATGTTAACTGAGATTAATTAACTTAATTTGTGTGGGGGTGGAGGGAATGGACGAACGTTTCTAGTTGTGGTTAGGCTGAGTACGGGGACGTTATTAATGTTTTGAGTGCTTAAGAGCAGGAGAAAGAGAGGGTGGAACCACGGTGCTGGGTCATCTCTCACAGGATGCGTGTGCTAAGTTGTGATCAGTGTCATACTGAAATAACATCATACATTACCTCAGTGTGTTTTTGCTGCTGCCAATGCCTGGCTTTATTCATAATGATATTTATATATACATGTGTTCTTTGACCTAAAAATAATGACAGTGTTCAGTTTTTCCCATATTTACACAGTTCACGAAATTCCTGTTCATGACGCCTGACTTTATGTTTGTACCAAAAAATATCTATTTTATTTTTGGATTCCAAACTGGAAAACAGGAAATCATTGATGAGGATTTTCACACGGCATGCATCTGAACTTCTACTCATGGAATTTTTGAAGCAGAACTTCTTTATTATCCGAAAGACGTGGAGAGCAGTCAGTTTCTTACTTTATTCAGACACTTAATTATAACCTTAGCCATCATGTTAGTGCCAGCAGGTCTCATCTGCATACAGTGGCCTGAAAGTGGATGCTCTCAGCTAGTAGGAGCATATTTTAGGAAGATAACTGAGGAAAGAGCCCTGCAGTGCATATACATAATCATTATAATATTTAGGAAAAAAAGTACATGTGAAACTCAACTGGTATTAATAAAAAGCATAAAAGGCAACATGTCTTCCAGTCACTGGTTTGTAAAAATGTTGTGATTTCTAAAGGTCACTAAAAGGTCTAAGTAAGAAACAGCCCGATTCCACATTCATGAGTTAACAGTTTTGTAATTTGATGAATGAAGCATCTGTTCTGGGCCCGGAGCAGGGAGCTGGCTGAAGCTATATGAGACGATTGCTAGAAGAAGGTTTCCAAGAGAAGATTATTGTCACCGAACCTTAAACTGGTCTTACATAAACGCAGAAATCTGTCATGTTCCTTAATTCAGTCATTGATTGCAAATATGTCCTTCTTCACAACGGAATGTCACACTTTAAGTTTGCTTTGTAGCATATTTGGATTTAGTCATTTTTGAATTGAAGGGGTTTTTATGGCATAGTGGGACTCTTATGAGGTTGTCAGCATTATCGTAAGATACCAGCAGCATCTTATAGCTGAAAGGCATTCATAATTATCTTGTGTTTTCAGTGGGTTTAGGTGGGAATTCTGTCAAGGCCATAGCCAGTGTGTTCCTGCTTTCCTCCGGTTCGGCACATGTCTGAGGCTCGCCTATTTTGTGAGCCAGGCCTCATGAAGAAGAAAATCTACTCAAGCACAAGCCGGAGGCTTAGCAACAGCATTCCTGCTCTGTTGTCTTGGTTTGTGATGGAGGGAGACTTAATGAGTCTTCAAAGACCTTCCAAACTAGATGTCGTTTGAACTGTTCTATGGTTTTACTGAGCAATAGAATGACTCCTTTCTGAGGGGGACGGTTTCATGACAGCACGAATGGGAGCATGCTAGCTTTTAAATGCTCCCAGTGCTTTACTGGCCTGTCATCATGCTGGGCTGTGGTGTGTAGTTCAACAAAGTCAGTGAATGACAGCTCATTGTATCATCACTTACTATGTGGTTCATCGAATCCCATCGCCAGAGAACTCACTTCCTCAGCAACAGCAGTCTCCAGCATCAAAGTACTACCTCATGTTTAGCATATTATATTCCTCGAACATTGTTTTCATTTACTTTCACGGTAGCCCTCCGCTAATGTTGTCTTTTCTTAAACCATATGTGCTGTCTATCTTGGCCAGGTCTTTCTTACGATAGAGATTGTATTCACAGTGGGATGCACAATTCCCGCTAACTTGTAGCTTTAAATAGCCTGTCTCATGGACACTTTTCTTGAACACAAGATCTGAAGAATTTCTGTTATACTAATTGTGTGCCTGAAGTGTTTGACTGAAAACATTATTAAATATATCAATGAAAATATTTTCAACAGAGAAATATCATAGTTCCTCACTATATAGACTGTATAACTACTGATATCAAAACAGTGCCAAGCATTGCTATGTGTTTATATATTTATGGGGAGTATATGTCTATATGGGAGTAACTGGCATTGATTCCAGTACGTGTCTGAACTCCAGATTTGTATAGATAGCTCAGTACTGGCATTTCATTACATAACATTTCAGGGAATCAAGCATAGTGTTCGCTGAAAGTAGGATTCAGTTCAGATATGATCAGTACTTTGTGTAATAAAACTGGGAATTCACAGAATAATGATTTCTTTTTTTTACATGTTCAAAATATTCAGTGACAACAGGTTTGTCAACAGCAGCATTCTCGTGTTATTGGTGAATTCTCACCTAAAACTGAGCTGACAGCTGAACGATGCAAATAGAGGAGATGCAAGTTAATGCAGAATTAGATTGATTAATTAGTGACTTGTTACCTATAACGGTAGACAGCGTGATTCACAGAAGGTAAGGGCAACGTCAGGGGCAGAGAAACAGATTTGTTTAGTGCCCAGTATGGATCTGGTCTCGTAATCACAAAGCATTCTTTCACTGTAGCACAGAGAAGGGTCTCAGCGTTATCTGATTGGTTGTTCACAGCTGATGTTGAGCTTGTCTGACAGGTGTTACATAGCCCTACACTGGTACACAACATTCAGCTTTAACTTTAATGCATTGTTTTGGGTAATGCTACACAGGTTACATTGCTAGCTATTTTGTATTTTTAATGAAGCACTGTGCAGCCACATGTAGGTGTCAAATGGGGCAGCAAACCGGTTTCTAACTGGCTATGCAAACATCTTTTTGGGTGAAGAATATTAAAATAGTCTGGTTTTGTGGCCTATTTGAAAGTCATGCTATCTATCTGAGCCGTGAAGCAATATGAAGAATGGTTCGTGTGTGAAGCGATGATACATTTTCAATTTAAATAAACAGTTTTGCTTGCTAGTTATTATTATTATTATTGTTATGATTATTGAGTAGGTTTTTTAGTACGAGTTCTTTCGTCCATGCCTGTTTCGTTTACCTCAGGATTGCTCTCCTTCCTGATGGAACGCTGAAGATCGCCAACGTGACCAGGAAGGACGGGGGAAGCTACACCTGTGTAGCCAGAAACCAGTTCGGAACTGCGAGCACAACAGGAAGACTGCTAATCACAGGTGAACTCCGCGTTTTTCCATGTCATTTTACAGGAAGGACTTCTGTAAACAGAGGATGTAACTGCATTTCAGTAGATTTCCAGTTCCAAAAGTATTACCTTTGTCCAAGAAAAAATACATGTCATTATGAAAAATGATAGTTACATATTTACTCATACATTCAAGACACATAACTGTGTAATAATAATGATAATGTGTCAATACTGCATCGTTTATACGTCTCTCCAGTATTTTGCTTTGGATTTTGTGTGTATAAATGTTTTTGAATCCCTAGTTTTGTGAGATAAGCTCACCTTGTGGTCACTATAATAGTGTATTAATTCAGACAAACTGAATATCCCCACGGGTGGACCTCAAACATATCTTAAGAATTGGATTATCTGTGGTTTTTTTCCTTTCTCTTTGAAATTTATTTTGAGAAAATGCTTATGGGCGCTTTCCAGCTGCGTCATGCATCTATTTATAACCTTTGGTTTAAATAATTCATTTCTCAGGCTGCCAACATACATTCAGCAAGTCTAAGGTGTGTTTTACAAGCATTTGTATACTGTCAGCCACAATAGCTTGACCCGTTTTCCTCTAACCGCTGACAAGATAAAAGGCGAGGGTGGAGGAAGGGAGAGCGTAGATCAGAGTTTCACAAAGTAGTCTCGTCCCATCTGAATTCGCCATCGTTGTGAGCCAAGTATGCACCATCTAATAAGTGAAAACGCTTTCAGAATGAAGTAAGCAGTACAGTTCAGTCATCAAATAGATATTGCCACTGATAAGGTTTGCATGATTGTGACGATGATTTGCACATTGGACCTGTATTCATGCTTCCTCTGCTGCTGAAGCACAGTATATAGTCTATAAAAAATTTCAGTTATATGTTGCATCTTCGGGTGTAATGAAACAAAAGCTACTGTGAAAGAGAACTGAATTATAATTTTAGGCTTGTGATTTTAAACTGGCAACATAATTATCGTACTTTAATTACTTCTGGATGTCTGAATGGAATGAGGAAGTGTTGCTGAAAACATATCAACTGAGAAAAAAACAGAAAAGAGGAATATATACACAGATTTTAGACATAGTATTTTTGTTGAATAGAAGGAACCTAAGATATGTTTCTTTTGAGGCTGGTGGGTGAGTCCACATTCTCTGTTAAGGTGCTGTTTGAGTGTGTGGATGGGCCCCATCGTATGGCTTTGGACACCAGACCGTGGCCATGTTAGCTGTGGATGTTAGCATTGCCTAAGGAGGCAGGGTGTCCGTAGGCAGGAACTTCTGTGTCTTACTGCACAAAACCACACATGATACATATTCCTCCAGCTCAAGACTGTGCAAGTTTAACTTGTTGACTGCAGCGAGACGGCAAGAGTGCCTGACATGCTTCATTGGAGGGGAGCGCTCACTTCTCCATGCCATCCCGAATTAACAGCGCAAGCTGAAGCAGTGATAACAACAACAATGTGACAGCAATTAGGCATTCAAAAACTGGAATCTCAGGTCAATTCAAATCAATTTCATTTGTACAGTGGTTTTTCACAACGCCATTGTTGCAAAGCAGTATCGGGTGGAATGTAACCTTGAGATCCATAGTAAGCAAACCTATGTGTCCATTTTGTGAGCAGAACCCACCAGGATTGTCCAGGGCCCAACCAACATGGAGATCATAGTGGGGGAGAGCATCGTACTGCCCTGCCAGATCGCCTGCGACCCTGCCCTGGATGTGTCCTTCTCCTGGGCCTTTAACGGACAGCTAATCGACTTCCAGAGGGACGGAGATCATTTCGAGAGAGTGGGAGGGGTGAGTCACATATGTGGATGTGGAGCCACTAACTTCCTGTTGTGCTGGCTTTGTTTTTTTTTCCATGTTCTGTGACCCCAGGGTCTTCATTAAAATATCTCAGGATGGCAATGCATAGAATGAATCACTAAATTCGGATAGCTCAGACTGTCTTCTCTGATGCAGTGCCCCCCAAACTCCAACCCCTACACCCCCCTCGCCCCCATTTAACCATTTAAAAGGTCAAGTGTCGCCACCAGCAACATTTGGTAGAGGTCACTGCTGACATATTGTCCTTAAATCTTTCCACTACACTAAAAGGCAGGCTGACAGCACAAATCTTCTGGAAGTTTTGAGAGTCTCTCGAATTTCATCCTTGGCTCCCATCCCCCGCAAATCACAGAGAATCTCCTGGAAATTATTAGTTCTCGTAAAATGTGTCTGTTTTACTGATATCGTTGAGGTTCCTTGGTTTGAGTGACGCAAAACTTTGTTCTGGATGTATCCTTTAAATGCACCCCAGCGTCTCCCAGAATTCAATTTTGCCAGATAGGGCCATCTGAAAAGTACACAAATGAAGACAATTCATCTTTCAAGTTTTACGAAAGTGGAGTCCCAAACCACAAAGAATAACACATACTGGCTGACATTTATCATGGAAAGCTTAAGCCAAATGTCTGTGGGTTTGAATGACCGTATCGTTTAGGTGTAAGTGCTGGAAAACTTGCTGCAGCAGTATCTGTAAACTCCCTTGGACTTTGCAGGGTTGTGCAATATTTCATTATTTTTAAAGTGAATAGAATGGGAACCATTTGTAATTCACATTTTGTGTAAAATATGATTATTTTCTTTGATATAATACATTCTGGTCTGTTGCAATTAAAATTACATGCAATTAAGATATAAAGAAATATAGATAAATTAAACAAAAAAAAATTGATATAAATATTCTAACATAATCTAATTTATAGTGGCGGGCAGGTAAAAGCATATTTCAGAATGGAGGAGCTATATCTACTTTTCATTCTTTGCTCGACTAACATTGTTCTTCAAATTTAATGAAGCTGTCCTTATTACTTTTTCCAATGCCAAATCCATGTGTCTGTTGATTAGACAATTTGGACTAGCTAGGCCAATGTTCGGGATTAATTTGAGATCCGTATTGTTTCATCACTTCATCTTTTTTGTAAATATTCATTTTTAGAGAGAACAAAATCAATTACTGAGAACAAAATCAAGCACTATGCATTTACTCTGATTGGTTTTAGTCTCATATTAAAGCCAAGCAAAATGGCATTTCTCATAATTGAAATCAGGATTCCCAAAATGATTGTGTTTTGTGAAGTGTTTTGTCTTAGAGAAGATGACATTTGAGCGAACACATATCAGACAGACAGAATAAATAAAACAATGACTATACAGAAAGGAAATGAATCAAAGATTTTGGTTGTGGCTAGCGTGGAGCTTAATATTTATACTCATACACACGCAAACACACACATTCTCAACAATGTCTAATGACACTCACATGTGCGCACATATAATGAAATTATTTTTTTCTCCAGTTCCAGCTCAAACTGATTACCATCTCTTCATAACTGCTTCTGATGAATTAATTAACATAATTAACAAGATCTGCCTCACACTTTTTCCACTGCCAAGGGAAAGAATAAACCAATAATTTACCTTTCACTGCTGCCGGTGAGGGACTCAGGGGCACAAGCAATGGCTAGGGTTTGCGATTTGTCAAAGAGGAACTAGCCCTTAGCCATATAAATATTGCTTTGCTTTGCCACTTTCTCCCAATGTTAGCTGTCCTTAGGCATTCTCACGCATCTGTGTCGTGGCTGAACCGGGGGCTATCGGCTGTGTCCTTTACCCATACTCTCAACAGAGCTTTATGAAATGTGGCATGACTTCAGTGTCGCTAACCTGGCAACCTCCTGGGGTCCATCATTTCCAGACCAACTTTCTATTTTGAAATAATCCTCAAGGTTGTGCTGGGCTGTGACACAGCCAGTCAGAAAGATTGTCACACACTTTCCCAGAGGTGAAAATGGGTTGCGAAATAGTTGGAATGGTGTCAAAAACATAATTCGCACCAAAAAACAGTTCCTCGTTTTTTCAGCTTATTCGGTTATTTAGTGAAGAGTGAAGATGCAGACGATGCTTTAGCGTGTAATTTGCCTCAGCCTCATCCTTTTATTTTGTGATGTTTAAAAAACACATGCACAACAGCCAATGGAATTGTTTATGCTCCTCTTGAAATCTCTCCCTGAAATTATTGAGAAATACTATTCGGTGCCATCACGTTATGTGAGAAAGTTGACTACATTAACTACTTAAGCACATCCTGTGCTACTTTTCTTTCTGCCCCTCCCCGATTTCCCCCCTTGGCCTTATTATATGTTACATTTTATTTAGAACAATATTATAACTGTGCTAGTCTGGCTGCATTTCCTTTCCTGTTTATGTAATTAGGGATTAATTAGCATCATCTCGCCAATTAGCCAGTGTGTGTTTGTTTTGTTGGTTCCTGTGCATTGCTCGAGAGGATGAAAGCTGCAGGGGCTGAAAAGTAGCCAGTAAGGATGTTTGTTTAACTCGGGTGCTTCTCTGAGTTCAGTAGATGTACCCAGCAACCTCAAACCCCGTTCCCTTATTTTACATACAGCAAGTCTGGCATTCCCAGTTAAGCACAGTTTAAAGTTTCATGGGCAGTAAATGATGAGATTGCAAGTTAAGCATTAATTTACAGAATCATTTCTTAACTAATTTATATGCATTTCCATACTTTTCTTTGTATGTGTCTTGAATGGATTGGTCTCGGCTGACACCACCATCTGGAGTTTTTATTTTCCATCTTTAATAGGTGGGTGCTTACAAAATTTGTAGCAAGTAGGTAAATAATAGAACTGGAAACATAAACCCTAAGGAGGAAGGCAAAATGAAACTGTTTACACATGGAATTGCATTTGTCGACAATAAGTATTTCTGTCATTGCTTGTTCACATCATATAGTTAACAGTTTATACAGAATAAATTTAAAGATCCACATAACACTTGGTCCATAAATGCTTAATGTGTTAGCTGTTTAGCACTGTGCTGTGACAACACAAATTACATAGTTTTTCCAAAGGATACCAAGATAGACTATCTGTAGAGGATACTGCTCATATTACCTTGTAAAAGATTCTTGATTATTATTATTTTTATTATTATTATTTATATATTATGCCCAAAGAGCATGTGTTAACACCGACTATTAAAGCATAGCATATCGTATTTGAATGCAAATAAATGGCTTTCTAATAATAGTAGTTCATGTTCAGGATTATGGCGTACGTTCTCCACTTTCGCAGAGAAACTCCTTGTTCTAGGCCTTTACCACTAGACCTGCAAGAACACAGACAAATATTTTCACAATGTTTTTTCATTTCCATTGTAGGGGGTCCAGTCCTTTACAAAATTTAGCCCTCATTTTTCATCTTGTTGTTGCGTCCTTAGTCACCAGTTCCCACACGTGTGTTTAACTGCGGTGCTGTTTATTGTTTGTTATGTAGACTATCGCTGGGGATCTGATGATTCGTAACATCCAGCTGAATCACGGCGGAAAGTATGTCTGCATCGTTGATACCGACGTGGAGAGTTTGTCAGCAGCAGCCATTTTGATTGTGAAGGGTAAGAGACCCAGCTGTGAAAGCTACAGAAACCCCTCCATTAAAATCATTTATTACGTAACTGATACAGCGGGGATTCTTTTATGGGAATGCACTGAAGAAAACATGACATTTTCAACTTACATTCAACTGAGATTCAATTTGTAGCTATTGGAAGGAAAGCAGACATATGCGTTTGTGTGTGCATGTGTCCTGGTATGTGCATCTGCGAATGGTTGTATTGCTGCATGTGTGTGTGTGTTAATACAATAAGTGACATACTCAAAGTACAACAAAAACAAATATGAATACATAGATGGCTTTTCCAGTGTGTACCATGTCAGATTCAGCATGCTTCTTGTCTGATTGTCATTGGCTCGGAGAGACATTTTCATGCAGGGTTTGCAGTGCTAGCTGATTATGTTAAACATTGGCACTCTGGCAAAATTTCATCCAAGCACGATGAGGAAATCAAAATTGATGAACATAATGAAATGAATCTGTAACTGGAGTCTAAATTGCATGATTAATTTGTATGTGTTAATGAGCCCACATTATCAAAGCTGCTTATCAAAGCCTCTTATCAAAGCTAGCTAACAAGTTTAAGAATGATGAATACCTTTCAATTAAACCGATGCTAAATGTGTGGAGAAGAGGCTAGAGCAGGATACATCTGCCGGAGAGAGATAATGAGGAAGATAAATATCGAAAGGTTCAAAATACTCACTTTTATAAATCCTAAATCACATAAGAGCTTCTCAGCAAATGAAAGCCTAAATCTCAAAGATGCAAATATGGAGCAATGGCAGTTCAAACTGTGAATATTTCTATTAATATGTTGTAAGGTGCAAAGTATTGGTGAATATATTATAAAAACCATTAATACAGTAGCTATTTTGTTGAACTTTTGATGTAAATGCAGCTTTTAAAATGGCAGGATGTTGTAGTCTCTTTGTTGGCTGAATTGAATTTGGGTATTGTTAATATTCTCTGGTGGTCTAAATTTGTATTCATGCACATTCCATTCCCGATGCACTGGGAAGGTGCTGTTTGAGATAATGTGCATCATAGCAACTGTCTTTAATTGCCTCATTTACACATGGGTAACGCACCACGTGAAACCTTCTGATTCTACCAGTGCTAGAGCAAAAACTAACACTGTATGAAAGCAATGAACCTTCTGAGGAGAACAATGTCCTTGATACACATAGATACTCAGATATCGCTCTCTTCCTTTCAGTCTCTCTCTCTCTCTCTCTCTCTCTCTCTCTCTCTCTCTCTCAGTATCAGTATTCGCACACACACACAGACTCCCACACACACACAGTGGTATCTGACAGTTCAGAAAGAGCAGCAGAGATCTGTAGGTCTATGACCTTCACTTTAAAAAAAGCATACTCACTCAGACTTTAAACTTCTGGAATTAGAGAGCCCCCTTTTTTCCCCCAAAAGGATAAAGAAAGTAAGATTCAATTAGAAGGGAACTGATGGGCCTGATATAGCCACTGAAGGTCTGAGAGAGCCGAAGCAGAGATGGGGGAGGGGAGGGAGGGAGCGCAGGGGTAGAGCCGGGAGATGACGGGGAAGCTTACTTTGCTAATTGTGTGATTGAGTCAGGTCCTCCAGGCCCCCCGGACAGTGTAGCGGTGGAGGAGATCACAGACAGCACAGCTCAGCTCTCCTGGAGCCCTGGTAGAGATAATGGCAGCCCCATCACGGGCTACATCATCCAGGCGAGGACTCCCTTCACCGTAGGATGGCAGGCGGTCGATACAGGTACCGTAAACACAGCCACCGAGCCCGCACCTCGGGGACGGCCGGGTAACGCGAGACGTGTTTAGTGGCATACTATTGTCTTGGGGTCAATTCAATCTGAAATCAAGCAAATGAAAAATGAAAGACCAAAATCTACAATATGAGGCTTGCACGTTACATTGACAGAGCTTTACTTTTAATTTCGCCAACATTCCAGGTAGCATAATGTCTATTACAAGGAAATGCAATTTGTGTAAAATGCAATTTTTGTACCTAATGAATATGAATAAATACATGCAGCTGCTTCTGTAATTCCCCCACCTTATGCCCCTCCCGGCTTTGTGTTATACATAACCTGATGAGATTGCGCTCTGTCTGAGTGCAGTTCCAGGTGCCATTGACGGGAACACGCTGACTGCCACAGTGGTGGATCTGAATGCTTGGGTGGAGTACGAGTTTCGGGTGGTGGCCAGAAACAGCGTAGGGGTCGGGGAGCCCAGCCCTCCCTCCGTCAAGACCAGGACAGAGGATGCTAGTGAGTCACCGTCCTTAAATCAGTTCAGTTTAGTCAGCTTTATTGACACAAACGGTATTTGTATTGCCAACGCTTAATACAGAAAAGATATTAAAATGTGACTTGAATGTGGATTGTCTTTTTTATTGCGTTAGGAAAAATGCAGACCTACATGCATATCTACTTACAAACACTGCACACACAGAAGTAACTGTCCTTACTTCTATCTTTCATCATCTCCCCTCATGCTGACGAAGCAGGCAAGCACACTCACACACACACACACGCTCACACGCTCCCTTTGGTTGTTAAACCTCATTTTAGCCATTTTTCAGAGTTCATATCACAAATCATTTACAAGTATATACATGGAAACCCTTGAGTGGCTGAGTGGCCAAACCTACAGTGGCTGAATAAAGCAGACATAGTTGACAGACAGTACGGCATTCATACCATATTTAGCTGAGCAATGAAATCTTGAACAGGACAAGCTTTTTTTTAAAAAATGCTAAAGTAATACTGACATTTGATATTCATATGTATCAGTATTCTCCAATGAGAAAATGTTCTGCAATATTTTTTTTTTTTTTTTTACTGTCCAAGGGAAGTGAGCTCTCAAATGATAGCCAGTTTCATCAGTAAATGTAAATGCATAAAGCTATCACTAGAGACAAGAATGGGAGATGTGCAGTCCTGGTGCGTCAGACCTGTTAACCGCGCTGTAACTGTGATCCTCTGGGTTTCTGCCGTGCAGTCCCTGATACGGCTCCCACGGACGTCGGAGGCGGGGGCGGCACCAAATCGGAATTAGTAATAACATGGGAGGTAAGTCATCAGTCAGATTTTTACAGTTCTCTCCGTAGCTGGTTAATGGATTTGCTTAATTGCGCAGAATCGTGTGGGGGGCGTTTTATGATCTCAGCCGAAGCCAGCTCATCCGCGGGCAGCCCTTGGGGCCCCATTACCTCCCGCGTGTGTGACTGAGCTTCGGAAATAGTGTTTCATTCAAGCCTGCCCCGGCCGCGAAAACCTGTGCCAAGGCAGAAGAAACAGATTTGCACTTCATGCACAAGAAACGTTTGTTTCTTCCCCAAACCCCCCCTCCACCCCCCTTCCCTCCCTCCCCACAACCCTCGGCTCTCTCCACCACCTCCCTCCCCCCTCGTTTCTTCCTTCTTTTTTTTCTTCTTGATTTGGAGTCACTGATTGAGCTTGCTTTCGCTGTCGCACCTGCACACCAGGAGCACCCCAGCTGAAGCCTACGCTCTCCTCCGTTGCACTCGCTTGCAAGCAAAGGATTACTTTACACCCTACGGTGAACACAGTACTGCCAGAGAAAGCTAGCATCTGCTGGAGATGAGCCATATCTTTATCCAGGCCACATAAATAAATAAAGGTCAAATAAAAAAAATGCACTGTGTTGGGACCTGCTGTATCATCTCTAGGAACAAGGAGATGACTTGAGTCCACCCTGTCCTATCATGGGACATTTTTTTTTCTTTTTAGATCACACGGTTCCCTCTGCGGCATTAGATTTAAGGACAAAAGGCTAGCATAGTCTGTGTCTTTGTCTCTATGCGTTTTAATATCACTGTAGTTTTGTGTTTTGCTCCCAGCCCGTACCGGAGGAACTGCAGAACGGCGAGGGCTTCGGGTACATCATCGCCTTCCGTCCCCTGGGCGCGCTCACCTGGACGCGTGCTGTCATATCGACCCCCGGCCTGGCCCGCTATGTCTTCCGAAACGACAGCATCCCGCCGTTCTCTCCTTTCGACGTTAAGGTTGGCGCCTACAACAACAAAGGGGAGGGGCCCTTCAGCTCAATAGCCACTGTGTTCTCTGCCGAGGAGGGTAAGACACAAGCAAACAGTGCCGAGCCTTCCAAAACAGTCCTGATCCCGTCATGTGTGGAAGCGCGACTCTGAATAATAATGACCAAGATCCTTATTTAAGAGCTTCCTTTTCAATTAAACGCGGTAGATCGGTTGTCGCAGCTCTACGTTTCAAAACATCTGGCCACTTAGAAAAGCTTGTCATTAAGGTACAATGTTAATTGAATTTGCTGTGCCATTATCCGATTCCTGGTTGTCTCTGTAATCATTTTCAAACAAAACTGAAGAATTCTCACCCCTTTTTCTTTTCTTGCAGTGCCAAGCCTTGCGCCAGAGAGAGTTGTGCCCAGAAGTGTTTCGGCATCACAAATTGAAGTAATCTGGGCAGCGCTGCCTCCAATTCCAGAAAGAGTCCTTGGATATGAGGTACGCTGGCTATTTAAAATGGAAATTAATTTCCAAAAGCGAAACAAGAAATGCAAGGACTTGGTTTACCGGTTATGCAAAGTTCACATTGCATTTTTTTTTGGCGCAACTGCCCCCTAGAAACATTTGATTGGAAACAGGAATATAGATAGTTTGGCTTTAAATTACCCCCATCCCCAAAGCCAATAAAAGCATCCTTGCTCATTCCCTTTTAAGAATGCAAAGAGCGCCACACATTTTCACCCAGCACTCTTTCAATTTCTGTCACCTCTGTCCCTCGGCGCAAAGCCGCAGTGTTGCCATGGCACTGATAATATTGTCTTGGAAGAATAGTACTATTATGTCACCAAGCAGGACTTTGGAAGGGCATTAAAAAAAAGAAAAAAACTAATTATCTGCATTCTCTGCAAGGATACAGTGACAGGCTTTGTTTACAGGTAGGCTTGTTAGGAACAGACAGTATTGCACATTTCTGTGTTGTGTCACCCAAATATGCAAGCAGAGAACTATTGTATTTATGATATTTTAAAAGGGTAACATAATGTACTGGCTGTAATGTGCTGTAAAAGGACATTTCATCATCTCAGAGCCCCCTTATTCAACGTGTTAGATGTGTGACTTGCCTTTTTAGTTTATCCTCTTCAAAACGTAGCTAGCTTACTAGCATGTTCTCATTGTTAAAGAATTAATCCTAGAGATGAATTTCATATAGGTCTGACAGACATCTTATATTTCATGAACATGAAAATGATGATACTAAATAATACCACATGATCATTAACTTAATCTCTCAACTACCACTTGACTAATTCACATTAGATATTTCTGTTTCAGAGAAAATAGTGTATCACAACGTTAGCTCTTTAGCATTGACAGTAAATATCCATTGGGATATTCTATTGTCAGAGGACCAGGATGATTGTGTCATGAAATGCATAGTGTTTTTGCTTTTTTATTTGAGTAGTGCTGGCTGCCTTAACGGCCTGAGAAGTATGAATCAAAGACCATTTCTGTCTGCAGGGGACAGACTAATATATTGTCCACTTCAAGCTTAATATAGCAATGATTATCAAAGTAAACCATGGTATTCATATCATTTTATTTACTTTTGGTTTGCTAATTATTGTGATCAGGGCTTGGACTGCAAAAACGTAATTTGGGAACAGACGACAGGAGACTGGAATAAACTGTTGAGAGGAGGAGTGATGACTCTGCTTATATTTGCTGTTGCAAACTTGTTTCCTGTGTAATATTTATGTTTGGTTTTGGAGGTGGCCAACTCAGCCAGACACTAATTAAGGTGACTGCCGTGTTTTTAATCATTTTCAGTATATAAATTGAAAAGCTTATGTAACTACCTGACTAGCCAAGAGCTTGGCATCAGATTTGGTTTAATCGACCTTACAGTACTTTACATAGCCAGCCAGCCATATTATGAAGCAAAACTTAGATAGCTTGGTACCTTCTGTCTAAATAAGCAAAGATAATGCAAGCAAGATAAGATATTAAGGCATTAGTATTTGAAGGAACACATTTTGCTGTTATTTAATGAATACATGACAAAAATAAGCAAGGCTAACTGTAGTTAGATTATCTAGGTGAGCTAAACTTTTTGTAGATACATTTTAGATAGAAAACAATGGGTAAAACAGTCCTTATAATTAGCTAAAATAATATACTTCATTCAGTTGAGTTTTACCTCAGGAATTACCTCACACAGATTCTGCTAAAAATATCACAGACAAGACTGTGATTGATTGTAGAAAAGAGGAGGAACAGAAGTGTAAAAGAAAAGCAACTGTGTTCACTTCGCCACCAATCCTGTCAGTGACTGGCTTAGTCAGGATTTTTTAAATGTTATTTTAAAATCCTACCCATGGTGCACACTGAATTTAGTTGTAAGAATCTGGTTACTCTGGGATCAACATTCTCTAGTGGAATTAAAATTTTACTGCCAGTTTTTCTCACCAGACATAAAACAAATACCACTCATATGGAATCTGATATTAAAGCTAATAGTTAACATGGAATGGATAATGTGTTGAAATAAGAGTGTTGTAATATTTTGCTGAAATGAGTTTAAAGCCCTTCTCCAGTAGGCTCAAAGGGGGAAGGAAATGCCTGTAAGTATAATCTCTTCACACAAGTCACCATAATCCTGTTTTCTCTCTCTGGTAAACAGGTGGTGTATTGGGAAGATGATACCAAGCCTGAAACTGTGGGGAAAGTGAGAATATCTGGAAATTACACTTCACTTAATGTCAGCGGCCTGAAAGGAAGCAGTCAGTATTACTTAGCCGTGAGTGCTTTTAACACTGCTGGAACGGGCCCACCGTCCTCGTCCGTCAATGCCACCACAAAAAAGCCACGTGAGTCTCTGAAAAAGACATGGCCTTAATCAGTTGCCATGCAAGTATGCCATGCAACAACATATATTTAACACACACATGTGCACTCATGCAAATTCACGCACATGTGCACACACGCATGCATACACATGCAAATATGCATGTGCGCACACACAAATATGGCAGACTCATATGCACCACCATAAATGCATTTACACATGTGCACACAAAATGCATGCATGCATACACTTACCCACACACAAAAATCACACACTCACATAAATGCATGAACACATGTACACAAACATGCATTCATGCATGCAAATGCACACGCGTGCATACATGTGTACACACTCACAAATGTACGTATTGCATGCACACATAAAAATGCATGCACACACAATCGCACATGCACACTATCTGACAGAACAATACTGTAACAAGTTACTCAAGTAACAAGTATTATTTTACATATTATTCAGTATCATAGCCTGGTTGTTTTCCAGGAAATTACATTTCAATTGTCAAGTGACAGGTGCCTGCAGAGCCGAATTGTCGGGTTTCTTTCCAGTTAGCAACTGATGATGCATGACATTGCTATCTACTGACCTGGATTTGACTTTATGATAACCAGATTTGCACAATGAAGAGGCGAGTGGGGTTGGGGATGGGGGTTGCGGTGGCAAAGAAAATGGATTGTAGCCCTAGAGGATTGAGTCTAGGGGAGGGAGATGAGGTGGGAATTTGAGGTGTGAATTCATGCATTTTGGGGTTTCTCTCTCCATCAGCCCCAGGACAGCCCCCTCTGAATATAGAGTGGACTCTGATTGGTTCCCAGCTCACCCTTCACTGGGATGCTGTCACCGCCTTGGAGACAGAGTCAGAAGTCACTGGGTATCAAGTAAGTAGCAGGTAGATGATTTTCCGTCAGCCAAACGCCACCATACAGTGCGTTTGTTAAGGCAACGGCACCTGGCATTTTCCACATATAATTAGTTGTATAGCACATCTTTTGAAGTAGTCTATTTTTGGCTTGGAAATCACCCTTTAGAAAAATACATTCAGACGAGTATCTAAATGGCAGATGCACTGTGGATCTCTAGATGCAGGCTTTAATGTGGAATGATTTGGGTGTGGCTGTGTTGGTAACGTCCTCAAAGATAACGTGATGCTGGAACATCAGCAGGCTTACGATTAAACAGCTGAGCTTGTGCTCTGTCAGTGAAGGTTGCAGGTCAGGTCCTTGCAGGTTTGTGTCAAACGCAAGGCTTCATGCAGCAGTTTGTCTCGAAATTGCTACAGTGAATCTACCACAGAGCTGGTTCACACCAGCTAAGCCCTCGTTAACACATAGCCCTACCTCCCAATTTAACACTGAGCATTCTCATCAATTTTCATCATTTTTTTTATCTACCAGTGGGATGTGTTCTGAAGTATTTCCTTGCCTAAAGCTGTTATTCTTGTTTTTAAAGGTGACATACAGGAGACAGCGACACAACGATGTGAGCACAATCACCACCAACAAAACCACAGCAGAGCTAACCCTTTCGGCCAACGATGACTATCTCATCCAGGTCAAAGCCTTAAGTGAAGGAGGAGAGGGCGTAGGAAGCGAACCTATCCATATTCATAAATTAAGTAAGCTCACCTTTCTTTCTCTCTCTCTCTCTCTCTTTCTTTCCACTGTCTCCTGTGAGAATTGATAAGGTCCTAATGATGACTCAATCACCCTAATAGCGCATTTATTTTGCCCTCGTTGCATCCTTCCTCAACTGTGCGTAATAGACTTCTTTTGGGTGCAAGAAATCCGATCTTTTTTAGAAATTCATGTGCAGCGCAATCCATCTCTGCCAGAGGGTTATTATTCCTTGTTGACTGCACAGCTCTGCGGCATATGAAACAGGACCACGCGGCTCTCCTCCACTGTTCAGAACTGAAATGTGTTTCAGACCCGCTCCAAAGAGATCTGCTTTCCGTTGCAATATAAAGCTTATCATTTCAGAATTCTTTAATGGCCTTTCCTGTTGAAAGCCAT
The DNA here is from genome assembly GCA_022829145.1 of Albula goreensis. Taxonomy (NCBI): domain Eukaryota; kingdom Metazoa; phylum Chordata; class Actinopteri; order Albuliformes; family Albulidae; genus Albula; species Albula goreensis. The sequence goes on along the minus strand of CM040754.1, from coordinate 27,063,535 downwards.
TAATAATGAAGATACGGAGGGCACTTTGTATTCAGAGTCTTTCCTTGATTTACGACTCGCTGTCAGAAAATTGAGGAGACAGATACAGGGCCACAGGTTTTTTTTCCTCCCTTTCTGAAAAGTTTAATTTTTTATTCTTAAATATCTGTAATATAGCTTTTTTTTCTTTCCTTTCAGGCATGGGAGCGCGAGGCTCGAGAGCAGCGAAATCCAACTCCATCTGTCTCTTCCTGCTCCTCACCGCGGTTTTCTCCGCGCTCAGGCCCAGCTGCTTCTGAGCTCCGAGACTAACCTGTCCGTCTCCCAACTTCATCCTGGTCTTTTCGTTACTGTAAACACGTGAGCATGAGCTCATGAATATGAGCTCGCCCCCGTGCGGTCTTATGTATATCGCTGCATCTGTATTGAAATTCGAGTTCATACGTTAAAAAAACAAACGTAACATGGATGGCAAGTATGACATAACAGGGTAATGCATATTGTAATTTGAAATGTAAAAAAAAAATTATTATTATAAATTAATGTGCATGTTCTTATGCAGTGCACCAACTTATGTCATATTTGTGCCATCATTCTCGTGTTTGAAGTGATTTCAAGATGCTTATGCCAGCTATACATATTTCCATATGGGAATACTGATGTCAACATTACTGATTTTTTTGCCTCGATGATCCTTGAAAAATACAAATGCCTTAATTCCATTTACATACCAAAGTAGTTGACAAAAAAAGTACATATCATATTTGTTTATGTTAATTACATTGTAAAGAAACATTTTTGGGCCATTACTTCCCACATTTTATTCTGATAGGTCTGAAATAAATCCCAGTTTAGAGTTGTTACGGTAATGTGTCACCAGAGGATTTACTGGTGGTCATTTAAGGTTTCCTGATCGGATAATGCATCCAGAATTATGAGGAAATCCTCGCAAATTCTGAATTTTAATGGAATTGCATTTAGGATTAATGCAATGTCAAGAGTGGAAATAATCAAATTCACCAATGTGTCAACCCTTCCTTTTTTTAAATACCTTGGTCTTTACACAAAAAGTCAGTACCAGGCAGCAGACCTGCCAACAGTAATTGGAGCCGTTTCAGCCTCTAATTAGTTAAACGAGGTGGCAGCGCATTCACAGCAGCCGCAGTTTAACACTTTGTCATCCATGTGATTTGTTTAACTGAAATTGGAGAGACCAGCATGGCCCAGACAGCAAGGTGTCGGCCAGATGAAATGAAAGTACAACACAAAACAGAACAGACAAAAAAAACATAAAGTATACCATTTGTATGTGTGTCTTTACTGACAGGGACCAGGGCTAGAATCTAGTGTGATCACCCGTGCCTCTATACAGTTCCACTCTCAACCATTATCTCATGATAAACAAAAAAAATCCATCATTTCGAGATAAAGAAACCCTCCTCACTTCACATGGTCAAATTTAATATTTTGTACCGTGCTTTAGAGTTTATATATTATGGAAGCATAGTATGGTATGTATTCTTTACACGGTGAAGTTTTCTCTGGATTTGAGTGTATTGAGTGCTTGTACGATGGAGATTTCATGTTTTTTTGATGTTTTTTCGGTGTGTTTTTTTTTCACAGATTGTTTTTTGGTTATGACGCCCTTTTTTTTTGCTGTTTTGTTATCTCACCAGTGATGCTTGGCTGATCAGCCCCACCTCAGTGACACAGCAGATTACAACAGAAATTGCATCTGATAAAAGTTCGGAGTCACTTTATAGTAAAACTAGTGCCTTCACTAGAAAAATGTCCATATGACTCAAATACTGAAGTGGGAGAGCCATAAATTACAGCTTAATCAGTGATATTTAAGTTAGCTAATAAATGAGTTTGCACGCAAACAAGTATGTAAAACGGCTAAGACGCCAGATGTAGAGGGTATTAACGGAGACGGACTGCTTATTAACGATGCATAGATACTGATAATCACAAAAGCATTGAAAGCTTTGCAGACAGCAGAGATGGATTGGAAATGCCTGGAACTTATCTTCTGTACATTTCTGGTCACAGTACATCCTAGCATAATAAATGTAAGCTCTGATCCATGGTGTAATTTAAAGGCTATTAAGACATAGAAATAGAACATACCATGGCATGGAGTAATCAGAGTTAAAGATGGCTAAATGATGCTATGGTAGATTTCATGGTGATCTATTAGAGGAATTACGGTACATCCGGACAGTGCCAGCTAAATGGATGCAGAGCAGAGGGGTTCACCATCTGAACTATCCAGGACAGCCTCCCTGAATGTTTCTGGGACTGGACCAGGAGTGGACACAATTGCATAAAAGAAAAAACAAAATGTCTACGGCAAAATCCGACGGCTGCCAGCCGTAAAGGGACCGTGCCTTTTAACCGAACCCGGGGACTTGGTCACAGGGCCTGGTCTCGCTTCGACGACATTTCAGGCAGCGCCCCCCCCGCACGCGCATTTGCACTTGTTTTCAAAGTCGAACGAAAGCACAAGGAAATGAACCAAGGTGACACGATGTCCCGTGGTGTTCAGCCACCGGAACAGGTGTGCAAGCCCCAGAGGCCTGCCGGGCCCGAACAACGCTCACCTACCGGGCTGTCCTATCTGCTCCTTCAGCGCTTTCGCAAGGGCCTGTGTTTCTTGATTGGACTGCAGCGGCCGAGTCAATGGGATATTGATTTTTCTCTCCTATTATTGCAGCTGTCACAATTCCGACGGCTGATTGACTGATGCTACTGTTCCTGTCCCGGGTGTTGCTAGGTTATGGTTTGATATGTCCTTTCGCTTCCCCCATCTCTGTTCTTCAGCATTTTATTTTTAGAACTGCACTGCAAACCAAACTATGTTTAACATACATTTCACCCTTTTTCTAACCAATGAACATATTCAAGTATGGAAAGACAGAAAAACTAAACAAAAACAACTAACTAAAAAAACGTAAGTAATCTCAAGTGTAATATACGTGTAATAATTTTTAATCATGTTCCCTTGTTGCTGAGAAGTTGTGTTAATTCCATTGCTATTGTAATTTATTAGTACTCAAGTGATAACATTTTCTTTTGTTAATTTTAGTGGGTTCAGAGACTATATTAGATTATGGTCAGTGGATTTGTAATACTTAGCATTTACAAATCTACCAAAAGGATGGAAATGACAGTTTTCATTCTGAGTTTCTTAAAGGTCAAGTGTTGTGAGAGAGCGAAATTTCCATAAAAGAAAACCCACCTGGAGCACTGTCCCCATTAATAATTCGCTCCGGCTGTACATTTTCAAGGTAGCTTTTCTGTGGTGAAGCGATTCCAACTCTACAGGGGCAAAGCAGAAAATGTTTATTAGTACTAAAAAAGGAGTGAAATGCCACCGAAGTGACAAAGCATTGTAAACACTAAATTGCTGTGGAAAATCATGTAAACCAGAGGGAAGCTATTGTCATTCAAAAACCCCAAAGTAGAAAGAGACAAAGAGAAACTGGTAACAGAATGGTAGTCAATTGAAGGTCTACTTTTTCTAACTTTTGCAAAGTAGTAAATACATATACACATATATGCATTCCAGAGAGCCCAGAGCTTTTAGTTTTTATTAAATGGATAGTCCACTGTATGAGTGATCAAATCTGGTCCTTTGGGCCCATAGTGCTTCTGGTTTTTATTCTTTTCATCCAGTCACCGATTCATAATCTTAGGCTCCAGAGGAGTGGATCACCAATCAGTTGGATTAATCAATCAATTGTCAGTTAAATAAGAAAAGCAGCAGTACTGCTGGCCTGAGGGCCAGTTCTGAGTGTCTTTGAATTACACTCTTCATAGGGTACAACAGAGACACTCAAACCTGACTCCAGTGGCCCACAGAACTGCTCGTTTTCTTATTTAACTGGTGTCGGGTTGACTAATGCAACTGATTGGTGATTCCCCTCACCTGGTGTTCCAGGTCTTAATCGTTCCCTGACGAGAGAGAAGAAATAAGAACCAGCAGTGCTAGTGGGCCAAAGGACCAGATTTGACCATTCCTGGTCTGTTGCAATGTACCTGCACAGCAAGGTGTAATATCTAAATTGGTGAACTTTTTTGATACGGTACTAAACAGCTGACTTTGAATTCTGGCGCTCCATACATTCTTAAACCGACTTTACACGTCCGTCATCCCTATAGTATATGCCTGCCCTATTCATAACCTCAAATCAAAAACTATCACGTTAACACATACATACATGCATATATACATGCATAAGTATGTCATACTTTGTGTTTATCTACTGATATTCAGAGTGTCCCACCTGGCCATTTAATGCAAAGGGAAGTTTACTTTGCTGAATTTCTTTTACAAAATGTATTTTATGTGTGCATCTGAGTTCTCTCTTGTATGCTGTAAAATAGATTGGCAACATAATGCTGTATCTTCGTTTATTCTGCAGGCAGTGGTGTTATTGAAGCTTTATGTTAAATATGTAAATGTTAAACACAAAACACAAGGGTGTGTACAATGAGTTTTATATAATATACTGAAATTAGACGCGAACTGGATTGAATTTAACCTCCAAGACAGGATACTGACACCCTCCATCAAATGTACAAAAATGATATCTGTGGTACAACATGAGCTATGGTGAAGCAGCACCTTTAGTGGTTGTTGTTGCTAATCAGACAAAAAAAAACACTCTTACAACACTTGGCCTTTGATTTTAATACTGCTGTATTAATTCAATGTTTTTGTGATCTCCATGAGATGGCCAATCTAAAATAGTGTTTTCATATTGAAAAGCAATCGGTTTGTCTTGTATACTAAAGTTGTGCATGTGAACTATTGTTTGGTGCATTTGTGTTGAGATTTTATAAAACAAACTTAATAAAAACCTTTGCCGCTGCATACGTTTGTTCACTCTTGCGTTATTTGTGTGAGATGAAGGAGACTGACTGATCTTGCTGTGTTTGTAACTCAGTAACAGTTGGAACAGCATATGAAATACGAAGCTATGTACTGAAGAAACAATATGATGTACACACAGATCATATTCAATAAACAATCTTGTTTCATAATTGGACTAAATAACACAACTGGCCTTGGTTCTGTAATTCGTTATGAAGTTAGGATTCTCATTCCAGTGTAGCTTGCTTGCTAGAGGTTTCTCTGTGCCTGGGCTTGTTGACACATTGACCTGCCACTCAGTCCACACCTCACCAGCCACCTGGGAAACAAACAGTTAATCCACACGACTTTTGTGATCAGGAAATTTGTGCTGAGAAACAATACCTTATGATGAGGTCGTTGATTAATGAAAGGCGCTTTGGTCTATGGACAGTTATGTTATTAGTTCTCAATGTCATTTTCAGTTTAGTGTAATTTCTTCTTTCTTGCATCTCACATTTCATGCGCTGCGGTCTAGCATCAATCACCATTCGTCCTCCACCTTGACTCACAATTAAAAATGTCTTCATTTTTTCACAAGTTTTCAAGTTCGGGGATCCATTTCTTTGTGAAGAAAAACACCCGCCTGAGTTTGGAAGGTCAAAGTAAACGATAAACATGGATTCATGAATTCGAACCTGTTTCGTTCATCCTCGTGTATAGGTTGAGCCTGTAAACTTTGGGCTAAAAGCCCTGCCCCCAAACAGCACCCATGGGAAAAGCATGACTGTAGATTTCACTTTCACGCTCATTCGCTCCCTCTTACTAAATCACGGCACTTGCAAAATCTTTGCCTGATTTCCATTGAGTGGGTTTATTTACTTCTCTCCTGTGGCTGCAGAATGAATTAATTCAAGTGCGGCTGGTTCATAGGTTTCATTGTGTTAAGATAGCTAGCTTGGATTAACAATCAATACTCAATTGCCCGCCAACTACCCCCTTACCTCCCTCTCTCTCCATTGTTAATATCCAGGCAGGATCTGATGCCCTTGAGCTACTGATTATTTGTCTATTATGGTGCCCATCAAGCTATGTGCCTATTATGCAATAGCACAGAGCAGGGTTTCACAAGTCCAGTGAAATCCTGCTGCTGATAAGGTTTTGATGATTACCCTGTAGTCTTCACGACATGTTCACTCAGATGAGTAACGGCTTAAAAAATGGAAGAAAAGATTGATGAATAAAGGTTTGTAATTCAAGGATGTCAAGCTCAACCCCTGGATCACGACTGAATCTCAAGGTTTTTTTCTGGCTCGCTTCTTTCAGCAGCCGACATAACCCTTGGAAAACATGGGCTCTTTAACAATTAATAAATGTTAATCACTCAAGAGCTGAAATACACCAAAAACCATCAGACATGGCAGTCCTCCAGGACTGGAGTGTAACATCTCTGCCCTGGTTAATTATGCATTTTGAAATGGCGTTTCACTTTGGAGAGCTCTGTCCCATTGGTTTACAGAAACGGGCCATACAACTGAGATGATTTTGCATATCTGGCAAATATTGTTACAGAATCATTTCTTATTGGACTGATTGTGTGCTGCAGTGCATATGCTGATATTTCTGCACATGGACGTTTTTTCATATATACTGGGCAGAGAAACGATAAACTCTTTCTCTGGGCAGGGATTTGCGCTATGCCACCCATCTTAACTTAATCGTCTTCAGCTGCCTGTATCTTGGCTTGTGGTTAACATGGGTATTGTAAATCAATTTGACTGCTGGGCATAATTTCAGAAAACTGATTGAATTACTGATATGTAAGTGCTACATTACGCCATTTTTTAAAAAACTTGCATGAGGTAAAAGAATGCAATACTTAATTGGGTTGAAGGCTGTTTCCTTATGTAATCTAATGCCCAGGATTGAAAAGTTCAATAAGTCTTCGGGAAGCTCGGCTCCTGGGATTCACACATCGATGATGAGTAAGACTTTTTAGTCTGTGGGATCCAAATAGGATTACATTTTACCATAGCAGTTTGTAGAACAAAGTACTGTGTCTGCATGTAATCACATTTCCATTAAAAAGAATCACAGCTCTCAAGAGCTTTAAATACTTTCCTGTTTAAAGTACTTGAGCAGTCAATATTTTCCATAAATAGTCATTTATTTTGTTCACATTTCAAAAATATTTGGAATAATTCCATTGCTCATGTTCGGACCTGACAGCAGTTTTATTTCAAAAGTTTCCTTAGAATTAATAGTAAATGGAATTGTATATTTGTATGACTGCACAGTGTACTTTTGTTTTAGGACAATCAGTTCTGCATAAATAATAATTTAAGATGGCATTTCTCTGTGTATGGTTGATGTTTCCCAATTTTGTCTAAATGTGTTGAGTAGCAGTGGCACATAAGTAGGAAATAGGGGAGTCAAATAATTTAACTTTATACAGTACTACTACTTTTTTTCCTGTACTTGCTCTTTTTATGATTTGAAAGCTCATTTATTCAAGGTCACCCATCAGCAACTAATTCACTTTTATCTCATGTAGCATATCATAGGTATTGTGCACTTTGATGAAGTAGTCAGAGAGAGGACTTAAGGTGTACCGCATTTATTCTTTTTAGAAGTGATACTGACTTTTGTAATTGTATTTTTATGGAACATCTATTAATATTTATCTCATATTTTCACAGCTATTCTTGATTCCAAATACTCAATGACTGGATCGGACAAACACATATATATATATATGGTTTATATAATATGGTTTGTACTTCCATATTCTCTCTTGGCAGAAATAGAATTGGAGAAGTACAATAATTTCATGCTTTCCTAATATGGTGATTTCAGCAGAATCTGCCATTGTACAGTTTTGCAATGTTCTCTGTATTTCTACTTTGATGTCACTGCAACACTTTTTCTTTTTTGAAAACTGTCATTTCTAGTTTAGAAATTATTGTATGTCCCAATGAGCTTTGAGAAACATTTCACCTATCAAACCTAAAATCGCAATTTTTTATTATGGAATAATCCACTGATTGGTGAGACACTTGCACTTCATGGAGAAAAAATTACATACATGTTTGTGTATTGCATACATTTAAATTGCATTTAAATTACCCACAGGTTCAAGAGGGAGGGAGGGAGGGAGAGAGAGAGCAAGTGAAACAGTAAGTCTGACCCTCTTTTTAAATAAAAATAGAAGAGAAACAAACTTGAGTAAAGTACTGTACTTCAGACTCCCTCTCTGTTTCTTACTCATGGTTCTCGGTTCTCAGAATCTGGGTTTGTTACATTACCTTGCTTTTTGATCTATCTGGAAATTGATGGCCAGGTTCCTCTTGTATCATGAGACAAACTTACTGTTAGAAAGGATGCTTCCACGACAGATGACAGATGACTGAGGTCATGGACCACAGATTTATCATAATAAAATTGTGCTAACCAACTGTGTTTGTAGCTTGAGCTGCCTATTCTTTCCATCAAAATGCTATACTATGTTTTGGGGTCATTAGTATTGGCGCTCTCTACTTCCTTTGACTGGTGTGCAATTAGAGGTGTAACAGAGCTTAACATTTCCCTAATTAAGGAGAAATGCCAAACTGTTTGAGGAATGTGCAGCAATATCTGAATTCCAACCACAGATTTTATTTACTAACAGCAAGAAATTAAAATGTGTTCTTAAATCATATATATTAATGGTCTGCTCTGTGATTGCACACCATATGAAAAATTTGCACCATACAAACAAAATGTTGGACTGAAACAACTTTAATTGAAGCCTTTCTTGAGAGAATCACACAATGCTCAATGATCAAGTCTAGAGTAACAGGAGGACTGAATAAATATTTTTGTTACTATGTGAGAAGACACTTGGACGGATGTAACATGTACCCTGTGAGCTTTGTTACTTTTGAAATGGTCAGCTCATTGTCTTTGTTGGCATTTTATTAGGTGTTTGCCATTCATTTGATCAAAACCATTTGTAGCTGAGAATTACTGTACAGTGAATGCTGTTTGTACTCTTCTCTCTGGTCTCTTTTTAGTGAATTGTGTGTCTCAGCACGTCAGAAAATGTAGATCGTTGTCTTTCAAATTATGTATGAGTCCTCTGTCTATGTCAATTGTGCAACAAGCAGGAGATTGACAATAATATCAAAAAGCCTTTTTGATATCTCGAAGCAAAGCATAAAAGCTTAGACAGGCAACAGCTGAAGGAACAGCAAATGGTCCAAACATTTCAAAAAGGCTTTCTTCAAGAAACGTTTATGGCAATGGTCTCTACGCTTATCTATTTTGCATGTTGATCAATCTGAAAAAAAAACTGTAACATGAACTTTTAAAACATTTTTTCCCTGTACTTTTGAATCATGTCTCATATTTTTGTGACTATAACAAAAATGAGAGGCACTGCAACTGAAGTTTTCTCAAATTTATTATCCAGTCAGCCACTGTTTTACACCCCTACTGGCCACACAGTACTACAGGAAAGTGCCAATAGATTAAGACACGTATCTTTTCAGAGATGACAATTGGTACCCTGTGAATGACTGTGACCACTGTTGACTAAAACCCCCTGGGTATATGAATTTTACAGAGCTCCAGCAATGGTCAACTCTCAAATCGAAGATCAAGCATCAAACCTGCATTGAAATGGACCAGCCTGTACTTATGTTTCACGTGTTTCCAAGCTCAGCAACTCAAGCTTCACGAGTGGTGTTTTTTATTATATTTATCCATCTTTGAGTTAATTGCTTACTGTATATTGCACTTGATGTTTCCTCTCATTCAACCATAAAAATAATGTTTAAGGAGTTTGATATTGCTAATGCGCTATTATTGTATGGAAAATTATGCCTCCAAATGCCAATGATTTGTAATATGTGAGCACTTCCAATTAATTTTGTATCGATAGCTAGTTAGCCGCTAGAACTGAGCCACAGCATCAGACAAATGATCAGGATCTGCAGCATTTCACAGGATAATTGCCTTGTTAGATTTCCCTAAACATGCGGAGTAAATGGGCCTATCCGTTGTACAAGAGGGCAACGAACAAACGGAAATCCACTGAGGGAAAAAAAGGCCAGCTGTATTTTTGGGACCTGCCTGGCCGTCTTTTCAGATGAAAGTATTCTATTCACAAAGGTGAAACACAACCGAGGGTCCAATCAGCCATTTTACAGACATTCATTAAAGTATAAAATCTCTGGTACAAAACAAGTTGATGAACATGGGAACATAGAAATTTTGTGGTTAAAGAAAAAGGGTAGCTTACCTGAAATTGTTTTAAATTTAGCAAGAATGGTCTAAGGCACACTGCAGGTGAACATAATCTATTCATTCTTGATGTTTCTACCATATCTGGTGGTGAAAAGTAATTGACGTGATAATGGAAAAAAATCTATTGATATACATCCATTTTTCATAAACATTACATAAATTGTGTTTATGAAGGGAAATAAAATGTCCAGGTAATTTAAGTTGATAAATATTGATACGGTAATATGTTGAAAGGAATTACAAACACAAGATTCAAATGATTAAAACAAATCCATAACAGTAATTATATTTCTATTATGTATAGACAATGTTTTACATCAACAATGTACAACGTATAAAATTTCATTGCCTGTTTAGTTTGGATGTCGATAAACAACAGCCACCATAGTGGCAAGATCCATATTCATTATGTTTCCTCAATATCTAGAGTTTATGCTTTTAGCATCCAGCAGTGTCTGACCATGGTAGGGCATACATGTCACATGGACATCGATTTGTAGAATTAGGCTCACCGAGTATGTGACCTGGGTGTAGACATAAAGCAAAGAATTATAACATTATATCCACAGATGGATACAGTTATGTACTACCATGCTTAGAAATATTAAGAAAAGTCTAGTTTTCTGACATTGTTTTGCATATCTTAAACTGCATTGTCTATTATCCTCATTTTCATTATCCGCAATCCCAGATGAAGTACTGTAATTGCAAGAGCGGAGAGCTTGACAGATATAACACTGACCCAGAATGTTCTTGGCTACGTCAGTTTGAGCACTGTGCACCTGCAGTTGTAAAGCAGTTTACTGGTACACATTAAGTTTTGCAGACACCCTTGAGACCAAAATAGTCACCATCCACCAGGCTTTGGCCTGTTCCACATTCATTTGCACCTGTTAAGGCAGTTTTTTTACTCCTGTTCGCTCAACAAATGGACTTTCTTTTCTTGAGCATTTCAAAGAAGTCATATTTTTTATTTGTACAAATTGCTAGCTCGAGAAATTCAGATTGCATACCCCACTCAAGAGAACAGCAAAACTCCACTAAGAATTCAGCCGTAGTGTCTGTGTGTTCCTTACTCTCCACACTCCATGTCCATTTTGTTTCTTATTCTAAAATTGATGTTTTATATTGTGTCTTTTTATATCCTCACTAAACAGAAAAAAACACACAAAACTTCATTATGTTTGCATTTCCAAGGAAAACATCAGTTTGTCAATACAGAATATCACCTACTGAGTTCACATGGCAAGTATGGATTACAGTTTTAAAATCAAATGCTGTGATCCCATGTAAAGGCAACATCTTGGCTCACATTTAACTGTATATTTTGGATGAACCAAATGTTTTCTAATGCAGTTTGGTATATAACCATAACTCTAGTATTTTATCTCTGTGCTTTTGGGATCTGAATATGTTATACTGTGTTTGTGAACCTCTACAGTTGGCAGACGAATATTCCAAAATGAAAAACCATTTCTCGACCTAAATGAAAAAGCTCAAATGCAAGTTATGCACACATATATAAAAACACATCACAGAGCCCTGGTGTTCACACATTTTGAGGATACATGAGAAGGATTTAGTTATGTGTACCCAGGGTGCCATCTATGATTATTTAGTTAACTCCACTGCAATTATGTTTTAATACACACTATTTATGTATCTTGGAGAGGGTGCACCATTGGTTGTGTGCTGGATTTTACTTTTTATTTTTACACTTTTCAAAAAACTATGTTTCTGAACAGCTCCTCACACATATTAGTTAGGTTTGCAGATAAATAACTGAATGTACAAAAGGCAAACCTCTAAAATTACTATCTCAATAGCTGTCTCTTATCTTTTAAATGGTAGTGTCCATTTTCCAAATATTTTGTATTAATTCGTTTCATACAGAATTGGTTTTTATTCATTTCAATAGCTGATAATTGAGCTAATTAAAACCAAGTTGACTTACTTAACTGTCTTCCCAGCATTACATGAATGGTATGAGAGTATTTGTACTGTAAAAAGACAAATGAGTGGTATATTCAGGCAAGGACAATGTGCAATAATTCCTCAGTGTAATGCCATAGCATATCGTACAATATTAGTATCATGCATGTGTTTGTACGTAATACTACTGAATATTTCAGTACAGCTGTACTGCACTGACCTACTGTAAATGTCCAGCTCTACTTTGGTAACAGAAATTGATGCAGTCAAGATATCAAGTTGCTAAAATTATGTTATACCTTTGAGGTGGGCCTCGCCTTGGGCAAAACAAAAAGCATAGTGTAATGTCATCTGCCCTGCTGCTGAGACCAGATTCCCAGGACAGCCAATCAGGAGCAGTTGCATCTATTCAGCCACTGTAGGTGATGGCATTACAGGCATTTAACCTGTATCTTACAATTCAAAGACCAGTACATAGTAGCAGGGGGTAAGGAAATCAAAAGATACCAAATCAGAACAGATCAATACAATCATCTACAGATACAGCAGATTAGTAAGGTACATATACGATTATAAAATGAATGGAACAGGGATCACATTTGTGATTTTGGGAGACATCACATTTGTGATTTTGGGAGACAGTCCCTGCTTCAACATTACAGTATTGGTGAGGAATGTCATAGATCACCAAAAACTGACAGTTTTTTAATCTCCTGCCATAGTCACAATTCCTCAACACTCCTGAGGAGGTATTTTACAAACAGAGGTGGATAAGTTGTGGTCATAGATGTCATCACCAAAAAAAAAAACAACGATTTTGACTTTGCAATTGACCAAAAAAAAGTAACATTCAATGTAATGAAGCTGATTGGGGCCACTCTTAATCTTTCTCAATCTCTAACTGTCCTTTGTAGAGAGTATTAGAGTGCGGTATTCAAACAGTAATGCATTAGTATGCAATTATAGTTATTTCTTCTCCACTGCAATGTTTTAACAGTGCCTAGGGGCAGTTAATATTAACTGTACTTGGAAGTAAAGAACAGAACACTGTCCTCTCAAGAAATGTATTACTAAGTGCAAAGAGAAGGAAGCAGTCATGGCATTTGAGATTGTATGGTTCAGTGACCTACAATTATTCTTTAATAATGTGCATTTATTCTTAAATATGACTATGCATCATTCAGTCATGATATTGTAGCTGTGGTTACCTTACCTGAATCTGTTTTTATCTGTAGTAGAAACTTTAATGGGAATACTTCCTCTTAAAGTCCATGGACAGAATGCAGAATGTGGTGATGAGCAACTGAGCTGATGAGTTACTTTATATTTAATAATTTTTTAGAAGCTTGTTGGCTGAAATAGTGTGCTCTTGCCTTGGAATTTTCATAGACTTCTCTAAATCATTAAGCACTTAAGAGCTGGGAACGTGCCGAATTACGCGCTCAGAGAGTAGGCAGCTGAATGTAATGTGGAACTTCAGGTGGAGGGAAAGCCTAATGTAATGAAGCTGTAATCCTTGAAGCATAGTCACAGCCGCACGCACCGCTGCACTGCAACTTATATTCACTGACTTCTGTTTTTTTCTCTCCTCCACATCATATGCTTTTGTGTGTGTGTATATGTGTGTGTGTGTGTGTATGCGTGTGCATGTGTTTTCAATTAAAAGCCAGAAGGTGAATTCTCTATTTAATCATGGGACAAACTGTGCTCCGACACTGATAACTAACTGATAGCTAATTTAGATTTGGATGACACTTGTAATCACGCCAGTCTGATCGCTGGTTATGGTAATTGGAAGGCTATAATTAATGGCTGTAGTAATTAATCAGGAGTCAGGAACATCAGGTCTCGACAGCGTGTACCTGATTCGTAACCTATGAGCTATATTTATCTCCTGTGCAATGACTCTTTTGTTCGGATTGGAATAGAGGAAGATGATAACAAATGAGTTCCATCAATCAACTTTTGCAAGAATGATGAATGTTACTGTCAACTTTTCCTTTTGAACTCTGTGGAAATCCTATGATTCTTACAAAAGTGTCATTACTTACACTAATACCTGAATTATTATTGTGCTAAATGATGTAATTACCTACTTTATACATGGTTTTCAAAGCCAGCATTTCTTGATCCATATATTGCATCCAAACTACAGGTAATCTTAAAATTATGAATTGTAATTATCATATTTTTAACTGTATACTTACATAAAGTAGATCCGGTTTTATATTCAAACAATGGAGATTTCATGTGGTTAATATGGATGAAAGTGATTCTTTATCTTACGTCTTTATTTTAATGTGATAAAAATTATTTGTTAATATGTGTAGATATTTCATGCAATTGCATTGTTACAGTGACACATGTTGTTTATATTCTACAGATGAGAAAGCTTACATATACAGCGTATACCAGATGGCAAACACAAAACTGAGTTCATTACCCACACTATGTCTGAATATCTCAAGTTCTCCCTCTCTCTCTCTCTCTCTCTCTCTCTCTCTCTTGCAGCTATGAAAATTGATTTCCCTGTATATGAATAATAAATACATTACATATAAATCCAATTACTTGGAATACCATTCCAATACTAGACTAAGCATTGCAAGAATGCTTAAGTGCGTGTATGCATTACATTGCAGGCAGTTAGCTGGTGCTCTTACCAGGACCAACGTAACACTGAAAGGGAATGCAAGCACACTCACCTCAATTATGCATGCGCATACACACAACGCATACACACATGTGAACGGGTTCTGTTTGTATATCTTGGACATATTAATTGGTCAAAACAAACCACTTGAAAAGAAGACAGGAACTACAACATTAGACAGGAATTACATGTCCCTGTGGAGTGCTATGGTTTAAGTAGCGGTACTCAAAAGCTATCTGAGGGGGTGGTGAGGCTAATCAATTCCTGCCCTCTATAAAAGATGAGTGGAGATTCTGACCCGTGGCATGTCATTCGGCTGGAGATGTTTCAGTATTTTTTCACAGGTAGAGGCAGATGGATATCCATTTTGTGGTTGTGGGTACAGTGGCATTGATGGTAATAAGATGCAGGACTGTCAAGCCAAAAATGCACTTAAAAGGACAAATGTTGAATTGAGTGATCTTTGATCACGACCTCGTAACCTGGACAGTTTATACAGGAATCGATGTGGCTTGTTTATAAATGAGTTGACCTCATTCCTAAACAGAAATTGATGACGACAGCTTGGAATATTCCTTATATCAGGATTATTGTAACCTATGTTAAGAACTGACAGTTTTTTACAGTAAGTTTGTACACAGATGCAGGGCAATATTATGGGAAGAAGTTAGAGGAAGTGTTTAGTTGAAACTATTGCCCCTCAAGGAGATGCCATCAGTTATTGAAAGCAAAGACTCACATTCTTGTGCCCACTTGGAAATTTTGTGTTACTTTTTTCAGTGTCAGTAAATGAGACTTTGATGAAGCTCTCAAAAGTTTTAAGTTCAAAATATATGAAAATACAGACCACTACCAAGGGGTTCACAGTCTTTCAAGCGTTGCTTTGTGTGCACTAAATTTGCTTCTCTGTTCTGCCGTGCCTGCTGTACCTTGACTGGGTCACACCTGTAAAATGGGTTTTAAATATCAATGTGACCTCCAAGCTAAATAAATGTCATTTTAATATAGTAGGGGTGTGCTGACCTCGCTGTACTCGTAATCACGCTCATATCTGTATGTTGAGCCCTGATACTCGTAATCACGCTCATATCTGTATGTTGAGCCCTGATACTCGTAATCACGCTCATATCTGTATGTTTAGCCCTGATACTCGTAATCACGCTCCTATCTGTATGTTGAGCCCTGATACTCGTAATCACGCTCATATCTGTATGTTGAGCCCTGATACTCGTAATCACGCTCATATCTGTATGTTGAGCCCCGATACTCGTAATCACGCTCATATCTGTATGTTGAGCCCCGATACTCGTAATCACGCTCATATCTGTATGTTGAGCCCTGATACTCGTAATCACGCTCATATCTGTATGTTGAGCCCTGATACTCGTAATCACGCTCATATCTGTATGTTGAGCCCCTCGATACTGTATGTTGAGCCCCGATAATCACGCTCATATCTGTATGTTGAGCCCCACGATACTGTAATCACGCTCATATCTGTATGTTGAGCCCCGATACTCGTAATCACGCTCAATCCCCGACGCACGCTCATATCTGTATGTTGAGCCCTGATACTCGTAATCACGCTCATATCTGTATGTTGAGCCCCGATACTCGTAATCACGCTCATATCTGTATGTTGAGCCCTGATACTCGTAATCACGCTCATATCTGTATGTTGAGCCCTGATACTCGTAATCACGCTCATATCTGTATGTTGAGCCCTGATACTCTTAATCAGGTGTTGATCAGATCAGAATAAAAATTCTGTATTCGCTGAGGGAAAGACAGCTTCAGGCCTTGGAGAGGCATAAAATTGGCAGCCAAAATGAGCGCAATACCTCATAACTGTATATTCACACAAAATTTCTGTACTTTCTGTTTTAAAGCATCTCTTGCTTTATAGTTGACTGCTATAAACATGTGACCTTGTTTGATTAAAAGTGGCACCAAGAATGATCCTGTTGGCCATCAAACTAAACATCAGAACAGGAAGTGCTACTACCTCGAGTTATCTGGAGCTATTAGCCTGCTGGCCTGTGAGTCCAACAGTTTCTTAAGTGGAAGAAAAGCATTAATACGTTTTGCAGTGAGACTGGTGGTGAAATTTTGAATACACAAATGCACTAGGCAAGCAAGAACTTTGTGACAAGTGCAACCACTATTTAAATCTATTTCCTATATGTTCTGAGGAGCAGGTGAAGCTCACTGGTTTGTTACAGAGGCGAAGGGGGTCCAGGTGTCTATCTCATCCAGGCGTGGAAGCAGAACTTCTTTTTGCACATCATTTGTCAATTCGAATTGTCAGTTCTCCATCCACCCCCACAGTAAAGTCAAACCAGACATCATTTAATACGTTACCAGGAACAATACCTCACTGGAATTTAAGCTGAGTTTCCCTATTTTGGTTTTCATTCTCCAAAACTTCTTGCTGCGATTTGTATGTCGGTACCTATGGACGCTGGCATCGCGATTTGGGTTGACATATACACTGCCGTGACCTTAGGCTTGCCCATAAACATGAGGTCAGTTTACTTTGGCGCCATGTTTCCCTCTTACTCCTTTTGACAGTGTGGGGTTTCCACAGCCTCGACCCCAATATCATCCATAAACGCAGGTCTCGAAACTCAACGCTGGCCTGTTCCGTAATCCGGTCTCATTTCAAACTGCTATGTCCACTACCAGCAAACAACATCACAAAGTAGGTTACCATTTTCTCAACCTTGACCGCAACCTTTTTCATCGGCGGGCCCAAGGCTTTGACTCTTACTTCAGCTCCTGGCCCTCTCCGTTTCCTGTCTGCTACTAAACAGCTGTGACTAAGCCTCACCTCTGAAGGGCCTGCGTTAACAACTCAGACCTTGCCCGGGTGCAGCTTCAGTGGAGCTGCGCTGAAAGAACAGATCATCATGGACAACTCCTTAATTCAGCACAGACCCGTGATCTGTTGTTTGAATCCCCTCTCATCATTTTCCGGCTGTCTGGCAACCTCTGCTGCTTTATGTTTTACTGGTATTGATCTGATTGCCATTGTTACTGATGTAAACACATTGATGCCAGCCATGTTTATTTTGCATGGGGAAACTATAAGCCTTCAGGCATGGTGGTGAATATTGCATTTTTGGGGAGTGGGAGGAATATGATGAGAGGAGGGGTATATCTGTGTTTTGGAAGTAAGAAGGCATTTAAGTTCTGTAAGCTTCATTTCAGAGCTCAGTCGAGGGCGTCAGTCAGCCATGATCCACAGATATGTATTTGTAGAATGATAAACTGCTGTGCAGTAACTGAGATTCAGGTCCCACATGAATTCCATGCTGCAAAATTTAAATACACATTTATTATATACATTAATATATTAAATAGGAAACTGTCCAACATAATTTTGTTCTTGAACATGATTTCAAAGGCAAAGAAAGTTGCCCTGGAATGCAGCTGGCACATGCTGAGCTGTATGCCTGCAGACCCCCGTCCTCCCTTCAAGCATATGTATTGCTTGATACTATGACCTCACAGAAACATGGTTTCCAAAAAAGATTCCTTTTATCACAGCACATTAGCCAATTTTTTTATGTTGTCGTTGCTATCAATAAGATAATATATGACCCCAAAAAGAATATTTCCTTAACTTGTATCCACATTGATGAGAAGACATTTTAAGGGAACCAGGAAGTGGTTGCAATTGACCCGCGTTGGCTGTTTGAGAATTAACCTGACTGACATAAGTGAAGCCCCGGTGCAGGTTGTGCATGAGGAATTTGTAAAATGCCAGCTGTAATTTTAAACACCATGTCATTTGGGCTGTTTGCCTGGCATACAAAAACAAAATGTGATGTACGCGTCATTGAAGCTCATTCTGCATACATTTAATAGCTCTGTGCTGTCTTCAGACAGAGGCTACGAGATATATGTCTATCCAGGCCTCAGACACCATCCTCGTAATGATTTTAGTCATACAGATGCTTGTAAGGTGAAATACTTTTCCGTGCAGAGAAATCAATAATTTAAAACCCATGTTTTAAATGCAGTCATGATTCAAAAGACAACTTCATCTCAGATACACAACTGGATAAATATGTCAGGTTTTTGAATTGGAATCGTTTAAACCACATTTTATTTTCGATTTTATTTCTTATTTTCCATTTTCTTGTTTTCTTATGAAGGCCTACAGAGAGCACACTCTATTGGCCTTCATTTTAGGCAGACAGACAGACAATGTACTTCCTAAAGTGTAAAATTGCAAGTTCAGGAAAAAAAAGAATTCACTGAAACAGGCGGTGTGTGACGTAACCTGCAGTGTGCCTAAGCCACAGTGCGTTACTAAGGATACGAGTTTATGGTTCTACAGTCTTTCACATAAGTTGGATGGTGTTGAAAAGAACTGAGTAGTGAAAATTAAGATCTGTGACAAGCACATTGCAATAATGAGACTGTGAAAGAAGAATATAAGTAGGACTACATCAGTCAGTCTAATCTTACTCTATTAGTGGATTCGAAAAAAAAAATTGTACTTTTTTGCAAATAAAATGACAAAAGAAAAGGATCTTAGTTCACTGTGCAGGTAAATGAGCTAAATAGCCTCTGGCAGAATTTAAGAACGAGCTCTCTGTGAATGCCTGTCAACAGATTTGAAGCATATGAAGGAACAGATGTATAGAAAGCAGGAGATATAAAAAGAACTCATTAAAAAGTCCACTCATCACTGTACTTGAAGTTTTTTTTTTTTTGATTTTGTAAAAATAAATCGATACCCTGTGTAAGTCTGCTAAACACATAAAAACATTTGCTCATTACATATATCCTCTCATTTTCTGCTCTTACAACAAGGTCCACTTTTGGGTTTTAACTATGTTAATGATTTGGGTGAGGTAAGCCAAGCCCAGAAATTAACTGAAGAAAATAACCACTTGCACTTCACTGGTCAAACCACAGATCAGTTTGCAGTGCTCCTGAGCAAAACATGAGTAATTACATTTTTTGGGCAGTTGTGGCCAAACTTATAATACTGAAGTAAATTTACTAGGGCTCATCTGCACTCCTGTACAAGTCGGTAATTTCACCACTGAGAAAAGCACAAGAAGCTCCTGACAGTCAAAAAAGCTGCTTAGTCACACAAAGTACAGCTTTCCTATGAAATGCACTCTATGCATTTTTTTGATGGCATCTGTTATCCCAGATGTTAAAGGCCTGTGCTCAGACCGATGGAAGCAGAGAATGGAAGCAAACAGGGAGGGACAAAACCAATATCCCTTAACAGGGTTCAAAACTAACTGTGTTTGTACATCAGCACTTTGCAATTACTCCTGTTTCACATTGCATTGAGGACCAATGATCTCCCAGATAAACACCCCACAGCCTGTCCCTGCCTTGGTAACTGTGTACAATAATGAACTAAACTCGTAAATCCAGGAAATTCAGGTAGAGATGGAAGATATTCCATTTGGTGGACATAGCCCTATATAATGCAGACAGTGTGGAGATTTTTCAGGGTGTACTAGAGAAATAAGAGCAATGCTTGCAGGTTCACACTTCTTACAGCCATGCACTTGGCCCCATCTAACCTCATATAAACAAACAGATGTCAGATCATACAAAGGATAATGGTAAAAAAATATCAACACATCTGAGCTATTGCTGGTGAAAAAGAAGAAAAAACTAAGAAACAGGAAAGAAACAAACCACCTGCAACAAATTGCATTCTGCTAAAACAACATGTTTATTGCTAATGACATTCTGAAGAAGGTTTCTCACAGAAACGCCAGTAAGTGCAGTGTTTCTGTACTTCCATGGAGATCACGATAATTTAGTAAAAAATATTCACAACAAAGTGCTTCGCTTCTGATTTGGGTTATTTTTCTGACTGTTATTCAATTTCCACCTCTTCCTATGCTGTGTCCTCAAATTCTGCTCATTTTTCTTAATTTAACATCAATACAGCCCCCTAAAATGTTATCTTTACTACTGGCCAATGTCTGCTACAAATAAAACCATTTTGTCAGATCTGCCTCAACCAGTAACAACATCCGTTCATAGTAGACAAATGTTGGAGATACAGCAGCTGTCTTCTGAGGAAGATCTCATTCCAGGGCCCAGATAACAAGTCTGGCTAACACCGGACTAAATCTGGACTCTTTAAACAGCAGAAGTATTGGTGCAGCCAGCTTTTGTGCATTTGGCGAGCTAAGCAGTGTTTATTTTAAAATAGTCAGATAGCTTACTTCACAGGTTGTATATAGGCGTTATATGTTTTATTTTCTAGCTTGGTCGCTGTCACCATATTATATGTGCAGCACAAGTTTCCTAAAAACCTGCCAAATGACTACAACTTTCACATACCATCCTCCATTAACTTGCAAATGAACAATTCCATTAAATGTTGGAACCATCTTTAAAATGAATGCCAACTAATTGGTACCTTGGATAAAAGTGGTTTTCCAATGACAGCCATGTTGGAGAATATTGACTAGCAAAATGTTTCTGCATGTTCGTATACCTGAATGTTTGTTCCATATGTCACATATTAATTCAAATTCTGGTTTCTGAATCTCTTTAACATTTAAATCGGTAAGTTGCAGGAAGTTAGGTTGAAGTATACATACCCTATTATTATCTAATACAAGCTATTCCATGCATTAACAACCCCTGTGCAGAAAAAAGGACAACTACACTACCTAGAATCAGCAGGAAATATGCATTTAACCAGTTTGTACCTATGCCCAGTCTTGTTCTGCTGACAGGGCAACCTGGAAATAGCTTCAGCAATCCGTTTTATTAATCCTTTTTAAATATTTAAAATCCCTTAATCAAATCTGAGCCTCCTTTATCTGTGCCTGAAGATTAAGGAAGGCATTTTCAGAAGAACACAAAAAAGGCATGCACACACAAATCCTGCACACATGCTGCTATCATATTTTCAAATATCATAAGAAGGCTCAACAAGTGATATGCATGCTTCAATGAGGCCAATTTTGCAGGAACCCTTCCAATTTAATTGAATCTCGTGATCAAGTGTGAAACCTTAAAACGGCGAACAAAGGTATGAAATCTCTCAGAGAGATTACATTATTTGAATGTAAGAGCGAAATTTGCAGATCAGAAACTACAAAGTTTGGAAGAGCAACAAAAGAAATGTGGATGGAAAAAAATAAGATAAGTACCACATCATGAGCAGAAAGAAACTTCAAGCAAGCAAAGAAAATCGTGATGACCTAAAAAGAAAAGTGAAGGAGAAACAAGTGGTGCTGTCGGATGCTCTTGGCATTCTCCTCCAAATTATATTGAGATCTATCTATGGTTAATAAAAATGTCAAGACTTTCATTGTCCGTTATTGATTCCCATATATTCTTTCACTAAACTTAAAATGTGGATTTAACCCTTTGATACATACAGGTTCAATGGTCCAGAGCATTCATTGGCTGGTCTCAGAGAGTTATCACCATACTGGTTGAGTCAGGAGGAATTTTCACTCAGTGCTCTAGGTAATACTTTCATCAAGACAGAGGATCGAGTCACAAATGATGATATCGGTAAAACATTGCTAAAAAGACTGAGAAGCTTGTGGGGAACATTGTACATCAAACTGAACTAGTGATTACAAGATGGAGCTGGTGGTAGATGGAGCTATACAGTACATCTGAAGGTTTGTACAGACTTTGAGGAACAGAGGTTTGCTGCACTGACCTGCACGACAGAAAACTTTAACAGACATGGCAAATCCTCGATATGATACTATATAAAATGAGGGGGTCCAATTCATTTCCAAAAATGGCACTAACCTAATGGCCTGGATCATTTGGCTTAAATCTCGACACATTAATTTGGTAGGTCTACAACAGGGTCATGGATTTCCTTCAGAGGGCAAAAGCACAGGTGAAAGATACCCACTCTGACTCTGCAGAGTTGAATGCCAGTGCTCATCACTTATTTTCTAGCATGATACAGAAGATTAGACAGTAATACTGCTATGGAAATGAGTCAAATGAGAATATCACACAATGCAGGTTTTCCAATGTGTCACTGCCCCTCACAAGTTTGCCCTTCACAAAAATGGAAGGCTATCCACAAACCTATCTACAAACACTTTGCACAAGAGGTGAATAATTTAAAAAAAACTAATTTCTACACTCTTTATATATACATGTATTTTTAGAGGTTTATTTAAAATGAGAGAAATAATGACATTTTTCCACTGTAAATCTGATGTAATGCTTATCCTAGGAAAAATGTATATTCTGGTGGCCTCTATTTTACAAAGCACCATGCACAGATGGCATCCTTCACTGAGTTCTGCCCTGTAGCCAATGTTGATTTGTTCTGATGGCGCCTTGAATTTCTATGGATTTCAGATCATTGTCATTAATGTGGTACTTTGAGGGGTCTCTTTTTGAAGATTTATATCAGATAAACAGTAAATCAGATAAACACAGCACTGTTTGAGTCAACATAATTCAAAACATCAAAAAAACAAGTCCAGGACATCTGTTGAGCATATTCTCTCTCAGTACAAACTATTCATTATGCCTTTGCTATGACGCTGTCTGATCTGTATGGTTTTATATCTTTACTACTGTAGTCGTGAAGCTTTTTTAACACTGATGACTCATCATCAATAGACATAAAGCACTGACACTTTCAGCACTGAAATAGTCGCTCACAAAGTTTTACACAATGTAAATAAATGAAGTAAATCATATTCATGATACACAAGGCCAAACTCATGAATCTTAACAGTGCATATTTTGGCACGGCTTCGTTTATCAAAATCACAAAATTTGTCATTGCTATGATTGCCAAATAGAGATTAAATCCATGGCACAGAAATTAGCATACATAAATATTGAGATCGTGTTTTTTTTTTACATCTGAAATCAGGAGAAATATGGTTTTGTATTGGGTTTGGTGTTATATTTATGTTTGTTCATTGGAATATGAAATAGGTAATATGTCAAAAGGCATATCACCCAGAAGACATGTCCTCCATCTTCAGATTCATAGCAAAGTTCATTTGCAGTTATGATTTCTGTTTCCTCAGTAACAAGATAGCCAAACATATAAACAATGATAAGAGATAAGAAAAATAATTTCTTATGCTGTTTGGAGGGTCGTATTCGTAAACAGGATGGATTGTTTGCTGACATGAACCTGCAGCACAAAGAATCAGCTTGGCTGTCTTTGTTCAGTATCCATACATATGTTAGCCTTGTAACTGAAGAAGAATCATGGATGCAAGTAAACTTTGGTAGCAAACTTAAGATCGGCATGTTCTGTGTCAGCATCTTCTGAAGAATCTTAGATAGCATGTCAAATAGTAAACTTTTACCAAGTAAATTTCTTGATGTAACGGTTGAGTTTTTTTAGCTACACTGTATGTATTTTAATGCGTTTTCGGTTAACATCTAAAAGAACCTACAGTTACTATGTTCATTTTTCATTTTGCTTTTTATAGAATCTTTTACCCATTTTACAACACCCTGATTTATTTCTCTTTATGCTCTTTAAATTTGCTTTTACATAATGTATTGTTTATATGTGCAGTGTGTTTAGACAAAATAATGTTAACAGAAAAGGACACAATTTAAAATAAGTCTCATGCTTTTCATATTAAAGCCAATTCTAAACTGCAAATATTGTGCACAGTATACAATAGAATATAGTCTGAGCTAAAAAAATTATGTTATTTGACATTAGGAAATGTATATGCAAACACCCACATATACATTCGGGTCCAAAACAGTCCCGGACACAATGTTAAATAGCGGTGGTATATAAAATAAAGTTTAATAGATAAATATTTAATGAATGCAAGTTTAATCTCTACAATGTCACCAGGTTCATGCTTCATTTCTTGGGCAAACGAAATGTCAGCAAGTCTGTTGTGAGGATATCATTCCATTATTCATTTCCGAGCCTCTTGTACAGGCGATAGTTCCATTTGTTTTAAGGATTTATGAACAGCTGTCCTGAAAGCTAATTAACCTATGCAATGTGGTATTCATTCTGGTTTTAACTTGCAACCTTTATCTGTTTAAATGGATACATACAGTACAGATATCATTGTAAGAACACTATTTCATTGTGTTTTGGAATATTAGCTTCATACAAAATACATTGAGAATGTCCAATTGTCGTCATAAATATTTCAAGGTCATATATTTTCTAAATTTTTAATGAGCAATACTATCCTTATGTTTCCCTCATCAGTGATTGGAAAATGTATATATTGTTTGTATAGTTAACTCAAAAAAATAACCTTTTAAATAATTATCAGACTTCTATGAGTAAATGCATTAGTTGTTTTAATATGCGTTCTCCTTGAAATCTGTTTTAAGCTAAACTATTAATTACGACAACGTATTATGATCAAATCTGAACTCCAGCAAAGCTGTCAGAACCTTTACATAAGGTACGCATATCGCATACTTCTATAGTCAAATTGACATCCCATAATTATATCTGAATTGCACGCATAGATTTAATTAAATTCATCATTCAAATTTTAATTGGAAGCATGTTACATACATATATATCTTTGTTATGGGTGAACATGTTGGGGGCTGGGTTAATGCGGTCTTACAATGTCATTAAAAAGTCCTTATCGAACGCGCAGGATAATTACAATAACACATACTATATCAAAACATAATCTATAAAACATATCATTACATGAATCAAGGACATGTTGCACATGTTAAAATGTTAATGTTCAACACAATTTCATGAATGAACACTTTAAATCTGGTTTACTGTGTTTGCCGTATAATTTATGCATTAGTGTACATTGGCTTCAGAATGAATAGAGACGTTACTAAATCAAAATTCCAGGATAACTACATTTTAAAATTTACATAAAATATGTGACTGCTAAAAATGTCAGGGATTACGTGCCATAACACATCATTTGGATCGTGGTCTTTTCATTTGAGATGGGATAGTATACGCCCTTGAGCAGACTAATTGAATTTGCTTTAGTCTGGCCCTTTATTTTACTAAATTATTCATATAATGTTTAGATAAACTTTCAATATGTAATCCAATTGTTCAGCCTGAATGCTATTTTCAAGAAGTAACAGTCTATTTCCCCCGTTGATATCTTCAAAATGCTTTGCTTCAGAGAACTAGTATAAAGAATATGGCCAGGACTCAATCAGACACAAGGACTTTATTATTTTGAAAAGCATATGTATGTATGTTTTTTTTTTTCAATATTTGAATGAAAACAACACTTTCCGAAGCAGATGTTTGCTCCAGCAGCATGCAATATACACAGTGAAACCTGTGTTGTAATACAAAGTCTGTTAGGTTTGCATTGTTTTGATTGTATCATGGCCCACAGGAGAAGTTGTAATGCAAGCAAACCAGAACTAGCCCAAAAACGTGGGGAAGATATAGGATGTGTGCTTAAGTCCTGTGAACCAGTGAGATGGTTTTCATTGGCTATAATATCTTCGATCCTCAGAACTGTGGGTTTAGAACTTAAAAGTATCACCTCGTATTTGCTCCATCAATGTGCTAATCAAGAAGATTCTAATTAGCACAACTCTTCAGCCAGGTAGAACAGCTAATTAGTGACGTCAGCTGTTGTAGCGCACAGGTAAAGTAAATACAAGGCAGTAATTTTGCTTTCTAATGTTAGAGATTACCACCTCACCCTCAACTTCATTATGAATGGTATCTTCGTTATAATCCAGATTAATCTGAGATTAATTCAGATTAATGCAGATTAAAGATAAAATGTTTTTGATTGAATTGGATATGCAGCTAAAGAGACGAAATGAGTTTTACTGAGCCCTGGCCTAGGACCCATCTTTAATATAAAGAGAATCATGACTAGACCCCCTGTAGGGGAAAATTATACTGCATTTTGCAGGCAGTTCCAAACAAGGGTAAAAGTAGACTGCTTTTAATATTCAAGTCTGTTTCAGTGCCATGATAACCCATAACTCAATAAAACAGCTCAAGGATGTTATAAAAATTGTGTAAGTTGTTTTTGTTAGGTATGGCACCGCAAACCCCTTCGGCTCCACTGACGGAAAGGAATGGCGCATTGCTACGCCGGCTTGTTATGAGGCCGTGGCACTAACACGATCCTGAGAAGGATTTCTGCACTTTGCTGGATCATATTTATTCATGTCATTATTTATTTATCTCTCTTCATTTCTCGTTGAAGGCATTGTTTCCTTTCATCCTTGTGGTCTGCTGAAGCTGAATTCAGACTGTGATCTCTACAGTGCATTGCCAACTGTTCATTTTAGATTTTCTCTCCAACTTGTAAGGCCTTCAGTACCTGCATGTTGAATGTGTTTGATGGTTCAGGTTCTTGATTCAGAGGTCTGCTGCCCACCTTGGCTCACTGTGGAGACCCAGTCCAGTATGATTATACACAGTAAACAAACAGAGACATCAACTCATTCAAAGAGATTAAGCCATTCAGCAAGAATCTTGTGTGTGTGATGTTAATTTTATAAATTGCTCTGGGCTTTTGTTTTGAAATAGAGCCTGGAAATATTTACTACAGTGAAATTGACCTTCATTACCCTGCATAAATTAACAAAAAAAAACAATATTCTATCAAAAGATACAGAAAACAAAATACCACAACACATTCAGGCTATATTTTGGCCAAAAAAGGCTGAAAATAAAATACTAATACTTACTACAGTAAGTCTGACCTTCATTACCCTGAATAAATTAACACAGCAACCATATTTTGTTAAAAGATTTAGAAAATGAGAAAAAATCCTCAGTCGTACAAACAGAGGGCTATATTTTGGTGAAAGAAGCAGAAAATACAATTGAGAAAAGAATGCATGACCTAGAAATCCGAAAAAGATATTTCAATGATTCAGGAAGGTTGTATCCACATACCCAGCAAGCAAGATGTCTTTTTCTGTCAGTACAAGCCCCCACAACTTGTTAATAGGGGATATTTATTTGTATTTTTGGCATTTTGTTCAGCACAGAGACATTTTTTCACAAAAATAAATGAAGTCCCATCTGATCTATGGAAAATGTGATAATGATGAAATATGGCCACGACCTATAACAGGCTCGACAGGGGAATGGATTGGTTAAACGGAGAGTGAGGAGTGACATCAGTGTGCTGGGCCCTGGAAGACAAGCCTGTCCCGTGACGCTGGGGCTCACACTGTGTAATCAATAGCAGAAGGAGGTCTGGTGTTTTGCTGCAGCTCTCCCGGGGGTTGGGGGGTGGAGGGGGAGGTGGGTGCGAGGGCTGTTGTCTGCTAGTACACAGCCGCACTGATCACAGAGGCAGAGGTGTTGCCTGTGTGGGTGTGTGTTCGTGAGTGTGCATGCCTGTGTGTGTGTGTGTGTGTGTGTGTGTGTGTGTGCATGCCTCGGTATTTGTGTTTGTGTGTGTGTGTGTGTGTGTGTGTGTGTGTGTGTGTGTGTGTGCTCGAACTCTAATATTACAGCCACGTTCTGGTCTTGCAGAAACACATTGCCATTACCCTTCTCCTCACAGCACTTCCTTATTTATATGCAAAGTACCACACCTGCTTCAAGCATGATTTTTTCCCCTGCCTTTAATTCGCTGTGATCAGAGGTATCTCAGCAGGAGAGAGTACATGTATGACAGCCTTGTGTCACAGTTTGCAATGTCAATCATATATTTCTGAGAGACAGGAAAGGACACACCACAGAAAAAGAGCAAGGAAGCAAGGTATCCTCTGGGTAATATCTGGGTGTGGTCATTCTGCTATTAAAGACAAATGTGTGTTAATTCAAATACAATTACCGTATGTTTTATGTATAAACTGAGAATTTTATATTCCTTACTATATAAATATATCTAGTTTGATTCAAAACATTCAGTTTAAGCTCTCTCTCACACACACACACACACACACACACACACACACACACACACACACACACACACACACACACACACACACACACACACACACACACACACACACATTCTCCCGAAATGCATAAAACATGGTAGTTATCAAAATATAAAAAAAGAAAGGGGAACCTCTATCCTGGAGGCAAAAACTGAGCCAAGAGGCTGAATCTGACATAAGGAAAGCTACATTCATTTTTATTTGTTAACACAATAAATCAGATGACAATACAAACAGGAGCTTGTGCAGCCAAAATGCATCTCCTGTCTGCTAACCATCAAAGGATGACATTCTTCCTGAAACTTACTGTTTACAAAGCTGGTGATTACACCGCTTCTCGTCTACAATAAAATAACAAGTTGACAAACAGCGAAGTCTGGCTGAGTAATAATGATGAATATCCTGATGACATTTTCCATGATTATTGTTTACATGTTCAAACAATCCCTTCAGGGATATGCAATCACCATCAATGTACTCTTAGCTGAAACGAAATGCAGCATGTGGGAAATTATTTCTGATAATGCCAGAACAATAGGCAGTTCCATCACGGGTCAAGAGGAAAGCTACCAGTGTAAACCCAATGTCTGAATTCATGCAAGGCAAAAGCAGAGCATTTGAACAAAGATCAGAACCAGCAGAGGAAAATGTATTTTTAGTTGTGGGGAAAGGTTTAATGACAAATTTTATTTGCATCTATGTCAAAGATGTAGTGATTTAGGACTGTTTACACTCTTATGAAGGTTCTAAATAGCACCAAATGGGTCACTTTTTCCCAGCCAAGTAGTCCCCAATACCCACCTGCAGGCCCTGGCTAAGTTAACAGAGCATAGGCACACGTCAATTGCAAATGTACACCCATACATATTCAATTTTTGTGTCTAAATATTATTAAAATGTTTTGTGCAACATAAAGTAGCATCAGGAAAAACTATCAGTCTAACTGTTGTGGGTGTGTATTTGCAATCGATGAGTGTGTCTGCTCCATTTACTCTTCATGGATCTGCTACCCAAGTTGGTCGCAGGGACAGCGTTACAGGTGTGGCATTGACTGGGTGCACATATCACTGGGTATTGTGTAAGCAGACGGAGGACTGCTAAAGAAAGGAGGAATCAGGGTAATGATGTGTGGAAGGGCTTATTGGAAGCACTGAAAGGACGACATGCAGCTGAGAACGAACAAAAGTCTGTTGATCAATGGAATTGACTTTTGATTATGAATTTTCTCCATCTATTTCGAACAGGAACTGTCACAGCGTGATCTTGTGGTTTGAATATCTGCCCCATCTATGGAAATAATGGAGGTTTAGTCCATAGGGGAGGTGTGCTTATGACTTCACAAGTGGAACCGTTTCACCTTGTTGTCCGGCACAATATGCCAGCGCACTCTCACACCTTGTTGAGTTGACCGTCGTGTTTGACTATGAGTGCGGCTTGGCTCATTCAAGGCTGTATGTGAAATACCTGACCTTGACATATGTTGAATTTGAACAATCCAGCCAAGTCTACTACAGAGGAGAGGCATGAGTGAATTTGGTTTGCTAGTGATGTTTGCCACCTGAAACACTCATATTCAGTATAAAACATATTCAATGTAAATTGAAAACAAACTATTCAAAAAAGGAGTGAAACTTTGCACAGAACGTGGCATCACATGAATTATGACGTTCAGTATTCTCATGTGCTTCAGACTGTCTCCTCTCTGTGGCACCATATACTGCAATTCGAACCTGACAAAGATCCCAAGGGACCGAAAAATTGCCTGTTTCCTGAGCTCATAACTGTTGTTAGCGTCATTGCTTTTGTTTATCAGAGACCACTCTGCTCAAAACCTCAGCTAATTAGGATATGTGTGTGTGGGCCTTTCTGATTTGTCAGATCACTCTCCCGTCACGGTAGAGTGCATCTACATATGGTTATTTTAATCTATATGGCTGTAAACATACAAGTGCTTACTGCATGCACTTTTGGTAGGCTGCTCGCATCTAGCTTCTGCAGTTGTCTGGACACAATCCACATTTTTCTTTAATTTATGTGAGGTTTCATTATCTAAGAAATGGCAGTAAAAAAGTCACAGCCCACAGACAGACTGACATTCTGCCGATCATGGTGTACTTCTACATCAGTCACTTGACGCCACATAAATTGAGATATGCTCTTACCCTATGACCCATTCACTTAGCTTGGAAAGATTTCTACTAATGATGCTGGGCCATGTCTCCCATGACCCATTTTAGCCCTCATACAAGAGTGTTTTCCAGGCATATTTCTCAATAAAATACTGAATTGAAACTTGTTCTTGGTTGCAATCATTACAGAGATTGACTGTACCGTTAAGAGATTTTTATGATGTATTGGTTTTATGTTTCACCGAAGGAAAAGATTTTGTGTCATTGTAAGAAAGTGAATGCTAGGAATTTCAGAAATGGTAGTCATTACAACCTAAAAGAAAATCGTAATGCTTTGTTATCCACTGCACAAATATTTTGCTGCATGTTAGATACCTTTTCCAATTTTTGTGTCTTGCACTGAATCTCATAGAATGTCCTGAGTTACAGATGTTCTCGTAAAGTTCCTCCATTAAATAGACAGATCTTGTGTTTTATAACTATCAGTACTATTACTGATATATCACCGATGCATGTAGGGATACAGGAGTTGTAATGTTTTAGCTGCGCTACTAAACTTGTGATCTTGGCATTTTTCTTTTTGTCAATAATCTTTTAGGAAACTATGCAAGACCAGAGACTAATCTCATTCAGTATTCAGAGTGAGCAAGCAGCTGTAAGTACTGTAAATGAGTAGGGAGGACACTAGCTCTCTCACCACAGGATTTAATCTGAATTCATACTTAAATTGGATTCACAATTAAATGGTACATTTTTACCCTTTGGGAAATATATTTTGGGGATGCTTTTCTAAAATCAATCAAAAATTGTCTTCATTTCAAAGGTGTAAAATGCATTTATATTGTTGTGCCTCCTTAGGCAACACTACAGCTAGTTATGCCTCACCCTGCAGGAATCTGGTACGTTCCAAATTTGGTAGCTGGCTGTGGGATCCATCTACACGCTGAAGCAGTCTGCTATCAAGTTTCCCTGCCATCAAAGATAAAACTTCAAGTTTGTAGGAAGAAAGTTCATGTATATTTTAAGAAGGTTTATGTGCTGTTCCTGAAAGGAGCTGTAAATATCAACACAAAAGGTCAGAATGTTTCTGAACTCTCAATGGGCAGCCATTTTGTGTTGGTCCAGGCTGTGATTACTGCAGTGTATATCCAGTACAGATAACCCTATGTATTCTACTGCGGTGGGCCACCACGGTAAGGTCACCACCCCCCAGACCAAAGATAATGTAAAAATAGCTATATTTCAGGCACAACAGTCTTTCTGCTTCACATGAAATCTATCATGTGCTGAAAAGGGCCAGTAATGGGACAAACACTGAGCAACATGTGACCCTCACTTCTCAGCATCATTTGAGATTCTGTCAGATTCTAGTGAACAAGTACATTGAGTTAAAAGAGATATAGGTAACTATATCTAAATGACATCATCAGTAGCAACAGGCAATGTTGCCAGCTAGCCGTGTGGAATTTGGTGAACAGAATAGAAAAGAATAGAATATGGGTGGTCAAGAGTCCCAATTCATAATGGATGTTAATGAAGTATAACACTGGCCCAACAAAATGCTTGGGACAAAAAAACAATTCTACACTCAATCATGGGTAATTAAAAAAGTTGGAAATAAAATAATGAAAGTGAGAAACACAATGAAATTTTGCTGAAAGATGAAAATGAAAGATTTCAAATTTCTGGACCTAAAGAGAAAATAGTTCTGTGATAAAAAGCTGTGCAGAGGTGGGGCTGATTAGATGGAATTTTGTTACAGATTCAACTGTTTGTTTGATTTTTGTGGAAATGTGGAGAACTAAGCACCAGTGTCAATAAACTCATAACCGGCTGCATCGAACTCCCTCAATTCATCCAAGCTCCATGCCTTTCAGTTGACTCTTCAAATTATATGCCACCCCTGAGGACACAGAATAATGAACCAGCAAGACCTGAAAAAGAAGAAAGCGAATGTAGAAAGTAAAAAAAAAATGGCAGGAGGGATAATTAAACGATGTGTATTTTTAAAAATATAGCTGTTGTCATTGCTGAGGTTTAATTAGATGTACATTATCTAAATATCATGAGGTTTAGTCCATAACCTATTCATGTGCTGCTTTGTATGTTCTCTTCATTTTGAATAATTTGCTATTGTTTATTTTGGGCTATTTACAACTCTACTTTCATTAAGTATGAAATTGTCTGCTGCATTATGTCCAAAGGTCTCACATAGTTAATTAATTCAAAATCTTTGGAGCAGATGTACAATTTTTTGGAATGACTTAAGGAAATAAACACATTCTAACATTTTCCATAAGCAAAAATTAAACAGACGTTTAAAGATTACATTACTTAATACATACATGTAGTTTGTTGCTATCAAGTTTAGCTAGTGAAAATGGGTGCCTGTTTTGGGTCTGTTTTTCTGGAGTTTTCATTCATAAAATTCCTCTCACTTTGGGAGCCATTTGTGGTGTTTCCAATTTTCCCAGTCTTTCAGGGACAACCGTCTGGTGAATATGTCCTCTGAGTTATGCTCTCATTCCAAAGGTAATTGTGTAAGGTGCACACTGTACAAGTTCGAGTGGAATAGGCTGCTGAAATATTCTCTGCCTTTTTTGCAAAAACCCCAATAGCATTTTCAACGCACCACTGTTGCAAAGTGGTATTGAAAATGAGTCTTTTTTTCTGTGATCCAGCTAACTCATTGGGTATAACCACAAAATGCATGCCTTCGGCTCAACAGCTCCATCTGCTACTATTACCGTACATATGGAACAGGTGATTCCCTCCAAGAGGGCCCTTGTGGGTACAAGGCCGAGGACAAGCTGAATCGACACACTTGTTTTGGTCACCTTCTCATTTGCTCCAGTTTCAACATCATAAACTGCCATTGAAACATTGAATCAATTTTCTATGCAGATAAGTCTCTGCCTTGGAAACTGTTCAATGGAAATAGGTCTTTAGTCTGAAGTAGAAAAGACAAAGCAGTGTGTGATTTGTAAACTGAGCTCTACTGAACTGCCATGACACCAAGGACATCAGCACTGTATTTAACCAAATTTACAACAGCAGGTTTTAAATGTCACTGTTTCAAACAATATTTTTTTAGAACTTCCGTACATCAAGTTGAGTGAATCTGGTGGATGTTTTTAACTTAAAAGGAAACATAAATTGTAACTGAGGAATGAGATTTCGTGACACAAGTCCTTCATCATCACAGGGATATCTTCACTGGTTAGCTCGAGCCATCTGTCAAAATGCAGGAATGGAATAAATATGATCATGGTCTTTTTCGAGGTATTTGGGATTTATAGTGACTACCACCTGCCAAAAATAGACAGCAGATGAAATTATTGATATTCCTGGAGTCATTCACAATCAGTATTTCCAGAAACTTCCATCCCTCAAATTTCTACATAACATTTGACAACTGGAAGAACTTCTTCGTGATAGAATAACTTTTTTGTATCCTATGTATTATTGTAGTTTCTAGATTTTGCATAAAAAAATTACTGTATGGGAACGAAAAACTGTAAACCCCAGTGTCCTGCCTATCTAAGTTAAAATTGACATGCAATGTCTTCCCATTCCGCCAGTGAAGGCCATTTATACATTCTGTTTGAAGGGTCTCATGCAAGCATTTGGGTCGTCTCCGGCACACTCTCAGAAAAGCTGTGTCGGCTCCCTGTGAAGACGCATTTGAGACTGGGGAATCAGCATCCCGCTGACAGACACTTTAGCATCACAGTGATGCGCTCTCCCGGAGACGCTGTATCACCTCACACAGCCTGCCAACCTGTTGTCTAATTCCACCACCAGCTGTCCTCAGGAGGCACTTCAATTGGCCCTGTCTGTCTTTGGCGATATCACGTAGCTTTTTCCGCTTCCTTTAGCCATGTCTGCCTCTCCTACTTCATCTCCAGTGTATGGACTTTTAATAATTTTATTTATTTTTTTGTGAGGAGAACATCAATGTCTAAAACACAAAATCATGTCTAAAGTTGTATTATAATAGCATTTTAGAGTAAATGGGAGGAAAGTAAAATTATGATTAAAACATATCCAATACAATCTAATTTTCACCTTCTGCACATCCACAGCGACTATGTCATACTCCATGCATAAAATTATGGCTGTTCTGTGTTCTGTTGCCACCGCTTTAGGGGAATTGAAAGTTTGAAACATTATTTTAACAGAGCTTGTTCTGAAAAGTCCAAATTTTGCTTAGGAGGCATCGGTATAGATTTTTAACCTTTGATATTTGTCCAAATTCTTTTTTCAGTACCATGCTGTTTCTTAAATTCATGTAAGCGCCAGCAGCAGTTGTACCTAAAAAAACAACTGCATTGCAACTATGTAAAAGAATTGGAAATGTGAGCTGCAAGTAGAGGTGTCTTTTTCTTCTCAATAAGTACATGAACCTCGAATGGAATAGCATCATGGATAATGGATAACATAATTGGAACTTACTGAATTCAAAGTACAAGTTACTGGAATTAGGTCTCATTTAATAAATAGTGGTGTACCAAATGATTTGCTGAAGCTGTAATTCTGATCTGACTCTCTTGTGGTCCATTAAATTAACCCAGTAATAAACTTTATAGTACAACACCTGTCATCCCTTGTACGTTTCTAAAACCCTTGACAGCCAATGAAGGTGACAAGCCAAAATCAATTTTTAACTTCCATCTCTGAGTAGCCGTTTATGCCAGGACACTCAGCACCTTTAAACTGGGGCGGAGAAGCTGATTTTATGATTAATTAGATGTCCAGATACAGACCCTTTAAAGGGACCTACAGGTTTGTGTGGTCTATGATAGTCACAGTGTGTCGAGGCCAGGGGCATCGCACCGGGGAAAAGGGTATTAAGGACCCAAGGGTTTGAAGGGGGCCACAAAAATTTGGGGGTTTTTTTTAACAAAACGTTGAGGCGCCCTCAGAGCCTGCCTGTGTACAGGGACCAGAACTTCTAGCTACGCCCCTGGTCAAGGCCTAAGTTTATCCTCTCTTCCCCGATCCGTTCATCCTCTCTTTGTCATCACTACAAGCCCAAGCCTCAGGCCCACCAACTCTGCTTCTAGGAGCAACCTGCTTTTCAATGAGGGCCAATCATTCAATGCTAAATAAGCTCAACCAATCAACCACCTTGCAAGGAAAAGACAAAGGATATACTTCACACACTAAAAATATCTTCCATTTAATATTTAAGTGAACTTCACGACAAGTTTAGCCTTTCTGACATCTGAGTTATCCTTATTGAGAAAGGGGATATCATTTTCTCAATACTGAGTGGGTTAAAAAAGAGAACGTTCTGTAGGAACAAAATGTAAATTTGAGATTTTCAGTGGCTTGTAGGAAATATTATATTTGAATTTTACAGATATCAATATTTTTTCTTGTAGTTCTGCATTGTCAGGCTTCCTTCGTGTAAGGTTGTACAGCCTCATATCAAAGAGTCTATGGAGGAAAATATATCTGATGGAGATATTATTGCCAATTTCTCAAAAGTCATCTCCATATTCTAAGAAAATGGAACCTGACAGTGGTTACCTGGTTGGGTTCAAAATACAATGATAGAAAATATGAATGTTCTCTGACCTTGAGAAACTGTGTTCCAGTCACGGATCAATAAAAAGGAGACACTGGTCCTAAAAATGAATCAATTCTATTGATAAGCTACACATTTGGTCATTATCATAATTTCAGAACCCATGTATTGATTACATTTTAGAAATGATTTTTGGTTGTGAATAATTAAGTTGTCTATAAATACCATGGCCTATTGATGTATTTATCTGCAAGATGTTAAGATGAAAATAAATGCTCTGAGAATTCCTTAGGTGGATGCACTTCTGATCTCACACTTTGTAAAGTAGTGTACTGCCCACATGTACTAAGTGAATATTACAAATATTTTGTGAACCATGTATACACTTAAATTAGACTTAAATCTTTATAAAACATTCCTAGGCACATACTTTGCTGTTGTATAGTATATTAAATGAAATTATATTGCATTTTTAATACACAGCTAGACATCATATGGACTTACCAGCTGTCAAAATTCTTACATCTGGAGAAATTCTTAGGTATTATTTTCTTGTGTTTCAGTATGTTACTCTGCTTAATGGAGACTGACTAAATGCAAATGAATGAATACAGTAAGTGTCAAGGCATACCTACATGCAAGATCAGTGTTCCCTGGATTTGTGATTCACATGAGGGTACTTTAAAGTACAGATACACTGTGTCTGCTGGAAGCAAGAAAATGATTTGAGTTCATGAGTCCATCATTTGATTAAACCACTATCAAGAATTTGGTCGATCCATTCATGAGCATAATTAATGCATTAATTTTAATTTATTGATAGATTGATTGACCTGGAATTCTTACTTACAATCTGGCAAATTATAGAGACATTTTCTTCATGGATCATTTAACCTTTAATGATTTACTGTTCAGTTTTTTTTTTCACCAACTGAATAATTTGTGTTTCATTCTCCTCTGAACGTCAATGAGCTGTACTTCCATCGATAAACAAGCTGTCACCTGAATGCTTGGCTCTAAATAAATAAGTCTACATTCCAAGACCTTTTCATTAATTCCACCGATGAAAGAAAAATATCAATATAACTATTCAAACAGACGGCTCCATGATCCCACTGCCGTTACATATTCTCCTGAATAGAGCGAAAGCTAATGCTATGAATCACAAGGTGCCTTCCTCATTTACTGCACCGCTTTTCCCCTCAGACTCAGAAATAGAGAATCAGTCTTGGTTCAGTAGACACAGAAGAGTTCATTTGGAAGAGATAGCCGAGAGTACCCGAGAACATTTCTCACCTAACCCTGGCCTGACGAGCATGACGGCATGCGGCAAAAGGGGAACACTTAACTCTACCTGAGTTAAGCTTGTAAGCCAGGATGCGTAGTGTGAAAGCAATCACGTTTAAACTCTCAGACCGCCATCGCAACTTAGCCATCGACTTTGTCAGGTATAGAAAATACGCTTTATTCCTATCTACGATAAGGATTTTACGTTTCTTTTGATATGATTTGTTCAATTAGCTGCACTTGATTTCCTGCTGTAAACACTGACTATGTGTTTACAGCGGCCTATATTAATAACAATAAAAACTCATGACCACATAGACAGTGTGTGGCTGTGTGTCACACATCCGCAGTGGGGAAAAGAGCAAAGGCACGTCTCGAAATGAATCAGTGGACTCGTGATCATGGCTTTGGCCTTCTGAATTAGTGGGAGCCGGTCACAGCAGTTGGTTGTTAAGTGCAATGACATCATAAAACAAATTAATGTGTGTTTTGTCGCCTTATGTTGTCTCCATTTGCTTAATGAACTCTTCACACACAAGTGTGCAAGATTGAGTTTTTAGTTTTATTTCTTGAAGTGAGGGGGGAACAGATGGGTACCAATGTCCCCAAACAAATGCAGTAATGGTGGCATAATAACGGTACAAAGGCAGTAAGTATGTGAACATCGTGCTAAATAGACCTAGCTGGGATATTCATCAACATCAAAGGCTGTGCTACCTGAAGACCAAACTCAGTCTTCAAGTGAGCCCTCAAAACTTCCTTTCATCAGTAGATAAAAAAACAAATTAATGAATGTTTACATCTGGGATATGTTTTCATTATGTGATCTGCAGATGGGTCAATGAATCTCATTTATTCTTTTCAATGCATTACAAAAATTATATTTTAAAATGAAATTCAGAACTGACAAGATGGAGCCTTTGATTTTTCAGACAGCTAAAAAGTACAAAAATAGGGCCTGAGATGTTT
Source organism: Albula goreensis (assembly GCA_022829145.1). NCBI lineage: Eukaryota > Metazoa > Chordata > Actinopteri > Albuliformes > Albulidae > Albula > Albula goreensis. The sequence continues at coordinate 27,025,043 of CM040754.1, read as the reverse complement.
ATTTGATTGTCATTAGATGGAAAACTAAAGTTTGAAAAAGAGTGTTTTGGCTTGCGGAGACTATGCTCTCCCCCAGCAGTTGCCAAACATTGATCAAGTTTGTTTTGTTACATTTTGTTCCACTATAAGATAAGCCCAATATTGACTTGATTCATTTATACAAAACACACTGTGAAGTGCTTTGCAGCAAGTCCTTTTCAAAAAGTTCTTTACAAATTAAGTAGGTAGAACCTCTTAGAGGTCCACCACTTTTAAGATAAAAACCGATTTCTGTGTCTACCTTGGTTACCACTTTAAAAACTCCTCACTGTTAAGCAGCAGTTTTGACAATGCACCAGATGCATCGATGTGTGTTTGTGTCCCCACATTAAATGGATTTATGACTGCTACAGTGTAAAAGTTCAACATAAAGCAGTCCTTCCCTCTACAGCAACACCAGCAACTGTTCTGTCCATTTTTGCTTGCCTAAATTTATTAGTAATTTCACTTCATAAGAGTAAAGCTTGAGCTCAGTACAATCTAGTATATTGTATATAAATGTCAGTCTGTGTCTTAAAACATCGCTTCACATGTGTCGTCCAAGTGTTACGTGTGTGGAGCTTTCATGAAGCAGTTTGTTGTGACAGGTATCATTCATTTAAGATTTATTTACTTGTGGCCTTTAGAACTACTGTGATTTTGTGCAGCTAAAAAAAGCCTTATATAAAAAAGACTTATTTAAATAAAAAAAGGTTGTGTAGTAGCTCTTGGCTCTTTTAACTAACTCACGGGGTGGCACAGTCCATGTTGCTCCATGGAATATGATATAATTGATAAGATGTGGATGATGAACTCTGAGAATCGCACAAGGATTATGTATTTCTCGTCAATTAGCGCATGAAGTTAACAACACCCACAGCCACCACTGAAGAAAACACTAGCAGACGTTTCTGCATTTTTTATACCTGAAAGTGTCTGAAATTTTTATCTAATCAAACATGCAAATGTCCACATTCTGGTGTGCCAGTTTTGACGTGTGGTGATATATGATGGAGTTAACACACATCAAGGGCCCAGACTTTCCTTTTATTGATAGCAAGAAAAGAAATGCAAGGGTTCCAGGCGAAGAAGTTAGGGGAAAGTTGAATCATTAGATGGGAAAGTTTTAGACTTAAAAAAGAATGTAGCCCTGCTTCCCCCCACACAGCCAGGGAGAGAGCAGGGCAGGAGTGTGCCGTATGGTGGGGAGCCTAATCAACATTTCTGGAGCCTTGGAGGCGAGACGGGGATAAAAAGGCGGACCGCGTGGCATCAATAACGAAAGAACATTCAGGGCATTTCTCAGGCGAGACAGGGAGAAGCGGCCCCGGACGTGAAGCGGAGCAGAGATAAAGCGACGGGACCGGAGAGAGACGTTTGGTCAGAGGAGGAGTTGCAGACTCAGCCTTCTGACATAATCCGCACATGACAAGTTCCCCCGTTTCTCAGCAGAACTGGGGGCCTGTGGAAAGGGAAGGATGCTGCATGTCATCTGCGCCGCTCTCTGGCATCTATCTTAAGGTGCACTCCATCACTGCCCGTGAAGACTTCAGTATGGCCCAGACACTGCAGGTGTCACATAGCACCTACCAGTCAGCACCAGCGACATCCACCTCAAAGATATTATTTTTCCCATCCGGTGACAGGGAAAATAAGTCCCATAGGAACAGCCTCCTTGAAAATCAGTCGATACTGTGGGGCTAGCTCAACAAACATCCGCAGGCGCTAGTGGGTGATGACAGGTTTGTGACAGAATCTCATTTTTGACATTGCTGCTCCCAGTCCCTACCCTAACTTCTACCTGTGGTCAAATTCAGGTGCAGGGCAACTGTGAAGTCAGTTAAACCCACTCAATCCAAGCAAAGACATTGAGCTATTCCATGCCATCAGGGCCTTCAGTAACATGCAGACACTAGCTAGAGATACTGGCCTGAATTCATTCAACATCCGGCTTTAACTTTTGGCCTCATGAATAAATGAAACTGACTGCTGTAAGTGTTTACAAATGTAGTTTGGCCAGTTCATTCTTGTGAATGCTGAACTTGGCAAAACAGGGAAAACACTAAAATGTGTGTTTGTTTGAAAAACAAACTTAAGGACGAATGTTACTGAATTCACACCACTGTTTTTTATTACCGGCTTGATCATGTGGTAAATTATCCGTCTGCTTCCTGTAACAGCAGCCAGTCTGTTCACCCACATTTGGTAGATTGGCAACTTTAAATCTGTTGCTGCAAATGTCCCAAAAACATTGCATGTGTACTGAAGGACCAAAGCGCTGTTAATTTTTTCCAACATTAAGTTTCCAAAAGCAGACCAGTCGAAAAGTTTTCAGAACGAGTGACCTTCATTCAGTTTACACAAAAGACATCCTTGAGGCAGAAGCCTTCTTGAAGAAATTGTGTGTATTGACAAGACCGCTGTGTGAGCATTGTGGCTAATTTCAGAGACAAGGGTGCTACACTGAATACAACTTGATTGATTGATTAATTAAGGATTAGTCAGATCATTATAAATCCATTGTTCGCTAATTAAAATGTGCCTCTTTTTTCTGGCTCTTTCCCATGAGAGGTCATCCCAGATGTTCTTGGCAGAAAGTTCAGCGCTTGGGTGATACCAGCTGTTCCCTAAGCTCAAGCATAAAAGGTCAGAAAAACATCTGATATTCTGAAGAACCTATTTAAAATTTAGCAACAGGGGAGGTATTTTTAATACTAGATGGCATTTCAGCAAATCTTTTTGATTAATATTTCCACAGCTTTTTTTTTATTGCGCCAGCCCCTATGGCATTGAGAGAAGGTAATTAAGGAGCAGGAGACAGCCTTAGTGTCCGCAGCCTTGATAGAGCTGAGCATCGAAAGCCATACATCATTTATTAAACAAACCCAAAGGTGTCTACAGGAGGAGCTTTTTGACAAAGGGGCATCCCGTTTTAAATCAAATGTTGAAATTTTGTTCCACGGTTTCTTTAGCTATCGATTGAAGTGTTGAGGGAGAAATAAAGATTCATAGATCCTCTGTTCTCAGCGTTATTATGTTATCCCAAGCAGTTTTGTGTTAAATGTCTCCTGTTTTCTTTGATGAAGCCTTTCTTGTGAAATGCTGGAGCCGGACATTTTTTAAGAGCGGCAATATTAAGGAAACCTAATTTAAAATAGGTTTGAAAGAATGGTCTTTCACGGGAAGAAATAAATACATTCTTCCATGCAGTGTGCCTCTGTCTGCATTCAATAAAGGCCCACTTGTGTCATCTGAACATTTTTTAGAAATGTATTACAACCTGTGGTTTGAAAATGGTGCTGAACAATTGACCAAGTCTGAAACTTGGCATGTTAGTGAATGAATGGAAAGTAAAGAACAGTTTCAGTCCATTTCCTGAGTCCCCCTGACATCATTTCGTAATGGCAGTGCATATTTTTCTACATAATTTCACATATATGACATAGCTACCCTGTTCATATAGTTGAGCAAATGGGTGATAATAGATGATAAGTTTGGCTAGAGTGGACCTACAGACTGTTACCCCTGTATGCATGGCAGTGTAATGTGTACCATGAAAGTAGTGAGAAGATGACTGACAACTATAACAAAATTAAGTATCCATCTGTTCAGTACATCAAAAATAGTAATGTTGAGCTGACATGTAATGCAAGACCATGAAGTCTCCGTTGCACTAAGTTGTATCATGACAAGTATGCAGCTTATTTGATAAATTTCTTAAGTGGGAAATATGGTTAAATTTTAATACTCTTTTAATTTGTTCTGTGCAGTTACAGATATCCAAGAGGGGTTAGATACATGTTTACTACACTAAATTTATGTTAAAATTTAAGTTAAAGAACAAAGAACAAATTAACAAAGACCTTCACATTACAGAATTCTATTTTTAATTGAATGTTTAGGCCACACTTTCCACCCATATTTCATTCATTAATGAATTTAAGACAACAATTTTTTTCATGGTTAAAAAAAGATTCATTACTTTAATCTACTTTGGCTGTGTATATCTTTACTGCCTCTCCATGTAACAACATAATCTAATTACATGAACCAGCTGGATTTAATTCAAATGCACTTTCAGTATTGCATAAATCACACAGTTTAGGAGAAAGGTCCTCCTTGGTACCTGAAGACCAATTTTTTTAGGAAAGTGATATGCTTTACCATGACATTTTATGGCATTATTGAGTGTAACTTCAGCATCTGATCTACAGCCATTTTGCTTATTACAATACGAGTTTGAATACCAATCCAGTCAAATGGCAAACAACAGAGATACAAGCCTAAACAGGAAATGTGAAAAAATATCACACCATTTCTGTAAATACTCTGCAAATCCCATTGGATAGGAAGAATCCTATTGAGATCTCACTCTGCAAAACTAAAATAAGATCAAAGACATTTAAATTAATATACAGTATTTGCATTGCCTCCTTTTCTCAGGTTTTACTTTTGAGAATCCACTGGCAAAATCTCTGATCATTAATAATAATATAAAGAAGATCACAGATGTGTCTTCCAGAACTATATATATATATTATATATTTTTTTTATGTCACCTTCAGTATTTTAAGCCTGTAGCAAAATGACATGATTGGCCAGAATTTGCTCTTTGGACCAAAAACATTTTAATTTATGTTAAATTATTATTATATAATAGTAATAAATAATTATTATTATTGAAATTATTTTGTACTGGTAGAGATACTATGATATGAACTAGTGGCTACTTTCTTGCCCCAAGTAATCACTACTGATGAATTTTTTGTTTTGCTATAAAACATCAACCAGTAAAAAGTCAGTTTAGTTTAATATTTATGTTTTCTACATTGCATATTCAGAACTCTGTGTAGATTTTCCATGCAGTATGTACTTACTGTAAGTTACTGTACCTCACATGCCTGCCTTTGTGGGCCAGCGAACCAGGTGTTCTACTCATGGTTGTCCTTCAGGTAAATTCATTCACATTTCATAATGCATATATAAGAATCATGGAAAACCAGATGAAATTTAAAAATATCTGAGGTTTATTGACAGTTGTGACAGAGTTGCCTTCAACTGATGAAAATGACAGAATTTTGCTTGTTGTAAAATGAATATGCATTTCAGGTTTATTATTATTTTTAAGTCAAAGACTGGTTGTAATCAAGCCTAATATTTATGATTTTACATTCATTAAAAAAACCTCACAACTACAGTTCCACTTAAAAGGCACTTTAGTTTCATAATGCCTCAGGCCACAGCATGGCTAAGTGTGTCATAAAGGAAAAGAAATGCAGTTCCACAATCTCCCAGCTGTTTCCTACATGAAAGCATGAAGGACTATTTTCAAATGGATATTGATTAATGTGGCACATGCAGCAAGTAATTTAAACAATTATAAACAAGTAATTAAATTACATATAGATATAAGTAATTAACAAACAGAATTATCCACAGCGACTTACAAAAAAAGAGCATACAAAAGGAGACTCACATAAGTAAGTCATGGCAAAAAGGAGCAGTTTTCGCAGCGATGCATTTGACAGTTCTGGGTATTGCTTGCCCATAGAAGCTCCTGAGTGGCTGTCCTGAGGACAAGGCTTCAAGCTTCTCATCACATACGAAATTAGTGGGTGTGTCTTCTTAGGAACGTGACATACCAATAGCCTTGCGGTTAGGTGTGAATGGGTTTTGTAACCTTCCGTGTTTTGCTGCCCTCTGTTGATGGCAATTACGGTTCTTTTCAGAAAACCGGACCCATTTGACTCGGTTCACTCGAAGGATTCATTCAGTGATTCATTCATTCATTGCTCCAGTGGCAGTGCTTAGTGACATGCAGGAACTGGTCATAGCTCACACATTCAGACCTCCTCTGATGACCGAAAAGTACCTTTACATCAACCTAGCTGAAATTTCTACAGCTTGTCAATTTAAATAGCTCAGCATGGTGATATGTCTACATTTGACATCCTTCAGAATAAATGCATCTTCCCAGCTATTTGATAGCGGGGTGGCACACTTCATTATATCACAATATATTTTGGTAGAGCATTCTATGCTATCATTATATATATATTGCTACACTGTCATGTTAACACGTTTTTTAAAGTTAAGCCAATCATTGAATTTTGTGGTGTTAAAAAGGTAGGGTGTTTGAGTGTTTTACATAATTGTACGTTGATTCTGAAAACCTTTGTGAACCACCAAGACACCAAGTTTGAGATTCAGTGCTCTACGGGTATCGAGCTCCACTGCACTGCGGGGCTTTCGTGTTCACCTTCTCCCCATTTACCCAGTCTTATATGAGAAAACACGTAGTGTTCATTACAGAGAAACAAAATACAGGTTGTGTTGCCTTTAAAATCTGGAATTTCATCCTTCAAATATTTACAGAGAATTGCTTGAATATATAAATGTATTTTTTCTTGGCACGCATGAAAAATTTGAATTGTGGAGGTCACCCTGTCCTTTATTTTTTGGATTTAGATTTAATTTTTGAAAGGTAAACTGTTATTATAAACCAATAGCAAGATACAGTGCTGCTTTGTCTGAAGAATTCAGAGAACAATAGCTATTATTTTCAAGTACTGACAAACAAACAGACACAAGCTGTTGTATGCATTGTTTGTGTCTGAATGGTGCTGCTTTCTTTCTCAGCAGCATTAGCATACCTACCCAACCCAAGCAAGGACGATTGCATTACCATGCATTGTGTTTCATCTTCTTTATTGCACTCCAGGCTTCATGTCATTATCTTACCATTTTTCCCCCAAGTCTGGGCAATATTAGAGAGGAGACATGAGACAGGTAATTATACTGGAGGTAGAACTCACTTTATTCTCCCAAGGCTGAATTAAGACCTGCTCTTAAGCGTAGTTACTACATCATCTACTCATCCCCACACAAAACGTAAAGCAGAAAATGTACTTATGCGCATGTCTGAATTCAGCCCATGACAAAAAATAGGCACACCTCGAAGTATTGAAAACATTAGTATTGGCTAGCCCTCTTTTATGAAAGTTGTTGTTGTTGTTTTTTATTATTATAAGCATTATTGTTATTAGCATTAGTGCTACTATTAACATTATTATTGTTAGCATTACCATTTGCTAAAATACTGAAAACAACAACCCATACTGAAAATAAAAACAATATCTATCGAGACTTATGCTCCTACAGCACATAATCATGTATATAAGCATGTTAGCTGTTCTCTTAGCCTGAAGTGCAATATTACAATAGTTACTCTAGATGCCATAAATACAGGTATCATCTATTTTATATGCATCAAATAATCAGATAACAATAGTGTTGGTAGGCAAGAGTTATACTTATACATATTCTGTAAATCACTGTGGCCCCCAAGCTGAGAGCACAAACGCTGTCACTAACCTGTGACTAACCTGAGGCTACTTTACTTCACCTTCACCCTACTGTGCTGTCAAAGTGACAGTGAATCTCTACAGTAAAACCACTGGTGAATTAGAAATGTTTTAGTTTACGTTTTCTGCATTTCAGCTCTTTTTTTCTCATATTTGGAGGAAACAGTGACCGATATATTTTCCAACTAATTCTGCAATTATTTTTCTAATAATTTCTGTGGGCACATTCCAGTGATGATTCTGTATGTGTAAATTGTCTGATCCCTCTGTGAAAGTGTCAGTTACAATTTTAGACTATGCAGCCATATTGACTTCTGTCTTGACCACAGGACCCAGTTCTGAACACAGTCATAATAATAATAAAATATACTCATGTTGGCTTTTATAGCTCAGTGTTAAATAGATGTGTGCTTAAACTGAATTACAAGCTTAACGGATGCAGTTACTGTATAATTATACAGGTTAAATACTCTCTGTTTAATACATGTAACTTAATTATTTATTTCGTTTATTTATAGCTCTTACATTTTAATTAAATAAGAAACTCTGTGACACGCTTTAGATAAGTTAGGTGCAGCAAGAATGTTGCAGTTGTTTGTTAATTTTTCATAAGACATTGATTTTTCATCTTGACAAAAATGTTGAAAAAAACCTCACACACACACAAATGTACTGCCAGATACTAAATATATGGAAATTATATAACATATTGAGTTATGCAATGTGGATGGATATTATGCAATTAATACTTTGACTTTCCATCTTTTTCTTTTGGATGAGTAAATGCAAGTCGATCGGAACTCAGGTCACGAAGGTGCAGCTCAGAAGGTGTAATCAGTCAAAGTGTTCGTTTTCAGGACCGCTCTAAACTGCAATAATCGCAATCAAACTCCAAAAAGAGAAGTCTCCAGTCGGTGATGGAGGCTGATTAGCAACGCCGCTGTCCTGACAGAGGTCAGGACTCACTGCCCCTTAAAGGCAGACTGGACGAGGCCTAGACCACTGGCTGTCACGAAGGGGAGAGACAGAAACTGCGCTGGAGGTATGTGAGGACGTCAGCAGTCTTTTTTTTTTGTATCAGCGAAAAAGAATGAGGTCATTATTGTCAAACAGAGAGCATGTTTGATTTGGAAAGGCTGAGCATGGACTAGTGAGAGGCCCTTGAGGCAAATATCTAAATAAGAGAAATAGAGACTGAAGAGACAGTCTGCGTGTCAGTCAGAGGGAAAGAGTGACCTAAGCTCCATCTACACCACTGTGCTCTGTCAGTTTCTGTGATACTGAAATACATACAGGTATGTAATGACAGCTGTAATGCACTAACGTGACAATGAATGACAGACAGAAAGGTATGAGGCCTCAACGGAACACTTGATAGACGAGGTTCAGTGGGAAATTACACATGACGATCTGGTGATCTACCACATTGCAAATGATTCTTAGAGAGGAGTTTTGTTGATTCTTGTCGGGGGAAGGTATGGTCTGGTGCCTTGGCAATGTGTCACCTCTCGTAATCATACTCATATCTGTGTGGACAGCATTGATACTTGTAATTGGTTGATGACTGGAAAACACAAAAGCTGACTAAAAAGATATATTCTCTGAAGCAGAGTGAGCCTGAGACTGGTGACCATGTAGAAGTATCAAATTGGCACAGAAACCATTTGGCGCAAAAATTCTACCTATTACTATATAATAACTACAGTATAATTTAATATTTATATAATAACATAAATATAATAACTGATAAGAATAATGTTGTTTAAGTGCATATATTACATTTAATGACATTACATCTCACATTTCAGAAGACCTTTTTTTGAATCACAGCTACAAGTTACTCTATCTTTATGAGTCACTTTGACCTGAAGGCACAGTTTCATTTCACCTACTGTAAAAAACCTACTAACTGTACCAGACTTCTCGATCAACTCTCAATGTTAAGGAAACAACATCATGTTAAACCTATGTTAGATCCTCAACCACAGGACTGAGAACAATTCTTAAGTGGGCTGTTTGTTTAAAACGTAACTGTGGTCTACCAGCGCCAATGATAGGAATAGAGTTCTTTCATCTCCATGCATGTTCACTTTGTGTAGCTGATATACGCTATTACTCATTCCCGGTTTTCGAAATGTTAGAAAAGGCTGGGTGGTTTGTTTAACTTTCGAAAGTCATAGCCTCCAGTTCTATCCATTTATGGTTATCTGGGGTCACATTTCTTGTACCTTACAGGCTGTTACATTAACCAATCAAATGAGAGGAAAGTATTTCATGTAATACGATACGCCCTCTCACTGCTTCTCCAATTACGGATTACATCTCCCAATGATCGGATTGCAATCGCATCTCGTAAAAAAAAAAAAACTCAATATCCGTAATGGATACTCGTTTTAGCCGAGTACTCAGCCCACCCATACTGCCGCCTGTGGATTTTTGTCACCAAGCGTGTCTCAGTCAAGCTCAATCTCTGAACATCTCACTGATCTCCTGATGGGTTCTCCATACATCTCCCACTCTCTGTTATCTCGCTTTCCCTCTGACACATCTCCTCCTGCCAACCGCAGACACACACATGCTCACAGAGCAGGGTTTACGCAGGTTCATCAGCCAGCAACATCAATCAATGGTTCTGTCCATCTGTCTACCAAGTAGTCAGTAAGAACAATAAATTATTATTATTGTTATTATTATTATAATGATTATTGTTATTATTATTAAGCATTTATAAGACTTATTTTTGTATCCAGGCATCCCAAATGAATCATATCCATCTTAAACTAATATTTCCCATATTCTATTCAAAGAATAAATGCAATCAGCCGCAAAATGTAATAATTATGTCATGAATGCAATAAAGCTTTACTTGGCCATGTACACAGCCAATACAATTATTTTGTTGGTTGAAAATTGAAAAGGCTTTTTAACTTGAGGGAGTGAAAGTGTTTGCAGAGCACATTAAAATGAATAGCAGAAAACCAGGGCCCCGGGGCTGACATATGTTAATATGTTCTTTGGCTACACTCTAATTTGCTGCTCTGCACATAAGCCTGCAGCAAATTAAACTCATACTTGAATTATACATGTGCATTAGCTGAAAAATAAAGCAATGAATTGTAACGTTATTAGCATTCTTGTTCTATAACATGCCGTAGTCATCGGCTCCTATGCTTCAGCATGAGTACAGACACCATTTTATCAGAGTGATCTTGAAAGGTCACCTACATTGAACGTAAAATACTGTCCAACCATGTTATCATGCAATTTAAGGAACATAGATAAGAAAGCATATGTGTGTTTGCGTTTCTATGCGTGCAATTGAAAGCTGTCTCATTCAGTGAGTGAGGGTCCCATTCAGCCAATGTGCAAATATGTTCCCGATTAGAATCTAGTGTCAACAGCGGGCTGAATGTGGAATCTTTTTGCTTCATGCTACCCTGTGTTTGTCTAAAGGCTGGGATGCCAATCATATGAGCAAACCTTGTGGAATTTATTTCTGGTCTGGAGCACCCTGGAGACACATTACTTCAACTTTACGATGGCTTAATTAATCTACTGAAAACAGGTACGACTGGGAATGCTGATAACCGTGGCCATGGAGGTTTCATATTAATGACAAACATTCTTACTGGCCTTTTGTCTGTATGATGGAGTTAAAGGGTTTTTTCTGTTTCTAAGGCAACAGTCAGGACAAATATGGTTTTACAAAACTGGACAAAACTGTTATGAACATTAATGAAACATGTTATGAAATGATGGTCATGCATGCAACTTGCATTGTAATTGAACTATCAATCAATTGTAATTAGACTAAAAATATCTGGTCAACAGGCTGCTGCTTCATAAAATGAATTGAGTACTGTCCTGTAAATACAAAATATACAAAATGTATACGAGAGGGGAACACTTCTACAAAAGTGTAAATGTTATATAATACTTTAATGAAACATTATGCAGTATTCACACATAGCCAGTATCCTGGTTGGAAATTGAAGAGCCCACTGAACATCTTTTTAGACCAGGGAAAGCAATATTATAATTTAATAATCAGGGGCTGCTGTGGGGTTGTTGGCACCCCGTGGTCCAGACCAGAGTCCAGAGGAGCCTTGGCTGTGGCCAGCACCCCCTCAGGACACTGCATGATTAGCCATAGACTTGTCCAGAGCGGGATGGAGGGATTTAGCTGGACATGCATTTGTTCACTAATGACCCCCACTGGTTGATCAGGTGCCCACATCCTACCAAACACAAACAGCATACAGAGTGTACTCCCCATGCCTCTACGAGCGTAACCAGTTCTTGTCTTAAGTCCTCTGAATTGGCTGTGCTCTCCTGAAAGTTGCGGCTATGAGTATAAAGCCATACATCCACAATAATAAATAAAGCCTTTTTTTGCATAATGAATGTTTCACCATTCATTTCTCATGTCAGATCTCTCATATCATAAAATTGTAAAATCTTGCTCCATAAGACCAAGAAGCCAATTATTTTAGACAGAACAAAATTGAAACAGTAAAGTCTCACAAAAATCTATTAAGTCAACAAGGCGGGTTTCAATAAAGATTTGCTCTTAAATTTGAATAAGAGCTTTATGGTTTTTCTCTACAAGAACAGTTTGATGAGTTCGTTTTCATGATCACTGGACTTACCAAACTGTTTTATTGATGATAAAATGAACACTCACATTTAATTGTGAGCCATAGTTAAAGACAAATGTTGATTGAATCCCACCCATAGTCCTTTCTTGAGAGATAAACTGCAAATGCTTCCATGTAGCTTTAAAAGAACTGGCTGATTTAAATACTAAGTTTTGGAAGAAACTGCAGAATAATTCCCATTCACCAGAATGTTACAGTCCATCAGTTTCCTCCAAACTTAATTTCATCATTATGGTTATACTGAAGAAAATTAGAGGTAAGGGCTATTGCAGGATCATCATGTCATAAAATACTGAGTTCCCTGTTCATTAACTCCATGCAGAAGAGCTATGCCATAAAGCTGTTCCCATGGGCCCCTGCCCTTTGTGGCTATTTGAGAAAGGCATAGCTGTTGGTTGTAAGAGAAGTCCAAATGCAGGATCATTCAGTGCCATTAAACCACTGCAGCGAGTCTGAGTTCTCAGCAGGCGGTATAGGACCTCACCTCAAGTGCACATTAAGGTCCGAATTCAGACCTGCGCTTAAGTGTAGTTTGAACCCCCCAAAAGCAGAACATATGCTGTCAGCCAGGTTTACAAGGGTTACAGAAACATTAGTAACTCCCAAAGGTATATAGGGCATCTGCTAGCTTGTGAATGCCCTACATACCTTTGGGAGTTACTATTCAAAACAGAATCTCTTTAAGGACATATGTACTTCTATCTTACGATAAGAGGACATTTTTCATGGTAACACTTTCTGTGACGAAAACAGATAATGCCTTATAGCTGCACTTACAGTGCCTTATGACACTCTTATAATGCATTATAAACCTTGTGATAAGCACTCATAACAACTCACAGGTGGTAATAACCCTTTATAATAAGCCTTTATAATGTTCTATAAAATCACTGTGACAAGACCAATGGGTGTAATGCATTCAGGGGTTCCATTAAATGAGAATTCTCCATCATTTACCTATATTTAGAACTTTTGATGGAGAATTCCAAATGCCATCTGTAATATTGAATGTCTGTCGCAGCTCTAGCCATGCCTTCAGAATTATTGTTTCTAGCACACTGTAATATTTAGGCTTTTCCTTCCCTGATAATTCTCATTACTATAAATAAGAAAAAACTAGGAGTGCAAAACGCTAGCTCAGGTTGTCGGCTAAATACCTTTTACTGAACACACAAACGAGTTTAAACTAAGACACACTTCTGTGAAATGAATATTTTCTTCAGCTTTTAACCACATGTACAAGTCCTAGCTTAGCTGGCAATCTAAATACCATTTTAATGAACACACAAATTGACTAAAATTCAAAATGTTAATAAATGTTACACTGTTTTAAATTAATGACTTCTGTTACAGCCACCAAATGCAGCTGTACCTCGGTTGCACCCTTTTGAATCAATCAGAACATTCAGAAAATGATACCCAAAATATTGTGCATATATTTCGCAAGGACACATATTACTGAAAAGTGATTGTTGTTTTTTATTCAACAAATTCATGCAACAGCCATTAATCCACCATATCTTGCTAACAGCTGCAGCTATTAACTTGGTGATATCAGTAGTTAGCAATAGGTTAGCAGCTAGCTAGCTTATGACCCTTGATCGAGTTAGCAATAACAGCAAGGTTACTGTTGTGACAATAGACATCATATATATCTATATGACTTTGCAGCCAATAGTTTTGACTGATCTTACTCTTACTCTTACATTTTTTCTTAGATAAAACCTATATACCATTTAAAAAGCTGAAAGAAGCTATGGAAGTTAGCAACAAGGAAATGGCGACAACTTACCAAGGTTAGTGTACAGCTATAGCAGGGTTTTTCCATGACAAAAAATAAAGTGAAATGTACTTGAGTCAGGATAAATAAATATGTATTAGATTAATCACTTTTTATCCTGGATATCATAACTTAGAACTGTGATAATGTCATGAGGAGTTAAATTAGCATATATGACAGTTATAAACCTAAAAAAAAAGCTTTTTTAGAAATGACATTGTAGCAGAAAATCATTGAGAAAATAATTTTTAATATTTAAAAATGTAATATCATGAAGGGGGCAATCTAAGATGAGGGAATTATGGCAGGAGGGCAGTGGTCTGTACAAACTTCTTAGATATGTGGCAACCTATTTTCTAAATGTAACAAGTAAATCAATTATCATAATTTCAAAATGTTTTTAAAACCTATTTGAGCAAACAGTGGAGAATGATAATATATTAACATGCAAATGAACAGTTAATTATTCAACAATTGTCAATTATCAAACTTACTTTTAAAAAAAAAAATAAGAACAGGCATGCAGAATGATACATACCATATTATCATGTTTTGTATTGAAGGAGTTTGGATACATGCTCGAGGGACAGTTGGAAGTTTGGATGGTCCTCAATGGCCTTCAATGAATCAGCACAAGATTCAGTTTGTTTGAACAGAAAATGATTCAACCTCTACCTCGTTCATGAAGATACACCAGAGGTAAAGGAACTGTACAACTTATGCAGTTACCAAAGTGAAATGCCCCAATGTGCTTCTGCTTCTGCCTGAATCTAGCGGTCTGATGCCTGTGGAGTGCGGAGTATTTTGTGGCTCACGGGTGAGTGCCTCAGCCGCAGTTCTCCTGGTGAGTGGGTGCAGGTGTCATAGCGTTAGCTAGAGAAACACAAGTGCCAGTTCTGAAGGAGCCCTGCAGTGGGACTGTGGTCTCATGAGTTGGAGGCACAGGACAAATGTATTCGTACTGTATGTGGGAGTGGATAGTCAGAGAAGAGGAATGTGAGATAATTCAACACCATTCAATTTCTCATTTATCCATGAAATTATGCAGCTCCTGCCATTTAAAAATTAGCAATAGTCCTGTTTATTCGAGCATAATACATACACAAGCATAAAAATAATTAAATATACGATGCTCTCTTCATAAACAAAATAGAGTAGGTGAATCACCTCAGTAAACAAGCCCTGGAATCAGGTTTTAAAATAGTTACTTAAGGCTTAGCTAAGAGATTTTTTTTTGTGTTATAGAGGTTAATACCTTAATGCAATGTATTGTTCACATGATGTTTTTTCGGATGCCGTGAATGATTGGATTTATTTCCAGGAAAATGTTTGCACAGCAAATTTACACAGGATTTTGGGGAGGTAAAGCTATTACAATCAAGTTTTGAACATGGGAAAAATGTTGTGGGCAAATGACAGAATGAAATAAAAATCAGATGGTGGGTGGTAGCACGTAGAAAAGTTTATAGGATTGTTGTAAAAATGTTGCCGTGGGGGATGGGGGAGGGAGGTCAATCCACAAATTCTGCAGTGGTGGATTGACCTACTAGGACTAGGCAGAAGCAGTCAGAAATGTTGAAGTAGCAAATTTAAGTGCTGTGACAGTGGGTGGGTGCAGTCAGTAATGTTGAAGTAGCTAATTTAAGTGCTGTGACAGTGGGTGGGTGCAGTCAGTAATGTTGAAGTAGCTAATTTAAGTGCTGTGACAGTGGGTGGGTGCAGTCAGTAATGTTGAAGTAGCTAATTTAAGTGCTGTGACAGTGGGTGGGTGCAGTCAGTAATGTTGAAGTAGCTAATTTAAGTGCTGTGACAGTGGGTGGGTGCAGTCAGTAATGTTGAAGTAGCTAATTTCAGTGCTGTGACAGTGGGTGGGTGCAGTCAGTAATGTTGAAGTAGCTAATTTAAGTGCTGTGACAGTGGGTGGGTGCAGTCAGTAATGTTGAAGTAGCTAATTTCAGTGCTGTGACAGTGGGTGGGTGCAGTCAGTAATGTTGAAGTAGCTAATTTAAGTGCTGTGACAGTGGGTGGGTGCAGTCAGTAATGTTGAAGTAGCTAATTTAAGTGCTGTGACAGTGGGTGGGTGCAGTCAGTAATGTTGAAGTAGCTAATTTAAGTGCTGTGACAGTGGGTGGGTGCAGTCAGTAATGTTGAAGTAGCTAATTTAAGTGCTGTGACAGTGGGTGGGTGCAGTCAGTAATGTTGAAGTAGCTAATTTAAGTGCTGTGACAGTGGGTGAGTGCAGTCAGTAATGTTGAAGTAGCTAATTTAAGTGCTGTGACAGTGGGTGGGTGCAGTCAGTAATGTTGAAGTAGCTAATTTAAGTGCTGTGACAGTGGGTGAGTGCAGTCAGTAATGTTGAAGTAGCTAATTTAAGTGCTGTGACAGTGGGTGGGTGCAGTCAGTAATGTTGAAGTAGCTAATTTAAGTGCTGTGACAGTGGGTGGGTGCAGTCAGTAATGTTGAAGTAGCTAATTTAAGTGCTGTGACAGTGGGTGGGTGCAGTCAGTAATGTTGAAGTAGCTAATTTAAGTGCTGTGACAGTGGGTGGGTGCAGTCAGTAATGTTGAAGTAGCTAATTTAAGTGCTGTGACAGTGGGTGGGTGCAGTCAGTAATGTTGAAGTAGCTAATTTAAGTGCTGTGACAGTGGGTGGGTGCAGTCAGTAATGTTGAAGTAGCTAATTTAAGTGCTGTGACAGTGGGTGGGTGCAGTCAGTAATGTTGAAGTAGCTAATTTAAGTGCTGTGACAGTGGGTGGGTGCAGTCAGTAATGTTGAAGTAGCTAATTTAAGTGCTGTGACAGTGGGTGAGTGCAGTCAGTAATGTTGAAGTAGCTAATTTAAGTGCTGTGACAGTGGGTGAGTGCAGTCAGTAATGTTGAAGTAGCTAATTTAAGTGCTGTGACAGTGGGTGGGTGCAGTCAGTAATGTTGAAGTAGCTAATTTAAGTGCTGTGACAGTGGGTGGGTGCAGTCAGTAATGTTGAAGTAGCTAATTTAAGTGCTGTGACAGTGGGTGGGTGCAGTCAGTAATGTTGAAGTAGCTAATTTAAGTGCTGTGACAATGAGTGGGTGCAGTCAGTAATGTTGTACTTCCCAGGAATACAGCAGGAATTGCAAGAACGGGTGAGAGCAATCAGCAATGCTGCAGAAACTGGCTGCAAAACTTCAGGAGAGGGCTGCAGTGGGTGGAAACCTTGCAGGGGCGTGTGGGACCAAAATACACAGGTCAGCAAAAGCAGTCAGGAGTATGCAGCGGTGTCTCACTGGAAGGGAGAGATACAGTTGGTTGGGATGTCCATAATTTATCAATTACCAACCCTTCCTGTGTCAATCAGGTGCCCACAATCTTTGTGACCCAGCAGAAAGCTGTGTATGCGCTGTCTGCTCCTGGGTCACGCCTGTGCAAGCTCACTTAATTATGGATCGCCTCGTGGAAAAGAAACAGCAGCTTGATATCATGAGTTTTGGAGGAGAGCATGAGCTTCTGAAACTGTGCCCATTCTGAATGTGAATAAACAGCATTCAATAGAGTAGAGCTTAAAAATGATGGTCAGAAACCAGGTTTTTACTGTTATTACTAGATAATCAGTGGAAACACTTAAGGGCCGATATTATCAATTAGATCAAAAAACGAATTCCCATGTATCATGTATCTAAAAAATCGTGCTGCCTTCAACATATTTATGTACATCATCACATAAATAAAAAAAACTTCCATAACTAGTTTTTAAAAATGTTCTTTTTTCCAACTTAAAAAAAGTTTTTATTGCATTTTTAAAGACCCACATCTCTCATTCTGAGATTTTTCAACTCTATATCACATCCTGTGGTTTTGAAATAGGGTCTCACAATGATCCAAGCCCCAAATTGATATGTCAGTTAAAGTATGAATATTTTAGCCATAAGAGCCAATTTTCTTGTTCACTCCTAATATGATCCCCACCTGCCATGCTGTACATTTTTGCATATTGCAAATGTGACATAGCTATCCGGTTAGGTATTGAGCTAATAAGGGGCCATTACTTTTCGAACAAGTGGACTTGTATGTTACGATGCTGTGCTTCAGTTTTATGAGTACTCCTTTGTGTAAAACATGCTGTAAGTTTGGCTGGGCTGGGCCTATAAAACTTCCTAAATTCATGCCAAAAATAATGGAACAAGTATAAATTACAAGACAAGAGTGTATGCAACAATGTTTTATTTGCATCAGAATTTTAACATATAAAATGATTATGATATTTGAGCATACAGCCAGTGAAATATGTGTACAAAATTATGTCTGTTGTCGAATTATGAATACGGCGTCGAAATTTTGACACAGTCCATGCATACAGCTGAATATTAAATGATGCGATTCAGGTCAGGTACCATGCTCAAGGGTATGACAGCATAGCGCTGCTTATGAATCGAACTGCAACCTTTGAGCCTTCTACTAATACTTTTCTATTCACTCCCACTAAAGTAGACTAAAAAGTCTAACATCCGACATAACCAATACAAATATAACCTACCATCAAGAACTACATTTTAAACCATTAATCCTTCTGTGATAAATTTGAGATTTAAATGCTGTTATTGCCCTGATGATCTTCGTACAGGAAGTTCATTGAGTGACACTGTCGTGAATAACAGTTACCATACATAATAAAGTACTGAGGTACACATATGTGCTAATATGAGATACCACCCTCTCCACAATCTCAGTATAAAACCTGGAATTCCAAAAATGAGTGCTTGATTATGTTGGCATGTCACATTTTAGTTACTATTTCATCTTAAAACCATTTAGTATAATTTCAGTTACACAGATATATAGTTCCTTTAAAAGGCGCTGTGTTGAAACATGCTGTGCACTGTGTTGAGCTCAGAACATTTTGATCAGAACATATCTGATCATGTGCTTGGTTTTCCCAGATGGGATGACACCAGCCCTGGAGGATGAGGCTGTTGATACCCAATTTTCATAGGAAGGACAAAGGGAGAAAAGACAAATTGAAACATAGGATAAAGTTGGAGGTTAGGAGAGGGCAGAATGCTGGAAACAAAGGTGAAGAGTTGCTTGGCTTTTTGTACCCATTGGGAAAAACAGTGTGCCAGGTTAATTGCTTTTGTTTGTCTGCAATCCCTTGAATATTTGCTTAGTAATTCCCACATGTCCATGGGTAAATAGCATGGGTCATCCATATAATGTAGTATCATGTTTTATGTATGATGTAAAGTCATACATACAATACCAGTAAAATCCCTGCTTAAGTTTGTGCTGGTTGCTGGTTTCCAGGGAGACTTTGTGCCGTGAGCCAATCGAGTGTGTCCCTGCTCCTGAAGGGAAGGGAGACGTGGGGCTGGCTCGGGGCAGTGGGCGTCTGAGCGTGTCATGACGTTGGATGACAGCTCTGGGTCGGGGGGGATGTGACTCCCTTCACCTGACAATGTGAATCAGGCCGTCTCCGGGGAGCGGGGTGTGTCCCCTCCCCTCGCAGGTTCAACCAGAGTACCCAGCGCCTCGGCACGGTGGTCCGAGGGTCCGCGCGCGGTCACATACACCAAGCGTGCTGATCCATACAATCGGCAGCCCTGACCCTTTTTAAAAATAACACCGCCACATTCTCAGATTCTATCCAAAGCCTACCATCAAGGCACTTCTGTCCCCAATGACTATACATTTCAAAAGTATAAGTGAAATAGCAGTGTAAGTAACAGTAACTTTAAAAGGTGAATTTCAATACAATTTCTGTACAATCTCAGGTATAGTGCGTTAAGAAATATTTCCCTGTAGAACACAAATAACTATTTTCATCAGGCATGAGATGATATGTGTTTTTGTGATTCTTTCCTAGATAGATTGTGTTTTCCTAAACAGAGACACACGCCACATATGATCATAGATGAGCTCACATATTTCATATATGTATACTTTCCCTGAATGGCTGTGTTCCCAAAAGGAAACAATCAATCAATCAGTCAATCAATAAACTCACACATTACCTTTCATTATTTTCTTGGTTGAGTTTTTTAACTAATTCAGTGTAGTCCTTACAAACTAGAGATGTGAAATGACTTTTTTTAGACATGACTGAATAGATATGAATCATATTTGAAACTCACTTTGTGGCTGTGTTTGGACTAAATGCTTTAATCATTAATCGTGATCATCATAGCCCAAACAAATTCCTAGCCCATGAAATAATTCAGAATGGAAAAACCAACCCCTGTAAAAGCATGAGGATAATGAAATCCTTTTGTTTTCCCATCTGTGATGTCCTTGATTTTGTTTCTGATGTGGATTAAACGCACAATGGCTACACTCAGCATTACAGAATGCAACTTTTTAATAGTGATTAGTGATAACTACAGCCTGATTATATGAAAGAGTGTGGTTTTTAGGAAATCACTCAAGTGTTCGGGACGATTGCTTCATTAATGACCGCCGCTGATCTGGGCTGCCTCCGATAGCTACGCTACGGAGAGCGGCCCTCTTTGATCGGTGGAGATCAGTCAATCATTAACGAAACAATTAACTCAGATTGCTTCATGCTTGGTGAAGCCCCCGCTTTTGGTGATTACTGTTATTAATACTTTGCATAGAGTGAGCAATAATATCATAAAAGGACTGTAAGCTTTTGAAACTGCCCTGTGAGCGGTGGCTTGAATAGGTATGACACAACACCACAGATGGTCCTGGGAGCTAAAACCCCCTGTCTGCAGGCTCTCTGATGGAGTTCATTTCAGTTCAGCGTGACCTCACTACACCCGCACTGATAAGTCATGTAATGAGATGGTGACTTCTACAACATGTCAAAAGTGCTCTGAAATACAATGGACTCGAAATGCATAGACTGATATTTACGGTCAGTGTTGTGAGAGCAGGGCACCTACGCTCTCTCGCTCTCCCCGAATGACATTTTAAAACCCCGTCCGACCCGCCTGCGTCGCCCTATTAAGTAAGTGCAGGCCGCGAATGACTGCGCAGCTTTTTTATGTGGGTCTCAGCATTTCTTACCCCCAAGTGACGGCGCAACCGGTGCATAAACAAATTACATCTGATCTGTATGGAAATATATCCGGCTCCGTGAAAAATGGCCAGCCTGCCCATGCCAGCGATTTGCATAGTCTGGCAGTGTGCGTAATATGGGACGAATCCGGTGTCCGCTACTGTCCCTCTCTCCCAATTTGTTAAAAAAAAAAACTCGACACATATCTCTTGTGGGTTTCAGAGTCAGCCCGAGTCAGCCGGTTTGGGTCGGTCAACCCGGACAGCTCGGGGGGGGATTCGAGGGACGTCGGAAAAGCAAACAGAGAGGAAAAAAACAATCAGCGGGTTCACGGTGTCCGTCCACTGGAGGGCTGGGGATGTGGGGTGGGGGGAGGCGTGCCAGGCGCTCCGTTCAGCCATGGCCAGGGCTCCTAAGAGACGCTGCTGCTGTGGGGAGCGCCTCCTCAAACAAAGGCCCTTAACGCAATGACACAATCATCTCCCTCAGCCGGCGACAAACAATGTTTCTTTTCCAGCTCTGGTTTCAAAGGTCACGGCTGACTTTTATGAGCTGCAAACTAGGGGGCTTTGGAAAGTGACGCTGTAATCACCATCTCAGCGAGAGAACGCGGGGCTTATGTGCAATTGTTGTCACCGGCAGATGGGGATTCCATAAGCTGCGAGACTACTCGGTGACCGAGCTCCTGACTTCAGAACGCGATTTAAACATGTGGCAGGCGGGGAGAGGGGGGGATCTATTTCTTAGAAAACCATTTATTCACATTGTTTCAGCCAAACAAAAGAAAGGAGAAAAGGCTGTATATATATAGGGCTCTAGCTGACATAGGTCTCAAACTATTCCAGGATCTGATAATAACTGAATATGATACATTTTTACAGACAGACTGTAAGCACTGGGATAGCTACTACCATGCAAACATGGCTCCTCTTGTCTAGGCTGTATTTGCCCTCTAGGAATGAGAAAGGGGAAACTGATGATAAAGACAAATCTCATGTGATGATATGAAAAATGAAAACACCTGACATCAATTATTATGCAATTATATTAGTATTAACTTACACAAAATGATTATGGCTAAACTGTTTCCTAAATAAGAGCGATATACTCTCATTGCGATGATACCTTTCACAGGTGGCTTGTTTAGTCTGTACTGCTGTTGACCTCCACCTAATGCGACCGCTAATGCTAAGTGTAATTCAGGGCCTCACCCCATCTCCTGATTTGTGTCCAGAGGTATCAGGTCTTCAGCAAGTCTTAAACACTGAGAAACATAACTAATAAAAAATATATTTAAAAAAAGAAACTAGAAACGGTCAATAATTTGCATTATTTCAGATACATTTTTCGCTGAAATATTAAACCATACACAAAAGGCACAGAAGCTGTATTACACATAAAGTGCATATGAAAAAATATTTTAATACATTTATGTATCTGAAAGACTGAATAGATTTTAGGCTATAGAAGACACTGATAAGATGAATACATTTTCCATTGCTAAATCTAAGTGTTTTTATTCTTTTTTTCCTAACGCTTTTTAAGGATTTTATATTATTTTATACATAACAAGTTATACTACCACATTTTTTGACAGACAGTCCATTTATATAACCCGATATTTACTGAAGAATTCCAGTTACAGGCAAGTGCCTCGCTTAAGGGAACAACCGTAGGTCACCACCGGGGAGTCTAGGCTGTAACTTCTGAGTTCTCTGACCGTTATATTACACTGCCACCCAACTTTAACAGGGAGGATGATGTTGATCCCAGACATGCCTCAAAGGGATACTCCAAAAAAGTAAAAGGGAACTGAAGCGTGGCTGCCCCGGACATTGTCAGTCAGAAGTTGAAACCGTAAAAATGTACTACAACTACAGTACAGAATTGATGTTGTTGACTGGTGGAGGTAGAGGTCTCAGGTGACCCTGGACATTGACATTTCTAACTTAGCCACCCCAGTGGCCTCTACCCTCCTACGTTTTGGAAACTGATTTTATGGGCTGAGTTTTTTTTTTTTAGTTTTCCATGCTGCGGCCCGGCAGATGCTCTCAGCTCTTTCTGTGTGCCGTATCTGCTCAGCATTGCATGCATTCTGTTACTTAGGAGCGGCTGACGGATGCGTTTGATGCGAGTCTGCGCCATCGCATGCATAAATTTAAGGAAATTATTATATGTAACTCACAATGCAGAGTGAGGAATGAGAACGTTGTCGCTCGCTATAAAGTGGTGCTCTTTTTTTTTACAAACCTACACCCTCTGCCATGCCCGCACATGCATTTTCGGTTTGGTTCTGGCACCTTTGTGACGGAAACGCACAGCAGGAGGTCTGTTGTGCTTCCAAAGCGAATTCAGAAAGCAATGACTCCTTTTACACGGTCTCATCTCACACTCATTTTAAGGAAGGAAGATGGTTGCAGCTGATTTGGTTATTAGTGCTCTTGATAAACAAAATTGGATTCAAATTTTTTGGACGGCAGTGGTTGGTTGCTTTAACTCACGATTGAACTACAGCAGCTCAAGGCAGGAACAGACAGAGTCAGACACTCAAAGCCTGCCCTTTGTAATGCTGGAGATCCACCCTTACAGTTATCATTTTGTTTAACTGCCTCCTGAAAAGAGAGCCGCTTAATTTCTTCTCCCATTTATTAAACTCATGCATAAAAGTAGGTTAGAACTCCGCGCTTTTCCAGGAAGTGATTAGGTCACTATCACATTAGGATTAGCTGCCTGAGCTTGAGTAGGATAAAACACTGCATGGCTTTGTGAAGTCAATGAACTATTAATAAATGCTAACAGTGATCTCTACCCGTTATTTGCACTTTAACCCATTCACAGCTTCAGCTCTTTGCTGGTTCATTTTTTGCAAGGAACATTCTTCTCCCTACACAAGAACATAGAACAGTCTGTCTTTAAAACATGCTGAAAATAAAGAGAACCTTAAGAGGATACCAAAGAGCATACCACTGTCCTAATAGGCCCACGCCTCTATTGGTGTCATTTTGCCCTGGAATACATGTATTATCCCATATTGCACCCCACCTATTTCAATCAAGTTCTGTGGAAGTGGAGTTTTAATGCTTGGCTATGACAGAGCCTATATCAGGGGTGTCAAACTCCAGTCCTGGAGGGCCACAGTGTCTGCGGGTTTTTGTTCTTTCCTTTCGATTGGCAGCCATTTTAGGCCTTGGAAACCAGGTGTGTGGACTCTTTAGCCAACCAGTGATTTTAATTAATCAATTAAGTGCTAAAACACACCAAAAACCAGCTACCACTGCGGCCCTCCAGGACTGCAGTTTGACATCCCTGGCCTATATCCATACTGGCCTGTCTCAAAATGGAGCAGATACCACTGATGTATAGGGACTAATTGGGCTGCTGTGATGGCATAATGTCACATCACTTTTACATGGTGTGGATGGTAACTATTGTCATAGGTGGGGTTTGAACCCAGAACCTTGGCATTGGTGACAGCCTGCCCTAACACAGTGAGCCACAGTGCTTTGTCTGGTATAGGATGTGATGTAGATCCTTGCCGTATCTCACTCATTGGTGAGCCCACTGCAAAGTGGTGAAATGGTTTTCCATGACAGTAAATCCATGTCTGGTTTTTGTGCAGGTGCTAGTGAGTGGAGCACCTTGATTGATAGGCGGGGCCTGTGTGATTTGGGCCACCTGTGGCTCATCAGCTACAAGGTTTATATGCAGGCCAGGGTGCAGTGGGAACTTAGCTGGAAACTGAAAGGTTTAGGGTGGGAGCTTTGCTCCTGGTAAGGTTTGGTAAGGTTTGTTAAGGTCCTAGTAAGGTCCTAGTAAAAGTTTGTACAGCTAATCTGATCAACTGAATTGAGACCGTTTATTGTTTTCTGTCCTGTTCATTAAGGAACTGCCCCAAAGTGGGTTCATTTGCACAAGACAATCCTGACAGAATGTGTCTTAAGTTTCTTGAACCCTGACTGATGGGGATTTTGAGGAAAAGTTTAGCTCTCCTTATGCTCTTTTTCTCCCGTTTGTGTTGGAGAGCTGCTTTCCAGTTATTCTCCCTAAATTCCCCAACTTGATGGGCACCAGTGGTGTCTTTCAGAATCCCTTTTCCTTAAGTTCATATATAGTGATTATTTGCTTCATTGTTAGTTCCCAGTAGGAAGCGAGAAGTGGGATTGTAACAATATGATATGGACCTGCAGCAAATATATGGAGCCTCAACATTCTACCATTGCATACTGTAGGCAAAAATGGATGGAGACACACAGCTGCCCTCCTTAATCACATGATCCAATTCCAATGCATCTCCAGGGCATGGTATTGTTGACAAGGGCACACCTCAGTGTCTGCCATCATTAGTCATTGGCATTCTAGCCCTCAGCATCCGAGCACCCTTTAGACCACCGCCATGCGGAAGTCCTGACACTATTAAGCCTTTCTTAATTAGTGTTTTCACATATATCCCATAGTCACTGTTACATCTACAGATGCACTTGCAGCACCAAACAGGCAGTTTATTTGTGAGTGTATACATGGGAGATGTATGGGGACAAGGTGCACTTTTTTCTTTTTTTTTTCCAAAAATATCTTTCAGACGCTGCATATGCATGTGTTATATGCTGTGACACTTTAATCTTATAAAGAAATAAGTGATAAAAACTCCATGTGCTTATCAGGTACCCACATTCATACTCATATTAGATAAAACTCACCTCCAGTAAAAAGCTGAGAGTCATTGTAAGGTGGTTACTGGCATTTATGAGCCAGATGAAATTTTAAGGAGAAAAAAGTTATTTGTGCTTTTTATTTGCTGTGTGAGAAACTGTAATGACATTAATCATTTTCAGTTTTCAGCTGTTTACGCCAGGCCTTTTTTCATATCGTCACATAAACGGTGTTCAGTTTATGATCAAATCTCATCAGGCCTCAAATCCATCTCTGTATAAATCAAATCCCAAGACGACGGAGAACCCGAATGCGATATTCATTTGAAACAGTTAAGAGAGAGGTGAATGCATAGAAATGAAATTGTTGATGTAATCCTGAAGCCTGGAGTCTGCGGAAAGGGATTGTGCCAGGCGTTGGGGACTGCGTTGTTGGCCCGCTGCGTGATGACATCACTGGAAAGCGTGCAGAAGAGAGGAGCGAGAGGGAGATGGGGGGAGAAGGGACTGACAGGGTACGGTGACTGTATGAGGGATTTTCTGTACTAGCTGGAGGAAAAAAAAACATTTGCATGGAGCTTAGCAACCAAATGGGCCATTGTCTTCAGCCCTTCTCTTACACTGTGCTTTTATGTTAAAGGTCCACAAAAGGACAGTAGCTGACACACTGTGAAATATAATATTGATAAATGTGGTGATTGCAACTTGACAAATATCATTTTTAAGCATGTACAATAAATGTTAGTGTGATGTCTACACATTTTATTACCATCTCTGACACCACACAACTGTCAACTTGACACATTTCATTAAGTATTTTGTGTGATTCAAATTATATTTATCAGGTTTTCCAATGCATAGACATTCCAAACTCAGTTTTTGATGTTTCTTTTTTTTCCTTTTTTAAAAATGTAGCAGTATTTTCTAAATCTGGGCTTTGACAATTGATAAAAAAAATTCAAAGAAGGAGAAAAAACACAAAAGAATGAATAAAACACTCAGTCCAATGTGTAATGTAGATGAGAAAGCCCTTGAATGATAAACCACCCATACTGAACTCTACTCTGCCAGCGCTGGGTTCTAGAAGCGGAGAGGGGAAACAATGGTATCAGTCTGTGCATTCCATCACCTCTGGCTCCTGCCAAGTCTTCACGCCAACACAAACACCGCGTTCATGCCAAATCGGCCTCTGCGTAATACCTCAAACACACAGGCCTATGGGTATTAGCACAGAAGAACAGCGGTGTTCAACAGACCTGACACAAATCCGCAGGAAAGATAGTATTTGGTTGCACGGAGAGAGATTGTTAGTTATATGGACTACTGGTGCTCTAGATTATTGTTATCGTATGGAAAACGCGATCTCACTTTGGATGGGTATCAAAAACCTGTCAGCTCCCGCAAAGCCGGGTATTCTTTAATTTAGCATGAAGAAGGTTACGCTGTTTGTACAGGCTTGCCGCTAGTGCTAGGCCTCAACTGAAAATCAACAAATCCTGTGTGTAATTATGAAGTTAACAAACATGACTGACTGGAAATGGGACGGACCAGGGTTCAGGACCATATATAAATGCGGTGTTATTCCTTTCCGCTGTGATTTTTTTTAAAATTTATTTTGAGCTCGGTAATTTGGATGACGAAGATATTTATCCACTTAATGATATGGGGATGATATGGGGAGTCGGCACCCCGCCCGTTGTGATGCCCGCCCTGACTTGCAAACAGGGCTCAAATCCAGCAGGCTAATTGAATTTGCTTAGTAATATTCCGTTCCAAAACCGGCAATCAACAGATTGTACGTGAGTTGTGAAGATTAAGCAAGGTGTCAACACCAATTAAGGCGCTGCACCCTATTCCGTCTCCAGCATTCCGAGTGGCCCTTGGGGAATATTTCCTGCCCTCTAACATCCCTTGCCGCAACACTTAGATCATTAAATGCATAGAGTGTGGAGAGGTCAGAGGCCCATAGACAATGGACAGCGTCTGAGCTCAGCGGATTGCGTTTGTGTTCCCTGCAGAGGCGCCGCATGAACGCAACTGCCAAGCCTATACGCTATAATCTCATTACCCTCGGACCGGGCTCTTTATTATTGGCATGTTGTCTTGCATCAGTGGCGCTGCTATACTGACAAGGGATGCGACTTATTACACTGCAGCTCAAACTCAATAAAGCGTGATTTGGATCTTTGGGGAAAGTGACACGGGGGGGTCTTTGGGGCCACGGACTGATGAACGTTGGAATGAATCTCCTGCGTCCCCCGCTCTTCAGCCGACGCGGCGCCGTCCACGCAATTAAAGTTGCGGGTGATGAAGCGCCAGGAGGACTTATGTTTCATACGATAACTCCCACAGATACGACACAGCAGCTCCTGTGTGCTTCTGCGTGACTGCACTCCACAGTATTTAAAAATATCAACTCATTTACTCATTTCGATCATGATAGGCTGGCTTTAAGTTGTTATTGTGGATAATTTTTGTAAAAGGGGAAGGGGAAAATATATTTTCACTAAAAGTTATAACTGACCACACAATTATCAAAACGTTATTAGGGAAGTATGAGTAGTAGCTGACTTTTTGCATATGCCGCACATACACAAGGTGTACTATAATTCACAACGAATATCTTGTAAGTGCCCAAAACCCCACCCCGTTAGTGCATACATTTAACCATGTACAGTCTTCAAAATCAGTCTTACCAAGACCTGTATATTTTGTGCAGTACACTGTAATGTTAAATAATACAATCACAGCAGAGAAGAGAACAAAAATAGAAATTTCTCAGAGGGTGAAATCAAGCTAACCCACTCAGAAATCAAGACATGAAAGAACATTTTATTTTGAAAGCTTCACCGCAGGGGTAACAAATAAAAAATAAAAAAACATCTTGCATGGTAAGAAGTTATGGCATATGTTAATGCTGTTGGGTCCCAGAACCGAAAACAGAGCGAGGAGAGAAAGAAAGGTCGGAATTAAAGGTAGGCGCTGAGAAACGCTTTAGTGCCCAAGTGGGCAAGTAGGAAAGCCATGCCGGGCAGTAAGGGCGTGCCGCCTCCGAGCCACTTTGATCAGCAGCTCGCTGTGATTATTGGTGACGTGGCCTATATGGAGATGACATACAGGGGACACCAATGACATGCCCTAGAGACCATTGGTCATTACGGATTTGTAGGAAGATCAATTAAAATTGAACAATTACAGTTGATATACACAAAGTCATTCGCTGATGGTGCCTTTATAGCAATGTGAGTGCTGTCTGTTCACTGCCTGTGCAGGGGTATTCTGATGTACCTTGGGTTCAGTCAAAGGATGCCATCCAACACTTTTGGTGTGACATGACTGGGCTAGGATACACTTGCCCTGTCTGCTATTTGACGGTGAAAAGTCCCCGTTGCCAAGAACCCGAGAGCTGACAGGGTTTCGCAGGTGGGCAGATACGGGCTGGCTGCAATGTGTAGGGCGCTCCAGCACCGGCTTGAGTTCAGCAAAGAGTTCCAAAAGAGCACAGATTGTGCTAAATGAAATTGACTAATGAGCCAGTCATCATCGTGGGCTGAGTGCTCCCTAAAGACACGCTCCAGTCACACCATAGCATTCAGACTGCCAGCGCTGCCATGGTCATGCTATCTTCACACACATTAGGCCCAGTTATATGTGCAGAGGAAATTAATGAACCTATTGCTCACATGTGTTCATCTGAGCATCTATGGCCAAAAACAACATTGTTGATTAATAATGATGTCAATAGTGGTATGCAGAACAAAGATATATTGACTCCTTAAAATGGCCTTCTGAATGTTTCTGTTTAAGCGTATGAAATAAGCTGCTGCTGTTTAAGCATTTTATGAATTTTGTTAGTGCAGACTAATACTGTGAAAACTGCTATATTGTAGTTGAGGTTTCCAGTCCCCATGGTTTGCATTAATAATTATTAGGGTCATAAATTGGTTGAGGCCTCCAGATAATGTAAGTCAGCAAACTCCACCAGTTTCTCAAGTGGTATTTTATGCTTTTACTCGGAGATGGCGCAAGATGCAGAGACTGACTACAAGGTGGAAAGTTTAAAATAAAAACTCTTTAGGCAAAAGAAGAGTGATCAGTGCCATATGAAAAGCTGTTAAAATTTAATTGTACTCCAGTATTTCATAGGAGTGTTACTTTCTGAAAAAAATCTGTTTAACAAAGTATTTGATTTAATATTCTTTTGTGTTGATTCTGCATTAATCTGATATGTGATTTGGCTCCAGATTTAGTTATCCACAGTTAATTACAGCAAATAGTGTGATTATTTTTTTAAATTTCACAAAACTGAATTCATCTTAGAAAAAGCGGTATCATTCAGAGTGCATGTGGACTAATGAGATGGTAGAGAAGGAGTTAAAGGAGAGAGCAAGAACAGAACTGCTGGGTGGCATAACTGTCATATTGGATTTCATTGCATCTGCGGGAGACAAAGTGATTCACTATGACACACAGGGTACAGGGAAAAAGAGAGAGTTAACACTGAAAGAATTACCACTACTCATCAGAGAAAAATGAGAGAAACATTCTGCCCTTATTTCTTCAGTTTTATCTATGGGTCAGTGTATTCAGAATGATCTTTGCATGAATTTAGAAGCATCAATATGTCATTAACCTTGAATTCTATGTATGTCTTCTTGGTTTCATGAATATTGTTTGGAGGGCTATATTGCCAATGGCTGAAGTTATGAAGCTGGATGTATGAGGCCAAAATCTATCTATTTATTTAGATCGTTCAGGACAAATGTAGATTAAATCAAAGTTTTCTGAGAAAACCCCATTAGGGTTGACTGGACAGAGATAATGAGATGAAGTGTTGAATGTTTTGAGAAATAATAAACCCAGACAGAAAAACAGGACAAATAAGTCTTGCTAAGGAGCATCCCAGCATCTCCCTACAAGTGATGCTCTATCTTCATAATTATTTCCACACTGCCACATTTACCCCATTGTAAAATCCAATCAATAAAACTCCAAGCAAACATTTTATCAATATCTTGGAAAAAAAGCTAAAAACTGGAATAATTTGTCTTATAAAATACATATAAGAGGACTTGTATTTTAATGATGCATACATGCGTAAACATTTCTCTTGATGGTATTTGATCATGCAAGTTGAAGCAATAAACAGCGTGAGTTTGTATTCTTGTTTAAAATGTGTTTCTGCTGCCTCCTGCGTCAGTTTTTTTTTTGTTGTTGATAGTAATAAGCTAGTCTAGTAAGGGAGATATTTCTGTTTTTTTCCATTCAGATTTAATTACAAATAATTCAATTACAAGTGAGAAAATAGTCTGGTCCTATTTATTGTGTTCAACTGAGCACTGCCAACACCGAAAAGCAAAGTTTTAAAAAAAAAACCCTAAATTTGCAAATCTGTTTGCATAATCCAATGTTTCACATTTTTTCATTATTAAAAATGTTTTAAAAAGATAAAAAACATGAAACCTATGAGCCTTTTTTTACATACTATACATCAAATATTGTTTTGTTGTCTTTTTTTCAGGCTTCAGTCGTTGAAACCAGCAGCCGCAGCCTCCAGTACAGGGTATCCTACTGTTCTGCTCCTGTTTGTCTCTTGGCATGATAATTTTTCTCACCAATTAGCATTTTAATTTCCTTTTCTCTTCTTCCAGCCAGAGCTACTGTACATCATGTAAGCTACAGCGGCCAACTTTGTCACACAGCATTACACATTCTCTCTTCCTGTAGTATATGGAGGTGTGTGTCCAAAGCACCTTAGCATTGATTTGCTCTTACTGAGGGTTTCTCTGCTAGATAAAACATTTACTGGAGCTAATTAAAGGTCTCCATAGGATCAAAGCTCTGATCCAGCTGCTAATCACAGCCTACAATTTCTCCACAAACTTCCTCCACTATTTTTTTTTCTTATGCCTCTTTATCTCAGTCTTTTAACATTTGAACTATTGGCATTAGATTGCTTTTTTTCTGGTAGCAAGAGTCCCTCTTCATCAGCCTACACATACTTCTCTGTCTGAACGGAATAGCCTGTGCTTATCATTCAAACACAGGAAGGAAAACGCACTCCCACAACTAACACAGAGACGCAAATTCAATTTAAGGCAGGCAAACAGCTGATTGAATTTGGCCTTCAGAAAGTAGTACTCATTATGGTCAGCCTCCCTTTGTATTAGGATATATATCGCTACTTAACTCACAGGGGGGCTGGCCCAGTCCAGTATGAGCCTGTTTACATCTATTGCCCAGATTCAGCTGTGCTGTTGTTGTTCTGAAATACAAATGTGACAGCTGCACATTTTTCTGCTCTTATCCATGCCTTTTTGCAGACTTACAGGGCCTACTGAACTGATACGTTCTACTACAAAAACGCATAAGAAGCCTTTGCCCACATTTATTATTCAAATTTGAATACAAAGCGTACTGTAGTTAGGTCTAATCTTTCCATATGTCTTGTGACGAGAAAGGCTTTATCCGAGTAATACTTGTGACATATGCGCCCGGCAGTTTCTTATATTCTAAATATATACTTAAATGTCAGATGATTTCAGTATTTCGCAATTGCTTTGATGATCACTTAAAGGCATATTATAAGTGAATCCAAGAACAGAGTTGAGGCATGAGTCAAAAGCTCTAGCAGATTATGCATTGTTATCACTGGCTCTGAGCCTTTTTAGAAAACTCCATCTCTGTCGCCTATAGCTACACCTGGACATTTTGTATCTGTTATTTCAATGCCAGTGGGTTACAAAAGAAAATAACCATTAAATGATTAAGATGGAGGAGAGGAGTTCTCGAGGATGCAGTTCGCAGTCACACCTCTGTAATGCATGCTGACTTCCTGCTGTGATGTCTGATACATTTGCACTATTAATATTGCAGCTGCTTGTGAGGAAGACATGAGGACATTTGCATTCTTTTGAACAAATGTTACTTCAGATGCACATTCCGGCCTCCAAGGGCTTCCCCTGAAAGCTTTGATTTTTTTATTACGTCGTGTGAAAAGCGGAAGACTTCTCGAGTTATGTGCTCCGAAGCACAGCCCGATGCTGAATAATATATGCATGGTACACTCTCCCCCCACCGTCTTCGGAGGGAGGGCCGGCAGAAAACATCAATATGAACTTGATGAGCGATGCGGTGGTTAGTCTGGGTTCACATTCGTCATATTTCAGCTGTTTTTTCCTTTGGCTTGCTGTTACTTCCATCAATGCAATCCAAGTGGGAGAGAGGACATTTCTTGATTTCAGAGGATTTGTAAATAAATATTTTGATTTCATAAAAAATGATGGCGTAGATAAATGCATCACTCTGAGCCATACATAAAATGTTGCTTTTTCAGCTCATGGAAAAGGAGGTTGTTTCACTGCTTTTGGAATGTGTGCGAACACCCAACCGTTTATGTGTCCCTTTTACTTTTTCCATCCCCAATAGCTTTCATTTCTTCCACCAATCTTGACACTTATTCCCCCCACTCCCCTCCCCTTCTCTGTCATGCTCCAAAGATGGTGTTGTGCTCTGTCTGTTTGTGACACTTCCAGCACAGCGTTCATAAGAGAAAACCCAGGCCCAAAATTCAGGATTGGGCTAGAGGACAAAATTTCCAACAATTACCCAGCTTGTCAGTGCATTTCACCTGACATGTAGCAAAGTCCCGGAGCACACACCATGTGGAATATCCTCAGCCAGCAAAAGCCATGGCTTCTCCACATATGAGCGGAACAAATATTCTGGCTGTGACTCTGAAAATGTAGGCTACAGGTTTTGTTTTCATTTTTCTTCCTGTTCTGCAACCTGGGAACAAGACAGTGTGCTGAGTATATGGTTGACCAAGGGGAGAGGCTTGTCAGCTTTTAAATCCACTTGAACAAGATAATGAAGTATAATTTTCTTTTTCTTTCTTGCTTTTTGAGTTTGAGCTCTAATTTATATTACAGTCAGAATAAGAACAAAGATCTGGAAAAAAAACAATGCATTATGCTGAACATCCAAATGCTGAGATGTGTAATTCAGAAGACACTGATTGTTAATGCAGCTCTCCTTCTTGGTAAAAACAAAGTAATCATTGAAAATAAAGCTTTTCTTCAAACTGAACTTCAACTAAAGTAGTTCTATTTTTGATGTCTCTGAAATACAATGAAAATACCAGAAAGAATAATGCACACTAGATAAATACTTTAAAATTAATTTGCCAGTTGACTGAGACATTTTTAAGGCTTTATTTTTAAAATAAACTAAACGTTCCGGGAATTAAAAATCAGAGTTTGAATAATGTATTTACATATTTTTTATGTATGTATTTGCTTTCCATTTTATTAAGAATCAGCTTTCTCATCTTATCATTTCCTGACGGCCGAGGAGCATTTGTGCTGTAGCTGAAAAACACATTTGTTTATCACAACTGTCTATCTGAGGTTCAGAATGGGCAAATAATAGAGTGAACTGCATGCCCCTTTGGGGATATATCTCAGAAAATGTCACTGATAGAACTGAACACAAAATCTGATATCATTAGGGAATGCCTGGATTATAGCGTCCCTCTCTCTGCATTGTAATGAGCTGCTCTGTGTTTCTGTGCCTTTTTGCATTTCATTAACGCACTTCAGTCCTCCAGCCTGAAGATGGCGATTTTTTTTTATGCAGTCACAACAGAGAGCTGTCCAGGCTTGCATGTGGAGGATTTTGCATGTGGAGGATTTTGGGAGCTGGTTGTGCAAGCATGATGTGTGAGGTCTCTTTAATTTTCATAGTGGCAGATAACATTTACCAGATTTCATAATTTTGCAGAACAGTTTTGCCTAACAATTTTCCCTCTGCAACCATCGTATAGCTATTTTTGGATAAATCCATGTTTATGAAAATTAGCTGAGAAGTTGAAAGTTAATGGGAAACTGCTTTATCCAGTGAGTCATATGTAATTCCATTTTAATTAGATCGTATTCCTGTCTATCAACACATTAACACTGCGACTGTCGTACTACATAGAAGAGGCAAAAATGTAGAAATACTCGGGTAAATGAGGCACACAAATTATGCTTTAAGTAGGAGCTTCCACACAGTTGAGGTACCTGAATTAATTTAACAGTTATCCTCCCTGCATATTCAGGATCATGTGAAAAAAAAAAAAAAATCAGGTCAGGTCTAGTTGCCAATAATTATGGACAGAAGACATTGAAATTTTCATACTGTTTCATCTCTAAACTATTGACAATATGCTATTTTTTGCCATGCATTTCTATTTTTCTGTATCTTCATCATCATGGATCATGAGTAAAATTAAGCTATTATTGATTGATGTATGATTCATGAGTAATGTAAAAAAAAAAAAAGTGAACTCCCTTGAAAGCCATGGTATAGTTCACACACTGGCCTTGGCAACAAGCTACTGATGGCTTTATTATTTGCCCACTTAGCCAGCGCAGCTTAACCAAGACAGATAATACATGTACATTATGTTATATGGATTGAATAGCATAACATATGATGTTATAATTACATTATGTGTTAAGGTCAGCAGGTAGCTTTGCCCAGACAGAGTACAATAGCCAGCCTTGTCCACTGGTGAAAGCAAAGCTCATTGTATCTCAAAACTACTGTAAGATTACCAAGTTATTTAAAAAAACAGCTGTCTCTCAAATAACATTATTGCAGTTCGCCATGCTATGCTGCTCCCTTTCCTCAAGGCATTATTATTTTTGACCTGTCATAGTCGGAGTAGTTTGGTAAGTTGTGATGTGATGCGCCCTACGGCTAAAGTTGAGACATTCTCAACCTGAGAGTGACTCAAAAAGCACCGTCTCAAAAATGCAAGGCACATAGATTGGGGGAGACATGCGCCTGTCGAAAAATCATGGAAAACAACGAGAAAAAGGCGCAGGCAGTTTAAAAGAAGCATACGGTGTGATCACAGCCTAACAAGTCAAGAGCCGATTGACTTTCTAACAGGGGAACAGTCCTGTATTCCTCCTGCAGAATTCCAGATTCTGGAAAATTCTATGCCACTGCCCCTTTAATGCCGTTCCTGTGGCAGACGGTACTCCAGCACCCTACTGACTTATGCAGTGATATTTTTGTTTCATCCTTTTTTGAAACTACCTGTATCCATGGGCGTCAGTTTGTTTTGAAAAGTGCTGGGAACAATGATGTGTTCAACTAACTAAAGGCTTTCAAAAAGTGGTGGGGACAAAAACGACCATAACAAAGTGGTGGGGACACATACATAGCGTCCCCTGTGTAAATGATGCCAGTGCCTGCATCTCAGATCCACTCTCTCTGCTTTACGCATCATTGTTCTGTATAACTTCTTGTGTTCAACAAAGGAGAATAGCAGGGAGGCAGGCTATCTAAGGTAAATGGAGACACTGCTGGTCAGATATTATTTGTCAAGGGAGCAATTTTCATGAGTATTTTCTCATCATTTCCAAAACGCTTCAGTTAATGTGCTGGCCTGTACCGTGACAACACAGACTCATTTCATTTAGCTATCTGACCTAGTTTTACATTTAACAAGGTAGAAAAAGTTATCGCCATCATTCAGGTGTGTTTAATACTGTGGACACTATGGACAGCATTTCACTAAGTAGCAAGTAGCTCTGAGCAACAGTAACTCACCCTTTTACTCTGAGCAAAAGTAACTCACCCTTATACACTGAGTAAGAGTAACTCACCCTTTTACTCTGAGCAAGAGTAACTTGCCCTTATACACTGAGCAAGAGTAACTCACCCTTTTACTCTGAGCAAAAGTAACTCGCCCTTATACACTGAGTAAGAGTAACTCACCCTTTTACACTGAGTAAGAGTAACTCGCCCTTTTACACTGAGTAAGAGTAACTCGCCCTTTTACACTGAGTAAGAGGAACTCGCCATTTTACTCTGAGCAGCAGTAAGTCACCCATCTACCAGTTAGAAGAGCTGCATTTAATTTTCAGTCATTCATGGTTCAAAAACTTCCCTCATAAAAATGGCAACAGACAAGAGAACCAAAAAAAAGCATTTAAAAGCTTTCCTTAATGCAATCCAAGAAGGTAGAAATCACATTTTGATGGAGCCAGCAGGCAGGGTAGCACACAGAGGCCGACACCTGGTCTTTTTAGTGGTGTCCTTTAGCCAGGGAGGTGCTAACTTTTGGATTTGATCGTAAACATGGTAGAAACCCAAACAGTTGAGTCTATTTGCAATTCAAAGTTTCTGGTCTTACAAAGGGTTTATGACTGGGTCTGAGTTTACTTTTTTAACGATTCTGTATTTAGTCTGTATCAATACAGAGTTCAGTTCCCTTGGTCTGGTGCTCCATAATTATGCAGAGGATGGGAAAATCGTGGTATTACTGCAAGCTCTAAACTGCCAATGAAGCAATGAAGAGTTGATCAGAGCAGCTGGCTGATACTAACAGTTACACTTTTTTTATTCCAATTAATTCTGTGAATTTGGAATTGGGTTTGATATTGAGTTAATTAATCGATCCCCCGATGAAAGAAAGATATGGGGGCTTGCTTTATGGCGAGGCTGAGAGAGTAAGATGACTAGCTGAGCTGTGACAGGGTGTGGGGTAATTGAAGAGGGACAGATCAAAGACGTACTCCAGTGGTACTTGGCAGTAGTATGTACTCCAGAGATGATTGGCAGCAGTGCTATTATCTTTGAAATGCCAGCTATAGATTTCTCCAGATACAGCTGTATGATGGTCAGAGTTTGAAAAATTGTCATAAAAAACATTTGTATTCTCCCACTAGTCAGCACAATCCTATGTATTAAATCATCAATAATATGGCAGGGAATACTTTGTTTCAATATATTTTCAATGGCATCAGTGTTTTCTTCTGGGTTTAGTTTCGTTGTCCTTCCCCAGTGTGTGCCACATGTATCAGGCAAGGCCAGGGTCATTATATCAGCTTAAAATGTATTTATTTCAGGACACATTTCTGGATAATTGCCTGCGTAATTACTGATTTATATTGCATGTCTGTCTACTCTTTCTTTAGGCACATCCCAGTGCACATAATTGTCCTCCATCTCCATCAATGGCAGTTGCGGGCAATTAAACCAAGGGCACCTTTATTTAAGGCATGAGGTAGATGACGGACGGTACGCTGATGAATAGCAGTGGTCGGTAGCCCGTCGCCCAGCGTGCGGGCTCTGTGTCAAGGCATGGTGGCTCCTATTGAGGGCAATTTCCATCGTAGGTGCCACCTGCCTAAGGTTGTCACAACACGTCTCGTCTAGCCGCGCTCGCTTGCGCTGCTCCAACTTTGTACCCGAGCGATCGGGCTCCATCAATGCGATTATTCAACCTGTGCGGTGCGGCTAGCGAGCCCTGTTTTAAAACTGGGTCACACATGCCTTTTCTCCATCATCTGACAAAAAAATGGTAGACCGACACCTGGGCATACATTGAAGAATAAATGTAAACATTTTGCTCTGGCTAAGACTGAAAAATATCTGTCTGTTTCACTCAGCAGTTTCTCTGTACTGTGCGCCTTGAACTGACACAATGAGGCTACGGCGCTGTCACTCTTGACAGAGTGCTTTAATTAGCACAGATACAATGGAACCTTTCAGAAAATGTGTACAGTTCATGTTGCTCTTCTTTACTCCCTCACTTCTACAAGAGTTCTACAATAAAGCTACATTACTGAACAGAGAGCTCCAAGAAAGCTCTTCTTTGCTTTTGGAGGTCAGTATGTTTTTTAATAATCCTAATCGCGTAAAACGTCTGTGACCGGATTTAGTTCCAGTGTGATGGATGCATAATGTACAATTTGAAACTTGCCAAGCTTTTCACATAAAATTGGTTGTTCCATCATTGCTGATGAGAACGACAGGGCATTTCTCTTAATATTAGAATCGGGTTTCCACTTTGTGCGTGTGGCTAAGAGGTATTAAGTGCAACGAAAATACACAAATCATATTACTGGCCACAAAGCATTGAGGAAAAGCAGCGCACACAGAAAATGAAAAACAAAATGAAATTATATTCATCACAGCCATGGAATTAGAGCGCAGTGTTTGGCAAAATGCAGTCTTTAAGAACGCCAGAGGTTACGTTAGACCCATGGGTTAGGGAAGAACAGGACATCATTGTCTTCTGGCCACTTGTCACATTACCCTAGTGAGATTTTACCCAAGGTCAAAAGTAGTTCCTCTGTGAGCCGCATGACCTATGCATAGCTTAAAGGGACTCGCTCGCTCCAAACGTATTCCGACCCCTTTCATATTTCATGCTTAAATGCTAATGTCAAAAGTCTAATATGGTCCCTCAAGACTTATTAATGTAAAATAAACCAGGGCAAAATGGTATTTGTTCAACAAACAGCTTTGTTGTCAAGACAAACACCCATGTAGCTTTTTTTCTGCGGAGAGTCATTCGTCTTACTTACGCAGGGGAACTGCCCTGAATTGGATCAAGGGAATTCTTTTCCATTAAAGGTGTTGTCCAGTGACATCTCACCCGTTCTCAAGGTACAGTCTCAGGCACTTATTTTCTCTCCCACTGTCACTTCCTGTAGCCCGCAGCGATGCTGTCTTTTCCTGGCACATGGAAGACCCAGATGATGAGTCCATCAAAAATCCTCCTTTTAGCACAATTCCCCAGCACATTCAGTGGATCTACCTTCATGCCTCATAAGAGAAAATGGTGACATGTTACAGTGCATGGAGTGATTCGTTTTGATTGAATATTATTCATTGAAATCCTGAAAAAGCCAGAAAGACAGAAGTATGAGGGAAGATCACATTAGACATAAGAGAGAAAGACAACTCAGATCCCAACATATTTCAGTTTTTTGGGCTTCTAAAAAAATATTAAAGAGTATAAACTGTCATTAGCACAGCAGATGCATATTCCATTGCATCCAGATCCAACTGAATAGTTAACATCTCCACTGAGCAAAGAACTGTGAGTGAATATATTTGGAAGTAGCTAAACAAAAATGACAAAAGGCTAGGCTCAGTGAAATGCACTTATGTCTCTTGAGGTTCATGCGCTCCTCCATTTTAAAATGAAAATAACTCATATGTTTGGTAGGGCCCAATACCATATAACATACTCAATTATGTTGCAAGTACCCTTAGAAAGAAAGTGTATGTATGTTGTATTGAAGCATTTATCTTGCATTAAGTGTGTTTGGTTTGATTTCAGAGGAATGTGTAGTTCCCAAGTCAACAATGGGCACTCTGTTACGCATTTGATTTCATTGTGTGAAGAGCACTTCTGAAATCATGTTTCCTCTGGCATACTCTTTTCTAAAATACTTATTTTGTAAACATTTTCTACAATCAAAGACAAGGCTGTTTTCCTTTTTAAATATCATCAAACTCATACAATATAAACTCAGAACTATTACATGGTGTATCAGGAGAGAATGTTATCACAAAAGAAATACTTCTTGAGAATTCTCACTTAAGTCGCTGCTTTACAACAACTACCTAGCTTTCAGTATCTAAATCAGCAGGAACTATGCACAGGGATCAGAAACTGAATTAAACCCCTGCTAAGCTTTGCTCCCTTTTTGACAGCATATGCCCAGCTCCACTAACGCAGAGGGGCGGCCAGTCAAATTGGACTGCAACCTACATATATGCACAGAGCAGGTGACTGCCATGATGCATACTTGCGATGTGGTAGAAACTACTCCCTCTAATATGCCTTCTGCTGTCTATAAACGCCTTAAATTGCACAGTCTGTAATTAAGACCTTTCATCTGAATCCGATAATTAAATCACAGGATACATGAGCCCTAATGGATAAACTTACGTTCATTGGAAGGAACTATTATACCTTTCCATTATAAAAGACTAGACTAAAAGAGTTCAGTTTGTCAGAGAGCAGCATGTCCATTCTATTGACTGTTTTTAATTGCTCTCACACAGATCCATCTGGTAGAGTGTAATTCCACATTACAATAATGTGAAAGATCAGTAAAAAAAATCATTGCGCATAATTTAGGCTTTTTCATTATTTCAAGAGACAGCATACCAGTATATTTAGTACATTGTCTTCTCAATAGCTAATAATGGGGTTTTGCTAAAAATTAAACAATGGAAACTGGTTAATATAGAGCAGTGACCCATTATCCAAATTATTAAATGTGCTACATTCAGGAAGAGATTAAACCGGGTAAGAGATTACTGTGCTGCACTTTTTTCGCATCAACTCTCACAAGTAGAAAATCAAATATCGGTTTTTCCATCACTTCCTCTGGGTTGGCAGATTATCAATTACCATGATGATAATGCTATTTTTATTTGAGAGGATGCTGGAAAAATCTGTCTCTCTTTTTTCAAGATTGGAGCATTAAAGACCCAGCGTCTTACAATGCACTTTATTTTCTGAATCAATATGGATATTTTATTAGCATGTCATGCATGCTGTTTATCGCTGCGCCTTGATTGGACAGAGCTTTAATTGCGTAAATGTGCTTTGCTTATTAGATGTTACTCACCTTGTGATACAGTGTGCTCTTCACTGGTAATTAAGTCAGGGAATTGAGAGACAAGGTAGATCTTCATCACTTTGAATGCAATTTAGCATCCCTCAGCCTGGATTCATTAGACAGGGTTGGTTAAGATCCATGGGGGTGGGGTCCCCCCCTCCAATCTTTTTGGGATGTGCACAGGTTTTATATGTGTTGCCAGGAGACCTATGATGGGAAGGGTTCCGTGGTTTCGGTGGTGGGGGGTCTGAGGGTGTAAAAATGTCTCAGTGCCAGGGAGTAGGGGGATGTGATTGTTCAGCAGGCCACCCCCCCCCCTTAATTTTTAACCCTAATTTTAACAACGCAATTACATGTAAGATGCCAACAATCCAGTGGAAAACATGAAATGATTGGTGAAAAATGGCAATGTACGGCCCAATAGTGAGCTCCCTGTAAACATAATGGAATCGGAACACCAATCTAGTGAAAGGCTTTCATTATTTCCTCTGGAGGCCGATAGCTTCTGGCTGTTTAAATTATTCCACATGAAATGAACACCAGGTTTCTATCCACTTGAAGCTATCAGGGGAGTATTACCACTGCTGTTTTACCATTTGAAAATTTAGCGACGGCCCTTTTGACAGATTGTCACGGTGATAAGCTGTGTTGTTGTTGCACTCCCAGATAATGGCGATGCATGTAAAGTCAATCATCTGATGGGATAAATGTGGCAGCTGGACACAGTCAACATCTGACCTTTTCGCCTCATGGTGATACATTTGTTATTGTTTGCAATGCATGTTCATTTCAAGCACACAAACTGTCTACAGTTCTCAACAGAACTGTAATGTAAAAAATGTAAAAAAAAATGCAAATAAATACTTGTGAAATGTAAAAATGTTGGATATTCTGTAATACTCATATAGATGTGAAGGGTTTCTCTGTATGCTGTAAACAAGCGCAGGCTACCCCTCTACTGTATAATTAGCACAGAGCACAGTTAAAAATACAGAACCGTCTTCATTGCTATCGTCTTTGCTGCATGGAGCAAGAACCGCATCTGAATTTCAAAAGCTTTCCTTGTTGAAAAAATCAATTGGATTTAAAAATAGGATTTTTAACATCTGAAAGCACTTTTTTTTGTTTCAATGTATTCAGAAATCCAAATGCTGACATTAAAATTTAAACTGAACATGGTTCATAGTTGTCAAAAGCATTGCGTGTTCTTCAGGTTTACTTACACTATAAAATAAAGTTTACTCTCTAATTGCATACAGTAAATGACCTCAGTATGCTTTAAAATAGAGCAACCATCACAACTCCTCAATAGAGTATAATGGAGTTAATCTTAATGTACAGGCCATTATTAATTACTCTATAAATTGATTTGTATGCAGTTACAAAGGGGAGTCCGCTGTTAAGGCTATGGTGGTGAGTTAAAGTGATATGGGCTATCTGAGACAACACTCTTAGCAGTTTTCTCTCAAATCTCTGCAATGAATGCGTAATGATGTCACAGATATCTCTTAATAGTGTGCAGCTTACAACTCATGAAAGTCATTGCGTGCACACACCTATTTTACATCAATCTAATTTCATTATGAATTAAATGTCTAATTTCTCTCCATGGACATGGTCCGGTGACCACAGTCATCCAGACAGTTTGCTTGTGGTGTTGTCTGTCATTATGGCCTTGAAATTCGCTTTGGCCACAAGCGTCTGCCAAATGGAAATAAAATGGAAAAATAATATTGTTCCATATTGCTCAATAAATATACATTGTTGCCATTCCCCTTCAGCGCCATTTTGGGATATGGCCAAAAACGTGAGTGATAGCTCGACGCATGAGAGGCAGTTTGATTCCCACCATCAGTGAGAGAGGATGGATTTTTCTAGAGGCACAAAACGTCCCGCCACTGGAAGGAGGCTCATTGGTGTGAGTGCCGTTTGGTCAAACACTAAATCCTGATACTATTTGGCCACATTAAGTGGCAGATATGGGAGTTATTGTGTTGAGTGGATCGATTATGATAATGCCGAGCTCTATAAATAAATTATGTACTTGTAAAGGCATGGTCTTATCTCATTTTTATTTGTCATTTGTGGCCTAATATGCAACCCCTATAAATCAGAAGAAATCCTGTGGTCGGATACCCACTTGCATACAGAGCTTCTATGCATTTTTTCTGTATCATATTTTTTCTACAGTTCAGCTTTATTGCAGTGCATACCCATCCACACATCATATTAACATACATACATATCCAGACATACCTACAGATACATACTCATATACATATACTTGCATATACAAACATGTAATACACTATCATTTTTTCTTTATTCAATACCACCCCACCCACCCCCTATCATATCCCATTCATAAACTAGACTACATATAACCCACCCCAAAATATAATCAAAAAATCTGAAAAATAATAATAATGAATATGAAATTAATAAAAATTACAAGCTCATGAAAGACTATGACAAGACATATTACATTAATACAATTCTAATGTACTGCATATATTGAAATTCTAAGGATTTAACAATCTGATTAAAACATGATATAGGAATAAAGGTCATATAAAGAAAAATTATATATAGGGACTCTCATTCATGTCTATAATTTGAGACTCATTTCTTTTACACAGAGTTTTATATATCCTAATAATCATTTAATTACTATTATTTTGGTTAAACAAAATTTCATTTAATACAGTTTTTGTGTCTGGTTTTGTAGGTCAAAATTGTGATCAATACAACTCCTAATTTCATTATATTTAAAATTTTCATTATTATGTAAATCATACGTACTCTTTAGCTTTTCAAAGGAGAGTATGTGGTTATCTTCTACTAAATCAGACTCTGCATTATATTTTATATATTTGGCTGCT
Organism: Albula goreensis; assembly: GCA_022829145.1. NCBI lineage: Eukaryota > Metazoa > Chordata > Actinopteri > Albuliformes > Albulidae > Albula > Albula goreensis. The sequence goes on along the minus strand of CM040754.1, from coordinate 26,981,276 downwards.
CATGTACATTCCATTATTCAGTATTTTGGGAGATCTCATCAAACCAGTAGCTGGAGGATGCAAGTCCAATTACCATGCCATCGTTTCTCAGAATTTCAAGGTTATATTTATCAAGCAACCATATACAGTGCTGCTGCATATTTATTTAAATTTTTCCCCTTATGTATTGTTAGGCCGATATGCATAATATGTGTATGTTGTGTGCAATGTTACAGCATAATTACATGAAACTTTTAAAATGGTTTTGACAGGTGATGAGAAAGCTAGTGCACACCACATGCCAGGAATGTGCTACCTTTATGAAGCAGAAGACAAGGAGCTGAAATCTTGATCCCCAAACTAGCTCTCCAGGTGACGATGACTCTTCGTCCATGAAGTCCAACTGCAGAAATGAGACCACTCGGGAAGCATGTGGGTAGCCGGCTTGTTCTTCAAAGAGAGAACAGAGCTCCAGAAACCGTGCCACCTTGTGAGACATGCCCTAACGAGCAGCAGTATTCCCAACGCCCATCGCTGCATCCTCGGTATGCTTGTTTAGGGGAGAGCAGGACTTATTTCAAGGCCCTGCTGTGGTAATCTAACGCTGGCCCGGATTCCGTCAAATGTGCTTAATCCCTTCAAGGGTGTACGCGATTCAATAAAAACAAACTTCAGGCTTTGTATGGGCATATACTATTCAGTCAAAAAATATTTTTAGCTTCGATAATGACAGAGCAATCAAGAAACATGAGGAGTTTCTGAGGGAGCAGGTTTGGCCTTAGCAGGGCATGTTCAGCTTTCCTCGCAGTCTCAATAACATTAATCAAATTTGCCATTTTGAATCTATTTTCCTAATAATGAGATATCTCAATGTTTTTTTTTTGCTTCAAGAAAGTAGCAAAAATTGAGTTCCACTACACCAGAGAAAGAGAAAGTTGAGGTTTGGGTTGAGGTTTCATCCCTATGAATCATTTACCACCTGTCAATCATTAAAGACAAATTTTCATTAAGTGGAATATCTTACTTCCTCCACTGTTTTGACTTTCAGATTGTTTCACTCTACATTACATTTTACACTTCACTCTACATGGTGCTTACATCACACACCATATTAACCTAGAAGCTAAGGTCCGTTTGGATGGAATAGCATACTTGTGTTAGTTTAAATCCCAAGTGATTTGACTCGTCCATTTGTCCTTATATTGTCTTGAAGAACAGAGTAAGAGAAATTGCTACGGAAAGCTACTTACTTCTGATGATTGTTATATAATGGAGGGCCGTTTGTGCAGACAGGAACTGTCATGCTCACTAGGCACCAGTAGGCAAATTGTAGCCTTCCAATCATCCAAATACAAGTCTTGACATCTTCCAGTAGTTATATGTATAAAATACAAGAGTGACAGCTGCCCTTAGCTAATTGCCAGTCAGATGCTCCAGGCCAATAATGAACAACTCTGAGCCTGACGAGCAGACGTGCATTCATATTTTTGTTTCAACTAGTTACTTGGGCTCAGTTAGCTAATTATCTGCATAACCAAATGCCAGTTAATTCATTAAACCACGGTGAAATGTTTTAATGTGTATAAACGAATAACATTTCGGTCTATCATTCATATGCTTATCCAAAAATGTACCTTGTCATATAAGTTGTGCCAACCACAAATGATTGGTCAAATTAATTAGAAGAAGCTGGCATGGCACCCAGAGACCGAGATGTTTCTGGTATATGTCATCCTTTTGCCAGGCCTTGGTGTGGTTCATGTCAAGGGAGGAGAACTATTAAAATCAAACTCAAAGGCAAAATGTTAAACTTTTTAAACATTTTTAAAATGTGTCAGTCCACATAAATTGCTGTCAAAGGCCCTCTGGTCCATTTAAATCTGTCAAGTTGGATTGTCTGTAATATCAAGTTATGATATCATCACTAGTTTACAGAAATGTATGAATATGATGCATGCAGATGTATATTTAGTACTGCACTGAGCAAACACAGGCCATAGACGACAGAGATGGCGAGGGTTCTTATTAATTGAAGTACATTTTAATTAATTTATTTGAAACTGATTTTTTTTTTTTTTTTTAAAAACTGACACAAACACACATAGCTGCAATGCATGATTTCCTCATGAGGCAAAATTTTAGAGGAAAAAATCAATTTTTTCTAATTGATCTAATAGATAATTTATCAAGGAAATAAATCTAATTCAAGATAAATAAACAGCCAAGTCAAGCTGTTTCCCAAATGCAAGTAAAGCCCTGCAACCACTGCACAGAAACAGTGCTACCATCATGGTGGAGCAAGCAGCCATCAGGGAACAAAGTTCTGTGCTCATTCTTCTGATTAGTAAATATGACATCTGATTATCCAAATTCTTCATGACTAGAGGCTATTCTTAATGAAAAATATTCATTTATAAAACCTGTTAACTGAATGTAAACAGCAGATAAAAATACAAAAAAATCAATATTTTTCATTCAGTAGCCAAGCAATTGGTTTTATCTTATTTTCTAAACTGACCATTAGTGCATTATTGTATGAATATAAAATATTTTATCAACATTTTCGCAGGTGAAAGAAACAAACACATCTCTCAGGCTTTGTTCAATGTTGTAGCTCATGCTGGCTTAGAGTCCATTCAAAATCTGTGGGCTGCTACTGTCCTCTGGGTGTAATGTGGTAATATTTGTCACATGTAGGGAAAGGATTGTGCTCCTTGGTGGTTTAATTAATATTGCCACAACCGGAGGTGGGAGAAACAGTGGGTGGGTAAGACAGGCTGTGATGATGAGGTCTATGAACCTGACAATGGGTGGAGCTACAATCAGCTGTAAATCATTGAGTTCAGCCAATGAACAAAACTTTTTTTTTTTTTCAAATCATTGCATCTGTTGCTCATGGTAGCTCTGCCTATTTTGGTACACCTTTGTCTCCTATCACTAGAGATAAAATGCCTAACCAGTCAAAGCCAAAGGCACCAGAGAACAAATGAGCTGCACAAATGTCAGTGTTAATACATTTTATATATGCTTAATTACAACGCTGTAAAAAGTTATATTGTCCATTGGTCGGAATGTGTATGTAATATATATGTAATAAACAATCAATATGTCTAATATCAATGGTGTATAATCTTGTGTGGTGCTCGATTGGAAAAATTGTATTCATATTATAAACTTTGTTTAAAAAGATGCAGTATTCATGGTAAGGGAGAGTATTTAATTCTTAAGAATGTATTTTTGACAATAATTTCATATCTTCATGATTTGAAGTCATTAAAATACACATTATTATTATTTTAATGTCGCTCTGGGACATTAAAATACACTATGAAATTAGTAATGATGCATCGAATAGGCCAGCATCCCTAGTCATGTCCCAGAGCAGCAGTGTTGGGTCTGGGCTCGTACCTCAGAGGCTCCTGTACCCTCCAGCAAGGTACTTCACCAGAACTGCTCCGGCAAATTGGCAGCTCTGTAAATGGATATTACTGTGGACAGTATAATTAACGTAAGTTGATCTGGATAAGCATCTGTTAAGTGTATAAGATGTAATGTTAGCCAAGGTGGGGCAGAGTGAGACCTTGAACAAACTGTGACCACTTTATGCCTTCTCTCATTAGAGTGGGGCCTTCTGGTTACATGCAGGTCAGAGGTAGGCTGTTCTTTCAGTAACAGTCAATGGATTTAAAAAAAACTGTAGTGTCAGTAATTCAGGTCCTAAGAGGTTGTGACATATACCTGTACTAGTAATTTATTTTCCACAGTCCACCAGCATATCCTCTTTTAAAATTGATTCAGGTACACAATTACCATTGTTTAGCCTCAATTATAAAACAATTACACATCTATAAAGAACATTTACTCCTTTTTTTCTCAAGGCAATAAAAAGCAAATATTTGGGATGAGACCTGGAGATTCTTTAATGCCATCTTTTCCAGCATGAATAAATTCTATTTGTAATGTTAATTCCCACTTCATATTAGCATTCATGTTTTTTTCATTAACACCACAGAAAAACAGATGTACATTTACACATGTGTAGAGACTTGATGAATGAGTCCCATCGTCTGCAGTTCCTTCTGTCATTACTACATTCACTACAGACACGAATACGAAGAATTGTAACGTTGCTCTAGAAATGCATAGAATTGCAAGTGTTTCGGTTGCAGTTTAGGAGCTAATGCTCTTGTTCAAGTCCCGCCCCCATCAGTTCACCGTGCACACTGAGGTACATTTGTAATGCGCACAGAGTCATGAGAACAACGTTCTGGGTTCATTTGGCTTCTCTGCAGCACATAATGCATATCTGCTATTTTCTCAAAATATTAGCGGTGGTACAAATTTTCAGGCTGAGCGATTCCATTGATACTTATTTGATGGTGACAAGAAGAACGGATGAGAGGACTTGTCTGAGGGAGTTTGTGGAGGGGGGGGGGGTGTGGCGCTTTTGGCTGTCATATCCGCTCCCTGGGGAATCTTTAATACCCTGTCACTGAATAATGATGGCCTAATAAAGAGAGCCAGAGTGACAGACAGAGAGGAGTCTTGTGACAGAGACATGGCAGCCGGACAAATATCATTGAGATTTCCCCCAAGTCCGCTGTGGATACAAACACCAGCGCTTTGAACATATGAGGTCAAATATGATCATTTCCCTTTTGTTTCATAGCAATGATTTCACCTCCCCCACACACACACACACCCCAATGCAGACTCGAATGTAAAATACCCCAGTGCAATTATGGTAATAATCCCCTCCGGCACTTGGCATATTACACAGAATATTATCAATCTTTCTGTTACTGTTACACAATTTATAACCCCACAAGCAGCCTTGATCTTGCCCTTCTAAGGCATAACCCCGTGTGTGTGTGTGTTTTTTTTCATGGTGGGGTTTATGCGAGGTGACATAAAGTGAAAGTTTAAGCCCTATATCATTCCAAAGTGAATAAACTGTTTTAAATTGGAGCAGAGCTTGAAGGCGAGGGGGACACGCTGCCTTTCGTGGTGTTGGAGAGCTTTATTGCATAGATGGGCACTTCTCATCAGCGTGTAAAATTGACCGTTGATTGAACATATGTCACACGTTAAAAATTTCATGGGCGCATCCATTTACTATATAATTTGCATGTTTCATTTTGACAATGGTTTTCGCTAGTTCTCCTTACATACACAGATGCACATCTGCATTTATCTGTACTAAGCCTTTTAACTTTGTGTGAAGTCAGCGAATCTTAGCAGATGTCTCTCACTGAAGGAAATAAATAAATGAAGTACACTTCAATAAATGTTTTGCTCTTGCTTGTGCACTGGATAATAGGCACTGCGGTAGGAAGCAGCACTGAGAAATTGCATGGGTACATTCATTCAAACAGACCTCGTCTCTTTAAGGAGTGCAGTCCTTAAAGAGTCAAAATAGAATATGTTATAGCATAAGTTTATATGAGCATGTTACAATTTAATGGAAACTAGCAAACATATCATTTGGAACATGTTCTTTTCATTTTGAAGTATAAAATATATTTTGATTGAACTGAATATGACCCAAAGTGCATCCAGCATAAAATGGTGCAGAACAGTAGTGAAAACGTGTTAGCACAATGTTGAAGGGGTTGTTTTTGTTTTGTCCAGATAACAGATATGTACCCTAGCCGTTTTTACATAGGGTTTGTGTTGAGGTGGCACACAGAGTAATATAATATGTGTTTGGCCGTCCTTCAAAGCAGTAGCGGTAAATCCTGGTGTTTTCTCCCGGCTCCCTCCCCAGAATCCCCGGCCCTGTAGTGGAAGCCTCAGCTGCTGATTTACGGGATGGGTGAAGGCAGGCGCTCCACAGAGGGCAAAGAGAGCAGCAGGGGGAACCAGCGGGGTGACAGGCCGAGCGACACGGAGGCCCCACTGCCTTCCACCGAAATGCATCCGGCCGCATTGGAGGGACCCAGCGGTTGGAGTGTGCTGGCAATTAAGCCAACGCCGCTAAAGCCACAGAGCCTGTGTCAGACATCCAGTCACGGCCGGACGGGTTAGCGCATTTTTATCAAGGGTCCCAATCAAACCAGAGGGCTTCAGGAGGTGTGTGTGTGTGTGTGTGTGTGTGTGTGTGTGTGTGTGTGTGTGTGTGTGTGTGTGTGTGTGTGTGTGTGTGTGTGTGTGTGTGTGTGTGTGTGTGTGTGAAAATAAGAGGCAACATATTCTGTTCCCATGTATGTCTGCTGTCTTCTGCAAACAGTTCTGTCAGTCCTGTCCTGCTTTTGCACTTCACTGGCTTTAGAATGTAAAAGCCAAGGTTTCTTCTCCCATTCACTGAGTGCTTGTGTATTGAGAGAATATGTCAAAGATCACAGTGTGGTAAGTACTTGCTGTAGAGCAATACATTGATAAAGGATCATAAAAGTACTACTTTTACATTCAGCTACACACAACAGTATTTCATTTTTCTGGCCCCTAGACGCGTTAACTTCTGACCTTTACCATAGTTTCGACTTTATCTTCCTTTTTACAGGCCCAGTTTGCAGTTCACTGTATGAATTTTTTTGTTACATTTTTTGGCTGACATTTACATGTGAATCACTAAAATATGTACTTTTGACATTTTTGAAAGGGCTAGCTAGTTCCTTCTAGCACTTCCATGGGAAAACAAAATATCTGAGTCTCTGGGTGAAGAAATAAAGAAATAAAAACAGAATAATATAAACAGGAGTGGTCCTGAGCTCCTTTGTTCGGTCTGCTTTGTTCTTGCCACAGATCTCCTCCCGGGACATGAGTGCGATGTGCTGAAGCAGCGGATTCACGTTTTATTTGTGTCCAGGGTTCGCGCTTTGACAAGGCATGTCATATCAAATCCCATCTAATGAGACACCAGCCACGGTTTACAAACCAGCGGCTCTTCTCAACCAGGAGGTCTGGTGGCCTGTATTGTCATTCCAAGCCATCAACAAAGCAGAACTTTTACTCTTTCTGTGAGTACAAATAAATTAAATAAATATAACAAAAAATGCTGAATAGTTTATTTCAGTGTTTAAATAATGTGTGTTGAAGGAGAGCCAGATGAAAATCAGTGTATAGGCGAAACAGTTAATAAACCTGATACGTTTTGGTTATTTGTTTGAGAAAACACAGTATTATCTCCCATAATCAACAAAATGAATGTGGCAAACTGATTTCCACAGTCAGATAAGTGATATATTAGAAATACAGATACAGTTTTTCATAATTACTGGATGGTACAGCATAAGGTTCAGGGCTGTGTGTGTTTCTTTAAAGCATACATAGCAAGAGTTGCTGAAATTGTACAGTATACTGGTACTAAAATGATCATATTCACAGCACCCACTGAGCACAGATGGAAATGCTATAGCCGCTGAAATATGGGAATTACACCCTCACCGCTGGTATTCACCTTCAGTTTAAAAAATAAACCTCCCACATCACGGCTTTCCACATTGTGACTTCGATTTTTCGTGGGTTGGCAACAAACAATTAGAATTTTTTGGGATCTTTGTGGCCTTGTGCGGTAAACTGTGTAGCATTGCAGATGACGCATGTAGCAGATGAAATTAAAACGTTAAAGTTTAGTTCGTCATTAATGCACAAAATATATGTATGATATTAATGTATTTCATCGTTCAATACCATAAATATACACACCTTTTGCCAGTGGTTTTTCCACACCACTGGTAGGGCTGAGCTCCCGTAACCCCTGCGATGTGGGAGGGTCAACTGTATACAATAACACATAATTCCACCACCGATATATAATGCATAGGTGACAAAACTGTACATTCTTATAAAGGATACATTGACTTGCTGGTACACATTTTCAATGGCTCAGTGGTTATGATGTCACATTTTTAAAATTTTCTTTTGAATATTTTGTCAGGGTTAACATTCCCACTTTGTATCGTGAAATATTACTTTGACCTCCACCCCATGCAAGTGAATATCTTTCAGTCCAGAACATCCATTTATCAGACAAGAAGCTCCATGTTCTTCTTTCTGTGCCATTATTTGCTACCATTTCCATTTTGAAAAGATCATTAGAAACCCCTCACCCTGCCATCATACTTATGTGAAAAACATCATTTTATTTTTTGTTGTTTTTTGTTACATTACAATTATTTTGTTTTAAATGCAATTTTTCTTTTTATGTTTAATGATTATAAATGTATAGTAAGCACATAAAGCAGAAATAATGAATATGAAGTTTGTTTTCTCCAAAACAAGCTCTTCATTAAAACTGTTTTTATTCTGGTCATGGACTAAATTAAAATTTAACACATATTGAAAGTACAGCTTAGCTGGTTATTGGACACAAAATTAGAGGACATTTTCAATGCAATGTCCCAACAAAACATGGTATTTTCTGATTAAGTTAATTTGTTTGTAGTCCTCGGTACAATGATCAGAAAGCCCCCGTGTGTGGTAATGTTTGCTCATTTGGTAATTGTTATTGGCCTGGTTGCAATGTCCTGCCAAAATACATTGGAAAGGATGAAAAATGATGTCTTCATTCCTAAAATTACAAATATTTATTTATAATTAAATCAGGGAGGACAGAACAGTCATATGCAACCCCTATAAGCTTTTAGCAGGTATTTAATTTAAATAAAATAAATCATAGTGTATATACACAAAAGGGAAAACATGCAATATGCTATGAGTAACAACAATAATACATATGTACAGTTATACCCCTGTAAAATATATTTTAATATATTGGAATTCACATGATTTTGTGTTCTACTGTAGTTGATATGTTTTTACATCCAGTGAAACATTTTCTTGTATTAACATTACAATATTTACTTGGCACACTGTCAAAAGAAATTTATGGAAATGTACAATGTAAAAATATGAAACTGTTTGTTTAACATGGTTTTAAAATGGTTTTCCTGTGCAACCGCTGAAAGAGAGAGGGTCAAACTGGGGAAGAATGTGTGAAGATGGCAGCTGCCGTTCCCTCCTCGTGAAAATGAGTATCTATCAAAGGGAGGAGTCAGGTGGACAAAATCTGTGGTCCATGGATCAGTCCATTCTCTCTTTCCCAACAGTTACAGAAGAGGAGTAAAATGTGACAGGAGAGAGAAGGAGAAATAATGTAGAAATGGTGGATAAGGTGAATCTTGGCTTTAAAAAATTCTGTAGTCCTCAGCAGAAGAGCTCCAACACCTGAGCAATGTCTCCCAACATACTGCCAGAGGCCCAACGGAGAGGTAGATAAATATAAATTGATTAGAACAGTAATCCCTGTGGAAGTAGGCATGCGCTGCACTGTTTATAACAAGCAGAAGAAGCAAAGCAAAGTGCCACCGGCTTTTTCTTTTTTCGTTTTTATTTATTTATTTTTCAGGAAAGGTCTGTTCACTTATGATTGGGCCATAATTACAGGGATGACATATTTCACTGTGTTTAGCTTTATTATACAAACATCATGTCTGTTAACAGATGTTGAAAAAAATTCTATAAATTTAAACTAGTCAAGTTAAAATTTAAGTTAACATAGTATGTCAGCATGTATATGAACTTTGATCTGTTTTGTGGTTTGAAAGATTTTCTAACAATGACAAAATGCTTGAGCTGGAAAAAGACTAAAATCCAGATATATGTCAGGTATATACACACACATTGGAAACACTTTTTTTCATAAACTTGTTTGTCACTGAATGCAACAACAAAATTATACCTGTTGCTGTTTTCAGAGCGTTATGCTGCACCTTCTAAAACATGTTTTTTGCTGGACCCCTACATGCAGGGGCATAGCCAGAAATTGGGCTTTGTTTAGTTAATACCATTTTTCCCCCTGGTGCTACGTCCCTGCCTGCATGTGCAAATTATGGTTTATTTTGATGCTGTGGTTATGATCTATCCATGTATTTTTTAATAAGTATTCTGATTATTTCATTCAACCTGACTTGTGGGATCCTATGCGTCAAATATAATAGGAGAGAAAAATGTGCCATGTTTGAACTACATACCGAATCACCTTTTTGGTGGAGTATTCCTTAAATATCTGCCTTTGTTTCAGAGATATTAAAGAGAATAAGTTGCTTGATATTTGCTAGTTTCATAGCTAACTAGGTAGTTTTATTGTTTATTCTTTTTAATCATGTTGAGAGATTTTGCTAGCTAGCCCGCTACAGAAATCATCTGACACAGACTCATGTGAAGACTTCCAGCTCATAGGTAAAACAAGCTTGCTGTTTTGCATGCTGCAGATGCAGCACTAGCTGTGTTCTGCTTATGTGAGTTGGAGGGACACAAAATCAGCATATAGTCAGTTCACATATCAGGATGTGCCCAGGCAGCTGGGACTTGCCATAAGAGGGTGAGGATTTAAATTCTCCCCAGCAAGGCTGAGCCAAATGTTGCCTTGCTTAAAGCAGACCCACTGTTCAAATGACTGACAAACAGTACCAAACACAACATCATGCAGGATTGTTCTCAGAGCAGGAAAAGGAATCGATTATGATTATAAATTTGACTATTGGAGGCTAACCAAGAAAAACTAACCAAGGCTCAGTGTTTTGATCTTCACACACAATCGTTCTGGATACAGCAATCATTCATTCAGTAGAATGCATTTTCCAGACAACAAAATGCATTTGGAAGGGTTTATTGAATGCAAGAGTAGGTTATCTGGACAGGATCTTGGGCTTGGAGTCCATGGGGGGCAATGCTGTGCTGGACTTTGAGCTGTGTGCCCCACAAAGATATCCGGCCTGGAAAGCATATGTCAAATGGATGAGAGCGGAGAGGAGATCAGTGAGTGAGTGCCAAGTGAGCATGTCTGATATTGGAAGGGTTTATCCTGATGCATGTCTGGTATGCATCTGTTTGATGAGATGGGCATCCATTTTGAGCTGCTGTGATGGCTGCACTGATCCTGAAAGAATCGGAAGAGTAATGGTTATTGGAGAAGCCAGTTAGATATAAAACATTTGTGTCAGGTGTTTTTGGAACCAGTGACGAGTTACGACTTTGCCCATCTCATCTATGAACAGAGGGTCATTGGGTGAGTGCGGAGTGGATGAACGGTAGTGCATGTATGCTGAGAGTATTTCAAAGGGAGTCTTCAGGGTTGGACGTTTGAAATAATGGATGTAGAAGCCTTTAGCTTGCTGGTCGGTCTTGCTGTATTTCAGGTGGAATAAAATAGTTTGGGTGTCAAAAATGGAGAGGTCAGATATACAAGGGTTTAAAGGGGGATTATAGTGAGAAGAGGCAGTGGAAAATTCTGAACAATTTAAAAACCCAAAGAATGCAAGAGTGAAAAGGGATATGAGTGTGTTATCAATGTGTGGAGAGGAGTAAGTGGACCTGAGGAAACTGATAAGAGTGGAGAGGTGTTGGGAGGTTATGGGCTTTCTAGCCTTAGACGTTTGGTGGTCTTGTTTTTGAAACCCTTTCAACAGCTGGATTTGAGGGTTACTGCTAAGAAGGGCTGTCGTGACCAGTGAGTAATTTGTAGAAAAACTAAATGCCACTTAGGTAGACCTTATTGTTGGATGTTTTAATGCGGAATTGTGTGTGGGCATGGAAGATGAATGAGGAGTAGGTTGAGTAAATCGAATGAAGAGAACATTAAGCTGTGCTGTGAGTGGAATGATTTGAAGCAGTTCCAGGTGGTGAGATATGACTGGAACGGGCAGGGTGAAAGTGATTGGAAAATGGAATCTATGGAGCATTGGTGCAGCTGGTAGAAAGGGTGGTTCACAGGAAGGTCAACTGACAATAGGGAGGTACTGGAACAGGATTGGGGCAGGCATCGGCGGTGAGTTCTCTGAATTTCTGAAAATGGAAATGGGAAAAATAGTCAGCAATATGGTTATGGTGGCTGGGAATGTGCTGTGTGGACAAAAGACTGAAAGCATACAGATGTGAGATGGCAAAGAAGTGCCATGATGTGGTTGGGTTTTGATCTGCCCTTATTTATTATATGGGCAACAACTAGATTGTCAGAATGGACCCAGATGGTTTTTTGTTTCCATTCTTCCCCCAAAAGCACAGCGGCAGCGACAATTGATAGAGCTTGAAAAGAGGGGCCGAGGTGTCGGAGTGGGGTAAGGATGCCAGTTTCGCCAGCCACAGGAACCAGCACCTGCCATAGTAGTCGCTGAAGCCTGTGGAAGGGGAAGCTGCAGGTTTTCCAGACAAGACAAGCAGAAGACTGAGGTGACATCAGCTTTAGGGAGTTAAGATCCCCGCCTGGCAAGTTTAATAAGCCTGATGGATCATCAACGGACAAATAATTTAAGGAATATTCGTCGGAGGGGATTAGGCTGTTGATGCTTGGAGTAGTACTGTCAGGGGAGCAGACAGGTCAAAAATTATGTGTTTTTCTCCCAAATATTTGCGCGTGGTTATGCTGATGGCAAACGCCTTTCATGTCCACCTTCTGGGAGCTGAAATCTGAGGAAAAGAGGGCTCGAAGGGGCTCATGGGGTTACCGAGGAAACCATGGAACACAAATTTAAAACCCCTCACCATATGGCAAATCTGAGGGACACTGGTTGAACTGTGCCACATCAGCCGTACATTTAGGCAAAGTTGCTGCCGCTAGGTGGAATCCGCCAGCTCCTGGGATTAGGGAGTCCAGCAGTAGGGAGAGAGGAAAAAGAAACAGAAGTTAGCTGAGCAGCCAAATAATCGGGCACCTGGATGGGGCCTCCGGCTAATGGAGCATCGGCGTGGATGGTAGATGTTGAGGGGCAGATGCTTGACACAAGTGGTCAAGAGCAGGCACTGAGGATGCCTGTGGCAGGGTCCATCATGGATCGTGGGGCAGAAGGACCGGCTCAGCAGCGACGTGAGGAAGAAACCGGGGCAGCCGCTCTGTCTTCGTAGCAGGATTCCACAAACAAACGAAACAGAGAAGCCTTCCTGGCAGTCTGGTGGAAATACACCCTGTGCTGAGTCAGGGCCCTTTAGAGACAGGCTACAGTCCAGTCAGAGATCCATGGCGAGGCAGACACAGAAGAGCCCGGGACTGAAGAGGGAACAGCAGTGGGAGGGCAGATGGGATCAGGCAAGCTGGCTGAGGACTGGAGCCATGCATGACTGTGCAGGTGATGACACGAATGGAATCCGAGTGACAAATGAAGGGGACAAGCAGGATTGTGTTTGGGACCAGAGTCTTGGAATGCTGGATGAACAGGCCAGAGGTGACCAAATCGTTAGGCGCCGCCCACATGCCAGGGTGGTGCTTGGACCAACAGAGGGGTCAGGGGTCACCATACCTGGGGCATCGAAGAGCTCCTCATTGGAAGGGAAGAGAGCAACTTCCATCTTTCAGGAGAAACAGAGTGCATGTAACAGGCAGTAGCGTTCTTGAACCAAATGCCAGAAGCAATTAGCATGATGGGAAAGGAGGTACGTGGCATTGTAGTGTATGAGGTGTATTCCGTCATTTGGTGACGTTGATTGGGTGAGGGGCTTGTCTGAAAAACACATCTCCCAAACCTTTGTTTTATCAAACTCTGAAAAATGAAGCGCAGATAAATTTGACCGTCCCCGCTTAATACTCTGTGTCTCACACATGTGACTGGAGCCGTTACGGGCTGATGTAGTGAGGCTTCATGCCTTGATTTAATTGCTCACAACTTTTTCTGCTTGTTTTACATGTTTACTAATAAATTCATGCCGAGCCTAACGTTTAACTGTATTTAATGGTACCACTCTGCCTCATTGTTTTCTGTTTTGGGATTTCAGAGCATCCCTATGCACAAAGAAAATGTTCCCGATTAGATTTAAAGGGACACAGAAGATTCAAACCCCCAGGCATTGATTGAGAGAGGCCTTCCCAGGGCGAATCATATTATGCCGTTCAATTTCACCAGTAACAGTTTCAACCACTAGGGATTTCATTCATAAAACTATAAACCCTGTGCACTTAAGCTGTTGGCTTCTCGCTCTTCATCTTTCCCTGGTCTTGAGTTGGCTTCCCTTCCCTAAGCTCCCATTCAATGTCATGCACTTTATATATTGACTTCGGTGCACATGACCACACACAAGTACTCTGGGTACGTTGCACTTTGTTTACACAGGCATAAGTTAAGATTTCAACCTCCAATTAGTCTTGCAAATTGCTGCTTGGAACATATGGATTTTAAAATGCTAATCAGATTTCCTGTTCAATTGAATTGCTGTGCTCCATTGATGAATGGCGTCTAAATTGTTTTAATGCACTTTCAGGAAGGAAGGCTTTTAATGGTGGTAACAAGCCAGTCAATAATATTCCCTCACTTTCCCATATATGAGCCTCATCCTGGGAAATGTGTAAAGTAGGCTATCGTATGAATTACAGTATAAATTGTTACCAGAATGTGGCCACAAGTGCCAGATGGTGCACTGCTGTTTAAATCCTTAGGCAGACCCGAAAACCAAAATTGTTCAAGTGAAATAATTCTATTTTGAATCCAAAGTAAGCAGTCTTGGGGAAAAAAAAGGGTGCTGTTGAAGAAATCGAGCAGATACGCAAAGATTCTTGTCTGCACACAAACGTAGGCTATTCGGCCCCTTTCCTCAAACTCACACAATGAAGCACCTCTGTAGATTGTGTCTGTAGCATTATGAATTCAAGTACATCCCTGACATTTCTCCCTCAAATAATCCATGTTATCTATAGAAGACACCCCTTAGCTTTCAACCCAGGTAAATGTCAACAATGGCGTGCCTTCAGCATACATTACCGCTGTGTTCCTTTACATTTTGCGTGTAATGAACTGTGTTCCGCATGAATTGAACCCGGAATGCTACTGAAAGGATAGCCACCTGCTATGCATTAAACATCCAACTGTTTAGTCATCCATGGTTAGCCATGATTTTTTTGCCTTTTCTTATGGAACATACTTCTTATTTCAAGTGCCATGTAGTACCACAGCATGATTTGTCCACTGAACGGATATTATGCAAAGAGCTTGCATCACTTGAATGAGTATTTTCACATGGAGGTAAAGTCTGGCTGCATAGTTTTAACTGAGTGTACATCATTTCTCATCGGTACTTTTGCATATACTGCTATATTTGAGACTGCCTGATATTCAGTTTTACATGCAAGCATACATACATATATACATACATACACACACATACACATGCACACACATATACGTGTATGTGTGTGCTAAATAAAGACAGCACATTAACACTTGTTTAAACTTGCTTTTTAACATGTATAAACTACAGTTTCAATTTTGGTAGATTTCATGAGCGTTTTATGACTTTTCAGTGTCATCTGTGTTTTATTGCTGACTTTAATTGGAGACTATTACTACAATAATTAGTATATATTATATTATAATGCTTGTGATTAATTACAGTTGAGCCACTGGGAATACCCTCACAGTCAAAATGATGGAGATACTGTATTAAAGTCAAAATTTTTTTGCTTTGTCTTTTTTCATTTTCATGTTTTATGGATGTACCCACTTGTGTTTGATGAATGCTTGGTTTATGCAGTGTGTATGCTCTGAATCCAGCATGGAAGGTTCTTTGCTTTTCCCTGAAATTCCAAGGTTATGACTTTGGTATGTGACCTACATTTTAAACACCACACACAATTGTTCATGCCAGGACAGTTATCAGCACTTCTACAGAGATCCAGGAACACATTCTGTGATTGGTCTCATACCCCCTCAACTATGCTGTGGCATCGATTCCAATCTGACACACGCATTAAATATGTGTTTTTAACTTGTCATTTTCCCCCTCTTTCATTGACAGTTCAAACAAGAGAATCTTAAACATTGTGCTTTTGTAGTCAAGCCAACTGGAAACAAAAACTTTGAAGAATAATTATCGAACTGTATGTAAAGCTAATACATTCTGTGCAGAAAGTCACAATTTCGTTTCTGTCAGAACATTTCTGTTAGTGAAACTCTAACTTCAGTTAAAGAGTTTCACTGACATTTAGAAGCATGTGGCTGAGTAATTTATAGTTAAAAAGACATGTTCCTTACTTAATTTTTACATGGCAGTACAGTGGAAATATGGTGTGGATAATGACATGCTGTTTGCCTGGTAGAGAAACTGACAGTTCCTTTCAGGATGTGTTTCCTGTCTCTGTGATCATCATCCCTCTGTCTTGATGTGCATATTAGGTACATGGAATGAGGGTCAAAATAATGATAAAACAGCAGGTATTTCCTTTACTTCACATCTGGACTTTTTAATCTCAAAGGAGAGGGATATATTGTTCAGAAATCCATTCTGACATGAAAACTCGGCTGATAAATATAGCGCCCTAGCTTTTGTCTTACAAACAGGAATATAAAAGAGGGACGAGACCTGGGATAATTCTTTTAATCATTGCACTGGTAAATGTAAATGTCTAATCATGTGAAATAATATTTGATATCATCTGGATCTAAAGGACGGGTCTTGCTCCCCCTCCCCTCTTTCCTGCTTGCTGTCTCTATCTATCCCTCTGTCAGTACCTCTTTTTCTCCTTCTTCCTGTCCTCCTTTCTTTTAGTCCATAATTATTGTAGCAGGGACACCTCACAGATCTCTTCACGGGAGGTCTGGGCAAAGATGGTACTTCAATCTTATTAAATATGGATTTTCCTTTAATTAGCAACTATCAATTTGCAAGTACAAAATCTCCCTTGTTCTGATTTGACAGCACACCTGCGCTTAATTATCCTACGGAGAGGTCTTGACCAGGCTCATGCAAATACGGTCCCCCCTTTTCTTTTCGCGGGGCTGGAATGATGCGTCTCATCTCACACCAGTTGGCTCAGAGGGTTCAGGAGCACAGTTCCTGTTTGTCAAGCCACGGCAGATGTTCAGTGTCCATTGGATAAGACAGGCTTTCCTCTCTGTGCCACACTCAACGTACACAGACATACAAACATACACACACGTAACAAACAAGCACACATGCATGCGCAGACACACATAGATATACAATACAAACAATACACACATTTTCAAAAAATACTATTGCATGCTTTACACACACACAGACGTGCTCACACACCAGCCGAACAGCTGCGCAGGCTGTCTCCCTTGAACAGATGCTCTGGAGAGATGTTTTTAGCACATGTTGTGGGAGCAAACAGCTCCTGCCTGCTAGGAGTCATATGGGAAAAGTGAAATATTAAAATGAAAATGTGAAAACACCTCCCCTCCGACTGAGCCTCATCAGAGTTATGTAAGCTTCAAGAGGACAACATAGTCCTTAACAAACAGGGCTCATTGTCCATTTTCCCTCTTGGTGTCAAGATAGTGAGTGGTGAGTGAGTGAGTGAGTGAGTGAGTGAGTGTGTGTGTGTGTGTGTGTGTGTGTGTGTGTGTGTGTGTGTGTGTGTGTGTGTGTGTGTGTGTGTGCGTGTGTGTGTGTGTGTGTGTGTGTGTGTCCTTGCACACATGTGGAATAGCACAACTTTACTCAGGCTTTGGTGTTCAACATTCATTAGACATCTTTAGTTAATAGTCTTACAAATGCACATGTGGTACAGTAACAGACATAATGGGCATATATTATTACTGTTCTATTGTGGAAGGTACTTCCTAACCTTGCATTTCCTAACCCTCAAAGGAAAAGGGAAAATTGAATTAAATTTAAACTTGAAATCTTTTGTATATTTTCATGTAGTTATTTATGCATATCAAGTCCGCTGTAATGAATGAAAAGCACTGTAAAGCAACACTACATCAGGTGATCAAAACTGTATAAAAATCCCCGCAAATAATTGCCTTTCCATATTAATAGCTGAGTTATCTAATGGTAATGTGTTGATCCATTGTCTATTTTGTTTACATTAATTTTCAGAACAGTTCCCTGTGTACTGCTATTTTAAAACTTAAGATGTATCACTCAGTTTAATTTTGGTATGCTTTTCCTCTTGGGGATTGGGTGGCTGAGAGCCCTGATATTTTACTCGGCCTGACAGTTTATGGCCATCATCTACGACGTCCAACAGACCTTCTCCTGCTGGAACAGTCAAAGCTAAAAATTGGCCCTGATTAGTAATTAAATGGGAGGCCTGGCCTGGAAAAGGGGATGCTAAGAAACTGTGTTGGTGGACCAGGCCCTTGACCAGGCAGAAAATATTGATGAAATTAAACATGTTCTTATTTTAATGTGATGGGGACACTGTGCTGCTGGAGATTCTGTCCAGGACCCAATAAAATGCACTTTAGGGCCTAAACCAGACTTTCTTTAAATGAATTTTTCAACATACCTCACCACTAAAGAGAGTCACTTACATAAGAAAAGATGTGTTATTTTCATTATATAATAGAACATCATATGTTTTTAAAAGATGGGTTTGGGTACTGGGCACCATCTTTCAGATGAAATCTTAAGTCAAAGTGTTGACTTGCTTAGTCATTAAAAATCCAGAAGAATAAAGATTAGGGTGTTACCTGGTATCCAGGCCAAATCCCCAATATGGCTGTCTCAACCTGACCACCAAATGATCCATTAATGTAATAGGCTTAATGATCCCTCTCTTTCTATCCAACTGATATGGGCCGTGAGCATTGTGGCACAAAATGGTTGACTGAGGTGGAAAGTGGTGTAAAGAGGTCTATTAAGCCATTAAACTATAGAAAACCATAGACGCAAACAACACTACTTTAATTCACAGCAGGCATTTTGCGAAGTAATGTAATGACCTGACAAATGAGAACGCTGCAAATGATTCCAATAACTCAATTGCGGTAGCAACAACAGCATCAAACTCCAAATGACCATGTTTTGCCATCTTTGCCTGAAAGTGTATTTTAATTTTCATTTATTTTTATTGTTGTTTGTGTTATGAGGAAAACATGAAAAATCTCTTTCCATGTACAATATGCATGGGCGAGTGGGATCTATGAAAAAGAGAAACAGCAGGACCACGAGACGTGAGAAGAAATTCAAAATGCCTGACTTGCCATCAAGTCACATTACACTGAAGGAAAGCTTGATTTTGTCCTCTGTCTTAATGAAGTGATTTGTCCCAGTACAACCACCCAGACACTCGCTAATGTTCTTTAATTTGCCAAGATAATTACAACATTGCTCTTCATATGGGCAAAAAATCTATACATGGCGACAAATACTTCCTGAGCAAATCAAGATAAAGAAATCAAGAGCTTTACTGGGAGGCTGTAGTTTAGCCAGAAAATAAACTCACAAATGCAAAAATGCATGCATGCTTTTAGGCTGTGCCAAGGTTAAACAGCATACATGTTTCCCTCATGTTAGAACTTAATAATCCCTTATTTTAAATTAATGGATTACATGAGTGTTTTATTAATATGTAATCTCAAAAATCCAATATATTGAAAGGTACACACATCCCACTTTTGTAAGTAACAATGTTAACAGTGATTAAAAAATTCTTAAAATGAGATTTAACACTCTGGAAGTGAGATTAAACATCGTATTCACAGAAGCTTATGAATTAACCAACGAAGTGGGCATCTCGTTATTAGAACAAAGTTTTTTTTTTTTTAAAAACTATCTTTGGAGTTTTATAAGCATATATTCTGGTGATTCTTTTGTGGATCTGGTTTCATATTAATAGATTTTTCATATCCTTTAATGAGTCCAATTGTAATTAAAGTCTGGATGTGTTATCTTAAAAGCTAGAAGCTACTCAAATGGCTTTTTTCATAATGATCTGGTGGTTGAGCGCTGGGGAAACCTAAGAGACGTACAGTAATCAATTTAATTGCATTTTCGCAATTACTGCGGATATGTGCAGCCTCTACCCTCTGTGCACCGCCTCCATCGATGCTGTCCCCAGCCCACACCTGCTGCAATATCGCTGCTGCTGAATCTGCAGATATCATATATTGTTTCTGCACTGACAGAACCATGACCCCAAGCAGATGTGAAATCGCTTTCTTTTCCCCTCTCATATGATCTTATTTTCCAAACCTTACTGTGTTTCCATCTGAGTTATGGCACCACATGCAGACAGTCACATAGCATTGCTCTCACAAGCTGAACGATATACAAACTGCAACTTGCCTGTCATCCCAGCCAAATATTTGAACAAATAGCCTATTGAGGAAGATTACGGTAAATTGGGCTGGAGCTGCCTTGTTTGAAACAGGAATATGTCTCCTCAAAACATGATCGGCTTTGTCCTTTCCACTGAGAAAGGAACTGAAGCAAATATTGAGATGTTTTCATTTTCACCATATCATGAAAAGAATGCGTGCAACTCACAAAAAACATTTTGAAGCTTTACCAATAAGGGAAAAAACATTAATTCAAAACAAATGTACAATGTTATTTGCCAATATTATTCGCTAACTGAAATAAGAATAAGAATAATGACTAAGATCTGAATTCAGTCTGCCTATAATGTCTTATCCCTAATTTTTAGCAAGGAATTTAATTTCAGTGGTTGGATATTTCATTTTTAAAAAAGAAATGAAATGAAAACTATTACAGTCGGAGAGAATAGTGTGGAGCCTGTCTGGTCCAGAAGACAATTTTAGGGAGTTTGTCTGGTCCCTGCGACCTCAAATAGCCCACATTAAAGACATCAAGCACAGTACATTAAACTCCACTCTTATGAAATTGCTGTTCAACAAATCAGGGATGACAGAGTTTATTGTAAACAACAATAAAATGGCCGTCATTCATGGGGTAATCTTGTATCTCCTTTAAAAAAAAAAAAAACCAAAAGCTGATTTTCTGTTTTCTTTTGAATTTATTTTTAAATTGGGTAGACATGCAGTTTGTAGTAAGTTGGTAAGTTGGGTAACTTTAAATGAAAATTTTCTCATTAAGTGAACGTGAACTTGTTCTGACCCCGAGAGATACATTCGATATGATTCACTATGCCTGGCAAACACCAGCACTTGTCTGTGCAAAGGTTCCGTGAACCATTTTACTGGATATATTGTCTTTTTATTGCCTTTTTTCATCACTGCATACTGTAAATAATGCCTTTTCGAACACGTCTCCTATGCATGGGAAAGTGGTTTATACTTTAGTGAGTATTTTTAATGCTGTTATGCAGAGTGTTATATGCTCTGCCAATGTGGTGTGATTGTGTTTAATTAGCCATCTGGGTGTGAAATGAAGGTAGCGGTTGTTTAGAATGGGTTCCTGGTGGTTCGAATTTTTGCTAAGTGCTTTGGCACTGTTGCAAATTATTCTGATATCGTGAACCATAGAAAGTTGAAAAAAAAACCTTGTAGGGTAAAGTAGGCTACTTCTTTCATATTTGAGTCTTAAGCAAGAACATGAAATATGCACAGCCTATTCACGGCTCAAACCGCTGAGAATCCCTACCGTTGGACGGCTTGTCTGACATGATTTAGGACACAATCTCGCCGCGCCGTACATGTGAACCCAATGAGGTCCACATGATGGAGAGAAGGAGAATATGAATAAGTCACAAACTGCGATGATCAGGTTCCCTCGCTGGACCTTTCCACCGATGGGTATAAATAATTAAGCGGCTTCTTGGCGGCGTTCCGGCCATTGAATTTTTAAACTTAAATCATGCCTTTACGAGAGCGTGGTGATTGAATGAGCCACGATGAAGGATGGGTCCTGTATGGCAGTGACAGTAGAGGAGGGAGATTGTGTCCCAGTGGGACCTTGTGTGATGGCAGCTCTACCACAGAGGATTTCTGCTCCATTAAGGCTGCGGTTTCACTGACTAACCTTCTGAACCGGGTCCTTCCAGTGCCAAAACCTCTTACACAAACCCATCCCACCATCAACCTTGATAGCCACTGTATGCTTTTATCATGGTTTTCCGTTAACTTGTCTGAACATGTTAACAAAAGTAAAAACAGTACAGCAAGCAAACAAGGTATTGTGCAGATAAAGTCAGAAACCAAAATGGCCTAATAGGTAGGACTTCACCTAAAAGGGAAAAATGAAAAAACAAATCTACCAACAGTTCTTTATATTTTCAGTACATAGATATAAAGAAAGTAATAACCTAACAGTAAAATAAAAACAGAGAAACAGATGAATAATAGATTAAGAATCAGTATTGTATTATCTTTGGACTCACGTTACACTTCAGATGTATGTGGCCCATGTAATACACACCATTCAGATGCAAGTTATGGATCATTCCTTTGCATATCTTTACATTTACTTATGATTATTATACTTCAGATGCATGAGTATCACATAGTACCACTGTGCAATTTCCAGGGAGTGCAGTTTGACTGCTACACTGCCTCACATTGTTACATAAGTGGGTGATTGCATAAAGAGAGGGAGTTTGATTTGTGGTTCCATTTAGGATGGGGGGTAAGGTTAAGTGTCAGACACAGACACATGAGCATTTCAGTTAACATTTATGGAAGGGGTCAAGATGAGGAGGAAGATAAGGGTAATTCAGATAGCCAGCGTAATTATCCGAGGCACATAGCACTGTCCCACACTGGTTACCATCACAAATGGTGAAGTCCAGGAAGCTGGCTAGAGTGCTGTAAGTTCAGTAAAATATTCAGCTTTATAAATTGATATGTCAAATGTAAGCTATGCAATTTATCCCTGATAAGGGCATCTGGTAGACTAATAGCTAAAGCAATATTCTAAAATAACGAAAACATGTATTTTTCATTTTCATGCACCATCATTAACTCATGAAGGTCTACGATGCCTACATAACATTGTAGAAGGCACCCTATATCTTGAGAGGCAGCTATCCGCTGTCTCTGCAGTGTTTAATCCTGATTCTTTTGAAGTGAATGACATTTTCATACTTCATGTAAACACACACATACACACACACACACGCACACACACAAACACACACATAAACCATTAAGTGTGGTGTGGGCTGTGATAAAGGCGCGTTGAGAGGACAGACTGGGTTTCTCCAGGCACAGAATGCCATCCTTGTTTGTGTTACTGCAGCAGTAATTTGCAATAAGAGAGAAGTCTACAGAGCTTAATGGATGTTCCCTATTGAAATGCCATCTGGAGAAAGCAGGAGGCTTTGGATTCATTATTTGGAAAGCAGATCTTGGCTTCTTTCATGCCTCCATTTATTAAAAACAGTAGCGATTTACAGGTGGGAGGTAAACCAGAATTACTCTGGCCTTTTGTCCCGCCGTTATTTTCTTTGACTGTTTTCCTTTATTGAAACGTCTCTGTTGAACTTGAGAAATGTGCAAGTTTGACTTCATAGTTGCTATGAGACAGAATGTGGGACAGTGTACAGATGACCCAGGAAACAAGGATAGATTGATAGCCCAACCAGGAAAAAAAAAGAAATCGTTCTATCAGGTGTTGTATTGCAAGACCGCAAGAGAGGGCAGAGATTAATAATACCTTGTTAGACACATAGATAAATGATTGTTGGCTACTGTCTCAGAGCCATACCTCTGCTCGTTGCAACATTACGCCAGGGCCACGTAAAACAAAGGCAATATACCATTTTTCTCTCTGCCCGGGTGCTGGCTTCACAGCAAACTTCATCGCCCTGGCTTTTCAGAGAAAGCAGCTTCACCATTCGACGGGGGAAAAAAAAATAAAGAGAAACTTTGATCGGCCGACTGATTATAAATCATAAACACAGATGGTCACCTCATGCGTTGGAGACAATAACTCTCTGTTAACAAGGAGCCGCGGAGAGATCTCGGGATGATGAATCTGACTCCCCGCGCTCTGTAGGAGCGACTCATCATTATTATGCCCCGTAAGAAGAAGATCACAGATAACAGTTTTTCCTGCCTGAGTATTAAGGGAGCCGGCTAAATTCGCAGTGTTCTTGGCCTGCCACCATCGCATCTAACACATTTTCAGCACTCTCGCTTTGTCTGAGACCACGCAGCTCTGATAAACGCAGATACCGAGGGACGTGCTCATGGCATTTGACAAGAATGGTAGGCTGGATCTTGGCAACAGATTGATGGATTGCTTCGGTGTGAAATTCTGGAGGTAATTGCCACAGTGAAGAGAGAGCTGACGGGCCTAATTTTTATTCTCATGGAATGTGGAAACGGCACATGGCTCAAAAGACTAATACAGAGTGTAAAATAGCTGCGTGTGTTTAGAGTCGATGGAGCAAAGTGACTCTAATACCATTACATGTCCCCATGACATGCCCTGAGTTTGCATATTAATGAATCTGAGAACTTAAGACACACATCTTGAATATATTTACATATTCACAAATTTATGTAATGATGATAAATAAGGTAGTTGGCCTAAATTAATGGTTTCCATATTTCATATAGTTTTTTTACATTAGGACTCCGTACTGCCTTCTGCCGGATGAATCTTGGTCAGATTCTTCGGCGGAGAAGGGTTCGGTTTTAATCTCGTAATTAAATGACGATTAGGTCCCACTAATCAAACTCACTTTGATTCCTAGATTATCAGCAAAGTCAATTACATCGCATCTATGCATTTTATTTTCTCATTACTTTTTTTCCCAGTTAAATTAAAGGAAGTATTGAGCACACTGAGCGTGGCTTAATCAAGTGGAAACTTCACAGCCCCCTGACTCGCAGTAGGCAATCAGGCAGAGCCCCTTAGCCCAGAGACCAACGCTGCGGTTTATCAGGATTACGGGTTGTGTGTCATATCTGCATCACCATCCACGGGAAACGGGAATAATCCGATGAGAAAAAAAACCCACCTCCGCGGCTAATGAGGTGGGTCTGGATCCAGAAGTATTCATGTACGAGAGGAAAAAAACAGACTTTTTGATGTCACTGGAGAGCTGTAATAACTTAAATGATGGCAAGCTGTAGTCTTTATGAATGATTTATTGCTCGCGAAAAGCAGCATCTGTGGAGGAACCTCAGCTGTCAGCTGTCAGGAGATGAAAGTTTTTGGAGCCGGCTTGCGGGGCCTGCCAAGACACGGCGTCCTAGGGCTCTGGGACAGCGTGGGGACTAGGGTGGGGGCGGCGGTGTGACACGACGCGGATGGAGAAGCCGCCATCATGGTTGGTGGGGGGGAGGGGAGGATGAGGGGGATGCTGCGACCAGCTGTTACCACGGTTACCGCTTCAGCTGCAAGGCTCGATAGCCGCAGGGGTGGGAGGCGTGCCATTTCCACCCCTGATTACCTTCTGAGGGGCGTCTGTGTTCATGTCAAGGGGAAGTGGAGGGGCGAGAGAGAGAGAGAGAGAGAAAAGAGAGCGATATCTGATCAAGCCCCAGCTCCCTGGACGGACACTTCTCACGTTTTTCAATTTTCCTCCTGAACTGTGGAAACTATTGGCTGGTCTGTGAGGAGGCATCAGACTGGACAGCCATCAGTTTTAATCCAGAACAGTTAAAGGCCTAAAGAACCCGCAGCTGCTCTCAGTTAAACCCAGGCCCATATTCATCAACTATCTCAGGAGAGCAGCTCCGTCCTGAGACCCTTTCAGCCTTTTCTCTCATAACGAGCAGGGCTGGGCTATGGTCAGGGCTCTCATTCCAAATGGTCTGTGGATAACTGCAACCGCTACATATGCACCACGCTAATTACAGAACACAAGCATTTGCTCAGGAAAACATTTTAATCCCATGTTTGATCATATGTAAAGCTACATTTAGATGAGGGTTGGGCCCAGGAACATGTGTTTGCTCATTTAGAATCCATGGCTCAGAAAGATTGGAAACACTGCATGACTCTAATTCTGTGAATGCAAATCTCACAGGTAAAAGGCCAATATTTCTGTGTTTTAGTTGGGTTTAAACGTGTGGATAGAGCTCAAAGGGTGCTGAGATACATATCTACACATTACACGCACACTACAGAGAGAGCGCTGACCCTAAAGCCTGGACTTAGAGAGTTGTAGTTTGAGCTGATTAAACTGTTAAGTCACCTCACCTGGTAGTTTGACCTGGTTGTGGTATTTAATGGGAACCTTAATGAAAATTCTACCAAGACTTCCAGGGTCAATTTAATCAGCTCACAGCCAATCATTTCATCAGCCTCTATATAACAGCACACAGCCATGAGTTCTGCTGCAATCTGCCTCCTGCCCAACACCTCAGATTCTGCTCCTGCTTCCAGGAGGGTTTGGGGTGGGGTCCATCATACCCTCATGTGCCAGGAAGTTATGCATATTATATTAAAAGCAAGGTTTTAAAACTCCCTAAAACAATCATGCTCGTGCTTTTAATTTGACATTTTATGTGTTTTTAAAATTTTTTATGTTTTATTATAATATTGTATTTATGTACTGTTATAATTCAAATTATTTTTTTTAGATTATTTGTTCATGACTGTTTTTATTTTATTTCATTTTATTTTATATACATCAGGTCTCTCTTGAAAATGAGATCTATATCTCAATGGGATTTACTTGAATAAATAAAGGTTAAATGAAAGGGAAAAAAACAGAAATATCTTCCATGGGGGCCCCCAATGCTGCTGAGCCTCTGGGCGGGGATTACGCAATACTGTACCCCTCTCTGTTCAGTTACCCTGTCCGAGGTCTGATAGAATTAACGTTCAGACAAAAAAAAAATAGCTTAAGCAAGATTAAAGACTACTGATGAAGTGAACATTGCATATACTTCTCTCCATCCAGCATGAGCACATTCTGCATCCACCATCTAGATTCAGCAATGCCAAAAATGTTTCCTGAGAGTGAATCTCTTCCTCTGTCACCCTTACAAAAAAACATTCATAGTTTCACTTGTGTAAATCGCACATGTCCAAAATTTCATACGTGAAATATCTTTTATATCCCCACATTAGAAAACATGAAAACAAAAACGGCACATGTGAAGGCCGCTGTTCACTGTGAATGTTTACGTCCACCTTCAGGAGGGCTTCCCCGGGGGTGGTGGGAGGTGCTAGGGTTGGGGAGGGGATCACGGCTGAGCGGGTTGCTTCCTGTGCCTCTATGGCCGTCCAAGGCTCCTCCGGTTCTCCCCCTGTGAGCCCGCTTGCTCTCTAATATTTATGTACCATACACATCTGTCCTGAGGAACCTGTTTGAGGAATTGCGTTTGCCTCACTCTTACTGCAGTAATTTATAGCTGTCCTTGAGAACGAAGAAGCAGGTAAACAAGCAACTAATATTAAAACTGAAATGAGAAACCGCTCCATGCAAGAGGCGAAACTGTAAAATGAATGATTCCACAAATAGCAAAATGTGTATTTTTTTTTAAGAAATAAACATGACGGCTGTATAAGCATATACTTCTAAGTACTTATACACATACATTAGCATACCCATACACTTGCATATGTAATTTGCGATAAATTTATGAGTACAAAAAAAGTTGACATTTGCTATCTATTTGCAGGGATTGCAATGTGACGTCCCTTAAAAATCTAAAACTTTTATCTTTTAGTTTGTATCATATGCTTACATGCATAATTAATCAAGCTGCTCATAAATGCTGCACTAAGGATAAAGTTTTCCCTCATTGATGATCCATGCATATTTATTTATTTATTGACTGCATCTGCCGCCCCGGATCCATAGTGCCAGGTGCGTGTTCCGAGGGATGGACCAGACCGGCCCCTGTAGCGCATATGGTGCTTCGAGTCCAGACTCCAGTCGTTAAAATCAAATTAGAGATGCGGTCCAGGCCTCTCCTTTGAAATTATGAGTTATGTATCGAGTGATGCCTCTGGCTTCTCCATAAAGGCAGAGTGGGTAGTGTGAGAAAACACACAGCTGCAGCAAACTGCAGGATCTTTGTTAGAAAATGAAAGCGTGTCTTTTTCCACTCTTTCAGAGTGGATCCTTGAACCTGGGGTTTTTCTTGAGCAAGCTGGCCCCGAGATATCCTGCTGACAGCGTTGGGAGGCCATGCTGTAAGCTCTGCACTGTTCTGTCTCTGTCTGTGGTAGAGGCTGTTTACAGAAAGCATTTTTACACCATTAGCTCACAGTTTATCCCCATCTCAAATGGTTGATTCGGAGATCATAATTAACTGAGAGTTGTGCACACCTTCAGACACATGACTGTACAAATGAAGCACTAATAGCCTGACCATGTCAAACTAAATGTATAAATGTTTATGTGTGCTCAGACTGCTAAACAGTGGCATTGCTTTAAAAATCATGCCGTTAATGATGGCTTTGTGTGAGATGAACAATAACCTTATAAAATGAAGCTTCCCTGTGCTTATTGATTGGGGACTATTTTATGAACCAGGATTAAAGAGGTTGTCACCTATCTTTTGTAAATACTATTGACCTGCCTTATCCGTGGGTTTGGCAAAAAGAAAAAGAATGTTTGAAATTCCCGCACGCAGCGTATACCAGAATACTATTGACAGTATGATTTACATGGGTTCTGAGTAGTACATATAGGTGGGGTCTCAAGTAATGCACACGTATAGGGTAAAATTATATCGTTTTATATGTGTCGTGAGTATCCACGGTTTTTCCACATCCATGGGGTCCTGGAACCATATACCCACAGGTAGGGAGGGAACTTGCAGACAGAAAGACTTTGCTCCAAGACCCAACTACTCATGCAGAACCTTAAACTGGGTATGAAGAAGGGTACATCCAAGTTATTCTGGCTGTGAGTTACAGTGCATGTTCACATTCTTAAGAAATGTTACTTTTAAAGTGATCACATTGTCACTCGCACTGGAGCCATGAGATTGTGAGGAAAATGTGTGATTTAATTGTAACATTTTGATTTGATTTAAATAGAATAACCATAAAATATCATGCTGTTGATGAAATATTCCTATAAAGATTCACTACAGTGCAGCAAATAAATGAATGTTAAGAAACAAAAAATATTTACAGTTGAACTTGAGGACAATGCAGTGATTTACAAGGTGTACACCTTATGTTTTATTTGTTGTTACTATATACTCTGTAGCTTTACATTCATGGTCATATTGATGCTGTTTCCACAAACTGGAAAAATATGATGCTAGCTACAGGTACGTAAGCACAGCAGAATTTAGTGCAGGATATTCTGCCTGGTACCCACTGCTTAATTTTGTTGAGCTGCAAGTGATTGGTATGCTAACATAGAGTCACTTATCTCTTCCTAACTTTTTTAACTAACTTTTTTTTACCAACTGCTGATTAGTCTCTTACGCACCTTCAGAGTTTTGACTGGGGAGTTGAGATGGCTGGACTGATCAAACTGGCAATAATTAAGTGGGTTACATTAATGTCAAACTGGTGTAGTGAAATGAAATGAGACAAATTTTGGTTATTGCTTTAGCTGAGGTATGCCTTTCTTAAAATAAGCATAAATTTGTTCAGCCAGCTTCTCAAAATATCCCACAGGACCAACACTGGCTGGCTGACTGTTAATAAAACTAGGTGGTTAAAAATCAATCACAAAATACTCAGCATGGATGACGAGCTGTAGGACATTCTGACCTCTTTAACAAGTTCTGCAGCTTACAGCCATATAAATATTTTACCCATCCTGATGAACCAGAATCCAGTTATGAAATGTGAGTACATTAATATTGTGATAGTAATGGAAAGCGATTATTTTTTTGCTTTTGCTTACATTCAATGTTGTTCATCTGGTTTGGCTTGATGAACGGTGTTATATAAAATGTTTTTTTTTTTTTAAGGACAAGTGAATTTCTTACTGTATGTTAGTTTTCAGATAGTATACCAAAGAGAAGCTTTCCTTTTTTTTTAACAAAATGTATGACCACTCTATTTTTGCATAAATACATTTGGTAAATACACTGAGCCCTATGAAAACTACTGCCCAGTATAAGTAAGGTGGGCCACAATGTGTATTACAATTATTCATTCATGGGTATTCATTCAGGTTTCAATTCATGTTGTACTCTTTTAGTATTCATTGAACTTTCACTAACATCTATGCAAACTGGCAAGGCCATGGTGCATAGATATGCATGGACATCATGCTGCTTGTACAAATTAATTTCAGACCCTTCAGTTGTTTGACATCCATACCTGGTCAACCAAATTAAGCCCAGTTGTGACATCATACCTGGAACCAATTGCAAACTGCTTGTACACCCCTGTAAACCAGCTCAGATTTCAGACTTCAGCTGTGTTTGTCTCCTATGTCCAAGCACACTAATTAAATTGCACGAAATACAATTGTGACCAGAGGGAACCTTCAATTCATACTGTTTTACAATTTACATGACATTCAGACATTCAGCAGGCACTGTTATCCACAGATTATGATTTTTTAATGCAATCCATTTGTACCGTTGAATATTTACTGAGACAAATAAGGTTAAGCAGCTTGTTCAGTGGTACAATGGCATCTTTCTACCTGGACACACTATAGGGCAAAACACACAGGTAAAACAGATGGCTTATTTTAGCTTATTTTACACAAATTTTACCTACTGCTGATTTAAAAGATTAATAATTGGCCAGGGACTGACGGTTATGTGCAGCGCTAACTGTATATACAGCTAGGCCTCTCAGTACAAATTGTGCTAGTATGATTCTTTCAATGAGCCTAATCATTCCTGATACCTCTGTAATGAAGGGCACTATTCAAGGCAGAGGGATTTTAATGGGGGGGGGGGGCAGGATTTAGCCTGGGGTGGTGTGTAGCTGAGGGTATACCCAGCTATACAAAGTATACCCATCTAAACTTCTGTACACTATACCCACCTTTACCCACCTTCTATTCATACATATGGCCCTTGGAGTAACAGTATGCCCATTTCCTCAACCCACTTACCTCATCAGCTACCACTGCTGCACTGTCCTGGGAAGGCGATAGTCACCATTTGCACATTGCAGGTTCATGTTCTTCATTGTTTCCATGATACAAATGATATGATTAAAGCTACAGCTGATGTTTGTGGACTCCTCCAATGTACTCCCAGGTGGCTCTGAAACGCAAAAATAAAAAACATGCAGTCATAAGTTTCAAATACATCGCAATAAAAGAAAAACATGCTGTCCTGAAGAGTACATGCAATTTACATATACAAAAAAAATTGTGGCCCTGGAGTGCAGTTAAATCACAGAAAAACAAAAGGAGTGGTTCTGAAGTGCAAAACACAAACAAACAAAAAGGTGACTCAATTACAGGAATGGGCTACATGTGTCCCAGTACCATGCTTTGGGGTGTTTTATTTTGTTGTTGTGATTGGCTCTTCAGATCCACTATAGCTCTCATCTGTAATCAAGTCACTATTTTACACCCTGCAGGCCACAAAGTGTACTACAGGTGACAGCAAGTGCTGACCAGAGGCAAGAAGGTTACTTTAATAGTCCAGCTTGGGTTGATCTATGTCCACTTCCTTGTTGATTTCCACCTCACCGACACTGGGAAATCCACTTGGACGGAAAGTCAAGTGAGTGGCAAGGAATGCATCTAAGAGTGACTTTAAAAGTATAAATCCGGCAAAATCCGTTTACAAAAGTCAGTGAAGCTTGAAATGTTTGGATGTGCAACTTTAAGAGGCCGCTGTAGGCATCATCACTGTCAGCAGATTGCCTCTGCTTCCAATAACCTAAAGCCAATGATTGCAATCTTCCCGTTATCGCACACAGCATGGTGGTCCATGATGTAAAACTTTGTTGCCAGTTTGTACCGCAGTGCATTATCTTTAAGGAGCTTGTGACCTTTGCTCCAGTCAAACAGCAACCTCCTTTTTTCTGTCTGAAGATAAGTAGTGTTCAAAAGTGGTCTTCAAGCCTAGTCCTGGTTGGTCAGGGGGTATAATTTTTTGTTATTACTCAGCACTTAATCACCATACTTAATGATTGCACCGTTACCCCATTTCATATGGTTTCTTGGATCTATACTGACCTGCTTTTGCAATTTCAGGTGAAAATGAAAACCCGCGAACACTGTGGGGGCTTCATGGCCAGAACTGAAGAACCAGTGGTGTGATGTATAATTCAGTGGTTCTCAAGTTCAGTCCTGGGGGCCGGCTGGGTACTCTGGGTTTTTGTTCTAACTGTTACTCCTACCACTGAATTGTAATGAGTTTTTAATTGTTCTTGATTAGACTCTTTTACAGTCTATTGTATGATTATTTACCCTCTTAAGGCAATATTTCAAAAGAAATAGATATGTGCGTTATGAAAAATAAATGCCCCAAATTCATGTCCCAGAACTTGAATCAATCAGCCACATACAACTAATGCTTTAGTTTCTGTGTGAATTCTGTTTTACATATAATTCCATTTGAAAGAGGCTCCATTTTAAGTTGATTCTTTAATATACCTGGGTTAGGTCCTTTCTATGGAAAATGGAAATCTAGTTACTGAAACTAAACAATCTGTGTAAAATAAATGATAGATATAATGGCAACAAGCCATTTAAGGACAAATTTATGGTAGAATGTAAACCCATTTTCATTAAAAGTTCCAGATTTTAAAAAAATCTAAAAATATTCTGAGGAGGTCCTGCAGGACTGAACATTAAACAGGGATTTAGGGTTGTGGGCTCAGTCCCTTGGCAAGGTACCGTGAGTGTACCCCTGAGCAGAATACTTCAGCTGTGTGCTTCAGTAAATACCCATCTGTACAGCCGAGTAGTGCTGGAACAATGTAAACTTTGGGTGAGAATGTCGACTTGATTGCCTGAAATAAAAGAGCATTGTGATAAAAGACAGTGATTCCCCTACCTCATCCATTTTGCCCATGCTGCTCAGACATGCTGGTTACTGTGGGTAACATAAATGTACAGAAAATAACAAGGTGTTCAGCACACAAAAGGTAGAGAGGTAGCACAGCTAAAATGCATGGATTTGAAAACAAGGAGTGTATGATGTGTAAGTATTTTCTGTATGCTTTAACCTGCTGAGGTTTGAGGTTGCGAAGCTTCCATTAACTAGCATTCTGTTATTACAAACAAATAATTTAAGGCATAATTTAATGTATGATCATATCACTCTTATGTTATATATTATAATTATCACTGTTTTTGCATAATTTGTGATTGTGCATTACTCACCAGTGTTTAATTTTCAGAAGGAAGTTGAAGGGGACTCAGAGTGGCTGAAGAGGCAGAAGTTGGACAGCAACTCTGGTTTCTGGCTGGAGTAACTCCAAATCTACTCTAGCCATTCGCTGATGGAGGCCAACATGTGTACGATAGCTTTCTGACCAATGTCCTATCACAGCCATTACTCTGCAGCAGTGCCTGCCAAGAACACAGCTCCTCAAACTAGTTTGTGAGCCACTTCACAAGTGGAGTGCAGCCTGCAAACTGACGGTAATGAACGTATCTCCCGTGTTTAGGTCTATTTTCTGGTTCCCAGCACTGATTTTAAGACAACATATCTACAGCAGCTGATGTTGGTTTTGAAACATGTTATAAACCTTTAG
Organism: Albula goreensis; assembly: GCA_022829145.1. NCBI lineage: Eukaryota > Metazoa > Chordata > Actinopteri > Albuliformes > Albulidae > Albula > Albula goreensis. The sequence continues at coordinate 26,948,141 of CM040754.1, read as the reverse complement.
ATGAAGCCCAAAACTCCTCTTCAGTAGTGGGGTATCATGGACCCCAATAATAAATCACTTCTCTTACAAAGTAGTAAATACTACTAAGATACTTTTTGATCTGTAAATGTATTTGTTTGACATTTTGATCATTAACTAATTATAAAGAGGCAGTTGTTTAATTGTAATAGAACAATTTTCATGTCATCTAACAATGCCTGTATAATCTCAAGTAGTCAAAAATAACAAAATAGTATGCAATTGAATTATTTTTGGACTGTTTGGAATTTTTATTTACAGAAAGGATAAAATAGGTAATGTGAATTTCATTATGATTGTACTAAGATAACAATGTTATATCATCGCTATATATGTGTAACGATGTGTAGCTGCACTGAGTTTTGTTGTGCTGTGTTGTGATTCGACCGGCCGCTGTGATAGCCATGATGTTAGGAGATGACTATCAGAATTCTCACAGATACAGATCCAAGGGACAAACCGAACAACACAGTAAAATCAAAACTAAAATAATCAGTGACAACTTGTAGTAGCTACATAGCTAGCAGGCTAGCCAGCTAACCTGAGGTAAAAAGCTAACATCAGCTGTGTGGTTACAGAGGATCTTGGATATCTACCACAGCATAAAAATATAAGTTTGACACATTCAAACGGAACAAAACATATACTGATAACTTCCAACAATGCACTTCATACACATACAGTACATATTTGTAAACAACAAGTAATTAATTTTAATTCAAAATATGTACCATTGTTTAATGGTGTTTCTAACCTTGACTACCAGGAATGGCATCACCAGACAGTGAAGACAGTTAGTCGTGCTAACTATCGCTATTAAAGTCTGTGGGGGGCAGCACGAGGACATCACGAAGGGTGAAACATGAATACAGTGATGGCAAGTGGAATTACACTATTCTGTGCCACATATGCTTAGGTTGTTGGAGGTCATTTTGCTGTCTCCTCCTTTACTTTCATGTGATTAGTTTACTTTATACATGTGGCAGTGCTCTTTGCACATTGGATTCATACATTTTGTGCTGGATGCTGAAGTTTTATTAACCTTTTGCTGTGGGTACTGTTGGCATCTGGATGGGCCTTGCTCTGGCTTTCATCCCTCTTAGATTCACACCGTGCGATACATTAGTGAAAAATCCAGCCTGTTCACTGTTGAACAACTTGAGCCGCATTTTGGAATTGCTGGTCGCTGATCAACCAGCACCAGTACTTTATGGCCAGATCAGCTGAAGCAGATCAAGTGACCAGCTTGGATTTAACAGCAGGGTAGCATCCTAGCATGTAAAAATCAATGTCAATCAAATTCATGTTGGAATCATGAAATGTTTTTACTGTTACAGTTCAGTCCCGTAGTAAACCTGTAATATCTTAAATCTGCCTTTTACTAATGTGGCGAAACTCACAAATGGCAGATGAGAGCTCTCCTGTGATAAGGTAATCTGTCACACCTGACAGAATGGTGTATAATAAATCAATTACTGAAAAAAATGTGTTATTGGGGCAAAGTTCCCAAAAACATGCTGAAAATGAATTGGGCTCTGTTGGACTCTTGGTCTGGATACTTAATGTATAGCTATAAACCAAAAACTAATGCTTAGTTTTCATGTAAATAATTTAACTAAATCATACCAGGGAGATATTAAATTTAGGAATTAAACTGAGGAATTAAAATTAGATTTTACTGAGTAGATGATATTGCATCAGAAACAGGTTTTGTAGTCTGTTAGATCCCAGTTCTGCATGTACAAGTAAATAACAAATACAAATTTTTGTTTTGAGGAGGAGTCAGAAAACCATATGTCAGTGTGAATACCTGCTATACCTGAGAGCTGTTAAACCAATATTATTAGCTTTTTATTTATGTTTGTATGTATTAATGTGGAATCTGAAGGGTCTATATTACAGCAGGCATTACTCTTGAGCATGTCGAGGGTTTAATATGAGGTATTAATTATGCCCTTAAGATTCTTTAAGAGAGTTTAATGAGTTATGACTAATTTAAATGGTGTAGAATAAGGTGAATGTCAATAACTCAGATGATTAAATTAAATCTGAACTCAGAGGTAATATGAGCTTTCAGTAATGTTAGTCACTGAATTAAATGGAAAATATTCATGTAGCCAAACACTGTATTTGTCTGGTTGCTGCAGCAGTCTGTTATACAGTAGCTGTTACTCGGCAGGTGGAAGTAGAATTGGAAGTAGAATTCAAGGGGTCAATACAAACAGTATAAGTCTGAGTGTCTATTGTCATCATTAATGAAAATCTCATTCTTAAAATTAAAAATCACCGATCAAAAATAAATAATTTCTGATTTGTAAGCAGGTGGTCTTGAAACAAATTACATTTTATAATGAGGCAGTGAATATTGCATATTTTTAAAAATGTGGTTATTCTTCAAAATATAAGAGAAGAGTTGATGAAGACCATATGTTTTTCATCGTAAGTACTCTGGTTATCAGCCAATTAGAGCATAATGCTTTGTATGAGTAGGGAAGGGAGAAGGAAAAACCAGCAGTCCAAGCAAGAATCACAGCATGTCAGAACCAGACACCAGCAGTAATTATTCAAGTCTACGCTGATTAGGCTGTATGTAATTTTCCAAATGACTCGGCACATAAAGCCTACACACCTTTGAAACAGAAAAAACCAGGAGTTGCAGTTTGTGTACTCATACTGGGAGTTTCAAGAATGTGAATGTCTAAAAGCTGTAAGTTTCTCTCTGGGATTTCGCTTGAGAGTGCTAAAGCCTTCAACTTGGGGGCACCTGCCATGTTGTGTGGGAAAAGTCTCTTATATTGTGATTTGCACTAAAAAGCTGCAGCTCCTTTGAACAGGTGAGGCGTAAGGTTACCCCACAGACTGAAAGCCTCATTGGAGAAGGTTCAGTCCTGACGCCAGGGTTTCTCATGCAATCCATCCCTCCTTTGCCATGTGCCCCGACTTCAAATGTAGTCTCGTCTTTGCAGCCTTGAATGTTTCGCGCAAATAAAAAACCCTTAGTCTACCCAGTATGTAGAGCATAATGAACTATGGGGAATGAAATCTGGCACTGATAAAAACCCCATATCTTCTTTACTTTAAAAGGACAAGGTTAAAGACTAAAGACTGCTTTATCTGTATTTTCAGTCCAAGCCAATATGTCACATCATTTGTGATATTTTTCATTCATTCCGCACATTTGAAGATGATTTGGACCTGAACAGTCTGTACATTTAAGACTTTTATTGATCTATTATTTGATTATTTTTTTCAAACCATGCATGCTGTAAGAAATATTTTTTTCATACACAAAAACATTAAAGTGCTTCCCTTTTGTAGTTTGCTGGGTCCAGCCAGGTGGCTGTCATGGCAGATGTTTTTGTCAGTCCAGCTGATGGAGTCTGTGAAGGGATATGGCCATTCATGATAGTACATTTTTTACTTATATAATCTAACGACTGGTTTATGCATGAAACTTTCAATACAGATACAAAATCTCACACCTTTATTTGAAGTATTGATTACAGCACACTGTCTCACATTAAAAACAGAAACATACATTAGCTCAAGAGGCACCTTGGATCTTTTTAAGTAAAGCCAATTGATTCAGTGGTCAAACAAATTATTGCAAATTATTGAAACCAACCATGGGGATATCCTGGAAGGGGGTCATACATTTTGAGAGTATCCTTAAATTAAAATGCTTCACTAAAACTGTCTATCTGGGCTTGCAGCTGATACAGATGAGTGGTATAAAATTGGAATTTGTAGAATTGATATAGGTGCAGTATTTTAGCTATGTAAGTTAACTCAGATCAGGGCATCTGCTAAGCAAATGTAGTGTGCCTTTATGGTCCAGCCAATGCGAAGTATTTGAAGCCAGGGTGTCAGGGAGATGAGCAGGCACAGTAGGCACCAAGAAACAGACAGCAATGTCAAGCTTGTTTCTACTGGCTCACCGGAACAGAGGCCAGGTGATATATAAGAAGGACTTTCAGTCTCTCAAGAAAGACCCATGTGAAGCCAAAAACCACAGGTGGTCTGAAAGATGAAGAATGGCGAGAAGCAGACAGAAAAGGCCAGAAAGGATAAAGACATCCTTTTTTCATGTCCTCAGCTTGAGAATACATATTCCTCCTGCCTTGTTGACCGTTCCTTTTGTGTACAGGTACGTGTGCTGTGCAGTAAAACATCCGAACGTGATAGGCTTAACTCATACTGCCCCCTTGTGGCACAGTCAAAAAGTGGAATTCTGATTTACTGTGGCCACAATCCAGAGCTGTAGTTTAAGTTACCACAGCCAGCCTTTTAAAAACCAAATATTCCATAACGTGGCAAAGATTTTCAACAAACTGCTTCTTAGTCTAACCATCATTGCGTGCTTGTTTCTTTTTTGTATACATTGGCCAGAAATTGTATTTAGTATATAATTATGGAACTAACATATTAGAATGTGTATCATTTAAATAAACGCAGTACAAATGATGAAGACAACCAATATTTATTATGAACAGAAACCAACTTAAGACATACCAAAGGGGAATAATTGTACAAAATAAAAGCAGATGTGGATTCCAAGCCAGGTCCAAACCTAACCTCCTGGAATGTGTTGATTTGACTGACCATCTTGGGTGGTGGGGAGGGGGGCAGAGTGGTTTGTTAAGGTGACTCTGCCTGGGCAGGGAGAACTTGGCCACTGCAAGGGGCAAGAGAACAAACCTGCAGCTCTGTGACACACCACAAGGGGGCCCAAATAAAAACTTTACTTTTCATCCTTCAGAACAGCAGGGGGCGATGTTGCATTTCAAGAGGTGCCTGTTCACTGAGGTCAGTCTGTATGAATGAGGCAGGGGTCAGGCAACCAGACCATTTTTGCAGCCATGCTCCAATCTCTCACTCTCTCCTGTACCGCAGCCAATCAGATCAAGACCAAGAACAAAAATAAAGCCACTGACTTATTAACAGTAAGGAGCAACTCCTACATTTCCTCAGAAGTTTTGTTTGTTCTAATTTCGCATCCAAATTGCTGTGCCCTTTCAAGTTTCAAATCCGCCTAATGTTCTGGCACACACACTCAAAAAAAGTAAAAATAAATTTACTGACTCTGGACATGGAACAGAGAAACCCCCAAAAAAAGTCTTCCAGCCAGGATAACCATATCCCCTACACGTCTAAATTTAGTGTGAATCACATTGATTATATATTCCATTTCCTTTAATGAGTGCGGTTTGTATAGCACACACACTCAGAGAAAGAGAGAGAGAGACACTCCAGTAAATCCAGATGAGGTCAAACATGCAGCTATCTTTGCCAGAGTATCTGGTTAGACATTAAAATTGACCAACCCAATGATTAAAAAGATTTATTCTAGATTTCCAAAGAGTCCTTCTCTTTTAAAAGTAAAAAAGTCAGGGAAGTCTTTTCAACAGCTGACAACATAATCAGAATGCATGTCTCCACAATGTTACCACCTCCATTAGGAGACGAAAAATCAGGTTAATGTAGATAAAAGTAGCCTTTTACAGAAAAAAGGTAATCAGTCAATTGTCCTATCTTTATTTTGACCTTCATTTTGTATTCTGATTACACACATCAAAAGAGTGAGATGATGAAAACTAAGTCTATCCGCAGGCACGTTGTCTTTTGAAACCTGTACCTCTTTATTTCATGAAAGACCTCTCTCCAGTGAAAGGTAAAATGGTGATATTAAATGTAGTACTGCAAGGTCTCTTCAAATATGAAGACACACCATTAGTCAGAGAGGAGATGTGTTTCGGTTCAGGGGTGATCTGGAGATTGTCATCCTCCGGTTCATTTATTCCGCATTGATCTCCAGCTCCAGCAGGTGTGTTGCACTGACCCACAATCCATTAGCTCCCATTAGGAGCCCGTCTCTCCTTTCACTTCAGAATGTAAGTGCGTGCATTCATGTGTGTGTGTGCACGCAGGTGATTCTGTGTTTGTTCGTGTGTGCGTGTGTGTGTGTGTGGAGGGGGCACGTGTGCGTGTGTGTGTGTGTGCACGACTATGGGTGCAGCATCTGCGTGTTCATTTGTGAAAGAAAGATGGAGAGAGGAAAGCAAGATTGTGTGCACACTGGGCAGAAAGGAAAGCCAGACTGTATGCTTCTGCCAATTGAAACAAAGCTGTAAAATAAACCCCTCAGATGTCTGCCGAGGAATGAAAAAGTCATTAAGAGAATGGTAATGAAATGATCTGAAAGTTCCAAACCTGGTTTGAACCAATATAAAAAAGAGTACTTGCTTCATGACGGTTTGTTCTTTCATACATACCTTACTATTGTCTATATTGTATGTCTTTCTCATACATGCATTCTTTTCTAAATGCTTGTTTTATTATTTCTAGAACAAGCTATGAATGGCACCTGTTTTACACTGGATTTATTTGCAGTCTGAATCAAACAGACTAAAACTTTGCATCTATGTGTGACCAATAAGACACAAGACCATTGGTTAGCTGGTTATTTGTGAGTTGATATACGATTTGTTAGCATAAAATACATATGAATTACATGTGATGTTGAAATGAGATTCAAATTAAAATTGTGAGAGGTTACTAGCTACTTCCTCTCCATAAACCCATGGACCTGTATCTAAGATATATTTAGTCTACACTATACAATGATTCAGATGTCCATTAACTTTGATTCAAATTCACCATTCTCCAGCTAATTTTGTAGTATTTTTGGCTAAGTGTTTGAGGCAGAATTCCACCAGCCTAATAAAGTAATGGTCTCCACTGTTTCCTAGCAACATCTGCTGCAGCTGCTGATAGCCATGGACAAATGAACGAGGCCAGTGCAGTAATGTCTCAGTTCAGCTGGCTTGCTTGATGCTGCTGTTCATCGGTCTACCTCAGGCTACAGTAAGCCAGCATGCTGGCCATCTTAATCGACTTAGCCAATTTAGATAAGTTGGGTAGTTACCTTGCTTGTGGACTGTGGTTGTCAGATTGTCATCCAGAGAAATCATGAAAAAAATCTATTGAAAACAAATCAAACATTCACAAGGACCAAAGCCAGCCATTTTACATTCATATTTGTTCTTTTAATCCATTTTGAAAGAAGTACAAAAGTTCTCCAACAAGTGAAAAAATACATTCCAAATTATGGACAAGAACAAAAATCATAAAATGCACAGCAATGATAGCTAACCGTCCCCCATGTTCAGCTGAATTGGTATTTAAAGTTCTGCTAAATAAAGTTCTACATATGACATCTTAACAATGATGCTGTCCAATACAAATGGCGTTGTGTAATGACCCATGTCTGTAAACTGACATCAGACAAAGATGACTATTTTTTACGTAAAACTGACGTTCATAACGTTCATTCTCACATATGATGTTGCCATGCTGTGTTCTTGGAATAAAGTCAGGAAGTAAATTCGGCTGGTCAGATGAACTCAGATGAACTCAAATCAACTTATCCAGATGAATATTTTCAACTATTTTTTACAAGCCACAAGCCAGCCAGTATCCACCATAGGAACTAGCCACAATCAGGTTGCCAGTTGTCATGACGAAACTTGGTCAAATTACGCCTGTCCCTGACTACAACAGGATGAAGATAATTTTGTCCTACAACTGACAGCTTGTGACAGTTTCCAGACACAAAGTAGCTATTTCTAGACTATAGGGCTTAGACTGTGCTTAGAGAAAATGCTTGTGCTGGCCAAACCATGTGCATGGCAATTATTATTCACTTAAAAAGAGAAAATGCTGGTTTTGATTAATTTTTAAAATAATGCTAACTGGGTAGCTCTGCATTAATAGTTGAATTACATTATCTTAAACATAAATGAAAATAAAAATGTAATAATAATTTAATAAACCAGCGTGGTACCAATGTATTTAGCAATTCTACAGCTCTGAACAGAACACAAACGGTGCATTTCAAAGTATTTGTATTTAAATGGAAAATAATTAATATGAATCACACATACAAGTATGAGTTTAATGAAATTATATTTTACTGCTGCAGATATGTAACTAGCTACATGTTTCAAGTTTTTGCAATCTTTAACAGTGCAGAAAAGTAAGAATCTGAGGGGTGGTAATTCACTAGTTACCTATTGCATGGAATGGCAATGAATTCATGTCTGTTGGTCAACCTACAACGTGAATGAAGTATAAGATCGATACCAAAACATACAAGATAACTGCAAAGTTTAATGCTTACCAATTATGATTCATTGTAACTAAGCTTGTGTCTGTTGCCCTAAGAAGAGTGTGTTGCTAGTAGGAACTTGCTAGGAAACCCAAAAGAGCTTTAGGGCAGAGAGTCTGCTGCTTTGTCAGTTAAGTACAGTTGAACAGGTGTTTATCTGTCAAAATTATATAGGATTTCCCATTGATATTCCAAGCATACTTTGTTCATTCTATAATTGTGGAAATTCCTTGGAACATGTACATAACAAACATTAATCAGTAAGACACATTTAAATAGCTTTGTTTTCTACCAAAACATTCATCAAAATGTCATTGTAATTGTTTTATTTTTTAAACGTATTGGGTATTGGGTTCAACAACACATTATGAACTTCTTCTTAAAGTCTTTCTTTATGTTCTAAATGGCTGCATTGTTGTGTTGTTCACGAAACAAAACTATTTATCTCTTACTTCACTGCCCGAGGTCAGCGACATGCTTGTTTTGATAAGCATTGCAAAAATGTATGTGTTGTTGATATAATGCAATTCTTGATGTACATCAGCCAACGTGTTTATCTGAACTGCAGTCTCTCAAAGGAAAATTTTGGTTACACCTGGTCTCTGTCAAGAAAACCTCACACAACACTGCAGATGACATGGATTCTAAAGAGGGCTGTACCTTCACATTACTTTCTCTCTCTCCCACTCTGAGGGAAGAGTGGTACATCCCTTAAAATATGTTGGTCTTGGTAGTGAATGCTCTTAAAACAGCAATTCAGCTGTGTGAGTTTATGTACGACAGCCACAACAAAAGAGTCAGAAAAGCTGGTTTATTGTGCCAAACAATGTAGTCCTTTTCTGTGGGGTGATTACAGTGAGTTTAAGCATTATCTCTGACAGACATGTCATCTACGCCGTTAGAGAGATGGAGAGGTGCAGAAATGTAGTGTCAAGTGTTGTGTTGATTACAGGAGACGGTAGGGGGGCCTGTTGAGAGACACGCGTGTTCTTTCTGCATATTTTCAATTAACTGGGAGCAGGGGGTTTCTCTCTCCCTCCACCGGGAAAGCAAAAACCTGTAACACAGGGACCAAACGTCCTGCTTCAATGCCTCCCAGATCAAAGAAGATAGCTGTCAAAACCCAGAAAAACTTGCATAGCAGGAATTTCAAAACACTTTCAACGGAAAACCAAAACAGCCAGCTACTCCAGAGCAGAGCGGTTTATTCCGCAGCAGCCAGTTCATTAATGAGCGTTTGTGCTGGAATCAGATGTACCTACGGCTTACCTGCCTTTGTGAGGAGCTGCTATCAGCCTCACCGACATTGATGCAACTGCAGAGCACCCAGATCCCCGATAAGATGCTTCTCCACACTCCCACAAAAGGGAAGAGAAAGAAACTTCGATTAAACGCAGAATGGTCCCGTACAAAACATTTCAAACACAAAACGACCTGGGGGTGTTTTTTTTTTTTTTTTTCTTCATTTTTTTTTTTCTCCTCAGCCTTTGATTTTCAAATACCAGCAGAACATGCTGGAAATGCAGACAGATGTTAAACAGAAAGGGTCTGGGCATGCAGCGTAGGCCGAGAAAGAATGAAGCGGTCGGTAAAGTGCACTTAATGTGCCAGCCACACACTGTCTGGACACTTGCCATTTTTGAAGCGCTGTTTGGAGTGTTTACTCAATGACATCTAAATGTCTCCTTGCGCTGGACAGAGCAGCAGCGGTCATACCAGTGAATCAACATTTCAGTTCCCATGGCAACAGAAACAGAGATTTTCAGTAACGTTTGCATATTCATCTATTGGCCATTAATTCCGTGTGTAGTGTACTGCCATGAGAAGAAAAAAAAAAGCTGAGGTTTTAGGCTGTCGTTTGCATGTGAATTAGAATTCTAGCGGTGTTGTCTCTGGTCCTGCAGCTAGCATCCTGTCCAGCGGTGTCTGTATGTGTGTACGTGCACGTCAGCCTTACTGGTGTCAAAAAAATCAGGATCGACCCATGAGTCACTTTGGCTCGGACACAGCTTCTGTTACCATAGCAAAATCAGTAAAAAAAGATAAAATGAATGTTTGTCAAAATAAATAGTATTAACACCTCTGCCTGTCAGGACTGAATGTGCAAACACAAAAGGCTGCGAGGTGTTTTGTTCTTTTTTTTACCCAGTGCTACAGTCCACACCATTTTCAAAGATGCCGTGGTCATATCCAAGGCTTGTGTTTGAATTAAACAACAAATCATCTTCCAACAATGGAGATGAATGACAAGGGTTGACTACTATTAAGAAACACCTTTCTGTAATTCCAGATTATTAATATAATTTTTCAAAGGACAGAGGACCAGGGTTTAGCCCCTCTCAGTTCAGTCAGCTGTTGCTTATGCATCATGGTCCATGAGAATATTGTGTCTTTAACTCCATACAAAAACTAAAGTTGAACTAAATATGGTGATCATACCTACTGTATGTCAAACTGCAAACACTCTATCTGACTTTAATTCAAGACAGCACCGCGGTTGTATTCCTTTGTGTCTTTTTTCCTCCCCCACAACATGGAATTAGTAAATCCACAAAGAGAGGCTTTGATTGGGTCTTTATCTGGGCTGGCATCGCCCGCTGGGCTTCTAGTCTGCTTCATCCCCGAGCCTCTCTGTGTTCGGGTGCCTCTCCTTTACAACGGGAACCCGTTCCACACAGAGATCCTAATGAAAACCGACCGGACAGACGCCGGCATTCTCCGGCGTGCTCCTGCCGAGGCGGAGATTTGGAATCGGCTCACGGTGCCGAATCGCATTATTGTGTCGGGATCCAAACGGAGCCAGAAACTAGCGGTAGTGCTCCCTGAGATGCTGGTGGGGCACGTCTCCTGAGTCCCAGAGAAAACGGGCAAAAAAATTCCCATGACTCCCTTCAGGAATACACTCAACATCTAGGACAGAACTGATCATACCTACAAAAAACAGGATTTTCTTAGATGGCATTGATAAGATTGTAAAGCAGTACGGTAAGTATTTGCGGCTGACAGATTAATGCGTCATAACGCTGCAAGGCCTAAGGCCGCAATAACTCTTCAGCTGTTTCCTTCTGCTGATGGAAGATAATGCAAAATATCGCCCCGCGGCTATACTTTTTTTCTCACCCCAAGTCTGTTTTTGTTTTTAAGCCTGTCATATTCAGCATATCAATTATGTCATTATGCATTTGGCCCCTTAGAAAGGAAAACTGTGACACCCTAACCATGTGTTCATCTGAAATATGTTTCCTTATACTTTTGCTTGGACATGCTCCCATATCCGCCTGTGTTGCACATCTAGGCATTACCCACATTCCTACATATCCCATACTTTCAATACCAAATTCCAGCATTCTCAGAAATCCGTTCATTTTCCAGGATCTCTTTAAACGCATCAGATCTGCTCTGTGCTCCTTTTGTGAAACCGACAAAGACGGGGATTGTTTGATGACCATGAATTCATAAATCTCTACATCTTCATAGCTGGTTCATTTGTTCTAGCCATTAATTTGTTTTCGTTTCATACTGTCACTTAAACTTTATTGGGTCGTAATTTTCTGTTTGTTCACAATTATCATTCCATCTTGGCAGCTAGTTATTAAATCTATGTGATCTTTCATGCTTGTATACGACATAATATCATGTGTAGAATGCTGATATAGTATATCGCTTGTCATAGTTTGCAAATGTGTATATATAGTAATGCAGTAGTGATGTGTCAAAGAACAGCTGCTAACAGTAGCCACCAGGTTGGATCGACGTATAAATTATTAATGCGAGTCGAAAGGAAATGGCTACACCAGATGTTCATCATTTTCCGATTTGACTTTGTTATTTCAGTCTTAACCCCGCTTAAAGGTCCTGGACCTTCAATTGAATCTTAACATTCAATTACATGGTGCCTGGAAGTCTCCTACTCCGTGTTTTCTGCTGATTTTTACATTTAGGCACTATCAACAACTTGACTAAGGAAATATTAAGTATGTAATTTTGTGGTTTTGTGGACTGATGAATTGTGATATCCGATATCTGCCGGACGGGAATGTTCGCTAGGTCAATAAATATTTACTTTGTGAGACATCCAGCAGCCAAGGGTGAGTCTCATCTGGACCTGAAAGCAGCTGTACAGAAGATAAAAAAACACCCAGTGACATTGTGTGTTCTCTCCCAGACTCTTATCTGACAACCGGTCTTCAGCCTTGTAAACAATGTAGAGATGTTGTCATGCCACGCAGTAAAGTCTAAGAAACGAACCTGGAAGACGTCGTAATCTTTGAAAAGCACACAATCATCCCTTCTTACCGCGCAGAGTTTACGAGACAGAAATATTTGCAACACGGAGGAGAGAGACAGCCTGACTCCTGAAGGATATGATTTTGGTCAGTGCGAACCTCAGTCAATACCTTTACTGTAAGATCATGTTTGGGCAGGATCGTGGTAGAGGGACTGTGGACGCCCTGTTAGCCTCATTATCATCACGGCCTGCATTCTTCCCTGGCCATGCTGGCTGCCGTACCGCTAATTTAACTCAGTCTGCATCTCTGACTCCTCATTTCCATCCGTTTAAGAGGGAAACTCTCTTTAACGCTATCTGTAGGGTCTAATTAAGCTGTCTTTAGCGCATCTAATCTTTGTCCGTACGCCAGAGGGGCAGTGAAGTTCAAAGCGTTGACGCAAAATGGACTCGGCCTCAATGTCAAAGTGAACTCATGCACAAAACGGCACAGAAAATTCTATCATTCCTACAATCAATCAAAGATGGTTTCCTATGGTGAAGATTTCATTGTGCTATATATCGTCTAGAGAAACTCAGACAATCCAAAACCAACTGAAGAAAAACTAACATTACGACCTTACCTCAAGAAAATACTAGATGACTTATCCTTAAGTTAAAATAATGCAAAGATCATTTCTGTCTATGTGGTGGTTACCTAAAGGCTCATAAAAAATAATTTAAAGGGCTCCACTGAAAGCCTGACCCTTACCCTTTAGTTTAGCTGGTGATCAGACAGACAGAGTCCAGAGACATGGGAAAAACGTAACTCAAGCATCTGTTATGTCAAAACATACTTCATTTTAATTATTCTTTTCAAAATGTTTGCAGCATAGACAGCTTGCTAACCGTTCTGGCGGCTCCTGCCTCTGTCACGCCAAGTAGCGCTAAGCCTTCCCCGCCCCGGTGGTAGTTTTTTGACTGAGAACAAAAGAAGAAGTGCCAAACAAAGTACATTTAAAAAACAGGACTTTTGAAAGAGTCACACAGTTGACATTTACCTCATGAGACTGGCTTGCGTGACATTATGAATCAACAAGCACAGAACCTTCAAGGGAGGTGACCGTTTCTAAGGCTTTTCCTTGAGGTTTCTGTTTTTTTTGTTCTTGTTTGTTTCTCCTTGCTGTGTGACTACTAAGCGATCGCCTGAAGTGAATTGTGAAGTGAAAAGTCAGATTAACCTTGAAATTTTGGCAGTCTCTGTTTTATTGTCCATGACGAGTCGAGGAAACTGTATATCCTATCTGAAGGCGGACACTGTAATAGAATAAGACTCGAATTCATTGGTACAGTAGAGTAACGCACAGAGATGATATGTGACACGTTTTTAATTTTGATAAGAATAAAGTTATTAAGTGACAAAGAAAATGAAATGTATTCATATTGACAACCATAGGCTTTGAAGTGAACATGTGGTAAATGTTTGTAATTAGTGGATGAAACTATAATATAATACTGAGGATACCATACCTATGATTAAATTATTTACAAAATGGTGTGCTTTTCTCAAGCACAATCAAAGACAGATACGTACACTTTTACAAGAACACATGAACACATCTGCACTATGGGCTTCTCAAACAATGCACATTAAAAGTCTGAGACAAAAGAATATGTATTTGAATTGATATTTTATGTATAACAATTAGATTCATGCCCAGATTTTTAAAATGCATTTTTTAGTTATATGAAATTATATAATACTCTATAGACAGCTTCTCTGCTCTGTATTGTACTTTCAAAGCTGAAAAAGGGATGGCAACTGTCAAGAGTAGATCAAATCTGCCAGTGATTTCGCCCGAAATTCCCAGGAACATCCGTAGACTGTCTGCACTGCATTAAAGCGAATCTACCCCAGCCAACAAAACAATCTTGACAAGATTGAATGCAAATAGCTAGCTCAGCTGATGCACACTTAAGTTGTACATTAAAAAGACCTTATTTTTATTCTCGCATAGTTTTGTTATAGGCAGCACAACTTGTGCCTATTTCTCTCAGCCATATAGCCTTGAATGAGTCCTCAGCTGTGGCACCTGCTGCTTTGTGAATGGCATTGACGTTTTCATATGATCCAAAGTTTTCCATTCCTGCCATACAACAGAAGATCAACCCCTGGAGGAACTAGTACAGTTTACATTGCGCGTCAAAAGTTTTACTACTTCCTTCAAGTAATATGAAGTAGCGTATATTTTACAAGATAGGAAAAGGTCACAGTATCACATTTTCAATTTTAATAAGCTTCTCCAGCTTGCATGGTCAAAAGCTTTGTTCACAAATCCACCTACAACCTGTAGGAAGTGGGGATAACTATGTCTTCAATTTCTCTAGCGCACAATATGTTCACATCAAACAGCTGAGCAGAGCAGGGTTCTACAGAAGGCTAATTCACTCAGTGGTTTGGTGCCTTTTAACACAGTTTTGATTGCATTTAGACTTATAACTGTTAAAGCATTCTATCTTGAGGAAATATTTTTATTTTGTTTCTAATCTGAGTATTCTTAAAAGAAATATTTTTTTTTTCTGAATGGTGCCTGAGCTTATATTCAAGAATGCAACAAGCAATGTAAAAATGAACACACTGATGGCAGCCTCAGCTTCGGTATTGTTAGCATGTACCAAGTTACCATGCTAAAGTGGTTGGTTAGAATAGAGTGCCACACTACATAATAAGAATACACACTGTGTTCAACATCCTGGAATCTCCACTCCACTGCATTTTTAGCATAAGATATATTACATTTGAAATATAAGAGCAGTGAAATATAACAAACATAGTTTGAGCTTTCCTGGGTTGTGCATGGCAGACAACTCCACATGATGGCCTTTGAGACAGAACAGCTGCCGCACGGTGCGAAGCGAGGACCTGACACAGGAAGCAGACATAATGTACTCTAAGGCCCAGCAGAACAGAGCAGAGACCCTAACGACCTGTCTTATCAAAGTCACATTATATACGTGAACCAAGGGCATGTTCATCAGCTGTAGTCCATATACTGTCCATAAATCCATCTTGACTGAGAAAGTGTGTATACAGCATGTAGAAGTGTATCTATGGAAAATTTACAGGATGAGAAAAAGTCCATGTAATTTAGTGCATCTTGGACAGTTATGAAAATATATCATGTCCAGAGGTGTAAAATGCAATGCATTTGGGTTTCTGTAGCAATGTAATATTAATAACTTGAGTGGTCCATTCATAAATCACAGGTCAATCTCTTTTTTTATGCAGAGTGCAGGAATAATTATCGTCAATGGGAAATGGACTGCGATTTTATATTGTAGTTGATAAACTAATGGGGCCGACTGAGTCAAGGACAAAAGAAAAGCACGCAGATGGCGTCTCCAGCAGAAACTGGAGTCTGACAGTGCCGGTCTACAGGTTGTCGATCATTAATGTCACTTTTAAAACCCAGAGCGTGATCAGAGGCAGTGACGGCGCACATGTGTTTATATTTAAAATACGTTGTAGACACGGTCGAAAATCAGTTTCCTCCACTTCCTGTATGAGCCGACCAGCTGTTTGTTATCAGTCTTTCTCGCCTGCTTTTTTTTTGACACAAAGAGCCGTCCTCTTTACTGCTGCAAAGCTGCTTTTCGTATTTTATGTATTGGGAAAATTGGCCTGGTTAAAAAGATCTAAAATGGAAAGTAGTCCTTAACCGCTGGAGCCTGATATCCAACGACTCAGCCAGCACCCGGCAACATGAAAAGAGGACGTGGATGATGAAGGTTTATGGCTTTTCAGTGTGGCAGGTTTCATTTTTAACATTCGATAATTAATTTATTGAGGTTCAAAGTGCGTGCATTTATCCATGAAAAATCCTGGCTATTACACTGATTTATGTTGTTTTTAAGGAAATATAATGTGACGTGCTGAAGACTACATTTATGTGACGGGGAGTGTTTCAAGGTGAACGTGGACTGTTTGTCTGCCGTGTGAACAGGCGAGGATGGCGATGATTGAGCCTATGAAAACAGCAGCGCATGTTGTTATTCCATACGTTTGCACATTCAGTGCAGGATAATTGAAGTGAAACTACTGTACAACTGAAAAAAGCGCCGCATTAATATATGTAAGGTGTAAACCAGGACAGGCTGTTTGGTCCTCTGGATATATATCATGTGCAGAGCGCTGGTAATGTCTCTCTTGGCTCCACTATAGTGTTCTCACTACCCCAGGAGTGTTGTATTT
Source organism: Albula goreensis (assembly GCA_022829145.1). Lineage (NCBI taxonomy): Eukaryota > Metazoa > Chordata > Actinopteri > Albuliformes > Albulidae > Albula > Albula goreensis. Next base: position 26,931,497 of record CM040754.1, on the reverse strand, counting down.
CCACTGAACTGAGTGCACTTATACAATGGCAGCCCTCATAAGATGATGAAAATGAAAAGGAAGAAATAAAATGAATAAAAGGTGGTAGGTTAATCAGACCTAAAATAACTTATATAATTAAAAGTTAAAATAAAATAATCGTTAATAATTAATAAAATTACTAATTTTAATACATAGGCAAACAGAAAAGGAAATCAGAAAAAATAAGAATATACAGAATATATGTCTGTATTTTATGTGTGTTTTATAAGGGCTATAGAGGTTTCATGTTAAAATACTTTCCCCAAATAACAAGGATAAAGACAGACAGAGTGAGAGAGGGAGACAGACAGTGTGAGAGGCTACTTCTGAGAGACCATTGTTAGACTATATAAAACATTAAAACACATGACTAAAACCTCTATCTCAGCAGAATCGAGAAAGAGAAACACGCACATACGACTTACAGCAATCTCTCGATTCTCAACATACCAAGAAAAAAATAACCTTGCGTGCAAGGGTGTCAATTCCCACACTTGTTTTTGTATGCTAATCACCAAATCAGCAGCGCTGTGTGAGTTTTATGAAGTTAACATTCACTGAATTCTTCACTTAATGCTCCAGCGGTTACTGTACTTCACATGAGGAACTTAAGAATGTGAAAGCTGCTCATAAAAAACCAGCACCCCAGCTTTACATAAACCATACACATGTTGTCTGCGTATGGAAAATGAAGATATTACTATATCTAATATATTCAAATATGCTACATCACGTTGACTAATGTCTGGGACTTCAGCCACATTTGATATATATTGTCACATAAAGTAATCTGTTACATGTGTATGAAGGTTGTGATCATAGAAGTAAGATCCAGTAGTAATCGTAATTATTTTTAAATAGTTAGGCATGATTCCATTGTTAATATATAACGTAGGAGAGGAGTGGAATTAAAATATGACTCCTTGCGGCTAGACTTCCCAGTATATGATGTAAAAGTGGTATTGCATGTCACCTGTTCTACAGTTTAAAATTGCATGTTCAATTTCCCCTCTTTTATTGGCAACATTGCTTAATTCTGACCCCCACTTTTATATTTTGTTTTTATCAGAACTGTTGAGCAGTTAAATCAGACGTGGGACAAAAGGGCTATTCACAGATGCCTTTTTGTTTGTTACTTTTCTTTTAAATCCCCTTTAGTTAATCGTGCTAATTAAAACTTACATAACGAAAATAGTGACACATACTTGAATTTTAGGTCAGAGTTAAGGCCAACCCACAAAGTTGCTGGGCTGAGGACTGCGAGTTCAGAGATGTCGTTATAGTTTCAGGAAATAGCCGGTGAGAGAGCTTGCCAGGAGCTCTATTTCTGTACAGTAATTTCTTCAAAAATAATCAGAAAACATAGAGGGCCGATGTTTTATACATACTAAACCTAAAATAAGGTCACAACATCTAGCAACCAACTTTGAGGAATTGAAACTGAGTGGATTAATTTTTTATTTTATATCATTTAAGACATGTGTCATGGAAACCTCAGATGAAGGTACCAAGAATGTGTATATCCATGTACTGATTTATTTCTGCTGAATGAATACAGAGATGATATTTTCTGTTTAACAAAGCTCCATCTAAGGACAAACTATATTTATATGAGAGCTGTGCTAAGTGGCTATACTAAAATGTCCCCGAGCGAATGGGTTAAACAGCAGAACATTTCTGTCTCTCCAGAATGGAGAAACCTGATCAAAATCTGTCCCGCCGGCATGAGGAGACGTGCCCCGTTGATCCCGCACGCATCCTTGCATCTGTTTGTATACCGTAGAGCCGGGAGATAAGGCCGTTTGATTCCTGAATTGGGAACAAGCGAGCGTTGATGCTTCCAGAACGCGGCGATAAGGAGACGCAGCTGCGGAGTCCCCCATTCATCCACCCCTTTCCTTCATCCGGCTGGAGTCAGGGCTTGTTCTCACATCGGTTTAACACATCCCTCAGAAAGACACATTTCCTACCAGGGGGAGGAAAGAGGAGGGGCAGGGGAGAGTGTCATCACTTTTTATGAAAGTTTTATTTCCGTTGCCCCAAATAGTATTTTTAGTTTGTGCAGCAAAACTGTCAGCGTTTCCATCCATCGGGCGGAGGAGAGACGCAGCCCTGACTGGTGCAGGAATCCCTGTAGCTAGACAAGTAAAGGAAGTCGGGAAAAGGAAATCCTTTTTCATAGGATTTCCACACAGGTTCACAGGAGTACCTGTACTGACATAAAACTGTTAGATTTTATTTTTCTGTGGACCAAGAGACATTACATCAGTGTGGGAGCTGAGCTCTCTGATTTTCAACTTTAACGAGGATATGTGGAGAGGCAGGCCTGACAGCATGTTTGGGTCTCCCATGTCTGGGATTAGACTTGTTAGTGAGTGAGTGATGTTGGCCTGTTTTTGAGAAATGCCAGACATGCATGCACACACACATCCACAGACAAAGATGCTCACCAGCGTCACGTGCTGTCAAAACCAGCAGTCAAGAGTCAGTTAGCCCTGTCTACCTAAATCTGCTGTCAGAAGAGCAAGACATATGCTTGGCATCGCATCCGATGATTCCCATTAGAATCACAGAGATGACTTTCATTATTAATTAAACAAGGCTATACGATATTAAGTTCCATTCTGCATCATTATAATCACACTCATTAAAATGACGATGCTATCTTTTCATAACTAAAACTTAGTTAGCATACTTTGCCCTGTGAATGTCTTATTATTTATGACTGAACTTTGAGGTGTTCTCTGTGGCTGTGGGTGTGATGCTGGAGGGAGGCCAGCAGGACGTGCCCAAATGTTTTTGGACATGAAAGAATTGGCTTTAGCCTGGATTTATGGCTGTGGCATTCTCACATTTTGGAACTTGTTGAGACCCGTCCTGGTCATTTTCATGAGTTTCGCCTTGTATTACTTGCAGGTGAGCACCTATGGATGTCTTTGGGTCATGTAGCAATGGTCTTAGCACAGAATCACCAATGGGTTGAATAGTGAAGCCAAGACCAAATTACAAAAATACCAAAATACCAAAGCTAGCTGCAATTTCATGGAGGAACAGAAATAGAAATTATTGACATGTTCCTCTCAATGCAGAATGGTACACTAAGGTGTACACAAGCAATAGAGGTAAAAATGCCTTACTACCTCTTCCTGTGCCGGAGTCTAGCTTTTTTCTATGAATGTTTTTGCATCGTACACATATCAAATACATTAATTGCTTATGCTTTCCAACCTCCAATGAGCAGTGCACTACTTGAGGGGGAATGAGGGGCAAACACTCCTTGTTAACAAATATTATGAACGCATCCTCCTTGAGTTTAGGGACTTGACCCCTTAAGTATGAGCACTGCTTGGGATCTTTCCATAATTTTCACTGAAAATTTGAATAAATCTCTACCTGCCTACGACCATCATAAAAATGTGCAACTTGTGGGAGGATGTCCTATGGACCAGTGCATGGGTATTGTCAGTGAGAGCACTACAAACTCATTAGAAATCAAATTTTAAGTATTAAGTGAGAACACATTATTACCGCCACTCATTGTCACTTGGCAGAATCTAGGATTGTTTCAGTTATTATAGGATCCACTTAACGTGAAGTACGCAGTAAGTGCAGTCAACTGTAAACGCAAAGCAGATAGATAGAGAAGAAATTACCATGAAAATAAGTATGTAGTTAGCACTTACGTTTTCACAGTAAATGATTCAGGTTATGTCTGCTGTTAGAGCAAGGTTTTCAGGTTTGCCATTTGCTTTGAAGTACACTGTCAGCAATACAACCGTGAGTGGCCAGTTTAGCTGAAAAGATCTGACCTCTACAGAAATGTCTTTGTCATCTACTTCAGTGGGTCCTAATACGGAGGTTGGATGATCATTCTGCAGAGATGATTTTCGCCAGATGATTTTCTGAATGCGCAAAAGATTTTCTGCTCCTAACCAAACAAAAAGGCCAGTGTCGGAGAGCATCCCTGTTTAGACCACAGCCCATTACTCATACAGCTATTATTGCTAGTTTGTTTATCATTATGGGCAGTTTTATAGTATGCGTGCATGCCAGGAGAGAGGGGGGGCCACGGGACCCCTCCAAAAAATATTCAGCCAAAAAACGTTAGCTAAAGCACAAGTTCATTGCGTAGTGACCCAGCAGTTTAATGAACGTTAAATTTCTATTTGATGTCCTCATCAACACTAAACCGGTGCAAAACGAGGTATGGGTGAAAATGGAAACTCACCAGTAAAGTAAAAATCCCAACATCTAGACTTACTTGGCTAATTGACTAGTTCCTAAGTCCTGTCTGCATATTTCTGGATTGGGAGTGTTTTGGTAGGTGTGCAAATGCTCTGACCATGTGTCTAATCATACAAGGCTTAAGTCAGGAATGGACCTATGAGGATCTCAAGCCTTCGAAAATCGCTAAACTATGTGTCACAGAGACATCCAGACAAGGGAAATTATCATTCACAAGGAATGGAAATAATAGAGTCAAAGGAACCAAATAATATGATATCTCTGCAAGTAAGTATGGATTTAATATTTGTCAGGTTATGGTGCAAATCAACAAAACTGCTAACATGTGTCAGATAAAATCCATTTCTTTTTTTTTTCAGCTCAAGACACTCCTGGATGTTGATTGTTTTCATGCAGCGCTGACACATTTTCAAATCCATGTCCTGTCCTGTTGATGTACGGAACACTTTCAGCATGTACATTCTGACTTCCAGCTATAACGGTTGAAAACGTATAAATTCCTGCTGCCTGGGCTAAATCAGACCTAAATCCATGCCTGACTGAGGGTGCGCGCTGGATTATGCTAAAGGTGTGTAAATCACTGACTGCTATTAGCCGGCTGTCGTGATGGGCGATTTGGATAAAAGTGGACCCATCTTCTCTAATTCATGTCAGTGGTGTTTTTTACTGAACTCCATGTTAGCTGGGGGTATAGGTCTCACAGCACAGAAGCTTATAGAGGGGCTCAACCAGGAAGCCAAGAATGTGGTCTTTTGTGACTCAGTTTCCATGCACAAGCCATAAACCCATCAGGAAGAAATGCACTAGATCACAGAGCGAGGGAGGAGGAGAGTGATTGGATGAAACTTTCTTTGAGGTTCTGATATGAACTCTAAGTGTACCATGATAGCGCCTCTGGAAAAGAGTAATGTATTCGAAAGAGGGGAGACATTATTCCTGAAACACTGAATTTTGGCATTTTGAGCAGATTCATTTAGGAATGCTTAAAACAACAGCTCTCCATTGCATTTACATTCCAGCTTGTTCTCCCATTCCCCTCCTCTCTCTCTCTCTCTCTCTCTCTCTCTGATTTTCCCCCTTTGTCTATATACTCCCATAGCCATTCCAGATGTTGCAGATGAGTACAATTTTGTTCTTTGGATCAGCGTACTTGTCGTGTTGAGGGCTTTCATCAAAGACACAGATCATTAGAGTCTGAGACTGCTACTGAGCCTACATGTCAACAACTACTGAACGAATGCACCACGCCATCGAGGGCAGGAGCATAGCAGTCCTTTAGCAAAATGTTTGTAAATTAATGTTACAAGCTGGTAAATATTTATTCAAACCGGCAACTTCTGTACCACCATTATTTTTGCATTACTTCTCATTCCTGTTTCAATTTGATTTATTTGTTTAGAAAGTTGTGATGAATTCACATTCCCTCCACATAAGGTTTACAAAAACATTCTCACTGATCTGTGAAATTTCGCCCTTTTTTTTCATAAGTGGACCACTTCTCACACCATGTATCTGCGCTGGCAATTAATCACTCCGAAAGTGTGGTATAAAATGGAGGAGCTGTCTCCTAGCTATGCGGGGATGACGCCGCAACCGAATAACCTAATACCCTTTATAGTCCGTCTGGCATCTGCGATTTGTTTAAAAGATTCCAGGCATGTGTCCGTTAAAGCCACACATAATGAGAATCAGACCACCCCTGGTTTGACATGTCCTGTTTGTTGATAGGCCTGGTGTCTATGAACTACCCAAACCCCCCCCCCCACCCCAGACAGACCAGGCTTTTGAAAATCCGTTCAGCCACGGTCGTGCCTCTGCTTTCTCCCAAGATGCTTTCGGCGTTGCAAAGTATGCGTCGCGTCAGCTAATGGTTTTAAAATGGCTCTACAACCAGGGAGGGGAGAAAGACATTGCGGTTCAAGTGCACAGTAAAATGTTCAATGTTAAATCAACTCTGATAGAACACATACGATCCATGTTGGACTCATAAACTCTACTAGAGTTAAATTGACACTGAGAATTTTATTATGCATGTGATACGTGGTAGTACTGCGAGAGTGATCCTCATTACCTTATAGGCAATTGGATTTACACAAATCCATAAAATGATAAGCTTCACACAGTGATATATTATTTCCACCACAGATGTGGTTGTTCTATTTTTGAACATATTATGTACTGTCATAGTCAGAAAACAGTCAAATGTGTACATAAGAATGTGATATTTCAATTTAGCATTAATGAGGGTCATTTTTTTTGCTTCGACTGCTCTCACTAACATAAATGCTGGTGGGAGGACTGAAGCAGCAGTGCATTTGAAATCTGAAACCTTTATGGTTTTCAGCTCTGCGATTGCTCTCAATTGCCTTTTTTAAAAGGCACTTTTTGTGGTTAATAGCAACTGTTCTGTTCGGTTTTTTTGAAATATATTTTTTTCTGACAACTTTGATGGTCAATTATATATAATAAACAGCAATGGTGGAGAAATAAATCAATTTCAGCAGAGCCTAATCGTCATCGGAAGCAGACGGTGAAACCCCAAGGCCTGGGGAACTGTTTGAAATGGACCGTAATGGAAGACATATGTAAGGCACCAGGGACTTCACGTTGGGTGTCTTGACATCCATATACTTCTGCTTGCTTATACTGCAGGATTGTGGAAGGCAAGCAGCTGGAAGTTGTGGAGGAAAAGTACCCATTATTTATCCATTATTTATCTATTTTTACTGAAGGGACTAGCAGAGCAAGTGTTGCCGTTTTCCTATTCCTGTTCTGTGGCCCAGGCCGAAGTTGAGCCTTTTAATTAAGGCATCTGGCCAGATTTGACATTTGTACGGCGCACGGTGCTGCCGCCGATTCTTGCAATGACAGCACTACTTCACAGGTGCGGTTCGGCCAGTTTACAAACCAGCGGGTCAGAGGTTTTCTCTGAGCATCGACTTGGTTACCTTGGAACCCAGATGGTTCTGGCAGGACACCAAGGGACAACCAGGTCCACTTTAAAGGGTACTAACGGCAACCTTCTGTGAACCCTTCTTTTTTTCCTTTCAGGAAAAGTACATGCTTTTTTCACTGAGCCTCTTTCATGAAATACCCACTCAGCCCCTTGTGTGTTCTCTTCGCTTCAGTACAGTGATGCATTATCTCGATGAGTGGAGATATTGAGTTCCTCTAATAACAAGACAATTACCCATGGCTTCCATTATGAAATATGTACTTTTGTTTTGATTCACTGAATAAACCTTTAAACCACCCATTACGTATGCCTACAAACATTTTTACTTTCAAGCACAATCAGCCTCCGTAAAATACTAATTCATTTTCACCCACCAATGGGAAAGAGATTTTTTTTCCAAATGTAAACAGGCTCAGATGGAAGGAGTTTGATTGTGGAGGGGTTTTTTTTAATTGCCTTAACAGTTTTGTTTCTAAGTGTCTATTTTCTATTTTGAGTATTTGGACGTTCATTGCTAGGCAACGGTGGAAACGTTCAGTTGGGTTGGTGAGGATCCAGGAGGTTAATGATGAGGCTTGGACAGCAGGGACTGGCAGTCTTTAGCTGCCTGTCTTCAGAGGTTTAATGCTGAAGTGGTTTTTGCATGCAACAGCATATTAGAGAAAAGAAAAAAAAGAAACTATGTCATTGCCAAATTTTAAAGAGTAATTGGCGGGCAGGATCCAGGCTGTAGAATATTAGGTTTTGAAGCAGATGTCATTACCACAATTTCATGGACACTGATTGGTGATCGGTTTTCTCAGTTCATTTATTAATATTACAGTCTCTTTCTGCTTTATCCTGTTAAGAAAAGCGACAAATGGAGAGAAATTAAGGGAGATATCATTTAAGCAGCAACAATGCTTTTCTATAACACATATATACTGTGCAACTTATGTCTTTGAGATTAGCTGCAGTTTCCTCAATACCATGACTGCTTGTGCACCAGGTATTTCAGTTGGCCTTTTCTAGCATTATTTGTAAAACATTTTTGCTTCATGTGTACAAATACCCACATGTTTTGAAAACCATGTTTACTTTTATTTCCAAAAGATCCAGCCCGTGACTGAGAAGCACACCAGTGACCTAGTTAAGCAAAGCGAAAGTGGAGTGTCGTACAAGGTGAGAGCTTAAGTGCTTTCTGCAGTAAATACTGCCTCTGCTGCACTGAAATGCTCAGATACAGTAGGTACATTATCCTACACATTTAGACTGAGAGGAATGTGGACTGGGTTTAAGTCAAGCTCATATTAATAAATATAAATTATTTAAGCGGCTTGCTGTAAGAAGCTTACTGTGAATATTGGCTTTCATCACTGTGGATAATGTGAATGTCCTGAATTACATTAGCATTCTCATAAACATGAGATAGACAGCCGTTACCCGAAAATCCATAACACTTTTCATACGAAAATGACTACCAAAGGGTTCTGGCATTGATAACCTCTGATACCTCAAAGTAACAAGAGCACATAAACTTGCACCGATGTTTGCTTACTAAGCCTGTGATCAGTGAAATCGCAGCTGGTTCTACTTTATTTCACTGTTTTGCTTTTCAGTCTACTTATTTTACTTGCCTTGCACAGACTTTTGACCCTTTACCTCTCCTGAAAGAGGGTTTTTTTTTCTTTCAGATTCACTGCTTTAAATGAATCGTGTTTAACTTCCTGGATACCAACATACACTGTAGGCTTTTATAGGTCTTTCCTAGCTCAAGGCCTACTGCTGTTCACCATCTCATCCAAAACTTACAAAGCAGTGCCTTTTGCCTTTTATATGAAGTATGTTTTGCTACTGTCTTCATAACAGAAAAAACAAAACATGTTAAACGTAAAGAGACACTCTATTACCATTATATTACTAGTTTATTGGCTTATATAAAGTCATTATACAACTTCACTCTTGCAAAGAGAATGCACAAATTCAGATTAACTGGAGGAAATTGTGTATAACTCCTGAGAAATGAGAAGCTCTGTCCTGACCCAGTGCAGTCAATTAATTAGTTTTTGATAGCTGCTGATCAGACCAGCTGAGACTCACTTCTCAGCTTGTAAGAGGTTATAATTGAGAAGTGACCAGGCTTATGTATATACGATGAAGAGGTCCACATAAACCGAGTCATCTGTTTATAACTTATAGCATTTTATTTTAATTCGAGCTTGAATTATCGCCCCTCAGCAGTTTTTACACTGATACATCATCTGAGAATCTGAGCATTTTTGTAGGCAACGTCACATAATAACCACACAGAGGTCATTTTTCAGAGATACAGTAATGCTTCCAAGAGAAAAGAACAATTCAGAATGTGAAAAAACATCCTTTTTGTTATCCCTCAAAGAAAGAAAAACACAGCACTCAGAGCTAAAAGCTATATCAAAGAATATTTGTACCAGAAGTGACTGTATGGTGGCAAACTGTTAATGTTCTCTTTGCTCCCAGGAGGGAAAAGCTGTATAAATAAAAAGTGAAAATGCCGCACCTTCATTGAAAGAGCATTGACTGCAGGTTGATGGTTCCTGTGTCACTGTGATCAGAATGGCTTGGTTCACACGGCAGTGTTCAGAAAATGAGCTTATTCATATACTATCCCCTGCAGAAGTCTAGAACAATGGATTGTCACATAATGTGCTTTATTCCCTGTTAGGCAGCTTGGCACAGGCACCCCCTCCCCAACCCCCACACACCCCCATTTGTCTTAGCTATGGATCCTGTCTTTATTGTAGCTTTCAGTGTTAGCAGCTTAGATTAGTCTGCACCTTCCAGAAGCGATTTGCAAGCTTGGCTGTAATTGGTCCGTTTGAAGTATGTCTGCAGATTTTTGGTACCGTATGACTCATGTTCCTAATAATTTTCTTTTCTTCTTGTGGAATTTCAAGCTGTAGATCAGCAGTCTTGGCTCTGAGTCCTGGGGCAGAAATGAGAGCATTTGGGGAATTCACTGAGTTAAAGCACATTAAACTACATGTAATCAATAGCAGGGTAGCATGTAGCACAACTGTAAGTCTACATTCATTCATCTTTGGATCACAACCTCTACCTCCCCTCTCCCCAACCCAGGGGTGCACAATTCCACTCCTGGAAAGTTGATGTTCACTGTATGTTGGTTTTTATTGCCACCAATTATCCTGCTTTAATTTCCTACAGTAAGTGTATATACGATTGCTGGTTTACTCCAATATTGGACCACAGAAACATGTTTTCACTAAGAATACATCCATAATGTGCAGCTGCAGCTCATTACTTTATCTAAAAATGTACGACAAAAATATATGACCGGGCTAATTAAATAGTTAAGAGCAGAAGTTGGCATTAATCCCCAAAACGGAACGGTCCTTGTTATGTATCCCCCGCAATCTAACCACACCTCTCACTTCCCCTCTCGGTAATACAGGCGCAGAGTTCCATTAATTTAACAGCAGCATGGCAATGTTATGTTCCTGAAAGTTAATTAAAGCAAATTGGAGAAGAAAAGCTTTTAATCTCTTAATTAGATGTGTTTAATCAGTTACAACCGCTCGACGGTTTTACATCTGAGGTCCTGAACAGTTTGAATCCACCGCTGATGCCACGGTTGAGTTAGCGACCCATATGGTTGTGCGTCGTTCCGTTTAAAAGACCATGGGAAACATTTTAAACACATTTGCTAGACTGGGGTTTAAAGGGCCGGATTACTTTGCACAAACTTACAGTTGTGTCAGAGAGAGCTCTTTGCTGTGGGTTTGATCTGAATGCACTGTAGGCAGCGCTTATTGGCGATAAACGTTCATGGAGGTTTTTTTTTTTTTTTTTTTTTTAAGATGCGTAAAGGACTTTTATCTCCTGGATCAATTTTCAATAATGCTGCAGGAAAAGAATTATGAGGAGATTAAAATCAGTGTGCAATGTTACTAAATTTGTGAATCTCTCTTCCTTGCTCTACACCGAATGTACAGGTCAACGGTCATAGTAATCTTGGGTTGCTGACAGATAATTCTGCATTTCCACAACAAACAGTGTATCCCAAACATATTATCTTGTAATTCACACTGTTGTGAAAATACCCAACCATATTATGTAAAGTGCAAACCGCAAATGAATATGATTTTAAAAATTATACTATACTTTAATATCAATTTAAAAAATCATATTAAAGTATAGTATAAACCTCCCTGTTCAACACTATAGTGTCTTACAGTTATGACCAGTAGTGTACTGTTAACTGAGGAGATGAGTATACTCTATGAGGAGGTGGCCATGTTGTAACATTAAAGCCCATATGTATTAATGGTAATAAGGCTAATAGGTAGGTAAACTGTACATCCCCAGATGATCGGGTGAATGTACTCCATATACTTGCAGTGTAGCCATGACAGCACCATTACTGGCAGCCTATAGAAACCCTGCATCTCATTTCCGAGGCAGGAGTGCTGTCCGATCCTTGTGATTCCTGTGTGCTCCTGCAGGCTATGTATGGACGTGACTGGGAAATGGTGTTGCGCGAGTGTGAATCGCCCAGAGCGGCTGGCAGTCTCTGAGGCAGAGCCTGAATATGTCCCATCATGCCTTGGTCAGGAGAGATGACCTGACAGCATGGGCACCGAGGGCAGGCCAACGGAGCTCACAGGAAGGAAGAGAACCAGAGCTGGGCTTGCAGTGGTGTTTGGGTGTGAGGTGTACAGTATGTGTGTGTGGTTGGGTGCGTCTGTGTGTGTATTGAGGAAGACGATGGGGTTTCAGGGAAGAGAGAAGGGGAAAAAACTGTCAATTTAAACCCATTTATGATTTTTAAACCGTGTGGGAAAGAGATAAGCATGGAGTGTGAACCAAATGTCAAGTCCTGAAGCATTCTGGAGCTCATTCCTGTTTCTCTCTGGCAATAAGGGAATCAGTGAAGTATGCACCAGATCGAGGCTTTGGAGCATGCACAAAGGCATGCAAATGATAAGTTATTTTCAGAGCAACAAAGCCCATGTTAAGGTCAGTGCTGTGATCCCACTGCATCCATGTCTAAAGGAGAGAGAGGCGTAAGGAGCCGTGCCCAGCAGTTGCAGGGCAAACTCCAGGCCAATGATGTCATAATGATGTGCATCATACTACTTCCTTGAAATAGACCAATCACTCTCACTCATCACTGTTCCATGCATCATTCAATAGAATATAACAACTAACAGACGTGACTCTCTGAGCCACGCAACATTATATAATATGTTACATAACTGCTGATCATCCATTGTGAGCATGTAGTGCATTGGAAAACCTTTTTAAATAAATACAACAATTTTCCTAAAATTGGATCAAACATTAATCCATTATAATTGACCTTGGTTCCTGGAATGATTGTCATCTGAAAGGAAAATGACCTGCTACGGTGATTAAAATACTCCCTGCCCTGTAAAAACACCACAGGTTCTGCAGCCTCACAATGAAAGAATGCAGCTAGTAAAGACAGTGTGCTTGTACTACTGAGAGAAGGTTTTAGTCCCTCTCCCAGAGGTAGAAGGAATATAGCGGGTAAAGACATTGCCTCTCCTGCAATTTCACAGTGAATGAGTGTGATCAGGGAAACCTATGAACGTGCCAGGTCCAGAAAGGGGACCCAGCAATGCCATTAGCCACCACTTGTGCCACAATCTTGCAAACACTGAGCATGACACCACACAGTACAATTCTATCTCAAGGTTGGACAGCAACCAACAGAAACAGAATGTGAATTAAAGCAACTTAAGTGAAAAACTAAGTAAAAAAAAGATACTGCATGGACAAGAAAGAAAATTAAGGCACACAGTGGACCACCATTAAAGTAAAATAAGTACACATGAGTCCTGCCACACAGACAGGCTTGACAGTCTGTGGGCCCAAACATCTCTCCTCTCATTGTCATATGCTGAGGATGTGTCCGACAGAGAAGCACAAATGTTTGGACAAGCTTCCCTTAACGAGCATGTAATTTATGGGTGAAATGCCTTCTCAGCACAAGGACAAATAAGCAAACTTTCCTCAGCTCGGTGGTATGCTGTTTGTTTTTACACTTGTACAGAGCGGAAAAGCTGAGACGCTATCTCAGACTTCCATCTGGTCATGCAAACAAGCTCCAGAACTTTGGCTTGAGAAGAGTCACTGTCAGTGATGGAGTGCAAGGAATTTTCATTTGAAGCTTCGAGCTACTGAAACTGGGGACATAGCTGTGAATGGTCCATTAGCAAATATTGAAACACACTGTAGTTGGTCTCTATTAAAGTGAAGAGACTGGACTTGACACTGAAGTATTCATTGTTTCTTGTTACAACAGTAGTCCATTTTGTTATTTTTTTTTAGAATTTCTTGAAAAAAAAAAGAAAAAGTTCAGCTAACCCTCTTCAGTCTGAAGAATGAAATTCAAAGTGATTTCAGAGACAGTACTTCTGGTCATGCCAGCTTTTTATATTGCTCAGTCCTTCCCTAATATTTACTGTTGTTAAAGCTGAGATTTTTGTGATAGATTTAAGAAAAATCTTGTGGCTTGTGACAAATTGTTTTAATGATCTTATTTTAATTTTTGCAAAGCAAATTTCACTTACATTTAGTTCTTAAAAACATATAAACGTTGGCTTCAGCTACTATTAATACACCAATTAGAACAGCTAACAGCTGTGTTGGCTTACACTTTGAGTATATTCTTGTATGCATTTAGTGCTCTTTCTTCATTTACTAACACCAATTAGCTCTTTTTGCTAATTAGCACTAAAATGAGTTGATTTGACCAGCATGTTGGCAGCTTGGATAAGCAGACAGTAAGGGGAAAGGTAGTCAGAGGGGCAGTGAAGGGTAACAGAACTGATGGGAAACTAATGAGAGCCCAGCCGTAGTGAACGAGGCTCATCTGCATGTTTATAGGCTGGTTTGCCGAGGATGGCCGGTTGGGAGCCAAAGGACCACCCACTCCCTCCCCCGCCCCACCGCTAGCCCTAATTGGAAACGAGCACTGAATCAAGGCCCACCACAGGAGGTCCGGGTGGCTCTGCCTAGCCGAGCGACTGATCGGCCCCCTCGTGGAATGCGAGGCCCGTGACTTTCCCAGGGCGTGTCTGGGAATCTTTATTTTTACACCCATAGGCTAGATTTACAGAGAGGCGGGGTCATCACTCATGTTCAGCTTTGGTTCTCCTTACATTGCATCGTGGCAAATGTCACATCAGCACACTGACACTAAGGAGACCTCACCTCTCAGCTGAGACAGAACTGTCTTATTGTAAAAGGATTCTTAATTATTTATTTTCCTTTATTTACTTGGCTGCCTTTTCTTACTGGCATTTTATTCTCACTGTGACAACTGTGCCTTGGTATTGCTTAGGTATCAATGGCACACACACACACACACACACATACGCGCACACACACACACACACCTATTTATCTTATCTGAGGGAAGCCCTCATTCTGCCAGGTATCCGCCACTGAGAGAGATTGCAGTTCCCACAGTTTCTACCGATAACCTGCAAGCTATAATTATGTTATGTGAGCCTAGTGCTGACAGGCAATTTCTCATCTTTCACCTTTTATCTCTCTCTCGTATCTCTGATTCATCCATCTCAGCATGGTGTACAACTCAATGCGTTAACCATAGTCTTTGTAAACAATTGCTTTTTATTTGTTCCTGAGTAAAAGAATTGAGAAAGCAACTTGAACCATGAAATATGCACTTTCATGCCTCAGAGCTTATAGAGATGAAATTAATACAAAAAAAAACTTAACATGGAGAGGAACATCGAAACCATGTTCCGTTAATGACTTGAAATCTAGTCCTCTCTTCAATGAAAGCAGGTATAAGTGTTGAGGTTATGGTGCAGTCTAAGGGCATTGTCTACCCTTTCTCACTGCTCTGTGAAAGTTGAATTAATTCCATAATTTGATCTATCCACCTTTAATCTGTCTCTATATATCATTAGAAGGCGATTCACTGAAGGTATACATGCCAGCGTTTTAAATCATTAGAAAAATGGGGGCTCATTATTTTATGGTGTAATCCATACGGTGGAGCTTATATTTTATTACAAGATAAAGACAACATGGATATCTATAAAAATGACTCAAGGCGTAAGGGAGGGAGCAACATGTTACGCAACAAATGATAAAACAGTAACCTGTCTGCGCAGATTTGACACGGCTATGTACGCAGTCCACTGAGACGAAAGAGCACATCCTGGCTGTGTTCAGTGATTTTCAGTCTGTTCACTCTCAGTCCTGTCTTCAGTTTGTTCTATAATGATGAGCGCATGAGGCCAAACAAAGCTCGAACAAAGCGGATTCATTTCGTGATTAATCTGATTGCCAGGCCTCGATGACGCAAAGAATTGAAACTCCGATCTTCGGGCCCTGCATGCTCTACAGTTTGTCTTTTTTTTTTTCCTTATTTGGGCAGCTTTTCGTCACTGAGAACACTAGGAATAGACATGGACTACAGTCATGACATGAGTCAGTTGTTTTCATCAGGCATGATTACAGCAGGAGGCTTGATGCAGATTTTCTGCAGTGCTAGCACTCCAGACTGTTGCATTTTGTCACTCTGTTATTAAAAGCTCTTTGGTATATGTGATGCACTGCTTAACACTACAGCCGATGCCCTCTAATGATGCAATACTGTATGAAAATATTGACCGTATGTAGGTTGTGCTGTGGTAACTGCTGGTGAAAGTGTTCAAAAGTCATGCAAGTAATTATTTAAGGTTCTGGATTTCTGGATGAGTAAACTCTCGGACAATTTCCCTGGTATGTGCTTTGCATGTGTGCGTTTGTGTGTGCGTGTGAGTTAGGCCATGGGTATGTGCATGTGTATTTAAAGAGGAGATTATGGCTGAACTCTCCTTATGTAGCTTCCTTCACTTTCATGAACAGTTGTTCTTTTATGTGAATACAGTTTTGGCTCATTAGCAAAAACTGTTGCTCTCCTATAATTAATGTTTGAGGTCTGCCTATTCAACCACAAATGTGCTGAGAGTCCAATGGCAACAAGGCTGTAAGCAGTGAATAAGGATGATGAATAAACCCTCATCCTTGAAACCAAAATGATGACAACTTTCATGTCTTTAATTTTAGTTCAGGGGGATAGCTGAACGACTTTATTTCATGATTTGCTTGATTTACTTATTTATTTAGCTCTCCCTCCTTCCCCAGATGCAGATGGGTTTTTTCAAGTACCTCTTACATCAGTGGTAACATTAAATTAGTCTTTAAAAAAGTTTCAAATATTTTGCAACAGATTGCATCATAGTACCACTACCTCAAAACCGGCATTTAGCTTGGAAGCCCTCAAACAGTTTTCTGAAAAATCAATATTTTACAACTGAGTGCAAATGTTTGCTTAATTGTGCTTACAAATTCTCAGCCAGAGAGGTGGCAAATGTGGGTAATTTAACCAGTTCATCCCCATTTATTGAACACACAAATCAGCTTATTAACTGTAGGTTAGCTTGCGTCACATATGCAGTTAAATATTAAATCTGTTACATAAGAATTTGTGAATGGATGGTACAGCTGTATATTACCATATCTTGTCTGTTTCAGTTATGTAGGTCAAGACACATAACATTCTACAGTGACTTTCCCTCCGAGATGCCTTGAAGATGTGCCCAGACCGTTTGTGAAGATTATGCATATGGTAATTTAATGAGGTATTGAGGAGTCGCTTTAGATCAGCTGCTACATCACCAGGAGAGATGCTGACATATGACAGGCACATAGCCACAAGGTATACAGGAACATTTTACAGTGTACTGTGTCAGAACAGTTAGTTTTCGGATCGTAAATGGCAGCAAATTCACTTTGACGTTCATTTGTGCCCGGGGGGAAGATCGGAGGATGGCGAAGGTAGCCAGTCTATGTTGTCCACAGCGCTTGGCATTCAGTTGTGTAAGGTCCCTAAAGACAAAAGCTTGGCTCGTTCTGAGAAAAACTGGTTCAACTCCATGTCACCCCTATTCCCATTGTCCCTGTGTCTGAGTCTGCTTCCCAGCTGAAAAGAGGATTGTGTGTGTAGAGGGGAAGGGAGGGAGGAAGAGAGGGAGGGATGGGGGGTTGTTCAATTTGTTTTTTGGCTCTGTGGGCATTTCCAAAAGCGCATTTTCATCTTTAGGTTTGAGTGACCCATGAAAAGCGGGCCAGCGCTCGATTTGCCTATGAGACTTCCTGTGCATCACTTGGCGGTCCTCTCCGAGCTGGAGGAACATTCCCGGAAATGCTGGGGGTTCTCGCCAGCTGGGAGGGGGCTCTGCAGAGTCTGCGGTGTCTCCCGGAGGGCCTACAGCATGCACAGGAATCACTGTGCGCATCGGTACTTCAAGCGAAAAGCTGAGAGAAAGTGAGCTGCGCTGCTTTACACACACACTGCTGCTCTTTCACTCCTCTGATGTTCCCAAGTGATGAAGCTAGGTCTCAGCCTGCCTCCTCTTCCCTTCACACATCCTGCATTTTCTCAGACATCTGTAGACTACTGTAAGTCAGATGAATCCACCAAGCTAATAATAATTTTTAGAAACTGGGTTTACTGGAGGACTGGCACAGATGGGTGTCTCTATGAAAGGATTCTGAGCTTCTCGAGTTCTTTCTCACCCAGGGGATTTGTGCTGTCTCGCATTGATGACATCATCGCTCCACTGAGGAGAAGCAGGAAGGGCCGGTGCCTGACACCCATGGAGTGGGAGGACCGCACTGCGATTTGATGACCTGTCATCGCCGTCCTGAGGCGCCTGTGTGCTCACCGCTGCTATCGTGCTCCTTTCATCGAGGTGCCGTGTAGGCGCTGTTTTTGCGTTGCTGACACCTTCCCACTGCCAGCCTCTTCAGACCCTGCCGGCCCCTCCGTCACACTAACCTGCATACCTTTCAGGGTCTCCATCCTGTCTCAGTGAGACATCCGGTGTTCCCAAGGGCTGGAAGCAACCGAGGGCCGAAGACCAGTGGCCTGCATGACGATTTTGGGGATGAGTGAAGGAAACGGGCTAGGTTTGGAATTTGTGGCCCCAAAGGGGAGGATGTGTCAGATAATGAGGGCCTGTTGGACAGAGAGTTTGTGCAGGGGATGAAATGTCTGCTGGTGTACTGAAGGTGCAAAGAAACCTGGCCTTCGACTACAATCAATCCACTCAATCAATCAACTTTTATTTGTATAGTGCTTTTAACAAACATTTGCCACAATACGCTTCACAGTAAACCCTGGCCTGGTACAATCAGCCAAGTCCCTAGTTTTGATTCCACATTGGGATCAGATGCCAGTGAAGTGAGACAGGAAAAGACAAGAAATGGGCACATATTGAGAAACTGAAGACCAGTCTTGCAGCAATGACTAAAAGTGGTCTGTCTGGTGGCACAAGGTAAGGCCCCAGCTAGCAACAGTCTAATTATGATAAACGATGACAAGCTATAGCATGAAATAGTAAAAGAAAACAGCAAATGGCACAGGAAATAAAATACAGTGTTTTCTTTGGGGTGTAAAATGTCCTATACACATAACATTCATAAACATAAATGTTAACAAGAAATGTAGCACAAATAATTGAAATACTTGTTATCCACATAATTCAGGCATAGTCAATTATATGCACCATACATTTACATTAAACAGGGAATGAAATAGTAGGATTTAACACTGGCTTATTCACTAAATAAACAGGGTGTATTCCAGATGGAGGCACTTGAAGTCTGTGACACCACGATAATTAGGGTAATACACTGTAGTGCGGTGTAATTACATTAAGTCATTTTAATGTGTTTTCCCATGTAATATTAGTCATTTTCCTTTCTTTTTGGCAGCACGGCTTAGTTAAAAAATGGAGCTGGTAAGAAATGTTTGCTATACCACTGCTGCAGTTTATATCCCCCGTTTTGTTGTGAATGATTTTGGTTGTCTTGTCAAAAATCATCTGTTTCTAATATTGCCCACTTGTCCCTTGGAAACCTTTGTAACTAATGCATTACGTTATTCCATTTGCCAAAATGCTGAGAGCTTCACGTAGCATATACTTCAGCTTACATTGCACAGATAATACTTTCTCTGGAAAGTGTGCTAGTCTTTCAGGTAGGTTTATATTCCGTATCATTTCCATGTAAACCTGTTTTGAGCTTTACGTAACTGGTGCCATTCTTTCCAAAGTTGTTATGTGTCACGCTATAGCGAATAGGCTAAAGTTAAAAACAACAATTCTCCCTTTGCAGAGCTTTTATCTTTGAATGCAGAATCTGAAACACATTTCTTGTATCTAGAGACATCACAGAATGTTAAAAAACCACACGTCGCAAATGGCCTTTTCGCTTTTCGCACAGTCACAGATGCTTTGGGTAAACACTATCAAATGACTCCTCTCCCCACTCAAATAATGCAAATCATTCCAAGCCTCAAAACTGTAAATCTATGAGTGTTTTGAAAGATTCTGTAATTTTTTTTTCATCAAAGTGTTTTATCAAATCAGCAACACTGCACAGCAATCAGAGGATAGGGATGTATGGGAGACCAAAAGTGGCCTGTAAACCAAGACTGCTCTCTCACATTATAAGTACAAGGTCAGCAGCAGAGTTTAAAATGCTCCACCAAAAACAAAAAGTAGCGCAATAGGCTCTGCGCAAACTTGCATCAACCTTCCCCAAAACTGAACTATCAAGGAAATCAACCTGATTTTACTAGCTAAACTAATAGCAGGGTCCTCCTCGTCCTTACAGGATTTATTTTTGCAAAGATGTCAAGCCTAGCAATAAAAGATGTCTCGTGTAGATTTTATTTGAATTAGTGTTATTTCCCAGGAAGGAGCGGCCTAGGGCACGTAGGCGCAACTACCTACAGCAAACGGGAAAGCACCTTCGTAAACAAACTCCCAAAAATGCACCACGAGGGGCATTCCCCTAACATGTTCACAAAGGTCCCCAACGCACCTAGAGAGCCCCTAACACATGTTTTAGCACTGGGAATTTGCACCACAATACGACATTTTAGTATCAAATATTACCCCTGTGTCAAACTTAAAACGTGCAAACTGATGGGCAACATCACTGTATGATTCTGTTAACACCTTTAAATTCTTAGTGAAAGTATGAGGCTTCCTGATCCAAACGAAAGTTAAGATGGCTGACTTGAGCATTTATGATCATCAGTGCACAGTAAGGAGAGGTGAGAGATCCGACAATAACGTAACTGTTCCAGGGAAATTTATGGGCTGAGAGGGCAGGGTGGGGCCTAGAATGCAGGATGTAAGATGATTGTGTCTGGAACAGACTGTGTCCCTTTTTAATCTCACGACGACCAGAGCCAAACAAATAATTTTGTTCATAAGTAAATCTGAACTTTCATTTCTGTACTGAGGAAAACCCAACAATCTTGAAAAAAAAACATTCTCACAAATAAACAGACAAATATTAAAGTAATAATTTGTGAAGAAGAAACTGCCAACTCACATACTTATTTTGTACTATTAATAAAAAATGATAAACCAAAAAGAAATGTTAATTTTCAAGAAGGCTAATCTACAGCAAACCCACATAGTAGTGGCTGTACGCAGTTGCTGTAAAAGACCACTGTGTATGCAACTTTATAAATGGGTCAGATTTTTCTTACTGATTCAATTCATGCAAAACTGAGATTAGCTTCCCTGGGTATTTTCCTCACAGTGATTATCCTTACAAGTTCTCCTGACCTACATTCTGTTTGTTTTTCCCTGGACTGTCTTGCAGCTGTGCCGCTACCTGAACGGCCTGCCCACTCTTGGCCTACAAAAACCTAAAACTGCAGTCAAGAGAATGTCCAGGGGTGAAATGATAACGTTCTCATTGTCTGCTTTGTTAAGGTTCGCACAAGCAACATAAATACTCTTTACAAAGGACAAAAAAAACACCGTCTTACAAATAACTCATCCAGTTTCATAAAGGCCGAGAACCAGTAGTTTCTACTCTTTCAAGATCGAGCGACGGGAGTGTGGAAGAGCAAGGGTGATTGTTTTACTTGCGCTGTCTGTCGTCACCATCCCGAAGGAGACATGTGTGGCCTTGCCTGTTCCAAACGGGCGATCCACCCTCCCCAGCTCTGGGAAACAGGATTCCAAGATCTGTAAAGGTTAGCTTACACATCCCAGTCCTCCCACTAAATAATCACTTCTACATACCAAATCATTACCGCGTGGGCCCTTCATTAGGTTATCTGGAAATTCCATCAAGCCATAAATATAAAACATTTCATTACCAGGTCTGAGGTCTCTGCTGGTGAAGAATCTGCAGGAAAAAAAAAACTGTAAATCAGATCCTCCCTTTCTGTTAGCATATTGTAAGACTATCAAATTTACTTGAATATTATATCCTGTTGGCTCAAGGTAATAAATAAGATATATATTCAGGCTTTTTTGGAAGCCAATAATCAGATTTTACCCACAGTCAAACTATTATACAGTATACTCAAACTGCACTAAAAAGTTTAAATCACTGAAAATGCATTTTTATTTTCAATACATGTCACCAGTTAGTTAAATGTATGAAGTATGAGTTTCATAAGGACGCTGTTTCTTGCAAATCATTGCAAAACCATGGCATATAAAAGCAATAAATGATATGCATTGCCTCCCACATGGCCCTCATGGATTTGACATGTCTTTTCTTAAGAGGGGTGGCGACGATTACGGGATGGCGAGGCTCCAAAAAGCAACAGAAAAACACTATCGCAGATCCCGAAAGCGTGGTGATCTCTCGTCTTCCCACAAACTAGCCAGCGAATAAAAAGGTTCAGTGACATCCAATAGCATAATACCAATATCAGTCATAAAAAAAATGTGGAGCAGTGGATTTAGTTCCTCTGTCAAATAAATCGCATTGAAATTATATGCGCAGAACTTCCTGCGGTTGGGGATTTGATGAGCTGTAGATTCTGTTTATGACTAATCTTAAAATAATTACCATCCCAGTAACGGAAATTCTGCAAGCATCTTAGCCTTGGGAACTTTTTTTGAACTTGGCCATTACGTACAAGGTAATAAATTAATGCAAATATATGTGCCTGTGTATCAACGGTACAGTTTGTTTCCCTAAAATGGGATCTGCTGTAATCAGCTGAAATTTTTCACACTTAAAGGCAGAAATATAAAGCTCCATTCTCTTGAAAATATAGTTGCAGCAAATGAATGAACTCTCTTCTGTACATGTCAGACAAACCCCCTGATATGCATTTAAACCAGATATTATGCCCTTCAGCTGCAACGATTAAGATTTTTACTGGTTAAACTGAGCATACATCTATGTAATTATAAACATCAAAATGTACTTTCTGTCAGGCCTTGTACCAAAGATACATTTTTATTTAGCATGATTGAGAAATAGCAACAAGCTAGCAGGTGCAATTCATTAAATACAGTGCCTTTGGGTTCACCACCACAACATGTCTACAACATATGACTAAAACTAGTTACATGTTTATAGAACAAGATATTGAAATAAAATTATAGGTTTTGTTGACTGTGCGTGCGCGCATCACATTATTTCATTGAATGGATTTGCATTTGCATAACCAAGAGTTCTATTTTTCAAATACATGCATTCCATTCAAACTCAGCTCTACCCACCCCAACTCACAAGTTAATCAAAAGTTTCAACACCACATCGATACACATTACCCAACACTGACACTAATGTCTCATGCAATTAATCTACTTTGACCTCAGCCTGGCAACACACATCATGAGCTTCATGGACCGCCATCTATAACCAGAAATATAGCCCTGTAATTACCGAGGCTTCTGTTTGAATCAAGTTATGCTTTCATTTCTTGCCTTCATTCAAAATAACTACATACTCCATGTTCAGAACACAGTGACTGTAATGAATATAACTGTTTATGTGCTGGTCGCTTATTTATGTTTGTTTTCATTTTGCTATCCCTCCCAAATAGAAATATTCAATTTTAGTTTGATGTTAAGCTCACACCCCTACAATGCCAAACCAGGCTAAGCAGCTATAGACAGTCTATAATTCAGTGGTTTTAAAACAGTAAATCTTTACTAAAAGCAGGGAAGCACTGTATCAGTAAGATTATATTTATGAATATTTATTTATATAATCTTCTTTCTTGACTAATGACTACACATTAATCACAGATGTGTCTCGGAATTTCACAGCATTGACTCTGCGAATGATTATATTACTTTACTTTACTTTGAAAAATTACCATCACTGTGAGTTTCAGATTACAAAGCATTATTTCACCAGCGAGATGGCTGTTTTAGCCCTATTACAATTTTCTTGCCAGGAGTGAAAGAAGCCACATCACTACAGCTCCTGATTGAGTGTGCACTCTCCCAGTCTCTCTTCCGTTCCAGTCATTGATGAGCATGAGGGTTTTATTTTCGATAACTCACATGTGGATTGAATTGTCAGAGCATAACATCACATGTTATTCGATTTCCCTGAGTGTGGACATCACACAGAAGTGTGTTTTCCATCTGCAGTAGGCTGTGAGCTCCGCTCAAAGATGGACTCACAAAAGATGGATAAGCTGCCCGTATGCCGGCCATTCTTGTCCCTTCAGCAAACACAACCGCTGTGCCCTGTGAACCGGCCTTCCATCATTTACAATTCAAATGCTTTTATGACTGTAATACTTCCTGCAGAGATGGAAAAACCCGCAAAAACGCCTGTCTGAGAAGAATGTGCATTTTAAATTGAACCCAATTTTGGTCATTTTTTTCCATTACAACAAACAAGGAGAAGGCAACTTTTAAAGTATAAAGATTTCAATAGGTACAAAAGTATTAAAGGAATGACCTTTGAATCCGATTTCACCAAGAATATGAAACTGTTGTTTTTAATTCATGAATGGACATTTTGCTTTTTATTCTTTTTATTCAAATGGTTTTTATTATTATTATTATTATTATTATTATTATTAATAATAATAAAAAATCTGTCTCAGTGAACACCAAGGCAAAAGCTAAAATTATACTGCAATTATTTATACTATGCAGCTACACAACAATGCATCTAGCAAAGCAGCCAAATTTATAATTGAGTTTTAAAGTGTGTGTGTGTGTGTGTGTGTGTGTGTGTGTGTGTGTGTGTGTGTGTGTGTGTGTGTGTGTGTGTGTGTGTGTGTGTGTGTGTGTGAGCATGCGTGAGTTAGAGAGCATGTGGGGTACCCCATGAATAAAATAGCTTGATTTAAGACTGCCCCCTGCCAGCTGTAGACTGCCGTAACTAAGACTTATCCATTTTGAATTTCCAAAGAAATTTGAGTGAGTGTGGGAAACCTGAGCCCAGCCCCCAACACACTGATGTCATAGTTGTGTTCCTTTGATAAGCAGGGTAATGTGGTCCCCTTCACCCCTGAAATAAGGTGGTATAATGCTAGTGCAACAAAACTCCATGGCCTATCACAGCCATTGAAGAATGTTGATCAGCTGACCAAACTGATGTTAAAAAAATATTAAAAATGCAAAATCTATGTGGTACTGTAAATACACATTAATACTAAAAGATCATTTGCTTCTCGTTTAAAACAGAGATTATATATGTCCTACATTTTGTACATAATAAAGCATGTGATGTGTATTGCAACTTACTGTACACTTTCATACAATATAAAATACAGCATTGTATCTACAGTTATCCCAACTCAAGTTTTTCATGAGGGCCCTGAATATAAGTATGCAAACTGGCACATAAAATCCTGTTGTGGAGTTTTAAAGGGATTATTATAAACAGAAAGAACACTCTGATCTTCTGATGCTTAATTATTGAAAGGAATCTTAACTTCAAAGGTATACCATGAAACGGCTAAGTATTAATCAGCAAGCCCACTGTTGTAATACACTCATAATGCGCCATTGTGTATACAGACACATGGTTTCTGTGTGTACAGTTTGAATAATGAACCTCAACTGAATATAAAATGTAAGGACTTTATAGTATTCTGTTCTGTTACCATTTAGGGACATTCTTCTAAATAATGCTTCTGTTTCTTTAACTTAAGTAAAAATCTTTTTCTTTCACTCTCACTGCTTCACACAGAAAGACACACAACACATACACACTCACTCACTGAAACAAACAAAAAACATACTGGCTGTCTCTCTTTCCCTTAATGAACTGTATAATTCCTCAGAACTCACAGAAAAAACTTTGGTGGGTCCAATTTTATGTTGTCCAATACTATGGGGTATAGCTGGTCATTGACATGAGGCCCACCACAGTAAAAAGTCACCAACTACAATAAACGAGGGACATTAGTACATTCTCTGAGAATAATAGAAATATTTTCATATAAAATAAAATATACATAATATGCTAATTATATATTTGATAATAAGCCTTGTCAACTGCCATTTTCCTCAGCTGGACACCGCAATCCTGGCTGGCAGTTTGCGTGCGAACAGACAGAGCCAGTCATGAAGAATACCCTTTGTCTGTGGGCAGAGCGATGATGTGTGCTGTCGGCACATCACGCACGTGGCAGTCAAACACTTTTCCACACATTCTTCTCCTTTCCCTTCCTTTGCTTTCCCTTCCCTTGCCTTCCCTCTCTGCTGGAAGAAATAAAAAAATGCTTCTTGTTATAATTTTTCCACTGACCCCTCTCCCAGACAGACTGGAAAGCTGGGTGATGCAGAAATCTCTGCCAGCAGTGACTCCACTGCATGACTCAAACAGCAGTTCCCCCGCAGTGCCACTTTCTAATGAGTACGTCATTCACACTCAGCCATATCAAACGCAGGCCCACGATTCGCTCGTAAACTTCCATGTCACTCGTAAAGACCTGTGCCATTGGACGGTCCACTGTGCCACCCAAAACTGAGGCGCTGCTGTTGCATAAGGGTTAGGAAACTGGGTTTGTAGCTCAGAGTTTGCAGGTTTCATTCTCAGGTGTGACACATGTGCCATTATGGACTTGATCAAGGCACTTAACCTAAATCATTTCAGCAAATACACAATGCAATGTATGAGACATATAGGCACCTGCTAAATGTAATGTAATTACTGACTATGTCAAAAACTTGGACATTCTATAAGGGGATTTGGACAAGATAAAAAAAAAAACTGGCTCAACAACCAGTCATGTCAATACACCACGCTGATGAATTGATATTACACTGACCCTATGTGTGTTTTGTCAAAAAAGAACTTGCTATATGTGTAAAAGATGTATCTGTGCCTTGTTTTATTATTATTAAAGTTTTTTTATTGTAAATAAGTTATTATAAACATAGGCATGTTATTTACCTGTCATACACTTTCATACTATAGTTTTGCATTATTTAAGTTATTGTTAATTAGCCTGTTTGGCAATCATCATTTATTTTTACAGCACCTTAAAACCCGCACGCGCGTGGGCCCATATTTGAAGACTGCGGTCCCAAAAATACCAGTTGACTGCTCTCCTCATACGGTAATTACGGTAGTAAATTCCTCTACATTTTTTTTCAAGGAAGTCTCGGGCAATTAGTTTAGCCAGTAAGGAGAGCTTGTAGTCAGTCAGTCCGCGTACTTCCAATGACAAGCTAAAGTAATTCACTGCTCCTACTCTTATCTGTGGGAATCCCTGCGCGTTTTTGGATTTATTTAAAACATGGGATTTGAGCTGGATCGTTTTAAGGGGGCCGTGGACCCAGATTTTAAATGCAACTTGTGTAATAAAGTTTTGGAAGATCCGCTTACAACTCCGTGTGGTCACGTCTTCTGCGCTGGCTGCGTGCTGCCTTGGGTTGTCCAGCAGAGCAGCTGCCCCGTCAAGTGCCAAAGGATCTCCACGAAGGAACTGAACCATGTTCTCCCGCTGAAAAACCTTATTCTGAAACTGGACATAAAGTGTGACAACCATGCAAGGGGCTGTGATAAAGTCGTGAAGCTGCAACATCTTGCGGAACACGCCGAGATGTGCGATTACTCGCCAGCGAAATGCAGGAATAAGGGATGCAACGAAGTGTTGAATCTGAAGGACATGGATGCCCACATGCGCGAGACCTGTGATTACAGACCGGTCGGGATTTGCGAAAATGGATGCGGATTGATGCTCATCCATAAAGAGCAAAAATTAGACAGCCACTGCTGTTTGAAAGCTCTGAAAGCTCACAACAGCTCGTTGCAAACAAAAGTGCTCGGCTTGGATAAGGAGTTCAAGAAGCAGTCTCTGAAGTCGAGCAAACGAGAGAAATCACTTCTGGCTCAACTCTCTGCGGTTCACAACGAGCTTCAGATGACAGCGCTGAAGTATCAGAAGAAATTCACCGAATACAGCGCGAGGATTGACTCGCTCACTAAGACTCTCGCGCCTCCGTGCAAGGTAAGACAGGTCTCTGAGTGCTGATAGCTAACTCATTGGCAATGAATTTGAAAATGTGTGGGGAATTTCGTACATGTTTACCTCAGTGCTGCTTGATTCTGGGCATGCTATTTGCGTATCCATTGTCAGAGACGTAGTTTTATTTCAGAATTTATTTCAGCATTCACTTTTTGTTAATTATTGTACCTAACACGTCGTATTAAGTACAGTGGAAAACCTGAGTGGTACGCTGTCTGTAAAGATGCTTACTTTGGGAACCAAGCAGGGACTGTTTCTCCAACCAGACTTGGAGTCTCCTGTGGTCAAATGAGGGTGTATTATTTGAAGTAAGTTACTGTGATTTCCAATGCAGAAGTACTTGGAAGGGCTGATGGTTGGTCAATCTGCCCCCCCCCCCTTGCCTGGAGACATGTCTGTCAGCTGCGCTCCTAGCCAGCTGGCAGTCTAGGGGGAGGGGCAAATATTTACTGCTGTTCTGTACACACAAGACCCCGGCCACAATTTACCCTCCCGAGACTCTACCGACCCCACCAACAAACCGTTCCTAACTTTAAGCAGACAGATGTTTGTGTCATTATCCTCAGAGGTAAACAGTAAAAGAGCAGCATCGCTCATGATTAGATTATATTATTACTATTATTATTATTTTAGCGGTAATTCAGTAATTCTTGTTCCTTAAAATGTATTGAGACTGGTACCTGTTTTACAAGTACTCATTTTGAATTGACATCCATTGTGGTATCTTAAGTAGTGATCTACCAAAGTAGTGGTAAGTTATACTGTGAAGCTATTGGTATTTCTGAAAACATCAGTCTTTTTCTCATTGTTTTCCAGTTATGATTTCCCCAAATACATAATCAGTAATGCTTGGTATGTAAATTGAAATATTTTGATGAGTGTGGTTGAAGGTTCCATATCCATTATTATAGACAATTCATTTTTATGTCGCTGAATTGATATGAAATGTGTCCTTAAAACATAGAGTATTGGAAACTGCTGAACAGACATGCAAGCTCCAATGTCTGTGGATTTTGCTGGCAAGTTGCATTGTACAAAAACAAGAAAGCATCCCTCCCTGATGTCAAAAACACAGCGCAACAGTGCATTACAACTTTTATGTTTTTGTCAGTGATGTAGCTTTTTTTTTTTTCAAACTCCTTTTTTCTCTTAAAATTGAAATGCTGACATTCTTTTGGTTTTCAGTGTCTGGGACACTCTTAAAACTTATCTGTTCAGCTGTATCTTTGAATGAGTCTTCACTGGGTAGAACAGAAGCCTTGAGAATTCATAATTGGTTTTTGGCAGTGGCCCATTATGCAGATACATACCAGTCCCTGTGGTATTCTCATGGAGGCCTTCCGCTGTCACAAGTGACCACAGTGTGAGTCTTTTTCTGTCATGTGCTTATCTTGTGAGTGGTGTGGCTTGTTTTCACCACCACCTATTTATCTGTTATGTCATCAAGCCCACTTACTGGTAGTGGTTCATTAATAAGATTACGTACATGAAGGATAGTGAGCTTTTTCTGAAAGGTTTTAAATGAATTTGTTCACAAAGGACACAGTTACTGTTTCTACCTGTTACATTTTACTTTTAACTATGTTCCTGATTGCCTTTTGTTATTTAATTTTGAAATAACCTTTTGTGTAAGTATTTCTTTGTTTTTGGTTAATGTAAATAATTCAGAATTGTAGCTGCATCTACCAAAGGTTTAGTTTAAAGCTAAAATGGTCGTACTTATCCTGCCTTGGCTTTTCCTCTATGTGTTGTCCCTGGTGCTTTGGATGGCTGCACTCAAATAGATGTACCCATAGTTCTACTGTGCAGCAATCATCTGTGTATTATTTTTTGCATTATGTTGTGAGCAAAGATTTTTTCCAGTTTTCAACTCAATTCAGCCTTTAAAATCAGTCTGAGAAGCAGCTTATGTCACCAGCTGTTTAGCATTACACTGATGAGTGAACCAAACTGTTTCAGAAAGCATATCTTCCATAATTTAGGCCTATCGTGTTTTTCTTCCCTACCTGAGGCTAATTTTCAATTAGTTGTGTAGTCATGTTGTGAAATATTTTGGCAGCGCCGTACAGGCTATTCAGGCGAACGAATAGTGGGAAGAGAAGGAATGCATTATATTGTTTCTGTAATCCCTGTTTCTGTAGGAATGATTTCTTAAATTATCCATGACAAGAAAAGAAGAGAGTAGAACGGAGAGCGAGCAGAAAGAAAGAAAAATCATTACGGAGATGATGCA
This sequence comes from Albula goreensis, assembly GCA_022829145.1. Taxonomy (NCBI): domain Eukaryota; kingdom Metazoa; phylum Chordata; class Actinopteri; order Albuliformes; family Albulidae; genus Albula; species Albula goreensis. Next base: position 26,901,734 of record CM040754.1, on the reverse strand, counting down.
GTTCGTTTGAAGGATTTTTTTTTCTTCTTCTTCAGAGTCAGTCAAGCAGTATGAACAGGATTGGTTGGCTGGGACTTTAGTGCACATGTGGCAGAATCAAACGGAAAGACACAAGTGGAATTAACTGACTGAGGCGGGCTGACCCACAAGCTGCTCCCAAAAGCTGCCACTCGCGTTCCCGCTAGCGTTAGCCGAGTCACGCGTGAAATGACGCTTAGGGCGTTCTTGACCTTTTCCGGATTCGGCAAGACGTTTAACTCGAACTCCACTACCCCCCCACGCCCACCCCACCACTGAGTAACAACCCAAAAAAAAAAAACCACGCGGCTTTGAATCCTCTGTTCTTTCTCCCTGCCGTGTCAGAAGAGAAGTCTGTAAGAAGGGGGGTGCCATGTGGTGCCTGATGAAAGACTGACCTGTATGGGGGAACGGGAATGCACTACCTCTCCACCTAACCCGCAGCGAACTCCGCCAGTCAGCTGATCTGTATCAGCACACCACAGGCTGCAGAACTGGCCCGGCGATGTGACGACGGACGTCTGTTGAATGTCGGGGTGTGCTTAGCCGCATTTCCAACTGGCGCGCCTTAACTCTAAGCCAGTATCACCTAAGGCAATTGCACAGCAGAATTACCCAGGCCAAGAGTATGGCCAATCCAGTATAGTCGGTTACTTAACCCAGTCAAATGAAGCAGAGGTCAGCATGTATATAATGTGTAAAATATTATTGCCAGATGTTTTCTTTTAACAGGTAATTCTTCTAAGATAGTTATTCCATTATTATGGTGTTGTTCCCAATATAAAAAAATATACACAAGAAAAAAATATAGGGTACTTGCTTTGCAGGTATTGATCAACTGTGTGACTGTTTTATACTAGAATCTCTTAAAATTAAATGACAGAGGCATTTCCACCATAACTAAGCAGCAAGATTAGCAAGATTAAACAAGATCTTGTTTAGTTTATTTTTAAACAAACATGACATGTGGGTGTGGATGGAACCCAACTGAGGGCAACAGTAAAGATATTTTGGTCACCGCATCACTTGAGCAGTAGGTGAGACCTGATATATAGAAGCGAGTCAGTGCCTGATTAAGCCGCATTAGAATAGCAAACATGGTGCTTATGCGTGTCCGTGAAAAGGCAACGGTTATTTGTTTAGGATGCTGTGAACACAAAGATGATCTGAAGGGCCGCTCCAACCGGTTTCTGTGTGTTTGACTCTAGCAACACAAACTCTGAGAGATACCTCATCTTATCGCTTCGTCTTCCCCCTGTCACCATGGGTTGCTTCATTGTTTTTGCCGCTCAACTTGTGAATACTTGTTAATAGGCATAAAAGTGATTCATTCCCATCTAGCTTGAAAGTAAGAAAGAGTTTACACAATATTTAGCTTAGTCACTCAACCTGTGTGTGTTTTTTTAGCTTGCGATTGGGTGGAATTCTACCAGCAGGCTATAGTTGTAACTTCGGTGTAATATCATGGTTCTGTAGATGTTTTAGATCCTGTGTATATGAGATTTTATCTAAGACTTCAAAGCCACTTTTACATATGAATTCAGCTTTTTCCCAGGATTTGAATGCCTGGAATTTTCCATTTCTTGCCTGTTTATAACAGACTTTGAACTAAATAATAATCAAAGTTCCCCATTTTCCACAAGACCACCACAATCCCAGCTTTTGCAGGTGGTCTCATGTCACATGCCTGCTGACTATAAATGTGGAAGAAGTTGTTGGTGGATCTTGCTAATTTTATGCAATGTTGTAGTACATTATCCTTTTCAACATTATTGTGTTGTTGATGCAGCTCCATCTCACTAGTTGGTTTCTGAGAAGAAATATTTATCTCTTTGGCATATGCAGACATGCCGGTGTGTTTGGAATAGCCACAACATAATTCTTTGAATGATAATGGGACGATTGCATATGGTAGCTGGCAAGCAAGAAGCAAGCTAATACTTCACATAGAAATATATTAATGACAGCATTGAAAGAAAATAACATTGTGTAAATTTAAATGTATGGCATGAAAACAATGCTAACAATAATCTTATCATTTATATTGTGAAAATATTAGATCTGATTGTAATTTTTTGCTAGCTTACTAGATGTGGTATTGCATAAAACGTTCTACTTTTTATTTAGGACGTTATTCGGAGTTGCATGACAGGGGTAAAATTACCAAGGGAAAAAAGCAGGCTAGCCTATATTGTCTGACTAACTGCCAGGTAGAAATGATTATAATTGTTAATTCACTGATTACTCATACACCAAACCAGTCCTGGACATTTAGTGGTACAGACCCGCCTTAGCATAGATTCACTGGTCTGGTAATCCAGGAAAGTAACCCCAAAGCCTCAAAACCAGGAAATACCCTGGTTTTAGTCCTGTATAAAAGGGACTATAGTTTGATTATGCTGTTGAAAATCATAGGGGCTCACATCTATCTAGCCTCCTGCTTAAGTGGGACCGGTTTTCGCACCAGACATGTATCCTATAGATAATATGTTTCCCTGTCTGTGAAGCCACTGGTGTAACAGTGTTTTTCAGGTCCCTTCAGCACTGATTGCTAATCCTCCTGTCTTCCCTCACCATTGCAGTTTTACCAGACGTGCTGGTAGTTTGCATTTTCAATATTTCATGGGGACTCTCTGACATGGCTTTTCTTGACTTATTGAAGGGCCCATGGTGCACAGTCACGAAGGGCCATATGACCTGAGACAAAATGGCTGACAGAAGGCTGGACATTCCATTAATACCTGCTATATATTTAGTTACTGTATGCCATGACTTACAGAAATGACAGCTGCAGTTACACTCGAACCATTCATTTCTACAGACACACACACACACACACACACACACACACACACACACACACACACACACACACACACACACACACACACACACACACACACACACACAAAACATAAATGAGGTAGTTGTAAGAGTTTTCCTTGGATCCTGGCTTTTCATCCTTCAGTTAGTTTTAATTGTGTATGTCAAGTCAGATTTATCATGTGCAAAATGCGTTTCATTGATCAGGACAGTGGCATTTGTGTGAAAGTAACATTTTCATGTGCTAAACCTTTTGTAAATTAGTTGGAAATGTAATTTGTTCTGTTTTCTCACCTTTTCTTTTCAATACTTGAGATGGTGTGGTGGGGGCATGAACATGATGAACCAAGGAATAGATTCAATCAAATTCACTTAGTTTGACTGAATGGCATATGCAGTTCAATCAAAATGGACTTTAGTCTTTGCAAAGACACATGCAATTCTATTTTAGATCAAAAAGAATGCGTCCCAAACAGAAATGTTTGCTCCTCTCCAGTATAATATAACACAGCTGAAGAAAGTTATGTTGTAATGTATAGTCTCTTTTGATTGAGTGAGCCCTTGTGCACTCAAAGAGAATAAGTGCATGTGATTGATTCTAGCTTCCATGAATCTTCAGCTTTGTGTTTAAAAGTCAAGGCTGGGAGCACAGCTGCCACCGCTGCCCCTCTGTGCCCGTGCAGGTGACCCGCCCCAGCGGAGGCCTCGGACGCCGCTTACGGCCAGCCACACAGGAACGGCGGGTCACAGACCAGCTCATAAAGCACCTGTTCTGTCTCTCTCCACAGGGCGGGGAGACAAAGAACATCAAAGTCACCCTCCACCGGGAATCAGGATCTCTGGGATTTAACATCGTTGGTGGCAGACCGTGCGGGGTAGGTTTGAAAAAATAAAGCCGTCTCGTGGACAGTTGGCAAGGGTGCACGGAAAGAGTGACGCGGCAGGAATTGTTGCGAAGCACTTGGAGAAAAGAGCAGTGTTTTATTTCATCCCTAACCAGTTTCACAGCATACGCACGGAGGGTGTCTCCTTATGTTACATGGACAGACCACACAAATCAAGCTTTTTTTTATTGGGTTGGTGCACTGGTTTGGTTTAGCGGATTTGGTTTTTCGGATAAAAACTATAATTACTTTATATGGGTGTTAAATTAAAGATTATGACTCTGGCCACAGTTGTTCCCTCTGTTGTGGAACCAACAGTTTGGAAGGCACAGTTGAGACAGTGGGGTGTAGGGGGCCCCTTTGTGGTAAGTTATCCAGGGGTTATCCCAATCCGGTACCTCCAGGCCCACTCTGTTGTACTGTGGAGTGTGGCACGAAGCCTACAACATATGATATATGGGCCACTCCAACTCTGCCAGGTCTTGAAAACGTAAATGTTGAAGCCGTTGTTTCCATCAGTGGTGCCCTGGCTGTTGTGAAAAATATTGTCCTGTACACCCAGTGAACATTGAACCATTCTGTGCTGTATGACTCCTCTAGTCTACATTCAATGAAGTGACACACATGCAGTGCATTCCTCCAAGAGCATGGGCAACGCAGTGCTGTTTGTCTGTGGCTTATTAAAACAGCTGCAGTGACGCACTTGGCCATAGTGACACAGATTATTACAATAAAATTTTAACAGCGGGAAACTATAAAAGAGGTCCAAAACATCCAAGGATCTTTTTTTTTTGGTAAACCCATAGCCATGTAGATTTGCAGATCGTTCAGCTCCCCTGACAGAGTCGTTTTTCAGCCTCAACCTCAGAAGATGCAGAGAATGCTGGGAACTTACAGGCACTCTGGGATCTGTTCATGGAAAGACAGAAGAATTAATCTGCAGAAATGTATTGATTTAAATAGAAGGGGCGGTTGGGGAAGAGGGGGGGTGTTCAGAGTGCTGACACGTGGCGGGTTCATCCTGGCCTTCCCCTAATGCGACGTAGAACCGTTGGTGAGTAGCTCGAGCGGTAATTAATGAGCTGCCCTGTGCGAGAGTCAAGCAGCTCGGAGTACTGGAGCATGTCTGTGCCGGGGCCTGGGGGGACGACGGATGCGTGACGGGCCGTCAGGCCGCTTGTGATTCCGTGTTGTGACATTCCCGGCACACTGCGGGCGCTTTACGAAAAGTATCCCGCCGTACGCATTTTGCTGCGGAAAGAGAGCAGGGCCGGGCAAGAAAAATGGGAAGCAGACACAAAAGAATTAATTAGACATGTTCGCAGCTTGACTTCCGTGGCTTCCAGTCAGGTACGTAGGAAAAGGCAGCACTTCATTAAATTTTGCATTGTTGGAGACAGCTGGTAACGTTGTGGGGGTGGGAGGTGGGGAGAATGCGACGGTTTTGATGTGGCGAGAGGCTGGGAAGGAGGTAAGGGCAAAGGGGAGGGGGCTCTTGTTATGGCTCTGTTTTCGAACTTCGTGCAAAACACCGCTGGGTCACGGACCCACTGACAGATACAGAACAACTGCCCTTCTCATATTCGGCCAGCATTGGCCTCACTGGGAGGGGGGTGTCACCTCCGTGGCCCCCGGAAATATTTGCAGGGGCACGACATCTCGGCAGCACGTGTAAAACAACATTAAAGTCTGCGTAGTGCCTGCCCTCATCTGCCAGTGGTTTCTTGGACACGGACCCCTTTGGTTAATTGCTAGAATAACCAGTTGGCGTTGATGACTGCAGCCAGGAATGTTTCAGAGACCCTGGGGTGCCTGTGACCGTGTTTGTTGACAGGGGAACTGTGCTAGTTCTGCACTTTAATCTCACATGGGTGTTTGTTTTTCCCTGTAAAACGTCCTCAGGACATTTTTTAAATAGGTTATGTGGTTGTTAGCAATCCAGTTAATGAAATTTCTACAAGATCTTTTTTTCTTTGGTTTGCGATGGAAGCGGTTGCTAATTAAATGCTCTCAGCTGCTCTCTCACAACCAGAATATATGTTTTTATTTTTATTTCTGGGGAGAAAATGAAAACTTGAGCTGTGCTTTTTTTCATACAAAGTCATTGTCAAGTCAGAAATTGTATTATGTTGCTTTAGTTATTTTCTTTCTCATAAAATAATATCTTAACCTCAAATTCATCTCCAATCACTTAGCCTCCATATGAGACTGTGGTCTTGCTAAAGTACTGACTATTTCTTTCCAAGGAAAACGAGGATGGCTCTTCCAACGAGGGGATATTTGTGTCCAAAATAGTGGAGAACGGACCAGCTGACAAGGAGGGAGGACTTCAGATCCACGACAGGATAATGGAGGTAAGCCCAAAGCCGTGCTCCTATAGCTGGTGCCTGAGCTCGATACCTGAGACAGGATGTGATATCACAGACTCGCTCTGTCCATCTCATCAGCCCGTGCGTTCCCCTGCGAGGGAACTGCAGTATGCTCAGAGAGACAGTATAAGCCAGGGGCGTCGGGGGCCTCTAAATATAGCCATCAGATGGGGCTCATTGTCTTCATGGTTTAGCTGTTTGGGAGAGTGGCATTCGCAGGACGACCGCCTCATGAATCCCTTATGACAGAACTGCTGTGACACAACCTTTTTTTCTTTCACAAGTTCTAACAGAATCTCTCTGGGTAAATAGCTTGTATTTAGCTGGAGGTCAATCTCAGTGGGTGCTGGAAATGTCATTTTCGCTAAAGTTGCCTTTTTAGATTTGTAAACCAGGGTGAAGCAAAGGTTGAACCGAGGACAATTCAGGCGTCTCAAATTAAAAATGGCTTACCATATGCAATGCATTTAATAATGCTTCAATTCTGTGGGATCGCAGAAAACCCTTCAGATCCCAGCAACAGTGCACCACTGGCTTAAACAGCAGCTGTATTTAGCACATGTAACAGTAGGTTAAAAAACCCCATTTGCTCGGTTTTGTATCATAAAATCTTGACAAAAGGCAGACAGAACCACCAAAACCAACAGTAGTTGGGATCTTAAATGGGCCTGCTAAATGGGTGGGATAGCAGGCCGGCAGCCATGCTGAATGCATGCATGTCTGTATGAGCCACAGAGAAACCGGAGACCAGGTGGAAACATGTTAGCAGGCCAGATGCAAGCACACTACCTCATCTGAGAAGATGTCTGTCAGCGCGATACTCTGTTATACCCATTTATAACAGCTATGTCATACATTTTTTTTAAACTTTTCAAGACTTTACCGGAGGGTATCTGCCTTTTTACATTTGAGGCCTCTTTTATTTCTGTATTGTATTTGACTCAGGATAAATCAGCCAGCCCATTATATATCAAGGCAAGCTGAACTAGGGCATGGCCTCTTCATAAGGGACCTGCTCAATACATAAAAACAGACCTGAAGTGACGTTCAGTGAAACCATATGACCATGCGTATCCACTGGGAGTTTTTTTTTTTGTACTGATGAGTCAGGTGATGCGAGTTCAGTTTGTGGTCAGAAATTCACACGGATCTGCTCAGGAAGACACCAGGGAGGACTCCTCAGAGAGAGGTGTCGGCTCTGATTCGATGCCAGCAGCCGCATTCTGTCACACTTTCAAACGCGCACTCGGGGCCCCTCAGTCAGCTGCACCTCTCACCTGAGCTGCTGATTTATTTAGCGAAAATGTGCGGCTCGTTTCAGCTCCATGCCTGCCACCCTTGGAGATATGAGGCACGGTTACTAATTACCCCGCTGGAGGAATTAAGTTATTATTCTTCAGATGAAATTATAATAAGAACACTAAAGAAGAGGAATACCATGAGGCTGCGGGCAATCCTGTGTGCTTTTGGGACCCATGTAGCTGAATCAACAGCTCCCGGCACCCTCCTGTGTGCCTTGTGTTTTCGGGCGAGGAAAGCAGTGGGATTTTGCATTTTTTAATTCTGTGTTACCAAAATGTTCCCAATTTTAACTGCTTGTTATTCTTATTATCCTGTCAGCACTTTTATTGTGTGCCTGGGAAACTACCTTTTCAGCTGTTTTGACTCTTCTTGTGCTTTTATTGGATGCCTAACAAAGTTATCTTGGCTTTCAAGAGTGGACACATGAAAGGTATATAAATCTATTGAAAAGGAATTGTGAAAATTATCAAGAAGAGCAACTTCAGCCTCGTGTCATGTCAACATGTATCACCAAGCTACAGTTCCTAATAAGGTCTGCTTGTCTGCTGTAATTATCACAAAACTTCCAAAAAAGTTGTTGCCATCTTATTCAGTGGTTGCTCTCACCATATTAACAAGCAACATTTCCAACACAGTGAATAAAAACATTCTGTTCTTCCCATGGACATAAAATATAATTAGTAATCAAACCAATGGCTATGAGTCTTCACCTTCAAGCTCGGGAGTTATTTGGAGCTCGGCACCTGTACAAGCTTCATATCTACTGAAGATGTATGTTCAGTGGCAGAACATCCTTTTGGGACATATGTATAACTTTTTAAACGTTTTCCTTTTTTCTGAAAGTATTCAGTATTCTTAGGTGTTACAAATTTTAGTAACACGGCTTTAAAATGTATTTTTGTTCTGTTTTTTACAGAACAGTTTTTCTATACATTACGGTCCAAAAGCTCAGCAGTGCCAAGGAACACAATTATTCAGCAGAGTGAGCCAGCAGTTTAAATATGCAGCTCTTACCATACTGTAACGACAGCCCTGTGTTTACACTGGATGAGCGTATGAATTACTTTCTTACAATGTTCACTCAAGTATTACATATATAATTGCCTTCTTATTGTTTTCAATCAAAAACATCATATTCATAGCTTTGCCCACGGTCTCTTCCCATTTCAGATTTTTATATTGCGTAAATTAAGCCTTAAATGATAGCTGTTTTTGTTTAGAAACAATGGTAATGGGACACAGAGCACTTCATGTAGCCTTTGGCTGTGGGAAACTGTCCTTTGTGCGCAGAGGATGAAAAGAACACCAGTGCAGCAGTGGTAAAGAAGTGTTTTTCATTGTGCAGTTGTGGGAGGGAAAAGTCCGTTTCCAAAGAAATTCCCCCTCTCTCTCTCTCTCCATCCTCCGTGAATGCGTTTGTTCAAGTCAGTTTGCGTGTACAGAAAGGTGAGGCCCGTACGTGCTGGTTTTTTCGGTAAACGAGTGCTAAACGTAAAGGCAGATGTTCTGTTTCTGCAGCGTTGCAGGCTGTGCTAAATCGATGAATGAATGGCTCCTTGTTCCGCACAGACGTTTCCTCATAAAACCCAAAGCTGTGTTTGCTTTCTCCACTTTCCACAAGCTGAAAATCTTAGCACTTTGGAGTAGTTGTTTTTGCCGGCCTCGAAAATTGTGAAACTCGATTAAATGTATGGGCCCATCTCTGCAATTTCTGTGCGTCATGCTCTTATCTTGAAAGAGGTGTTTATTTTACTCACTGTTTTCGTGTTAACTGTAAAGGGGGAATAGCTGCGCTAAAGTAGATTATGAATTACTGGGTATGCAGTGCTCTGCCCCCCCCCCCCCCCACCCAAATTCTTTTCCTGCGGGGAAATAATTGCACTGTAAATAAGGACAAGAAATGTAGTCTCAAAAAATGCAAGTTCAGTAATTTTTTTTATCATGTAATAGCATGAGCCAAAACAATATGTGGTTCACTAAATTCATATTTTGAGCCAAAAAAGTTGAAGTTCTGATAGTCTAGGGGTAATGAGATAAATTGTGGTTCCCTTATCGTGCCATAAGATAAATAATGAAATATACACAAAGGGAGTATGTACATGGGTGTGGCTCTACACTCAGATGCCAACACTAACTAGCGCCCCATATCAGTGCGAAAGGCAAATGATCAGACATTTCTCACGCATGTGCTACAGAGAGTATTCGGCCTACATAAAATGTATATACTTTTGGGTTTACATGTCAGCCTTTTCCCATTCAGGCTTGCCTGAGCCCAGTCCTACCATGTTGTGATATCAGGTTACTGCCCACTCCAGTAAGTCCTGTGAACCACATGAAAACAAAGCCTGGGTTCGATTTTTTTTTGGATCAGACACCACATTAGAAACAGGGAATAAACGCACCATCGTAACTCTATATCTGAACTAGCAGCTTTTCAAAAATCATTTCCTCACCTCATGCGCTATCACTTCCCTGTAGGAGATGCTGTTGAGCGAACTAACCTTTTTTGAGCAAGGGGGCTAGTTTTTCCTGTAATTTTTCAGTAGTTTTCCCCGAATGCTGTAACTTCCTAATAAAACACATTAGCCTACTTTCCACAAGGTCAGTAAATTACCTGTAGTGTCTACTTTAAGACTGTTTTATAACACCTCACTTAACACTGTGGTGAGCTATGAAGACAAATCAACATGCAATTACCAGCTGCTTTAATATATTTTAATATGTGTGCATACTGTACCTCTGAGCCTCCAGGTCCCAGTGCAGTGACACATAGTGAATAATGTTTAATTCTAAAATCACCACAACAAATGTGTGCCTCAAACATTCTATCTGAAACAACCTGTTGAGAACTGCCTTACAAGATTTCAGAAGAAGTAGAAAGCAAAAAAAAAAAGCTTCTTGAAGAAACTAGAATGAGGAGCTGGTAAAGGCTACTGTCTTGTTGGCAGGAGCATACTTTAGTGACTGAAATTCCTGGAGCCCGTAGAGTTTCTTCTTATCTCAGCCGCATGCAGAGCTGTGAAGTTACCTACGGGCTTTGCACTTAATGTCCCATACCTCCCCAGATCACTTCAGCATTGACTCAGCCCACAGCGCTAAAAGCTAAATAACGGGCGGTTGCGGCGTATGAATGCTGATGGAGCTGCGGAGCGGACTGTGTGGAAGGAGCTGTGTGCATGCATGTTGATGCGCATTAACTCCTTTTGAAGTAGCAGTATTAGCATTCCTTCTTAGGGGAGAGTGGGGGACAAAGCTGTTTGGACATCTCGCTGAAAAAACAAGAGAGGGGAAAGCGGCTTCCCTTCGCATATTTACTTCGGAGGGGTTCAGCGACTTTATCAACAGCAAGATGAACAGCATCTCTTTTTATTCATACAGTACAAAACCATTTTTCTTACGTTTAACTAACCGTTGTTTAGCTAACTGTTTGTTAAGTCTAAGTGTATGCCAAAACTCTTCCGCTTTAAATAAAGGACAAAGGTGGCCATTCTTTTTAATCCTTTTCATGTACGGCTCTTTGTGTTCGTCTTTGTTTTCCATGCATTCTATCAGCGTGTGGAACGTCTTAACATACGGCAGTTGTTTCTACTACACAGACAACTGTGTTTAGAGCCAGTGAAGGGCTGTGCCAAATGTCCCTGCCCACAGACTTCAGATCAGCTATCAGGAGTGTTTTTGCTTCGCTCGTTTCAGGACACTTTCTGCAGCTCAACTGAAACAGAACCCTACTTGAATTAGCCTTTTGGTATCAAATAAAAGGGCACCAGAATCCACAGCGGACAGATCATTGGACACAGGACCCTTTTCTTGTCCTTCTGTTAACGGGAGGCCCCAACTAAATGTCATGTCCGTGCGCCTAGCGTTGACATCCGTCCTCTGCTGGCGCTAATAAGTTTCACTACACATGCCACCCCAGTCAGAACATGTGTCACAAGTTCCCAACGTTATTTCTGACCAACCCAGGTTTTTTTTTTTCTTTTTTTTGGGAAGAAACAGAAATGGCAGTTATACTCCAGCTGGATCACATGCTGTTTGGCATCTGAAGGCAAGAAGCGGACCATTGTGCGTCGCTTTATTGGATTTCGCCTTTCCGCACAGGCCCGGCCTGTCTTTTCCTTGGCAGGTTTCGTTCCTCTTCTCCTCGACGGGGCCCTTTTATTTTTTTTGCAAGGCCCATTTTTACGTGCCCATCCTGTCCCAGCTCAGCGGTGCGTTCCACTGCCCTTCAGCACCGCTAATGCGGGACATTAAATCAAATCTTACCTTTTTAAAGTACTGTAATCGGCTTCTGGTGGCCGCCGCGCGCACTGGGACAGAATGCGCGACTTTGTGGTTTTTGAGACGAGAAGACCGCTGCCTGGAGCGGGGACAAGAAGATCTTTGTTTTCTCCCCCTCCTTTCTGCATTTCAAAAGGAGAGTTTTGTGGCCGCAGAGCCTCTTTTAAAAAAAAAAAAAAAAAAAAAACTTGAAACGGCGATAGGTGAGCTCGTGCCACACCAAAGTCTCAGGACTTCTTTGTCTGCTTTTATACTTTACCGCTCGTTCGTTCTCAAGGTTGTCTGTTGGTAAAATATTAGAAAAATTTTTTTTGCATCGCGATAAAAGCGACCCTGCCTTCAAAGCAAAGCCAACCGACGTAGGCGGTTTTGTCAAGGACAGAGACTCGGCTGTTAGGCCACTGTAAATGTTTGCTCGGCCCCAAACTCGTTTGAAAGAAATCTAGAAGAAGAAAAGAAGAAGGGAGACGAACTAGGTCCTGTTAATTTATGGCTTCTGTGTTTGTAAAAGGTTTAAGACCAGAAATAGACAAGTGTAATTAAAGCTAATTTTCCTGCCAATCAATCACAGGACTTGTGTAAACAGATCGGTAACAATGGTCTCAGGTTGCCTGCCAGCTGCTGACTCTGACAGCCTCTCCTCCCACAGTGTGGACTGCCCTCTTGCCTCCCCTAATTAACTACCCTCAATTATACGCTAATAGGCTGATTAGCAGACCCTTGGTTGTTTCCTTATGGCCTGTCGTTTCCTCCCAGCTCCATCATGCAGTAATGCATCCTGGCCAGGGGGATGCCCCGTTAATCACTGTCCCGGCCCCGAGGAGCGGCCTGGTGGAGCGGCGGATCAGTGGCAGAGCCCTGACTCGCTCTTGGCAAACTTCACACTCCAGTGTCCCCGTTCACACCGCCGTGATTGATCTCCAAGAGGCGCGTATCTGATCCGTGGGGTTTTTTTTCTTCTTCTTTTTTTTAACAATTTCATGGGTGCATTATGTGAAATGAAAGCCAGAAGGGCCAGCCTTTTTTAAGTGACGCTCCGTACCGTTTTCGGTAGTAAAAATCAGTTACGGGAGTGGGGCCACTAGCCCCCCTGAGCTGCAACCGCCGGAATAAATCAGACCTGATGCTGAAAACCATGTGGCGGGGATGGAAACTTTGGGTGACGCTGTTTTTATTCGTAAGGTAATCACGGTTTTATGGGAATGTGATTTTGGGTAGCGTTTGGAGCAGTTGGGTGATCAGTGTCATTTGTCCGCGTTTTATTCCCAGAAGTTGCATCATGGATGGAATGGCACAGATTTATGGTGATTCTAAAACATAATGCTCCTATCTTCAGCTCAAAAGTACTCAGCTTTCATGCAAGTTTGGATTCACAACACTGTTCACATGTTCCTGTATGGACAAGTGCATGCTGGCATTCAGTAACAATGCACAAAGTCTCACCTTTTTGGTAACCTGAGTACGAATGAGCAACGTAATCTCCACTCAGTGACACAAAACAACAACAGATAACATTGAACATAATGATATTTTCTCATGTATAGGTTGTGTATTTTCAATTCACAAGTTTAGACTTGAATGACTACTCAACAGATTGTTAGTCTGTTGATTTCATGAATCAGTGTTTTCTAATGAAATTATACATGTGATACAACTCCTGTTTATGTAAGTTTTTAAAAGAATAATCTTCATAACAGCAACCATTGTTTTGTGCTCCTTGGGTGATGATCCAGCATGTTTAAAAATGTCATTATTGATTCGTATTTTAGATTCATTACACTGTGAGAATCCAAATCAGAAGAGTACAAGCCATGTGGCTTTTGTAAGTTCTTTTCTTGATAGGCAGTGTGTAAGTAGAGGTTTTGCTTCACTTTGAACAGCTTATTGAAAAAGCCAGAATTTGCAGTCAAATGGGTGTAACGGTTACTCCTACTTGAACCAAATAATAAATTTTCGCGTGTTGGAACCACCAGTGTTCCACCCACCAGCCACCCACAGAGCTAATATTAATGAGAAACACAGTGAGCATTGCATCAGATACCTCTGATCTGAAGCCTGCGGTTTCAGGCTGGCAGATGGTCAGTCAGTATATTACAGTCACCTTTCATCTCTTTATTTTGCTCATTGGCAGATAGCACTTAGCCGTAGAGATTTTCTTAATACTATTCCAACTTTAAGAAAGATTAAAATCACCTGTGACTTAGTTTATACAAGGAAGGCAACCATGTAGCCAGCAAAGGAGGAGGAGGCATAAAATAGAGTAAAGGCAATATAGGAACATGTAGTGGTTGGCTTTTCTTTTCTCAGCTGAGTGAAGTTCTGATTCCAGAGTTGCACCGCAGTATTTGTCCCACAATGCATTGGAGCCACATAGCGGAAGCACTATGGGGCTGTCTGTGATGATTCAATGCTTCAGGGTGGCGGGTCCCCATTGTCCGAAGCTCTCTGCCACTCACTAATCCTGACAACATGGGCCAGCTTTAGAATTTACTGTTCCTGTCTTTTACCGCTTTTCTTCAAGAGCATTTAAATGGCCATCCTTTCACGCACCAACAAAGTGTGGAGCAATGGCCACAGAGCTTTTTTATGATGCAAATATGTGCAAATAGAAAACATTGTTCTGTCAGCTGGGGTCATTGTCAGCACTGCCCTGTTTTAGCCCTCTTGTCTTCTTCCCAATCCCACCCCACCCCCCCCCACCCGCAACCACCACAATCCACAACCGTTCCCCCCCTCCGCCAACCACCCATCACACTCTACAGAAACGCACGTTAAGCTCTCTCGCTGGATTCAGAGCTCAATTCAGAGAAAACGGAGATAGGGAGAAATGACAAGGCTATTAATAGCTACCTGGCAGATGAAGTTCACAAATGGAGAGATGAGATTTGTGGATTTATGGAAGGCTGTGAGGACCCTGCTGCCCAGCGGGTTCTCGCTGCCTATTGGCCAAATTTGGTAAACGCGGGAGCCCGGAGTTCTGCAGGGCACGCTCAACACAGACAGCTATGACTTAGTTATTATGAAGTGTGCTTATCTAGGAGCTCAGAGCTTGTAGAGCCTCAGCACAGCCACAGACTAGATTTCAGGCAAGACTTGCTGTGCATTATTGCCTCCATTGTCTCTGTACCTGATGTGCTTATCATTAGCTGTAGCGTGGGCTCGTAATTGAAACAAAGCCGTTGTCATTGTAGATTAAACAGCTTCTTGGCTGTTATAACAGGCTTTCTATCATAGTTGGCCCCAGAAAAAAAACCTGCAGAATCTAACACACTAATGGTAAAGCTTTTAGCCAGGCGTGTGCTAACCCCCATAAGCCTCACCATGTTAAACACAGGCTTCCATTTCAATAAGCCAGTTAAACATCTGAAATGAACATCGGCTTTCCCCACACTCTCGCCCCTGCGATAGTCACCGCACTGTATATTTCAATCCGCAGTTGAAAAGGTTGTGCAAACAAATTCCTCTTGATATTATGTCACATGATACAGCGGAGATCAGGAGGGTGGAGGGAGAAAAAATAAGAAGGGACGGGTGGGGGGCGGCCTCACAGAGAATCCTGGGACCACCAGCCGAGGAGGGGCCGGCGGCGCAGAGGTCAATGTCAGGATGTCAGGAAAGACACTTCAACGTCCCGACAACGGGGTAGGAGCTGGGCTTTAATTAGAGGCTCCTGCCACACCCGCGAAATCAAAGCACCATGTTAAAAGCTGGAGTGCAGTGTGGGGCACATTGGCTAAAGGCAGAATGGCTGTAGAACCAGCCATGAAGTGCGCAAGGTGCAGTAACTTTATAAAAATATACAGTTGCATGAATACATAAATATATATGTAACATGTAAGCTGTTTAGGAAGTTGCGCCAAGCAAATAAATCATACAACCAACAATTTCAGCTTATTCTTTAATTATTCTTTATTATTATTATTATTTTATTTTTGTAATTAGTAGTAATAGTAGTTCTAGTAGTAACAACAGTAAAAGTGTTAGTAGCAACAGCGATGGTATTAGTTGTTGCATTATTAGTGTTTTTTTTTGTATTATTATTAGCCTACTACTGCTTCTTCTTATTATTATTATTATTACTTAAGCTTATTCTTATGATGATACTGCTGACCTGAATACACTTTCTAACTTGTGTGTGTGCGCTGTGTTTTTAGCCATTCATGGCCCCTCTCTGAGGCATGTGATTGATATGTGCAGGTGAAGCTGTCCCCATGAGTTAGTGCTCCTTCCAAACATGAAAGAGATTTATTTTCCTCCCTCCATTACCTTCTCTTAAGGAACAGCATGACAGAAAAGAAGAATCTTCCAGGAAATTAATAAGCCATGTAATTCAGCCGCATCTTTTTAGCCCCCTGCCCGGTCCCCGCTGGACAGTGGGGCATTGTGGGCGGCTAACTTGAAAGCTCGTTGTGATAGAAGCCAATTAAATCATGTTATTGGTTTAATTAGCCTGAGGCGCCCTCCGCCAACCTGACCGTCTCCAACTCAGCTGCAACAAATGAATCATTTCCTATTTCTGCACTGGTTTTCACGCCAGTTTCGGTTTTACAGATTGTCTTTTCCCTTGGTCATCTGTTCAGGTACAATATACTAAGTGCACTTTAGATTTTTTGTATTTAAAAATGAACCCAGTGATATTTATTTTTAAAAACCCAATAGTGTACACATAAATAATCACTTTGATACAGCTGCAAATGGTTTGCATATCCATTTTCAGTAATTAAAATGAGTAAAAGTGTGCTTTTTGATATACCATGAAAGTGGTAAAGAGACACACACTGCTTCATGTACAGGCAGTAAACAAATTAACGAAAATGCCAAACACTATATGAATATTTATCAGCGATTATGGGGTTGGGCTGCCCTTTGCTTTCAGTCCTCCCGGGGATGCTTGTGGGTTGTTGGACCATTCTTCAAAAAGAAAAGCCTGGGATAAACAAAATGATGGAAATGACAAATACTGCTTTGAGTGGTGATTGACCATATTACTTTCTTTCACTAGCCAGATGTCCATGCTAATAACACAAGGGTCATGCATTGTTTTGCAATGCCTTTGTTTTCATTCTGTTTCAGTATAGGGGCCCTTTTCTAAATATCATCTTTGTGAAAGTCAGAATGTACAGTTTTTGTTGAGTGTGGGTGACAGAGGTGTAGATTCAGTTCTGTGGCTGTTGTTTTATGATTTTTCGTGGCTACTCTGCTAAGTTTCTGAATATGAGCTTTGATTTTGGCCACTGTTACTCTTTCCTGATACAGATTTTCCTTGTTTGGCATATGCTGTCATAATTTTTGACTCTGTTCTGCTCAACACATGAAATTATTTCCTGTGACTAATACACCAGCAATTCAGACACTAACTGTCTGATCGCTTTTAAAATCTGTTAGATCTCTAATGTTGCTGTAAAAACCCATCCATGAAAGTGTCGATTTTTAAGTCTTTTTCAGTTGAAACGTTGATCATTACAATGGAAATTGACAGGTAACACTTTAACTTACCAGCCCGACTCAGCTAAGCCTGTCTCTATATATAGCCGGCTGAATGCTCTTCATGATGTTTAGCAGTTATGATAAAGAAGATGAAAAAAGAACAGAGGAAGAGGAAAGGTGGAGGAGAGATTAGGGTCTGATCCCAAATGCACTGACAAGGCCGCTGTCTGTGTGAAAGGGGGCCGAGGGGACAGGGGTGTTCCACAGCTCTCCAGGCCTGCATGGGGATCTTTTCTGGGCCTAGCTGTGTGGGATCACACCACGCCAAAGAAAGGCTCTCATATCTGTCTCTTACCCCCTTACGAGGCCAGTGCAGCTGGGAGCTTAGGGCTTGTGTCGGAAATGCTGGGTGGAGATGAGACAGAACAGGCCTACGGACGGCCATTTATCATTTGGGTTGGGTTAGGGGGAGACAAGGGTGGGGGGTTGGGGGGAGAGAGGGAGGAGTTGGGTTAACTGCCGAAGGTGGGGACTGAAGACGGGAGCAGTCCAGATTTAGTGCATGTTCTGTTGAACAAGGTAGGTGACGTTAAATAAACCAAGCAACATCTGTGGCAGGCATCGGGTTTCGGATGGAATGGACTGCCTGACATCTCGTCTTTTGTGATTGGATAAGGGGCTGTCTCTCTTCTCTCGCTCTCTCTCTGTTGCACATTTTCAGTTTGGTACAAAACCTTAAGGGACTATATCCTCCAGGTCTGGTGTCACTCTCTGTCTACCCACGCTGTTTACTTTGTCTTCTCTCTCGCTCTTTCTCTTCTCTCTGTGCCTTTTTCTCTTCTCTTTCCCTTACACTTTTTTATTCTTCTCTCTTTTATGTAATTTTTTTATCCATCTGCTGGGTGACTTCCCAGCACTGCAAGGTCACCATCACTCTTAACGTCATCCAGATTTATGCCTGAGATTTTACTTATCATATCACATGCCACCATCTAGCCTTATTCTGTCTGGACTAGTTATCATCCCAGAGTGGGGAAAATATGAGACTTTGGAGCATCAGAGTTCATTTCAGGCAATGCTTACCTGAACCACTAATGTAGATAAACTACATCTAGGCCATGGAGTGTCCACATTTCAGCTATGGCTGAGTGGGCTTCCAAAATCCCTTTTTACTGAAAAATTTGGCAGATTGAATGAGGTCACACCTGCAGTAGCGTCGGCGCAATCCTTACACTTCTGACACCGCAACTGAGTCCTTGCTGTTGAGGAACAGTGAGGAGGAAAAATGGTTACTGTTGCACTGTGTTTTGATGTTTCCTTTATATAAGTGGGACCTGATATTCTACAGAGGTGTATAAACCTTGACGTTTTGGCAATGGGAAACAAGTAGAGGGACAGACAACAGGACAGGAGCTGGAGGCACAATGAGGATTTTAACGTTCCCCTCTTCTCCAGTCAGGCTATATCAGGGTAACAGCTGCTGTCTCATTGTGAAGGCATGCTCGTCGCCTGGACTTCGTTTTCCAGCAGACCAGACCTTAACTGAAGGCCTACTTTTTTCTTTTATTTTTTACTTACGGCTGCCTAAAAGCAATTGCCAGGTGTTTAGTGTTTCGTTTTTAAAAGACTTTCTTTCATCAGCGGCACAGAAAACAAAATTAAATGAGCCATTTTCGCACACAGACGTCGTCCCGAGGCGTTCCGTTTTCGAACAGATGCTGGGACGGATGATGTAGGTATTTGGATGAGACGGTTGTCTCATGTGTCCAGAGCAGTACCAGTTACAGGGCTCCGGCTTCTGAGTGAATTCCTTGACGTAGCGCCAGGAAATGTGAGCCCTCTCGCAGCTGTCCCCTGGCACATTCAGACGAGGACCTTTATCTGATTGTGTGAGGTTACGTGTTGTGCGGTTTGTTGTGCGGACGCACTGTAGACCAAGGCTTTCTCTCAGCGCTTGACTCCTTTTCTTCTCAGAGTAGAGGCTAGGCCAGCTTTTTCACCCTCAACACAAAGCTTGCAAAATGGGACACCTCTATCTATGCGTTCACCGGTACCCTCCTACTTCTCCTGCCCAAGACACGCCAGGTCGTTTTCTATTTCATGTTCCATGTTCGCTCCCTGTACCCGATTGCAAACAGGGAAGTGACATCACCACAGTGACCTTTTTTGAGATTCCGTCAATTTCCTGTGTCTGAACTTTTCATGGCTGCGCCGTGTTTTTGTTTTCACGTGAATTTTGGTTTCATTTCTAAAACCAGCTTAAACGAATGCTTGTGAAAATATTTTCAGACATTATCACTTGTGTAAAGTTATGAAAATGAGAACCACATGTTTGGCTGCATTTATACCAAAAGGTATGCATATAGAGAGTATGAAAGTATGCTCTGTTTCCCCTCCGCGCTCTCCCTCGCCTCCCACCAGCAGATGTGCTCATACAAGCCACTGCAACCTAAACACACACCTTCCTTCATTTTCCAGAGAGCCGTTCAAAACACAAAGCCTTAACGCCAAATTCGTGTTTCAACCAAAGAGAACTGCCTTTTTGGCAGAATCAAATGCGTTCCAGGTGTTCTTGCATCTTTCTTTTTTGTGTTTTTTTGTGTTTTTGAGTTACGACGTCACTGACAATTGTGAGTTCCAGACGTGTTCTCTGCTGGGGGTTCTAACGTCTCAGCTCAGGGGCAGATGTGGTGTTTCTCCCTTCTTTTGCTGTACTTCATGACAAAGCAGTAGAAAATCATGTCGTTGTCCCCTCACAATATTTTGTACATAATTAGTAAGCTTTTTACTTAGTTAGTTTATGTTGTGGAGTTTTGTAAAGCTAGGGGGAAAGTTGCAATGAAACATATTGTTCCCACAGGCGATACATTATACTTTGTCAGACAGCTTTAATTTTTGGTCTACTCAATATGCAGAATTGTTACTTCCCTGAGCTGTTTTTGGTTACTTTCCTTTGTTTTCTGTCTGGTTCTGTCTTTTTGTTTTACGACATGACCTCTGACAGGGCATATGGAACTATGCAAAAACCAAAGCCCCACTTTGATAATTACGCCATGTCTATACTGTACAGTTCATGACCCCTACGTATTTGTAAACATATGACCACATTCATTGGCACCCTCATCATTTCATTTTAAGACCGACTTGACAATGTGTATTGTTTTTGTTTTGAGAGTCTGAACATCTGTTAAACTGCTGAGAAAATGTGTTTTGCTACAAGTAAAGAAAACTGGACAAACATTCTTCTCTTGGTGGAATTTCTTTGAAGGGCAATTTTGGCAATTTATCAACTGATCATTGTTGGCACTTCTAAAGACTATGGAATTCATCTAACCCTGTTACAACTATCATTCTAGTACCATTTGCACAATGCTCATAACTTGGTCAATATTTAAACTTGTTTATTTCTGAGATCAAGGTAGGAAGTCATCAAGTGAGTCTTTCAAGTCTCAACTTTCCATGACACCGAGCGTCCTACGCTGACAGTGGCTTCTGGTGACCCTATGGGCTAATTTAATGGCTGAATGTTCATGACTGAGTCACTGCTACTGTGACAGGAAAGAAGGGGCGGGGTTTTGTCAGCTGTTCTTAATGCGTGACACAGTCGTTTTCTCATACTGCTCGACTTTGGCTTTCATTTGAAAAAAAACTTCAACTTGAGTCACTTACAACTGGATTAAATCGATAAAAAGCTGAGTGTCATTAAAAAAAGTATGTTATAAAGATGGCAATTCATCAAATGTACTGTGGACACTGGGAAAAAAGTGATGCTTTGTAGTTACTCTGGAATTTTCACAGAATTTTATGGACAATGTAGGTACTTTGATGCCTTTCCCCATATTTAGTCACATCTTATTATCTGTTGACATGCCCATAGAAATGGGGAACTACAGCAGTGCGCACTACAGCACATTTCTGTTCTGCACTGTAATCTTTAGAAGACGGTTTTGGCTCAAAGCACAGGCCAAAACAAACGTTCCGTTGTGCCCCTGAGAAGGCCTCATGAAAGCCTTCATTTTTAAATGTGTGACTGCATTAATGCTCTAAACAGTGTAATGGGGAGATGTAACTACATTACCTCAACATGGGAAGCACAAGGTATAAAGCCTTTGTGTGTAGTCCGATATAATAGGTAGGAGAGGGAACATATGTGGCTTATTTGGAAGAGACAGCACTGTTTGTTTGGAGGTGTACAGTCAGAGTCTCCCCCTGTTTTAGCTGTCATTGTGGTGAAGTCCTGGCTAGCTACACTGCGTTGCGAGTGGTTACTTAATATAGCAATTCAAAAAGCCATATAGTCTTCCAGTGAGAAGTGAGGAAGGGAGATTTGGAGGTCTGAGGTATGTGTGGTAACAAAAAGCAAATGACTGCAGTTACACATACTGGAAATATGTTTGCATGTGTGTAACCCTTTCACAACTGGAAATACAAATTTTTGTAATTTTACCCCACATTACAATAGATTACCCTCTCAAAAGGATCCAGATTCAGATGAAAACATATTTGAACTGTGCATCTGTTTCTATTATCCAGGACCAGTGGCTTCGATAATATTTATTTACTGTTCTCCTTTTACCACTTTTCTTCAATGGGAGTCAATTAACACTCAATTCAATTAACTAAAAATTTTCACTTGTCATGAATTTCACAAGAAGCGTTTCCCTTTACATGCCATTCAATTTGAATGAATCTCCAAGTAAAATAACTTAGTTGTGCATAACTAGGGGGCCCTGAAATAATCCTTTCTGCTGGGAGCTGTCTCGTTTGGCCATGTGCTAAAGTTGAGAGGCAAAGGTAGGTTTACTGTAGTAGATACATAGTTAGTTAGACATGTATCTTAGCGCTTCATTAATTGGTGTCAATCGTTACATCAGTGGCAAGAAACAGGGAGGTCACTAGGAGGTCACACATTTGATAGACCTCATGCATCCAGGCTGTAATCAAATGGCTAACAAGCAATATAGTAACTATTCAGACACAATTTTAAATTAGATTTTAAGGATTCTGAGTTCACCATAGATTCATCCAACTACTTCTCAATGCCTAATGACCAACCACTAAGAACAGCACCTATGCAATAGTTTTTGGCTGCCTGCTGAACCTAAGCATTGTTCAAACAAGAGCACAACTTATAAATAGACTCCAACCATAACAGTCTTCAAAATAACAACATCTAATTATCAGGATTAATTGAATAACCCCTTACAAGTCATTAAATACTTAATTATTTTCCAGAACAACAAACTGGCTATGCAGCTAATCAATGGCACTGCTAGCGACCAATTTCTGTTAAACCAAATTTTTTTTCCAGTTGTATTGACAACACATTTAACCTATAGGCAATTTTATCATGGCTCATAACATTCACCAGCACTCAAGTGTAAGACAACCCCTGTCTTATTTCAAGATAATTAGTTTGCTTGCTAATTAAAATGAGGCAGGAATATAACAATCTGGATGAACATGTCAGGTGTTTCTTTAAAAAAAGTTACTTTATATCTTTATCATCAACTGGTAAATGATTATCAGATAGCCTCGCCAACAAGGAATATAGTAATTGCTCCGGCACAATTTTAAATGAAATCATAAGGGATTTATGTTCACTGTTGCTTAACCTACTACTTCTTAAAGCATGATGAACCACCACAACTAAGCAAACTATATAATTGAGCCTTAGGAAAAGTGAGAGTGTAGGTGGAGTTCCCATTTAAAGACACAGTCCATGGCCTTTATAATATGTACTCACTGCATTCTCATACCCATTCTATGAACTGTATTAGTGAGGGGGGTTACATATGGTTTTTGTAATCATTGGACCATAGTGCCCATTTAGTATAATTCTAGAGGCTTGTGTCATGACTGACCGCAGCTGTCATATGAAAAAAAAATTTGGTTAAGCCAGGTAGTCTGGGAGTCATGCTGGTCTAGAGCCAAGCATTTCAAAAGCATTAGAAGGAAACAAGTCACATTTGGAGAGGATGGGGTAAAGTTACATGATGCCGTAGCACTGGGAGGGCAGACTCTAGACTCCGGTCTCTAAGTGGTCAGCAGGAACATATGATTCTGGCTTCCTCTGTGTGCTATCATGCTGAAATGACAAGAAGCAGCTTCTAACACACTTGTGAGCTGGCTGAGGGCCTTTTCATCCTCTCTTGCCCTCTTGGACAGCCCTCCTCCAGGCTAATGGAGTATGACTGCAAGGGGAAAAAATGCAGCCCTGCGGTCCTGAAAAGTCTGCTCTTGCATTGAAATGTTTGAAAAATACGTATCTGTGCTAAATAATAAGTGGGGAAAAATTGTTTATGGCTCATTCTCTGTCTGATTTATGAAAAGAGCTTGGCGCTAAGAGGTAAAAAGATGTATTGTTTAACATGCTTGAAAATCATAGTAATTTATGGATTTCTGAAAGAAAAGGTTAATAAGTATTACAAAAAGTCTCAGGGGAAGTTTTAATAGATGTAAATTTTATTGTTGTCATTGTTATTTTACTTCTTGTTCTTGTTCTTTATGGTCATTTAGGGCCCCTAATTGAGTAAAAAAATTAATGTCATAGTTTGCCATAATTCTAATTAATTGAACTTAATTGTAAGAATACTTATTTTAAAATAAGGGTAATTAAATTGTGAACCAAATAAACCATCGCATGAACGTAGAATCAACACAAAGAAAGTGTATCAAATCAAATACAACTGGTAAGTACCATTTCTTTAATTGTGAGCATAAAAGTAACACTCCTGTGAACTATAATACGTGTAAACAAATTTCAACGGCTTATCAAAATGGACATAGTTATTACCTTTAGTTTGTCTAAAGAGCCATCAGACATCTTTTTTTGAAATACAACTTTCCACCTACGAGTCTGTCTTTTTTCCTCTCCACCTGTGTGTGGAGGAGCTTAGGTATTGTGCCTACACATGCACCACCTAATTAATTGTATTTTAATTACATGCTATTTATGACAGCCCTATCATTATCATTATTACTATTATTAATGTGTGAGTCTCATAATAATATAATAATAATACTACTAATAATAATACTTGTTATTATTTTTATGAGATGCACACACTTTATTGGAATATGGGTTAGGGTAGCGCATCCCATATACCACTGCACGACTCCCAAGGTGGAGTGAAGCTACACAGCTCAGGGTGCAGCGTTAAAGCTGTCAGTACCCTGGTCGTCAGTGCTGTAGAACTGGAGCGCGCATGCGGAAGGGAACAGACACCGCTGCGGGTCAGTTCTGCTGCTGAGAACAGAGCTGCTCTTCTGATTAGGCTCGGTGCCGGAAAATCGTAGCGTTGCTCTCTGCTCCTGTTTTTGTTGCTGCCCCTGTGAAAACCAGGTTGTGCTGGATTTCACAGCTGACTACCTCCCCCCCCACCCCCCACAGCCCTCTCCCCTGCCCCCTCTCCCCCTGCCTTTCTCCCCTAATCACAAGGACAGGAGCTGCTCATCTGGAACTGAGCAGCAGCCATCTCTCGCAAACACATGATTCACTAACTTAATTAGGCCTTTCATTTGACGCTGCTTTTTATATCTCCTCAGAGATTCCTCCTTTTAGCCATTCATTCCAGAGACTTAGTGCTAATTGATTAACTAGCAGGTCCTGGAGCCAGTGCCCACCGAGCCCCAGCGGTGTGGAGGCAGAGGAGTTAGCGATGGCTCCAACCCCCAGGCCCTCAAGCTAAGCTTGGAGCAAAACATGTGATTAACCCGCGACCAGACCCCCAACTGCAGGGCTACCATCAGGGAGTTCATAAATAGAGATGCATTTACACGCACCCATACACTGTACACACAAACACCCTAGCATCAGCTACCGCAGGGCCCGGGCCTGGAGCAGAGTCTAATGGGAGCTGTGTAATGGCCGTGTTTACGGCCTGAACTAAGAGATGTTAGATAAGGGGCGGATCTGTGACCGGTGATAACTGAGTATGTCAAACTTAATCTCACATGTTACTTCAGGACACTTTATGTAGGAGTCATATTTGGAGAGATCTTTTAAAGGGATGCTGTCGCTTAGCAGATTTTCTTTTAAAGGGACTGGACACTCAACAGATCTGTAAAAAAAAATTCTAACATTGAATTTCATTCAAATAGTTGTTGACTAGTTGAACAATTGAACAGTGAGAAAATGGTTTGTACACTACACTGTGAAGCTCAACTGGAATAAAAATGTTTTGCCCGAAGCAAAGTGTTTTTTTTATTCTTTATTGTAAGCTGAAGTGCTGTTGGCGGTGTGAGAAACGCTCACTGTAGTCCCATTTCATATGCCTGCTGCTTTTAAATGATGTTATGGCTAGTGACCTACTTGGTAGATTTATTCATAGAATGCATTATGTTTTCAGATTTTCTCCAGATTTTATTTGAAGTTATTTTTAACTCTCACCATAAATAAGTATCTAGCTTTGTAATGCAAGGTTGAAGGACTGCACCATGCTCCCCTACAGCCACAGCAACAGTGACTTGATCAAAATCTACTGGCATCATGGATTTTGTTATTGTCTGTAATTTTACATAATTTACAATGCAAAAGGGCGAATTTCCATCATGATAAATGAAGGAAAAATGAGGGAAGAGTCATGTGAAAATTTGATAAAAAGAAATAGTTACCTTGACGATCCCCGAGGGAGTTCTCTCATACCAGTGCTTCATGTTTCACTTCTCGTTTAACATGTAGCCTATATCTTTACATTTTTTTGGAAAAAGTCTTGAAACTGAACCCCAGTGAAAGTCTGTAGTTGGTCAGAGCAGATATACAGCCAAAGGCCCATAAAAGACTGGTTTGTAACCGCCTCACCCAGAAAAGGCTTTTTCTGGATTTTATTTTCACATGGAACTACCATATTTTCTTTTGCCATGTTTTTGACCAGAAATGGGTTTGGAATAACGTAAAGTTTTAAATTACCTTAATTCTTATATGTTGGTACTAATGGGACACTG
The DNA here is from genome assembly GCA_022829145.1 of Albula goreensis. Taxonomy (NCBI): domain Eukaryota; kingdom Metazoa; phylum Chordata; class Actinopteri; order Albuliformes; family Albulidae; genus Albula; species Albula goreensis. The sequence goes on along the minus strand of CM040754.1, from coordinate 26,875,687 downwards.
TCAGCTCGGTGGGGTAGTCTCACACAGATAAAATCTCCCTGGGTTAAATGTTTGTGATGTGTTGTTTTCAGGGATAGCCACAGCTCCTCCCGGACAAGTGCCAAAATAAATTCCACATCTTCTCTCAGAAGGAAGTCAGAGGGGTTGATTAGCACGTTTGAGGTCATGGCTTTTCAGCAGGGTTCTCAAGGCTTCATAAAGGCTGCGTGCTCTTTCTGAAAAGAGTATTGTATCTTTTAAAGGAACGGAGGAAGTGGAAAGAGGGAAAAACTTGAAGGAAAGTATGTCATGATATGCACAGTTGAAACCCAAGTCTGTGTAATGTATGTCACTAAGTATGGACACGGTGTAATTTATGTTTTTTTTTCCCAGGATTAATGTTTCACTTAAAAAGGAATTATTTTTTATGCCTGTTTTACCAGGGGGTTATTGTTTTATTCTATGGAAAACATGTGGTTGAATTGTTAAAGGATCTTTGATACTTACAATGTGCATCTGAGATTATTTGTCGCAACATATAATGTCTTGGCATGATGTCATCCAGGTCTAACTGAGAAAGAATAAAAAAGTGAAGGATAGAGCTATGTTTAATGATGGTAGAACAGCGAAACTGACAACGATGTTAATCCACTGGCCTTAGAAAGATGTGAATTATAACAGTTGAAGAAGTCTGCTGTGCTGAGAGGGCTGGAGGCGTCACAGGGATTGGGACAGCGCGCCGCGGCCCTGCGGTCAGACAGGAAAGAGAGGCCGTGGCTGTGCGAGCTCTCCCCAGGGACAGTGTGCGGATCGCCCAGAGGGCCCGCCCGCCCACCCGCCTGCGGAGGGCCTGTTTGTGGGTACATGTGCCGGCTGCTGGAGCGGATGTGGAGGAGGCGCCGCTGGCCACGACTCTTTGTTACCCAACGCCCCCCCCACTCCACCCCACACCACCACAACCCTCCCCCGGCTCTCCAGGCCCTTCACTCTCTTTCTCCTGCCTCTGGCTAGCCTGCGCATTGTTTCTGAAGGGACAGGCTGCCTTGTTCTGCTTATTTAAGCACATCTACTTCAGTTTTGACCCAGTGCTTACTTTAAGCCAAGATCCCCATTGAGCCCTTTGTGTGGTCCATCGTGACAGGCGGGTTGAGGAGCTCCTGACACTGGGCTGAGGACCACCAGCAAGAGGGAACATGGGGGCTCTGCTCTGTCACTTCCCTCTCTCTGTGCTTCAGTGACACACTCCTCACTAAACTGTAGTGCACAGTCTCTTTGTTGGGACAGTCTCCTTTGTACTGCAGTAAGTTTCCCCACTATACTGCAGTCGAGTTCTTCACTAGAATACAGTCCTCGCACACTACAGTTAGTCGTACTGCCCTTGTGTACTCAGTGTATGCTGATGCAGTATCTTGTGAACTGCAGTAAGTTGCCATAGTGCAGTGCATTAACCAAAATGTCACTCTGTTTTTCTAGTATACTCCACCAGGTCCCCACATCGGAATTCAGTCCCCTTTGGGCTGCGTTATTTCCCCTTACTGTAGTGTACTAGGGCTTTTTTTGGATTGCAGTTCCCATTTCACTGCAGAAGGCCCCCCTCAACTGCACATCACTAAAACTGCCCACACTATATTGCAGAAGGCATGTATCAACTGCATTCCAGTGGCAACCTGCCTAGCCTTGTGTGCCAGGCTCATACCTCTTTGCTAGAAGCCCAGCAAACAGCAGCGCTGTTGTGAGTGCTAGGGTCAGCCCCCTTGCCTACTTCCAGCACTTAACCAAAATATTCTAACCAATCACAACCCAGGTGTGGCAGGAGGAGGAGGAGGCAGCATTTTAGCCCAGTGATTCAAACATAAATCATACTGAGAGGAGGTGTGCGGAAAATACATAGCACTTTCACAAACCGACCTCTGAGAATCAATGTCTACGATGCCACGTCCCTGGCATGTCTATATCGCTGTTTAAGTAAATTCTGTTTGGCCCAGATGGCAAGGTGAGAGTGTCCTGGAATCTCTCAAGATCTGACTTTCTGGGCTCCAAAACTACACTCTGCAATATGTCACCTGCAGTCTTCTTGTAACTCTGCAGTATTTTGTTGCAGGCCAGTGTAGGTGCATCGTGTAGCAAGTTTCTGTGCTGTAGTGCCCTAATTCTCTTGCACTCGAGAGCAGTCTCCGCAGTTCTGCAGTAGATATGTCTTCACTGTAAAGCTTTAGTCCTGGCTCTTACATACAGAAGTAAATCTCTTCACACTGTACTTACCGAAGGACTATTGGCTGCACAGCGGTGCCACTCTCTTATGTACTGTAGTGACCCTTTGCCCATACAGTACCTATGCTTTAGGTCTTCACTGTCCTGCAGGTATGTCCTGTTCTGCTGAGGTGGTACATTTCTGTATTCTGTAATGCAATAGGTCTCTAATTTGCAGCAGATTTTCTGTGTACATTGATGCTGTCTTCATGGTACTTCGGTAGATCCACATTTCCATTCAGCCACTTGCAGAGTGACCTAAGACAGGGCATACAGAAAGATCAGGCAAAGACACTACCATGTCATCAGTGTCACTTTTGACTGCAGTAGTCATTGCACAAACCTACAATGTAACATTTATTGCCAAAGTTACAACAAGAATGAGATTATGGTGCTTTAAGTAGCTGACAGATATCAGGGTATAGCACTAAATCAAATGCTGAATTGGGGTATTCACTCCAGAATAGAGTTCAGGGTTTGTTGACTCAATGTGCAGTTCAAGCAGGTAAGATTTCAGTCTATGGCTGAAGCTGGATCAGGCTCTTCACTGTTCTTCAGGGTGTCCCACTGTGTACAGTACTGAACCTGCCTGCATTGTTCTGCAATCAGTGTACTGACACAAATTGAATTTTTTCCTACAATGTTCTGCTCCTGGTCTCAGTACATCATAAGGCAGTTGTTATTTTTACTGTATACTGAGGTTGATCTGTTTTAAACTGTGTAAACAGTGTTTCTTTCCATTGTTGTGAAATGAAGCCCATTGTGCTGTCGTAAATTAGCCCTGTGCCATTAGAGGTCTTTGTGGTATATGTTTCTGCACAGTGTTTTTCAGGTGAGGCATGGACATGACTAATTCCTTTAGTAACAGAATTCTGTACAGATTTCCATTCTTACACTGAAACATGATACTTTTTCATTGTCCATTCTAATGTAAATTCACTTTGTCAGCCTTGTCCTTGGATCACCTTCTGAGTAAACTGATTTCCAGTCCAACAATCACTAAAACTGAATGGTCACATTTACTACAGATTGGCACATAGTTAAAAATGTGAAGCACTTCTATTTATTTAAAAAAAAATGGTTTCATTTGCCCAAATGGAGCCCTGGTATCACTGACAGCTTGAGATTCATATTTATCCTACAAATTAGAATTGAAATGACAGTAAAAGCACTTGGTTTGTACAAGCCTGGGGTTTGACAAAAACATTTTGCTTCATGTATTTTTTTATAAGGGAATGAAATTCAAGACTTGCAAATGAGATCCATTGTCGAAAGCTGTTAATGGTTTTAGAACCCAATTTTGGTCTGCCTTCACCCTGCTTCCTTGAAATGGCTGGCCTGTAAATGTATTCCTCTCGGTCTGGATGAATTTTTTCTGCAAAAATGCTGTAATGTAAGTGGCTGTGACAAAAAGAGAGGGGATGAATATCAGCGATAATTGTAGTTGTAGGCTCGGTTCTGTTATGCAAAATAATAGTAAAAAAAAGGAAACGAAGAACCTTCAGCATCATTAAAATTGCTTATGTAGCTTACTGAGTGTAGCCAGAGTGATATAGCAATGCCTATTAAATGGTGCAAATTCCAAAAAGTCCTGTGAACAAGAAAGAATAATTCTTCAGATTCCTTTGCCGAGCCTTCGTCCTTTGAGGATGACCTTAATGCTATCTCTCGATCAGTGCGTGACTAAGGAGGAGTGTGGAGCAGTAGGGGGGAGGGTGGGTGGTGGTGTGGGGGGTTAAAGAAGAGGAGAAAACCGCATTCAGGGGATCTGAGCTTTTCACTGCTTGCTGTAAACACCAGAGCCCAGCCACGCCTATGAGAAGAATGAAAAATCAACAGCGCTCTGAGCTCCCCGGCTTAAGGTGTATCTGCCTGCGTGTGTTCTGTGAAAAGCAGACTTAAGGAAGGCGATCTTGCGTGTAATCGTACTACCTCACGGGCCATGTGGAGACAGGCCAGGGAACGAGGAGAGGAGGGCCGCTGGAGAATGGGATGGCTAGGTTAGGTTGACAGTAACCTAACCTGACTGGTGACTAAATACAGAGAAGAAAGCAAGAACAAAAGTACTACAACAGAGAACAAGCTTGCTAGTATTCATGAATAACTAATTACATAATTACATTACTACATATTACTTCATATTAAATATCGCAGTTGTTCAAATCTGGTTTATGTGATACACAACTGGCTTGCCAGGTTGATGGCTTAATAAAGAGACAATTAAAAAAAGAGGAAAATCAGGCTCACAAGATGTAACAGTAAACCACAAACATCTAGCTGCACATTATCTTTATTATCCCTGATGCAAAAAGGAAATGATTAAACTGAAATTAATCACATAATGTTGTTGATTTTGTAGCTCAGTCCATAAAACACCTAATTCAACTAATCAGCCATAGTCATTAGTTAAGACCTTGATTGGTTGAATCTGATGTTTTAATGATGAGCTTCAATGAAATCCTGGACCCACAAAAGCCCTTGGTGACTGCTGATCTACGCTAAAGATCTTGAATGTAGCAAGAGCTTTTGTCCTGTTCACAGCCCAAAATTATTTCAGCCAGTGTAAATCAGGAGCCGAACACCATGACCTAAGATCACGGTGAGGTGAAGCTCTGTGTTTTTGTTTTTGTTCTTTTCTAATCAGTCAAATGTGATCTGGGAAACTCGAACACCCTGCCCTTGGTCCTAAAAGCTCCACCAGTGTCTGAACACATGGGAGGGAGTGGCACTGCATATTTACCCAACATGGCTGACCCCCATATGGGGCAATAAGCACTTAATTCCCCGGGATCTGAGAGGTGTCCGATGGCCGTCAGATGGGTCCGATGTGTACGCTTCCCCGCTTAATTGGGGATTTCTTCATTTGCACTCGGACGCAGCTGAGGTTGAGAAATGTCATGCTTGGTCTAATCAACATCAGCTGCTTGCAAATTACACACACATGGTCCTCAGTTAGCACAGGGGCTGGAACCAAACTGGCCCCAGGTCCCCGATTTGCCTAGGAACAGTACAGTCAGATACTGACATTACTCAGGTTAGTAACATGTAGCCAGCCCTTGTAAAACTGGGAAACTCAGACATGAGAATAGGCAAAGCTCTGCCTGGGCCTTGAATAAAAGCCTCAGTGAGATTGTAATCGTGGTGTTGTGACTCATGCCTTATAATAGTGTTGTTTTTGGGACTCCTTTGGAGTCAAGATCACATTGTGCTGTTTTGCATGTTTTGCCTTTAGCCCTGTCAGTGTGTACACCTGTTCAACTACATATCACATTCCAATAACTTTTATGTAATTTATGCTGACTACATCTACATTTTACATGCTGTATTGCATGAAGTATGTTAAGGCTAATCATCCTAAAGTAAAAAAAAAAAAAAGAAACACTAAAAATTGCTAAGAATAATGTTTCTTCAAAGTTAGTATGAGTTTGTATAACATCAGCATGTTAATGCACCTGGTTGTAGCCAGTTTGAAAAGACTGAGTAGCAGTAATAGTTCACTAGGAGCGACTGCAGTGATTGGGTGATGGAAGGATTTGGGCGTGGTCTGAGAAAGGGAGGAGCTGCGTTTTCCAGTGGCCTGAGGGAATGGGGTGGGGGAAGACCCAGACCTCTCCGCACCTCAGACTGCTCTCCCATGGCCAACAGCACGTCTGCTTTCCTAATTAGCTCACCTACTCAGAGTTATGTGCGTGATTTAGATCAGGGCAAAAAAAAAATCTCCCCATTCCCCATTGGTATTCATAAATCTCCCTGCGCATTCCAGCCAGTGGAAGCCGACTGTACATGTACCAGCGTTGGTATTCATGCAGGGGAATCGTTTTAATTTGACTAACAGGTTGCATGCCTGGCTCTGATGAGTAAAAGAAAAACACCATTTGAATGCGCTGGTAATGTAAAAATTATTCAGTCTTCTTCCCTGCATGAGTGATTGGCTGATCTGGCTAATTTCTGGATCTGGATAATCCCTCCTGTAGGGAGAGCTGAATTATGACTGTACTTCTTGCTCCACGTCCAGCTGGAGCTAGGTTTATTTCTCGGAGCTGCATTGCCAGTAATACGGGAAGCAGATGGTGTATTTTTGTTCCTTAAGGCCGCATCCACAGAGATTTGTCTCAGAATTACCTGTGTGGTCTTTTCGGGTTTTTTTTTTTTTTTTGCACAAAATCTCTTTGGCAGTGTCAAGGAGGCCAGCAATGAAGTATGCATGAACTCTTGCTGCAGGTCCCAAAATTTGAAGAAAAGGTGCTTTGAGAAGCACTCCGGCTGAACGTACTTATTGACCCCGTGCACTTGTGAGGAGATCCTTACAGTTTCCCCTGATCTGCTGTCCTTGATTGTAAGACGCTCTGTTCTATCAGGTCAGAATTGAAAGGGATTTTGCACTCTGATAGTGATGAACCTCGTCTATCTGTTGTAGATGTTATTGGCAGGATTCATAAATGATTCATTACACTTTGACAGGTCTTTCGGAGTTGCTACGATTGCTGTCTCATGGTGTTGTAACTCCGTGTTACCCCTCCGTCCACCCTCTCTGTTTGTGTAGTCTTACACCTCTTATTCTTCAAAACTGTTTACCCTTATACGTTCTCTCAGTAGGAGAGGAGGGTGTGAAACTAGTCTTTCTGTATTAGGTTGTACTTGTACAGCCGGGCACTCAAGTCTGCACTGTGCTTCAGTTAAAAACCAATGCAGCCTTGAAGTCTGAGAGCCCTGAAATTGTAGCAGTCAGATGCCTACTACAGTGACAGCATTACCTCATTGCTGTGACTGTAGTGTTGTGAACTCTACTGTAATAGCAATGACACTGATGAATAAATGGTGAACATGTTGAAGTATTATTTAACTTGCTAAAATGTTGGTTTTCCTGCACTGAACTATAAATTACTTCCTTGTGGATCCACATTAAAATAGAATGAACAAACTCACAAGTTATTGTCATAGAATGCAACTGCCAGCTTGCTGTAGCACGGTTGTGTTCTGTGTGCTTTTCCTCGTTTAGATAAGAGGAGACGTATCTCTTAGCATAGCGCACCAACTTCATAACGTACCTCAGCTGTCTTCGGCTGACAGTGTTCAAGTGAGCGCATGCCATGAAATTATGGTGCTCCAGTTAACTCCGTTTAAATTAGCATATCATCTCACTAAGACGTGTAACTCATCAGGCCTGATTCGCCCATGAAAAAGTAGCTGTTGCTAATTGTACAAGTCAGATGTGTGACAGCGCTCGGCTTTAGCGGAGAACATTAGTGTCGACGGTGATGACACATCAGTACACCACGCAGGCCAAACTCGATCTGCACCGAAGCTTGGAGCTGACTTGCGTCAACACCGACCACTCGCTGCCGGCTCCCGTGACGCATGTGGTCCACTCACGTCCGTGCCCGCTGTTACAGCTGCCTACAAACTAATCTCAACGGCAGCGTCGCCACAAACAAGGCCTCAGAATTTTAAATCCAATCCAAGGCAATCCAAGCTTACATCATCGAATAGCTCAGTTTTTATCTTTTTTTAACGCAATGCCCTTGCTGTGACAGGTTTGGGTCGTTTGTTCAAGTGAGTTTCCAACGCCCACAAAACACGAGGCTCCCTGCCAGGAAGGAGCCTGCATAGGAGCACAGCTGCAGCGGCACAGACGGGCTGATAGGGATCTGCTTTTTGGGGGAACGAGGAGGAAATATGAATACGGAGGAGTGAAGGAGCGAGTGAGTGAGTTAGGGAGGGGAGAGAGGGAGGGAGGGAGGGAGGAAGGGCTGGTTTATAGATGGAAGCAAGCTCGTGTAGGCCTTCTCTCTGCTCTGTTTGTCTCGTTTGCTTGTTTGTTTGCCGCACGCGTTCCCCCTCACGAGTCTCATGCTAACCCGGGCCCAAACATCCTGCGTGTGACATGGGGTTTTAATTATGCGGAGCCATGTGGAAGAGCTCTTAAATGTCCACATTGATGCTGAACTGAAGGCCCGCTGTACTGGCCGGCTCAGAGGAACAGTAACAGAGCAGCTCTTGTACAGCTTGGGTTTTAACTGCGTCAGCTCCCATGGGAACAATGTGAGAAATGCCTCAGAGAAGCTGTTAAGTACATTTCTGTAAAGGACATTATGTTTGGAGAAAGGCTTGGTTTCTGGGTTTTTTTTTTTTTTTTTTTTTGAGAAATCAATCATGGAGAATACAAATGTCGCTATAGGCCAGGGATATATATGATTTCTATTCCAGTCAAGCGCTACAATCTTCCCTAAACTATATCTCATTTTTAAAAGCACGTGAGCGCTTTGGATATTTCGAACTTCCATCTCGTGAAAGCCTCCCTAAAGCAAAACCAGTGACGATTATTAATAAAAAAATATAAATGGAAATAGTCACACAATCTCTTGTAGCCTGCAGCAAGTTTTGAGTGATGTCCACACAAGTTAAGCCACTGTGTTGATGAAAATGGCCATTTTCATACCTCCGATTCAGGAGGTGTATCAGCCAGTCTCAATGATCAGCCACCCAATCCCCTCATGGCATCCCAGTCCAGAGCAAGTGCCAAAACCGCACAATGTGATAGACGGATATCGTCAATTTACTTCCTTACAGACCATGACAGTGTAAAAAAAAATTATAGCATTAAATTACACCACTATTTTACTCTGAACAGTTTGCTTAACCCTGTATGTAAATGTATTTCCCACACAGCCCAAGCCCTGCCAAATTGTATGAGTTGTAGCTGTTTCACTTGGGTTAAATAGGTTGTCAAAATGTGGTGTTTCACGAGCCAGTGGAACAGATTCAAAATTGCTTTGGATGTAGAAGGAGAAAAAAAAGCACAACAGAACAGCTCAGGTTCAACGGGAGGTCAGGTTAGTGTTTGGCGTTTGACATTGCCCGGCGAGCCGAAGAAAATGTCACATTTATGCGCCCGTGGCCAAGAGCAGCAAACAGCATGGCCGCTGTGGGCGGGGGTCCTGCGTTACCGTAGATACAGCCCGTCCCTGGGTCCGTCCAGCTGCGCTCCGAGGGTCACAGCGACTGTGGCTCTTTGGCAGCTCGATTGGACACATCTGGTGTCATTACCTCCCGTTTAAATCACGGCAGCTCCCGGGGTGGCGGTGATTGCTCACCACGGCCACTGGCCACTCCGGAGGGGGACTCGCACTTTTAAATCGAAAGGGCCACTACAAATCAGGAGACACGCATATTCACAACCCCGCCTTTCGTACTTGTGTGGCACATAGCCATTTTGTTATCACTGCCGGCATGCTAACCTGTACCATTCAAGTCTATTTTCCATACGACAGAAATGTTTTTAATGTGTTCTCCTACTTATGGACACCATAAGGTAAGAGTGAACAGGCATAATAAAGTTAAAATGCTGCTATGGTATTTTTAGTTATGTTGATAAGAGGTGGGATCAGAGTGGTAAAATGAAACCGTATCCAGAGAGAATGTGGGATTTAAAATGTCTTCCCTACAGATTTAGCGAGAGGAAGTCCCTTCATTCCCCACCCCACTTTTGGGTTCTCACCCTGCTTTATCAGATGATCAGCGCTCTGTTGAAAGCTGACAACATGGCTCCTGCAATGCTTTTGCATGACGGTTGCCATAGTTATAGACTGGCCCCAGTTGAGCCAGCGAAGCCTCTCTCCCCCTCTCCCTACCTCTCTCTCTCCCTCTCTCTCTTTCTCTCTCTCCCCCTCTCACTACCTCTCTCTCTCCCTCTCTCGTTCTCTCTCCCCTCTCTCTCCCTCTCTCTCTTTCTCTCTCTCCCCCTCTCCCTACCTCTCTCTCTCCCTCTCCCTACATCTCTCTCTCTCTCTTTCTCTCTCTCTCCCCCTCCCTACCTCTCTCTCTCTCTCTCTCTCTCTTCCTCTGCCTCCCCCTCTCCCTCCTCTCTCTCTCCTCTCTCTCTTTCTCTCTCCCCCTCTCCCTACATCTCTCTCTCTCTCTTTTCTCTCTCTCCCCCTCCCTACCTCTCTCTCTCTCTCTCTCTCTTCCTCTGCCTCCCCCTCTCCCTACCTCTCTCTCTCCCTCTCTCTCTTTCTCTCTCCCCTTCTCCCTACATCTCTCTCTCTTTTTCTCTCTCTCCCTTATTGAGTCAAGCAGAGACTACAGATATCAGCACCTTGACCGAACAGTCCCGTTGATACAGACTGTTTTGATTTCCATGTTTCATCTCAATGATACATGAATATAAGCAAGGCTTTTGATGTAGCAGTTGTCACAGAGTCTGCCACAATGAAAAGTCAATGTTCTGTCTTCGCAATAGCATTTAATGTATCGAGAAATAAAAGGTAGAAATGTAACTTAAAGCATGGCGGAAAGAAGAATCAAGTATCCTCACATAAAGGGAATATGGCTTAAGCAGTTTTTTTAAGCAGAGTAGAGATCCAGATACAGATATAGGCCTGCATAGCTGTGATGCATCCTGGGCTGAAGTCATTTTGTGAAGGCAAGAAATTCAGCAGACGCAGCAACCATTCCCTGAGCTATAATCCAGCCGTAATGTGCCGTCTATAAGAGCTGATATGAATTCGTTAAAAAAAAAGATTAAACTTTTAAATAAACATTTTTTAAAAAACTGCCCTGGTTTAATTTTACTGACATATGGTTTGGGCAGTCTCCAGGTCTGCTGAATGTTAGTAGGACCACAAAGGTACCTCTGTCCAGCTGGCAGTGGTGCTGGCGGCAGGGCGGGCAGAGGTGGAGGGTGGTGGAATGGGGTGTGCATGTGTTTGGGGGGCAGCACTGGAGGGGTGCGGGGTTGGTGGTGGCTGGAGAACTCAGTCTCAGCAAATTGTGCAGCGGACCTCAATGAACGTTGTCGAACTGCGGAGAGTAGTTTGAGGAGCTCTGTACGCGCCCCCACCCCCCCCCCCTCAGAGGAACAGTACTTCCTGCCATGCTCCTCTGTTGAAATCAGATCGCTCAGGCCTTGTTTTTCTTGGCACAGGACAAGCGCAGACTCTGGCAGAGGAGTGGAAGAGCTCCCACCACTCTCCTCCTCCTCCTCCTCCTCCCCCTCCCCTCTTTTTTTGTCTGTCTCCTCTCCTTCTTCTCCTTTTTCTTCATTTTCGCATGCGCCCCCGTGAATAAAAAAAAAGTCTTCGCCTCTTCACCCTGAATCGCCTGAATCCCACAATGCCCTGAATGTGAATGCCGCCCGCCAGAGATGTGCAAAGTGTTTAGACAAGGGCCTCACGGCGGACCCTGGCCATGTCGGAAAGCACAAGGAATCCATGGTTCTCAGACCATTTTTGGCAGTAATTTGAGCCCCACCGGTTCACCCAGCACATATTTTAATGACATTTAAACATCTCCAGATGCAATTTGAAAAAAAATGCAAGCAAAAAATGGCTTTGCTAAAGGCTTTTCCTGTTGACTTTATTCATTTTAACACCCTGTTGATGAACCATTAAAGGCGTTTCTTTACTGAAGTAACAAGGCATCTTTTTCATTTAATTTTTTTTCCACTCTGTTCCAGTGACACATCTCATGATTGTTTGTGTATTATGGTATCAGAAAAAAAATGTACTACTAAAAACAAATTTTTCCATTATCACTTGCTTGACTGGAGATGTTTCCTATGAGCAGTTTTTGTTTTTAAGCTGTGGTGCTGTTGATCCTGCTTCCAAACTTTAACCTTGCGAGTAAACGTGGAAGATGCATATGTATTTATTGAGGCGGTATTCCAGAACTTGTGGAAACTGGCAGCAGCTGGGGGAGAGTTTAGCCCTAGCATGCGTCCTGGTCAGTCCTGCTCAGTGTAGCCTTGTCTTCACATGCCCTAGGCCTTTTTGGAGCTATGCTTTTTTTTTTACTTGGAGCAGTAAAAACGCGACATTGAATTAGTGCCGTGGTAAGTCGCCCTGTCTGCAGCCCCGTCCATGATGAGAGGCTTGCACAGAGAGAGTGTAGCCTGTTTCACGGATGAACACGGAACACATGCTGTCCTCAACCAAACTGTCTGTGTGTGCGTGTATGTGTGTGTGTGTGTGTGCGTTTGTTTGTATTGGAATGTGTGTTTCTTTGCGGGACAGTGTATGTATGTGTGTGGGGTGTGTGTGTTTTTGTCTGTGTGAGGCAGTGAGAGTGTGGGTGTGTGTGTCTGTGTGTGTGTGTGTGTGTGTGTGTGTGTGTGTGTGTGTGTTGTGTGTTTTTTTGTCTGTGTAAGGCAATAAGAGTGTGTGTGTGAGTTGGTATGTGTATCTCTTTGTTAAACTGTGTGCGTGCATCTCTGTGTTTGTGTGCTTTCTGTCAGATTGGGACAGTGTGTTTGTGTGTGTGTCTGGGTGGGAAGGTGTGTGCGTGTGTATGTGTGTGCATGTGAGAGTGTGTTTCTTAAGCAGCCTTTGTGCCAGCATTACTTAGGGGGAAAGGTTGTTTTGAAACGGACTGAGATCATCAGCAAAGTTAAACAGTCCCACATTTTAGAAAGAGAGAGAGAGAGAGAGAGAGAAAACGTCTGGTTCTGAGTATTAGCATTGTGGTTTAAGAACTTGTATGCGGACTGTAGAAGGTAAAACCGGCACCTTCCACTGTGCCACAAAAACATAAAATCAGGGGTCCCAGTCATCATTTGGAGGTTGATTATCTGAAACCATTTAGTTCATTTTCTGCACTTCCTTTTCCCCCCTGCTCTTACCTACAGCGGAGTTCAAATGAAATCCATATGACTATCTACCAGGCTTTGCGAGTTACCGAATCGAAAAATTACCCTGCGCTTGGCTCACGGTTCTTACGCATGCAATGTTTTCCATTGTTTTTTAAATCACAGGGCCTCCTCTCAGAGAGAGAAGGGAAAGGGGAGCAACGAAAGAAAGCAACGTTGCGTCACAATGTCTACAGAGCTCTGATTGAGTTATCACAGAGTTACCCCTGTTTATAAATAGACAGGCCTTGTAAAATCCTTGCCGAGGGCCGACCACAGATCCACCTCCAGAAGCGCTTCGTTTTCTCTGCCTTTGGGCAAAGTGTACATTCTGCATGCTCTCGGAGAGAAAACTATTCAAATCAATTCCAGTCGAAATCTATCATTACGCAGTCTGACTTCAGCGTCCCTCTACAATCTGAGCCGTTTTAATGCAATGATTAGTTGTTGTTGTCTTTTCCCAAAGACCCTGTGTCATGGTTGGCAATTAGAGGCGTGTAATTGCGGCAGTATATTTTTTTTCTTCCTTTTTTTTTTGCCGGCAAGAAGGCGAGACGGGAGAGTCAGTGAGGGGGTGGGAAGGGGGGGTGGGGTGTGCAAGCTGCCCCCCCTGGATCCCAGAGCGTGCCCAGTGCGTGTCTCTGTAGCCTGGCCAAATTAAAAGCCTCTGCCTCATGCATTCAGATTCAATTAAAAGCTGCCTTTGTGGCCAGAGCAAAACAGCTGCATCGACTCCACCGAGTCTGTTCTGGAATATTCAAGTGGAGGAGCGGAGAGCCAAGAGTCCTCAGTCCTTCTGCACTAACGCACACAAATGGTGGAGCGGCAGATAAGATTTATAAAACATCCAAACATTTGACATGAGAGGCGACATCGGCGCTTCACTTCCCGCTTATCTGTCAGTTATAATGAGACGCAATTGCCGAGAGGATAACAGGATCGGGAGAACTGGCAAAACGAGGAAGGAAGTGCATGATACTCAGTAAACAGACTAGTCTGCCTTTCCACACGGACGATCTTCAGTGAATCTTACAATGACGTGCAGCTGAGGGTGAGAACAGCAAAAAAAGAAAGAAAAAAAAGAAGAAAAGAAAGATTGGTTTATAAACACCTTGACTATCCAGCTTTTCGGTTTCATTTTTTTCTGAGTTGACACTTTATTTAAACCGTCATTTGACTCAGTTCAGACCTTGGACGTGACGCCTCACTGCAAAAATGTGTCAACTTTGCAAGCAGTCGCATTCCCTTGTTGAAAAAAAACATGTCACAGTTGCCTGAATATGGACACTCCCCAATATCATAAAACAAACAGAAAGCGAAGGGAATATGAACCGAATTAAGACACTCTGAAGCTAGCTGTGAGCATTCTGAATGGGAATCTGTGGGCACTTTGGGTGGGGGCTCACATTTGGGGTCCTCCCCATGATGGCCCGCACTTTATTAGAGATGTCTCTCTCGCAGGCTGGTGCAGGAACAGCGTGGCGGTTGGTGCTGGGGCCTCACTGTGGTGTGAAGTGTCACAGGGAGTGCCCTGGTAGCCGGGCTCCAGGAATGATAATGCTCCCCTTTGACTGGGAGGCAGACTGGAGGGCCTGAGAGGGGATGAGCGCGGGCCTGAGGTGCTCTAAATTTAAACCTGCGGACAGACGCGTCTCGCCAGCGGCCTGCTCCCATTCCAGCCGCCCGTCACCCGTGGCGTGGGAGCCTCGCCTCTCCAGCGAATTCATGCTGTCTTCCATCTATACCTGACAGGAAGACCGGTCACAGCACGGCCGCGTCATAGATCACACCATCGTTTGGGGTGTGGGGTGTAGGGAGGGGGACTAGCTTCAGACCCCAACCGAGGGTCAGCTTTTGACACATCTCAAGACACTTTCATCCTACTGTCGAGGAGCAGCACTTAAAATATACTCCATATGGTATACACACTATTCCAAACAAACAGAAGCTTAGAAACTGGTCACATTCTCAGTGGGTGCTTCACAGGAATGTGACTTATTTGACCCATGTCTACTCACGGCTATACATATTTATTGTTTTGTTTTGCCAAATTGAATCAGTACTTTCTCCTCACTTGCACCTTCACTGAGTTTAAGTCACTAAACATTATTTATTTTGATCAGTGTAAATTGGTTACATCCTCAGAGTTGGGTTTATCACCTTAAACTGCACTTGTTATTACTTATTACGCCTGACAAACAAGGCTAGGGAGAAACAGACTTCAATAGACACACAGTGTTCTATCAGTCATCAGTGAGGCACTGGTGCTACAACATGGCATCATTTGATTGTGCCATAATTCCATAATCTTCAGCAGGATACTCCTGATATGTGATGTAAATCACCAGACTCTACTTTATAAAACTTCACCAGACCATTCAGAACCTCCCCCGCCCATTCCTCTCCACCCCACGTGGAGATTGCGCGTCTGAAATTTGAAAGTACTTCACCATGAGTTTGTTCATGAAGGCCAAAGGGGAGCCAAGTTTGTAACACAACAGCGGTCGGCTCCATAAAGGGGTGTTGGAGCACACACTGGCCAAAACAGTTCAGAGAGGGGCTAATTGAAGAGTGAGTTAACACCGTCCCTATTCAGCGGACCCCTTGGAAACTTCTCCAGACACTCCAGCGCCTAGGCTAATGGCTCGTCGGGCGTTAGCCATATTAGAATGTGTTTAGCAACCTGTAAAATTGGCAGAGAAAGGATGCTGGGGTCCTGTGTCTCGGTCTGCCCCCCTCCCTATCCCCAAACCCCCCAGCCGCTTTCCCTCGCCTCATTTCATTCCCACCTCTAATCCCTCTTTGAAGTGGAATGCAGGGATTAGGAAGGGACCTGTTAAATTTGCAACCCGCGGTCAAGGGGGCGGAGCCACAAGGCCGGGTAATCAGAAGGAAGCTTCTTCACTGGCCAGTGATCATGAAGAGTGCCAGTGAATCTTTCTTTATTTATTTATTTATGTATAGAGGGGCCAGTAATCATACATCTTAACCTTTTGAAAGCAGACCCCCACCCCCTCCATACCCCCCCTCCCAAAAAAGAAGTAAAAACTCCATTTTAGAGATTTAGCGCAATTACATAGTTTGTGGGCCTCATTGAATCACTTTCACTCAGTTTTTTGTGTTGTAGTCATTGATGTTTGCATGCCATTTTTCATCCTCCACTTATGACAGGTTTGCCTCCATTTAGATCTCCTGTTTCTTTCCTTTGCTCGTACATCATCACACTGACATTGTGATTTCCATTTCCCCTGCATATAATAAATACCTTCTCAGTAAGTGCACGTACCCCTGGCTTGGCTGGCACGCTGCGTGGAATACTTTAGTGCGTCTTTAATGGGACACAAATTAGATTTATGTTATTCGGTTAAGCCCCCTAGAATCCTTAGGATTTCGTGCAAGGATGGGGAATAATTAATTTGATCGAGGTTGAAAGGAAACCGTTCATGAAAAAAAAAAATATAGAGGGTGATAAAAAGAAAAAAAAAGCTAAGAAAAGGGCCGATATTAAAATAATGAGAAAATTGTATACTTTTGCTTTCGATTGGAACCCCATGCTGGCTTTGTGGGAGGAATGGCAGGAATTATAAGATGTGAGAGAGGACATCTGTTTGAGATGAACAGGGGTATAGATTAAATGGGACGAGATCTCTGGAGAGCACGCTGTGAGACCAGCCTTCCCTGGTATTAAACAGAGACAGCTAATGGAAGGGTCTGCCCTGCAGTACCATATAAGGCCATTGTTTCAGTGGCCTGAGGACTCCAGCCACCAGGCATACAGAGAGACAGAGAGAGAGAGAGATTACACTGACACTGATACTGGACATTAATATGCACCCCCATTCCTCCAACA
This sequence comes from Albula goreensis, assembly GCA_022829145.1. Lineage (NCBI taxonomy): Eukaryota > Metazoa > Chordata > Actinopteri > Albuliformes > Albulidae > Albula > Albula goreensis. The sequence goes on along the minus strand of CM040754.1, from coordinate 26,858,987 downwards.
CCCCCCACAAAAATGAAAAAAACATCTCAAAGAAACCCAGCACACTTTTTATAAGTACATAACCCTGTGACTCGATTTTGGGTAAAAAGCCTCTGCCAAATGAATATATGCAAATGTACATCTGTTTTAGAGACAAGTCGTTTTGTTTTTCGTTTTTAACTTTGTTTGTCTTTGGTTTGTTTGTTTCAGGTAAGGCTCTACTCATTCTTGAAGGCTGTGACCTGCATTGTAAGTAGAAGCGCCGTGATGTGGAGCTCTTTTAGCTTCATGCCTTATACATGCGCCGGAGCAGTTTGGGATAAATGCTGTTGTGACAGATCTGGTGGATGTCTGGGGGTTTCTGGGAAAGTGTTTGAATTGTCTGTGGCAGGCTCTGGTTCCCTTACTCTCTATCATATCTCTGGAGGGTATGACACCGTAATCCTGCATGTCAGTCAGACAGCGCACCTGATTACTGGCACAAGCCCATGCTATCTCCTTGCCTTTTGTTCTAGCAGGACAAAAGAAGCATTTACCGCCTACAATTTTGCACTTGCAGTATTGGTTTAGTGATAATAGAGACTTAACCTGTATTGACTTACTCTTTTGCATAATCCTCGGTAAAGAGTAACTTCCAGAGTGTCTGTAATTACTACAAGGGCGATACCGGCAGGATAAAGACACATGTGAGAATTTTAATCCCCACTGTATGTGAAGCTGAAGTCTTAGGGGAGGGGCGGGTGGTTGGCTGGATGGGTGGGTGGGCGTAGGGGGCTGGAAAAGGAATTCTGTTGTGCCTTGTCGACTAGACTTCAAGAGCAGAAAAAGATAAGTTCAGGTAGCGAGGGGCTTTGTCTGTGTTTTGGGGTGAGAGCATTAGGCGTGTCGTTCAAAAGGGAGCAGAGGCTTCCAAGCCAAGATGCTGGCCAACCCCTTCAAAACACCACCCCCTCCCCACCCCCCATTCAGCCCATACCAAGGGAGTGTGGGATAGCAGGAGGTCAGTAATTGGCAGCTGATGATAAGGGCACCCACTGCTCTCTAGGGTACAGATGGCTCAGGTTGGAGTGAATGAAATCATGGCCCTATAACTGGAGTTATCACAGCTAGGGAGACCTGAGAGCCGCTCAATAGGTTTGCAGGAACATGGTGTACTTGTCACATTCTCATTTTGGAAGCTGTAGTGCTGTTCATCTCTTGGGCTCTGGAGTAAACTTCCTAACTGTCAGCTAGACTGTTTCTCTGTCATAAGTCCATATTTTTTTTTTGTGATTAAATTATTACAATGAAATGTGATGCAAAGGATCATATGTTTAAATTAGGCTATGTAAGAGATGGCACTTGAAGAGGCAGCTGAAACTGAAATTTGGCTGACATTCTTTCCCACTTCCATTCCCAGCCCATTTCCCCATGTTGAACTGAAGTTCTGTGTTCCTGCATGAATGTAAACATCATTGAACGACATCAAGCTTGTCAACACCACACAAAATCTGGTTTAAAAAATTACAGAAATATATAAATCATTCAACAATAAAAAACGCTGACACAGTTACCCTGTTTATATAAAAATACTTGACAAGTTGAATTTTATATTTATATTGTCAATATAAAACCTTGATACCATCAAAGTAATATTGTTTGTAACAACTTGGCACAGAAATGTCTATCTCTTGAAAAACACACTGCCACACAATGCACTCAGTCATTCCCCTTCCTTTCCAACATTTTTTTTTACCAGCATCCAATAAGCACAGTTGGGTTACCATGGCAATTACAAATCAAATGTATGCTCAAGACTCTAAATCATGTGGAGGCCCAGTGAGTGGAACCATTTAGCAATCTTGCCATAGTCCTCTGGAGGATAGTAGATTTGAATAATATCAGTCCTTTGTACAACTGCATTTTACTGTACTTTCTCCGTTGATTTTTTTCAATTAGCTGCACATGGTTACAGTGACATAGCTCATTGTATCAAATGCGCCTACTGGCATCACTCATCATAAAAAGCCCTTCATTTCATCCTTCGTTCGGGCTGCTTGAAAGCGCAACAGGTTTTGGTTCATTTCTGCGGTAAAAATATTGCAACCTTTCGACCTTGTGCGTGGAGGCGTTGTAAAACCATATACGCAACTTTGTTTCTCTTCCAGACCTTATATATTCAACTCAAACCACAGATCCTCCTCATGCAATATTTTTGGTTCAGATTGACTCACTACTGAAGACACATGTGGGAGAAAATTACACAGCAGTCCGTAGTTAACTGCATTAATTCCAGAAGATCTGTGAAGGAACGCTGTACAATTTAAGATTGTTTTAGTATTTATAAACAGCTGCAATTATATTTATTTTACTAAATTCACTGAAATTAGTCATTTTTGCAGGGTCTACATAAACATTCATGTTAAGCAAACAGCGTTCGTAGAAAGATCTCTAATTTAATTTTGTTTATGCGGAGTTGGCTGTAGTGCTGAAGCAAAGATTGCTGGGAAAAAAAACGGGCACATTAATATGGAGGCCTTTGGCACTTTTGGGAAACAAACTGTGGCGCTGTTGAGAGTTTGGCCTGGACTTTATAAATATATGAGTTGTGCTAAACGTTTCTCAACACTCTTGAATCGGGTGATACAGAAGGTCACATTTTACTCAGACAAGTTGTTCTGTTTTTTCAGTCAGTATTGTTGTTTAATTGTGGTTCAGAAGGCTTTTCAGAAGCTTGGAGTCGAAGGAACATGGACAAATCACCACACCTACAAGAGTGTGACTTCTGTGTTTCGTTATTTTTTTTTTCTGTAAACAGAGTTGCAGTTAGCTGTGAAACACAAACCCTCAAGATCTGAAGAAAACAAAATATTCCAAAAAAAAGCAAATACGGAAGGTTTGGATTTCCATAGAGAGCACCAGCATGACAAGCGAGCTGGAGTACAGACTGCTCACTACACTGGCAGAGGTTTTGTTCATTTAAAGTCACGTGGAATTTTTTTTTTCTTTTCCCTGCAGTCAGAAATGGCCAATGCCAAAGACATAAACGTCAGACTTCCAAACCGCAGCGGAGCAAAAAAGACGTGAGGAATAGCAGTGGACTGTTATCGTGCCTGGGAAGATGTGCCAAGTCATGCAGTGAGAGCAGATAATTACTGTAGCTGCCCACAGTCGCGGCCATCTGCTGGCCTGATGGGGGGCGTTTTTCTCCTAGTAAAGGCCCTCTCAGTCATACAGACAGACCTACACCTGGACTACAACTCCCAATACACACACACAGAAACACATACACCTAGGTTACTCCCAGTATACACAAACCTGCACCTGGACTGCATCTCCTAATATAGACAGATGGACATATCTACACCTGGACTACAACTCCCAATAAAGACACACGGACACACCTACAATATGGAATACAACTTCCATTTCCTCTTCTGTAAAAGCATTCAAGTGATCATGCCCAGGCTAGTATCAGCTAAAGGGGGATTGATCATGTAAAAGGGAAATATTCTGTAACAGATCTACCCATTCCTTAAAAACTATTAAGATATCGGTAATTTTTTGTAGCCTTTGACAGTGGTGGGGATTTCATTGAAGATGTATGTAGCACGCTTTACTTTCTGCTTTCTGCTTTTTTATTCACATCTGACTGTGTGATTCACAATTCAGGGCTGAGCTGTGTGTGTGTTTTGGAGCTACTTTACAGTCCTGGTTTAAAGGGAGAGGAAGGGAAATACTTGCTTGCTGTAGGGAGCAGTTCTTTTGTCTCTGTGGGGGATTAGCTTTGGCAGTACAGTGTAAACTTTTGCAGGGATACAAAAAAAAGAAATAAAAAAGGAAAGATACTGGATTAGAGAAAAAGGCAACAGTGAAAAGTAGCTCTCTCTCTCTCACACTCTTTTTCTGTCTCTCTTTCTTTCTTTCTTTCTTTCTTTCTTTCTTTCTTTCTTTTTTCTTTTCTCTGCTGTTCTTTTAATAACTCTCTTGCCACACAGCTGGGGAGAGAGTGCAATGGAAATAAATACATTCTAGAACATTCTAGCCCTCAGATTGTCTGTGACTCAGACAGTGCACTTCAGTTTGCGGAGTTAGAATTAGAACCATGTTGCCTCCTTAAAAGTCATTGTTACGGAAGAGAGAAGCTGCGTATCAGGTGGGAGCACTGGAGCATTTCTTTTGTGACAAAGAAAGGACCAATGGCTGGAGGAAACAGAGAGTGGCTCATTGTGTGTGTGTGTGTGTGTGTGTGTCATCGCCTGTGTGTATTTCTGCATGTACGCATATGTATATATGTGAATGTGGGAGCGTACATTTGCATGAATGCATGTGTGTGAGTGTTTGTGTATGTAAAGTTACAGCAGCCTTGTTATTGCAATCACAGATGTGTCTGTCAGTCTCAGACCTCCGTTTTCCAGACTGTCCTCTGTACGGCTCTAAGGCCTCATACGCCTCCATTTGATTACTCTCCTCCCCATCTCTAGCTCAGCATACTCGTTTGAAGTTTATTTTGTTTTCCATATTTAGAATTTAATTTTCATATGCTTTTCTTTTTTGCATCCAAAGCACATTCTTTCAGCTCAACTTGATTAAAGTCCATATTTTTTTTGCTCATTTTAAGAGCAGAAGCTGGACCGGCCCTGGCTTTCACTGCAGGTCAGATTTGCAGCGCTAACAGAGCTCCCCCACGGCTCAGTCTCTCCGAAGCACATTCACAACCTGGCCATCTCAAGCTGTATATCTACCTTCCCGAGCCACAGCTGACCTTATAAAAGTGCTGGAGTGCTTCCAGAAGAGTAAGTTCAATTAGATTAGAGACACCTCTCTCCCCCTCGTCCTCCCCAACTCTGCCTGTCAAAAAGAGGCCGTAACTTTGCTTCTGTGAGCCTAATTCAATTAAAACCTTTGGGTGTGTGTGTGTGTGTGTTGGGGGAGTGTGGATGGGACTAATCCCGGCCTCTCCCCTTATCCGCCCCGGAGCTGTGAGCCAGCCTCTGTCTACTCCCGAGGTCTTCTCCTCGGGAATTCCTTTTATTCGGGGGGAATCGACTGATCTGACTTCAAACGGAGCGCAGGAAGAAGGGGGTATTCTCTCTTTCATTATGAAGAGATTTGCGCTAATCTGCGGGGGGCGCACCTGACATCCTCTGCTCTGGGGAGTAAGTGGTGTGTAATCAGCACATGGAGGAGGAGGGGGTTTAATCCCTGCGTCAGGGTCACCGACCCCGCCCCCTTCCCCCCAAACTCAGTACCTGATCCCTGTTCTCCTCACGAGCTCATTAATTTGCTCATCAGAGACCACAGGACCCAGATTCTGAGGGAAGCGGAGCAAGAAGGTCCAGCGATTGGTTGACACACAAGGACCCCCAGATAGAGTTGCTCTGCCCCTCCCAAACCCCTCCACCACAGACTGTCTGACACGAATTGCAGATCACCTACAGGGTAAAGGCAGCAGTGCCTTTGAACAGAGAGCCTCTGACAGTTAGGAGGCCCGATGGGGGACTGAGGTTTCATGAACCCTCAACTGGGTAGAGATACAATGAGCTGTCATTCACTGAGGTGGTTGAACCAATCCAAAGGTTCTGCTCCCCCTAGCAAAAGAAAGTGTCAGTGGTATCATATGGTAGCACTGGCCAGTTCATGGTTCATGAAACCTTATTGTCTACCTTTAGTGTCTGAGTCCCAGTCATTTAAAAGGTTCTGTTTCTACTGTCACATTGATTTTTTTCTGTGGGCTTTTCACAGTCTTATTGGTGCCTTCATATTTCTGAGGCTGGATTTGGCCAACTCAGAAAAGTACCGCTGATACCTCCATTGTTACAGAAGAACCACCACAGAGCATTTCGGCTCTAAACGGGCACTTCAAACTGCAGTCCTTCCTACACAAGTTCATAGTCAGAATTAGTAACTGACCTTTAACTTAGTAGTAAGGAAAATCCCAGAAATGAGCAGAGTCATGCCACAGTGCAGACAGTAGTTTGTCTGGATTGCAGTCCTGAGCCCAACGAGTGAGGCGACTCCCTCTCCTCCCCTGATGCTGAGCCAGGGAAAGCTGTTTTTTTAGGATTTCCATGATGTTGTACTCCGATTTCCCTCCGTGAATAAATAAAAACAGAAAGCGGTCCCCAAGAGCGGTCCGTTGTCTTGTTCTGCACGTGTTCGTTTGGTGTGGGCTAGCGCAAAATAAACACTGACGCAGGGCCTCGGCCTCAACCCTGCCCATCGCACAATGTAACCATGCAAACAATCGCCGTCCACCAATCAGGAAGCCCGAATCCTGAGCAGCTGGTGACATTGGTGAGGTCAGAGCAGAATACCGCCTGCCTCCACTCAAGAGTCCACTGGGAAAAACACATACACTGTGTTTTCAGTAAGTATGTTTCTGTTTACTAGTGGGGGAACATATGTATGCCATGTTGTTTTAATGCAGTCTTAATTATGTTTTATTTTGTGAATGCCCGGAGAGCATAAATACACAGATATAAAGTATTTTCAGTGAAAACCAGTACATTATAGAATACAAACACATACCACATAAATACATTTTTTGTGGTCGCTCCATGTGAACATATTTGAGTACTGTGACAGCTGTTGTTGAATATCAGTGACATAGTTACTTTAGTCTCTTACTTGCCGTATTCGCTCCTCTGTGCTCGGCACGATCTAATCTTGAGTGAAAAGTCCAGCGATCCAGCTTTGGAGACTCAGTGCTGGGGGCACATGTTATTAACTCCTTCTAATGGACTTTTAATGGTAAACATCCGAGCTCCTTCTGTTTAACAAGTTGTAGTTCATAGTGGAAAATAGGCCTCCATTCAATCCTGTAAGTAGAACCTTGACGACAGAACAGAAGAGACTTATCATGTGAAAACAAGGCTTGAGTACTAATTGGCTCATATTTATATTTGAAGTCTATATTACTAATAATGATAGGAAGAATCAGGTGATGAACAATATGTTTGTATAACTGCAGCATCTTTGTGGCATTGTGGGAAAAAAATGGTCTTTTGTGAAAAATGCTCTTGGAATGCATTATGTTTGAACTTAAGTCCAGCTATTCAAAAGACAATGATATGATAGAACAGAAACTACTTAGGTAGCAGGGAAGCAGAAGTTAGTTTGGTAGTGTGTGCACAGGTAGAAAAACTGCTCTTTACGTTTCATTTTAGCCGAAGGTCTGGCAGAGACATTTAAAATTTTGTTAGCAGAAGATGTTTTTAAACCGATTCCACATGTAACCAGCTCTCAGGCAGATGAGGTCACTCTCAGAACGTAAAACCGAGGCTGCGTTTTATCAAAACCAACAGCTCACAGGAGCGGAGTTGGCTCTTCCATCACTTTCTCCGCATTGTTCCGCGGTGTCCTTTCCCGGTTAACCAGCTTCTGTCCCAAATTTTACATGCGTACCAGTTTGCCCAGCGGTATCTTTAAAAAAAGTCCTGCAGCTGCCTGCTGCTGAGTAGACCATTCACAACCCTGCCCACAGCTCTCTCCCGCCTATACCGCTCTTATTAATTCCTGGGAATTTACTGCAGATAGAGATCCTTGTCATGTCGTTGGGGGTTTTCTGTCTTCTTCCCATGAGCAGAGTTAGCTGCAGCATAATTGCAGGACTCTCCAGCCTCCCCCTCTTAAAGGAGCTGTTTACAGTGGGCCTTTGGCGTCTGGCCGCTGCGGTCAGGCTGAGCTTCGCTCTCCGCCGCTCGCCAGCGTGGGCGGCCCAGGCCTGAGTCAGACAGAGAGGTGACCTCTCTGCTGTCCTCACACACACACACACACACACACACACACGCACACACACGCACACACACATACCAATTACATGGACATACCCTCTAATTACAAAGTCACACACGCCAAGCAAGGCACACTCACCCTTATCACACATACTCACCCCTTGGCCTGATTAGATGCACGCACACATACTGGTACACTGACGTGTGCACACACACACCAATCACACACCCATACCTATACAATTGAGCAGCCCCTCTCACACACCTACACCTACACCCTAGTACCCCCTACCCTCACAGCACCACCCCCCAGACCTCCTTCCAGCACCCACACCTGTGTGGAAATCTCCCCACATTTTTTTGGCTGAGTTCATCCAGGCTGAGGAAAAGCAGAACCACATTTTACCCCGCAACGCAAGGCTGCCAAGGAAGTGGAGTGTGGCCGGGGCTCTCTCCCTCTCTCTCTCCCTCTCTCCCTGTGATAGACTTACCATATGGCATCTCCAAGCCTCGGTCGTCACGGCGGCCTGCGCCGAACGAGACCAAACGTGCATGCCGTGCCGTGCCGCCGCCCCAGCGTATTGGAGGGAATCATGTTTGTTTACAGGCAGGAAGGCTGAATGTTGGGCAACAAGGAGGCAGATATTTATTCCGGTTGGGCTGATGTGCTGTGTACAGTGGGGCTGCTTCTCAGAGCGTCCAGAGAACGCAACAGAGCACAGAGCTGGACTAAGGGCCCAGGTGTTTCCTGTCTGTAGCCTGAGTGAGTCCATGATGGGTTTACTGAACTATGAGCAAAACGTCACCGCTGCTCTCTTTCTCTCTCTCTCTCTCTCTCTCTCTCTGTTCTGCTCTCTCTTTCCTCCATCTCCCCAATTTCTATCTATGTCTCTCCTCTCCTCCACTGTCTCTTTCTCTTTCTCTCCCTTCCCCTCTCCCATTCTCTCTCTCCCTATCAGCCCATCTCTATCCAGTCCCCATCTCTCTCCCTCTCTCTCTCTCTCTCCCCCACTCCCCCCTTCTCTCTGGCCTCTGTCTCGTTTTCTCATGTTTGCTCTGTATTAGCCAGCATATATGTCACAAACATCTGGACAGTGACTGTGCTGAAAGCCTGAGGAGAGAGCTTCGCTTTGTTTGCTCCGTTTTTTTCCCCACACTTGCGACGTGTGCCCAGTAATGCTGGTAAGAGAAGCAGCTTTTTACGCGTGGATGTGACCCGATGCCCTGCTCCCCTCCCATGATCCCGAGCTGCATGTCGCTCGGTCCGTACAGACCCCCGTTTGTGCTGTTGCATGCCTCTGAATTTCGATCTGCTCCTGCCATTACAGGGTATGGAGGAAAGCACAAGCAGGGCCAGAGCAAAATGGAAGTTTTAGCTGCACTTTCCGCAGAGGACCTGAATATTTTCACAAATATTTTCACAAGGGGAAGGGGCTTTATGTGCTTTCATGCCAGCTGTGGCAATACCATAAAATATTTATACGCGTTCTGAAAAATGCATTTAATGTGTAGCTGAGCCCGTCTTCTTTTCAGCTGAGTTTCACTCCACTTCTCTAATGCTGCAGGTTTTGCAGAGGTATCTCTTTATCCAAGGGAGAATCTCGGCACTGTTTAGACACAGTTTGAGTTCAATCCAGCAACCGTTCAAACTGTAAAACTGTCAGATGAGGAATATAGAGCCACCCAGTGGACAAATCCATGTTGGCAGAATTGTGTCACACCCCAGTTACTCTCTCTATAGTATTCTTTGTTGTATTTACTGTTAACTCAGTATTCATATTCAATCAGTAAATGGCAATACAGTTAGCATCAACCCTTAGTTTTAAACCTTAGCATTCCAGAGTGTTAAATTGAAAGCTTTTAATACAGTAATATTTTGTTTTTTTGATTCAGTGAACACACGTCATAGAAGCGTAAACATTGTTAAATCATATGTAATCTGTTTAACGTAATCAGTGTTTAGCAGTACATATTAGCAGTGCATATTCTGTAACAGGATCAAGAAAAGAGTTATCTTAACCTGCTTATAGTCTTAAACCTTTTTATTGGTTATATCACATGATTGAAAACTGCACCAATTTAAATAAGGATTAAAGTCAGCAGAAGATCCCTTTGTACTTGTGTCAAATATCCACTTATCATGAACTTTTCTGATTATAAAAAAAAGGATTTATGCCAAATTTATACCAGTCTCAAATCTCATACTTATAATTACAATCATTTAGTGTAATTACATCTCCTCTGTGAAAAACTGTTATGATAGATTAATGAATTTTGAAGGAGTCAAAGGATAATTCCCCTGCATTAGATGTAATCATCTGAAAAGAAAAACTACAGTTCAAGTGTGAACCTGATTTAAACAAATACACTGAAAACAATTGTGAAAGGGGGTCAGAACTATTAGCAGCTTAAAGTTATGTTTTTTAAATTGCCCTATTTCAAGCTTGCAGCCTCCAGTTGTTTGAAAGGCATGATGAAATAACAGGTTGAACATTATTTTAGCCATGTGTCTGAGATCAGTGCAGAAGAGAAAATGTAAACCAATCCGCTCCTGAACAAGAACACGTCCGGAATGCATGAGATACACATCAAAAAGTCTGTCCTTTTTATTGATTGTTGTCTGAGGAACTGGGCTCCTGACCACTGTTGAAATTTACGACGAGTGGAGTCGGACGAATGGGCTCCTTGAGGGAGACGGAGAGTGCCGGATGGCGAGACACTGATGTTTGCATTTTGAACTTGTGAAACCGGTGAGCTGGTACCTCGGCACTGTAGTTATGATAAGTGGTGGAGGCAGACACGGTGCATTAGTCTCCCAATAAACCTGGATGATGTCATTTGTTTGCAGCAAGCCCCACTGTGTCTCGTTTGATTGGTCCTGATGGGTATCGCCATGGCAATTGGGGTCTGTAGCCGTGCTGTTTATGGTCGCTCGGGGCATGCAGGTAGACTGGTAAATGCCTTTTTTTTGGTTGCTAATATTCATTGTTCTGATAAGCATCTGGTGCCAATGTGCCGGTATGGGGCAATTACCCAGCATGCCCTGCAGCCCACTCCCCAACTCTGCCATCCCTCAGGAATGTGGAAAGTCACACACAAATCGCTCAGCAACCCCCTGCCAAGGTCACACGGGAGCAGGCTGTATTACCCATACAATTGAAACAAGATGGTAATTAATCTTTTTTTGTTGTTGTTGTTTGCCAGTGTTTGTGTTTAGAATGTCCTCACAGACTGCAGGCTACAACAAGAGCACTGACAGGACAATGGCCTGTCAGTTGTTTTATTTGTTTGTTTTTCACTGACAGTGATATTACTTAAATGCATTTGGATTGCTTGAACTTAAAGCATAACGTGCATTATCACTGACAGTGTTTGGTTGATGTTTGGTTTAAAAAACACCCCATCTCAGCCCCCAACAGATAAAATATTTTGCTTTGCAGTGGTAGGTTAGATGATTCAGCTCTGAGAGGGGATTTGAATTGATATGGTACTGGATCTCCAGGCTGTGGAGAAGACCAGCTGTGGAAACAGTGAGGTGGAAGCGAGCAGGATTTTGTGTACTGGCTGCATGAGGAGGAGCAGGGAAGGGGAGTCCTCATTTCCTCCGAGGTGGGAGGGCCACGGCTGTTTGAACAGGTGGCACATCTCCCCCCCAGCGCCCCGGGATGCTTGCGCGTCAGCCCCGGTTAGCTCTCCCGAGCTGTCACATTCCGGAATGGCGCTTGTGTCCTGCACCCCTCTGCTCCTCGCTTTCCCTCCCTCTACCCCCCCCCCCATGAGTTCTGCTCTGTCTAAGGATTAGACCAGGGTTCATATATTATGTGCTGATAACTGATCATAGGCTTGATAGTCTGTTCAATGGGAATGTACGGAATAACTTAGAGTTCAAATTTTTAACATGAGCCTTTTTTTGTGCTGGTTCTTTTGTCTTCTGTTTGTGGTTGTTTGGTGTTTGTGGGTGTATGGGTGATTAAAACTGATCAATAACAAAATGGGGTTTTATAAGTCAAATGTCTGCCTCTCTCTCTATCACCCTCTCCCTCTCTCTCTCTCTCTCTCTCTCGATTTACTAGCCCTGTACTCTAACTCACGGCACGTTCCGGAGAAAATCCCAAACAGACGTTTTCCCCTCCGCTAACGCAATTATACCGGCGGCGCACCGCTAGCTGTTATTGTTGTGTAGCTGAGAGCTGCGGGTCATGGAAACGGATGTTAAGGGAAAGTGAGCCTGGATGCTTTTTCTCCCTGCTACCTGCTTAATTACAGGAGGGGAGGGAGGGAGGGGTGGGCCGCTTCTCCTGGGGCAGGGATGCACTGCGTGTGAGTCACAGGGCTGGAGCCAGGGCGCCCCTCCCCCAAACAGATCCAGCTGTTCCCACAGAGAGAGGGGGAGAGAGAGGTGAGAGGAGGAAGGAAAGAAGATAACAAAACGGTTTGACAATTTATGGAAAAGGGGGAGAAAAAAGAAAGATGAGGAGATCATGTGTGCTTGTTCTTCAAAGGACACAATGTTATGCTTATCACGCCAGTAAAGCAAACTGTGAACTCTTAAAAAATGAGAGAAGTAGAGAGAGAGATGAAGGGGGAGGGAGACTAAGGAGAGAGGGAGTTGAGCGAAAGAGAGGGAACCGAGCGTGTGGAAGGGGCATACAGATGGAGAGTGATAAGCCGCTGTAGAATCTAGCGGGTAAATAACAGAGCTGCGCTTTTCCCCTGCAGGATACCCAGCTGGGATTACGACACTTGTTGAAGCTGTTTGCACAGATTTTCAGTTTGGTACAAAATCGTGAGGGACTGTATTCCCCATGCTTAGTGTCTCTTTGTCTATCCACACTGTTTACAATTTCTCTCTCTCTTTCCTCTCTCTCCATTTCTCACTCTCTCTCTCATTTCAACAGATTATGTTAGTATCTTTTTTCAATATTTTCAATCTCATAACAAATCTTTTAAAAAATCATGTATGCAAAGATTTCCTATGTTACAGGAAAGTTGTAATTCTGGCAATTTGTCGCTTGCATTTGCAACATCACTTATTAGAAAAGACAAGATCCTTTTGAAAATGTTATGCATATAGAATTGTATGACCTGGTATGCAGAAAGATATTTCCTCTGAGGTTTTCAACAAATTGTTCATTTTCACCCACTCAAGTCAGTCAACCAGTTCCCCCACCTACCTATATTTGAAGAAATCAAATCTGTAATAATCAACATCACCAGCAGGTGGGAGTATAACATCATAAACAATGTTTAACCTCTTGCTATTTGATAGACTAAAACAACTAAGGACTGTCTTGTATAATTTCATGTAAGCCTTTGGAAAATTATGTTTTATTAATTATATCCACTGTTTGAAAATACGTAAGGGTACGCAGATAATCGCAGGCCATTTCCCTTTGACATTCAGGAATGGCATGAATATGTATAAATATTTTTCTGGAGTGTTAGAGAAGACAGGCATTCACATAGTCTTGCTTTTTTGTATTGGGGGAAAGAGGAACAGTGACTGTGCTAGCTTCTGGTACAGAACCTGTTCGTTTTCTGTGGATATCCGTGGTGAGTTTAAGTCAATCTCTTCCAGATGTCCCCTTTTCATGCAGAGTTTTTGACTCACAAAAGGCTAATGTGCCCTGAAAAAGGACATGCAGGCTGTATTTGGGGAGAGCTGGTACTCTGGTTTCACACATGCCATATAACAATGTGAATTCTGTGTGTCATAATGTCTTTATCTTTTACAGTGCTTAAATTTGCACTGAACCGTGAAGAAGTGGGAAGTCTGACTGATAAATTTACCGTTTCATTAACTGTACATTTTTAACATTTTTATCAAATACTGCGTGGCATTCAAATTGAGCTAAGGTATTCAACCTGTGCTGTTATCAGGCTTCTGTCCAACCAAAAACCACGTGCAGTCATCACTGAATGCAACATTGCGTCAGATCAGACCTTTCCAGGTTGTGTTAGAGCAGAGCTGTAAAAGTGTAGTGGGTCTGTTTCTTCCCACCTTTCAATCAGCAACCAATTCAGATCCAAGAAAGCCATGTGGGGTCAGTTAACTGTGTAATAAACTGTGCTAATTGATCAATAAAGTGCTGAGGAACAACAAAAACCAGAACACCCTGTAGCTGTTCAGGATCCAGGCTGGCCACCCCTGTGTTAGAATATGAGCCATGCATGCCTGTTCTTTGCTTGTTCTTCAGCACCAGGCTGACATGTTTGGCCTCTGGTATTCCTGTTCTTGTCTCTCCATATTCCATATTATCTTGCAATGGCTTATCTGGACACGGCAGTGTCCAGGGGTCTTTACTTTAGATTGGAATGTAATAAGGACAGAAGATACACCAGTCTTACACATGGGTGGTGACATATGGCTACCCTTTGCAGTCAATGGAGAGTTAAACCCATCAAGCTAAATGTTTTTTTTGGGAGAGTTTGCATTAACCTGTGCTCTCTGTGAATGGTATTTTTGACCCAGCTCAAGTTTTCTAAGTTGTGTTTGCACCCAAGATCAACATTGAAGTGGAGAACCATTGAGAATTAGTCACGTCCACATGTAAACATCTTCAAACCACACTGCCATGATAAACTCAGATAACATCGTATTATTATAATATTGTTTCTGATATTCCAGATTGTAGTTACTGATTGCAGGAAATGAAACAAATTCAATTGCTTGGTGAATAGATTTCCAAGGAAATTTGTATGGAATATATTATCCAAGGAATTACTGATGCAATGATGCTGGTAAAATCATGCCATTCTGAATTATCGTCAGTATACCCATTTCAGGTCCACTGACAGCACACAGCGCCAGAGTTATGAGCCCAGCAGGTTGGTGAAGGCAGCTCTGGTAGAACAATGCCTACAGTAGCAGTAACACTGAGTAGGATGGAAGCAGTCACATGCCCCTATTGAACCATGTATTAATCCTCTCAGTGGGGAATGTGAAACAGGGACTTACTCCAGTCTCCAAGCAGAACACTTTTAAATAGGATGATTCTGTGCACTGCATAATGACAGAACCCCATATCTCAGGTTATGCACTTCAACATCTCCATATGTCATAAAGTCCCCCAAAATTGAGCAAAATGCCTCCAAGGTATGTAATCCACCATATAAAAAAAAGACAGAATTGAGCTGAGTTTTTTTCTTTCTTCTTTTTTTTGGGGACCAGTTTCCCGGCTGCATGCAGATTTCTGATGTAAGTGAGAATTAATCCCTTTTGCTGGAGCGCGTATCGCTGGGGCCGGGTCCCTGGAAGAGTGGGCCCCGGTCCCTGCCCGCCCTCCAGCCGTTGGCACAGGGCGATCAGCGCTGATAATCTCATTACCCCTGCACGCACTGTGAACAAAGGCTCCAATTCACCTGAGCCGCACGCTCATTAGCCCTTCACAGAGAGCCGCCAGCTCCGTTGCGTAATTTTTCGGAGCGCGGCGGCTCCACCGGTTTTGATCAGGGGGATCATCCGAAAGCCGCCTCAGTGGAGCAATGTGTCGGAAAATTAACGAGCGGGTCTCGAAAAGGTGGTGTTTACCTCGATAATGGGATGCGAGTCACAATGCCTGTCTCCTCCGTAGCTGTTTCATTTGGAGGAAGTTCTGCCTTTTGAAAGACTCTTCCTAGAGAGGAACATGAATTTCCATGTTTGCACTACAGGGCGTGTGTGCATGTGAGTGTGTGTGTGTGTGTGTGTGTGTGTGTGTGTGTGTAACTATACGTATGCTTGTAACTATATGTATATATGTGAATGAGGGGTCATGAAATCCTAAGAATAATTCTGCATTCAGACAGACTGCTGGGCGGCTCATCCTGTTGAGACACCATTCCGACTTGAGGATGGACACCACAGTCTGGTACCGAATCCCAACTGTCAGCAGTGACTGTGGGTGGCACCTCTGGTTGAAGCGAAATTGGCCATTAACCTGTGGACTGTGGTGTGCGAAAAAGCATCAGCTGGCATTATGTATTTTGGAACAGTTTATGTGATTGACCGGGGTCTACCAAACTGACAGCAGAGGCTGTAGCAGTGACCGTGGCTTGTGAATGCAATTGGCCACCCTAGACTGGGAGAAAAAAACAGGGAAAGCTTAACAAAGAAATCGTCTTTGCCATCTCTGTATTCAGACAGAAATATTGCAGTCTCAAGGACACACCATTATACAACAGGAACGGCTATAAGAATCATTGAGATAACACAGTGTCCTATAAATTTTGAAGTGTAACATTGAGTGCAGGTTCTGCTGAGTATGAGAGAGCATAATAAATGTTCACCATAAATAAGAAATCTGAGGTTTTAAATGAGGTTTTATTTGCCACATAAACTGTGTTGAGATGTAATAAGACACTAGCATGACTTTTATCATTGGTGTTGGTGAACCCCTAATGAATATTTATATCAGAGGAGAAATAATTACTTGATTCCTTCAGGGAAAATGTCAGCCATGGAATTTATCACTGAAGCTAACCACCAGGGACCAATATGAGTACACAGAACATCTGATTTCTAATATATTTGCTACATGTCCCTTTCCCATGTGGAATTCACTTAATGACTGTGTGCAAATAAAAAAGTGTGTTCTTTAAAAAGCTTAAAAAAACATGTTTCTTAACTTTTCTTTCTTGTCAGCAAAATGTATCATGGCAAAAGAAACAATTAGGCAGATGTTGTGTTTATAAGGATGTAGCTCTCAGTGCTCTTACCTCGGTCTGAACTAAGCTCATGAAATATCAAGAATTGCTTTTCCAACCCTCTCCTTTTGAGCTGAGCACTTTTTGCATGGAGCATGAAAGGTGCCAGTCTTGTGTAAGTGCTGTGGCACAGCCCTTAGAACCACCTTACAATACCCCCCACCCCTCCCCTGCCCGTCTCTCCAGCAACCAGAACGCGGAGCACTTTCAGCAGATGAGGCACCATAGTAACAGACAATAACAATGGCGTTTCCTTGACGACTGCTCTGTCCCCTTGTTATTGCCTCTCAGACTCAGGCGGTCCGTCCGTCTTCTCAGACCCCGGATCGTGGCGCCTGCACTTGAGCTCCTCGGAGAGGCAAATGAATGCGCCACAAATATTACCCCTCTCGCCCTTCGGGGAGGCTCTCAGAATCTTTGGAAAGGCCCCTTAAGAGAGCATCAGCAACAATGCCCTGACCGTGAAAAGTGCACTCTCGTTTGCTTGCCTTGCCTTGCCCTGTGCTGCTCCCGGCAGCTCTCTTGTGTACATGGTAGACCGGCTGTGTATTTTCCAAATGGATTTAAATTAGTGTTCACCTGTTCGCCTCATTAGGGTCTGGTGCCCCACGAAGCGTGAAAGCAGCATCAAAGGGATCGGGCTTGTAGTAATGAGGTGCCATCAGTCCCTGGGACAGAGTCCCACATCAGCACTAATGACCGCCTACTGTGGAGAGGGACCTCTGCTTATCTGAGGGGAGAGTTCAGGTACTGAACCCAACACACTGTGCTGTAATACACAGCCTACTGGGCTCCACTAACCCATATGTTCAAGTAATAACTAAACACGCAGGACTCTACTGCATTCTGTCAACTTCATAGTCTCATCTACTATATTGATGTAATTATACAATGCACTGGACTGCACTAATACGCTACTGCACACTGTATACATGTAATGTTCTAATGTCATGGCCCTGTGCCATGTCTAAC
Organism: Albula goreensis; assembly: GCA_022829145.1. Taxonomy (NCBI): domain Eukaryota; kingdom Metazoa; phylum Chordata; class Actinopteri; order Albuliformes; family Albulidae; genus Albula; species Albula goreensis. The sequence continues at coordinate 26,841,636 of CM040754.1, read as the reverse complement.
CTCAGACAGTAGACTTTGCTAATATACTGGACCTGCACCATAACTCAGCCGCAGCTCTGTAGGTCTCTTTGTCTGTGTAGTTTGAGAGCAGGTGCTCAGTAGAATACAACCATGCTCCAGGACCTTCCCTGATACTGCAGAGCAGAATGCCCATGGCTGTGGTGGTGTGCTGGGTCATAATGAATTTTCTGAAAATGCATCATATCGGGCTATTTTGGGCATCAGCCACAGAGAAACTGCATTTTCAATGTTAAGAACATAGATCTGATTCCCTGCCTAGACTACACTAACATTGTGTGACCACATGGACCAAGTCATGTCTGACCACGAGGTCCGTGTTGTTGTGAAGAAGCACATGTGCTGCGGGCAGGCACCGGCACGTGGACTGCATTGTTGAGATCGAGCAGTAATCTGCAGATCCGCGCGATCAGGAAGTTCTGCGGAATACGAGCGCTTCCCCAGCCCTAATCCCTACTGCCCCGTTCAGCGACCGCCACAGACGCCACTACAGCACCGGCCGAGTAGGAACCCAGACTCGCGCTGTAATCCTGTTTACCAAGGCCACGCAAAGTTCATTTTCTTTGACGATATTTTCTTTTTTTCTTTTTTTTTGTCCATGTTTTGCAAGTGCAGTTTCATTAATGTAATCTGCGCTTAAAATGCTTGAGCCGGTCAGACTCCCTGGCCTCGCCGGTGACCCTACCCTGAAAAAGCGCTCATTAATCTGAAAGCGTGCGGAGCTTTGATCGGCACATAATGGCCTTTCACATTTGTCATTAATCAGTAAAATTGATTCCCCCCTTCTCTTTCAGTGGTCCGGAATGCATATTGACTTTTCACATAATTTAGGCTGTATTATAATTAGCTTGATGGGGCTGAAAGTAAAAGATGAGATGAGGGACGGACAGAGCCAGTTCAGGCCCTGGGTATGGGGAGTCTGAACAGATGGGAGAGGGACATGCTTAGCCTAACCTGAAATGATGTCAGCTGAAAGCAGCACTTATTCAATCAAATCCACAGCATGTCCACGATGGAAATGACAGAAGAATAAAATGTGATAAAGCCTTAATCTAACGAGTAATCAAGACTGATAAAGATATACCAACCAAAATGCATGTTTTTTTCTTCCTTGTTTTTACATTTCATACTGTTTGTGTATGCATGTGTATGTGTGTTATATAAAGAAAGAGAGTGTGAGGGATGGAGAGAGCTGTAGATAAATAGATAGACACATTAAACTGTAATTACTTAATTAAGTCTGAGCATGTATTACACTGGGCCTGTAATCAGGGATTAGCAGGTGACTCCATGTTTTGGTTGAGTGCAGCCCTGGTTTAACGTGGAGGTGATTGCGCAGAATTGTGGGGTGTTTTTTTTTGGGGAGGGGGTTGAATGAGGCAGTCAAAGAAAGACCTGCTGCCCATGTCACGGTGGTGATTTCGGGGACCTCCTCACCTCCCCTGATCTCGGGGACACCTCTGAAAACGCAGAGGGGTCCCCGTGTCAGCGCTTGAGTGACAGGTACAAAGTAACGATTCACTGCCCCAGGTCCCCCTGAGAGGGGGCAGAATCGCCCCTGTCACTCACCCGTCCTGGGACAATGAGTGGGGCGGAACACATGGTCCCCTTCACTCTTTGTCCCCTTATTGAATTACAGCACAGGTTGGCTTTGTGCAGCTCACAGAGTAATTGAAAACATGTGACAATGAAGACACAGAATTGGTGGCAAACAGAGGCTGCGCTCTGGTAAATATGAGCTGACCGACAACGGCAACCAAAGACTCAAGTGACTGCTTCTCAAACCTTGGCACTCACAGTTCAGTAGGGGTTTAGAAAAGAAGCTTTTATATAAAAGGAAAAACCAGTTTGTAAGTGTTTCAATCTGAATGTTTGTGCTCTAAAAGCATTTCACCCTTATCCACAAAATCAAAGTCCTGGCTCTTGTTGATTGGAAAGAGGTGACAGTAGCAAGCGGTCATTTTGAGAGGCTTCTATCTCACACTTTAACCCTGGTGAAGCTCCTCTTTGTTTCATCTTTGTCCAATCTCAACGTCTCCTAAAGTGTTGTGTTGTGTGAAAATACTATAGCAGATACTGATCATTTGATAAGAATTTAAGGTATTTCAATAAAACAGAATGCCCATTACAAAAAATCACATGAAACTTTCACAAATGAATATCATTTGTTGGCAGTTATATGGTAATTAATTAGCATTTTCAGCTATGGCCTATCCTTATTTCATTTTTGATTACAATATTATCAAATTAAGGTTTTGTTGAATTTCCCTAATGCTTCTGCCTGGTTGACCAAAGCAGTAATAAAATGAAACTTTTCAATCTTGCCCTATTTTGGATCCACATTTTCATCACAGTTGTCCATTTCTCCACTCAGGCTCCAGCACCACTCAAAACTGCCGGATCTCCTCACACATTGGCGCCATCCACCATGCCTTAGGACAGTGCTGTACAAACACATTTTACGAGCTTGTGAAAATAAGGAGGGGGAAAGACTGTACCTCATGTTTTGGGAAGAACTTGGAAAAAAGGAGCCAGCAGCCCTAGTCACGGAGGGCCAGAGACATTTCGGTTTTTGCTCCTTCTAAGATTTGTTTGAATTTAAAGTCTGACACTGGGCCTAGATTAATTTGTTATTTTCAGCTGTTAAGAATCATAATTTTTGCCCAATGTGTAAAGGCTCCTGCCTTGAGCTAGCCATATTTTATGTTTGTTTAGTTGAGATGATCAGAAGAGCCATGATGATTGAGAGATATTTCATTCAGCCAGTCAGTACCGCCCGGCACGAGGATCTGATAATGTATTGACTAGCTCCATTGACCAGATGGTGAAGTATACCAAAATCCTCTGTGAATGAGTGAGAGCAGCCAAACGCTGGCTTAGGGAATTCAGATTGTTTCAGACCTCAAGTTGTGCCTACAGTACAAGTAACCCAAAGTACAAAGACCATGGCAGATGGAACTAGGTTAAGCAATGTCCATCTTGTTTAGGACAAGAAGAAAACAAAATAAGTATCAGAATTTAAATGAGAGTTAAAAGTATTGCCTTCATTTCAGAATTTAGCCTTGAGACCAGCTCTGAGCATTCTCTTTATGTAGGAAAGAGTTATGCCGGAAGATGGCCAGCTAAATAATTGCTTCAGAATTTCCTCCAGCTAATGTTTCTGAAATTTTCTTATTTGTTTGCGAACTAGCATGCCAGCTTCCTTGCATGGCATTCCCATTTGCTGGCTTCGCATCTGTGATAAGCTGTCGCTAGCTATACCATTTTAATCTATTTATGTAGCAGCACCCGTACCAGTTATGGGCCATGAATAGCTGTCAAGTCACTTAAGCCAGAAGGCATGAACTGATATGCAGAAGGTGTCAAGCAGAAGTAATGTACTGTTTTGTACATGCAGCTGTTTTGCTGTTGGTCCTTCTTTACAAGAAGACAAAGTGGTGTATTCTAAATATTGCAGTATATTTTCAGGTACAGTTTGCTGTGTAGTGAGGTCAGATTGATACAGCTGCAGAACACGTTTTGGGCTTTAGAAATCCGCTTCCATCACTCCATTCATGCATTCTAACCCGCTTTTGTTTTGCCTTTCAGGGATTTTTTAATAATAGCAGTGTAAGCCAGCCTTTTTAGTAACTTACTGTACATAAGAAAGGGGCGTTAGTTCTTCTGTGCTGAAAACAAGATTTTTAGTCCAGTTTCAATAAAAAATTGCAACACAAGTGAAAGACAAGAGTGAGTGAATAATACCATACTCAGGCATATCTCAAGGTAGGAGGTTTTGTTATTGTAACATGTGATCTTATTGTGTTGTTTCAGGCATGGTTTGAAATGGGTTGTGTTCCCCTTTTAGCAGTACTATTCACTTATCTGAATCCCTAAGGGAGCTTACCCTGATTTTGTTTGTCCTGTAATTTGCTAATTGCTGTTAAGTTTATTAACAGAGTCAGAAAAGCACAGTCTTTCAAACACTGGAAAACTGTGCACCATCAATTGAAGAATGCAGAGGGAAGCATTAGTCTCATTTTGCCCTTCCGTTTACTAAAGTAGCATGACATTTTTCTACAAGGTATATCTTTGGTTTGATGTGCTGTTTGAACAAAAGCAGCCTATTGATCACACATGCGAAGATTCATGTGTACTGTATGCCTGGTTCCCAATGCTCCACCCCAGCGTTATGTTTGGAGTTCTAATGAGCCTGCAGGGTCGTTTGCCTTTCAATTTTCAGGGTCCCTGTGACAGTGTGCTGACCCCAGAACATCATTAGAGTTTGGCTTCTGATATGTTGTACGCCCACCCAATATTACACATTCTTTTCCACATAAGTGAGTGTAGCAGCTATCAAGTAGCATGTACATTTGAGATGCTGTACATTCTGAGATTACGATGGAGGTAAAATTCAGTAGATTGTGAAGAAGAAGATTGTGCTTCTTTTTTATTTGATCATGGAGAAGACGGACTATATGTCAATTAATTTTGACTGTCCAAGGATCCAGCTTACGGTTCTGGAAATAAACAATTTATTTTATAGCGTGAGCCGTTGATTTTATGTGAAGACCTCACTAATCAGGTTGGGATAAGCAATTGTAAAAGGAGCACACACTGGGCTGAGGGCTGAGTGTATACTGGAAAACAAAATTTTACTAATTAACATGTAGGCCTATCTTTTTTATTTATAAAAAGCTGATTGTAATATCTTAATGTACTTTTATAACCCCTCTTCTATTTTGGTATTTTTTTTGTCTGAGGAGAGAGAGAGAGAGAGAGAGAGAGAGAGAGAGCGATGGGGGGTGGTGGGTTGGAGTCTGTGGTCCTCCAGGCTTCTCAGCTGACTCTGTATGCATGCATTTGCTGTTCATATATTAGATGACTCAAATGTCTCAAACCAAGCGCTTAATGTGATAAAATTCCATTTCAAGCTAAGCTTGTAGGAAAATAGCCTAATCGCCCTGGAGGGCTGAGTTTCTAATTTTGGGGAGATTGGAGAAGTGTGGGGGTGGGAGGGGGGTATCCCCGAGACATTCATCTCCACGTCCAGCTAATTCCTCACCATTGCCTTGATTGCCCCCTGACATCTTATATCTTGGGCGTGTGTAGAACAGCTGGGTGCATGATACTGAGCTCCTGGAACAGCAGAGTGCACTCCCTGGTTTTAACTGTAAGACCAGAGGATTTCTGCTAGGGCGCATTACATATCAAACAAAATACAGGCTAATGGTGCTAATGGTGAACAATGTCCTTGAGGTCAACCCACATTTTCTCTTTGGAGGTGCTGTACAGAAAAAGAAACAGGGAAACATGCTCTGTGGAAGAAAGCCTTTCAAAAGATGAGCACCACCACGGTGCACGATGTTGAAGATTTGTATCCTTGGAGATTGATTTTTCCATTGACACATTTAGCTCAGGTGGCATCTGCCTGGCCAGGATGTGATGTCATGCTCCAAAAAGGCTCCAAAATGCCTCTTAGAACATCAGTGTGACAAAATTACAAGTTAAAGAGCCACAGCATTAAAGCTATAAACAAACAACTCTGTTGTCGCCATCTTGACATTTCAAACACACCTGTTTACATGCTGTGGCTCATTAAGTTGAAATTATATGTGGAATGGTTAACAAATCAAACTGATTTCAAAGCTTCAGGATTCCAGAAAACAGCATTAACAGTGAATTCACAATTAAGTTTTTGTGCTTGTGCTGGACAACTGGAAATTAGCTAATGCATACTGGAGAGCTTTTAATGCTTAGTTTGGGTACCAATTCAAACACTAATAATTTTAAGCCATGTGCAACAATTACTATACTTCAGGCAATGGATATTGGAAAATTGCATAGTGAAAATTTCATAGTCTCTTCAGTATTGCTTGTTTTGACTGGTTGGTTAATAGAGTGCGCAGCACAAGGAAATGTGCAAATAATTGCGCGTGGGAAGTTTCCAACAGATGAGAGATGTGGCTGTGGCTGGATACCCAGCCATTGTTTTCCATTTCACATTTCCAGCTGGAAGGAGCTCCAGGGCCAGCGTCTCTCTGCGGATATCTGATTTGTAGATGTGCTGATGTAGTTACAGAGGCTTCTGTTTGCGCTCTTACATGTGGCTCACTGTCCTCACTGTTCGCCATAAATTCATTTAGACCTTGTCGGTACTTCACTAAGGGTGCTTAAATGGGCTCACGAGTTCAAAACTTCTTGCTGTAGCAGAAAATATGTGGAGTGCTTAGAACTCTTAAATATACGAAAGCTTGCGGTACTCATGACTCAAAGGCAAATTTCGATCCTTTCGGATTTTCATCAGACCAGACATTCACTGTGTTGTGATTCACACAATCAAGGTGTGCATTGGAGCTTGTGAGTGCTGTGAGCTCTATTATCACAGACCTATCTGTTCAGCACTTCAGCTAGTCTTTACTGAGGAGTGTAATGCTGGCCTGCCCAGTGGTGGCGTGTTGTGTTCAGTTGGTATTTGAGGAACAGAGTTCTGTACCTGGGCTCATTAAGAATGTGGATAGAGTTCTGTACCTTGACTCCTTATTGAATGTGGTTGGTAACCCTACAGGGCTACAGGCCGGTGTTTAATGAGAAAGTGCTTCTGCTTTTCCCAGTTTTCATCCCCTTTTCTTGGTTTGATAGCCTCCCCCCCACTGACCGAACACAGGGGCCCATTCTGGGTGTCAAAGGCCGCCTGGTGTTCTGTGGACGTCAAGCAGCATTTTTTATACCTGAGGGCTCTCTCACTTTGCTGTGACACCAGATGTTTCATCTCTCTCTCTCCCTGTCTCTCTCTGTCTATCTGTCTCTCTCGATGTGTCTCTCTTTTTCCCTCAGCCTCTCTCTCTTCCCTTTGTCAAGGAGGATGGATGGATAAGACCCCTTGCCTGATCCCCTCCTTTTGTTTAATGGACTCCACTCCCTCCCCTCGCCATGCTGAAGCATTGTGCTCCATAATGACAGTGTTTTCTGCGCTCTTCAGTTCAAATGAAGTTTGGATTGGATGAAAATTATAGGCCCAGACTCTCTCTTACACCAGTCACCCCCCCCCAGTCCCCCTTCCACTCCATCTCCCATTCCATTTGGGGAAAAAAGAGGTGGCAGGAGGGGAAGGGGGAGGAACAGGGGCAAAATTTGTGGAGTGTATTATCTTCAAACAAACATGCTGCTTTGTGTAGCTCCCGCACTTAGAGAATTACATTACCGCTAATGGTGGTGTGGCTATGGACAGTGTGGATTTTAATAAGGAAACCTGCACTTTGTGGCAGTTTGCCCATTCCAGGAGCGCGCTGCCATGTATAATTGACACACACGGGCTGTCACTGGGGAGGCCTGCAGCTGAGCTGGCTCTTATTTTATTATCATGGAAGAGGGAGTCAACCCTTCTTATTTGATCGGAGAAATAAGATGTACCGTTTTCCGCTGTTACATTGCAAATTCAGAGGCTTTCTAATGGAGGCATCATTTTCTGTGGTGGATGTGGAGGAAGGAAAACAGAGTAGGAGATTGATTCTATTGTCACTCAGCCAAGAGTCTGCCTTTTGCATTTGTTAAAGAATTTTAGCCCCTCACGAGGTCCTGTTTGCATTGGCTCCTCGTTGAGTGATACATTGACAAAGTGCATTCCAAGTGGTTAAAAATGGAGATTGAAAGTTCAATAGCGCCAACTGTTACAAATGTATTTTTCATCGCTGCTAAATGGATTAGCCTCTCTTAGCCTAAAAGCAAGGGCCATTTGAATATCAGCGTTCAGGAGGCGAACGGGAAGAGGAGCCCCTGATAAATTGGACTTTGATGTGCTGGAAGTGGCTTATTGAATTTACTTATCGGCCAAATGAGGTTTGCATTGTCTCGGCGCAGATGCGTTCCAGTCACAGGCGACGGCAAGAGGCGTGATGGGGCAGCAAAAGGAGAGGAGAGGGGAGGGGAGGGGTGCCATCATGCGCCGATGGCCAGACCTGGGTCCCTGAGGTCCACTTGAGGGCAGCTGAAGTGTCCACATCCAGTTGCCTCCGGGCATTTGTCCAGTGACAAACGGCAAGCCTGGGGTCCCCTTTTAATTTAGCTACACGCACAAGCAGCCTGAACACATGGAAACACATCGCATCTCAGTGGTCTTATCTCCCTGAGGCCTTGCCGTCAAACACACTTTATTGCGGTTTCTCAGTGCCGCTCCATTTCCGCACGGGCTAACACACATTATGTGTGGTCAGGTTCATATGGTGGGAGGTAGGCCTGCACCTCCCTGTAGTGGACAACAGCGATGCGCGTTTTTTTATCACAGTAGGTTTATTCACCATTGCCAATGTACTAGCCCCTTTGCCAAAGGCTGTCATTGAACCATTGATAGGGCCAATCGTTCGGTTTGAATATTGGTGGAGAGAACAGAAGAAAAACAGGAAACATTAGCCTTGTTGTTCACAGCTTGTGTAATCCCATAGATGTGTAATCAGTTTAGCAATGCAACAGGGATGTCTTCTGGTAATCTACAACATGCCTGAGGTAGTAGGTACATCAATACAACTTTGATGATTCCTCACCCTCAGGGATCTGGCCAAGAATAAATGATTAAAAGAGTAAATGTTTTTTTTGTCTGTATGGATGAATTGTGACAAGCAGAATATTATGGCCCAAATAGTACTGCCTCTTTCAATTCATTTATTGTTTCTATTGTGTCTTCCCTTATTTTTTTTTTTTCAAAGAGTAATCTAAAGAATGTTCATTCTGCATTCTCTGCAGGAAAGTGATTTTTATGTAGGCTAAGCACTTCAATTTATTTTTCCTGAATTTGTGCCTTGTCAATATAAATACTCTTTCCAATGCGGAGATGTGATTAAACTTTTTTGATGTTTCTTTGAACACTGTGTTTGAAATATGTGAGTCAGGAATGATCTGAAATTGTATAAATTACTTTTAAAAAGTTTTGCTATTTCAGAGCATCATGCTTTTTTTTTTATTAAAGTTTCAAATTGGCATTTTGGTCAAGTCTAGACAAATTAATCGAAAATCCTTTATATGTGGTCCCTATATTTTTAGTAAATGTTTACATAATGTTTAAATCTAGTGTTTTTATTCCATGTGTTAGTCTGATAGGTTCTTAATGTGTGTTTTAGGCAGTGATAAATTGTACAAGTGTGAAATGAGTTAAGCAGTTCTGTGCAGACGGCTAGCGGCTGCTTCAGCCAGTAGATGTGGACGCGGCTGAAACAGCAGAGAGGTGGAGAATCCCCACGGTTATGCATTGTGTGAACTCTGACCCTGAGGTCACAGGACCGATGATCCCATGTGGCTCCATTGGGGACTGGGGTTGTGTACTCAGGACCCTGGCGCTCTTCGGTGAGGAGGAGGGGAGGGGGATACACATTCTAAAGCAACACAGGGAGAGTGTGTGTGGTGTGTGTGTGTGTGTGTTCATCATAGCTTGTCTCTCAGTGTCTCAATAATAAAACACATACTGTGGCCATTATACAACGTTAGGGCCAATATCTGCTTTTACAGCCATTTAACTCATACCTCAGTCTTCCACCTCAGTGATTTGGGAATACCCTCATTTTCTGACTGGATTAAGTTCATCCCTCCCCTGTATTTTGGGAACCTTCAACTGCATTTATAACCCAGTTATACCAGGAGCATTTATGATGAAAAGACATTACACTCTGTGGTGTCCCAGTCCCCCGTCTGTTAAAACATGTAGATACATGAGGAATTTAAAAGTTATCAGTGTGGGGCAGAGTTGCGCGCTAGCTGGAAGGGTCTGTGGGGAGGGACTTCACGGTCCTGACAGCCTGAATCATGACTGCATGGCAGGCTCTCTTGTCCCCAGGCCCGGACACAGCTGTCCGATGGCTTGAGAGATACAGCTCCCCACATCAAGAGTGACTGGAGCCTGGGAGAAGTGGGAGGGTGGAGATCCAAATTATTCCCAGGCTCATTTGGCTTTTCACTTGTTCCTGTCAATGTCTTATCATCGTGAGATTATCTCCAGTGCTGTCCCTAAATTGAACTTAGTGCCAGTTAATTGGCAGGTGTTACCAGAAGAGAATCTTTCATCGTTTGTAACGATGATACAGTTTGAGGCAGAGGACTTTTTTTGTTGAAATTTTCAAATAGGGACCATTTTGATTTTTTTTCTCCCATTTTTCCAGAATGTATCCACTACGGCGTGCACTTAATGCCTGAGCTCAGCGTAAATGCTTTAATAGCGCTAAAACTAAGAACAGCTGGGGTGAAATGATGGGAATTTTGGAAAATGATGTCTAATGTCTGCAGTACTTACTGTTGTGACCGGACATCAGTCATCGCGGCTCCATTTTGCAAATTGCAGTCATCATTCAGGATCATTTCTGATAGAGCTGTCACGCCATGATTTCACTCACCGGTGACATCACCAAATGTACACACACACACACACACACACACACACACACACACACACACACACACCGTGCAGTCGATCCTTTCATTTCTGAAAGCAGCTGTAATGTAATGACATGTGGTCATGGACGTGTGTGTGTGTCTGACGGAGTAGCCCACCCAATAACTCAAGCCCCACAGACCGGGAGGACAGGTAGTGACGTGACTCCCCTTCGGTCAATGCGATGCACCAGTTCCATTTTGCACACTCGTGATTTAATTTCACACAAAAAAGAGAATGAATACAGTGCTTGAGTCTGAGGAAACAACATGTCAGCCTCGTTTTGCCTTTATTCAGTAAATATGCTCAAAAGCTCTGTGCAGCTCGACTTTCAGCTTTCTTCAGCTTCAGTCCTCGGAAGCTAACCGGCTAAAGAGTAATTCAGTTACCTTCCAAGACCTCACATTAGGTGTGAAAACAAAAAATCCCAATAAGTAGTTGAGGCTGTACCTTGGGAACAGGTACAGGGTGACGACACAGAACAGCCAGGCCATGGCAGAACTCTCCCTGGGTCCACAGAAGCAGACTGCTGCAGGCCGTACCACCACGTTCAGCCTGTTTCCCCCCCAGGACCCCAGAACACGTTAGCTGCAGATGAAATATGAACTCCTTAATACCCTGCTTAATAACTGTGTTGACAAGCAGCATGACTTACCTGTGGAAGGAATGTCGTGGCATTTAGATAATTAATCGTAAATAGTTTTTATGTCTCGTTATGGACGTTTACCTTTCGGTCTTTATGACGGCAAAGGTTAGGCCTCAGTTTTAGTGCCCCTATTATGCACGCTAATTCTGCTTTGACCAGAGGTCTGTCATTTATGGATTGGAAGGCCGCCAAAGCCGAAGACATATTAGATCTGTCAACCAAGCCGGGGAATCCATTTACTGCTACCAGATTCATTCGCTGTCATCACCCCTTCCAATTTATTTATATCCAAATCTTTCTTTATCCCTCATGAAACTCACTGGTCTCTCTCTCAAGAGTTCAGATTTGGAGTCGGAAATTAAACCCTGTGTCAGCTCACTTAGCAGTCTCCTTTTATTCCTCACTGACCTCAAACACACATTTTCATATAAAATACATATGTGCAGATGTTTGGCGGCGCAGTATTTCTGCTTGTTTATCTAATATTTTATGCATGTCTATAAGCTGGATCTGCTTTTAAGTGTACTACCGTTTGATTTTCCCCTGCATTTAAGCACAACACAGACAGCCTGCATTCCACTGGCCCCCACTAATGCACATATCAGAACCCTCATGTTTCTTTGACGTTAAACTCGTTTTAATGTCTTTTTTTTTCTTCTTCCAAACCTCCTTTGAGAATTATAAAACATCACAAAACTGTACATGTTGTATTTTCACTTCAGGAAAAGAGATAAAACATGGATGCTTGTGTTTCCCCCTGATATGTTTTTTTTTTTTTTTTTTTAAATCGTGTGATCAGGCTAGCAGTTTAAAAGAGCCCTTTCTTCAGTTTTGCGCCAGACACATTTTGCAGACGTTGTGCCTGTGGTCCGCCTGATACCTTGTGCGGAGTGTGAGATGTGTGGATCATCTGACATCTCTGCGGTGGTCCCTGTGTTTTTTTTTTTTCTATACGGTCCCTGCTGTGCGTTGCTTTTTCTTTGTCTTTTGTCTACACAGGCGTGCAGGGCTCACCAAGTTTGCCCTGTCACCCAGTCACTCCCACAGGCAAGCTCATTAACAGATTTAAATGACAGATACGGCATTATTAGTTTATTTTCCCCAATTAAAATGTCGCGGCGGTTTCAATTCCCCTGGCTGCTGTCCGTGTTGGCCTGGGATCCTGTGTCCCACTGTAGATAAAAGCGTGTTCCTGACAGCTGTCTGATGAATTATGCACAAGATAGCTCCAGTTGTGGACAGAGAGGGGCAGAGGGGGAGGTGGAGGGCCAGAACATTACACCACCCCCTCCCCTCTCTCTTGTATTAGAAATGCAGAAGGTCTGACGTTGGCCCACATTCATAAAGCACCTCAGAGGACTGCTGATCATGGGTCAGCTTTGCCTTTGTACAGAATGGATAAGGTGAGGAGATGGACAAGCGGAACCTGATCTTAGATCAGCTCTCAGAGACATTTTTTGAATGAGGAGCCTGGTCTCTCTTTTTCTATAAACAGTGTGGAGTGAGATGGCGCGTGAAGGTTCAGTTACAGGATCCTATCCCCGCGCCAGCATTCAAACTCTCATATCCTCCACAGATTAGAGGGATAATAAGCAGACACCTCTCTCGCTGGCCAATGTCAACGTCCTGGAAGACGGCGTTAATCTCCTGCAATCGCAGGTCTCTGTGGGGCCGTGGGATTACTTCCTCCTGTTTCCACCAGCTGAGACGGGCCAGGGACGGCGGGGGGTCAGAGGGGACATGCAGTACCGCTGCGAGAGACACGGGTATCCCTTAGCCGAAAATGAACTCATGGGCGAGTGAATGTCTGCCCATGCCAGGGTCCCATGTGGAGTTCTCAGGTGTGAACAGAAATTATCCTGAAACCCAGGGGACCACTGTCTGCACAGCACTGGTGGAATGCATAAGAGGTAACGGGAAGCTTAGCTTCCTTAAAGTGAGAACAGTCAGTGAGAAATTGACAGGCAGGGTACACCGACCTTGTTCTCATATAGTGTCCATACTGTAAGTAGCAGAGGCCAGTTCAGTCAGTTCAGGACATAAACTAAAAAAGATCCCTCTTTAAAAATCCTCCCAGAGCATCATGGGAATTTCTTCTTCAGTTCATTAGTTTAATTTCATGTCCTAAATTCGCCAATTGAATTGGATTTGACCCAAGTCCTGGTAGTGAAATAGTGTCCCCAAAGCATAAGATTAACATGACACCTATACTGGATGTTGCAGAGTGGTATGAGGTGAGCCTCTGTGCTGTGCCTCAGGCTCCTTTACCCCCACGGCCATCTCCCAAACCTTTGACCGCCACTGCTGAATTGTCACCACCTCAAACTCGGCCAATCAGTTGCCAGAGCCGCGGGTTAAAGTACCCACTCTTTGATCCGCCTCATAAAGTCTGGATTAAGACCGGAGGGAAAGGGGCGACAACTTTCTCCAGCCAGGCCATCCAATCATAAACCTTATAGCCTGACATTTTCCCTGGGTGCGGCGAAAATGCCGGGGGGTCAGTGCGCATTAACTCCTCGGGCTGCGAGCACAAGGATCATTGTCCTCAGACCGACATCTTCAATGCAGAGGTGATAGACTCCTGAAGCTCTTCCTCGTGGAGGTGCTTGCCATGGCTGATATCAGCTGTGCTTATGTAAATTAAACGTCCTGGGCTCTACAACATTTGAACTGCCACATGGATGTAGACATTTTCCATTTATGTTTCCAATATTGTTTTTGCTCTTTAAAAGCACCTAATGCAGTTCTTTTTTTGAAGTAAAATAAATATGATTGCCATAAAGTTCTCATTTAAAAGGCATTTGTCTGGAGTTGGGATTTGGTGTTTTACTTTTCCGTTCGATAAACCCCGGGGAAAATATTTAGCTGGAAGTACCAAACACTCTCTAAGTCAATACATCCTGCTGAGTACTTTTCCTCTGAAAGGGAGAGAGAGGAAAGGGACAAGTGAGAGAGGGAGGGATACAGACAGAGAGACAGACAGGAACAGAGGGAGAAGCAGAGACAGAGAGAGAAACTGTCAGCAAAGGGGCCTTGACACCCCCCCAATGCATCAGTTTAAAAACAACAGAAAGGGACAACTGTTTGACTGCATTGGTGAGGACCCCAACGGGTGCAAAATAGCTGGTTATGAATATGAATGATGCAGCAGAGCGTGGAGTCGGAGCCGCCACCGTTTGACAGTTTAAAGGATCAGTTAGTTAATTAGGAAGGGGACAGTCCCCAGGCTCCCACCGCCTTCTGTGCCCCTCTCTCACACGCCCCATGGACGGGCCCCGATTACATCATTACCTTTAGTTTCACTTGTTACTCACGCCCGAGTCCAGGAATACATTCACCGCTAATTAACTGTTGCTGCTGTTTTCTCATTTCTCCAGAGCCCCTGATCAAACCACTGTTTGAAGCATGTTTACCAAAAGAACAAGTTTCAGCCTCATGTCCTGGGGTGTAAAAGGCAGGGAGGGTGGGGTGGTGGGGGGATGTTGTGTTGGCAAGGCAACAAGAAATTAATTTGACGAATGCTGTATCCGCGCTCTGATGGGCGGTTATTGTCCCCAGTGTCACAGCCGTTTGATTGTCATCTCTGAGGAGGGGGAACGAGCGGGAGTAGATTGGCTTTTGTTTCCGTGTCTGTTTATTTTCTCCATTTATTTATTTCCTTATCTCTGTCCTTTTGTGAGCTGCTTTTTTATATTAAAAGAGAGAGTATCATGGAGGTATCATGCAACTACTCCATTTACTTCATCACAGGTTTGCTCCCAAAATGCAGCTGTTTAACAATGAGGTAAAGGTAGCTGCAATTCTGCCTGTGGAGTACTCTCCTGCAGAACACGAAGAAGAAGCGCTCTGTAAATCTCCCCTGTACATCATGACTCCAGGCTGTCCAAGTCGCGCGCTAATCCAAAAACAGAATGCTTTTGATGAAGCTCTGCCCAGACAAAACGTCTACCAGGGGGGATTCTCTTGATAAGGAAACAAACAACCTTTGGGAAAGCGCTAAAGATAAAGAAGCTAAAGTGTAATTGCAATTACTGTACTTTGACCTTGTCTTACAGGATGCCTCTGGCGTCTGTCTCTGCCGTTCTCATTACATCGTGGGATTACGTGTTGTTTTTGCGATGATCTGGACTGTGGGAGAACCAGGCCTTGGGTTTTGCATGTACGAGCCAAGGCTGTGGGAAAAAGAAAATCATAATCCATCGCCGTTGTCGATATGAGTGCTAAAAGAAAACAATGAAATATTTTGGATAGTTTTCAACTGACATTTTAGACTGAGGGTTTTTCAGTACGTGTGAAGGAAGGTGTGTTTTGCACGTTGCCGTGGTGGCACTGCGAAACCACAGGAATCCCTGTCAGATAAGAATCTGTGGGAACATCTGGCTTCATGAAGCTCCAAGCACCCTCCTCACGAAACAGGAATAACATCATGGGCTGAATTAGGCTGAAATCTATACAGGTATATAAGCTCCGAAGCGCCACGTCTAACCTGCAAATCAGTCTCTCCATCTCTTGACGCATTCAGCATGAATTAAGCTAGCCTTGATGGGGTGGAGCACAGCTGAGTTTCTGGAACAATATTTCTCTTAAGCGATAACCAGATAAGATAAGGAGGAATTCTGGGCCCCAACAGTTTCCCTCAGCGGGCCAAGCATAGGGTTAAAATATCGCGTCAAGGTACCTACCGTGTGGAGCAAGCCGCCATGGTGTCGGGCTGAACACATTGGGCAGCCATCGTTTTTCCCAGCTTCTCTCTCTTCCCCGGTGGCGGTAATTGAAATGTCAAGTGACATCAGGCTCGGGTCGTGGAGTCACTAATTGCGTGAGCCGAAGCGGGGGGTTCACGTCCTTGGGACAAGGCTGCTCTGTGTTTTCGGCGGGGCAGGGGGAACACGACGCCGCCCGTGCGTAATAAGCAGAGGGGGTGCCCCAGCGCCCAGCGTCCGCCCTGAGTCCCATAATTGCCGTTTTTGTGTTGGTTGGCTGCGTGGCACCAGGAAGAGACGGCAGGCCAAGCGCCAGGTCTGGGCCGGGCTCCTTTGTCGGGCCCTGGCACCCTCTTCCACCACAGCCAGGCCGTCATCACCCACGCCATGAGGGCGCGTCCCTGTTTATCAGCCTCCCACGCCACGGGGACCATCTCCGTCCGCCCGCATCTCGAAAGAGGCAAGCTCGTTCTGCTCGATTTGTTCTTATGCGTAACTGCAATACAGCCAATGAAGAGGATTCCTAAGAATTTGTCCTTTTTGTTTGTTTTTTCTTTTTTTTGTAGTGGATATGCATGTCAAAAGTCAGGACTGCATATATATAAAAAAGATTTGATGCACAAGATGTGTTTCCCTTTGCAAAGTTAGCATGTGCTCTCCATGGAATCTTAGACGATTGTGTTTTTTTTTTTCTGTTGCGCATATTTCCTTAAATAGAGATTTGTATCTAATTTTATGTCTGAAAGCAGGAAAAAAGAGAAAGGCTTTTCACTTCAGTGGTTGTTGTGGTCAGCTTATTGACCATTGAGTAAATCTAATGAAAGTGGCTTTCATTGCTGCCCTCAACTGACATGCAGGTCTGACCTAGAAATAGAAAGTCATGTTTGTTTGCAGCAGCAACAAAACGTCCCTGTGCCACTCACTTTCTGTGCACAAAAGATGTAATGATTGTCAATTAATGAAACTTCATCTGGCATAGTCTGCAATTATGCCCCCCACACCACCATCATCACCACCACCACCACCACATACCCCCTCCTGTAAGACAGCCCCCCTCATGAATATTCAATGAGCTTCCTGTTACTATGCATGAGTGGGCTGTGTATATATAAGCAATGGAGAGGCTTGAGCACAGAGTAAAGAGGGGACTGACTTACTGAATTAGTGAGTGAGTTGAAGGAAAGGGAGAGAGCACGCTCACATACACAAGCGCGCGCGAAAACACATTCACACATGGGCGCTCGGAGCTTGCAGCATCTATGTAAATCCCTTTAGACAAACCCATTTCCTCAGAAAGAGAGAGAGAGGAAAAGAGAGGAGGGGGAGGGAAAAGGGGGAAGAGAGTGAGAGAGATAGAGAGAGCAGCCACATGTGAGCCCGCTGTGGGAGAGCCAGCTGAGGTCTCTCTCTTCCTGCCCGGCCGGAGGAAGGGAAAGGGAGAGGGACGTTCTATCCATCATGGGATGCCGCCTCTGCACACTGCAAAAGCCGGAGGAGCAATACAAACTGCTGTACGAAGTCTGTCAGGTAACTGAGCCGGGCTGCCTCTATCCACAGCTGCTTCTTTTCTCTGATTCAACCTGCGCTGCATGCAAAGCAAAATCCAGCTCCCACTTGCAGGAAAGGCTACGAGGATGAGTTCTGATAGTACTCTCCTCCTGTGAGCGGTTTTCTTTAGAAATGCGCATGACTTTGAGATGAGTACTTGTTTGAGCGTCACAGTGTTGGCTTTGCTTTGTGTTTTCGGGATGCCATCCCCACTATGTTGGAATGGTAATTTGTTCTGCCTTTGCTTAGATAGTGAGAGAATGTCCCTTCCCTCTGTTGTGCTGTTTGTGTGCGAGTTGTAGTTTGAGTGACAGCGTGGGGTGACTGAACTGTGTGCTGGGAGGGTTAGTGGTGCTTTGTACCCACGGTGTGTGACTGCAGGGTCGGGGCATGGTCGCGCACTTTAGGAACAAGGAGAGCCACCAGATCAGTGACAGATGATTGAAGGATTCTGTCCACATGTGCAATTTGCAACTCTTCCACCTCTTTGCCCTGCGACTAAGTGCTGACTGTGGGGTTTTCAGTCCTCAACCCCAGTTTGACTTCTGCTTTGGTTTATGTTTAATGACCATCCACTTATGTTGCTTTGTTCTGTTTTGTTCTGTTTTGTTTAGCGTTGTCTGTATTTAAATGACACAGACTCACCTCATGCTTTTAAGGTAGCGTAGTAAACCTTAAATGATCATGTTCTGTCAATTGGAATTTTTTTCCAAAATTGCATAAAGAAGTTATTTTTAGGTATTGTATTTTTAGCGAATTTCTGGTTGAATTGAGTTTTGAAGTCCAGCGTGGAAACTGTGCGCTCTCAGAGAGCAGTCAAAGGGCTCCCTCACACAGCGCGTGTTTGCCAAGAACCTGATGAAGTATGCAGTAATGCACAAACAGAGCAGCTCGCTGCACCCCCAGCCCCTGCCTTCAAAGCTGTCCAAACATGTCCATTAGAGAGACAAATCCACTCTGACTGTGAGTTAATGACAAATATATACATGCAGACACACATGTGTGCATACATACATACAAATCACACGTTATGCCACGACCTGAAGTAAATCTCTGTATCCCCAGATGTCCTCAGATGAACTTGGTGTCCTGTGTCTTTTCTTGTGCAGTGGTTTTAAACATGTGTGTTTGATTCATTGTTGTTTTTGTAAAAGGTAATGATTTAATGTTGGTGTAAGTTGGTTAAGGCATCTAGTTCAGCTGTGTTTGTGTCAGGATTATCCAGTGTTATTCAGTTTATGTTATACCCATTTTTTAAAGACATTGATAAAGGCAGGCAAATGCTTAACTGAGTTTTCCGGTTTCAAAGCAAATCTCCACTGGCACTGAACAGCAGGGGGCGCATAAGAGCAAACCCATTGACCACTCCATCTATCTCCACAGCCTTACACCTACCACACAGTATTGAAAGGGAAACCTGCTCAGAAGTGTCGTCATCTAAAAGGATTTGTAGACCAGACATGTCATGCTTAATTGGAATAGTCCTATCACCCCAGCCTGTAGGTTTAGCAGGAGCCTGTGAATGGCTTTCTCAGCCTGTATTTAGGCTAACTTATCATCATGGAAGGAATGTATCTTCACAGCACTGTTGCTGTGCCAACCAAGAAAGACACAAGATGAATATGGTGCTTGTATCGCTATAGTTTTCATCCCCATTAGTGAACAGAGAGAGCAGGGCCCAGTGTGTTTGATTTAAGTGAATTTAATGAGCAGGCACTTTTTTTGAATCACTCTCCATATTGTAAGAAAAAAAAGCTGTTCTTTCCCATTACTCCAAGGTGATGTCTGGTTTTTCAGCACTGCGTCTGCAGAGCGCTGTGCTTTGATCATGCCCATCTCTGTTCGGGTAGTTAAAAGGTTTGCCTGTGACTGGGCATGGTATGTTTTGTCATGCTAAAAGGACCTGTTCGGCCTAATAAATGTAACAGATGAAATGGGATGAGCAGGCATGGAGGGACCCTTTTGCCCTCCTCTGTTTTACTTAGGCTCCTCACAAATGCCAGGATGAGGCCCAGAGAGGAGACACAAAACCCTTTGTGTCCATGTGCTTGAGCAAGGTGGCAAGACTGTCAAGCTATCTGTCAATTACCGTTGATTGGCAGGCTGTTAGCTGACGGACTCATGCTGGTTGTCTTATGGCGCTTCCTCCTCTGCCAATTACTCCAGCCGGGAGCACCACCTGACCATACGAGAGATCGAGCAAGACAAAGCCGGCCCGCTGCGTCCGGCACCAAACTCCCATTTATCACAGCTCTCTCACCAGCACCCCATCAAGCATGAGTCTTGATTATGGAGATAATGTTCTGATGCGACAAAGATATACCGTGTTCTGCAGCTGTCTTCTGTCTCAGTTGACAGAACAGAATGATGCTCTTTGCGTATTGTCCTTGAAGGCATTACAAAGCCCCCATTACCCACAACACGCCCAAAAATGTACAACATGATTGAGTTGCGCAAAGATGGACTCCTGTGTTTTGGGGCCTTGGGGACACGGTGCAGCTGTGCATACAGTATGGTCCTGTGTTTAGTGAGGCTTTGGGCCTGCTGCGAGGCATCTGGCATTCATGACCAAATACATGTTAACCATCGGACACTGGATACGCTCAGGCAGAGAGCTGAATGAAGTCTTGGTGTTATCACTGGCATTTACATTTTAATCATTTGGCTTATGCATAGTGACTTACATAACTCACATTTTTACACACTTTCCCGTCATGCTGCTGGGAATTGTACTGAAAACGTTGTACAGAAGTGCCTTGCGCCCACGACAGCAGCACCCCACCTTGGAATTGAACCTGCAGTGTTTGAGCTGTAAGACCAGAATCCTAAGCATTATACCACACTGCTTATACAGGCTTCTCAGCCCACATAGCTTTTCTGCTGGGTATCGGTGCACCTCCACCTCTCCACTGGGACTCAGGCAGACCGATAGCTGGGGATGTCAAGTAAGCCCATGGAACAGACAGGAGAAAATGGATTGACTCCACTGAGGCCCGGAGTTTACCCACTGCCTCATCCGCAGATAATACACAGAGGTCCTCTTCATTAGGGCGTCTGGCACATTGCCTGCACTCCCCTTTCACAGCTCAAGGAGTTTAATGATGCAGAACACCTCTCTTCTCTCCTGTTGCACATATATCTTATTGCTCAGCAATCAGGCAAAAAATATAAATAACAACCACTCACTAATTGTTAATGATAACACAGTAAAACATAGTTCATTTTACAAATATATGTTTTTTTTCTTCCATAAAGAGTACCCCTCCCCCTCACTAATTTGTGTTCTCTTGTCAGACTTGCTGATTCTAGTTGTAGCCACTGGTGCATAGTGATCATCATTAGCTTCTTCAGAGTGCCCGGGGGAATTGGCTTTTGACATGAAAATGCAGCTCTTTAGCACTCTCTGTTCAGAAGCACATTTTTCTGAATTCTGCTATGCCTCCCATGTAATGGTCAGCAATTAATAGATTATTCTGCATTGTTTATCTCCGCTGCACCTCTTTTCATTTTGATTCAAACACCCTTGGATCTGTTTACAGCCCAAAGGATGTAACATAGAAAACATTATTGACGGTATCGACCGTCCTCACGTTATAGTGGAAATGGATCCATGGGCCACACTTATGAAAAAAGTATTAGTGGGTGAGTTTTTTTTTAGAGCTGTGCCTAAAGGCAGTTTTCTCCCTCAGTTAAGATAATTAGAGCCCAGGGAAGGCAGTGTGCAGAGACTGCTCCAGCCTCTCTCTGTAAACTTGACCTCACTAACTGCGGTGAACCTTGGGCTCCTTCTTCAAAGTGGGAAGGTATGCACCACGCAGAGAAGCAAGCTCCAGCGGCTCTGTCAGAGAGGCAAGAGGTAAAGCAGTCGAAAACACTGTTTGACAGTCTGTAGGCTCCTAATCTCCCCTAAAGTGGCCAGTAATGGCCGTGGCGCCTGTCTGTGCCTCGCAAGACCCCCTCTTAATTAGAACTTTGAGAAACCGCAAGTCTGCCACTGAGGTCCTTCTTCCAACCGGACTCGCCTAGTGCCACGCTAAGCCACTTGCGCTTTCGTCTGGGCGCACTGCTTCCTCTGTCAGTTTGATCACTCGTGCTTTTTATCTGTGGCCTCCTTTTATTCTGTTTGGTTTGGTTTTTAAGTTATTTTGATTTGTTATTTTGCCTGTTTATGTGTGTTTGGTGTTGTGTGTAATTTGGGAGCAGACATAAAACAGATAAAGACACACATGCCACATGTGATCTGTGTGTGTGTAATCTCCTGCGATGTAATTACGGAGAGTATATTTTCATTGTTAGGTTTTCTTATGTGTTTACAAAAGCTGGCCTCAAATCCATTTTACAAAGATTGTCTGTTGCTCATTAACAGAAACAGTTTCCTTTTTGGTAACCACAACAGGATCTATTCTAGGAAACGCAAGTAGTGTAGCACCAGATCTGTCGTAGAATATACACACAAACATCAAATACCTTTTTGGGAGGCTCTGTACTTTTTTTAGAATTGCTGTTTTCTTAGAATTGCATCAGACATTGTTTTCAATATTTTGAACTGAAAAAGAAATGGCCGTGTCATCACAAAGCTTATGAAACTTTTACTTGTGTTTTTCATGAGATACAGGGCTGGTTCTCAGACACACTGGGAAACAGGACAACTGAAGTGTCAAGAGTCAACAATTGTAGGGAAAGCAACCTAAAAAAAAATAAAGATGGACAGTTACTTTTTATCACGAGGGCAAAAACCACAGAGGGAAGGCTTTGTCTTTAATGTAGCCATGACAGAAGCAGCCCGCGCTCTAATGAGGTTTGACAGAGACCGGGTGTAATAACAAAGCCGTTGGTGTAGGGGAGGGAGGGCAGGGGGGAATGGGGGGGCTTGCATAACACAGCACAGCTCCTTTAATAAGAGGCAGGTTCACCCCAGCGCGCATCCACATCTGTTTAGCGCTGGAGCAGGTGGCGAGCAGCCACAGGGGAGGGCTCATTGGAGGCCCGTCTTTGGTCTCTGCTGTCACATTTCGCTGATCAGAGATGCACATAGACACGACACAGAACAATGCACGGACACACAGCACGCTGACGCAGCACGGCGTGTACAGGCTACAGACACAGATCAGCAACACGCAGACACAACACGGCCTGTACCGAGACACAACACCGTCTGTAAAGAGTAATCAAAGAACAGCACAAAGACACAGCACAGGCTTTACAGACCAACAGGAAAACAGGACAAAGACATAGCACAGCCTGCACTGTGGCACAAAGTCCAGTACAGTACAGAGACATCACACAGGCATGAATGTGGAATGACACTGAGACCCACACAAAATAAAGATAACATTATGACACAGAGACTACAAAATAAAGATAACATTCACCACCAAATGAAACACCCAAAGTCAGGACAGCCTGTAAAGAGACACAGCAGAGCACAGCACAAGTGATAAGTGAGTGAAAAGCCTTGATACAGACATCACAGCTTTTCCTGAGACACTACATAATAGGCTGGGTCCACATAGTCACAAAACACACTCAGACACTCAAAGATAGTACACAGATACAAAGTGAAAAGTACAGAGACTCAACCAATGCAATGGAGAAAAACATAGGGCAACAAGGTGCCCAGAGGTGGACAGGCCAAATACAAAGTGTACACAAACATAAAACACACTGACACAATACAAAATAAGGTACTTTGCTCACACAACAGAACAACACATACAAACTCACAGGCTCAGCCCAGCATATACAGAGACTTACGACACAGACATCAAACAAAAATATACACAGAGAAACAATTTTCCATTGACGTGCACACAAAACAACATAGAGACAACACAATGTCTTCAGAGACACATCAAAAACAGGCACAAAACAGAGCATGAGAATAGATGCACATCAAACAGCACACACATATTTAAACAAATTCCCAGTATTATTTGATTATTAACTGTGAAATCTCTAACTGGTTACTCAGATCAGTATTCAAATGCTTGTTAAGAAAAACAAAAAAGAAAAATGCAGGGTTTCATTCTTAATGAGTGCCTTTGAAACCAAGCCTTTACCCTTGTTAACCTTTGACAGTCACAAGAGAAGGGTCACTGGGTATAGCAGAATTAGCTGAGGGGTGCAGTGATGTGTCAAATTTATAACTACAGAGCCTCTGAAATCTCTACTCATTCATATGCATCATTTGAAACCCATATCAGGCTCAGTGGGACTTGTTGGGACTAACTGGAACAGGTGTCATTGTTCCCTATGTGGTATCTGCTTATTTGTAAGATCACTAAAAATGAAGTGAACTGAAATTTTTAGCATTAGGGTGATTCTCCAGTCCATCTGTGTTACTGACGTATCTGGCAGAACTTGTAAACTTGCAAGCCGTTTTGAACCCAGAAGCATATAATTCAGGTACATCTAATACTGAAATTCGGTTTGCTTGCCCTTCATTTTGGTAGGGAATTTATCATATGCTTTTATCATTTGCTTTCTCACTGTATTTTTGGCACATTGGTTTTACCTATTGTCTATCAAAAAATCAAAGCAATGTTATTTTGCTGCCTGTAAGGGATTTGTTCGTATATTCCACTACTAAAAAAAGGCAGCCATTATCATGTTCAGTTGAGGACATTATGTGCCATACTGCAGGCCAGAAAAGCATTAGACAGTGATACAGCTTGATTAAGAGAATGAATCATCTTTGTACACATGTACCCAGTGAATACAACAATGTGCCCCTCGTCGTGCAGCTACAGAGTCATGAATAAAACATCCGAACAGAGGGATTTAAGCACTTATTAAAGCGAACCAAGTCACAGGGCCTTTTTAAATGCGGGTGATGGAGTGTCATTATTGCTCATTATTGGTTTGCAGACTGAGTGGTCCCCATGTGGGAAGGAGTTCCTGGATGCTTTTAGGCTCTCTTATTAAGAGTTAATACAGTGTCTAGGATGTGTTTAAAGCATAGTGTGTGTGTGTGTGTGTGTGTGTGTGTGTGTGTGTGTGTGTGTGTGTGTGTGTGTGTGTGTGTGTGTGTGTGTGTGTGTGTGTGTGTGTGTGTGTTATTGTCCTGGTGAACAGGAGCATTGTGTTCCCTTGGTAAACACGTTCTCTCGTGTGCATCAGGGCGGTGATGGCGTGAAAAAAGCATGTATGTGTGCATTTGTTTGTGCATGTGTATTTGTGTGTATGTTTCTGTTTGCTCAGCAGATATAGAATTTACTGAGTAAGCAAGGCAAGATTTGCACTCTGTTTAATACACTTTTGCACTCCTGTGCGCGCACATGCACACACTCACACACGCACACATGCATAGAAATACGCTCACAAACAGAGCAGCTGCTGCTCCGGTCCACTCCAGTACAGCACTTAAATCATCTCGGAGCAGTCAGCAGGCTGGGGTGGGTGCCGGGGGGGGTTGGGGTGTCAGCCCATACACAGATGACATGGAGAAATGAGCGCTTCTCCCGGCTGGTAGACGGAGATTGGGAGTCTCAGAGCAGAGCACTGAGATACCACCCTAATAATCGGTGACAGGGCCCTCTTCTGCCTGCTGCTGCCTGTGATTTCAGCCCCACTGAGTCCCCCCACCACCCCCCACCCCCACACACTCCTCTCCCTCAACAGAGACGGGTTAGAAAGTTTCTCCATTTTTTTCTTTGGTCGGGAACTCCTCTTCACTTGGAAACTTAGGAGGGTGTATGACAAGATTGGTTTTCGTCACCATGCAGCCTCTAAGAGCTGCTGGTTTGTGAGAATGGGAATTCTCTCGCCACATGCACTGTACTCAGGTTGGATGCAGAAACAGCCAGAGCTAGGCCTGCCTTTGATTTGTTTGAGTGTGGGAAAAAATCTGAAAAGATTTCCTTTGATGAGCACTTGAAGGAGTCCTCATCAAGGGAGGGGAACGGTGTAAAAAAGCCTGAAGGAAGTGGTATGGGTGTGTTATTGATTTTCGGAATAAGAGACATGTCCTATGCTTAAATGAGATTAGGAGAGAGTAAATAACAGTGTCTTATTTCAGCCAGCCATGCCTATTAACCGCTTTTGTTTTGTGTTATTTGTTCTGCGTTCCCCAGTAACACGGCACACTACGGTAAATAATGGGCGCTGTGTTTCAACTAAGCCAAAGGGAGATCTACTCTTTCAGAGGAACTGTTTCTCCTCAGTCAATGAAAAGAATAAAACACATAGCCTACATGGAGAAGAAAACCCAACCAGGCTTAGCGGAATTGCGTTGAGGTTTTTTTTTTTTTGTTCGAACTGTTAAAATGTGAAAGAAAAGGAGGATTAACTGTTGTTTCAGGCAGAATTGACCCACATTTAGAACTCTTCTTCCGCCACTCAACTGCCCAGGCATTTGAAAGTAAGCCTTCAAGCCTCAGCGTTCTCTATCAAACCAGCCGTTGTGAGGCTCTCTCTGCCCCACCACCACCACCAACCACCCCCCACCCAACCCTGGCTTTCTCCCCCTCGTAAAATACAGACTGAAGAATTTGCTTAAGAAGTGTATCGGACCATAAAGAGAGGCTTAAAAGAAAAGCTTGCGACATCCGTGGCCTGCTGAACAGGCGTTTATAGACTGCGCTTCCCAGGATTTCCACGGTTCTCTACAAACGAAAGCCTGTCCTGCTTTTCTCTGGCATGACTCCCGTTCCTCCCAAGTCTCACACAAGGCTGAATCTGCTCCCGTTCCCTCGGTCCCCTCACCACAAAATGTACAGCAACTCAACAAGTTCCACTGTGTGGCAAGATCTATGTATTTAAGAAAGCAGGCAAGTTTGGCCATGCAACCTCAATGTCAATATTTCCCTCATAAATCGGGACTGATGCATGAATGAAGTCATTGGTCAGGATTCAGTCAAACACGTCTCTTTAAGGACATGAAATTCAATCAAAACAGACTTCAGTCTCTTCAAGGCCATGTCCTTTTCTGTGTTCAAATGACAAGAACACATTCCCAGTTTCAATAAAGTAGAACACAAAAAAAATTATGTTGTAAAATCTGTTTTGATCAAATTGTTTTTAAAAACATACCAAGTGGGATCGATTAAATCAAGCCCACTGATTTTATCCTTCTCACAAATAGAAGTCAGTCAAGGTGTTTGTGATTCAGCCAAACACAGGGACCTGAAAACATTTAAAAACATAATTGATAAAATATAGACCTAGTCACAAGTTAAACCACTGATAAATATTTAGGCACCAGCCTTAGGTGCAAAGCTGAACGTCTCCAGCATCTAGTGTGTTCTTCCAGTGATGTCCCAGTTTCAGGACGGTATGCGCTGATGTTTTTATCATCCGTTGCTGGGATCCCTGAAGCAGCCCCAGCTGCAACTGCAGCAGAAGAGGGCAGAAGCCTCGGCCGAAACCTCTCTGGCAGTAGGTCAGCGAGCAGATCTCCAGCTCCAGCTCGGTCACACGCACACCTGCCGCCAGGCGCTCGGGACTCAATCAAGCCACGTTTGCATTCCTGCAGCGGGCGGAAAGGTGGAGGGGTGAGGGGGGAACGTGCTGCTGCTCTTCATCTTATCCAGGGTGTGGAGATTGGCTCTCAATTACCTCCAGGACATTTTAAACCAATGTAACAAATGTTTTAACTTTGATTAGGGGAGTTGGCAGGGACAGGGACAATGATAGGCAGGTGTGCTGGACATCATCTCACATCAAAACACAGCCAACATCCCCTCTGTTTTCCTCTAACGGAGATAGGAACATCTGTCACCCCACCCCCGGCATTTCTGATCAGGGTGATCCTGATATCTTAATTCAAAGATTAAGGGCCCTGAATAATATACAGACCTGCTGAATAAATTACCCTCGTACTCAGCCCAGACACCTACAGAGCCACCGCGTCTTCAGACCTCATTACGGTTTTGTCAGAGTGTGAGCACGTATGACCCTCATGGTCTTTATTAAGCTGGGTTTACGAGGTTCTCGCCCCGGCACTGTCTGCTTCAACATAATGTCATGCAGAAGGTGGCAGAAGGTGGTAGGTGTTCGCCCATTGTTGCAAGGATGAGGTAAGCTGACAAAACGGGTAAATAACGAGGTATGACATCAGTGCCGGACATCTGGTCCAGGATGTCTGCCAAACCAATGATCGAGTTTGCACTCCTTAATTCTTTCACACGTTTAATTTGTTGAGAGTGGTGAGGCAGTTTTTTTCTGGAAAACTGATCCACATTCAGGCACTACCCTGGACTCTACAGGGTCATGCTTACACTGCAAAATTGACAGAAGGCGTTTGTCAAACTGTCCGAGGCAACTTGCTGAGGTGGGCTGACACATGAAGGGAGTCCCTGCTTTAAAGGAGGTGTTAGGCCGTGTTCGAGAGCGGAGAGTTAAAAGAGCCGGTTCAAACGGATTAAAAGACCTGGGTTCAGAGCTGGGGACCACTCAGTGTTTTTGCCTGTCCCCACAGAGCTGTGCAGTGTCAGAGGTGAGGCTGGAGAATGGGGGCCATGTGTACCCCCCCTCCCCATCCCCCACAGGGTGGGAATGCCCCCATCGTGTGCGCTCAGGCGGAATGTGCCGGCCTCTGTGGAGAGGGGGGGAGGGGTTTTTTGTACAGGGGTCGCTGCCTCCAGGGAACAGCGGGATTCCAGGGCGGTGAGGGCGTTCTTAGAGCCGGTGGAGAGGAGATGGACACACTGGAGCACCTCTGTCCCTATTCCTCTCAGCTGATCCAGACTATCACAGCTGCTCCTGAGAGAGAGAGAGACAGAGAGATGGAGCGAAAACAAAAACGAGGCACAAGTGTGCCTTTGAGAGAGATGATGTCAGACATAGGGAGAGTTGTGGCATGTTTCTCTTTGTATAAGTGCTCTAAAGCCAAAGTTGTGTCTTGGTTTTTAATGAGAAAACTAATTTATATGCATGGATAAATAGACTGCATTAAGATAAGGGAGCACTATCTAGCAATCCAATAGGATGGAAGCTCCTACACAATATTTGTTGTAAACCTTGCCTTTGTATAGACTATTTTTATGAAAGGATTTCCTATCAAACAATTTCATACCAAATACCTACATCCTCCATATTCCACACCTGCCTTTTTATCATCGCAATCATCACTAATATGCAGTTACAACGGTATTATAGTCGCCTTGCACTTACAAATTGTAAATGGAAATGCTGGAAGACATTACCTCTTATTTGACAAGTTTTGATGTTTCCAAAGTAGAAGTTGAGCCCATCTGGGATGATCCAATTATCCTGCGGGCCCGGATTAGTATTAATCCTTTTTAGTTATTAGTGAGCACATAACCTCTTCAAAGTTGGAGAGCGCAATTTCCATTCGTCCTTCTGCACTCTCATTTCTGTTAATGTAGATATCAGCGGGGGGGCTGAACGTATTGGACACTTGGTGAAAAAGTCCCCAAATTCTCATGGTAATCTTAGAAGCTGTAACCACGTATTGAAAGCAATGAATATAAATGAATGTAAACAATGACTGAAAACTCAGCACATGTGTCATGACTCATAAATATAGGCATGATTGACAGGCTTGTAATTCCAGTCAGGTAATCTAATAATTAAAGTCCCAATCTGGATAGAAGAATGAGAAAATGTTGGTAGAAGATACCAAGAAAATATTACCCTTATGGTAATGGTTCCCAGTAATATTATTGTATACAAAAATAGCATAGAAAAAACACAGTTTGTCTGCCATTGTAGGCCAACCATTGTTGCGGCACTTGATTTCATGTGAATTTCCAACGGTTTCATCATTCCTCGAAAGGGGAGAACTAACCGTTCAGCCCATTGGGGTCCGTGGCATTAGCCGAAGTACGTATCTGAAATGGAAAAAGACCCCCAGGTGCAGATTACATCGCCCCACCCCCACACACTCCTCTCCTTCCAGGAATCACAAATGAACAAATTCCAAATGGCATGCAGATGGAAAGAGGGACCCGGGGTGGTGCTGGGAACCCTGATAAGCTGAGAGCTAGTTGCCTGTAACCGGGGCACAATCCGCTGTTAGCAGGTGGGTGAGCTCAGCTCCGGTGTCCAGCATCTCAATGAAGCTGTGCGATGCTCCTGCCTGCTGCTGGTTTTCCCGTTGCTCCGCAGAGCTCATTCCCACGGATCGGTGCCACTGTTTGTTGATCCTAATGAAGAAGTTCAGCTTATTCATGCTGCTTTCACTTGCTTGCATGTGCATAATGCCAAAGCTTTTGAAATCCTGCATTTTTTTATCATTATTCTTTGTACTTTACAAAATGGATTTCTGTATAGGAAATGTATACAGAATATGTGTATACAGAAACACTAATGCTGGGCAAATGAAGGTATGGTACGCATATGGGTGTGTGTTACTTCATCTGCTCATGTCATTTGAAGAGGAATTTACTGTGATAAAGTGTTTATGGGCTTCAAATAGCTGAGACATCCAACTGTTAAAACTCCACATTGAGTTTCTCTCTCAAAAATGTGCTCTCAGAGGCTTGCCGTAAATCATGTTCCTCCTGTCCCAACTGTTATGACTGTTATCATTTTAATGTCACTCTGCTGTGTGGTGGTAATAAAGACTGAAGTCACATGCAGAGTAAATGTGTTCACTTTTAAGAGTGAAGGGTGAAATGTTAACATTCAATGCGGTTGAGTTACCGGTACATCCTTCCGTACGTGGGGATAGGAGGCGTGCCCAGGCCGTATCACAAACTCGCTGCGGCATGCTCTCATCCGTCATCACCACAGCAAGGTCCCGGGTCGAGTGGCTCATCCAAACTTAATTAGCTTTTCCCCGCGACATGCTGTAGCCTTTCCCGCAATGAGTCTTCACAGGTTAACATACTGCATGCACATATTTTATCCAAGGGGAGGGCCACATTTTTCACCAGACAGAAATTACTTAGCTAAATGAGGGCACCTCATTATGGCTTTGTCTAACGACCTTTATTAATCAAAGCTGGGCTCGTTCTAATTAACGTCCCATTCTGCTTAGGCGTGCTTTGACCCTGTAAACCAGTAAGAGACATTAACAACTTATCATTATTGCCTGACTTTAATATTCATATTTGTAAAAAATTTAAACATGGATCCTGTCCAACCAAATCTTAATATCGCCTCACTGTTTTTATTTCTCATTTGAGTCATTTGTTTTTTTTGGAGGCTGTTCACTGTTTGAAGCTCTCGTGGGGCCCTGTAGTTAAAGACTGGGATAGTTGAACGAGTATGTTTCCTTTTTTTCTCTCACAATCCAGACTGCCCAGTCATATGCACAAGCTGTACTCATTGCTGCAACTTCTCCGATCAGTCTTTGTGAGCACAGCCAAGCGCATTCTTTCCTCAAAACCCATCGGCCACCTCTTATTTTCACACTGCAGTCCACAAGCTTAGTCTGTACAGACATGAATCTGAAGGAAGAATGGAATGCACTTGTACACATGTGCAACAGGGAGGGATTCAGCCATGTAGTCCGAATGTGAGCACCTTATTGGCTATGGTGAGGGGGGCTCAATTGAGGAAGAGACATGGTCACTCTGTCAACCACATCCCTCCCTCCCTGGGTGTCAGTATAGCCCAGGGTCATGATCCATCTCTGCAAAGGGGCTGCCAGCAGTTGGCCCCAGCAGTCTGGATTCAGTACCAGACCACACACTGGAACAGTTCCTTAAGAAAGTGTGTTTTTTGTGAGGACATTGAAGTGGATACAGGCCATAATCCTCTCAAGACAGAGGGTTGGCTGCTGTAGGGGAGAGTGGAAGATCCCGCCTGCAGATCCTGTGAGAAAAAAACAAGGAGCTGGGGAGGACTGATAAGATTTACTCAGTCGATGAAAGAGTTTAGCTCCACCAGCCCTTACTCAGGGAAGATGGCCTGTGAAACCAAATCGTTTTCCTTACTGCTTCATCTGTGTGTGTGTGTGAGATAGATAAATGGAGGGAAGGAGAGAAAGAGAGAGGGAAAAGAACACAACTGATGTGTATCACCTTGTTTTTTTATACAGCCTGCTTGTGCTCCCTTTCTATCTCGGTGTGGCCTCTCAGTAGGGCCTACAGTAGCAAAGACTGATAAGGTCAGATCAAAAGTCCAGCCCTCCATGTGCTCAGTAGCACCTTTGATGAATGGCTCCTCTCAGCTCATTAAAGATAACATGGAAGCCATCCTTTTCCTCAGGTTTAATTGTGTGCCCCTCTTAGTATCTCTTAAACTCCTATCATCAGTGCCCTAAATGTGATGAGGTCTGTGCCACTGTTGGTGCATTTTAACATTGGGGGAGCAATTTAAATTTGGTAAATGGTTTGAAACCTGAGGAGTAGTGTCAATTACAGATGCTCAGTGTGTTGAATTGGGGATTGGCAACTGAAATGACCTAGGCTTCCTGCTGTTTTGTTGGTGGTTGAAAATTCCTGAGTGTGAATTAGGTGTGCTTGGGTAGTTTATTAGTTCATATGCCCACTCTATGGGATTTGTCAGAAGTAGTAATTGATCGGTGGTTTATTAGGAAAGCAGATCCCTGGAAGTTGGGCAGAGTTATGCTACATTGGAGTGAGAAATTAGTCGGTCAGGCTAGTATTGCAGAGGCTACAGGAAACCGTGCATTTGGAATGTCTGTGCCGCCAGTTCAGGTTAAGCGGCATAATCTGCAAAGCCGCACGACACAGCCAGCGTCTCCAGGGTGGAGGAGCCAAATATTCGGCCGGCTCCGTGGCAACCGCGACCCCAGTGACCCGCCGTGGGGCTTTCAGTACCTGATTTAGGGTCAGCTCATGTGATGTATGCATTGACTCAGACCGGCCGGCCCTGTGGCTGCCCCTGTTTCTGGTGTATTCTTTCAGAGAGAGTTATGGGGCTTGCTTGTCACTGGGCACTGTGATCTAACAGCTGCGTTAAATGTACACTGTTCTGCTGTGTATTCTGTGAATACAAAAGTAACTGATTGGATGAATAAATAAACGTGACACAGTTGATGTCGCATAACCATTCATCCATGCTGCAAGTGTAATGGTTTACTCCCTGATTAAGATGGGGAAAACATCCCAATTTCTGCTCTTTTCCGTCTCCATGGTTTTGTGGAGTCAGTGTCATTGAATTCTACTGTCATTGTTTAAAAATACAGTTAAGTTTTCCATTTAAATCTAAAGTATAATAAAAAAAACTTTAAAATGCAATTTTACCATTTCAGTAACTGTGGTTGGTCTTAAGCAAGAGTGTGTTTTAACGCTGGCTGGCACTAATGGTCCCCTGTGCATGTGTCTCGTGTCTCGGCAGGTGAATGGGAAGGACCTGTCCAAGGCCACGCATGACCAGGCCGTGGAGGCCTTCCGCACGGCCAAGGAGCCCATCATGGTGCAGGTGCTCCGGCGGGCACCCCGCCCCAAGGCCGTGGGCCCCTCCTCCGACGCCCAGGTGGTGGACATCAGCACGCAGACCGACATCACCTTCCAGCACATCATGGCGCTCACCAAACTGCCCCCTGCCGCCCCGCCTGTGGACGTGCTGGAGCAATACCTGCTGCCTGAGGAGTGAGTGACACCTGTCCGTCAAGCTGCCACTCACTCTATGTGGACGTGTGCTGAAAGAACACACACCAGATTACAGAGTGAAGAAGAGCTTAAGAAAGTTATATAACATGCTGACATATGTAGTAAAAATTGTTCTAACGTGGCCTTAAATTACATTGTTTATTGCCATATATGCAGGGCATTGTAAAAAAAAAATATATATATATTTTAAAAATGTAAGAAACCACTTGTAAAAAAAAAAAAAACATAGAATTATTACTACAGTGTAGTATATTACACAATTATTGTGTAAAGCATGCTTACAGAATGGTCATAGAATTTCACATGATTACAGCATAGATTATACCTTTCACATTTATCGAATGTGGATTAGATGGGTGGTGATGGAGATGATAATGTAGGTTATTACATAAATGAGTAATCCAGACCGGACTTTATCAGAGAAACACAGATGTCAGAGTCACTGGCTCCACTCGGCCTTTATCTGATGCATCTCGGAGGCTGCGTTTAATTGCTGCACTGAATATGATGTTTTGCTTCATGATGTCAACATGGCCCACAGTCCTCGCCAACCCCGACATCACCACAAACCAATCAGCACGCTCAAATAGAGAGACACAGATGCCAGATCCCCAGCTGAGTCAAAGTGCGGCCATCTGCAAATGGGTGTTGTAACAGCGTACAGTAGGCCCTCTATTTTGGGTGCACTGTAGTTGTGATACATGTGATTGTGGTCACCAAAGTTTATATGTTCAATTTCATTTTTTTCACTAAGCTGTATTTAAGCTTTCTAGACCTTACATTTGCTGACAAGCTGGAAAAAAATATGACCAGGAATATCCAGATATATATTTATATGCGTCCCAGAAGGGCCAGAATGGTTTTTGAAATGTTTGGCAGGCCCTTAAATCCCTCCTCGGGCCATCTTAGTCTTCAAACAAACCATCAACGCAGCTCGTTAAAAGGAGAAATGAAAATCCAGGCGTCTTTCAGGAGCTTGATTTGGAGTGAAGGCTTGTGTTCTGGGGTCCGCACAGATATTACGCCTCTCAGTCAGGCAAACGGCTCACGCTTTTCGACATGACGTCATTCACACCTCTGTGGAAACTCTCCGTGTAGTCTTCCAACCAAGTCAGGGGTCTGTTTATTATACATTAACAGTGAAATGGTTGGAGAGGCAGTATGAGGCTACTGTGTTTGTAACTGAGAGGTTGCAGGTTCGATCCCCAGGCGCTGTTTCTGTGTCCTTGAATTTCACCTGGGCCGTTTCATTAATATCCAGCAGCAGAAATAGATAGTGTGTAGAAATGCAAGCAGTTTAAGTTGCTCTGGAAAAGCATCTGCTAAATTGCTTAAATTTAAATGTCAGGGACATGAATAACTGCCTAACTTTGACCATTTTAAAACCTTTTTTTAAAAGATTTTATTTTCAGAATGAGAACACACATAAAATCAATGTGGTCCAGTAGTGTCCAGAGAAAACAGTGCATAATTTAGTGGATTAGTGGTAAAGAAAAGCTAAAATTTTCCACCAGTCTGGATCAAAATAAATGAAAAACAGGCAAGATAAAAATGGATGCATATCAGCTTAAAATGCTCATCGATTTAATTTCATTTAAAAAGGCTGTACACTTGGGATCAGTTACGCCTCACCACACTTGGTAACTGTAGAGGGGATTTTGGTCTCTTGGCACAGGTTTCCGCGTTTTGTCAATATTTATAAAACATGAGAGCAATGCGCGCCATTTTCACCACTTTATTAATTTTACCCATCAGACACACCAGAATGTCTCGGCGAAGCGCCCAGGTAATGAAATGTTTATTATGGGATGGTCTTGTAAAATAATCCTCAGAAGCGCATTATGGGGTTCTGAGAGTGTGTCGTTCCCTAGTGTATGTTTTTATGGGGTGATATTGCTTTTATAGACACTCCCCGGGGCATGAATACTTCGACCCCAGTGACTTCCTGGAGGGCATGCAGCAGGACATGGAGAGAGAGGAGCTGGAATATGAGGTGATGGTCTCCTCTATCAACACAAACACACACACACACACACACACTCCCACATAGAGACACACCCTTATACACCCTGGAAGAACACACAACATAACCAACACAAACACACACACACACACACTCCTACAGAGATGCACTCACACAAAATCACACGACATAGATACATACTCTCACATACATGCACACTCATACAAAAACAAATAACACACATATTTACCCACATAGATACGCATCCTCACACGTGTAACAAAACACTACACACAGAAAATACAAAAACGCATGTACACACCCACGGAAAACCACAGAAACAAACAACACATGCACACATCCACGGAGACAACACACTTTCACATACATGTAAAAACATGCACACACAGAAATACAACCCACATAGATATGCACATAAAATCACATGAAACACACAAAAATACACACCACATAAACACAAACGCATAAACACTGAAAAATACAATACACACACAAACATGCAAACCAGAAATATCATGCCACGGGCTCACACACACACAGAAGCATTCGTTCAGTTAAGATGGACAGTAACCCAGAGGACATGACCTTACAGCTCGCCCATTTCAGAGTCTCTTTGTTTCCAGTATTTTGATACTTGTGTCATCACTGTGCTGAGGCTAATGGGATATCTGTGTTATTGATGAACTCAGCCCAATTCATCCTTGTATGGAGATTGAAATTCAGGCCAGACAGGACTCGAGCACGTTGTTTATTCCACACCCTGAGCAGATGCCAGACGGTGACATCATTATTTATTTGTGACAACGACTAATACGTCTTTGGCCGGAGCTTTCTCAGAGGGTCTGCGCAGATCATGCAAAGAAGATAATTGGATGAGCGGAACAATGGGGAGAGTGATGGCTGTGATGATGTATATTAGCAACGGCCAGATAAAGCCACAGTTAAAATGCAGCAGAAAAAAACGGCGATGCTAAGGTCACCCAGCGCTCTCCATTTGGGCCCCGTCCTCAACATTAATAACAGAGTCTCCTGACACGTGCTGAAGACTCAGGAGGTGAACTTCAGAGAGTTCCAGAGGCAGACGAACACTACAGTGCCCTCCTCTTCAGAGTGACCCCTCTCTGGACCCGAAAAAGACAGCAGAGGAACCCTTGCAGAGATCTCTCACGCAAAGATTAATTGTTGGGTCAGGACAACGACAAAGCCCTAACAGCCTCCTGCTGTCTCTGCTTTGTTTGGACGATACATTCTCCCCGTCTCTTACTGATACCCATCCTCTCTGCAGTGTAATGGAGATACTACCTCACCAGGACCCCTTGCTGTGCAGTAGCTTTCTTTGAGGCTTTGTCTTAAAGACTGGCTTGATTCTGCTAATTTGCAGGGAGATTTTGATTGCTCAGCAGTTTGGGGGGTTAACCAGCTTGTCTTATAATACCATGCAACTTCTCAGCCTGGCTTGAAGAATGCAGACATCCATTCTTCCTTACCACAATGGACTGTTCTGAGCAATGTGGAATGAACAGTTGTGCATTGTTTCCTCTGAGAGTATTGATAAGAGATGCAGCACTAATGAATAAACACACTCAATTTGTGGGTCAAAATGAAGGATGGAGAGCTTTGAAATTAAGATTGAAAGATCTGCAAAACAGTGATAAGGTTCAAGGAATAAAATGTGCAGATTTTGAAGTAAAATCCTACATAATAAATAAAATCCAATTTTACTGGCTATATTTTGCAAAGGCATATTCCACAGAGCCGTAAATCTCATATACTGATTTTTTTTAGCTCGGCTGAGTGAGGAAGTCCCTGCTGAAATGATTAAGCATTCCGTCCTATAGTGGATTATAGACATTTCAGCAGTTGTTCTGTTATTTGCTGAGATGAGAGTTTGCTGTAGTGTAAAGCTAGAATTTAGCCTTTCCGAGTTATTAACTGGTTCCACTACAGAGGAGAGGAGAGGAGGAGAGGCTGTTCGGGTGCCTGTATCTAACAGATTACAGGTGTTGACAGGTGAGGAGTGGGGAAACCGCTCAACCGCTGCCTGGCAGATGTTCCTCAGACATTTGAATAAATTACTCATCGTTCATTCTGTCAGCGCTCCCTATCTGAAACGCACTGCATCACGGTCCCCTTAATTGCAGGTGTGGGTCCATTTCCAACAAGAGTGATTACAGAAAACAATTTCTTTGTTTCTTTATGGTGGTTTTTTTTTATATATATATACTCATAAGGCGTTGAATTAATGTGAGTGCAACATACATTTGTGGAAATATTTAATTTAGAGGACTTCTGAGAGAGCTACAACTGCCAGGTGTTACAAAGATTAACTGTTCATTTAAGAGTGTGGGTCTGAACTGTTGTCATAGCTACTGAAGCCGTTCTGATGTGGTAATGTTAAAAGTTGCGCTCTTTGGTCTTCTCAGGAGGTGGATTTGTACAGAGCAAACATCCAGGACAAGCTTGGGCTGACGGTTTGTTACAGGACTGACGACGAGGATGAGACCGGGATTTATGTGAGCGAGGTGCGTTGCAGAGCGGCATTGTGGAGGGGGAAGGGGGGGGGAGAGAAAAAGAAACAGAATATGTGTTAATTTCCTGGTAAATGCGAAGGTGTTCAAGCACGAGCACAAAGTGAATGAATGGGAACAAAGTAACTGCACATAGGTTGTTGGTGAGAGGAAGAAGCAGCAAACAAAAGATTGCATTTATTTAGCCACCCATTTGTCACCTTATTGTTGCCATGGCTACATGTATTCACTGCTTTTACAAGACTCTTTTTTTAAAACCAGATAAGATGAGTACTCACATCCTCTCTTACATAGTCCATTAGTATTGGTTTTGTATGAATAATTTGGCCTGAATTTTGCATTTTGCTTTGTTTTCATGCATGTATTTCTTACTTTATTTTGCTCATCCACATTCCAGTCAAACAGGCTTCACTGTAACACAGTGAAGGGAAATGATATTATCTCATCAGATTTAGACAGAGTAATGGCAAATAGTCACTTAACATGTTCATGATTGAAGTAAACTAAATGTAAAATTAGAAACAGTACATACTGGTAACAGATAATGTTTTATGAATAGTAATTATCCGGTGTCATGAAGTGCTCTTTTGAGTACAGGCCTTTTATCAACTTACTTTGGAAAGAATAAAGTAAGTCTTCAACAATGCTAATTTATTGCCTCAGGATTATCTCATATAATGTTTTATTGAATACCCCTAATGATTTGTTCACTAATTTTATAAACAAATATTGGATATGTTGAAAAACTATTCTGTCCCTATCCTCTGGTGACATAATTATTCATCATTTCTATACATTTAAATTAGCAGACATTTTGACTGATCTTTTTTTCTGTTAATCTAGTCACCACTAAGTCTTTGTGAAATGATTCTCGTTGTTATCACAGCACATTTAATACCTCTTGTGTAGATGACAACACCATTACTTTGCAATCATCCTGCTCCTTGTAATGCAAATCTGCATTGTCTGTCCATTGAGGTTCTTAATCACATCCATATCTTTGTTGCTGTCGTTTAGATTGATCCGAACAGCATTGCTGCGAAGGACGGCCGTATCAGAGAGGGAGACCGAATCATTCAGGTAACGGCTGCCTCTGTAGTATTGCAGCGTCTCCCTCTGTAACCGCATCCCTCGCCCAGGTGTGTAGCTCATTTCCTCTGCCTTTCAGATCAATGGGATCGAGGTCCAGAACCGGGAAGAGGCAGTGGCCCTGCTGACCAGTGAAGAGAACAAGAACGTGTGTCTGCTCGTGGCCCGGCCGGAGATTCAGGTACAGCTCGCCCGCTGGTCACATCCTGCCTGGCAGTTACACCCACTGTAAAAGAAAGAGCGTTCACACTGACAATAAAACAGGTTTTTATTGCTACATTTACTTCACCATATATATTATTCATTTGCCCGAATAGATATCCTTGTCATTGGTGACTTATATTGCAGAGGTTGTACTATTTATGGGGCTAGTTTTTATAGTGGAGCAGATCTGGGCAAGTTCTCAGCACAGTGCGGTGCCCAATCTGGGGTTTGGAACTGAAAAATCTGGGTACCAATGTATAATCCTGAAAAATTTATGGAAGGCTGACTAGAGCAGATTGGCCTTTATCCGAAACAATTTAGAGATTGTACATTTTTTACACTATCCATTTATTCATTGGGATATTTACTGAAGCTGACCTGAGAAATTAATCAGCAACTTCTGAGTCACATGCCCTGCATCCACTGTTATTCCACAGTGCCTGAAACAATCAAGTGACTTAACATGGATCACATTTTCTATGTTAACCATGTACACTAGAAGAACATAGAAGAGGTTAAATCCCATGCACAGAAACACAATAGGCATGCCATACTCTGACAATAGACCTAGTTCCTAAAACACTGTGCTACTGCAGCCTTCTGTCTCTGACAGCAGCGAAAGAGACTAAAGCTAATGGCCTGCAGGAAAAAACTTCTGTCATTCATCTCCACACACACCTACACTAAAAAAACTATCAAGGGGTGTCAGACTACGTGAATTCAACTTTAAGGTCAGCACACAGATTGGGCATGACACAGCATAAGACCATTTCTGAAGAACGCTGAATCATAACAAATGTCAAATAAATAAAAGCAGTCACATTTCCTCCTGTCTCTAGAGGTGAATTCATGGTCAGCTTCGTCATTTGCGTTCCCATGAACTTTCCGTGGGGGCTGGGGGGTCCTTTGGGGTTTGGTTATAGCATGTTTTCCAATCCCACTCTGATTGGTTGAGACTAGGCGGCTAGGTGGTGCATGTGGCAGAGAGGTGTGATTTGATTGGCTGAAGATTTCTGATGCATCCTTGTCTCCATGACTCAGCTGGATGAGGGATGGATGGATGATGACAGAAATGACTTCCTGGATGACCTGCACATGGACATGTTGGAGCAGCAGCATCACCAAGCTATGCAGTTCACTGCCAGTATGCTGCAGCAGGTAAGCCACTGTACACTATCACAGCATCCCTGTTATACTGTTTACTTCCTGTGGCTCTTAAGCCATCATACAGTGTGAGAGAATGAAACAATATCCCTGATATAGGCCTAAAACTAGCATGCTACAGGTAAGACACTGGCCTCTGCTACACAGTGCAACAGCATCCCTGATGTACTGTCAGTATCCTGTGGTACTTAATCCATTGTACACTACCACAGAGTAAAATAGTATACCATATGCACTGTCCTCAAGCTGTGGTTATGTAAGACACTGTCCTCATGGGGTAAAATTAAATCTTAGTTAAACTGCTAGTGTGCTACAATAGTAAGCTACTATACCCTGTCACAAATTAAAACAGCATCAAGGATGCATTGTTAGCATATTCTGTTAGGTAAGGCAGTGTCCTTACAGAGTAGAGCAGTATCCTTGACACATTTCCAGCATACCGCAGTAGGTAAGGCACTGCACCAAAGTTCACTGCCAGTGCAGATGTACAGCATCCAGGCTTCAGCCAGACTGTCACACTGAAAAACATCACCAGAAACCACTTACCATAATGGAGAGTATGCCCTCTGCAGTCTGCCCTAGACCAGCTCAGGAATACTCAGGCTCAGGTAGTGAAACTTTTAACAGAGGCCTGACTGTAGATTGTATATTATAGAGTATGATGTCTCATTATTATGGAATCATTGTGAGGGCTCCTCGCTGCATTTCCTCTGCAGATATGCAATGGGTTTGCAGTGTGTAAAGCATGTTAACCAGGCTAACATCATCCTAGACACTAAACCACACAGGACCTGCCCTGTAGCCAGACAGAAACACATTATCAAACTCGTCAAGTTTCATCAAGCCCAGGTCTCCTTGTAGTTCATCGGTAAGATCAGGACAGTCAATCCACAGTCTTATTTTCTCTCATGGATTTCCAAAGAAGTGCAAAAAGAGGGATAAAAATATGCCTGCAGCCATAATTATATCAATTCATTGCTTCCTACATTGTACATCGATTTGATGTGCACATACATTGCTGCATTCTATCTTTTACCCTCCAGGCCTGAAGGGATGGCTTGATTAAAATGAGTCACCCGTCATCTAGCAGACTCATAGTTGAGCTGAGTGACTAAAAGATAAGACTGACAATATTGTACTTTGATTGTTGTTTCCATATAAATCATTTTCCAGTATTGTGCATGAGTGTGTATGTGTTTGTGTGTATGATGTGTGTGTGTGTGTCTATGACACAGGGCTGGCAGTTGATCAAAACACTTTGTTCATTCATTTTTCCTATAACCAGACTTAATTTGTATCTTTCTCAATTTATTATTTCCCTCCTTATGTACTTTAAGGTCTGTCTTAAATATATTTATGATTAAATGCTGTTGTGTCATTTTTCATTTGTTTCAGAAGAAGCATGAGGAAGACGGAGGAACCACAGACACTGCAACGCTCCTCTCCAACCACCTGGAAAAGGACAGCGGCGTGGGCCGAACGGACGAGAGCACGCGTAACGATGAGAGCTCCGAGCAGGAGAACCTGGGCGACGACCAGACCACATCCTCCAACACACTGGGCAGCCGGCGGAAGCTGGGCTACAGCCAGGACACGCTGGGCAGCGCCGACCTGCCCTTCAGCAGCGAGTCCTTCATTTCCGCCGACTACGCCGACGCTGACTTCCTGGGCATCCCCGCCGACGAGTGCGAGCGCTTCCGTGAGCTCCTGGAGCTCAAGTGCCAGGTGAAGAGCGCCGGCCAGCATGGGCTGTACTGCTCCGGCGCCACCGCTGACCAGGAGGGCGTGGACAAGGAGCTGGAGCTCCTGAACGAGGAGCTGCGGAGCATCGAGCTGGAGTGCCTGAACATTGTGCGGGCGCACCGTATGCAGCAGCTGCGCGAGCAGTACCGCGAGTCCTGGATGCTGCACAACAGTGGCTTCCGTAACTACAACACCAGCATCGACGCCCGTCGCCACGAGCTCTCCGACATCACCGAGCTGCCCGAGAAGTCTGACAAGGACAGCTCCAGCGCCTACAACACCGGGGAGAGCTGCCGGAGCACACCACTCACCCTGGAGCTCTCCCCTGACAACTCCCTTCGGAGGGGGGCCGAGAACCAGGCCGAGGGGGCCTCTGCGGGGACCGGGCGGGTCCCAAAGCCCTTGCTATCCCCTGTGCAGGAGGCCAGCCCCACGCGAGGCCGCCCCACCCCAGGCACCAAGGAGCAGGCCGAAGCCTGCTCCCAGCAGGCTGATGGGAAGGAGCGCAAGTCAGGGAAGGGTGCCCTGCTGGCCCAGCCCCGCTCCCCATACAAACACGCCCACATCCCTGCCCACGCCCAGCACTACCAGAGCTACATGCAGCTGATCCAGCAGAAGTCGGCTGTGGAGTACGCCCAGAGCCAAATGAGCCTGGTCAGTATGTGCCGGGACCCCACGTCCTCCCCGGGGGGCGCCGGAGACCTGGAGCCCAAGATGGAGTGGAAGGTGAAGATCCGCAGCGACGGCACGCGCTACATCACCAAGCGGCCCGTCCGGGACAAGCTGCTGAAGGAGAGGGCCCTGCGGATCCGCGAAGAGCGCAGCGGCATGACCACGGACGACGACGCAGTCAGCGAGATGAAGATGGGCCGCTACTGGAGCAAGGAGGAGCGCAAGCAGCACGTGGTGCGGGCCAAGGAGCAGCGGCAGCGCCGGGAGTTCATGAAGCAGAGCCGCATGGACTGCCTGAAGGAGCAGGGCAGCACGGAGGACAAGAGGGAGCTCAACATCATCGAACTGAGCCACAAAAAGATGATGAAGAAGAGGAACAAGAAGATCTTCGACAACTGGATGACCATCCAGGAACTGCTGACCCATGGCACCAGGTCGCCCGATGGGACGCGGGTGTACAACTCCCTCCTGTCCGTCACCACCGTGTAGATGGGCCCCCTCCCCCTCCCCCCCCTCTATGTAATGTACTGTAAATAGGACACTACCAGTTGGGGTAGAGATTCATGCCTCGTTCAATGTGGCAATGTTTTGTAAATACAAGAACAAAAGAGGAGCCTTTTCTGAAGGAACTTGAGAATCTGCAGGTGAAAAGACAGGTTTAGAGAGCAATTTTCAGATGGTCTGTGAAACCCTGTATTTTTTTGAAGGTGAAATGAAAGTGAAAAAGTTTTCACGTGCTTTTCAATAGCCTTTCTATCTTTCTACTCATTATTTTGAATACTATGTAAAGAAAAGTAACAAAAAAATTTACAATTCGTATGCCTTTTTTTTCTTTTGAGATCTTGCGCAGGTTTTTCAACAGTGGAAAAATGCTTGCCAAGAGTAAACAGCCAACATTTATTCTTTTTTGGAAACAATTATCTTTTATCAGTATTTTACTGTTTATGCATATGTTTTGCTTATTACAAAAAAACTGAAATAAGAAAAATATTTAGCTTCAAGGTCAACACAGGATCCTTTTTTGGAGGGCCTTTTGTAAATTTTACAGAATTTATCATTTTTAAACAAACAGCTTTTTAGTTAGTTTGTTTTAAAGTTCCAGAATAAATGAAGCTGTTTTCCTGAAGGTATATCATGCTACAAAATGGCCTGCTGTCATCTTTTACCAATGCTAACTGCAAAAGTAAAAGCATTATGCATGTACAGGAAGAGGAAAAGCCTTTGTCATACATTTGTTAATATCCAATTCTTTCTGTGTTATTAAAGCCCATTGTAGTAGCCATGCCTTAGTAGGACTTCATGTACTGAGCAAAATATTGCAGCTTAACAAATTCTTAGTTAGCAACACAATTTGATGTCTTGTAAAATGAGAGAAATAATAAATTATTGTTTTATATTTGATGAGCTTTCAAAAAAGTGGTGCGAGATTTGTTTTTTTCTGGTTTTTGTAATTGCTTTGATGATTAAGCATGTTGAGAAGGATACCAGGTTGATAGTGTTAAAGATTATAACATATTTTGGGAACCTGCCAGAAAGCAGTGTCCATTTACAGAGGTTGGTCCGTTTCAAAATGAGCAAGTTCATTAGAGAGTGGAGCTGTGCTTTTATTGTGTATGAGTATATCACATCCTGACAGGACTCATGTCCCCCCTCATTTAGATTAGTGCGCCGGTGTCAGAATGTTACAGAGGGATGTGAAACCGTATTTCAAAGCGACACAAAGCAAACAGAGAAGAAGACTTTATTACGCCTTCCCTAAGGCCTATCTGTGTCAAAGCCTGCAATCCCCAGCGGGATTTTAAAATTACACAACAGTGTCTTTAATTTGTGCTACATTAATTACTTTACATAACTCTCTTAAGATGCCCTGTAGTTCTTTAATGACTGTGTATTAGGGGCATAATGCTTCACCAGCTCCTTGGATTGGTTCATATTCAGGTTTTTGGGTCGCAGTTTACG
This sequence comes from Albula goreensis, assembly GCA_022829145.1. Lineage (NCBI taxonomy): Eukaryota > Metazoa > Chordata > Actinopteri > Albuliformes > Albulidae > Albula > Albula goreensis. The sequence continues at coordinate 26,797,497 of CM040754.1, read as the reverse complement.
TCCATAGAGTTTGAAAAACTTAAACCTGGGGGAAACAGCTGGGGTAGCAGTTTTAAGAAAAAAAAAGTTAATGCTCCCATAGAAAGGAGCTGCTGTACACAATTTGGTTTTCAATTTGTGGAAAAGCAGTTGAAGTATCTTTTCATCAATCCTAAGGACAAAGCAGCTGTTTAAAGGGGAAATGCATGTTGTGAAGAAATGAATAGAATAAAAGAGCTTCTACCTCAAAACCAGTCTGTGGTCTTGAATCCTAGACATCTCTGCAGCAGAGATAAAGGCACACAGCGATAAGTACTGGAGTTTTTTTTTCTGAAAGCCATTGTGGATCGCATTTGGAGAGAAAAATGGTGACCCAGTGTTTTCTTACAGTATAAGAGAGAACTGTTGAAGCCTCATTCTCTGTACTTGCTGTTGTGACCAATTTTTGCAGCCTTGCTCCTTGTTCATACAGGAAAATCTTTCTACTATTTTTTCTGCAGCTTCAAAGCTAATTAAGTCTCCTTATTATGCCTTTATTTATGCAGTCTAAAAACCAATTAATATGAGACTAGTTTTTCTGACCTCCTCAGGGTATGTTGCCCTGTATCTCACCCCTGGCTGCCTTCCTCATGTAGGAAAAACATGGAGTATGAGCAGTGCTTTGATAAAGGAAGAGAAAAGTAAACATCATGGGACTTATATCACACAAGACTCCAGCAGTAACTAACCTCTCTGTCATATTTTAGGCTTTGACTAACCTTCACTGAATGGTATTTACAGTTAGACAGAAAGAAAATCAATTGAGAGTTGGTCATCACTTAAAAGAACAAAATGTCTTCTGTTTTTGTATTTTTCATTCCCTTTGTGAGGAAATTGTTGGCAAAACTAGGTTACCAGTTTTCTCCACCAAACAATCTTCAATTGTCACAGGCTCATAGGAATAAAAGTACTTTTATCTTCTCTTCAACATAACAGCTACAACACAAGTGTCATGGATCCTTACAGGAGGCAGGAAGCTGAACAAAAGCAAAATCTCAGGGGTTTCGCATGTGCACAGAAAAAAAAACAGGTAAGATGGTTTAGGAGTCAGTGTCACGATCTGGCAAATTCACAAGGGATAAAAACATACTGAGGTGAATAAGAAGTCAGTAAATACCGCAGGGCCCACAGGAGAGCAGGTTCTGTGTGAATAAGACGTTAAGAGTCGACCGTGATATCTCTGAGACATCGCTACATCCCCCGTTCGCCAACGCTTGGCTGCTAAAAATAACCACGGCATCAGTCTAGACCTGCCTTTGGAGATGCCCTTGTGTGTGTGGCCTGGAAATGAGCAAATGCGAAGGAATGCAGGGCCCTCGGCTTCATTAAGCAGATGAGTGGAGCTCATTCACCGCCTCTGATGTCTCCTGACAAACAGATTGAGTTATCTAACGGAGAGCCTCACTGATGGACAATATCTGGGAAAGATACGACCGGTTTAACATTAGTGAATTGTTCAATCAGCGATTTCTTTGTCACCCTCAAAAGTCAGAAACAGCATGATGGATTTAGCAATATTTAGCTAAAGGAAGGATATATATACACACACACATGAAATATCTCACACACTCCTTTAATAGGTGCTTTTTTAAACGGGCTGAATTCAATACAAGCTGATGTGATGGAGTGGGTAGGTGAATCCCTGGCAGGTGAATGTGAGTGTGAATTAAGAATGAAAATTCAGAACAATTTCTGATTAGCAACAAACATTTATTGGACTTAGGATCACACACAGTGATTCCGTCCTAGCGAAGGTTACCCTTGCCAGAACAACGGCTTGTTTCCTTGTCTGTTCACCACAAAAAAGGCTTTTTAATTTTCCTGGTCTGTTCACCACAATAGAGGCCCTTTAATTTAACTGTAGGATCTTCTTTGCCTTTTGGCTTTGTTTTCCCACATTGGCTTTTGTTGCCTTTACCCATAATTTTTTTTATCCTTTATTTTGTACAGGCAACTTTTGACAAGCCTCTTAGACACTTTCCCATAGAACTTTCTGTTACACACATTAAAAGGAGAAGGGATTGTTCATTCCTCAGTGGGTTTGAGTGTGTCACTGCTCAAAAAAAGACAGCAGACACAGCTACAAACAAACACGCTGAAAGGAGCACAAGGTGCATTTTGACATGATGTCTTCTTCTGTGAAAACACCTGAGAGGAAAGGAGATGGTGCAAACATCAACACAACATGACGAGGTGCAATTCCCTACACTGACTCCAAGCCAAAGATGATATCCATAGTATAGCCTTGGGTTTGACAACTCATCTGCTGGAAACGAAACATGTACAAACAACTTACTGAAGTTTCATCCCAACTGACACAGACCAGTGCTACATGAAAAGGATGTACAGTGAAAACGAGTGATAATATAGGAAACATATATGGTTTAGAGGAGAAATCACAAAAAGAAGACAACATAAGACTAGGGATTCCATTAATCTTATGCATAACAATAACTTCTCTCAGACTTCTCCTGTCAGTATTGTGACTCCCTGTTAGTACAAAAGTAATACACAATATTTTTGGTGTGTATCACCAACCTTCTAATACTGATCTCTGAATCCAGTCAACATTTGGCCTTAACTTTGACCTGTAGTTTTCTTTTGTTTACTTCTTAAAATTCATTGATCACCAAAAATGTTGTGTGTGAGTGAGAGCCTGATGAGTGATAATTTAGTACAAAACTTTACAAAACCCATTTCAAACCCTCTTGACAATCACTGCATCAGATGTAACCACAGTGGTCCTCAACACTGATGTCATATTCAATATAGCTAGATTTACCTATATGTAATACATTTAGGTAGTTTCAATGACCAAGTAAGTTGTGATTATGACTAAGAATATTCATTCAGTAGAATCAATTTTCAGAAAAACAAAATGTGTTAAATGGAGTTTCATTTGGTACATATGAACATTTTATACAGTGATGTTCTGTCTTGTCCGTCCAGTCTACTGTGCTTATTAATATTCAATGGCTTTACATTCATACTGGTACTCAACTACAGCAGCTTTGCAATACTGCTAGCTCTTGGCTGCGCATCATGTTATGCTTTTGTGTATACAGCGCATACAGTACATAGGGTGTCTGCTGTACAAAAGAGTTATTCAGCGACTAACCACGGGGCAAAATTTGGCTCTCCATAGATGCACTCTTCGCCTTTTGATCACTGATATGAAAACAATTATACTTCAGATGAATCAAAACTGTAGCTGTATCTGTACAGTGTCTGTATATCCCTCAGAAGTGACAGAATAAGTACTTGCTTATTATATTTTAAAAGATCATTGCACATTTGCCTGACTGTTTTCTAAGTATGTTGAAAGCAGTTGGCCTGCATGCACTGCTTTTAAAAACAAATCTGCCCACCCCCAGGAAGAAATAGTTGAAGAAAGCTGTAAAATGAGGAGGCCAATGAATATAACACAGAATGGAAATGACAAGTTGAAAAACACTTTCTGTTTCTCATCTGAGCGTTGGGAGTTTTGGGCTGCCATAAGCACACATTAGGTTGTTAACATGGCGGGGATAAAAACCGGTTGGTCTACATGATATGCCACAAAACCGGGGGTAATTGTGAGTGTCTTTCACAAGATGGTCACCCCATCTGTTTGAAGCACTCTGGACCTCTGCCCAATTGTTCATTTGCATGCACACTGAAAACTACTGGCTCAAGAGAAGGCACACATTTCGGCTAGTGCCAAAACCCTAGCACAGTAGAACTTAGAAGGGGGAAATGCATCCATCCTTAGCACTGAGCAATATTAATTCTCACTAATATAGTGAGAATTAATATTTTTTAAAGTGGATTCCATCTAAAAGCAGTCCTATTTGCAAAATGTCACCACTTTTTATACAAAAAAAATACTGGGACAATAAGTACTGTGAGAAATGAAGTCAAATAAGTGCAGTTTATAGTCCATTATAAAAACCTGTTACTTTTGAAATTTGTCTCTTGGAAAAAAATTGACATTGGAGAGAGGGAGTCATTTTGAGAAGAAAAGTACACCCATGTGTCCATGTTGGAAGCTCATTTTAGTCCATTGGTTGTCTGAAGAAGCACAGAGGCAGGTGAGCGATGTCCAAACATGGGTATCCGCTGGGTCAGAACCAGGGGTCAGTGACCTGACCTTACTGCTGACTCCTTGTCCCTTCTCCAGACCTTTATCCTGAGACGGTCTGATATGTGACAGTTCATTTTCCTTAGTCCCACTTACCACTGGCACACTAGATTAAAGGCCCAGTTGACTTTTCCTGATGTTTTCCCGCTACATACCACATACTACATACCCTGTAGTTTTAAAATGGTGTTCCACAGTCCAAGTATGAAAATTTACGTCACCAATAGGCATAAACAGACACATAATTAAATAATGGCCTCAAACAGTAGTACAGAACTGAGTCTACATCTCCGTTACCCAGTCTTAACAAAACTGTACATCGTGAGGTATATTTGTGGCGGGGCTGTCATTCTGGTGTAATGAGAAAAACCTGGACTTCTGTGCAGTGGGAGAAAGTGATATGTTCTGTATGTCTTCATTTACTAGTAGTGGGTTTTTTAGGGAAAGGACATGTAATTGGGAAGTCATTGAACCCAACTAAGGCTTTGTAATGTATAATTATGGCCAGGGAATACAAAGACATTTTAGGTGTCCAGATGCAACCTATGGAGCAAACATTGTTTCCTCCAGCTGTTCCCATATTTCAGGATGAAAATTTCTCCAGATAAGCTGCAAAAGAGAATCACCAGCAGTTTATGAACATCAAGATGAAGTCAGACAAAATCCATGGCCTCACCAATCACCACGTTCAAACACCATTTCAAGAGGGACCGAAACCCTTCTGAAAGGTAATGTCCATCGTTCTTTAAACATTTTTTCTTCTATGACATGACTTACGATGTAAAGATTGGATAAAACTTTAAACATAGCTGGAATCTCACTATCATGATTCATTAGAGGAAGACTTAAATTATTATTGACCACACAGCTGAGTTCAAGTTTGTGTGCAGTAGACTTGTTCTTCCCCTCATAAATCTATTATGCGTTCATCTGTTTTACTTGTCATGTAACCCTATTGTTTGTTGGCCTCTGGAACTATATAAAGCCAGTATATTGGATAACATTCTTTCTCTCTGTTTTAATCTGCATTACTTTAAGGGAATAATTATGGTAATAAGAGTAGCCAGGCCAGCAGGCGAGGCAGTCCTCTGTCTGTTGGAATGTAATTGATTGCTCTCCACAGGGCCGAGCAAACCGAGACTGTATGATTTATGTCCTGAGAGAAAGCTGTGTACACACTCTTTAATGGGAGATAACAATATGGCATGCAAGGCAAACAAAAGCACTTGCAATCAATTTCCGGGACATTCCCCCTGATGCGAAGAGATTAGTTCGATCACACATTCAGCTTTGCTGCTCTTTTTTTTATCTTCAAATGAATGAGTGTGCTCCACTCCTCCTTCCCTTGTCATACTCCGGGCCTGTTGTTGGAGCTCTTTCCTCATTCCTTTAAATTCCAAAGTGGAAAGGCTGACATTCCGGGGTTACGGTCCATTAACTGATAAAGCCGGACTTTTGGGTGGAGTCGTCTGGTTCAAAGGGTGCTCAGGCGAAAGTGACATTTACATTGTGGAACTGGGCAATGCACTTCACTACATCTGGTCCAGACAAGCCTCTGGTATATAATGCTTTCATTTTGCCAAAAGCCAACTTAGCAGGAGGAGAGTAGACACAATCTTAGCTCATGATAAATTGGTACTCTTAGTTTCCACATTTTTACATTTAAAAATGGAAACAGTTTATGTTATATGAATGTAATGCATTTTGCTGAGACAGAAAACAGAGACCAGAAGATAAGTATCAAAGCTGCTCTAGGTATGTTGCATGACATTGTTAACAGCAACAGTCTACATTTTCAGTGTGTGCATGCATGTGTGTGAGTGTGAATGTGCGTGCGCGTGCATGTCCTTGCGTGTGTGTGAGGGAGATGAACTTTAAAATTCCACAGGCATGAAATATAAAATTTCAGATACTACTCTTGGAGATAAATTTAAAAAGCATACAACACAACTGTCAAAATATGCAGTGAACTCTCACTGAACTATGCTTTGAAAAATGTTAAATTTACCATTTCTCCCATTTGAGCACTCTGCCTTCATGATGGTGTGTCTCTAATTTTCTTATTTGAAGACTCAGAGAAGACTGAAACATCTTAACATTTTCATGAAATTATTTGCTTAATATCATAAACACATAAAGCCTGAAGAAGGCCACATCACATATTGCTTGAATCAATATTTTTGTGACTCAATATGTGTCTGCGTATGAGACTGACGTCTTTTCACATAAAACTCATTTTGCCCAAGGGTATTTTAGTGCCAAGCTAACTTTTCGTGTCCATCTGTTTTAATTTATTAATACATATTAATTAACACACTTAACTAACGGCTCTATAGAGTCACAACAGAAAGACTGAAATGGAGCACAGTATATGTGTATTTACCTTGGATTTGCTTTAAGTGGATCCGTATGTAAATAGAGCTAAACTATGTCACAGTGACAACAGTGACCTTACTGAACTGAAAATATGCTGATATTGTAGGGTGGTCAATAAAGTTACAGTGGGTAAGAAGTGTTATTCGCTGTCAAGACTTATGGGGGTCACATGAAAATAGATGCACACATGTGTTAAAACACAATGTCATTCATGTTAACTGCATAGCTACTTGGGATTTTTGGAGATAAGACCAGGGGCTTAGCGCTAGGTGGGAAAAGAGTACTAAGTATACAGGGTGCAAGGGTTTGAAGGGGCCCATAAACATCTGTGATTTTTTTTCCATAAAGAGTCTGCCTGTGTATAGGGCCCAGAATTTCTAGCCTTACCTCTGCTTGGGATGCATTGGTTCAAAGGGAAAATCTCAATATAGAATCCTGGATTTCAATTTACAAATTCCCCATACTGATAAACTAATCTATGCCAGCCAGCTTCTGGATAATACAAATGGATGTCTGCGCCTTGAGGTGATGTTCGTTTACCCCACGTTTTTGGCCTTCCCTGTTCTGTTAGCTTTGACAATAAGTAAAGTATGTCGCTACAATCAATTACTATTGATTCAGAATCCAGACACAATCAATATTAATCATCTGGTAGAGTGGGCATGTATTATCCATTTATGTGAGTGTGCGTGTGTGTGCGTGTGTGTGTGTGTGTGTGTGTGTATGTGTTTATAGTAGCCTACATGTATTATTTTTTGTTTTTGCACCCGTAATTTACAGCATCTAATTTATGTGTAATTAATCATTTTAAATATTCTTCCTGAATATTATAGTCATGAAAGGAGTCTGTTTCTTTGGTACATATGTGCTAGTATTTCTATATATTATATATTATAAGAATATAATGCCATGTTATATTAGTTACATTGATTTAAGTTCCTGCAGAATCTTTATATCTAAACTGAATTAGCAATGGACAGTGTATATCTCCAGAAGAAGCCTGTTAGAAAATAATATAAAGATAATATACAGGAGTAAATAAAGTCTGTTAGGTCTGTGTAATTGAAATTGAAGCTGAAGCTTTCTGATGGACAGTTATATGGCCGAGCATTGAGATCTGCATTTAGTACCAACATATGGATTAAGACTAAATCACCGGCAACAACAAGCTTCAAGCTTCCAGTGTAAGGGGGAATCCACGTCTCTGAACTCCAGAAAACATCACTGGTGCCAGCTGAAAGTACCAAATCCACAAACACAGAAATGAGATTTGGTTATATAAACATCAAATAGTTAAAAGGGTACAAAGAAGTCAAATGAACTCATTTGATTGAAATACCACCTTAATTTTGTCCATGAATTGTAACCTAAGCCTTTTTGATTGAAAAGCATCTTCTAACACTGTGGTTTAAATCTAACCCAAGGATGAGTGATTTCGCTTCCTCTCCTCTGTTCATATAGCAGTCAAAATGATCAGATCAGAACAGTTTAGTATAATAATTTAATACAGATATAGTCACCTATGATTTTTTTGTTCTTTTTGAGTTCTCTCCTATCCACACACAGAGGAATAATTACAATGCCGCCCCATTACTACAGTAAATACCTGTAAATAACTTTAGATATGGATCAATAACAAGAATACATGCATAATAATCTGAAAAAGAATGAAAATGAAATTCATTTCGCTCATACAAAGATCAATGACCTCCTTCATCCGTAAAAAATCTCTTTCTCTGTGACTTGTGGTCACATCCAGCTCTTACATTTATCCGACATAAGTGCTTTGACCTGTGGATATTAATGTGCTGTTATCGAGCCACGTCGCTCAATACCTGAGATCCGATCTAATTACGCCAGCTTTTAAACCGAGCTGCCAAAGGTGGAATTTCATAATGCCTTTCATTTATTCACTTAGTCGGCTTATGGTAAACAATCAATAGCATTTAGTTATATATGGTGCAGGAGAAGAGCATCTCGTGACCAGTGCAATGCTATCTTATAAAACAAGTTCAGGTCTGAGTGCACTGTTGCTTCTAGAAAGTGGGAGAAAAAGAAAATGAAAACCAAGGGAGAAAAGATTAAACAGAATGCCATCCCTTTGGCAAATTTCAGCATGCAACTGGAACTTCAAAGGCCTAGAATTTAGATGGAAGATTTCCATTTTTCCCAGCCGCAAATTCAGCCCATAACTTTTTTCCTATGGGAGGAGGCAGGATCAGGTATTTGTCCCAGCTGTATCCAACCCTGCAGGCACATGATATAGGGAAACTTAATGCTTTGCCAATTTGGCCCTCAGACTTACTGGATGGCCTCATTTGCATTGCAGACAATAAAGCAATGAGATTTCATTTCTATTTCAGGACATCTGCTAATGCGCTCAAATAAGAAACGTTTTCATAAACCGCGCATGTGTTGTCAGGAAAAATGCCCAGAACCACAGATCATCGATGTTCCGTGAGATATACGTCGCTCTACGTAACTCTGTCTCCAGTCACATTATGCCTGAGCCTTTTAATTTCCATAGGATTAGCAGCTGCCCATAGTTCAACCAAAGGTGAGTCAGTAGCTGCATTACCATTCATTTGCATTTATACAACTTTAGAAAGTCACTTCGCGACTAGCGTGTGACATGTGTGATGGAAATGACCAACAACCTTATTTTTGTACAGAGGAAATGGCCTGATGGACTTCTCTTGTCCTGCTGGGCAGTGCACTAGAACAGAGATACAGAGCAGCTCTACAGCGTCTGTCTGCAGTCACATTACACCGGACCGCAGTGTGAATGTACAGAACACACTAGAACACATAGCGTAAAGAGGCTTCCTAACAGTTGATCACTGCACACCCCCGGGGCGCGTGAACCGAGTGAAAGGATTCAGATATTTACGCTCTCTCAGGTCTCTCTCCCCAGGAGGACAGCTATGCTGGTATTACACACAGCAAGGTTTCAGTTTCAACCACAAAGTCAATACTCCTGCCCATTACTCCCTGGGGAGTCATCGCTAAAACACAACCTTTTTTAACAAGACCGCACATTTCATTGCCAAACGCACTATACAGCCACATACAAATTATATTGTCATATTTAGGGATTAGGTTGTTTAATCCAAAACTGTATTTCACAGTTTTAAATAACTTAAATTATATTATTTTATATTATATTATTATATTCAAAGTTTCCATATGGTGTAAATATTTCTAAAATGACATTGTTGAAATTGCATTTTTATTTACAAATATATATTTTCTAAATTGTATTGCTGGTTTGTAGAAATGTGAAAAGATTTTGAAAATGAAAGAGTGAATACTGGCAGAATAAAATCAAAGCTATCTCTTTTCATCTTGTCACTTGTGCCATCACAGGCAAATGGTGACAGCGAGCAGATTCAAGATTGATGACTGAATATCATTTCTTAGAATAACATTATAAATCTACCCGCACCTTGATTAAAAATAATACAATTTCCTGAGGAAATAACAAAGACTTATGACAGTGTTGAGTGGTTATCCAATTCCACCAAAGTCAGCCCTCTTCCAACTGTCCATCAGCCAATATTCATAAATTATCAGATGCCGGCTCAATATACTTAGAGAGCATTGTTTATGAGAACGTTCACTATGTGTGTATTAAATTTCAACATTTAAATTATTCTCAAGCAAAGCAATAACCTGGGGCTCTTGATAATGAGAACCACTTGTGATGGTATGTGTTTCATGTCATTTCATATCACCCAACACGAATACACACACACACACACACATTGTGTTTGTTACTTTATATACAAGGATAATTTATGTTTTGTAGATGTACACACCCAGTGCATTTACAACAATGATAGATTGACGGAATTCCCTGTGAACTGTGATAGATCTCCCAATTCTTTTCTAATACATGTACAAGTATGAAATGTGAAAACATTTTGTTGTTGAGGAACAAAGGATAAAAATGGAAAAAAAAATGTTTTTTCAATGTTAATACCTTTGGATGGTATTTATTGGATGAATGCGATGTTTAACAGGAAGAGGGGGGCTCGTCTGGGAGTAGGACAGGGCCAAGGACATGCCCCACAGAGGGCAGGAACAGAGCTGGTGGCAGTGGGGAGTGGGAAGAGGTGGGGGAAAGGAGAATGCTGAAACGGACAAGGTCAGTGACCTTCCATGTAGGCAAGCCTCAGGACCATCGGCTGTGAGGAGATTGCATTGTTCTGGAAACATATTTGATAGAACTCTTGCTGAAGCTCCAATTAAATAATGTCTGTAATTCTCCATCTGCTCCTCATTGTAGTGCTTGCATAATGTAAATCCTAAAGATGAGCAGTAATCTGGAACTACTTTTATTTTATAAATTCTATCTATTTCTATCCATGTAACGCTATTTTTATAAGACAGGACCACAATTTGTAAGAGCACAAATTCTGCTACATATTGCAGTGGTTATGAAAAAGTTAATATCCAGTGGATATAATCCTTACAATTCTTCCATAAAAATGATAACGCGAGAGATTAAATAATATAAATTACCTGTTTCCACCCCATGAGAGAGTTGCTCCTTTCTCAGATATGGATGACAGGCTGTTGACAGTGTTTGATGGATGTCTCGCTATCTGTCAACATTCGCATTACCACCCAGTGAGGCCAACGTTAGAGAGACTCTGAGATCTGCCGTGGGAAGCCGCTATGCTACAGTTTCCTCTGCTGTGTGTCTGATTCACGCAGTCATATCATAGCTTAACATCTTAACTGTATTGGCCTTTACGTCATTAAGAACAAAGACAAAAAGTTTTAACACTATCACCTCAATTTTGCCCCGGTACTCCTCAAGGAAATGAGGGCTTCTTATTCCCATCGGTGCCCAAACTTGGCGATGCCTTTCCGGTGACCCTCCGGCAGATGGGCGTGCCGGAGTCGCTGGCGTTTCTGTCACCCTCAGCACCTCAGCGCTGGCCTGTGGGTGGCCGGTGGCCTGTGACTGGGTGAAACCCGCCCCGTGGACAAAGGAGGCTCGGCAACGGGGGCAGCGAGGGGTGAGGAGCAGCCGGAAGGCCAGCTGGCCAGCCAGGCCTCCTCCCCTCTCCCCTGCTGGTGAAGGACAGAGGTGAGGGACAGCGCAGGCAGGGAGAGAGGAAGAGAAAGAGTAAGAGAGCTACACAGAAAGAGAGAGGGAGAAATAGAGAGAGAAGGAGAGAGTGAGAGAAAGGGTCTAGCTATCTTATCACTGGAGCAAGAAAGCATTGAGCTTGTCACTCAGGTGAGGAGTAGAGACCCCTCCGGTACAGCAGGCTTTGTTGCTAGCATGACGTCATCTCCCCCTTCCTGAAATAAAAACCAGATGGTCCTTGAGTCTTCACTAAGGCTGACAGTGAATGGGGCAGAGCACACAGAGAGACACAGGCGAGGATGCTGGTGCCAGCTATGAGAGAATCATCAGTGAGTCCAATTACACACAAACCAGTTCCACTTTCCCCCTCTGAACACCACCCTAAACAACAAAATATTGTGTATTTGTTTGTTTCCCCTTTCCTTCTCATCAACATATTTAAAAATGGTTTACAACTATAACAAAAGAGTATTTGAGATTACAGAATGCTTTTAGATTCACTCATACATTTTTAGATCTGAGAATTCTATTTCGAAATTTCACAGTGTTGCACCCCTCTCCCTTCAAAACATTGCAGCACTGAGAATGATGTTTCCCATAATGCCATTTGATTTTACATGTTGTCGGATGGTTTCCTGATTACTGTGAATGGATACAGTGGATTGTTAAAAATTTCCTGTGGGACAGCAATAAATGCTCTGCCATAAATCTAGAAGACATACGTCTTTGAGTTAATGATTACAATGCAGTAATGTTTATTTGAAAATCAATTATTTCATACAGCGGGTCGATAACATACAGTAAAATACCGTACAGATTGATTCTTCTATTTGGATGCAGCCTGTGATACACAGCATTCTAGTAATAAAAATAAAACACACTAGTATGCTTGGTAAAGACTAATATTATCAATTTTAAAGTGTTCATCTTTTATAATGATAATAAAATTGTGCTATTTATGTTATTTAAAGTCACTGTAATAGTGTGTAATCCTTCTCTAATGATGAATTATATATATATATGTAGGTGTGGTTATGCTTTTATATATCTATGAAAAGTGGGGACAAAAGAAGCTTGTTCTGCTCTGTGTGTTTTGCAGTTTTGTAATGTCATTGTTCATTAGGTAAAGAGACTCATTTGGGTCTATGAAACTATTCAACAAAAGCTCACTTTCAGCAAAAGGCAGAAAGTAAAAATACACAGTGAGCACCGATAACAAAGAACACACCAGGAGCTTTTCTGCAGCTTAACAAAAGGCTCTTTTGTCATCAAGAAAATATAATTATAGATTCACCTCTATTTCTGAATAAATAAAGTGATCATGAAATGTATTAACATGGATAGATGGCCGGTTTTGCATTGTGCCATATGTTTCCACAGAAACCCTTTCATTAAAGTGCTAATGCTCAGCTCCAGGAGTCTTCCAGATGGGTAAGGATTAGAATATGAGTGTAATATTTTTACAGTAAATTCAAACACCTCAGGGATAGCCTCTCATTTGGTAAAAATTATATTAAAAAAAGGTGAAGCAGTCTCAGGGCATCCTTACGAGGTTGTCACAGGGCATTCTGTTTTTATTCGATTACAACCAGACAATGCCCATGGAGGTGAGGGAACTGAGCTTGTTGTTAAACATCCTCAGGTTTTGTTGGCTCAGCAGTGAATGTCTGTGTCTATCAGAATTTACAGCTATGTTCATGTATCCACGCAATCCTCTCCTTATCCTCTCAGCTATAGTATTGTCTTCCTGTATGAAATGAAAAATCTCATTAGAGAAATGGTATGTGCCCGGTTTTCAAAATTGGGACAACCGAGACACATTGTGTCACAATCCTGTTATGACACCTTGACTGTAAAAGAAGACAAAATTAACTGGCAAAACATGGTCTTGACTTCCAGAATGCTAAAAGGGGATAAATCTCCCTTACTGCTTCTTTGACCTTTGAACTTTGCATGGACTTGTGAATTTTAAAGGTTGCCTGGTTGTCTTTGTTTATTGCTTTGTAGAACAGTAAATCACTGCGGTGTGCCTGCATAGAACTTTCCCTCCGACTTTTCTTTGATTCCCACAGCACAGACAAGCGTGATTCGAACCCTGACCAGAGAAATCCAGACCCCAACTCTCTGCAATGGTTGCATTTTTGTTCTGGTGCCATTGATCAAAGTATAAAAATACACAGGAAGGCATACATACCTGCATGTATGTATGTCAGAGATTTTAATTGGGGTGTAGTAGAAAAAGGTATTTTCATTTTCCTTTTGGTAATTTAAACAATTATGGGACATCACAAAAACAGACCTGCCCAGTGTTGCTTACAAAGACAGAGCAAACAACACCATGATTTCTCAATATAACAAAAACCTTTCAAATAACAGGAAATTAAAAGCAGAGCTCTTTTCATGAAGGAAAAAAAGCCTGTGCTTTAGGTACATGGAAGATGTCTTAAGAACTTGGGACGATCCACATGAACTTTCCATGAGCCACAAAGAACCAATGGAAAGATAAGTAAACAGTTATTCCGATTCTTCATAGCTAAGCGTGAAGGAAAATACATTCCCATACCTCTCACCGAGCACATGATGTAGAAGGGAGCATCGGCCATAACTTCATTCCCACAATCACTTCCTGAGACCCCAGGACACGTAACACAACACGATAAAAACTACAGAAAAAAAGAAAACTATTAAAAACAAGAGGGGGAAATAGAATGGGGCAGGAGATGTGAGTGAAAGGGGCCTGTTATGTGCACAAACAGCAGACTGATATAGAGGCATTGGTGATGCTGTGATTCACATTCACAGGGTGCCACTCAGACCCCTCACCATCTGTTCACAGAAGAAGCACTCACATGTTTTGCCATCATCAGATCACAAAGGAAATCACTGCGTTCTGGAGAGGAAGTGCTGCTCAGAGAGAAAGAACCAGAACAGAACCAGTCTTGGACCCTGCTCGGACTGGCAGACTGCAGGGCAGGGTCCACCGTGCACGGGCTTACAGTGAGTGGCTCTCAGCCAGGCAGGGCTGCTGAGGGGCATGCTGGAAGGCAGAGTAGTGTTTTCCTGGAAACAGCTGCTGGGGCCAGAATCTTTCCCTGCTCTGGGCTCTGTTTACCTGGGAACCTCATGCCCTGCTCTGGGCTCTGTTTACCTGGGAACCTCATGCCCAGCTCTGGGCTCTGTTTACCCTCATGCCCTGCTCTGGGCTCTGTTTACCTGGGAACCTCATGCCCTGCTCTGGGCTCTGTTTACCTGGGAACCTCATGCCCTGCTCTGGGCTCTGTTTACCTGGGAACCTCATGCCCTGCTCTGGGCTCTGTTTACCTGGGAACCTCATGCCCTGCTCTGGGCTCTGTTTACCTGGGAACCTCATGCCCAGCTCTGGGGGACCCTTTCTGTTACTGCTTCTGCGCCTTTGTTACAACTGTCACCATCCATTTAATTTATTCTGTTTTACACTGATGGAGGGAACACATGGCAAGAAAACAAAAGACTGAGAATAAGAGAAAATGAGTGAGCGCTTGCCATTCAGGCCCCGATGCCCTGAGCCCAATTTTACCCCCCCTTGTGAGAGGTTTGGTAATGACTGTAAACACTGACAGCGAGACTGTAAAAACACACCTGGGGTAATTGAACTTCTCAGCATGGGGCCCATAGTGAAAGAACACAGGCATAATGGAGTCTAACAGGCCGGTCCTGTGGCCTCCCGCTGAGAGCAGGCGGATGACACTGACAGGAGGATCACAGTGACGCACTGCGGACTGGACAGCATCTCCCTGAGATGCTATGAGACATGGCTGGGCCAAATCTACCCAAATGAGCACTGCATTGATGACAGGAGATGCCACCTTTGTACAATTCGCCTCATTTTCATTAACACAATCTGAATTCTGATCACCACCTCACAGATAAAACAGCTAAGACAACACATTTATAATTATACGTTTAGATGTTACATTCATTTATGTGTTCATCCTCTTCCGAAAATGTGTACCTTAAAATAAGGTCACGAGAGGGCTTTGTGTCCTTACAATTTGTGTGTCCCAGTTTAAACATGGAGCGAAATGTTCAAACGAAATTTACTGCCTCCATTTTTCCCCAAACAGTGACAGAGCATGTAAGATGTACAACCTTCCTTTGAGCATGTCAGCATAGACAGAATTCAAATGTTAATATGAGAGTTCAACCAAAGGCTGTAATTTGACCGCATGGGTATTTCGTTTAAAAGTCATTGTGCTTGATCAATTCAGGCTTTTTTTGAAGGGCCACCATACAAAGGAGAAATTTGTCCAATTTTTCTGGGGACAGTGTTTGATGTACCGTGTCAACACTTGTATAATTCTCTCCCTTAAAAGTTATTCTCTATTTAAAGATATTCTGTTCAAGTGGATCAGCTAAATGTAATGGATTCGCTGAACTCATTTTAAATGAAAAAAAGGGATTGAAATTACAACAAAGCTTTGAGAAACATTCTCTTCAAGAAGGAACACTGGTTTCAAAGCGGGAAGCAATGTTTTATGGGAGTGCCTGAACATTAACACGTGATAAACAAAGGTAAGACATGCTGAAATTTATTGATCTGTTTATGAGCGTCCTGCCGTCCTGCTGACTGGCCTGTATGTTGCGCCGCGTGTGTTACTGGTCTCTCGTGCTGTGAAGCTGTGTGAAGTCTGCGCTGTGTGTCTGGTCAGAGGTGTTTTATTGACCATTACATCCCATAATGCCTCTCCTGGGTGATGACGAAAGGCCGGACAGAGGGACACAGTCTGGGAAGAAAGGGGGGTTGGAGGGTGGAGGTAGGGATTAAGTGTCAATTTGAACGGCCCTGCCTGTACTAAATCTCAGAATCAAGGAATCAATCAATTGAAGGATTTAAGCAGGCTTTCTCTGCATGACAGGAGAAATCCAATATTGCCAAAACATTATGGAAAAAGAACATGTAAGACACCCACAATCACAGATAAGCCAATAAAAAGAAACAAATGACAATGATAATAAGAAGACATAGCATAAGGTAATATAAAATACAAATACTGAGCAATAAAATTCCAATAAAAAGAGTTCAATGTTTCCCAGACCAAAGGCACATTAACAACAAGTAATTAATAAAAGTTATTCTACCTTTTTATTATAGGCAATTACATGTCGTGTAGTATCAGTTCTGTCTTCTCAGCCCCCATGGGCAGATCCTCAGTCTCTTATGGTCTGTCTGTAGGGGAAATTGTGGATCATGTTTTGTGGATTTGGCGGAGTATGTGTACATATGTACGTATATTCATTTTCTGGTATGCTATTCTCTGGTATACACTCCCTACAGAGAGCTTTGGTTCCTGAGATCTTATTTTTATTTATTCTGTCGATCATAACTGCCAGTGCCCAGCTAAGACAGCATTTCTCTAACAGCCCGCTTCTATTGCAGCAGTACCTGTTCTGTGAGGGGCAAGGGGACCATGCCATCTGTATAAAGAAGGAGTTATGCTGCATTAAGAGTGACAAATCAATCCACACATATTCAGATATCAAGGATATCAAATTTGTATTTAAGCACATAATTATGATGCAGGGTATCTAATTTTTGGTGCCATTATTATGATGGCAGGTTTACCATATATTACATCAATACATCAATAGTGAAGAAATGCTTGACATGCAGTCGTGGGAAATAGTATATTTAATTCCAGCAAATGATTATCCTAAAATGGCTTTCTGACCTTTGACCTATTGTTGCTGGGGATGGAATCCTTCTGTTCCGCCCACTGTCTCCTTTACCTTAGTACCGCTGAGGCATAGTCAAGTTTGTGAATGAGCTACATTTGCATGAAAATTATTTTTTTTAAAAATCAAATCGCGTGTGTTTTCCCACTTGTAAAAGATCTTTGTGCACATGAAAAAAATATGAATGTTACACCTCAAGAAAATTCTAAACAATTCCATCACAATACAACTAATCAATATAGTTTTATTATTTATGCACCACTGTGAAATTTCACAGCAAAAATTCTCAACTGAAATTACAAGTCCGTCTTTCAGTCAGTTTGCAATAATGAAAAATGCTCCTATAGTGTTCCACTTGCTGGGAGACTCAGACGGGAGGGCCTTTTTGGATGAAACAGGATTTGTCTACCATTACATAGTCAAGGGCATCCTGCCGTTGCTATAAGTGCAAGATTTTCAAAAGGCTTTTCATTGGTCAAATGGTGTGCAGTATGGTAACCCAAATTAATCAGATTAACATAATCACTCTATTGTGTCAAGACAGTGGTTATTTAGGCTCTGCATACACATTGTCCATCTAGCTCTAGACCAAGACCCAAGATCTATCTTTTAGATAGACCAATCTAATTTTTCATGAGAAATGAATTTGCAAGTTTTAATAATTATACTTAATTGTAAATGTACACTTCATTGTGACTGACTGCATTTCATTTTGTCATATGGTTTTGAGCTTGATTGCCAAAGAAGGCCATGGGACAGACCCAGAGTGCGTTACATCTCCCACACAAAACTTTATTATGGGTCACCAATAGAAACACCCTCTAGTATTACACTGGAATCAGAAAAAAGGCTGTTTTTACTTTTTACAGCCGGGTTGTTTTTCTGCAATTCCAGAAAACATCATGTTTTCATCAAGATACACTCCCATATCATACAGGCACCTATCCCCCCCACTGTATTATGTAATGTGAACATAATTCAATGAGGCCTGAAAAACAGCACTCAGAGTCCAGCAGGCTGAAAAACAGCACAGATACTCTGCCAGAATGACAGCGGAGAGCTTAAATTCTCTTTTAAGTGTCTCCAAAGCGGTCCAGGCAGCCAGGGTTAAAGACTGCCCTTTAGAAAGATGCTGGAAAAGATGCATTTGTTCTTGTCAAAACACACATGGATTTGAAAAATGAGTAAAACAAAAGTTAACACTGTTGAAAATACACATGAACTACTCTGGATCAGGGACCTCAGTTATATTACTGAACATGCCATGCACATGTCTGTCCTACTGAGTGACTGGTGCCTCAGCCTATCAGAGAGGGTAGATGCATACTACTGAACGTAGGAGGTGGGGTCAGCACAGTGTCAGTCTGTGATCTCCTTCATATACACCAAGACAATGTAGTCATGTTTGCAGGTGGAAGATTCATAAGGACATCTCGCCTTAACTATGCATGACATCATCCTCTGTGTCATCTGTACTCTTTATATTATCCCAGTTCCCCCATCATCATTCAAATAAGCACATTTTTGCATTGTAGAAGTGAGTAACAAACTACCTAGCTATAGCTAGCCACAATATTGGCTCTGGTATGGTTTTACCTGCATATTTTGACTATAGCTATAGTGTCTTGTCACAACAGCATATACACTACAGGCAGCAGAGTTTTTTATGCTGTGTAGCTGCTTGCCAAACCTCCTTTTTATTTCCTGTAATGACTTGTGAGATACTAGACAGATCAGTGCAGATGCAATCGCTGCACTGCATGACATAAGAAAACGTCTTCACTGCCCTTGTGAGGCTGTCATCTTTGTCCGAGTATGTTTCCGACACCTCTAGTGACAGTCCCTTCCCCTTAAGCAGTGAGAACAGAGGTCTGTGTTGAAGCTACGACTGGTGTGTATGAATGTATGTGTGTGTGTGTGTGTGTTCAGGGTCTGACTTGGAGCACTCTGAGGCGATTTCATTTCCATAGACGTTCATTTTGCATGCTGAGAGAAGGTAATGAGAGCCCTGTTCCCCTTTAAACAGACCTCTTTGTATTGTTCAGTGGCCTAACTAGCGTCTCCCTTATCACAGCTAATGGACAGGCTAATACAGGGACTCTGATGCACTACTGCCAGTGTCAGGGACAAAAAAATTGCACAAATTGTGTCTTTATTAGCCTTCCCATTCATAGGTTTTACAGCGCTGTGCAAAGAGCAGCGGGCCTCCAACAAAATGGCTCCTAAAAGCCCTGCCAGCGTAATAAACCAGACTCTTCACTCCAATTAGCTGAAGTAGCAGGAGGAGAAAATAAAGTGCCCCTCATCACAGTAGCTTCCAGCAAAGTCAATTATGGCACTTTATCAGACTGTAATATTCTAATGCAGGCCGCCACCCGGTAACCTTGGTAATCACTTCAATCAATACACGTTCAACTTCAAATTGGAGTTTTGATGTTTGTAATTATTCAAGTCGAGAGGGTCTGGTTCAATACCTACAAGCAACAAGACATCATATGCCACATATCATATTTTCTCATATGCACCTGCTGTCAGAAGTGCCTATATGTTGCATCATCAAATGCCATAGACAATGACTTAAATGAAAAAAATTCCTAATTTTGATAAAACCCGATATGATTAGCTTTGAAAGAGCTGTTTTTGGCCCCCTCAAAAAGAACATTGGAGTTTGAAAATCCGAGGACTTACTGGCCTTTAGTTTAATAGAAAAATTCTTCAAAAAGATCTTTTGTATTTTCAATCTTTTACATTTTAACAAAGAAGCAGACTTCTGATGTCATCAAAGGTAACTGTGAGTCATATAATCATATTTGAGGGAATAAAAAACTAGCAGCTCTTTGAAAATGGCCCAATTTCCTCACAAAAGCTCCTCAAAGCTGACCTCTTTAGTTTGGTAAAAGCTTACCAAATACATTCTAATATATACAACTCAGTTGTATATCTCTCTGTGTGTGTGTGTGTGTGTGTGTGTGTGTGTGTGTGTGTGTGCA
Source organism: Albula goreensis (assembly GCA_022829145.1). Classification (NCBI taxonomy): domain Eukaryota; kingdom Metazoa; phylum Chordata; class Actinopteri; order Albuliformes; family Albulidae; genus Albula; species Albula goreensis. The sequence continues at coordinate 26,777,180 of CM040754.1, read as the reverse complement.
CGTGTGTGTGTGTGTGTGTGTGTGTGTGTGTGTGTGTGTGTGTGTGTGTGTGTGTGTGTGTGTGTGTGTGTGTGTGTGTGTGTGTGTGTGTGTGTGTGTGTGTGTGTGTGTGTGTGTGTGCACGTGTGTGTACATTGTATCTAATGACATCCAGTCCAAATCAGCTACTTTGCTTTGGTTGATGAATTTAAGATTTCTTCTTCTTCCAAATTAACCAGCAATGCATTTTGGGTGATAATGTTTGTTATGCAACAGGGAATTCATTTAGCTACTTCTACAACAGCCTTGATATAACTGCACCTGGCAGCAGAAAAATGCTCTATAGTTCTCACACACACACACACACACACACACACATACCACACAGTGGTAACAGTGTTGACAACCAACAACTGAAGAATGGAAAGGACCGCCTCCAGCTCCACTGGTGGCAGTGTAAGGAATAATTCTTCTGCTCAGCTTCACTGGGGACATTTTGAATATATTTCTCCACGATGAAACTCTGTTTCTCGTTTGCATTCAGCTGCAACACAAACTGAGATAGGATCTTTTTTTAAGTCCCTTCAAGAGAAATATCCTTCCACTGACATAATACTTGAATATATATGGTTTATGCCTCATAAAACAAAAACTTGCTCTAATTTGAAAACGGCTGCAATGCTCACATTAAAGCAAAGACATCCTCATGAAAATACTCCCCCAAAGCTCATTGATTTTTATGATTCTCTTTTGGATTTGTGTTTTTTTTTCCCCAGGACAGAACACTGGAAATCAGTCAGCAGTAGTTGCTGATTGCCTTTGCTTCAGATGACATCATGGTATGTTCTTTGATGGTTCCAGTCTTTGCAGTATAAACAAATGCTTTGATATACTTCAATAACCACAAGAGTTGGCTCTCTATGATCTGTTTCCCACTGCCTTACAGAGTCTGTCCTGGGACCCTGAGGGTTAAAGTGTACAGTCAGAGAGCACCCCTTACTCTGCTCTCACACCGAAAGTGGTTAGCAACAGCAGGCTGCCCAGAGACCATCCTTTTCTTTAGGGAGAGGACAGAATAGGAGAAGCGAGTAACACTGGGCTGGACAGTGGAGGGAAGCTGAGAACTGCTGAACTTAATTCAAAACCACAGTGAAATCTCACAGCTCCGCTTGAGAATCTATCAATCAGAAAATAGACCTCTGTGATTGACCAATGACATGTGGAGGTTTCCCAGCAGCTACATCCATACCTTTTTTGACTGAAATGAAATGCATGCACTGGCCAATTTAACCTCATAAAACCAGACTAATGTCTAGCATGTCAGTTCTATATTCCAGTGGCATGGAAATGTTGTCATGTCCACATCAAAACTATCAGCCTTTAAGTAGAATGTGACAGTTTGTTTGCTGCAAAGCAACAGAAACATTCCAGGCTAATAGAATAGATACTATAAAGGTCTGGGTTTTCCAATAAATGATGTACCAGTTATTTAATATGATAATGTTTTTTAACACTGTCACAAATTTGGATCATTGCAGTAGGGCACTTACACCATGACCTTGGTCACTACCACCTTTCCATTAAATTAAGGAACATGTGATTGCTAATATGAATAAGGTCAGTTTGACAAATCATGTGAGATCTAAATATTTCCAGCGTCACTTGCGAGCTCATGTATTCATCTGCATAAATGTGTACCAGCTCGATGTGGGAATTGTACTGAGTTATCCTACCATGCCTCACTTACTGTCTCTTCTGCTACATTCCTCCGTGGAGGAGAAAATAGCTACCCCAAACCATCTCTCTCCCTCGCCCCGACTTCACGGTAACGAGCTTGTGTGAGGCTGCGGTGCACAGACAAGTATAAAGACTATACAGTGGCTTCAATGCATTGCTAATGCCCTTATGAGTGGGATGTGTGTACCACCTCCCTAGAAGTGATTGATCCCAATATATACAAAGTGCCTTGGTGTTCTCGTTTCATTTCTGCTTGATGTCCAGGAAAGGACAACATGCAGGCATGTAACTTTGGCTGAGTGGTCATGGTACATTATGAGTTCAGTTGTCAAAACACGTCTTGGGTTGACTGATCGGGACATGGCTAGGGTTCATTGGTCATAGCACATCTTAAGTTGAGTGGTCAAGGCCAGCACACATAAATGGTAATCAGGTCCAGGGTGGAAATACCCTGCTATATGCTATCCCCTGAAGGATGTATGCTGCACTCACACCAAAAGCAACTTCGTAGCCATTATGTCGTGTTGCGAATTTGCATTAGCTGTGTGGGTGTGGAACATATGGTGTGTAATTAAAATAGAGCCATAAGTGTTTTTAGCCAAGAAGGGATAAATCAAGGGATAAGAAGACGAAACTGACAAAGATGAACACAAAGAAGAAGAAGAGAAGGAGAAGGAGAAGGAGGAGGAAGAAGAAGAAGCTGTTGATTTCACGGTTTACATTAATTAGGCTGTGCTCTGGTGAACTGTCCCTACAGTGGGGACCAAGAAGCTGTGTTCAAGATGTTCACTCACCTGTCTGGATGGTGGAGCAGATGTAAGATAGCAGCTGCCATTCCCTCAATCATTCTCAAAGCAGGAAAGCAGAAGAGGCATTTCGTTATTATTCTGAAAAAAAATAAAACACATCAGAACCAAGTTTCATTTAGAAATCAGAATTCTAATTTTTAAAAGCTAAATAACTGCATTGGTCACAGGAGCCATTTGTTTTTTGATGTCATGAAAAGACCCTCTATGTTACTTTCTAATAAATATACGTTTAATACTTTCTTGTAGTCCTAATTCAACTTAATTACTGAGGTAAAAATCACTGAACTCCACAGCTAGAGATTTGGAAATTGTAATGGTAAAATTTACCATTTTACCACTACAATTTTGTTTTAGTAAATGAAAAACAATTTTTGTTCCTGAGAATTTCATATTTAGAATGCTTTTGCAGGTAGATGTGCATGTTTTATAAATGAGGTGCAAATATTTGTGCAGTTTTTTTAAAAAAGCTACAGTAGGGAGTTGAAAAAGAAACACTGGCACTTGTGAGGGTCTCCCTCGGTACTCTGACTTCGCCAGACTGACAGGTAAGTGGCAGTGTAAATAACGATCACATGAGAATGCAGGCTGGCTGACAGCAGCTCTCCGACCTGCTGGGAATTCACTTACTGCTGGAGCTCAGCTCACGCCATGACATGTTTCGTAATATCACAAAGTATTTCTCGCAGACTTCTCCTCACCGAGAGGCATTGAAGAAGTCATAAAGTTTAACATCCGTCTGCGTCTATAAGGCCTGTCGTGAATTCTCCCTGTGTCTCTCGCCACTATAAATTCCATTTATTTCAAATGGGTGCTATTGCCCTGCCAATTAATAAGAATCTGTGACCAAAGCATTTGAGGATAGCAATAATGAAACTTTTACACACATGAAAGCATTCAGCATTCACCCTTTTGCTCTCCACCTTGAAAAAAAGGCTTTAAACAGCACTGTTTTCCATTTTTAACGGGCTACAAGACCCAACTTTCCTTCCCTTGGTACCTATCTGAGGTCATTCAAGTCTTCCACTGTCCTTTCAGCTGTGGAAAGCTTAAAGTATGTACATACACACTGGTTATGCAGTTCGCCCACCCTCCCTCCTTCGCCCCATCTCTCTGCATGCACCATGGAAGGCGCTTGCGATTTGACAGTCGGGTGCAGAATTTTAAACCTTGTATTTACTAGACTGTGGAACTTGACATTGAACCACAAAGGCTGTTTAGTGATTTGCTGAAATCAAGTAGGAGTAATCTGTGTGGGTGAACTTGGCAGACATTCTGTGATACAAGTCTTTGTATTAACTGCAAAACAAAGTTCAAAAAAACGAAAATTCCTTTAGGACTTTTTTCAACATTTAACCTGTTAAAAACATATTAAAGTCATAGCTGAGACTGTATCAGGCCTGATGATATATTTGGATTGGTGCAGACACATCCAATTACCACACTACAGCTTCATTAGACTAAATATAGAATATGAAAATGATCTTAAACAGCTTGCAGAGTTAACAGGCGGTCAAAGGTATACAAGATCCATAATTGCCAAGTGCAAGCAGAATACTGCCAAAAGCAATTCATCCCACTTTTCCCTGGTCATATCCCTGGGGTAGATTAAATATATCTGAAAGTATGGTAACTAGATGTGCATTACAAAGTACTTCACAAAACAAAAATAAAAACTTTGTGTCACACTGATCTCATAACCCAAAATCACATGTATGAACTACAACTCATATAACTACATTTAAAACCAGATTTTGCGTTTTAGTGTGGATATTACCGATGTGTGCAGTTTTTAAAACAATGGTCTTGTTTGACTTCATACTGCACTCAATGAGCAACTCACAATTCCTCACCAGCACTCTCAGAATCCAAACAGTTTGTTCAAGTTTCAACACAGCTCTCGGCAGTATATAAGAATAGGTGCAGGAGTTCAGCTCAAAGCCTGCATTTGCTTTCATGGCCACTGGCAGCCGAACAGTCCTCTCGCAAACGGCAGAGTAAGATGTCGTTCCAGCTCATATCAGCAGCTGCAGGCGGTCAGGTTGCGTCTTCATTCCCCCGGTCGGTAATCGTGTTAAGCCTGGTTGGGAAACTAAACAGTACCCTCTATTGGATGATACAGAGATTGCGGCGTAAAACGCTTGACCATACCTCATCTGCATACCGAGCAACGGCCTTCTGACGACCTGCACTATCAGTGAACTTACAATCCTGTTCCGGCGTAGAATTAAAGTAAGCATGTTTTTTATGTATAAAACAAAAAGTGTATTTTTACTCAAACATTGATTAAATGCATTTGCAATGTAAATGAAGACCCCCATAAATGAACTAAAATAATCCAGTTACTGTACATTATGCATGTGTATAACCTATGTATGGTTGTATTTAATTTGTATATTGAATTTACCTAAGAAAAACGAGTACCGAAGTCATCAAAAGCAAATCACTTTCATATGCACCTGCATATATCTTTGCAGCGCAAAGGAAGAGCTTCAAAGACGCTACTGTCAATACTATCGTCATCACAGTGTAGGAACGACAAGATATTAGGGTCAGTTGGAACACAATGTTGACATCAGCCTGGCGGAAATTTGTGGATCGAGATATTGACCCAAGCGAAGTGAAAAACTGAAGCCCGCTGATAAAAATCGGATGTAGAAAACTCGGAGCTGAGCTAAACGTGACATTTGAGTTAGCAAGGGCATCACTCTGGTTAACAGCCACAGCGCAGCCAATCCATCAGCAAGGACGGTAAGGAAACTTACCTGAGTCCTTAATTCTCCCTGTAGTGAACGGTCTCCGCATCTGGTCTCAGCAACTTCGGCTATTCATTTATCATTTGAAGACTGACCATAGACATAGGCTATCTGCATTATAAAGCATGCAATATACCTTTCCCAAGTCAGTGAGCAGTACGTATGTTTATAGTATACAGGCATAATTCCTAAATTTGGACCCAAACGTCTTTTGAATATTCTGTGACTCTTAACGTTCCAGCTAGACAGAGTTAGGCCTTCTGTTAAATTTCTTTTGAAAGGTATTATTATATTGTCAAAGTTTTCTTCAGCTTACAATAAAAATTCAGAAGAGATTGTAAAAACGTGGCGGCGTAGAGATGGATAGAAGTGTGTAGCCTAAGTAATAATAATAATAATAATAAAATAATAATAACAACTTCTTTAATCAGACAGCCTTGTTTAGGTTGCACTGTGGTGCCGTGGTGTATAAAGACATACAGAACCCTTAAATGCACCGCAATACACACAGCTGGGAGTTTTTGCAGGAGCATGTGCAGGGGTGAAACAGGGTAATAAGTGTATAGCAGTGTCAAAACTTTGCATTTACAGCCATGACCTTCAACTTCAAACTTCATCAAAAGCTTACTCTACACACTGTCTGAAGTCTACACACATGCCTTTTGATTACAGTGTCGTTAACCTGGCCCTCAATGCACTCTAATCAAGGCAACGGTTAAATTGCTTCCCACAGTCCCAAGGACACGTTTCTCTGCTCGTGCCTCGACTGCTTTACCGTAATGTATAATCAGTAAAAGTAATATGAAAATTAGACATGCATTCTGTGCAAGGAGATTGCCGTAATTAAACAGAAAGTGAAATAATTAGCCTGATTGGTCATGGCCTGCGAAGTTTTACACTGGATTTCAGCTTTACCTCAACTTTGGTTTCACAGGACGGTCAGACATGCGTACTGATTTGCATATAGACGTGTTCTAAGATGCAATTCGGAGAGGTAAGAAACTTTCAAGTCACATAAAGGAAATTTAGCTGCATTTCAAGTCATATGAGTTGCGCTTTCGTTCTGCATCTTCTTACGTTCCCGACACCTCGTAATGTATCCTATAAATCAAAACTTCACCACCGAGCTGACGTACAAGTCATACCTCGGGAGCTTTGCCAGAGGCTACATATGAGATACGAATCCTATTTCAGTAAACAAGCAACGCAACCATCCTTGATCAACCTAGTTTCGGAACAAACACTCACATGTCCTTGAGAGCAGCTACCTTTTATCTTTCAGGGTCTTTAAACACAAACATGCGGATATCAATGAGCTTGGACGCTTACTGCTCTTTACAAAGAACACTTGACAAAACGAACTAGATGAAATAAAAGGAAATCGGCTCCTATTACTTCAGTAAGTCTTTTTTCCCAGCGTGGCGTTGTCTCTGGCTTACAACAAGCACTTGAGCTTGAAACAGTATTTGGCATTTGATTTCCAATTAGCTAGTGGTTGGTTTATTATTAAATCCCAGCCTGGGTCTTGATAAAAGTGTGCTAGAGAACAATCACAATGTTTACATGAAGAATTAAATCTAGTCAGTAAAAAACAATAAGTGCGGTTCTTTATTAAATATTCTTGGTTCAAAGACAAATTTCAGCTTAGTGTTCTGTTCTCTGAATTGGCAGGCTTGAGAGGAATTGTGAAGGCTTTGTACATAAAAAGCATCAACTGTATATATGCTGAGTGAACCAAAGGCAGAAAGACCGTAATTAACCCTCCTTCACATGTGGCTTCGACAATAAATGGAGATTACCTTCTTTGGCAGGTTATCCGTAGATAAATCTAGGGTTACCCAAGGGCTAACGGATACAAACTTCTATTAAAGACTTGCTTCCTGGCAAAATGTAAGCATATTTTAAAGCAGAAAATTGCTCCTGACAGCATATGAGAAATCAGTCTGTGCAACCCATTATTACAACAGGGCTGCTCAGTTGTACTGCTCTGAAACTGTAAATGGCAGAGTTAAAATAGCAGTTACATTGCTTACAGTTTTAAAAGACAGGTTAACCTATTTGGGGAAGTATTCATTAAAAAATACTAAATTCAAATCAGGTCGACTTTCTAGATCAAACAAATTGACCAAACTCTACAAGATCAATCCAAAAATCCTACAATATTACTGTCCACCATACTGCAACGTTATTTCTGATGAATGTAGGATTGATTCCAGCATATTAATATTATCTCAAACCGTGCTTTCCAATGTATGTTTTCCAGAACTTCTCTAAATGGGTGGCATTTTTGGGGTCATGCCAAATCACTGCTCATTTGATTTAATGTTCTCCACTGCTCCCACCTGATCTGCTGTTATTTCCCATGAGAACCCTGTTCAAAGACTACAGCTCAATGCAGCCTCCTGGTGAACTTCAAGGATTTACCAAATCCAATCTTTATTTCCTCAGAGAACAGAGGCAAGTTTCAACAGAAATTAAACCAACAGGTATTACAGTTTACTGACCTCCCTGTACAAGCACAATATGTGTAAACGCCCTTTTGCTGTTCAAACAATATAAAATCCAACATTGCAAACCCCCAAGTTCATTTTTTTTCCTGAAAACCTGTAGGAAATGTAACGCAAAATGTTAGACAAAGCTGAATGGTATGAGACAGCAGATATATCTCATCGACAACCTTGTCGAAAACCAAGTGAAACCCAACCCACAATTCATAAAAATACACATTTTACAAATGAATACCCAATATCAAACAATGCACACAAGCTAATCGAAGACCTTCACACAAGAACACACTGATTCACTTAATTGTGGAGATCTAGGTTTGAAAAATGCTAACTGTCTAGTCAAAGCAAGCCACTTGAAACAACCAGTGTCAAGGTATGGTGAGCATCTAATCACACAGGGGTCAGTATGAGGACAAGATAAGTGAAAACAATGTCCCACACAACAAACAGGGAACATAAAGGCGTTGTGAATTCATGGAAAAATGGAACTCCATTTCTGACCAGCAGGTCAGAAGAATTACAATCTATCAGATTTGAGCAGATTATGGTGTAACACACAGGATTAAACAAACATCCTACAAATGTGTCAGAAGTACACAGACACAAATAAAAGCGGAGTACTCATAATTATAACATTGACATTTATTGCTTTATATGAATACTGTATTGAAAGCCCAAGCATTCAGTTTACACAGAAATTATACAATTATATACCGTTTCACAAAGGCAGTGAACACTTATTACAATCTACAAAATCTACTTTACAGAAATTTAAAAATTCTAAATATCAAAAAAGTACAGTTGCAGAAACAGGTACAAATTTGGCAGCCAGTGATTTTGTCTGGGTACTTGTATGTGAAAGAACTTGGTATTCAATGTGACAGTTGAGAAAGATGATAAAAGCAATCGTTGTGCTTTCAGCTGGTATTACATCGCTAACAATAAACTGGCTGCCAAAAAAGTATGTTCAAAAAAATAGGTCATTCAGTTGAAAAGTTTATATAAATTACGGTGGTTCAATGCACCCCAAAATTATATATCTTGTATCTGACTCTTATACAAGGTAAAGTTACTATGTTAGATTGCTCTTTTGATGCAGTCAAGCGGTGTGATTTTTTTTTTGCGATGATGACCTGTGCATACAAAAAGGGGAGAAGAGACGCTAGTGTGAAAAAAGACGCAATTCTGATATACCCACAACCTTCGGCAAAAATCAAACATTCTCTAATGGATGCAAATATATAACCTAAAAAAAGCATTCACTCTAACAACCAAAACCTGGGGTCAAACAAACGCCTTTAAAGAAAAAGGAAAAACAATTAAAAAAAACAAAATTCTGTCATATTTCAAGCATTTGAGGGGCGAAAGCTGCATCTTCCGTGTCTGCTGGAGAAGCAGTGCGGCGAGGATCTCCGGGGGCGAAAGAGGACGATGGCGTGCAGACCAACCCAGTGCTCCTGGAATGTGTTCTAATCCTGGTCTGAGTGGTGAGAAACACACAGGGTTTAAAACTGTCATAAGGGGATGACGGTCTTCCACCATAAGCTCCTCCCCCCAGCCCCGCCCTCCCATCTGACTGGCCCAGCCCCAAACCTATACCAGTACTCCTGACGCACACAGACAGACAAAACTGAAGAACCATGAAGCCATGATGTGAAACGCACTATTCACACAGCTTTTTCTTTTGTTGTTTTTTCTGCTTGTGTTATTTCCTTGAAACAAACGAGATAGGTAACGAACACACCCTAAATGACGAACGCCGAAATGACGACCAAGTGAAGGAAAGGAAAAAAACCTGCCAGGAACAGAAAGAAAGGCTCGTATGGAAAGTAAAATGTCATGAGCTTCAAAAAAAATAATTGTCAAAATAACCTTCCAGTTAAAAACTTTTTTTTTTAATTGCAAATAAAAACCTATACACAAACCACCGACGAGTGGCCTTTTGGAGGTCGGGCCCGGGGTTTTCGAACGACCCCCCTCTGAGGGTCCCGTAGCAGGGCAGCCCTCTCCATGGAAACTAAAGGTCCACTTAGTTGTTTTTTTTTTTTTTAATTTTTGTTTTTTTACAGAGATCTTGTGGTTGTTGTCTGATACAGTGTATAAAGCAGAGGGACACGTTGTTAGTCTTGCTCCATGGGCTCGTCGCATGTGTCTGCGGCATGCGTGCCGTTCTCGGTGGCGCCCTCTGCTGACGGCTCGGGCGTGGTGCTGGAGGAGCCGGAGACGGGCTCGTCGCTGGCCTCGCTGCTGCTGCTGCCACTGCTGCTGCTGACTGGGTCACTGGCCTCTGCCCCCTCCTGGAGCCCGGGGCCGGGGCTGGCGCTGCCGGGCGTGGCCTGCTGCTGCTGCTGGCCCTGGTCCATCTCCCCTCCCTCTTCCGCGCCCTCGGCCGAGGCTGATGACACCTCCCGCTCTGCCTGCTCCGAGCCATCGGCTCCTGAGGACGGCTCCGTCTGTGTGCTGGAGGGCTCTGTGGGGAGATGTGTGGGAACGGTGAGACACGGTACAGCCTCCAAACAGTCATGGATGCACATGCAAAGTCATATCACACACTCACAAGGTCTCACACACACTCACACAAATGTGTGCATGCACACTCACGTTTACAAATATACACACACTCAGAAGTGCACGCACCAACCCCCAAGCCCGCATACACCAGACAACACACTCACACATGCACCTCAACAAATGTTTGTTTTATAGGACCCTGCACTCACTGACAAAGACTACAGATCAAGGCACACTGCAGCACACCTCCAAGCAATGCACTGCCATTCCAGGACTTACTGGAAGTAGTTCTATACAGGAGGGCATGAATTTCCAAAGGAATGGCTCAAACTGTCATGCACTGCGAGTGTTACTTTCACCTCTACAGAGCTGAACCACACTAAACGCATTCATTTCTGGAATCCTTTCAGAATACCAGAAATTAGTCTGGTGCCACGATTCTGTTCCACTCCGAGTTTCAAAAACTGCCCTGTGTAGATTTTCACATGTGCTTGTACATTTATAACATAGAACCGTATAATTTTACAATTATTTTGACTCCTCTGATTAGTGCATGTTGAGCAGAAGTGCATATATGCATGACCCCACACTGGCCCCACTGTGAAGAGGGGAAACCCTACCCTGGTCTTCAGACACCAGCGTGCTGGCTGCTTCACTCTTCTTCTCCTTCTCGTCCTCCTCTTCCTGGATGTCGGAGGAAGACTCCGCCTCCTCTGCCATTTCTGACGAGCTCTCGGCCCGGGCGGGGTGGGGCCGTTCCTTCCCAGCCTCGTCGTCTTCATCTTCGTCGTCTTCATCCTCTTCTCTGTCGAACTTGAGCCTCTTGACCTCGTGCTGCTCGGCGTCCATGGCGTCCTCCTCCTCCGGGTGCTTGTTCTTCAGCGGACCCCCCAGCGCTCCCTCTCCTTCTGACACAGATGAATCACTACCACACAAACACACACACAAACACACACAGAGAAAAAGCTGTTAGCAAGGTAGCTGCCCAAGATGGTCAAATCTTGGGATGTCTGCAAATTGGAAGACTGTTGCTTTAACGGTTTGGTTCGAATCAAACATAGTACTAAAGACACCACCTTTTATTTCCCTGTGACTTGGCAGAAAGGTAAATACTACATTACAAAACTTGAACTTGTAAAATATATTTTGCCAAAAAGGACATAAATATTATCCATCTTGCCTGACCATGGTTGATGAAATACATCTTTCGTTCAACAACACAAAAAAATATTATCGCCACAAGTGTTTGTTCACATAAATAACCAGCTAGCCAGCCCTGATATATCAAGCTTTATCTGTAGAACAATTACATCTCCCTGTAGTCACGAGAACAATAATTTCTGAGGTAAGGCAATGTCACTGCCGTTAATGTATGTACCGTTTGAGGGTGCAAGTTTACTAATTAGCGTCTGTTCAGCTGTGAAGAACGTCTGGCGTGTGCAGAGGGGTGTGAAAGGAACATTAGCGTTGCCCCTGAACCGGGCAGACACTGGTGGCGTCACATCTGGATTACAGCTGGATTGGCTGGCAGCGTTTTCCCTGTCATGATCACATCAGTTGCGTTGGCTGTGGCTGTTTCTGGGGACACCTGCATTACCTGAGCAGGGCGCTGTCCCCCATCTCTGTGGGGGCCACCTTGTTTTCTGTACTGTCGGGAAGGCCGTTCGTCGCCAGCGAGCTGGACAGAGAGAGCTTTGGTCGGTTGAGTGGCCGGGGAGTCCCTGGCCCATTGACATTCCTGAGGAATAAACGGGAAAATTTCAACAAATTGATTTTTCATAAATCATAACGATTAACCTGGATGTTCTTTCTCCTGACTTAATGCTTCTGGGATCTCTACTATTTTGCTTCCTTTCTGAATATTGTCTCCTGTCAGCTGTCAAAGACCACTACACTCTTAATGTGTATTCTTAGAACATACAGACTGACATACCTCTGACTGACACACTGAACGCCTGAAAATCAGTATGTCCTGACTAGTGTGGAAAAACCACATCTCTATTCATGTATGATGCATCTCAAAACAAAAACCTTTTTTCCCTTAGAAAATTAAGTTTCTTTTCCCACCCTTGCTCTCCTTCACAAATGAGCAGCTCCATCTTCTGTCCTCACCTGTCTGAATAAGCCGATGAATTCCCGGGAAACATGACACCGTTCATCCGGTTCACAGTGGTGGACCCGTTTTTCCTTCAAAAACACAAACGGGTAATGCGTGCACACAGTCAGCATAAACAAGAAAAGGTGGTTTTAAAATGTTTGCTTTCCTAAACCAATTGGTAAATGGCTCAGGGGAGTTTAGAATGGGCTGAGAACAGTTACATAACCTAAGCTGTACTAATTACTACAAGCACTAAAAAGGCAAAGATTTGAGATCTGTATTGGCCCAGAAATAAAATTCTTTTCTCCAAAGGCTGAGTAACAATGGTGGGGAGGCTGAGTGATGGCATGGGTTAGTACTTAAAGTCAAAGGGGCGATCATACATCTGAAGGCTTAGAAGCAGGAAGTGTGAGTTTAGAATTCCAGCCTGATTATGAAACGCAACACAGATTAATCAGGATCGCAGAGGAATTAGCACCAAAACGTGTGAGGTCTGTACGCGGTATTCTGCTTGCAACACGCACGGTCGAGCTTCACTTACTCGGACGTGGGGTACACACAGCTGACCACCATTACGTTCTGCAAAACAGAGGAAACAGCCATCTTACCACCGCTCCACTTTTACCTATCAAACATCTCGCTGCAGCTTCATAGTTTTACTCCATTCCAATGCATGAATGCACACTGAAGGACAAATTTTAACCTTCGATCAAAAATTTAAGCGAAACAAAACCAGCTGAACATGTACTGTCATGCAACTGACTGCAATTTTTAAGTTAAATTTGTTTAAATTAATACAAGTGCAAGCTTATGCATCAATGTTTTGCTCATTAATATAGCATCACCCCTACTGTATTTACTGCCTCAAATCAGAGAGATAACAAGTGTGCAACAAGTCAAACCACAACACAATTATTAAATTCGTTATTTAAACCTGAGTGCCCAGGTACAGTCCTGGAGATCTACTCTACAGGCTATTTTACCTTTTACCCAACAATTCAGAAGCAAATTCAAACCAGTCCCACAACTGGGTTAATTACACACATTGCCAAGACTGAGTCTGTCAGTGTTTACATCAAAACGTACACCAATGGCAGGAAAACAAGATATTGGGTTCATAACATGTTCATGTCCATGCGTAATTGAAAACTTATTCTGAAAATATAATTTCTGAAATTTTTAATCATACATTTGTTTCAATTTGTTATTAAGCATTTTTATTACCACACTTTGTTGGATCACATTTGATTTAGAAGTGAACCTGAGTGGGCTGGAACTGCCCACTAAAGCCAAATAAAGTGGAAAGATACTGCGCTAACCTGAGGGTAGCTACAAATCGCGGTAAGAGCACCTTGTTTGGTATTTGCTTGAAGCAATCTTTAGCTATAACGCCCGTTATGTATCCATAACTCTCACTTGCTGCAATTCAAAGGTTGCTGCTTCCTCTTTTTATAGTGTCACTTGTTTTTTGAGCAGTTTCCTTTTCTGGATTAGGATTTCTCCTTGGGGTCTGAGGGTGGGAGGGTCGGGACTGGGCTCACCTTCTCAACTCCACGTAGAAACTTGTCTGTCCCTGTGTAGTTCCTCCTCGGCTCTGTCAGCAACTCACATAGGCGCTGAATGGTGAAGGGGATTCTGTGGTGAAAATAAACCACCAATTCAATTACAGGAAAAAAAAAAAAAAAAAAACAACCACAATGCAAAAACAATATAATCACAATGCAGCCTTTATAACTTTGAGTGTTACGGTGCAAATCAAAAACACATTGTAGCTTACAATTATAAATTGCATACTCTGAGAACGCGTGCTACGACACTAAATTGCCCAGGACTGACGGGCTCAAAAACCGTAATTGCTTGCAACCTCTACCCTTCAACAGATGGCGCCATTGCATCAGGATATGAGCCTGCCTGATAACCTTGGAACAGTTCAAAGACTAACAGACTCAGAAATGAGTGCATACAGCCCACTTTTCCTTGTGTGTGACACTACGTAGATGGTGATATAACTTACCCGTTGTATCCATTTACAATCTTGAGTATCCTTTCCTTCATCTCCTCAAAGGGAATGCACTCAACATTGGGGTTGGCTGGGCCGCGCTGCTCCGGGGCCGAAGCTCGAAAATCATCCATCACCTTCTCCAGTTTGAAGAGGAAATAGGTTTTAAACTGTGACCACTGAATCCTGGTGAACGCAGACACACAAGAAGGGGAAAAAAAAAACATTATGAACTCAACTGTGACAGAAGACACAAGAAACCATTATGTCTGGTCTCTACCAATCTGCTGCGTCCAAGCTGGGTTACATAAAACTGGACAAATAAATGGAGGAAGCCGTACTCCATTCATCAAGTTCATACAGCAAGTCAGGGCAGTGGTCTCATGCAGAAACTAGCTCATTTATACACATCAAAGTGATGTCATTTCTGCTGCAATCCTAATGTGTAGCCAAATCTATTAATTATTTAAAATGACAAAATGCAAACCATTCAGATTATACTAATCACAAAGAAAAAAACCAAAGAAGGGAACCATGAAAATACATAAATTCAACCAATACTGAGCAGAACTGCGAACACCCATTCTCAAAGACATATACCATAACAGAGACAGACACATTTTAGTCCCACAATTTTACTCAATTCATCAAAGAGAACTACAGCTTAAAAACACACTGTTTAATAACCATTTTAAAAGACATCTTTAAACTCCTCTGGTCACTTAAAGCCAATTTTATGTCCTGTTTTTGTTTGGGGAAAAAAATGATCTTAAAACAGAAACAGGCAAGCGGCTACGTATGAGTAGGCAGGAGGACTAGTTACGCTCCTTCGGCTGCCGAGTCAAATGCTCAGAGACCGCAAGCAAGTCGTACGCCTTTCAGCTCCTTGCACACAGACTGGGTGCTGCGGCAGCTGCAGCAGAGAGACTAACCCCAATGCACTGGCCAAATTTCTAAATGTCAGCTAAAGGCCGGAAAGAGGGCCCTGTCATTTCTATTGGACTTGAGGACAGTAACTCGAACAGAACGACATGAAATCTGTGAAACATAAAAGAACATACAACAGGTGGGAAACAGGTTTCTGGAGGAACTAGGAAAATTCGATTTGCCAGCCAAAATATTCATGCTTTCACTGAAAAGAAATGACTTGAATCATCATGCAGCACCACTGTCAAATTTATCTGCCAAAAACAGTCAAAAAAGGACCCATGTGGGCCCTTGAAGGAACTTTAAGGCTAAAGCTACTGGAGAGCTATATGTTTTATAAAATGGGTGCCATACAATCAGACTGGCCTAGCAACAAATGCAGATGGAGCCACATCAAGCAGATATAATACAAGCCTATGAGGCAAGGCCTTGGCTGTTTAACCCATGCTGCTTAAAATGGTACAAAGTCCTGTATTTTTTTAAGTCCTTCTCTACCTCAAAGTCTCAGGTGAAAGACTCAGATTTAAACATAGTGGGCTTTACCAACTCAAGGCTGGTAGGAAACCCATAGCTTCATTTTGATCTGGGCCTAACTGCACTGAGAACCCAAGCAGGGATAAACTGGAAAGGCAAATCAGTCTTGTTCACAGCCTATTACGATTCTTCTTCAAGGACTTTGACTCATCTTTAAACAGGAGGTGCCGAGTGGTGTATTTGAATATTTGTTATGCATAAACTTCCACCATAAAATCATCAAGCAATAAGCTTATTACTCAGCACAACATCGAGTAATTTCTCCAACAGTCTGCCCAAATGAACATTTTTGAAACACTGGAGTGGAATTAAAGCCTTTTTCTTTAATAGAGTGAGATCTTAAGAGCCACAGTTCCAAAAGGACGGGTGACGCTGAACTTTCCACATTAACACCAAAGACTTGCTTACATTTTTTAGATCATCTGAGAGTAAATATTTCAAGGAAGGCTCCTTTCTAATAAATGGAGGGAACCAAATTTAGGGCTATTATAAATATGAATTCAGTTAATGGACTCATCGCATATGTGACTTTATTATTACCAAAAAAAAAAAAAAAAACACGTGTAAGGTTCAATGACTGGAAGAGGGACACTACACTTACAGCTCAGTCTTCTGAGTTCTTGGGGGAAAAAGAAAACATTACTTTCTGACCCAAGTGTAAACCGTGAATCCAAAAGCACTACAACAATCAAATGCATTATGGAGCACATCCACAGTCCTATGGCTGACTTTGAAATGAAAAGCACTAAGCTACTGTCTTGCAATGTGGGTCAAAAGCATGAATGCAAACAAATTAAAAGCAATTTCGTTCCAGAGGGTGAGGGTTTTACAATCTCACCAGCACCTGCAAGACATAAAGTGTGGAGTTTTCTTTACTGATAGTGGAAAAACACAAGGTCTGTTTCTGACTCGGGGTGCGGCACAAGGGTAGAGGGCAAAAATGTTCAGTGGAGTACTCTACTTCCTTCATCTGAATGAAGACAAATAAGGAAACATGCAAGCAAGGAAAATAAAAAACAAATAAAATGAGACTGCGCTGAGAGCTGTTTGACTCTACAGGGGAAAAAATGTTCTAAGCTGACAGCAAACAATACTGAACAGTGAGAAAAAGGCACCATGATTTAACAAAATATTGTAAATGTGTCATACTCAAAAGAAACAGCCATTTTAAAAACAACAAAAGTTTACTACTGGGGATTACTCAAAACTAACAGTCCAGGTTTTTCACAGCCTCAAATACACACAGGATCCAAACACTTGACTTGAAAATGGATAGCTCATAAGCTTCATGGACAAACCAACTTACACCGCATTAGGTAGGAAATGCTTTATTTTATATTATACTACTTACTACTAAAGCAAATAGTTTGTTTTTTTGCAAATAGGCTTTATAAGGAAAATGTGGATCTGAATTCACACCATGAATGAAAAATGAGTAAAAGTAATATGCACCTGCTGCAAGAACACACACAGAATTTGGCAGTTGTGTTCGTGCAGATGCACAGCTATGGAAATGGCTAGCTCAAGAAGGGGTTACGATGTCACATTAGCATAGCTTTTAGGGTACTAGCAGGGCCAGGCCCTTACAATTGCTCTGAGTGAGCTATGTGGCTTACTCCAGTCTGCCAAGTGACACTATTTTTAAAGACTTAAGACTTTTTAAATAGTTGAGGTAACTGTTTAGCCTAAGGGACACCAAGGGCTGCTGTTATTTTCTAGGAAGAATCTATATACTTGGAAATAAAGTACTAAGAGAAATTCTAAGCTGGATGCCCTTTACACAAAACAAGTAAATAGGCCCGGAAGGCTTGTTCAAATTATGCTTTCAGCATTGTACTACAAAACATTACCTGAGTTTAATTTTTGCATAACCCACCAAAGACACTTTTGCAACTACTGAAAAAATTACTTGAATTGAGATTTGTAAACTCAACAAAGCTATGGCTAGGTTGGTTTAAAGCAAAGTTGAAATTGTCCAAAATTAAAAAAAAATGTTTTAAGTAATATATTGAGATCTGTGCAGTCTTATGTGAATATTATGTGAATGGCTTTTCACATAATGTATAGGTTTGTTTATATCCCAAGAAACAATGGCCATAAAGGACATTTGATACATGAATAAGCAGCAATTTTTCCACTAGCTTCACCATGCTAACCAACAGGTGGTAAATACTCCAACCAGTTGCAGACAAGATGCACAGTATCAAATACACAAATATTTTGTAAGAACTCACAGTATTTGCCCACATACAGCAGTAGCATTAAATATTTGCAAACACTACAGGCCAACAGCCTCAGAGAGTGGGTGTAGTGTTCTCTGTTTACAATTTTAGAAGACAAAAAATACCATATAATTAGCCTCATAGTGTACCACAAAAATAAAGTGTTATCCCAACCAATGATCATTGACTACTTTAACCAACAAACTTAATGTCACTAAAAGTGGTAACGACCAATTAATTAGCTTCACATGTAGAATCAGAGACTGGGTGGTGGGATGGTGCAAGGATGCAGCAGCCAAGTGTACCATCGCGAATAAAATTAGCAAAAAAAAAAACCAAAACAAACACTACAGTCGTGCCTGGACAAGAAGCGTGTAGTAAGCTGGCTAACTTTCTCTTTGTTCCCCAGGCAGCCCTTAACTTTACTTGTTACAGGTGTTTGCAAGCTTCTGTTGTACATGTCTCTTTCGAAGCAACTGACTTTTCAGTTAAGTTTACCATCAACTGGTAGCATGCATTGCACAGAATGTCAGGAACTCATTGCAGACAAGTTAGCGACTACATATTATAAAAATAATGTGTGCAAATATGCTCACAAGCTAGTCAGCTCTCCCATTCCCCGTAGTGTCAGAAGAATGTGTTCCATTCCCTACTCTGGAGACGTAAACAGGCCTCACGTAGCTGCGTTAGCTAACGACAGTAGCTAGCTAAATACTTACATCGTTTCCCCTGTCTTGGCAACATGGCACAAAAACTGGTCCAAAACGGGACACACTTCCTTCTTTCCTTTCTTCTCGAAATCTGTAGTGGAACATATAGTCATATTTAATAATAAGGCAATAGCCGAGAAAACAAAACGTATGCATCACATAACTAGCTAGATAACTGGTGTCTACCTCGTCTGCAGTGGAAAAAGTTAGCAAGCTAGCTAGCCATCATATGACGGAAACAGTATTAGCTAACTAGCAAGCTATCTATAAACTGGCAGTTTAGCCTGTCTGATTAATTGTGTGCATCATTTAAGCAGAGTTACCTGGATACACATTTTTTCGAGCCTCCTGTTGATCAAAGGCGGCAAATGGCCACATAGTTAAGCCACACAATCGACGAGTTTAAGCAAAACCTGTACAAAGCTAACTGGCTATCATCAACACTGGTAACGGTAGCTAATTTCATTAAGCTAGCTAGCTAGCTTGCTAACCAGTTCAAGTTAGATGTGAAGCTAACAAGCTAATTTTGCTACACGCACCAAGCTAACGTTCGTTAGCGAGTAGGCAATATCAAAAATGCTAGCCAGCTAGCTGGCTAGATAGCCAGGCGATGTTAGCCAGCTACCGGCTTCAGGGTGAAAGGGCAGATCGCGATACCCTTAACAGCTTAAAACGTCCAACATCACTATACGTGTTCATTGACAGTGTTTTGTAGCCAGTATAATATTTATTTACATTTACCTTGGTTAAATAATTAATAAGACTGATAGGCAGATAGACAACCAGCTAGCTAGCTAGCTAACACAGCAGTACTCAAAACCTTAGTTAGCTGGCTAGCAACTACACTAGTATAGCAACTACATTGATATTCTATTTCACACAACTGAAACTCTCACTTTCCCAGACATTTAGATAACGACAAAAACACGCCAAACAACCTTTCAAAGCTTCCAGAAGTGTGTCGATTTCCATGTTTGTGGTGTTTTCTCTGTCCATCTCCTCCTGCGTCCAACAGGAAACAGAAAGCTGGCAGCACCGTACGAGACACAAAAAAATCAGCACTTCAATATGGCGCCCGTGATGTCACTGCCTGCTCGCAGACTGACTGGGCATGCTCATATCGCTAAAGCGCAGCCTGATTACAGCAAACGGGCTTCTTAGGTAATTCAATCATTGAACATACCTGAAATTGTATCGTGTCATGTGTGGTAGCCAAGTATTGATCACTTAGTTTATACTGGTTGGTTATATGATAAGTGTCGGTATAATGACTTGCAAGTTCTTTTATTATTGATAAAGATTTTTAAGCAAAAGAATGAGCAAAACAATCGTGAGGCAATGTGGCCCTATAAGGCACCATTTTTATTTTACCAAGATACTTATAAAAGTTGTAAATGATTTCTCAAGTCATTTTGTTTGGATGACACAATTAATGACTACATCACAGAAAGGAAAATGTTGATTACAAATTAAAAGTCACAATACATCCTGCTTCATTTAAAAGCTACATGGCAGTAAAGTAATTAAGTGATGTTCCACAGTAACTACAGGTTGTTGAATTAGTGCAATACCTTACACATCCAAGAGAAGCAAGTAATGCCTTCTAAAAATCTATTGGAGCCATGGTTATACTGCCAAAGGATGGCAGAGGGATCAAAATACCTTGTGCATGGCTGCAGTTGTTTCTGCTCTTGACGATAGAGCATTCAGCAAGCACCATCTCCATGCAGCCCTGGAGATCCAGGACAATATCCTCCCAATCAGCTATGTTTGAATGGGTTATCTACCTGCTTGCCTTCTTCCCTCAGGTCCCCCATATTTTCCAAGACTCCTGTAAATGCAAAGCATGTGGTCTTAACATTTCCACCTGTTCCAGACATTGGGGGATTGGGAAAGTTCCATGTCAGAGACTCCAGGTGTGTATTTCAAGTTTGTCAAGCCCTGCTCTTCCTAAGTTCCAAAGTCATCTCTTATATCATGGCATAAATTAATGTCATATGATGTTAATTTGCCATCTTACAAAACTGGTACTGATATGCCTCCACAACATTCTCCCAATGTATGTGATAAGATGTAATAACTAAATTATAATATAATATTATGCATTGCAAAGATATGTAACGCTTTGTATGCCGTGATATGCATATTAGGATCATACACTTTCATATAAGGGACTCGGATTGGTATGCACAGTGAACTGAATTATTTCCCAAAGGGGAAAAGCTGAACATGCTGTGAAGTATAATTAAAAATCACACATATACACATACACATGTTGAATTTTATGCCTCTTGAAGCTGAGTGAAAACATTCTAGTTCATTCTGTTTATTTATATAACCACCTGGAGTTATATACGCTTGCTCAAAACTCAAATTCTAGAAATTCTTCTTTTTAGGCTATTAGCTAAACACAAGCAGTCAGCCAACTTCTCTGCAATGGCAAGTGGAGGAGACATGCCTGAGCTGGGAGGTCTACCATCATCACTGTATAGTCTCCTGCTTGAAAACATTTCAGTTTACCAACTGAGTATAGTAACACACAATATAATATAATACCACTGTTTTGTTGTAAATTGATTTTTGTGTTCTCAAAGCCAATGTTGTTCCAGTATGTTAATGTATCAGCACCATTACCACACATTGTCTAAATCCAGCAAATAGGGGGAGCAGAGAGAGTCTGTAGGCTCTCTTTCATTATTTCATTATGTCTCATATTTCCCTATTACTTCCATGCTCACTCTCATACTGTTCTTTTCTTTAGATTGTTGTGCAATCATGTGTTTTTATTTAAGAATTAACCATGGGTGTGTTTATATTCCTGATTATGCTCACAGCAGACTTTCTATGAACCACAGGCCATTCTTTCATAGTTTGCATGATTTGCCAAATAAAAATTCAAATTTAATATTGCTATTTGGCTGACCACTTGATTGTTTTTGCAGTGGATAAATAAAGCTCAGCTATACACAGTCATTTTAAATTAAAGTTGATTCAAAGGCTGACCCTAAGGTCAATATTCTTTCAATCTAATATTTTAAATAAAATGTCTACAGTGAAAATAAACAGAGTGGACACTTGAATGTGGAGTGAATGCTTGAGGGTTTAGTAGAACCACAGTAAGAACATATTTGTTATGTTACATTACTGTAAGAACAGTAATCACCCACCAAAATCATCAAGCCGGATTTCTCCATGCTATCTATTTCGGTTTTAGTTATGTTCGTCCTCAACCAAAGAGAGAACTGAAAATAGATACACTTAAACCTAAAATTTCTACATGTGCCATATGGTGAAGAAATGAATGACTTGATCAATGTTTCATGTTCTTTTATTACAAAGTTCTCATGCAACAATATATATTTTTGCCAAAAAAATGTGAAAGAAAATTATCCTGACACAGAAACACAACATTCATTTGCTTTGGAAGATATAAACCTTAAGTGCATTTCCTTTATTTAGACAGAAAAAAAGTAAACATTGGAATATGGAAGTACAATCAATCCAGAGACTAATGTCTTCAGATTCATAGTTGACGAGATGATCACAACAAAGCCACACGTCTCAGTCACAACAGATCACAGATGTTAAAGTTCAAAAGTTCACTCATCTTTCCGATCACTTTGCTGTCCTTTTATATATAAATATTTAGATGACGTTTCCAAGTTTCATGTTCCATCTATCACAGCTCTGTTGAAGAACCGCTGTGTGAAGAGAGTTTTTCCAAATACACTGTGGGCGGTGAACAAAAACACAATATTTTGACATTATTACACATACTGTAGCTTACACACGACAGGTTCTTGCCCTGAAAGAGAGTCACAGAACCCTGGGTTTCGCCGTCTCATATTTGGCCACATGTTTTCAGAAAGTAAAGAATACGGCTACATTGGGTTTACCAACAGCTGAGCTGTGGATGAATTTTGCTCTGACTCTATGGTACTGTAACGCTAATGCTTACTATTCCTATATCAATGATGCAGACAGCCTCACAGAGCTTCCCTACAACAACTGACAATGAAATAAAGTGCACGGATAAACTGTTTATTTGATAATGAGCTTAAGAGTGCATCTAATACTGTTGTTGGTCCCTTGGCCTCTACTATCACAGAGGATACTGTTACTGCAAACCCCCGCCTCATACACGCACACAAATCCACATTTTATAGGGAGCATATATGATTTTTTTTTTTTTAACTAAAATAAATCACTTTTTTTCTGGAGACAGTGCTGTACAATATCAGCCTTTGTCACACTGTTACTTTTTGATAGACTTAATGAAGCTTCAATAGAGGCGACGCCTCCCAAAGCTACGCATGAGAAATGCAGACATTAACTCTGCTGGACACCGGGGCATCAATCACTGATTCCTTCAGGCAAAGAGGGGGCTCATTTAAAACCTCTTAGCGAAAGTTCTGCTGGGGATTTCTCATGGCGCATATCTTAAATCGTACACATTAAAGAATAACAGCCCCTGCAAGCTTTAACTGGGATGAGAAAAATCTCTTCTAGGCCACACATCAATTTTGATCTGACAACATGGAGAGAGAGAAATATCTTTTTAAAAATGACTACTGGAATTCAGTGAAAGTAATGCATAATTGATATAAATGATTACACATTTTAGTTGTAGTATGTATAAAAGTTATTATCAATATCACTTTATCTTATTTTTTTTATTATGGCTCAGACAATCAGGGCCAGTTATGGGCAGAAAGCCTAACCTTTATAGAAGGGTGCCCTCCTGGTTGTTGATGTTTCATTAATGAAAAGATGGACAGGGTCTATCCCATGATTCCCCAAATGTAAGTGATAAGGGAAGAGCCCAATTATTTTAGTTGGTAGAAAATTATGATCAACATTTGTACTTAAATCTAGAGCATGGTCATCTAAAGGCAAATATGAATTTTCTCAAATTTGCATTATGAAAAAAAAAAAAAACTTCAGTCATATGACTGAGAGATGTGCTGTTTATGGTTTACATATTTTCTCATCCATCTGTAGTGTTGACTCTTTGGCTGCCATTCGCTTTTCACTCAAAAACAGATAAAAGCAATCACTTTCAGTAATATTAATGTAAAACTTCCACACACTCCATTTCACATCAGTCCTCTTATCCATCTTTATAGTTTGTGGTAAAAAAAGCTACAAAATCACAACACAGCTCACTAGCAATGTAAAATGATACTTCGACATGGTCATCATGTTGAAATCTGGACCATATTTTTGAAAAGCGATGCATTCAGTATGTCTATCAACAGCAATCACTTCCCAAAAACGAGGATGAACGTTATTCCTGTTTGTTTCCCTCGCTGCTGTAATTCTTGTGCGGTGAAATGCTCGCCAAATTGTTTATCTTGTGCGTTGTGTGTTCTTCTTTTGAAACTTAGAATCCCGGAGTCACACTTCCCCAGTTCATGCGAAACAATCCATTCCATTTGTTCAAAGCATCCAGATATCTATATTAGGCCACATCATATGAAAGCGACACTTCTTAGCATTGCACATCCTCCTTGGAATGATTCATGTGTAATGTCCACAGTCCAAGAACTCATATTCCATTTGTCTGTTCTCATATGCATCTCACCGTTAAAAATACATAGAGACAACATTTTAAAAAACATTTTAAAAAAGTTCCTAGGTGGTTTTTTTTTTTTTAGCTCCAACACCTTATTTGTGAGGCCGTTTCACGTGAACGATGACTTTCTGTTCGTACAACGTCTTCATAGTCTTTTCCACCTGTTTGAGGAACACCTGTGGTATCCTGCCACATAGGGTGTTGACCGTATCGAGGAACTTTGTCTGGAGCGGGTAGAACAAAGACTGAAATATGTTGTCTTCAAAAGGATACTGAAAATGAGGAAAACGGATAATTAATCATGGTGTGATTGACCGTAAATGCACATTTGTCTTCACACATGGTTACATAAAAGGTAATGATATACTGGAGAAAGCAATAAAGCCCTACTAACATAGTATCCACATGGTGCATGAGTGCACATAAGTGTGTAACATTTCATACATGGAGTACTGATTTCACATTTGACCAGCAGATGGAGCTCTACTCTGGTGAGTCATAAAATTCCACTATGCCAACACATTTCAGTCACATCTGTAAATTTCATGCTTACAAAACAGAAGATGTACTACTGCATTCTAAAACTATGATCGGAATATACATGGCTCATTTGATGTATCAGTCAAACTGGCACTTGATAAAAAAGGAGTGTTATATTTAAAAAAAAAAAACATCAGATGTGTGATTCCAAATCACATTAGAGGCATAAAATTCATGATATTCATGCTTCTGGAAAAAAAAAAAACTGACAAGTGTTTTTATCTTTTTTTCCTTCAGCCAAAGTTTGCCTCAGTATGAATTTCACTGTCAACTAGAGGCCTTCCATGTGTTTCTGCAGATAGAGCTGATCATATATTAGATGCTACTTTGCTGTACACTGAAAGTGGTGGTTGCATTGTTTCCTTCAAATACTTTGCAGATTGTAGTGTTTGAAATGCTGAAATTCAGAAAATAACAGTCACACGGATATGATGAGTGTCTTTTTTTGCATATAGAATTGCAGTTTTGAGCATGATTAAACACCAGTGGTACCCTTCATGTGACTTGAGGAGCTTAAATTGTGGAGATAAATGTTCATTTTTTCACCATGTGACTGATTGACCTTGAGATGTACTGCCCAGAGTTTTCATTGATAAACTCCAGAGGATTAGTATGTTGTGCAACGTTCCCTTCTCTTTCCTTCAATCTTTTGTCTGTTATTCAGCATTGCAGGCCTTTCGTCTTCATTCACTGCTGTCACCCAATTCCATGCTGGATGCACTGCAGCAGAACTCTGCACACGCCTTTGGTGCACTCATGTACATGCAAGCATCTGCTTTAAGACTGGGTCACACTGTACTACAGCAGAGTTAGAGCCAGTCTTACTAATGACCGCTGGTAGCCAATGGCTGCCTCCCACATGGTAAGAGGGATGCGATTTTTCTCTATATGTGGAAATAAACACTTATTTTTAGAGCCTAGACATCTCATCCGGAGGCAGCGTACTGGGTTGTGTTCCAAGAACATAAACCGAGAGATTCTTCAGTTTGACAACCGATAGCACAAGAGAACGTTCAGCAACGAATGCAAATACCAGCGCTCCGAATACATCTATGATCTAAAAATCTGGATTTCCAGACTGATCAGGGAAAAACTCACATCCTGGGGTGAGAAGGGTCTAAGACAACCTGAGCCGGCACAAGCCTACCAAAACCAGTCCAAATTCCCTTGTCTGAACCATATATGAAACATGTGACTACGTAGCCCATAGAGTATCATCTTCACAAAGTTATCCTCAAGGGAACCCACTAAAAAGCACTGATATACTGACTACATGGTATATTTTATTATATGCCTGCTCCACAGGGAGATCTCTGGCTTCAGATAAGTAACATGTACTCACATCACGTATTGCGTCGTACACGGCTTTGAAGGCAGGCTGCTTGTCGTCATGGTACACTCCCCGGTTGCCATGAAGAATAGCCACGCCCTCTTCCTCCGCTCCTTTACAGTTACTGCCGTACATGCAGTGGTCTGGCCTGTAGTTCCACTGGCACGGAAAGGTGTACAGACACTCTACGAGACAGGATAGAAAAACATCACCATACTGTATCAGCACAACAGACACAGAGCAGAATTTCCAAACAAACACAATCCATGAAGGAACACGGGCTTGGGCATTTTGCGCAGCTTCTTCCCCCTGCAAACATATGAGCACCGTTCAGATCATATGAGAATTACGCTAATTAAATGTCTCTATATTCTGCCTCAGCTGCAATTATATTCTAATGTTTCCCTATCCCCCTCCTACCCTCCCTCTCTTTGCAAATGCTTGCGGGAATACTTCTTTAATGAATTTTTTCCCATTACTGTCATCAGACAAACAATGCCCCTGCCAAGTCGTATCCCGCTTCTGAATGTTTAATACCCGTCTTAGCGGAGGGCACCTGTGCCAGTGTCTGTCACTGCAGCTGCAGACTGTGAAAATGCTCACTTTGCCCGGAGAAGTATGAAATTTCACAGAAGCACTGGCTTCTGGCGCATTGGTGTACTATTTTGGGGGGGGTGAGATACATGTAATTTCGAAGGCCTCTTTAGAGAATTGCGCGAGCGTGCGAGCTTTGTTCGGCGTCCGTCGTTTTGGAGCGCGGTGCGTCTTGTGCGGTTCAGTTTCTTTGGCAACCTGACCTTGGGAGTCACGCAGCGCTCGTGCGTCGTGCATAAAAGAGCAATCATCCGAGTGGGAGGACGGTCCCCTCTCCTCGCTCAAGCCAATGCAGAGATAAATACTCAAGCCCAATCTCTTTGGCTGGGAGCTGCGTCCCTGTGCTTTCAAACCAGCATCCAGCCAGAAAAACCCACACTGAAACCACAACGGCAGCTTCCAAGCCTATAAAATGCACAAACCACCATGTACTATTACAAGAACCTTTTAAAATAAGATGAGCAGATACCAGAGCTGAAATATAAATGCTGACATGCAAAACTTAAGGACATCTCAAATGGAGATGTCTGGTTTTGTCACCTGGGTATTCAAATTCACGAATTTGAACACAATGCAGGTCTTTGATGTGGAACTTTTGGTTTTTCACAAATGCCTTAGTTTCATTGAGCAGGTTGTGTTCACACTTTAAACATTTATGATTTTTTTTGTTGTCAGTTAATCAATTAAAACATATTTTTAACTGAATGATTTGAGCACATTAGAGGGAATAAAACATTTCCTGTCTGAGAACAAATCTGACTGATTAGAAGTCCTTACATGAATAGAACAGAATTCTCATGCTGTGTAAAATAAATGTGATCCGTTTCTTACACACTGTGTCATTAAAAGGGTAAATAATCCCCTGTTAGACATTCAAATGATCTCATTAAAACCATTTAACAGTTCATAATGTATCAGGAATCACCATCATAGATATAATAAAAATGCAAATGCAGGAACAGAATTAAGAATGCCCAAGGTATATGCATATCTGATAAAAAAAGTAATATATCTGAGAACTGTCTAGAATCTTTGATTTAAAGTCGAAGCCAAATCCCATAACGTAAAAATACAAAAGACATTTTTTTTTCATTTCAGGGTCACCAAATAGACTTTGATTAAAACAAAATGTCTTTAACACAGAAGCTTATTTGAATAAAAATACAGTGTTTTCCAGGGTTGGTTTTTAAGTGTAAATACCAGGTCATACATTAATGACATTTTTATTGCTGTCCAGGTTTACTGAGCTGAAACAAGGTGCAGTCAGGGATTAAATCTGCATAATTAGCTGCAAATCACCAGGTAGGAATGTCTGCATTTGGGCAAGTTGAGGACAAGCAGCTGAGAGAGTATGAATATTTCACAGGATCGTAACTTTTGTGCAATCAGTTCCACTGCTTATCACCAGAAAAAGGATCCACACAGCAGGTTTGAGAACAAAGAGACCAGCAAAATCATTTTCACTGGCGTGCACTTCTCTTTCAGCCTGATTTAACAAGTCTAGTTGCTAAGGTTGGCTGGGCAGCATTTCATGCTACTGTAAAAAACAAATAGTTTTGAATTCTTTTTTTGTCATTTTCCATCTGATTGTTGTGGATCATTAATTTTATTTTTTAACAGTGTAAATATAGATTTAGACTTGATATTGTCTTTTATAAGCTATGTCTCAGAAATATAAAGCATCTACGGTTGTAAAGTACAAATACTTGAGTGTACGTATCCACTTATATGTAAGTTTATGTTGCTATACTCTTATCCAGACTGCCTTTTACAGCTTATTTTTTTTTTTTTTTTTTTACATCCTTCCATTTAGACAGCTGGACATTTTCACTGAAGCAATTCGGTAATGGCACGTCTGCAATGCGCCCCATAGGATTTTAACCGGCAGTCTTTGGGTTTACAAAGCCATTTCCCCAACTGTTATACTTACACTGCCACCCTTACACACATAGTTACAATATATTGATACTTTGTACATTGCTCTGACTTATTTTCACTTCTCCACTTTTGCAACTGTGCAAAAATTAGTCATGCTAAAAATCTCATGAAATATTGGCTGGTGTTCTGGATCAGCCCAGCCCTTCCCAGCATGCACTGTACCAGGGTTGTAGTGGAAGATGATGTTGAGCAGGTCCTGGTCGCCCCAGGTGATGTGGTTTCTGTACTTCTGGTAGAGCGGGTGAAGGAGGTCCTCCCATGACAGACCACTTGAGATCATGTTGTTCTGTAAAACCAAAAATTGCTCTTTAATTCCACAGTGCAGACTTTGAAATTCTGTGGGCTCATTCTGCCAGAAACCATCATCCAATGCCCACCTCAGAATTATCAAGTTTTCTGTGAAAAATTACTACTACATACATGATGAAAAAAATTCTAAATTGTGAACCCTAAACCTTGAATAAGTGTATATGTTGCACAAAAATGTGTGTACTGTTAAGATGGCTGACTTTAGCTTCAAATGTCCAGAAGATGGTTGCACATTTTTTTCCATTGTGTAAAAATATGTGAGTCATTATTCATTATTCAGTGCATAAAATGTCCTGGCTCTAGGCCAATCAGTGATGTAGTAATCAGTGTTCAGAAATAGAGGGTGAGAATTGAGTGTATTTTTCATGGTTTCAAAAGTGGCATAACACAAAACATATTAATGCTAGGAACCTAAAATTCTGATTTTTTTCATTGTAGTAACTGTACATAGACAATTTGGAAATCTGAGAGGGTCAATCAAGAATGTTGGTTCATTTCTGACAAAATTAGCCAGAAGTATTCACTAAATTTTTTCTTGAAAATTTTTTATCCACCACTTCAAAGTACAAGGCACTCCAAAAACTCTGCATAGTACAGTACCCAGTCATTGGAATCAAACACAGACTCAAAGAATGAATAATTCTGTGAAAAGAATTGAATAATTGAAAATGAGTAATTGCCACCCGGTCTGTGAATAAAGAGCTCAGCTAAAGATATGTAAGGGTGACAAAATGATAGCTCTACGCCACATAAGGACAAAATGTCATTTTTTTGAGCAAAGGTGGGCCAGTGGAGCTGTTTTTCCAACTGAATTTACCTCAGCTTGTCATCTCAATTATGTACCTAGCACACTCATTTATGTAATCTTACAGTTCAGCTAAATTTAGCAATATGCTTATGAATGGGAGCTTGTGCCCGCGTATTAAACATCTCACTGTGGTCTACCCTGGGAGTAGACTGCGAGTGTATAAAGCAAATTAGCTTCTTGGGTCAGGAAAACTGGTGGAAACAAGAAGGTACATACACACCAGCCATGTAGAGTTTTTTTGCAAGATGGCCACTCCTGTATTACAGAATCCCTGACCGGTCATTAATCAGAGAAAAGCAAACTGCAGCAGGAGCAGAACAAGGGGCACAAACTAGGGGATATCGAACTCGATGTCACGGCCGCTCACCTTGAAGAGGGTGCTGCGTATCCGCGTGAGGTTCATCAGCATGACCCCCGAGTTGACCCCCGTCACGCCGTAGAAGGGGTGGCGCGCGAAGCGGCTGTACCAGCCGATCTTGGGTATCTCGTGCTCCGGCGCCATGGCGGCCAGCTGGGTGCTGTTGAACTCCTTGAGGAAGCTCCATATGTCGTCCATGGGCCTGAGGAAGAGCACGTCCGTGTCCACGTACAGGAGGGAGTCCACGTCCCGCAGGATCACCTGACCAAAACCCCGGACATTTCCCACAAACCCTTCACATATGTGGCTCATGCAATGCTTTAGTCACTCGTTCTAAGTGACTGCTATTCATTTTCTCAGGAGCTCATTAATCAGGCTCGATGTAGTAATGGATACTCTGCAGATTGGAGGTAAAAGATGAGCCTACTTGGACTGCATAACCTGTTCTCAACATGGTATTTTCCTACCTGTCATGCTCCTACATGATTAATTACACTTTCTATGTTGTTAGGCACACAAGGAAAGACTCATGCTTTGGCTAGTATATGCTCCGCAGATATGCTCAGATACATTCTGAGGGAGACTTGGCAATCATCAGATTTTTCGCGTGCCGACCAAAATCAAAATTGTAATGACAGTAATCAGTCTTTTGTGGGATGTGCTGTTCTTCTCTGCTTCTTGAGTGACAAACTTCCATATTTGGAAAGCGTTCCAGAGCGCTCCCAGCTGTCAGACAGCTGGCAAAGTGCCAGGTGTTACTGCTCTGCGTGCTGACGGTAACACAGGTGCCATTTGCAACAAGCAAGTGTGATGCATTAACAGGTGGCGGAAAAATCCCTAAACTTTAATTGAAATTTAATAGCAATATCTAATTATTTATATAGAGTTTGCAAATACAGGAACGTTCCTCTTCACATTTGATTTAAAAATGGTGCTGGCGTGAAATGGTGGTGTGCAGGGGCGGAATGATTTCTTATTCAGAGACCAATTTAATGCTATGCAGAGTATTGACCCAGTTCTCCTTTTTGGAGAAAAAAACATTAAAAACAGGCGATGAATTCAAAATGACAGCGCTTAATGAATAAGACTTGCTAAAACTGTCAGTCTATTTTAAAAGCAATTTTCATTTCTGACTCAACCTTGTGTTTTCTCCCCATCTCACTTAATAGATGAAAAAGGGCCTTCCCACATATAAAAAAGACATGTTCATACATTGTACCGATATTTGAAGATGAAACTTATGAAAGAAAACAAACTGCACAAGATCAGACACAAAATCTCAACATTTATGTCTAAAAACTACAAACAGCATAGAGCTTTAAATGTTCAAGGTAATCATTATTCCTTTATGGTATATGCCTTATTCAGTGACAGAATGGAGAAATAACCCTGACATTCAGCCGCCAAGCACAAAACAAACTCTCATTTTAAAATTCTGTCTCCAGAGGAAGCATGTCTCCGATATGCACTCCCTCTGACATTGTTTCCCCTTCCAAAAATGAAGGATTCAAAGGAAAAGGGCTATAATTGCAGGTTTTTCATGCATTTCATCCTCTACAAAGCGCAAATGAAAAAGGAAGATACAATCTTGTGCTAAAATGACGAAAAAGGGAGAATTAAAAAAAAAGAGCGACACAGTGGCTCTGAATAAAGACAGCGATCTGCTTGCCTGACCGAGATTAAATGAAATCTCAATTGGCACCAAATTATTCTGCTTTCTCATTTCCTTCAAAACGATTCTTATGTTTTCATTTCACTGTTGCTCAACCTGTTTGAATGGAAATGTCAATTAAAAAGCAGAAGAAATTGCTTTTGGCATTAGAATATTACCCACATCCTTGGCAACTGGCTAAGCATGTGGTTCCAAAATGGAGCAACAGAAGAATAAATAAAATGTCCCCTTTGTTGGAAGCATTGTGGCCAGATGCATTATCCTTACGGCATCTTTACAGACAACAACTCCCAAGTTTCAAGTTGGCCATCTATTCAGTTACAGAGTTTGGGGTTCTGATCTTTCGCTTAACAACACTGCATTTCTTGTTAGAGGAGTATTTCCACCCTCCAGTATCCAAATCAAGTTACACATGAAAGCAACACATGTGCATATATTTGTAGTCATGAGAGACAGGGAAAACAGAGAGAGGGAGTGTCAGAGAGAGAAACAAAAGGAAAGAGAAAGAAAGGGGAAAACCAAGAGAAAGAGAGGAAGAAAGAGAAAGGGAAAGAGGGAAGAGAAGAGAGAAAAGGGAGACCGTCTGGCTGAGTGAGTTAAGGGCTGCGTGACAGAGAGGGTGAATGAGTAAGCCCTACCGGGAGGAAGAGCCTTTGGGCAGCACACGGCTTAAACAGCTTCTTCCACTCCTCAGCGTTCCCCACAGAGAAGGTGATTGGATAAACACTGTACTGAAACCGCGTGGAGACGAAGCGGGGCCACTTGCTGAGCTGGAAGAATGAGGAAAAAATTGCGAATGATAATGAAATTTGAGACCAAAAAGTTCAACACCATTCAAAATTAACAGGCCTACTTGGATCTAAGTGACTTGTTGGAGTAAGTAAATCTAATTAAATGAACAGTAAGGAAATAATACAGAAAGAAGTGTTAAACATGTAGTTATTAAATATCAAATATATACGTCACATTCAAATAAGGTTATATTTGTTAAATAAAGCCTTTAACCATAAACATTTCAGTGTCTGGTGCCTCATTATAAAAAATAACTTGAAGTACACTGAAGGGCAAGAAGCCCAGACTTGTACGTTATGAATACATATTTCAGAGTCAGGAAATCAACTGAGATTTTATGTAAACAGAAGCAGATAACTGCAGGACTGCAGAAGTGTTTTCAAGTTGACCCCAAAAGTGCACTGAAAAAAGTTATTTAAAGGCACCTTTTCCCTCAGTAACTAGGCAGTCTTTTCCCTCACAACAAACATAGTTCTTAATACAGAGCACAGTTCTCCTTAACTTATAATAGAAGGAGACGCCATTAATGTGTTTAACACAAGGCTTGAAACGGTGCTGGAAGCGCTTTATAGACAGCAGCAAAATCAGAATCTTACATGGGCTGAATGGTCTATTCTCTCCTCATGAAACGTTCTTAAGGTTTCAGACGGACCACAGCGATGCCAAACTTTTTCATATGAAGGCTAGACCACTCTGGTACAATACACTGCTCACTCACTGTTCCATCAATGTACAGACCAAGAGCAAACCTCTGTGATAATAGGGCACTGACTGTACAAAAATGGTATAAAAAAATCATATGAAATGTTTTAAAACGTTCTTCACCTATTCACTTTGATTCAGTAAATGCCCAAATTATGATTACTATTACTAGTAGTAGGAGTAGAATTAGCAGTCGTACTACTAGTGGTAGTAGCAGTAGTAGTAGTAGTTGTATTAGTATACTGTTGTGTACAGCACCTGCAGTATCTATTAAGACACTGGGTGAATATTACAGCTTTCTATAAACCTGATATTTAAGCATAGGCATACACAGTTAACATAAATATTCCAAAACTGTACAATTCATATTCTCAATATAACTTGCTAGGTAGCTAACATGTAAGTCAAGAAAGGTTTGTAAAACTTCAAAAATAGATTGATGCCTTTTTTGGTGACACAGTGGAAAAATAATGTTACACACAGAAGTTACACATAGAGTCTGTAGGTGCAACCTGATACCAACACGTCCCTAATTTTACCCAAATATCTGTCAGCACTTTGAAAAATATTACCAGTGCGTGCCTGAATACCAGGTGGAGGGTTTCTCTGCAATTTTCACCCTGTTGTTAGCCACATCGAATCGTTTTGTCCTGTCCTTTCCTCTGCACACATTCAAATGAACCACCAGTTCCATTTTTTTCTTGTCCTTTCTAAATTGAAATAACAAATATCCTTGCCACCTGTTTAGGGTGGTAGTACCACCAGGGAAAATGAAAATGTATTTATACATTTGTGTTGCTAAGAAGATTGGCGTTGGTGGATGACAGCCATAGCTGGGTAGAAACACAATGGTTTCCTATGGGATTACATAAAGATAGAGCTCGCTTGCAACTCATCATCGGCAGATCATTACTTCAGGCTCAACATACTGTCAACACTTCATTAACATGGTTCCAGAGATTAAAGAAATCAAGCTGTGAAGTCATAAATGCTAAACCGTAAATCTTACATTACTGTGAACTGACATGAAGCTATTCCAGTATGCAGTTTTATGACAATAGAAAACAAGAGTGAAAATCTGTGTACCAGCTCAGGGTACAAAAACATGGAGACCACATATTGTGGAGGGTGGTCCTGTGTTAACTAGGGAAAGGAAGTGGATGAGTGTGTGTGTCAGTCGACACACAATTATTTGTACTGCACTCATTTCAATCTTTGTTGAAGACTTCAACAAAACAATAACACTGTTTAAAGAGAAAAAAAGTTATAATTTAAAAACCTTATAACTTTGTTTCACACTTTGTTTCCTTATGGGAAATGCCAAAAAAGATGTATTACCCATTAAATGGTTACAAGCTACCACTGGCAATATTATGCACAATACACTGCATATTAATTAGAAAAAGCTGAGTGAAGTGCAAATTGCAATGACGATGTGATTCACTAAGGAACAGAGTGGGAGTGCTGCACAGATCTCGTTATTCTGCTTTCCCTCCGCTGTCGCCGGTCAAAGACAGCCCTAAATCGAGATGGAAAACCCCAAAATGATGTGTGACGGGGAAAGGAGGCCTGCTCCACCAGACTCCATCGCTTAAAGCCTTCTCTCTACAAGTGAAGCCCACAATTTTCTGCTCTGTTAAACGCTGAGCCCTCCGTAATCGCCAGCATTATTAAACTATAGCGCTCGGAGAGAAATATCACAACATGAAGAACTGGCGCGGTTGTTGCTGACAAGGAGGAAAGATCAAAGCAGACTGTAGCTGACCTTCCCGCGATGGAGGAGCGGACTTATGGAGCGGACTCACTTTTCAACCACGTCGTCTGAAATGCAGGCATTCCGGACATGTGTGCTCCTTCTGCTACTGCTGGAAAAAAAAGCCATCGCGCGCCACATCTGCTTCCGATTACAGGCCTCAGCTATCACCCTTTCACGATTCGCCGTTAGCTCCAAGAGCCAGAACGCTCCTGCACACCGTCTCATGCGAAGCTTGGTGAGCTGCTTTATGCAGTTGTGTCTGAAACTCGACAATATTGTCTCCAGCCTACAATACGATTATTCCAACGTTAGATAAAGACAGACAAAGAATAAGTATCATGATGTTGACCTAGAAGACGATATGAACGGACAGATTTTTATTCACTTGCATTCACTCACTTTGCATGAAATTCTGCTTGAGTTGGGTTATTGTCTATTTAATTTAACTACATGCATGTCCGAATGTGCAGCAATGAGTTGTAGTGTAGAATATTACCTCAAAGGTATGTCAGTACAGAGCAAAGGAAGACAAATTAATGTGAATCGAGAGTACATTTTAAGATACAGACATCATGACGTATAGAATCCTTCTGCTAAGTTCAGGAAAAAACGTTAAAGACATAACACTTTCATGACCATGTTTGATAAACTGAAAAACCAAATTCAAGGCAAAAACTATGAAAACATGCTTAACGAAGATTAGGTACCATGACAACCTCTGTGTGCTCTGACAGATAAATGTAAACATTAACAATATAAACGATAATGTTGGCGAGTTTGTGACGCTGAGGCAGTCACAGAAGTGTACAGTTAGTGGAACATTCATCTGAAAAGTTTTGAAATATTTCAAGCTGTTATGGAAATACTCAGAGGAGAGGAATGTTTTTTTAAAAAAGCTCCAAGGTGATTCTCAAACTGCAGTAAGTAATTTAATGAAGCGTATCCTAAGGTAATATATCAAGTGATAAAAAATGTCAGAAATCTGTGGGATGCCACAACCACTAGGGGAAGAGAAAAAAAAAACCTTAAAAATTGTTTCAAAGCATAATCTTTAGTGATTTTATTTATAGATCTGAAATACTCTTCTAGGACAATTCTCCTTTTATATGATGTGATGTCTACTGTGCAAATGAGAGAAGAAAGAATATTCACTGGATAAGAGAAAGTGAGAATAACTTATAGATAAGAAGGGAGAAAACTGCATGAGTGCGAAATCATCCTTCAGCCCTGCTTGCCCAAAGCTTGCTCCCCGATGGTGAGCAAACCCCAGCGGGGTTTCTGCTAATCCGGAAAAACTCACCCCTTTCTGGAAGAGTGAGGCTAAGCCATCCTCGGCGAAGATATGGAACTTGATCTTCTTCACGCTGAAGAGGAGGGCGGACTTGATCAAGGTGAGCGTCTCGTCCAGCCGATTTCCGCAGGCCACCACCGCCAGGTGCATCCACTCCTCCGTCAGGACGTTCCTAGAGGAAGTCCGCCCCACCTCGTTCCTCTGTCTGCGGGGGGGGGACAGGCGTCAACATCAAGCAATTTCAAATCAATTTTAGTTCGTACTACAATCTTCCCACAAAAGCTGTCCCAGGACAATGAACAGGAGTAAACAATTTGAAAAAATTAATAAATAAACAAGGCAAGGCACAGTTCAGTCAGATTCAATACAGATTACAGAAACAGCACAATATAAAAATGTCTTCTGAAGGTTTTTTTTTTTTTTTTTACATTTCTGCCTCTTTTCTCCATCCAAATTAAACTCCTGCTCCATCAGCCTCACTGAGCCACCGTCTCCCTCAGACAAGAGAAGAAACCACAGTCATGTGACTCCTGCAATTCACAAAACATTCAGCCCTCGCTCCAGGCTAGCCCACACTCCAGATTCCAATACCCATTATATTAAATCTGCAGGCAGGGGGACACAAAGTCAACATGTCAGCAGATCACGAATCGCTCAGGCACCTGGCCAGCAGGAGGAGGCTTCCAGCGAGAAATGAATCTGAGGACTTTAACCACCTTAACCCCTCTTCTTCCCCACAACGGCTGAGCCGATTGATGCCTTAATGGCGTCACTGGTACTCAAATACCCAGCTATGAAATACACATCTGCAACACGGGCAGATACATTTATTCTGAGAGCCGCAATAAGACCCTTTAGGCAATATTTACATACTGCCAACCACCCTCTGAGCATGGATGGTGAGCTTGCATGTCAACATCCTTTAAAGTTATGAATGTCCTTGCTTTGAACATAGCAACCACAGCCTTGTAATCTGGGTACATGTGCTAACATCCTTGTTTCAACTGGTGGGCAGCACAACACAAACATATCGATACAGGAACCATCACTAGGTTACTGTCAAAACAAACAAGTATGAAAATCAATGTGACAATATTTCCATCACCATCTGTTGCTGAAGTTGTACTATATATACAGAATGAGGAACAATGGTAATTTCAACTGCCTCAGTCTATGCATCTTCTCTTAATGCACCATCTCTTGCACACTTCTCTATCCTCCATGACAGGAGCTGTAGCTTAGTTGACTGGCTGGCACTAGCGCACAGAGAGGGGGAGCTATGAGGGTGTTCAGAGAGAGGAGTAAGAGTTGGCAGCGTTCTCAGTGCGAGAACACTTTTTTGAAATGGAAAGTAGTGTATGAAACATTTTTTATGAAGATTACCAAGTGAATAATGGTAATACCATACCAATGTCTAGATGGTAATATCATTCACTGAGGTAATTTGACCTACAAATTTCAGTCTCTGACAATCTTCTAACTGTGACAGACCTAGATACTAGAACACATTGACAGCATACAGTTACACAAGGCTGGGAACACTAAAATACTGCATCAACATGGCTGTGGAAAGAAGGTTCCCTCCATAAGAAATGGGACTGAATTTAAGGCAAGCTTTCATGTCATCTTTATATTTAACCAGGCATTATATAAGATGCTCTGATTTTGAATCCACATAAGATTGCCTTGAGAATCCAAAACCTTGATACAATTTTGATGTTTTTTTTTTTTTTTTTACAATTTACATACATTAATTTTTCAAAATGTCCAAAAACATGATTATGAATATTTTAAAATGTTACATCTTTAATTTACTGCCTTTCTTGATCCTACATTCTACAGACCCGAGAGCAAATTTGCTAATATTCAAATCGAAGCATTACAGATGTATGTGCCAACTTTCGAAGAAATCTATGCTGTGCCATTTTCACTGGGAATGACCCAAAAATGTGTCAAAAGAAAACAAATGCTACACAGTATATCAAAAGGAATCCAGGCTGCTGCAGACCCTATCGGAAACATGAACCAACATGCTGGAGACACATTCCAGCCACCTCACATCACACTGGCCTGTCGGGGAGCTGATTAATGTGCGCATTCGTTTTCGTTAAAATGTCGGCGGTCCATCGTTTATTCTTCCCCTTTTCCACGTCTCCTGTAAGCCCTCCACCTCCAAGACTTTGTTCTGTCATGCTGGAAGCCACAGGGTTCTGAATCTGATGTAAAACTCGCTAGCTCTGCAGCAGAGACAGTGCGGTTTGTCTTTCAGTTCTGAGGGCTAAAGGGAGACCACGACGCTAATGCTGACATAAAAAAGGACGATGCGCTTATGTGTGTCAAAACTGAAAGTCACTTTTCTGGTTGAGCAGAACAGTGAAACCTTTTGCTTTTTGATATACTTGTACTTTCGTGGTTGATTTTCGGGGGAACATGCAAATTCATTCAGTGTGTGTGGAGAGGGCAGGTACCCACATAGGAACAGACAGCCCTCTCTGGAGCAGAGTCTATTCCTGCAGCTATGTGCTGAGTTTGTAGTGGAAATAACCCTTCTCTTGGAAGGGAACAGACATCACTTCCAAAGCAGAGACATAAAAACATAGGCATTCTCCAAGCGAAGAAGATCCAAAGAATTTCTTGCTTAAAAGTCACATTTTTTTTACAAGGAGGAAAAAAAAAGCTATATCTGAGAGGTAGAAAGTGGGCCAAGCTTTGCACCGAACCCGTTTGGTTTTCTGCTTGGCTGAGAGACACTGATTAGGATTGATGAGCGGGTCCAGGGAAGCTTGTCATGGCGCTAGGCTTTGAAGGTCAGAATTCATTCCTTAACAGTCCCCCTCATAAAAGCCTGTGAAACCGGCAAGTAACAAGACAGGCAAAGACAAGAGCAGAAGCTCGGAGGCTGGTTGATCATATGCGAGGATCTTTTACATTTACATCCTGAGTGAACAGAGCTAAAACAACACTGAGGCTTTGGCACAAAAAAAGAACACTGCAGTGGATGAAGAAATCCGTCCCTTTGGTGGATTTGCTTCGCCTCCTGGAGTGAAGGATCTACAGTCTGCTCACACTCTTCTTCAGTGACCTCACTCTTCAGGCAACTAGTCTTTTCATGAGAAAAAAACAAAACATGTGCAACCTGGACAACACAACAGAAAAATGTGAACAGAAACACATCATCTTTTAAACTCTACACGGTTCATGGTGCGTGTGCAGGATGGACTCTTTCGGAAATGGCAGACACCTCATTCCTCACATCTGTAAACCCTTTGACGGGTTTAACCTGGCTATGATGGGCTCAAAAAAAGGATTTAATTCATCACTGGAGGCAGAAAGTGTGCATAAACGCATTATGTACTTACACCAGCCTG
Source organism: Albula goreensis (assembly GCA_022829145.1). Lineage (NCBI taxonomy): Eukaryota > Metazoa > Chordata > Actinopteri > Albuliformes > Albulidae > Albula > Albula goreensis. Next base: position 26,737,361 of record CM040754.1, on the reverse strand, counting down.
CAGCACTGCCTTTTAAACTCATAAATGATTGGAATGAATCACCGCTGCTTGACACATCTTAAGAGCTGAGATGCAACGAAATGACAAGACATCGGATGACCAAGAATAGTACGCCATTAAACAAAAAAAGCACTGCTTTTGTTGGTGCCATTTTTGGAGGTGGGATACCGCAGGCTTCTTCAGTCACAGTGTTCAGAGACAGCATACAGTCGACCGGAGGGCGGAGGGGGGTGTGGGGGGACTCAATCAAAGGTTCACCATAATCAGAAAATACTGCCGCTTCCAGCTCCCTGTATGAAAATCTACTCCATGCCCCATGGGCTGAGAGGAGCCAGCCCAGTTTAAACGAGCCCCACGGTGCGGATCATCTCCCGTGGCAGGCTGATTAACAGATTCCCCCTTTTCCCTCCTCCCCTCCCCACCCCCCAACTCCAGACTGTGCTCTTGTGTGCCAAGGGCGTCTTTTTATGTAGTCTTGACTCCTTAGCAGATAAAGCTAGTCGCAGTAAACCGGTTCCTTTGACAAGGCATACAGGAGTGAATTCCTAACTGAACCTCAGGACGTATGGGTGAGCAGGGAGGTTTCAAACCGCTGCAGAGGTCCTGGCTCTCACTCCTCCCGGATAGCGTTTTTACAGTTTTACATAACGATCCCGCTATGTAATGTTTCATGTGCCTCCAGACTCATTATTCAAACACATTCCGAAAGCTGAATGAAGGTGCTGTGTTTGTCTTAAGGTGTGACGTAACGCTTAGGAGGTACAGTAGCTGTAGGAAAGCCGCTTCAGAAGAATGAAAACAAATAGTGACTGAAATGACATCCTTTTGTGTATGAGGTACATGAAATTTTCGGTGTGTGTTTGCACTTGAGTGTGTGTGGTCGCTTTATTCTGGGTAACTTATTGCTCTTTCACTCTCACTCTGCATATATGCAGATATTTGAACACTAACCAGCTACAGGAATCATACTTGGAAAAGCTACTGATATTTGCCTTTAAAAACCACAGCAAGCTGGAAACCTCAGAAATGAAAACCTTGCGAAACTTCCACAACCATAAGTTTATTCAGCAAAAGATGGAGACGTCTGTATTTTGTGTTGCATAAACAGTCTGCAGTAGCAGTCACAGAACAGTGGTTTAGGTTATAAAACCACAGCTCGATGTAGTAAAAATCACAAGAGTGCGACTCTAGTAGTCAAAAATTTCCTACATTTAGTTGGGATTCATGATAGCTATAACAAAATCAACAATACTGAGACATACACCTACCTACTATTCACACCTTATTTTGACTGATTCATGCTATAAAACATGGGATTTAGCATTTTACACGACCAGGATACCCTGATATTGTTTTAAATATATAATAAACCAAAAAAAATCCATGTCCCTTTCCTTGGCAACTACAATTCAACAATATATTACACATACAGTTGTGTAACTGAAAGTATACACATACAGACTATACCCACCTAAACTCCTACAATATACCCTGCTATTATAAACTTTTATCTTTCAACATTCTCACCTCCTCAGTAAGCAGCTAGCTAGCTAGCATACCTTGCTACAAGCAAGCTACCAGTTGCATTGTGTGGTGCAGCTGTCAGCCCTATGACTGGGTGTTCTGGTTGACTGGCAACTATTAGCTCGGCCTTGCCAGGGAAAGACAGGGCATAAGCTGGTTAAGGGTCATCAGTCTCATCGCTCTCCAGGGGTCGCTTCTGCCCAGGTGGGCATCCGAAAGAGTGTGAACAGAGTATGCGCTGACTACGTGCTCCTCCGACAGCATAGGCAGTATGTAATTAGTGACGCATCTGCAGTGTGGACAGAAGCCAGAGCCAGTCATGAAATGAATCAGAGGATGAATAACAGAGTCACGTGTTCACAGCCTCCGTCTTAATTCAGTGTAAGACAGTCACTGTGGTGGAATGATAAGTTCAGTTTGGGATAGAGGAGAAGGATATGGAAAAGCTACAAGAAAATTTCTTCCAAGTTGATTTGAAAAATGCACTTTTAATAGCAAAATATTGGTTGATATATTAACAATGGAGAGATCAGGTTTACTGCAAGCTTTATGGCCATGTTCTGTGTCCAAATGTGATATGTCGATATATACACATAATTTTACACCTGAGAGTCAAATGTTAGTGATGTCATGAGTAAAGAAATGAAGGGTCATCCATTTCTGACACACTTAAAAGGATAATTCATCCTAAAATGAAGGTTATTCATTCATTTTCTTACTTTTGCTGAATCTGTGCACAGATTCGACAGGCAACAGCCACAATCCCGATCATTGCACAGAAGGCTATATTCACATCTCAGTTAATATGAGGGCAGAAGTATGATATTTTCTCAAAATTAGAGACTTGTTTTTTTACCATTACCAAGGTATTACAAGTTAGTAAATGTCAAACTAAAATACTCTTCTATAAAATAAGTACAAGGTTGATGTTTGTCCCCTACGGCCAGCTAGCCTGCCTTCTTGCTGCAGAATGAATTGATTTCTGGCTGTACAGCTTGGGTAGTATAACGTCCTGCTGCCTCCTCATTGGAGAGACATGGCAAGCTAGACACAACAGTGCTACACAGAGGAGGGGGAAGGTTGCAGATGTTGACCATCCTCATGTATTAACTGGCAGCAATACTATCTAATGGAAACAAAAACCTTTGAAAGGCTTTCTTTTCCCACTTGGGAGAAGTCACAAGATGATCACAATCGGGTCACAAACCAACTTTTAATTGGACACATAGTCTTCAGATGATTCATCGCCACAAATGATGGCATTCGTTTTATTTAAATACTCATTTTTCGGTATTTCAAAGAGATTTTAACATCAAAGTTTAAACTTGTGAGACCCCATCCACACACTTTGATTCATCGTGAAATTAAACCCGTTTCATGGACGACTGGAATCTGGACACTGTCAGGTCAAGAGACATTTATAGAGGTAACAAATGAACAAATTATCAAGCTTAAGTTAACTATCCCTTTTAAAGCCCAAAACCTTGAATTCAATTTTGGAATACTGTACTGAGTGATCTATTAAGTTTCTGTATTAGATTGGAGTATGAGAATGAGGGTTTCAGTCACAGATGTCCTTTCGACAGGGGTGTTGGGGATGTGTGGCCACATCCAGACCTGCTGATCATGATTACTGTAAGGAACACTGAGCCTGGCATTTTCTGCTTGGCTTGCTTGGAGATTTCACAAAACGAAATGCAACTCCTGGATGTATTCAAGCCCCAAGCTTAACAAAGTAGCACACATATTTCTTTCCACTTATCAAACTTCTGTTGTTTTAGTACTGCCGGTCTCTGTGGATGGATCAAACAAACACTCCTGCTCCAGCTAAAGCTCAATAACTTCCTATTATTCTTCAGTGAAATGCATGTTTTTGCCTTGGTGCTTGTGTAAAATTTGTTTCATCTTGGGTGCTCTGTTGCAGAACGGTCATTCTTCGTTAGCTATGGGCAGTCCTTTTAGAGCCTTCGGCCGGTGAAACCTGGTATGGAGAGCAATTCCGGTAAAGTGACTCCGTCCTGCCAGAAAACAAAGTCACAGCTCATAAACGCTCACAAGGGCAATTACCGCGGCTGGTAATCACCTGACACAGAAATATCTGCACTGATATGATTACACAGACGCGCCATGCTTCAACAATAGGTGCAGCAAACTTGCAACACTGATCAGAGGGGATAAATAGGAGGTAAAACCATATGGTGTGCTCCAGGCTTTATCTCCAGGAAGCAGCATTACTGCAACCGAGCAAAGGTAGCGGCTGGGAGTGATGAACACGTAATGTGTTTATAAACGCTCGTGAAAGGAAGTGTACCAGAGGATGTTATGGAGTCCATGAGAGACGATGAAAGGAAAGATGAGCAGGAAGAAAGATGGGGTGGGGTAGTGCAAAATATATAAATACCCAAAAAAAACAACAACCCTGACTCTCTCCATTATTTCATCCTCCCCACAAATCTCTGTCCAAGGCCTCCAGCAGCCGCGGTCTGTGTTTTCTTATGCCGACTGTGTGCCTGACAGACCTGTTTTGGACATTATTTTCCTCTCCCCGTGATGGGTTGTTCCAATTCATACTTTTATCAGCAGAGAGCAAAAGCAGGTGGGCGTACAACACTGACAAAAGACTTATACTTGGTTGGCAGAGATAACGGTGAAACCGCGGCCCAATTTTAGAAGCGGAAAATGGACAATAGCAAGAGAAAAAAATAAATAAATAAAAACAATTATAATACTGATTGTGTAAAAGGCGGAAAGACAAATGAACGGATCACTGCAGAAGACACTGTTACCATGAGCTTTGGTTGCTGTCGGGGAGCTATCTTCACCTTGCCAAAGTAGCTCATTTGTTTGCATGGGTAAACGTTGACGCTGTTGCCATCATATTTTCAGCAGCAAATGTGACCTACACTCGTCAGTATCCACAGAGAGCCATGGGGGAATATGTAAATTTAATTAGTAGACCCAGTCAATGTTTCTATTCCACATGCCTTTCAGCAGATCATGTGACTCCTCAGAAATTAGCTTTAACTCCTGTCAAGGTGACCTTAGTTCATCCCAACATGATAAATTAACTTTTGTAGCATAGTAGAGCAATGCTTATCTGGGTTTAACAGAGATTAAGTAATTGCTCAAGATGTCTTTCCTGCATCTGACCTGCATGCTGATGTCAAGAGACCGAGGGGAACTGATGTCCTTTAGTTTACCGTTCAGTGACTGATATTAAAATACGATGCAAGTACAGGCGCTGTTGCAATCACCAAACCAGATTTCTCAGACCGGATAGTAAGAAAATAAATTATTTATCCACACACCAACCATTTGTGATATTAAAATTACTTATCAAAACATAATGCATACATAACAAGGTCGAAGTGAAAGTAATCTTTGGATTTGAATGTAAGCTGTTGGAAGACAATGGTGATGCTCTTTTGATATCTGAACATCGCCATAATAAATCTATTTCAAAAGTATACTGTATTACTATAAATCAAAACCAGATTAAAGCGCAAAAATTAAACACAGACACACACAGGCACGCGTACGCGCACACACACACGAAAATTCTGATTTGCTGAAAAAACATTGAATGTGTATGGAGGAGTCACAGCACAGTTACTGCAGTTTGCTTGCAATACGTCCTTGACAATGAGATGTATATCTCTCTGGCAGTAAGTGAAGTACTATCGTGTCCATCTGAATGACTGGAGAATGATTACTGGAAGACATGCTTAAACTTCTTAAAAAGCCAAGGAAGACATGTCTCTCCACAGTCTACAAAATCTCTCCCGACAATGAAAAACTAACAGACCTTTTATGAAATGCTACGATTATTCAACTGCAAGAGAAAACATGGAAAAGAAATATATAACTATTAGTATACTACTGATGATATAATAATAATAATAATAATAATAATAATAATAATAATAATAACAATAATAATCAATAATAATAATAATTATGATTACAATAATAATAATCGTGCCTGTAAGGTGGAAAACGTTTAATGTTAAAAACAGAGACGTGGATAGAAAGAAAAACAACAGTTTGAAAAAACTGAATAACATCATCAGCATTAGCAAGCAAGCAGTGATGCGAAAATTTCTTACCTTAGCTTCGCATTTATACTGCCTCCTCTATGAGTTAGTTTGCCTTCCCTTCGGTTCGGACGTGGCTGATTTTGTGAAATGCGAGATACTCGAGGTTTTTTTTCCAACTTCACGGAAACTATTTTTCCCAGTCCGGATGAAGGTGGAAAATAGTTATCATTCGCAACTTCTTTCAAAGGCGGCTCGTCTGCAGCATTGCCCACTAAGAAGTACAAAAGTAGCAAAACTCCGAAACATACGAGGATCACCACAATCTTGCAATGGATTCTCATCGTGAAAAAGTGTCCCGATACCGTGAAAAGACGTCAGATTCTTCCTTCATGGCTGAGGATAGGAAATTAAAACCAGACTTGACATTTTATGATTTGTTCTCCCTAGTTGCATTGTGCTAAAGATGATACAGAGCGCAGCGCCACCGAGCACATCCACGTAAAATTACTCCAGTGGAGGAGGGCCTACTTGTCCTTACTGTAATACTCCGAATACATGTTCGCATGATTTTTTTTTTAAACACATCAGAGTATCCAAAGTTGACGTCTACCGTGTTATGGAAATGGTTTAACAACTCAATTCAAAATATTTTCTCAATACAAAGATTGTCTCTTATTTGTGACTTTTAATCAGCTATTTGATTTTAATAAGACCGAATGATTCACCATGAGTCAGGGAGTGTGCGGTCACATAAAAAGAGATGACTGAAATTCCTGTAAAGTTGATGTTTCGAGATCAATTTTCTGGCGGCCGCCAAGCAACTCAAGTTTTTAGCTGCATTGTTTCGTCTCTTTACATACAACCCTTCTTGGCCCTTGACAGTCAGTATACAGTGTAAACACTTAACATTTCTCTCCACTTTTCTTCGTATTAGCCATTTAATCCATGTAGCTATGTGTTGTTTGTTTAAGTGGTTAACTGCAGTGTCCTTTGATGGAATTCAGTATTTGTTTATTTATTCATTCATTCATTACTGTAGATAGATAGATAGATAGATAGATAGATAGATAGATAGATAGATAGATAGATAGATAGATAGATAGATAGATAGATAGATAGATAGATAGATAGATAGATATTGTGAGCCCGCTTTCTTCGATAGTATAAAGTGGGGGAAATAATCACAACACTGCAACTTCTCCCCAGAATGTTTTTTTTTAATCTAATACAAACATTCAGCCACCAAGTTGCCAATATAATGCAATTTCATCAACCTGTATTATCTACTCTCCTGCGGAGCAGATGGCGGTAGTGGGTTTGATAAGCATTGTTACACCCGCCACAAAACACCAACAAAGAAGAATCAAGAATTTTTTTTGTTCCATTTTATGCCAGTTAATACGGTATAAACATGGTCTTCCTTTAAAATCTAGTGGAAGCATGACACGTTTTGCACATGGAGCTTGTTTGAGTGGTGCAAGTTACAGACCTGTAGTTAAATAGCAAACATAGGTTTCTGAAGATTGTCTCCTTCAATATTCTCATTTTGCTTATGTGATAACTGCGTATTTTTGAGGTGAGTAACAAGTTGTTATCTACCCTAGCTACAGGATTCACGCGGTTAGCTGGCTAGCTGCTATTTTTGCTAATTTCTAGTTTGTCCACGTCGGTATCATGGTGTTCCAGAACTTTTGCCTATTTGGATATGATTACAGTTACTTACTTCAATTCATCAATGTCATTGTAGCTCTGTTTCAGAATGACCGTGTGTCTTTCGAAATTAAAATGTCTGTTTTAGCCTGCTAGTCATTGGCTAATTTCTCTGTAACTGTATAACAACATATTAGATGGCAGTTAACTGGGTAACATCAACTAGCCAGCTTTGAATGAGTGGCAAATAGGCGGATTTCAGCAGAACACGCTGAAAGGTTGCTGTCTTGGTACTGTAATTTTGCTAGCATCTCGACCGGCTGTGCGGAAAGAAGACCAAGCTAACTCGCATGCTAGGAACTGTCGCCCATGTGACACATTGTTGGGGTATTTGCAAATACCAGTAATCTGAATCACATTAACCACATGTAGTCTGCTGTCACTGTGTATTTAGTCAAAATCAGTTCAGTGAATTATCTCGATCTGTTTGTGTTAAAGCATCTGATTAACCTATCTAGCTAATTTGTCAGATAATAGTGTTAGCAAGCTCACTTAAACGAACCGTCATTGAAAACAAACTTTCCATATCAATTTCGTTTTTAAATCGTACACAGGGAGGCGTTGTTCAGACATTTTTCCCATTACGCTCCTCCACTTGAACGTTCCCATCTGTCAAAAGGGCACTGAATGAAATCTGCGAAACTTGAGAGGACCGTGGGCATTGCCTTTCGAGCTGTGATCTGCTTTTACCTGATTTCATCAATCTATTCTTGTTGTACTGCTGGCGTGAGCCCCGGTCTTCTGGAAAGCCAAGTTTTGTCTTCAAGCCAAGTGTAATTCTCCCTAAGTAGCATTTATAAGAGAATAATGGGCACACTGAGAAAATTTGCACGCCTTTGTATCTGAGGGGATTTTGAGAGGGCTAGTTTTTGTGGACACAGCCGAGACTTCCCTCAGCAGACCGAGCTTCCCTTGTTCCACGGTGACAGTTTGACTACACCTAGCTCGTTCTCAATACCGTTATGAAGAAACATTCTGAAGTCTGTAATTGATTTCATATTAAATGAGATCGATCTGTTGGCTTATGTTTTTACTGGCACTTACATCTCTGTCACAGCGGAAAGGATTGTCTGCTACATTGTTGAAATGTTTGCGATTTATATTTTTCAGGCATTCACGAATCAGTCACCATGGAATGTGAAGTACAACCAGTACTGATGACTGATATATGCTTCTAGTGTTTTATAGGCTCAGATTTTGTTTTTATGGGGAGAGACAAAGGCCAGATGCAACTGTTTAGCTGCATAGGCTGGGTTTCTTTGTCCTTCTGTTAACAATATCATTGTGCCCATACACTATTCTGTCCAATTGTATAGATTTGATTAGAGTTGTGTGCGGCATGCACAAAATAAGTTGCCATAGAACTATTACTTGACAGAAGTGCTGTTTTACTATCTACTTTGTATCTGAATTGTGAGTTTGGTGTGTGATGATTAGGCCTGAACGCTGAAAAAAATGTTCCTTTCATTGCATTGTTTTGTATACTAAGCCTCGCCTCGGTCTGTTGTCCAGTGGTTTAATCCAGATTGTTTTAGGCCATTCAGGTCTATTAAGTATACTGTATAACCTCAGAGACACACAGTTCTGTTTCTCTGAGATTATTCTACAGTACTTTGCTAGCAAAATGTGTACTATTTCGAAGTAAATACATAAATTATAGTATGAATGGTATGCATGGTAAAACATTTTAGACACGGCTCAGCTCTAAGGTCACAGAGAAGATCAAACAGACTGGCCAATCAGAGGTTAACTTGTACACTTACCTCACTGCTGGCCTGAATGCAGTGCATATTTTCTGTCTTAGCATAATCTTTTGGAGCCTGCACCGATATGCTTACCATTAAGTAGACACTGATTGCTGAAATCCTGGGTTCACTGCAAAAAATGTCCTGGGTCACTCAGCCCATAATCATACAGTCCTCATGGACTTGTGTCTCAGAATCAGTCCAACATTTTACATTCATTCACATTCTGTAACAATCCACATAGGCCTACATAAATAGATTTTGAAATGTAGTGTCTAATATGGTCACTGTTTTTGGGGGATCTTTAAAATATTTTTGGTATGTCTTTAGTGGGAAAAATCACATGATGTGGTAATATGAAACTTCCTTATGAAACTTGTTCATCCTCAATAAAAAAATTCTGTTTTGATGCATATATTTTCTGAATATATAAACTAATTGACTCAATCCCATACAATTCAGCCAAAAGCTCTCAAAATAACACATTCATGCTTATTCTGGCTTGTTTCAGTTTTCACTCTGGGCAAGCTGTATAATTCAGTTACTTTTCTTTTTGTCCCTGTAAGTTTTTCTCCCAGTTGCTGCAGATTCACTCATCAGAAGGTGTGCTGTTTTGGTACCTGGAAGGTATCTGTCAGGCTAATGAGGCTCAGTTAATTAGATCTGTTCGTCTGCATCCTCATTCCAAACTTTACATTACCTGAGGAAGAAAAAAAAAAAAACTTTATTAAATTTTCAAATAGACACTTCAGGCATGTGCTGCACCCCCTCACCATCTCAGGTTGGTCATAGAGTTACCAACGCAACAAGCAGATCTGCATCATTAACCTTTACCAATAGGTCTGAGAGGAAACTTACAAAAACAGCGCCCCCTGGTGCCCAAACATTGTATTATATTAAGCACTGCATGAAGAAACATTTTGATTGAATAATTTAGTTTATCTGTGAATTTCTCTGAGTTTACAGAAGAAATTAGATTGCATTTTCCATGTGGTAACGGTATCATCCTTGATGACATGCCTGCAAGTTGTTTTTGTACATTTAAGGCACACCAAAATATTTTTGGTGTATCCTATCCATAATAAGGTGGGTGTTGTGGGTGTTTAGGTGTTCTGTGTAACACAATTACTACAAAGTTTAGTTGTTATTTGGGATGTAAAAACATTGCCTATAAACATGGGAGCCATTACGAACATTAGACCTCTGTATTAAAACCTGTAAGGAGTGCAGTTAACAAACTGAAAGCTTTTTATGTTTCAACAGACTGATTTATTGTCTCCCATTCTCACAACATAGATTAATCACAAATATTTTTAAAAATGTGATTAACTATTTGGCCTAAACAAAAATGATATATACCATTGAGATAATTGAGATATTTTTTTATAGTGTACAATATGAGCACAGACTGTTGTATCCGGACGGCAAACCTCTTCTTTCCTCTCCTCTTCTTTGCTGTAAAAGTTCACAATTAGTTTCCTGTAATAAGTTAAAGTTTATGAGTACTTTTGTAGAGGCAGCTCCAGGGACAGAAAAGTTGCAGTCTTACATTAATATGTAGAAAATGTATCAAATTAGTGGATTTCAGCTTCAATTGCACCAAGACACAGCTGTGAAAGGAAACTGAGCTGGTGGTCTGGTCTGTATAGGAGAATTTGGGATATTGACTCCTGTTCTCCACTGGGTGGTCGGTGATCCTCATGGGCCTGTTTTTCAGATTGCCCGCAGCGCACGCCATGCTGACCCCGGCCTTCGACCTCAGCCAGGAACCAGATTTCCTCCTGCTCAGCATCCGCGTTCCCTACACCAGAACGTCTGAGTTCGACCTCTACATTGACAGAGAAGATTTCAAGTTCTACGCCAAGCCGTACTTCCTCAGGTGAGCAAAGGGGTACTTAACTGCACTAGCCTAGACCTTCACAACGGCACTTCAATGGAAAAAGAAAGGGATGACAAATGTAGAAAAAGCACTGAACTGAGCTAGCAGCCTTCAGGTGTTTGGGAAGGCACTGTAAATTCTAAGACACTAAAGCAGGTTCTTAACTTTAACACGGTACAGCTGTGACCTCTCATTGTCCTCCTTCATCAGATTGACCCTTCCTGGACGGATAGTAGAAGATGGAAGAGAAAAGGCCTCATTTGACATTGACAAAGGTAACATGCTATTTCTTTATTTAAACAGCGTTTTCCGGCCTGTTTTGGAAATGGCTGTTAGCGTTTGCAAGTCTGTGCCATTGCTGCTGTACACCCTGTCTGTTCTGAGCGCACAGTTTGGAGAACAGGCTATCAACTGTATGTGCAGCCAGCTGCCACTTTCTGTCATCCTGAAATCCACCAGCTGGACTATGCAGGTGACACAGGGAGATCACAAATGGAGAAACTAGCCATCTGAAACTTCCCCTCCCTGAGCGATGGAGCGATGAAGTTCATGCACTGCATTGTGGGATTTGAGGATACAGTCACCGCCTGAACCTGTCCAATACCACATCATATCAGTGGTCCCTCTCCTCTTAAATGTAGTGTTAAAAAGTCATTCCAGCACTCAATATTATCCACCAAGTATAAAATATGAAGGGTAGATGTTACTTTGCGTTCACGATTTATATAAAAAAGCCTTTTAATGTAGGGTAGCATTATTTATTGAAAACATTAAGTAAAATTGCACCATGAAACTGCCTTAAAGTAGATGCATATCTGTTTTCACCCCACATGCATTAATATTAACAAATAGCTTCGTGTCACATCAATTCAGAATACGTTGCTGAAAAATGCATAACTGTCCTTGGTCCCCAGTGCTTTGCAGTGGAGCGGTGGAACCAATATAAAACCATTCAAATACATATTGAGACATCACAGTGGCAGATACATCATGCAAAACTAGTTTATGCAGATGGATTTTTCTGAGGTGAAATTAAATGAATTAATCCTTTAATCTCTTTGATCAGTATTTGGAAAGTTCTGAGGGTTGACGATAGGGAGAATCCGAGCACCTGCAGCTGAAAATTTTCATGCACAGCGAGAGACGTCATGGGCTGTAAAATCAAATGGACCTCATCAGAGAAGAATTGCCTTGGCTTAGTAATTACAGCAATCACAGTCACCTAACAACTGAGCCATCAACCTCGTGATGGCCGTATATACCCATATCACTGTGGAGGGGGAGAAATGAACACAGCATAAATGACTCTAAGTAAATACTGAGAATGAACTCTACAACTCTAAAGCACAAGGTTTCCAAAGCACCAGAAAATGATTTAAAGGGTAGGGCTTAATCTCCCGAAGTTACATTATCTTTCATTCAGACAGATTACGGAATGGTTCCAGCTAAAGCAACAAAACACATGAAGACAAGGTTCAAACAGAAATAAATGAACACTAGAAAAAAATGATGTTTTCCTACATATCCACATTTACAAACTTAAATATCTCATAAAGATAGTGTTATAAATTTTCCATAACTCATAACTGAAAAATAATTACCCAAAGTAAAATGTTTCAATTATACAATAGTATTGCAAGCCAATCAAATGCAGCATATCATGCTAAATCAACAAAAGCACAGTATTACTTTCATATAGTTCTCAAATTTTGTACATATAACTTGTAGTGAACTTAACCACAATTGCCCATTTTATCCAATTTCTAAAGCCATTCGTGTGTTTCAAAATACTGTAATGTCAAGACTGCGATAACTGTATGCAAACATGCACTTCAACTTTCACAAGATAGAAAAGACAGTAATTTTAAAAAAGATGACTATATACAGTCTTTGGAATCATTGAAGTATTGCCTAATGAGCTTAAATGTCAATAAGTATGAGATATGATATAATTAGACTCACAGTCGTAGATGCCAGCCATCTGTCCCAGAAAGGTGAAGGAGGAATATGACAGAGAATGGCATCAGAAACTGTTTTCAGTTTTATCAATAGGAGCAGCCATTTTAACTCTGCAGCCCGTGTCCTCGGCCATGCAAGCTTCCAAGGTGACCCCAGGCTCCCTTGTCTTGGTCAGCTGGCAGCGGTGCACAGAATTATGGGTTTGTGAGTTATAGCCTCAATCAGACATTAATTGATTGATCCTCTGTGTCTTTCCCTCTTACTAAATGCTGGTTGGACAGACTTAATTACATACAGTGTTATCTGTGATTTACTAGGTCATTGATTTAGCTAATGTGGTAATAAATGTTCTTTATTTTCCCCCTCCTGTCCCCTCTTCTATTAAGCTTGTATTTAGCCTTCTGTGTTTTAATTTGAAGCCATTTCAGACATGCACTATGTATTACATAGTCTTTTTTACAAGCATGTAGGGCACACACGTGGTTTCCTTTGTCGTGTCAGCTCAAAACAAAAACAGTGCAGCGATTTTCCTTCAAGTCAGTTGTTAATGTTTCGTTCTCGATACAGCTGTAATGAGTCGCTAATTAGCGGTTCCAGTTTTGTTTGGTTTGCGTGGAAGGTGTTTTATTTGTGTGGACTCCGCACCCCCACCCCCTCGTTTCCCGTCTCCTTATTCCCACATCGTCCTGTTTGACATGCAGTGTTTAAATAATTCAGCAACAGCTGGCAATGAAGCCGCTGTAATGTGTGCCTCTGTTTACACGAGTAATTAGAAACCATTTAGATGCCTCTTCTGGACTCAACAAGCCTCATTAAGGGCCTACAGCCAAGGCAATCAGGGGCTTAATGCATTTTAAAGGTAAATACTCTGACAGTGCATGGAAACTTTATGCGCCCATTAAAATGCATGAAGCTGTGAAATTTTTGTCTGGTCATGATTAAATTAAACGAGACTGATCCTGATCACTTTTGACGCATCTCAGCTGCAGATATCTAAATTCGGGAACTACGTCAGCATTGCTTTAGGTCTGATATTTCATTACCGAGAACATAATTTGATGAGCAGATTCACCATTCTGAGATGGAGAGATTTGCCTTTTGCAGAGGAAAATAGCTCATTTTTTAACCTGTATATAGGGCTCCCATAGTTATGGGAGAATGTGATTTCATTTTCACAGAGGTAGCACATGCTACCAATACTGGACTGAGTTTGGCTGGTCATGTGGAGAGCAAAATATTTTGATTGGTTGCAAGAACTCGGTTACTGAGAGGTCATTCTATTTCCACCCATTCTGTTGTTCATTAAATTAAATTTACTAACATTCTCTGATTAGTTCTCTGATTAGTTGTAGTAGCTCAGATAAAACAGGTGGGGAATAATGTGGTCACATGGTCATGTGGAACGCAGCTGGGCCAAATCCATTGCCCGCATGACCCAGGCCTGAGAGGGTCACCTTTCTGCCTTTAATCTTGCTAGCTAGCCCTTCAGCATTGGTTATGTTGGTCTGTTCCTATTGCTGTTGTGTGATCTGATGCTAATGTCTTTGCCATACATGTTTCTTAGGGCTTTTCACTCTCCGGGTTCCCAAAGAGACTCCAGGCCAGCACTTTGAAGGGCTCCAGATGTTGACCAGTCTTCTGGCTGCCAAGGGCTCCAGATCAGCAAAACCCCTAGTGGAAGACATGGGTATGTGCAGCTTGTTTCTAAAGCTTTCAGTCAGAAACTGAAATGTCCAGTCAATTATCCCATTATTCTTTCCATTGTAGTCAGTTCTTCCATTTTACTTTTTATTTACTTCTTTAGAAGCCTGTAGTGGGAGTGTGGATGGTGAGGAGGATGAGGAGGAGGAGTTTGACTGGCAGGTTGAGCAGGAGATGTACACAGAAAACTCTGAGAAGGACCTGAGCGCTCTTCAGAAGTACGGCTTTGGGAACCTGAGGTCTGGGGTGTTCACCAGACTGCAGGTAAGATTCTCACAGAGCAGAGATCACAGTTAAACCATGGAGCAGAGATCACAGTTAAACCATGGAACAGAGATCACAGTTAAACCATGGAGCAGAGATCACAGTTAAACCATGGAACAGAGATCACAGTTAAACCATGGAACAGAGATCACAGTTAAACCATGGAACAGAGATCACAGTTAAACCATGGAGCAGAGATCACAGTTAAACCATGGAGCAGAGATCACAGTTAAACCATGGAGCAGAGATCACAGTTAAACTATGGAGCAGAGATCACAGTTAAACTATGGAACAGAGATCACAGTTAAACCATAGAACAGAGATCACAGTTAAACCATGGTACAGAGATCACAGTTAAACCATGGAACAGAGATCACAGTTAAACCATGGAACAGAGATCACAGTTAAACTATGGAGCAGAGATCACAGTTAAACTATGGAGGAGAGATCAAAATTACACTGCAGTCAGAATACCTGTCATCCTCTATCTGCCACCAAACAGACCAAAGATCGTTAACCCCAGTCCTGCAGAAGGTGTGTGTGGAGCCATTTTTTCGGTACTTAGTAGATCCGTTTAAGCCAGTTATTACACTATTAACTCACATCACCTGGTGTCTTGGGTCTTAATTGGTTTCTGGATTGGAAACAAAAAACTGCACATACTGCAGCAATCCAAGAGCATATTTTAAGACTGCTGGCCCACATTTTAATTTGGCTCAGGATCGAATTCCGGGAGAAGGGATTACACATGGTAAATATAGCAGATCAAACAAAAAAATCATTGTTAAATCAATTTCTCTTTCGGCACTGAACTAAAATTTTTTTATCTTGCCGCACTGTTTTTTTTTCTGGCAACACCTGCATGGTCTCGATAAAGATCTCATCAGAGACGTTTCACTCCAAGAATCATGAAAATGTGCGAAAGTTCTGAATCCAATGAGACGACGGCAGCGGCGTCCCGCTGCGGCCAATATTCCGCGTCCTGCGCAGCTAATCTCAGATACTAACGCCTCACATTTCCACCCCAACTGTAGACGCTTTGTAAGCAAATCCAATTTTCTCATTTGGGCTTTTTTCCGTAACAAGCATGCATCGAAAAGCAAATCATCTTTGATATTCCTGTTTATCATCTCATTCGTTCCTGTCAGAAGGGTGTAATTCTTGGTCCGAGATTCCGATAAGCCCGGCAGTAGCTCGTAGCTGTTCCTTTTTTTTTTTTTTTTTTTTGATACGGGTGAGGTCAGCGAGGCGTACTGATGCGTTTTATCCACCACCCGCAAGGAACCCTCTCAGAAAACTGGCAACTCTGTTTCACGGCCTTTTACCAGGACAACAGGTCATGTAGTTAAGTAGTAAGAGCATTAGACGGTGAACCAAGTGGTCATTTATTCAGTGTGAGGTGAGATGTGGGGCTACCATTGCTGTGTTTTAGCACTGCACCGTTGTACCCTTGAGCTTGGCACTTAACTCAGGATTCCCCAGGCATGTCATTTCCAGACATGCCTTTATCATGCTTTTTTGGCTTAGTGCTTAGGTGAACTACACTGTAGTTACGTAGTTCAGTTCAAGATTAAATATTATTTTTTGCTCAGTGGTATATGGGATCAGGTCACATTTCCAGTAGGATTCAAACCTGCAATCCTCTGGTCATGAATCATTAAAAAATAGATTTTAATAGGTATGCAGAATGGGTGACGGTTAGGCTGTCTACAGAGCTAAGTCAAATTTAATTATTTTATCAGTAGTGGTCATGTATGAGGAGGAATGAAGGCAGAGGTCTGGGTTACACAATATGGTGTGAACCTTCTCAACCTTCTCAGTCTTTCTGCCTGACAGAACGCAGCAATGACTGTCATATTTTCCCTCTGACAACCTAAAAGAATATGCCGACTCAGTTACTTTTGAGAATGGATGGGCTTTAATGCGGAAAGGCTAATGACAGTCTTTTTTTGATAGTGAACCCAAAATAAAGCTGTTCTTTAGTGTATGAAAGAGAGCTTCTTTGCACACGCTCAGACTTGATGATGGACTTTAAAGGCACTTTTAAATTGTCCAATCAGGATGAACTGGGCGATGTCATAGACGTGAAGACACCGGACAATGCCACAGCAACAGAGCGGAGACAGGGCCGGCTTGCTGCGGAGAGCGCCAAGTTTGACCCAGATCATTATCTGTAAGTATCATTTGCGTCAGGCCCTCCTATCCCGATTAAATCTTATATAAATAACGCTGTGAGAGTGTATTTTACAATTGCCAGCATATTTAGTTAAGGATTTCCAGCTGCACATATAGTAGAATAGTCCCATCTATGGGCACTAAACTCTATTACACTGATTACAGCAGGGTGTGTGACCCAGGTCCTGGAAAACTAGTGTGTACTCTGATCTTTGCTCCAAACAATTACCCAGGCTTAATTCAGCTGTACCACAAGCACTGGATCATTCATATATCAAAGCACTGTTAAGCGTTTTAAGTAGAGATGCAGACATGCCCTTCGGCTGTCATCGCTGATTTTATGGCGTATATCAGATTGATAAAAGATTGAGTGTGTGTAGAAGTTGGTGTGAAGTCCAGAAACAGACTGGTATTCATCGTGTAGCCCCCCACCCGGCTTGTGGTTATAAATGTGTTATTTTTCTATGCTCTGTGCATCCATTCAGAAAGCAGCAGCAGCAGTGTAGGTGTGGATCGGTGGAGGGTGCCGCAGTAGCAGAGGTGACGAGGCGTGATCCATCTCTCTCCTCATTTATTTCAGAGAGGCAGGGAGAGAGACTGACTGACTGACTGACTGACTGACTGACTGAGAGACAGACTGATAGAGTTGGAGGGAGAGAGGGTGAGTGAGCAGTGGGCAGACCGACAGACAGAAAGACAGACGAATAGAGATCGATCGCGGGAAAGAGGGTTTGAAGCGGAAAGACAGTCTGAGAGGCGGAGAACGAGTGAGGGAGACTGACAAAGGCTGACGGATCCACAGATATGAAGAGACCAAAAGAGACGGGAAGTGAATGAGTAAGTGAGAGTAAGACTGGCAGACAGAGAGAGATCTTGAGGAGGGTGAGTTTGACAGGGAGAAAGACAGACAAAGAGAGAGACAAAGAGAGAGAGGGGTTTGGGGGTGGGGTTGGGGGGTTTGGGATTGGGGGTGCTGGAGGGAGCGATCAACATACAGAAGAAGTTCCCAGCCCTTCTGTGACAGAGGCAGGAACCGCCGTTCCTGCAGGCGGGTTTAAATATGCAGAAGTCTGGCTGGCTGTCTCCAGCGTCAGCCTCAATCTGCCTCAGCGCAGCCATGTTGAGCCAGTAGAGCTCGGGCTTTGTGATCTCCACACTCAGAGAACGCTACAGAAGTCCTAGAGAAAGCCTGCAGCGCTCGCCGAAATAAATACAGCAAAAGTAAACTTACCCAGGTGCTCTTGTGGATACAGAGCTGCGCTGAGAACTGAGAAGCGAGGATTTGCCTGTGTAATGCCACTGAATGGAAAGGCAGAAAACCAACACATACCTCAATAAGGCCTACCCAAATGAGTGCTGAACATTGCATATGGTTATGCCGATCCCCACCGCCTTCACCGTAAAGTGCTTTGAGCTTGGTCATGGTTATCACCACAACTTGCCACAAGTCGCTTGGTGGCTCAATGAATAAACATCCAGTTTATCATAAAAGCAACAATATAATAAACATTCCTTGACGGAAGATGCAAGAACAGATAAAAGCTGAAGAACAACTAAAAGCTGTTGTTATAACGTGCATATTCATGTAAAGTGTGTATGTGTGTGTGTGTGTGCTGCCATGTCATACCTGAGTTTTGCATGTGGACAGAAGAAATTATTGAAGATACTGACAGACTCTCGTGCACAGGGTCTGTCAGGGCTGACTTGTTTGGCTCTGTAAACAGTGTTGTAATTTCCATTGGGGTGATTTTGGCCCAATATAAACCAGATGGGCTTGTACATTCATGTAAATATAATTGTCAGGCTATTTGTTGAGAAATATTGGGCCAGGCCCAGTTTCGGCCCAGAGCAGGTTACCCATTTGCATTAGCTTAGGCTTGTTGACGAGCAGGATGTGAGCAGGCTGCTGCTCTGCATCTGTGGCTGACTGCTCCCGCATTGCGTCATTCGATTTCAACATGAATATCACATGGATAATTTCGCACGAAACGCATCAGAGCCCAAATTATGCTTGGAAACACCGCTGGCTGTTTGTCTTTTGGCCTGCCGTAATTGGCTCGATTCTGTTGGGAAATTTGGAAACCTGTCTGACTGTGTGGCTGTGCGTTGCTTCGCCCTGCAGCGCCGACTTGTTCGAAGACGACGCCGTGCAGAACTTGCTGAAGTTCCGGCCGTGGTGGCGCGAGTGGGACCCGGACACAGGTGAGTGTGTTCCTCATCCCTGTTCCCAAAAGAGAGTGTGAGAGAGAGAGAGAGAGAGAGAGACCCAGCTTTGGCTTAGAAAATACATACTTGTAATTTCCAGCTTGTAGATAATTTCCCCTGTGCTTCAATGATTAATGGGCCTGGCTCCCTCCGTCGTCTTTTTTCTGCCTTTTCAATTACAGCTTTATTGTAGTGCTGAAAAACTCAGGACTTTGGGACAGATAAACATTCAGTTTTTTTCAAGGCTAAAATAAGTAGCATTAATTCAGGCTCCTGATTGGCTGAAAGGTACCTGCCAGCCTACGCTGGGCCTTGGGGGCCTGGAAGCTCGATCTGGGAGAAGGCAGCAGTGGGACACAGCTGTTCTCCACCCCTAGAAGGTATTGTGAGTTTAATTTAGCCTGGGTTGCCCAGGTTACCACTACACTAGCTATTGTCAATGACATGGCAAGCTCTCATTGGCCATCGGTTAGTTGTCATCAGTGGGAGATATGCCTCTCCTCCAGTCGACACTAGCTTTCCTGTAGTACCGTGTACCCTGTGGTATGGAGAGGTGTGGCGGTCCGGCGGGAGACCAAAGAAGCTCCAGGGCCACTTGTGTGGAGGTAGTATAGTGTTGGCACCACTCAGGGAGCAGCTGGCAGCTCTAAATTTTGGGGAAAGAAAAAATAAAAATTGTCAAAATAAAGAAGCACAAAGTATGCATTGTTGTATATCTCAGGCAGCTTTGGACAGATGCACACAGGTACTCCGTTGATAATGTGATTTCAGCAGCCATTTTCCACTTCTGATTTCCAGTCTGCCCTGTGTGTGTTTTCATTGAACAACATGATGATGATGATGACATCATTGCTGCATTGCAAAAAAAAAAAGTGTCCCAACAATGAAGAAAATATTGTCTGCTTTTTAATGCAGTACTGGATTTCCACCAGAAGGTGGTGTGATATTGCTGTGAACAGAAAAGGCTTGTTTTAACGCCTGACAGTTGTTGAATTATTATGCGTCCCACCGAATCTTGGCTCTCACTTCGCATTATATCTTAAACCCAAAAAATGTAAACATTCCCTAAATTTGGATCCTTACTCCAGTAGTAAAATCACGGTTGCACACTGTGCCTTTTCAGTCATGAAGTAGTGGTTTGTTTTTGTCGTCCTCTGCTCAGGATCATTTTTTATTCTGCTGTTTGATTGAGCTGTAAGTAGGCGTTTGCTTACTTAACACTAATTTAACTTGATTGAAACCAAGGTTTTCAGTGAATTCGCTAGTCAGATGTGCATAGTGTAGTGCCAGAAAGTAGAAATTCGTTCAAAAATTCGAGTTTATCTGCATTTATAAATAGTTCTTATTTTTAACCTATGATTTGGTCTTTGTGACTTATGTCGAGTTAGTTAATACATGAAAATAGAGCTTTGAATGTTGTTTTCTTTTTAGTATTGGAATAAGGCTGCAACCTCTGCCCAGCTTCTCTCCCTTTCTACGTTTTCCCCTCTCTCCCTCTCTCCTATCTCTCACACTCTCTTCCCCCCCCCCCTCCCTCTCCATGTCTGTCTCTTGGGACTTTAAAATCGATGCTCCTCAAAGATCTATGGCTTGTTGACTTGAGCCCATGGAGTTTGTTTTCTTCCGCAGGCGAAAGTGATAAGGGATCGTGTAGTGGCTGGCTCACGTGCGCGCGGCGTTAACAGCCTGCTAATTCTGCTGAATTTACAGCCGCGGACTACGTTCCTGGCGGCGGTGGCACCGTACTGAGAGACAGCTTGACGTTAGAGAGACAGCGCTACAGTGGGACTGTGCTCTAGTGCAAGGCTGTACTGGGTTTGTACTGGGAGACTGAAAGCTCATGGAACCTTTTTTCCACTGCTTTTAATGGCACAGATTTCATATGGAGAAGCAGCAGCCAGTCATTGTAGCTCCTGTCTTCGCAAACGAGCAACAGCAGGAGGAGACATTCCTGTAGCGCTGTAATTCATGAAATTTTGCCATCTTCCAAAAGCCAACAGAAGACATGGCTGCGGCTCCATTATGAAGCAGTTAATAGTGATAGAGGTGGATGATTAACCATTTGAATAGTACATCACAATTGTACGTCCTTAGAGTATGGTGCTGCCTGATAGCATAACGTTTTGGTGTAACTTATCCAGGTCTGTAATTATGTATAATATATTTGATAGTTTAAGAATGAGCATTTTCCAGGTGATGAATGAATATGCTCAGAAGTGAAGTGTTAAAAGGTTCACCTCGTAGGACTTCCTACATGTGCATGCACAGGTATTTGCCACATAGACTAAGATTTGCCAAGTCACATTATGGAGGTTATTTCACTTGCTTACACCTGCAAACCATACCTGACAGTTTTTCTACAGCGACTCTGACAAGTTGTCTCTGGCGGCTTTATCGGAGTCCCCGCCACTCTCAGGTGACTATTTGATGTTGCCAACTCAGAAGTGAATAGAAAGGTACGGGCTAAATTCAGTTCATGAATTCAGTTGCCAGGGTACTCGTCAGATTGTGTAGGGTTGCCTTTAAGCATCAGTGGTACTTTAACATTGTGCCAGTGTGGTTGATTTGTCAGTGAACCACTCTGTTTTAAATTTTTAATTAAATGAGAAATGAGAACCGGCCAAGGCAAGGTTTGATTTATTGTAACGAGGTCCCTGGCGCAAGAAATTTCAACATAGTATAGGTTGTCAACAATTTTAATTACAACGTCAAAGAGGCTTAAAACATTCTTTAAGTTGCTGGGCAAAAAAGTTAGGATGCCACTCAGCGTAACCAAGGGAGACGTACAAAAACGGAAGGTTCTGGAAACCTGGGATCGGAATCGGTTTCCTCTCTGATTCGGAGTACTGTCGGGGCCCTGTGGGCGAACGGATGTGGTGTAAGAGAGGTCGTCTGGCTCTGAGATGTCCGGACTAGTCCTTCGCTGGACAGATTACCACGGCAGATCCGTCACGAACCCTCCCAAGGATCGATGGAACGGCCAGGGAATCAAAGCCCTCCAGGAACGTGAGAGTGAGGGAGGGATACAACAGGTGAATTATTCATCCCCCCTCCATTTTTATTGGAACCAAGCCTTGATGTAGAAATTGAAATCATGTCATTCGCCTCGTTTATGCATGAATTACTCCTCCTCTTCCCATCTTTTTACCATTAGATAACCGGTTCGACAATGGTTGCCTCGCGTTTCTCCCCACACGCAGTGTACTGAGCGTGTCTTTTTATAAGCATCCATTGTCAGGGACTTGGTGCATTAGTGACTCTGTATGAGAGACAGGAGGATTGTGGGTTGTGAGAGGGCGATTGTGGGTACTCTGTCGCTGCTGTTCTTCAGAGATGATTAGAGTGGAAACGCTGCAAAGGGATGTGCAGATTTCTTCAGAGGAGTGGCGGTCAGCAAATAAATCAATCCCCGTCGACCTCATTCTCCTACCTGCTCCCCCCCGACTGTCTGCCAGACGCCAGGCAGCTCTGGTCTGAGAGAGCATCCTCCACTTTTTGTTTACTTCAGGCCCTCTGGTACTTGAAGATAAGTGGTTCCACTCTTTATTCTGATTTACTGTAAAATCTGACATTAAAGTCAATGTACCAGGCATTGCGAAACAATGTTAATAGAGTTGACTATATAAAAATGGCCTACAAATATTTTATGGTAATTAGTGCGACTGAAATGATGGTACTCGGAACTTGTTTTTATAGTCTATGAAATCATGTGGTCTGGTCAGTACATGCCTACATGTAGTTACCCAAAAATTTGGTTATTTTTGACAGCGTTTTCTGTTTCATATTCCAGTGAAATGCACAAGCCCAGGTGTGAGTATGAGGTTGTGTAAATGAGACATAGCAGTCCCAGTGTGTGTGGTGGGGTTGTGTAAATGTTGTATAATGTAATTTGGTGTTAACAGAGCTGGCCTGCCCTGGGGCTGTAGGTTGACAGGACAGGACCCAGCTGTCTCAGTGTGTGCTCAGCGCTACAGTGCCATTGCCATGGTGCTCAGGTCATTTCGTTGTCCTCCGTCCCCAGGAGGTTCGACATCCCCCTTACTGCAGCAGCCAGGATGAGCGAGAGTTCCCCGGTTCGGAACACCCCCCCTCCCTCCCCCCAGAGGAGGGCCAGCAGCGACCCGAACCCTGCAGTCATGCAGCAGGAATTCAGTGCTCGACAGCGCCAAGGCACCCGGCCGCAGCCAAAAAGGATCATGTGAAAGCGCTGCGGCGTTGTGCGCTGCTGATCCCAGACCCGCGGCCCAGCTCCTCGGGGGTCCGTATCGGGGCCGCTCTCGCCTTCGCCCAGGGCCAAAAGCAGGGGGCGGGGGAAGGGGGGGATCACTTTCAGCTGTTTCACAAGCTGCAGAAATACTGCTGACACTATTCTGCCCACACAGCAGATCAGCCTCAACACTAAGCGTGTTTGTGTGTTTGTGTTTTATTAAGGTTCAGCCTCTACACTGAGTGTGTGTGCGTGTGTGTTTGTGTTTTATTAAGGTTCCCTTTGCTGTGAGACATCCTGATTCCTTTTATTTAAGGTCAGTACAGTCTGATGAATCTAAGAGACACAGTTAACGAGTCTGTTTAAGTGGAGAGAAGTCTGTGTCAGATTATGAGAGTGTGTGTGAATGAAGTGCAGTGATTGAGTAACAGATTGAGAATGTGATTGAGAGAGTCTGCGTGATTGGTGGACAAAGAATGAGTGATAGTGACTGAGAGTGAGAAAGAGAGAGTGTGAGTGATTGATTAACATTGACTGAGTGACAGTGATTGACAGTGAGTAATTTAAAGTGAGTGACTGAGAGTGAAAGAGAGTGGGAGTGATTGCGTGACAGTGATTGAGTGATGGGGTTTGTACGTGAGTGATTGAAAGTGTATGAGTGATTGACAGAGAGTCATTGAGAGTGTGAGAGAGCGAGAGAGAGAGGGCGAGCGTTCGTGAGAGAGAACGATACAGTTCCACATAACAGCAGGCACTGCTTGATCTGTCACTAGCGGGGTGTTTGCGATTTTTATCCTAATTTAGTCCTTCAGCATCGGTGGGGTTTGATTCTTAGCCACGAATGGTGCCGTCCGTGGCGCACTGATCAAGAGCCTAAAACACGCCATCACGCAGCGAGTTTTCACAGTTCTGGTTCGGCAGGCCCCTCGCCGAACGCCCCCGACTCGCTGCGCGACTTTTAACGTCTTTGATTCGTAGATAATTGCTTGTTAAACACTCGGCTGGTTTTGAGGGGAAAGTCTAGAGGCTGTTGAGCGTTCCCAAACACAGGGAAGAGGAAAAAAAAAAAAAAAAACTCAGCAGTCTTCAAAAAAAACCTGCCTGTCTCACGGCTGGATTCCCTCGTTTGAGTTTGTGATCTGATCCCAGCAGTGGTAATTAAGACTTTTTAATTAATTCAGCACACGCCTCACCGCTGATTATGACAACTCGGTTTGATAAGTATTAAGAGTACCTGCAGCTTTATTACTTCACCAGAGTTGTGCGTTCAGGGCGACCCCTGCGGAAATTAAACTAACCAGACTGCCCTAACCCAACACCCCCCTTCTTTTTTCTCTTGCAGGTGCGGTTTTCACTGAAGAGGAGAAGGAACAACTTAGAAAATTCACCAACAGATCGTACCTCCTGGACAGGAACTCCCGCCTCCACGTTTGGCTGGGCCTACTGGACATCATCCTGGCATACGCGTACGACATTCGCATCACTGAGGGCGAGCACAGTGTGAGTAAGGGGGGCGGGGTCAAGGCAGGGGTAGGCGGGTAGACTGGGAACTGGGGTCATTTCATTGGCTTCTCACTAAACAGCTGCTTCCTCTTAGAAATCCACGCTGGAGCATTTTTATCCCGTCTAGCATGTTTCTCAAGGGCTCCACATTCCCCAGTCCGTGTTTGATCCCACGCACCGCCTCTCGCTTGTTTCAAGTACCCTATAGGAGTGTGTTCTCTGGAGCCACGCTGAGCTGTCAGTCACTGGCTCGCTTGAATCGATCAGAAGGTTTTTCTTTCCACCAGATCTCAAGGTTGGTTCAACTCTGTGAGACGTTGTTATTGTACGGTACCTCCACATATTTTTGCAGTCATGAGCTATTTTCACATGACTACTGATGGGTCAGAGAAGCTATCGTTACAAAACATGTTCAGTCTCAGACATACGGCCATCGTTTTAGTGGTCGTACACACGTATTCTCTAACTGTGCTTGCCATCAGAACAAATGTCATGTTTCTCCTGCATTCAAATTTTCACAATGTTTGGTTTCTGCAAACTTGCACCCATTTCGGCTTCCCGAGAATAGGGCCGAGAAAGGTTTCAAGAATCTTATGTTGGTGAAGCTGCAGTAATCTGTTGAATAATAATTTATTTGGACTAATCAAAATGTTTTGGTATCCACAGTGGAAGGCCTTGATTGTTTGTAATCAGTGAGTTATTGATACTGTATGGTAGAATTGCCCATTTCTCATTCCATGAAACCTCACCCTCATATTATGACTGCTGGCTCCCTCCCCCTCCTCCCCCCGCTGTCCGTGCCGAGCGGCAGAGCAGAGTTACTCCGTCTCCTTTTCAAAGAGCAGCATTGACAGCCAGCCCCGTAGCTTTCCAGCACTTACCCAGAGGGGTCAGTGGGTTCAAATGGCTGGCAATGGACACTGTCACCGCACTCCACCAGCTGTAAACCGAGAGCGTAAACAGAGAGCGTGTCGGCAGCGAGCGCAGTGCCGTCGCTCCAGATGAGGTCGTGCCCTAAATTAAGAGGAGCCGTAGCTGCGGTCTGCGACGCTCGGGATCGACCGCCCGGTGGACAGATATTTTGGACGGGGAAGAGAGGAGCTGGAACATCTGCGGCGTAAACGGCCGTGGGAGACGCTGCGGCCGCGTGCCGCA
This sequence comes from Albula goreensis, assembly GCA_022829145.1. Taxonomy (NCBI): domain Eukaryota; kingdom Metazoa; phylum Chordata; class Actinopteri; order Albuliformes; family Albulidae; genus Albula; species Albula goreensis. Next base: position 26,711,297 of record CM040754.1, on the reverse strand, counting down.
TCCGTCTGAGGCTTCCCGCTGGCTCCCGACGGAAGTTTCCGGGCCTCTGGACCTGCGCATCTGAAAAGGATTAGAAGGTCATCTCTTGTACTGATGAATGTGTTTTTCTCCTCCGTTACTCTGAGCGGCAATGTGGATTTTTTTTAGCCGTGATAGATGCTTTAATAAAAACACAGCATCATTTTTATTACCGCCGGTCTGGGCTCGACGAGCCCTCGGCCTGTGAAATGTTACACCCCGGTGCCCCTGCCGCAGTTACATCCGCGGGACCGTGTAAGAGGACCGCAAGGTTTATGGCGGGTTTACGGTCGTGTGGAGTCTCAGGCGTGTTTCTCATCCCTTTGTGCGCTTCAGGCTCCGGAAGTCTCTGGGGAAGTGATCCTCAGCCCTCGGCCTGGTGGACCACATTGTGTGCTGGTTTTCATCATTTCTGAGCAATTCATTGATAAATTAAAGCATTTGATTTGACACTTAACTCATATCACCTGTTTTCTTGAGTCCAAATTAGATGTGGAATTTAAAGTGAACATAAAAACTTGCGGACCCTGCGGCTCTTTAGGAACTAATACCTCAAAGATATTAGGTTGCATTTGAGGGGGTGTTTGAGGGCCCTGCTGTGTTTGAGGCTCAGGGAGTGCTTGACACCTGGGGTGCATTTTATGCCTGTGCGGCTTTCCCCCACGCTCTGAGGTGCCATGTTGACTCTTCTGTGTGATTCTTCAGGTGGAATCCTCATGGAACATCCGGAAACTGAGTGGGACACTCTGCTGGTTGGAGGTAAGAGCGCAACTCTTTCTTTGTGTAATGTACAACACAAGACAAGGAGAGGGGAATAGATTTAGACACATCTTTGATCTGTAATTGAGACTAAATCGTGATTAGTTGAGTGCGAGAGAATCAGAGTTGCGTAACGATTTTTTTATTTTCTTATGTTGTGTTAAAAATCACAATATAAGCCTCTCTACATCAGCTTTGATAACTGACCATAATATTCATGACTGACACTAACCCCAGATTACTGCCTGCTGCAGCCGCACAACTGAAGCACTTTATCACCTCATTCAGCAGAGTAGTGAGGCACAGGATTTAGCAGGGGTACATCGATTAAGCCCTGCGACCTCGAACGCTGTCCTCCCCGCATACTCATGCCGACACGGCACCAGAAGTGCGGGATACGCCTCGTATGACCATCGACTGTCCAGAGAGAGCAGGAAACGAGGCAGCCGCGGCATGTGCTGTACCACATGTCACCGATGCCCCGCTCGCTAGGCTGGCGCTCCATTAAATATTTGTGAGCTGAGCCGGGATGACATTTGGCAAGAGGCGCTCAGAGAGACTAGCGAACAGGCACATGCCTGACAAGGCTGTACAAGAGGAATGGGACGGAATCCCGCAAGACGGCATCTGCAGCTCGACGGTACACAGCATGCGTCGCAGGTGTGCAGCTCGCTCCGCTGCAAGCGGCTGCCTGTCGCTAACGCTGCTGCTAGCATGGGACCATTCAGCAGACCAGCTGTTGATCAACCCTGCTGATCTAACGCATAAATATAGTGAAGGTGCCAAGCTTTTTTTTTATCCAGTGCTCGTTGACATTACTTTCTACAAAAGAGATTGATTTGTCTTTACAGAAGCAAATCAATGTATTTGTGTATTGTTTGCCCTAAAAATCTGTTATTTGAAAGGTTTGAATTTGTTGGCAGAGTACATGTCAGGGTGTTTTTGGTGGTATTAAAAATAAATGATTTCTTCTTGGCATGTCAAACTAGCGTGATAGCTCTGTCTTCACAAAAAAGTAATATTTTCCCTCTGTGTTCTAAATCCTTTGACCATTAATATAAACCTGATTCTGTTTCATTGGTACGATAGGAGGTGGAGGGGGATGGAACTCATTGCGCGAAGCTTTACTGAATCGATGAATTTGACTTTTAGGAAAGCATCGTTGAATAATTGCTAGAGAGCTGAGCTTGTAGTCAGTTCACGTTCAAGGTTATACCATTGAGCCCAGTACTTCAGCTGAATTGGTCTAGTGTAGATCCAGCTGTGTAAATGGAGAGTGTGTAAAGTGTAAACATAATGTAATCAGTAGTATGGTTTGTAAATATAAGGCTGACATGTGTGCTGGTGCCAGACTTCAGAGATATGATTGAGATTGCAGACACATGCAGGCTGAAGAGCGAGGAGGGACTCGGGGCGTGTCTCAGAGCGCTGCCCCAGAATGGGCTGAAGCCTTCCGTCTGACAGTCCGACCAATGGGAGAGATGAGCAGGGGCTCCTGGCTCACTGAGCCCCTATCAAATGTGTGTTAAAGTTTGAACAGGCTTAACAGTGTGCATGCGTTTGATCATCCTCCATCCAAAGACTGAACGGGTCAACTCAGTAAACTCAGTATCGATGAAGAGACAGACTTTTGCTGTCCGGAACTGGAGACAGGAATGGTTTAATTACACAGCGGGCAGGGCATCACAGACATGTCACAAAATGTTCCAGCAGACATAAGGTGTAGTTGTCCATTGTAAATCTGACAAGGTACATCCCGTACATCCTGTGCTCTGCACTGGCCCCTGTCTGATTGACATTTTTGTAGCAAGACATCTTCAGACTCAGCCAGACATTTCAGAATTTTCTGTACGGTTTTCATCACACAAAAGGCAAACATTGCCTGTGTGTTGTGCCTGTCAGACCAGATATAACATTTCTTATAGGTGCTAAAAATATGATTCTCACGGTCATCGTATCTCTTTTAAGCCATCCTGCTGCTCCAGTGGAAAGGCAGCTCATTAGATATCCATGTGAGTAGGAGGGGCGGTGGGCGTGGAGGGGGCGTGGTGATAATGACAGCCTGCCCTGATGATAAAGGCACTATAAGGCACTCTGATAAGAGCGACAGACTGCCCCCGTCTCCTCTTACCTGATCCGCCACACCCCCTCCTTTTTAATCCAGCACCCGTGCATCCTCTTATCCCTCTCTCTCCTTCCTCCCACCACGCCTGATGCATCTGGCAGTCGGACAGGGGGACGGCCGTAAACACGGGGGTTATGGTGGGAACGAACCGTCGGTGGCGAGGATCAACATACGTGTTCTCTAGCACTGGGCTCTTTATTCTGAGCTGCCATTGTGTTTCTGGCGAAGGGCGAAAAAAACGCTCCCCAGAATGAACACAGATTAAAGACCACTGGTAATTAACACAGCAGTTGTTGGGGCGTTTAAGGGTTTTCTCCAATATTTTCCCTCCATAAAAGGGAAGTTATGAGGAGTAGGAGTAATTACTATAAATGACTGCAATTAGGAGCAGGGTGTCCTGGCTTACACTTCAGGAGGCAGTTGGTTGAACCAGTAGCTTTCTGCTATGGAAAGTTAAGGTAGCGTTGTCCTCCCCGCAGGGCAGTTCTGATCCGGTGGTATCGCAGTATTTGATAGGCTGCTGTAGTCAACAAGGTGAGCGCTCACCGTTTTCACACTCCTTTTTTTCCTCTCTTTGCCTTTCAGACGTACAGCTCTGTGCAAGAGGTCCTGGTGTCTTTCGGGAGGAGGGTTTTGTGCTACCCGCTTTACAGACACTTTGACCTGGTGACCGCCGCCGTCAGGGACGCGGCCCTCATTTTCCGCTCAGGTCAGTGAACTTTCCATGTGGTGGGCAGCCCGTTCATCCTCCCGATGACCTCCACAAGACCCCCAGCAAGCTCACAGCTCCTTTACGTGCAGGGCAGCGGAGCTCAGCCCCTCAAACCCCACCCCCCTTCCCCCCTGCCTGGAGCTGGCCAGATGCCAAATCTGGTTCCCTCAGTCTTCCCCCTCGCTTTATTGGCTAAATAAGTCATCCCCTGTCCACCGCAACTGACGTGTGGTGAAGTGCAATGGACTGCAAAATGGCTGCCATGCATCAGCCAGGGGCAAATCTACTGTGTCTCAGTGGTAGCTTAGTGCGGCTCCCTGTCTGTAAACTGCCTAATGGGGGTTAGCTGAGCATTCATATCCAGTTACTTGTTTGCATTAGAAGTTAAGTACCTCTTGAAATGTATTCACTTAAAATGTAAAATTCCGCCTTTCTTGTCTTTGGAAGTAGTTTGTTTTTTATTGCCATTTGATGTATTGTAGGACTGCAGGCTTGCCAGAGTAATGTTCAAAAGAAGAACACATAAAATGACTCTGTCGGTTGTCTAATAGGTGTTTGTCAACCTGGGCCATACCAGGAGTTGTCTCAGAATTAACATAATGATAGGGGCTGCTGGGTGGCTCATCTTGTTAAGGCACTCCTCCAGTATATGACTGGGCTGCATGGTCTGACATTAAGACTGTGTCATAGCAGCCTTGCAGACATATAAATAGTGAATGTCCCAGAAAGATTTCTAGGACATCTCTTTTCCTTTTGTCATTTTGACTCATTGGCCCTCAGTTATAGCAATGGGCAGTTATACTTACGATCCATTTGGTTTTTACATTTTGTAGCCAATAATGAAAACCTATTTTGGTTAGAGCATGTATCGTACTGTTATTCGTTCATTATACTCCCATCACCCAGTAATGGTGTATCCCATGTGAACCCCCCCGAGTGGCCACACAGTCATTGGCAGATCCTCATTAAATTTGTTTTATCCCATCCTCCTGACAACCAGTACAATTTTGCTCCAAGGGAGAGATTTCAGGCTGGGTTAGTTTGCACGCTCTTTCCTCATTCTGGTCATTTGGAAGGATATCTTATCCAGCTGAGTGTAAGATTATTATTTAGATCTACATTGGTCTGATAACCACCATGGAAAGCGGTTTTGAAAGTGATTTTTTTCAAGCTAAATATCATATCATATGACACATAAAATTTTAATATTGTGTAATTAATCCCTATTGAACTGTGTCCATATTCTAGTTGGTTGTTTTTTTTTAATTGCACATTACGAAATTAGTTTATAATTACCTAATTTTCTGCATCAGGCATAATTCTTAACAAATAAATGTTCAGCTGTTGATTTCAGTAGGTATAGTTTTCTCTCCTGCAGTACAGAAGTTCTGTCCCTTGTATTTGTGGTGCACTGTGTTAAATCAATGCTGTTTTTTGTCTCAGAGCTGCTCAGGCCGGAAGACAAGATTTGTAGCGCGAGGACTGTTTGCTTTGATATCCGTGAGTGGAACGTAATCTTTAAATCTAAGCTCAAAAGTAGAGACGAAGGTTCTGCTTTGTAAATACATTCAGCACGTGTTCAGCGAGATTATCCAGCTCATGTTGATTTAACTCATGTAAATGTCAGCAAATGAAAGGCCTTTAAGACCAGGATTATCATCTCCGTGCTTCATTTAGGTGTTGAGTCTTTGATGAGTTAAGCAAGAAGCTGAGGGGGAGTCTCTTTTCCTGCGCGTTGAGCCAACTCTCCCGTATTTATCTGCCCTCAGCAAACAGGGTGACCACAGTCAGATCTACACCGGCTGGCTTTTTCAAGGGCTTCTAGGCCTGATCTGTTTTCAGAGGATTTCAGGAGTAAGTCTGAAGGTATTTTAGAATGAAACCCCAGGGAAGGTGTTAAGTTGGTTTCACCTAACATATAACAACCTCAGCACTGCAAAAGTGGAAGATGATTCATGAATGCTTGAGGCACTCAACCATATTGTCATGCCATGGTACCTTCTGTAGAGCTTATACACCTTTTCTGAAGTTGCAGATTCTTTCTTCATGCTGAAGTGAACACGCACTTCTCTCCCCGCGGGTTTTTAGCGAAGCTGCAGCAGATAATTACGCAGCTCAGATGCAATGGAACAGCAAACACCTGCATTCGATGAGCTGCAAAATCGTCCTTGGCACAGATCTTTGTTCTTTATGTTGACTATAGCCTAAAGAGCTTTGTTCCTGCGTGATCAAATACAGTACTGCAGCATAACACTGAGCATGCCTTTTGAACAGAAGTATACTGTAATTAATTTGTCTCAGGAAAATGGCAAATAAGTTCTTAATTCTCGCCATAATTTGAAGTCTTTCAGTTTAATAACCGAGAAAGCACACATATCGAGAAATTATAGAAACAAACACATTAATTCTCTAGCGTAGGTTAAAACTTTCAAGGAAATGTTATCCGAGAGTAAATATTTGAATAGCACTCTGGCAGCGTTTCAGTTATTTTCGAGGAGCTCTGCCAGCCTGCCGTTAAGTGGCCTTGACCAACATGGCCAGCGAGACGCAGAACACTGGAAATTGTGAGAGTGAAGCAGATCGACCTTCATAGGCTTGCTCTAGTCACATATGCTCACTGAGGACCTTGGGTTATCTGTGAAACAGATTTCACCACCCTGTGCAGGTCACAGGAAAGGGGCCCATTTTTAACTTCCTCTGAGAATTTATTCTTTATTTTAACATAAACTCTCATAGGCCTTTTCTCCCCATAGATTCTTATTCACACAGCTACCGCGAGAGGTACAGACTGCAAGCACATAAAGAGCAGATTTATTTTCTCTTTGTGATATATGTTTGGCCCCGTCTCTCATGGTCTGTCGTGGTCATGTGTTCGATCATCAGAAGCACCAACAGAGCGTTGAGGTTTTGCATTTTGTTGTGTATTTACTCAGCGTGGGCCATATTGGTCAGGCCAGCTTGTAGGAGAAAGTGTGAAGACGCATGGTGTTTCTGCGAATTTTGGCTGCAGAAGAGAGTCTGACGGCTCGGGCTGGCAGTCGCTGAGACAGTCTGTTTAGCATTCCCCGAGACAGAACGGAGCGTGCTGCGCCGTCACAGCCAACCACAGCCGGCCACAGGCTGAGCCCGCTGAGCCCAGGTAAAGAGTTAATCTGCTGTCTCCTGACAGACTCCCAGCCACGCGGTGGGTGGCTGCGTGTCGTGAACATTCGGCCAACACTGCCAAAGCCAGCACACGGAGTGGCACCGTGCATCATGAATTTTCTTTTTTTTTAAGGCGGAAAAGACAAATTCGCAAAGGCGCTGATGTTGTCATGTACCGGAGTGGAAAATCGGCCCCGTGAAGTGCAGGAGGGCCGTTAGCGGATGATGGACGTCGACGAGCCGTGCGGGTTTTTGCGGCCGTCGCGCTCCACTCGCCCGGGCTCCCGGTCAGCTCCGCTCTGTCTGCTGCTCCTCTCCGGAGTGCTTCCCCCTGGGCTCTCCGACACATGATTAACTGGCTCAGCTTGTCATCAAAGCGAGAGAAACAGACGGCTGCCGAAATCGCAGTCGCTGCCGGCTCCCAGCTCTCCCCGGGCTGGCGGTGATGAAACAAAACCCACTCATTATTGCACTCAGGGGAGCGCGAGAGAGAGAAGCAGGCAGAGAGAGAGAGAGAGAGTGAGGTGAGACCTTCAGGAATGGGGAGAGGAGTTTGTATTTCGGGAGCCCCTGCTGCAGGTCCTCGAAACGGAGGAGCTTTCTGGGCCCGGTGTGAGAGCTCTGTTTAAATGGGAACCAAATGTTTGTGTAAGGTTTTCCTCAGTGAGAGTGCAGTGTTTGTTTTGAGAACTTTGGAATGCCTCCATCCACCACCAGATAATTTTGTGGGCGGAGGATGGATCCCCTCTCCAGTCCCTCCTTGGATAGTCTCAGCCAATCACATTGCCACAAAAAGCATTTTTTTTTTTTTAAGGTCGTGTTTGGGTAAAACGTTATTGTGTCAACGTAAGCGATACCCTGGACTTGGCACCTACAGTGTTTGTTTGGTCTTTTTTAAAATGCACAGGTAAACTCTGTGAACTGTGTCCAAAGAATGGATCCTTGTGCTCCTTGATGAGCTCTGAACAAACTTACATGTCACAGTATCCAACAGCGCTGATATGTTTAATATTAATTTGTTAATATGATCATATTTGGAATATTTGTAGTTGTATATGTGTTGGTATATGGAATATATAATAAAGACAATGTAACGCAGGCCTCCGTGAAAGCCTATTTGCTTTTTTCTCACTGGTTCTCGTTTGTTTTTAACATTTTGCTGGAAACAGACTCAAGGGTAATCATGCTGTTTTTTCCATCCCATATTTTCCCATACCAATTATAATTTGGTGCATTTGTTTTCTGCTCATTGTTGGTGAAAGCTTATGGACAGGGTGTTGACCTGAATTGTGGTTTTTGACTTTTGCTTTGGCTCGAAGGAAGGATGTGAAACAATGAGATGACGCCAAGCGGTGGTCACTCTAACTGCCGTTTTTGCTGGACTTGCAAAGAACGTAACTCCCCCTCCCTCCCCCGTCATTTATGAGGGAGCCGATAGCCAGGCGACACTCGGTTTAGCCTTTATGCTAATACAGCACACTGGCTCTTTCAGTGCACCCAGGGACATGGTTGATACTGGCCTAGTATTATGACTGCATAACTCAATGACTCAATAAAAAAACAAAATGACACGTAATGCTAAGTAGACTTAAGATATGGTTACAGAACACAGCACAACAATAAAAGCAGCAAGAATGCATTTAACTCTTTCACCTTTGGATGATAAAAGTTATCAAACTAATTTTCGTCTTGCATAAGGTTGTGTTCTCATACCAATTACGTTTCACTGAATGCGATACTTAGCCTGCTGACCTGTCTTTTGATGTAACTGATTTTCTGTCATTTTGCATATGTGGTTGGTAAATATGTGAAAGGCCTGATAAGTAAGATGAAACTAATATTAAAACATTAAAATGAAAAAAGTATTTTTATTTTCTGGTATTTTTAGAGGGAAGGAATAGAAAGGAGTTTGTACAGACTCTAGCGTTCCAGAATCCAGACCGGTCCTCTTCCATGCTCGCGGTTTAATTGGCTGTTTCTCTGCCTTGTGGTCCACTCTGTGTCTAGTGTTGGCCTATCTGCTGTGGTGCAGAGTTACACTCCAGAGTTGACCACATTGGCACTGGCAAACCCATTCAACGAAAGACAATTTGCTGAAAGGGCAAGCCCCGGTTTTTCGCTAAATTTCGAAATTATTCAAAATGTCAAAAGGCACAAACTGCCCTTTGAAGTCATTTATTAACTTATTTCTTGATCGACATTCATCTTTTAAGTCATGATAGTTAGACTTTCAAGTCTCTTTCCTTGAAGATTAATAATGTGGATTTGTAGATCTATCAGCTGTCAAGAACATTTACTTATCTGTGGCTTCCTGAATTTAACCAAAATAATGAACAGTACTGTTTGCCTGCCCCTGCTGTTTTTGGATATGATGGAAAATTAGCTATCCTTAGTTCACTCAATCCTTTTGAAGGTTTTTGGCATGGAGTTTCCATTTCATTCATTTTTGTGCATTTCTATCCATTCCCAGGGAAAGCGTGTGTCCTGAAGTGCCTGTTAGACGCTCACAAAGTCTTCAGGGAGAACGACCCCGCCTACATCCTGAATGATCTCTACATCACAGACTACTGTGTTTGGATCCAGAGAGTCAAGTAAGTCTCCCCACCATCTGTCTTTTGTCAAGGACTACATTTCATGGCCTACAGTTCCCATGGTGCAACTTTCAAGCAGAATGTAAGCGAGTAAATGAAAGCCATTTGTCAAAACATGGGGTATTCTCTGACTCAGCCCTTTGAAATATGGCCTTTCTTTATCCATTCTCCTGTAGTGAAGCTATTGACAGAAAAGCCAGTAATTCGCTTAGAATTACAGAAGAGTTACATTGGCTTGTAGACTCCGAGGCCGAGCCTGTGTCTGAGACTTCTTTGTTCATGGCGTGGTCTCTAGTTCTGCATTCTGAGCCCATAATCTGTGTGTTTGTGTGTGTGTGTGTGTGTGTGTGTGTGTGTGCGTGCGTGCGTGCGTGCGTGCGTGCACATGTTGGCAAGTGTGTGTAAGCACATTTCTCTGCACACACTTGTGTGAGCACACACATTCTCCCACATATGTACTGTACAGCCCTCACTTACAGTCCCTGCTAGAAAACCGAAGTGCTCTGTTTAGTTTCAGCATAAACGTTATTACATCCATGCCTCTGTCCTCACCCGTGTCCATATTTTATAATCACTTGCATGTTTAAAAACGGAGCTCGCAAGCACATAATTCAGTAATGAGGTATGCTCTCTTCTTGGCCGGGGTTCAGCCGGAGTTGTGTGTCGGTCTGTTAAAAGTTGGACTGAAAAATGCAAGCCTGATGTTGTAGGCTCTAGGCCCAGAGACTGGCTCGATAAAGGCACTGCTGGGATTTGAGGGTTTTTTTTTTTTGGTTTTTTGCTTTTCTTCCTTTTGCTCGCTGGTGAATCCAGGTTCTCTGGACAGAAAATGCCTTCGAAAACCAATTAATAAAACATGTATAAAATTCACTGGCGGAGGTCTGAATTTTAAGTTTGTCTGTTAGCTCTGATAAAGCCACTAAAAACCAAGCAGACTAACAGTTGGCTGAGAAAATCCCTGTGGTCTGTCATGCTAGTTGGTCCTGAACAGATTTAGTCTGGAGCCGTCCTCCTCAGGATTCTGCCTGGTAGACTGCTAGCAGCCAGCCATTGACCACCAAGCCAATCGGTACAGACAACGTTGTCACCATCCACTGTCCAAGAAAACCTATTCTAAAACATCAATCATTGTAAATTTGCACAGCTTACGATATAATATGTTTAATACACAGATGGCAAAAAATAAAATTTTGAATTACACCAATTGAATTACACCAAATGAACTGATTACAATTCATTTCGGAAAATCTCTAGAATCGCAGATCCAAGTGTGAAGTATGGATTCAGCTGGACTGGTTAGCCTGGATTGTGAAAGATTAAAGCACAAAGGTACTCCAAGCCAAGGACAGTTGGACCAGGGTCCTCTTACACAATTTGTAATGTAATGGACGCTAATTAGCCAAAGTCCACCATCCTCAAAATTTTGGAACCAACAAGCCCATTGTATAACCTTACAGAACATAAGAACACATAGTGATGAGAACAGGCCAGTAGCTGCATATAGACTCCCCATTTTCAGGGTTTCTGCCTCCACTCAAAAACCTGGCAATCTTTGCATTGCCCTGGCAACTGGCTATGTGGGAATCTGTGTAAAAAAAACACTTCCTGATATCAATGTGGAATTTACCTTTAAGTCATTTCTATCTATTCCCCTTTGTTCAGCTTGACAGACCTCAGACTGGGAAAAAAATAATTTGTACTTCACACTGTTAATCCCTTCTGAATATCTTACAGAGTGAAGAGAGGAGCACAGAGCAGGTTTTGTCCTCAGCACATAGAACTGAAACCCTGTCAGTAGTCTGGGACACTCCATCAGTCTCACTTTAGACTGAGCCATTTGAGGTTGAGCTGTTTCCTATGAGCTTTTCCTTTTCTCTCTCTCCTGCACAAACTCCATTTTACTTGTGAATGATTCGTCCTGTCCCTCCCCGGATTTGACTTGTGAATTGGATCATCTCCGTTTTGAGCAGACCTCACGTCTAAAACACAGCTCATTAAAACTCATGCACAGATGTGCCATAAAGAAAGGAGTGATGAATGTTTTATTCAGTCCTGTTGGAGATCCTCAGAACGTTTTTCAATGTTAGTGGACAGTAACCACTTGAGCTATACTTACTCTATTTTCAGCTTTGCACATTTTTTCAGTCGTTAACCTTGGATAGTTTAAAATCCAGATATTATAAAATGTATTTTTATTCAACATATCGTGTAACAGCATATTGAGAAAGTTATAAGAAAGAGATTTCCGAAATGTTCTCAAAATGTTAGAGAAAAATACGGATGATTTGTAAGCTTTCTTCAAGTCAGATCTGTTTCAGAAAGTTTCAGAATCCCTTGTTTCTGTAATCTCACTCGGGGGATACATTCAGGAAGTACGGTGTGCAGTGCTTCAGCTCATTTCCCAGAGCACAGCTATAACTTAGTTCATGAATGTCATGGAAAACAAATGTTTACATTTGTCATATTCAGGAAAGACTATCGCTGTTTTCCTTAAATATCTTTTTATTTGGGGTATGTCAAGGGACATATTGACAGCTCTCACAAGTAGCATATTATCTTACACGAAGCAGACTGTGGACTCAGTGCCCCCCTAGATCCAAACCAGCACCCCCCTTTCCCGTCAGGGACTTTCCAAAACAAACTTAAAAATATTTATATTTTTATATTTTATTAATCTGTTTCAAGTGTATATTTGTACTCTGTCTCTGTGATCTCTGCATTTCTAGTTTGTTTTCAAGCTCGGACTTTAAGGGAGAAGGTTATCTGGCTTGAAATCTTCAGTTTGATTTCAAACCAACCATGCCTCCAGCAGTGTATCCTACTTTAACCACTTCTCTATCCGAAGAAAGAAAAAAAAAAAAAAATGCTTTGCTTCATACTCCAACTTTATATTTGATCAAAAACTTGAAAGTTTCTCCTAAAAATCCCGAAGCAGTGTTTTGCTTTGACATGCCCATGATAAAATAAGTGGTATTTCTCAGCGTGCTCAGTTCTGATTCTGACCTCACCAGCGGCAGAATGTGTGAGCGTCGTTCTCGTCACCGTTGGTTGCGTCCTGTGGAAGGACTCTCTCTCCCCTGCTTCCTTTTTCCAGCTGAGTAACTTTACCGTCTCAGGTTGGACGCGGTTAGATGAGCTGTGAGCCAGACTCTCACGGCGCTACCCATATGCGTCTGTCGCTCCTTGCCACGCGCCGCGCAAACATGATGGAGCCCCCCGATGATGGGCACTGGGATTAAGAGATGTTTGCTTGGCAGATGATATAGCATCTCCCAGCTGTCCCCCTGGCATTTATACTCCTTAAGTCCCTCTGTCTGCCGAGACGTGGCTCTCAAATTTACGGCATCATAAAGGCTTCATCATGATTTACACCGCAGCCAGGGCCCCCTTCGCCGAAATACACAGCGAATAGGCCGTAAAGTGTTTCTTAAAAAAAAGAGAAGGGTAAAAAAAATATGTTAATTCTTTTGAAAGCCATTTCATTGCATGGTGGAGTGATTCCTTGCCTTCTGCTTGTCAGTCAAGCATACCCGAGCTTTGCTTTCCAAATCACCTCCACGTTAGCTTCTCTCCTTCAGGCGAGCAGCCATAACCGGGCATAACTGCGAAACAGACCACTACACCAGCTTCTTAATGAACTCCATTTGAATTCATTGGCACATCAAGAAGTCGCAAAGCTGATTCAGAAAAAAATGGGGTTGTGTGCAGCCAAGATTCTTTGTTTTTTTTTTTTTTCCCTCACTCTGCACAGATCAGCAACACGCTGTCCCCTCTGTTGTTAATTATAAGTCCGTTTCCAGCTTACAAAGTAACGGCGCAGAGATGTTGCATTCTGTCTGTGCGATGAGCATGCATTTCAGGTTATGAGCACATGAAAAGGCGCTGCCAATGACGAGACTCCCATGCAACATTCGCAAAACTTTTTAAATTCCCCTCACGGCGGAGTTCTGCTCAGCTCCGCTCCAAAGTGAATTATTTAACGCCGTCATGGGATTTTCTAAAGATCTAATTTTATCCGCGAATGTGCAAGACGGCCCCCTTTCAGGGCCAACATTTCAATCAGCATTTCGCTCTCCCTGAAGGACTTGGGTTCGCGAGTGGACCAGACCCTGCCCTTATCTCCAGTAACTCAATGTTAGCGATCAAAGGGCTTCAGTGTAGCCATTTTAAATACTTACAGATCCACTTTCTGCCACAGCCTTATCAAATTAAAACAAGAAAAGAATAAACTACAATAAATCTCTTTGACTTTCCTATGATGAAAAATAGATTTCAGAGCACAGTCTGTGGTAACAGCATTCATTCATATTTCAATAATAAAGCAGTAAGTAGCTGATATTAATAATTAAAGCAGTACCCACAAAACAATTGTGGACACAGCTGGTGGTTTATTTCTACATATTCTTTATAATGGTGTTCCGGATGAGAAAAAAACAGTGATGACTCTTCCTTGCAGTTGTACAAGGCATGAGTGATTCTTAACTGCGCCCTGACAGCCGTTCAGCAGCTCCTCACATTTCAGCCCCACGATGTCCGGATATTGCGCTGCTCGCCTCTTGCCATGAGATAGCATTACACTGTTGTCTGAAAATCTCATCAACGATGTATCTCCTCATCCCTGTGACAGAGGTGACAATTCCACAAAGTTGTCACAATAATAATATCTATATTTGGAGAGAGCAGCTTTTTGCAGCAGTACAGCAGAAAGCCATTCCCAAAACATAAAGGAATGATTCAGACAAATATGTTCATCTATGACAAGAGATTGAAGGGAGATGAGAGAAATGAAAGTATTGGCTAGATTAAATCAAAAGAGCATTAAGTTAATGAAATAAATTAGTAAATGATACAAATAACTCTAATGACATTTTAAATGATTTTCCACCCTTTTTTTCCAGTTTGCAATTTCCACTCAAGTTCACAATGCACACTTTACTGGAACCTCTGAGATTTGAGAGAGCACAGAAATGAACATGTTCTCTACTTGTGTCAGTTGCTGCTTATTTTTAACACCACAGTCCACAAGTTGAGCTCACAGAGATATGAGCAAGGCCCAACATTTGTGCAGGCAGACTGCAGACACTCAAACGACCAGCAGGGGTCGCTGGTGAGTGATAAGACAAGGGCACTCTCACTGACTTAATCCCCCATCTCCATATTAGAGACCAGTCTGCGGGGGCCATCCGCGTCCTGGCGCGATGCCTTAACAGGATAAGCCACCTATTTGTAGTTTTAATGAAAATGTCTCGTTTTGAGCGGAAGCCAGAGAAAATGGTATCCATCGCACAGGTGTCTGACATATTGTGGCTCTTGGGGGAGGAGCCTGTGCCCCAGGAGGGGAACGTGGGATTGATAGCCTGCCGCGCGCATGGTGGTCATGACAGCTGTTCCGCGTTTCTCTGTCATTTTTCTTGTGGGTGGATAATCCACTCCATGGATGTCGTATGGAGTCGACAGCCTCAGACTCCTCTGAGTTAAAGTGAATCCTCCTTCAGTCAAGAGTTCTGAGAGACCAGCAACTCAAAGGCGTTTTAACACTCTTGACGCTGTACAAGTCCAGAGCAGTTTTCCTTGTTTCCTCTCTGAGAAAATGCATCCTCCGTTGGTATTTCTGCCCACGACAGGAGCCAATGAATAAATTCCATAATGCCATCTCTGTAGGTGTTCTTTCAAAATTTCTTTTTGTTTTGTTTTCAAATCTGTGTTTGAACACCCAAATATTTCATTATAATACATCTGGGTTTCACCAGGGTCGATTCAGTTTATTTTTACTGGTGGTTATTTTTTTTCAAGTGGCTTAAAAAAACGGTAGGCACACGGCTGTCAAACAGAAACTCTCCAACTGAATTTGAAAAGGTAGAGAGTACACCATCAGCATCATTTTACATCAATTGCTGTCAAAATTTAAATTCCATTGACCCGATGAACCAGCACTCTACTGTTCAGTTGCCTGTCTGATTTCGAGAGCTTTGTGTAAACTATCTGTAGAGACAACATCCCCCGCAGCGTAGCCGCATTGCAAAGACAAAGTTACATGCTTTTCATGGTCTATCATTTTTGTTTTCTCCTGCTTCAAAAAGTTCCAAGAGTTGGAATGAATCCAGTGTACACTTCCCTCATCCAGACCAGCAAAACTGATACTATCCCAGTGTGCAACTGTACCACAGCAGGGTTTGACCATGTCCAGGAATCTTCTCTCCACTTTTCAGTTGTTTATTGTTGTCTGAGCGGTTGATAATAGCCAATTGAATTCCAGACTGAAACCCATGGCAACGGGTGAGTGGATTAAGCCGTCCGTGGTATGGGGTCCAAGGCCGGGCTCCCTGGCGCTCAGAAAAGTCGCCTTGTGTGTCGGGACAATGCTCGGTGAAGTGTTCGCCAGATCCCACCATGACCCTGGGGGCCACGAGCTCTCCAAAGGCCTTCTCCAACCTCTCAACAAGTGCCACTGGGACGGTGGGGTCAGAGGTTAAATAAAGCTTTGTGTCCTGTCGCCTTCACAGTGAACTTCATTGTCATCGCGTGTTTAACCTCGGACTGAGTGCTGTGGGAAAGGTAGCTGTGTATTAATAGTTTCTGAAGTTCTAAAGCCTAAATATAGGCAGGAAAAAAAATCTTCATTGTCTACCTTTCTCTTATATGAAATCAATGGTACTTCTCCAAGCACAGGTTCTGATATCTCCAGTTGATTTTCATGTCTAAAATATGGAAGCTCACATGTACACATTTGGGTCTTTCTGGTATTTTATTGACATGTTGTCCATCATTTTCTACACCAGTCATTTATCATGTTCCAATAGTGTATGCTTTTTCTCACAAGATTTAGAAAAAAAGACCTTGAATGATCCCTTTCATGTTTAGATTTTTTCCCCAAGATCTGAAAGAGATGTATTCTCTTTGTTTTGATATTTTAAATTTCTTGTGTTGTGATTTTGGGTTTCCCTCTGAGCTTATAGAGCTGCCTCTGACTCTAACGAGATCTTACTACATATGATTATAAAAATGTATGACTTCTAAAAATGCAGCTATCGTTTTACTTTTATGATGGTGGAAGAGTGCCATGCTTTTCATGTGAATTTAGACAAGGATGTTTATTGGGAAAAACATTTTTTTCATCCTCCGCAAATTTACATCACCGATTACATATATTGCATTTCTACACAGGGTCTGTTTGTATCCTTATCATCACTTTAAAATGAACATTTCTGATGAAGAAACTTTTTGTGGATGCCCTTGGGTGCATTTCCTATCTTTATGCACATGTTCTGTGAATTTCCTATTACATTGTCTGTCTGGAAAAAAAACATATAGTTTTGGAAATGTTTTCCTATTTACTCTGTGTGGATGCGCGTTCATGCCTGGGGCACTTCCTTTTCCGAGCAGCGTGTCTTCTTTCGACAGGTCCGACTTCAGTTACGAGGGAAAGTTTGCTCTCAAGCATCCGAGGAGAGGTTCTTCCTTAAAGTAAGAATTCTCTGTGTGGATTGAATGAAGTACACTTGCTGAAAGGATTTTGTTATCATTCTTATGAGTGTTCAACTTTTTTGGCCCGAATGGCAAGAAATTATTCTTGAAGGTCGTTAGGGTTGGAGAGATCAGCAACCCGGTTGTTCAAGTGCAAGTTTCTCGTCTGAACATTTTTCCACTCCATCTTCAACCTATTCACAGCGTTTAGCTGTGCTGTTTTTTTTTATAGTAGAGTCCATCACCCTCCCACTTTCTTGTTTTTGTTTTTCTTCTGTGATCCCCTGTGGTTGTTTTTGTTGTTCTGCTTGTGTGTATTCTCCTGCTATGTATCCAAAATACATTTTAACAGTTTTCAGTAAAAAAGGAAAGAAATATTCTGAAAGGCTTGACAGGATGAAAACATTTCTTTACACATTTTTTTTTGTATACTCCCTGGGCACCAGGTATATTGTTTTTAAATAGGCCTGTTGTTCTACAACTGAAGAATCACTGAAGATATGGTGATGTTTTTTTGATGGTAGCAGCGGTTTTTCTGGATAACTGAAGTCGCTGTCATTACTACACTGCTGCCCTACTTTAAAGTATGTAAAACTTGTAAAACTTCATAGAGCATGTTTGTTCTATGAAAGGTGTTCATTTACATGCATCAACCAGGTACCAAACAGTTTTTAAAAACTCTATTAATTAGAAGTGATGGCAGTGAATGTCTTTGTAGAAGTGGATATTGTAGCACTCTTTTTTTTTTTTTTTTTTAAATAAAAAAAAATCTTGAGCGCTACAGCCTTAATAATCACCTTCCTGGGCAAAAAGACATCTAGGCTTATGGTTTTAATAAACGGGTATTAAAAAAAAAAAAAAAGAATCTGTAGAGCACATTGGGATTTTACTGTAATAACTCTGAGAAGGGCTGGATAGATGGTCACAGTTCTTCTGAAGTAATAAAGGCCTGCTCCTTGTGGACATGAGTCTGAAGCACAGCCTCTCAGGTGGGGAGACAGATGCTGACAGACAGACGGTTCCCCGAGCGAACGGCGCCTGTGATTAACACACTCCTGCTGCAGTATTGTGAACCCACTCCTCACTCAGCGTGGACGAGTGCCTGGAGACCAGCTCTGAGGAGAGGGCTGCTGAATCATGCTGTGTCTATGGAGACAGGAGACCAGTCTTTGTCTGCTGTGCCTACCGAAACCGGACCCGTGCGTGTCTGCGTATGATTTACCTACGGAAATCCGACCTCTGTCTGTGTATGATTTACCTACCGGAATGTACCATGTACATGTGTATGACTCACCTACGGAAATAGAACATGTGCGCGTCTTTGATTTACAGAAACAGAAGAAATGTATGTGTGCAAGTGAGGATGTGTTCTAGTACCTATGTAGAGGGGACAGTTGTCTGTGTGTGTTTTACATGCAGAAATAGGGCATGCTGCTGTGATTTATGTGCAGAAGAGGACCATGAATCTTATGTATGTTGTGCCTGCAGAAACAGAAAACGTGTGTGTGTGCACGTGTGTGTGTGTGTGTGTGTGTGTGTGTGTGTGTTTTATGTTCAGAGAGAGGACATGAATGTCTTTTCCGACTGAATTGTAAAGTGTGTGCGTGCGTGTGTGTGTGTGTGTGGGGGTGTGGGGGGGAGGGGGAGGACATGTGACTGTGTGATCTATGTTCAGAAACAGGACATATATCTGTATGTGCTGTGCCAACAGAAATGAGTCTTGGTGTGTGTGTATGTGGGGGTTTGTGTGTGTGAGATGATGTATGTTTCAGTAGCCATATAAACAGGATATGTGTGTGCTATTCTTGCATAAATGTATGCGATGGAACTGCAGGAGACAAGGTTTGTGCATTTGTGTGTGTGTTCATGCGTGTGTCTGTGTGTGTGTTTCTGTTTGTGTGAGATTTAGGATACCTTTACTATCAGAGACTTATCTGCCTTATGTACTGTATGTCTAGATGGAGATGTATACAGCTTTACTTACAGAGCCATGACTTTCTGTGCGTAGCGCTGTGCATATAGAGCTGGAGAGTCCAGGTGTCCCGCAGAGCAGAACAAAGTGAAATCTCTCTCACGGACAACTCTGATAACTGCTACAGATTTAATCCCAGCATGGTACTTGGCATTAGTAGGTTTGTGTCTTCCCTGCCGTCACACCCCCCGCCCCCTCCCCGCCCCTCCCCCACTTCGAGTCTCTCCTTCCTTCCCTCCGCCAGAACAGTGCAGGGGGTCTGAACACACCCCCGCTGACACCCCAAATTCATCTTCATAATTCAGCTCTGTGACCCAGTTCTCTGCTCCTCTCCTTTGTGGAGTGCGCTTCTCTAAATCACTCTTTGAGTGCTTACCGATTACTGTGGGGTTGGAAAACTGCAGTCCAGGAAGGCTTGTGGACAGTCTCGGTTTGGTGTGTTTCAGCAGTTAGGGGCTTAGATTGAGGCATTGATTGTTTTCAATTTGGCTGCTGATTGAAAGGAAGCCGCCAAAATTGGCATACACAATGTCCTCCCGAGCCTGGAGGTGCTTCCCCTGGGGTACTGTATGCTGTGACTCTTTGGAGCAGGCCTGGTCTGACCTGAGTGAACATCATATTCTGTCCCATGAAGCGACAGTCCCACCCCGTCCCCCAAACAGAAATGCCGACGCTGCCGTCGAGACCGAAATTACAGAGCAGAGCACCTTCAGGAGCGCAGTTGAGGAAGTCCAGCGCAGTGCGAAATGCTTTTCGAGCGGACCGCAGGGGCGGCCACACAGAGGTGGGAGAAGCGGCTGCGTCGTCTTTTCAAACGCCTCATTATCCACTTCCTCACCGCTAACGATACAGACGCCGCTGAGTGCGGCACACGGGCCCTTCAAATGGCAGACTTCCAAATCAGGAAGCTAACAAGGTGAAGCGCCTCAGCTCCAACTTCTTTTTTTTTCCCATGGTGCCGTGCTGTCACACAGAGCCAAGTAGCGTGCCGTGGCTAACAACCTCTTTCTGCAGTGTTTTTTTCATGGGTGAAACTTCTTTGAAGCAAGACTATTACATTAACCAATCACAGTCGGGTGATTGGCAGGTGGTGACTGAATGATCAGAGCTTGTTAAACATGAACATTTGTCATTGTCCTTGACAGAAAAACAGCATACATTAAATGTGTGTTGTATAATTTTGCTTTAGAATATCATAATTACACGGAAACTTAATACCACTTTTCAGAAGTCATTATAATGAGAAGTAATCTTGAACTGGCTTGAAAGGATTCTGACTTGAAATGGAGCATTTAATTTAAAGCTCATCACTCTTCTGAACAGTTGAAAATCGATTTAATCTTTAATGTTGTTTAAACAGAAAATATTCTAGTAGCATAAATATTTATCCATTCCAAGACATGGATGTGCCCAGTTCTTCCATTATTAAACATTGTTACCCCTGGCAATACCTGCTGTTAGGTTGACCGTTGTATTCTTAGTAGTGTCGTGAAATTAAGAGGTAATGTGAGGTGGAGCACATTGTGTGATATGAGAGGAGTAATCATGCCGTTTTTTCCTCGTTATACAGGAAACTGGCTTAGATATTTGTTTGAAGATGAAAGGAAGAAACTGTTAATCTGCAGACTGAGCTCGCGCAGCAGAAAGACTCTGAACCTCTTCCCGTTCACCCCCGCGTCAGACGAAAGCATCTTTGTCAGGTCTCTCCTCCCAACCTTGAGTGCCCTCTTCTCCCCCGATTAATTAAGGCGAAGCCGCAGCGGCCGAGTCGCAGCGGCTCGGGCTGTGTACAACATCATCCCTCGCCCGAAAGGAGCCTTTGTTTTCGACCGCAAACGTTCGATTCTCCCACCACGGGCGGAGAGAAAGGAGCCAAACAACAAGCGTGCAGCGGCGATGCTAACTCAATAATGACTTCCCACGGGGAGCAGGGAGGGGGGGAACAGAGAGGGCTTTGAAGTGGAATTCCACCAGGGAGGGAGGGGGGGCCAATCGTCAGACGCGCTTCTCCTCTCTGGCGAAGCTTCCCCGGCGCTGCTGACCCACGTCGGGTCCACTCGGGGGGCTTCGGTTGGGTCCGCCTGGGACTGCTCTCTTCGTTTTCTGTTGGGTTCTGCCTGAGGGTAGAGGGGGAAGCGTTTAGGGTTACACTAGGTCAGGAGGGAGCTGCGGCGTTTTGGGATTTATACGGTGGTTTCATGGTATATCTGTTTTTCTATCTCTCTTTTTACCTTCTTCAGAGTTTTATTATAGAACAGAAGTGCACTGGAGGATACTGTCACATTGTCAGCCATTTCCTCATGTTATCCACCCTGACAGCACCTGGGACGGTTGACAGTCAAATGCACTTTGTCTCTTTAAGGATATTTGCAATTCAGTCAATGTAGATTTTACATAACAGCATAACTTGGAACAACATTACATTTTACTGGAGGCAAGCAGACATGTCATTTAGAATGTGGCCGTTTTATCATAAAATCAACCAGCTGATGTCCTTGAAGAGTCATGAAGTCCGTTTTAATTGGCTTGCATGTGCATTCATAGAGACCAAGTGCGTTTGATTGAACGTAGCCTCTGAATGGTAGCCTCTACATGCTCATAATTATAACTTTTTACGAGCATAAGAATGTTCTCTGTCACACTTCAGATAGAGTCATTCAGGTTTATGTGAGACCTGTGTGTAAATGAAGGGTGGGATCTTGTGTGGCGTGGGTGTGGAGATGCGTGAGCGTTTCCTCGGGTTGCGGGGAGGGCTGGCCGGCTCTCAGACAGACCTCCGCATTGTGCCGTGCTCAGGAACCGTGGCCATGCTGCCATTGTGTGCAGGAGCTCCCGATAAGAGCCAGTCCTCAGCGCAGGAAACCGAAGGAAACTGGATAATTAGCAGGTTAATGTTATTCTTCCCCTCGGAGTCGTGTTGGGGAAGTGATTTCAGCCTTCCTCTCCGTTTTTATCACACAAACAATCATCCCTCTTGACAGATAGCTCTCTCACTCTAATGCACACACACACACACACACACACACACACACACACACACACGTATACAGTGAAAGACCAACATCGAGTAGTCTGCTGTAGAGTAATGTGAGAGAAAGCTTAGGGTGACTTTGTGCTTTACACTGGTTGTCATGGTGATCCAGAGTTAAAAATAAAGTAGCAGCAATTCTCTCTTTTCAAGAACTAAAATACTGCAATTTCATATTCCATTCGATCCTTCACAAAACGTAATATCTTTATTTGTTTTGTATGCAATAACACTGAAACGTTTCTTACAAGGCGCTAAATGATGGTGCAGTCCGTTGGCAAGGCTAGGCAAACTCCATCCACCTTTTGTTGGAGATCATTAAGCCCATACCGTAATAAGCAGGAAAAGCCCTTTGGTCCTCAGCAATGTGTTACTTGTGCTGGGACGAAGGGCGGGAGGGAGCAGAGGAGGGGAATTGAGCAGGCTGAGTGAGTTTGCTCTCTTCATCCCCGGTGAATTGGCCAAGGTCAGACCAGAGCCGGGCCGCGACCCCTGGAGGTCAGCCAGTAATCACCGCGGCATTGCGGACGGCTTTCCTGAGTTAACCGCCCTGCACCGCAACAGCGGCCGCCTCTGTTTCCGCCACGGCCGGGGCATTAAGGGCATGAATTATTCATCGCCCGGGCCCCTCCCACAACGTAGGGGGTATCTGCTCTTTACATCGTAGTGACTCAGGGTCCACTCCTATAGGGCTATAAATATGTATGTGTTTTAAGAGAGGATATATTGTGTGCCGTGTTGTCAATCCTCCGTGGAGCTTTAAAGGACTTGAGGGGAAAAATGATACTTTAGTGCCTCTGTGAAGTGTCACAGCCCCACAGTAACACAGGATTATACAGCCAGAGCAGCAGATACATCTCAATTGAGATATAAATGTCTATAAAGGTGGTATGCCGCCATCTCTGAAAGGGAGAATTGATGTGGGCGTATGACAGTATAAGTTTGGGGTATTTGAACGCCAAGTGGATGTGTGTAATGCCTGTAGAAGGAGGACTTAAGCCTGTTCTTTTCATACAGAAAGAGGACAAGAATTTTTGTGTCTTTCCTAAACCATAATACTTGCGTGAATTTTTGAGAGTGCATGTTTTTGTATGTTTATACTGCACTCGTGCATGTTTGTGTGTAATAATTAGTCAGAAACATCCCACGATATGGATCAGCCAGAAACGTCCCACTGAAAGAATTATCCAGAATCTGCATGGCGATCTTCTCTGCCAGAAACCGCCCCTGACAAACTGAAAGCGATGCAGGGAGAGTGAGAGAGACCAGCACTGTCCTGGTCTGAAGAATGTCAGTGTCTTGGAACCGCACAATGTGTTTCTCACAATGACAGCTGGAAAAAGAGCACGTGCCCCCCTCCTATTAACGGATGTAGAGAAAGCCGACGTCTCACATGACTGCTGTTATTTTCCCCCTGAATGTTTGTCAGCAGGATCCACAGCTGCTGTCCTAACACCCAGCAGTGAAAAGGTTAACAGCAGTGCAGCCCCCACTGGCTGAGAGTCTGGCTGGTGCTGGATGAGCGTGTTAAAAGGCACTCAAAAATATATAAACGAGTCCCTGGGAACAGGTTCATCTTTACCCATAAACTAGAATAGGACTTGTGCCTCATGTATGTGTGAAAGAGAGACTTTGAGGTGGTTTCCGGAGAGTTTTCCTGAGAGACTGAGAGAGGAAAGGGTTAACTTGCAGAGGGTCGCGTTCCTCTCCTCCAGGGTGTGGGAAAATGAGAGGACACGGATGTCTCGCTCTGACTCCTGGGAGCAGAGCGCAGTCATTGTCCGCATTCTCCGTCCTTTATGAGCTCTGAGAGAGGGTTTCCAGCAGGACGTGGTCTTCAGACGGGGACGCCATAGCAGGTCACACGAGCTCCGTCCTTACGTCCCTTATCTCTGTTACATGGGGGCGGGCGGAATTGTCTGCATCATAAAAAAACAATTATCTTCAAAAAGACAACTATCGAGAAACGAGAAGAAAGGTTCCATTATGACATTAGGCAAGTTTTTCAAGTCACATGGTGTTTTGGATAAACTTAATTAGTCACAGAGCCTCGAAACATCGACAGTGCGCAACCAATGATACAAGGTTTCTATTCATGAGTCAACCTCAAAAAGAAATCGAGACACAGGGTTTTTTTTTTCCTTCAACGTCAATGAAATGTTGCTTTAAGGACAGGTTAGTCTAGAATATGGGCTGCATGGAAAAGGTTGTTGTAGATACAGGGAGGCTCTTTGGCTCCATACTAACAGCGGGGTTGTGTGATTTCCATAACTTTATACGGTTTAATTCCCCACCTTAGCAACAGCCGAATCCTGCATGCCAGCCCTGATTACTGGTTGAGACCGTGAGGCTGTTTGATGAGGAGGGCAGGCTGTTCAGCCCATCAGACCTCATCATTCTGCCCGTCACTTGCGGAAAGCTCACTTAGGATGCTGTAATTCAAACACATGTACATTTTGTCTGTAAATCCTATGCTCTGTATTTGTGCTCATAGTTGCAGTTACAGTTGTAGCTGCAGTCTTAGTTTCTGGTGTAACTTTAGTAGTAGTAGTTGAAGTTATATTTGTACTTGCAGTAGTTGTTGTAGCTGTAATAATTGCAGTCATAGTTGTAGCTGTTGTATTAGTAGTAGCTGCGGTAGCTGTACTAATAATTTCTTGATCCCAAAAATATCGAAGTGATTTATCACAAAGTCTCACAGCCAGCATAATTTTATGCAGCACATAAAATATTTATTAACTGTACACAAGTTTCAGAACATTATGAAAAATGGCACAGACGGGGGGAGCATGCAGGGGCAGAGCAGTGTCTCATTGTGGCTGTGGTGTCTCTGCAGGCAGGACAAAGTGACGGCGCTGGCCGAGCCCTTGCGCAAGGTGTCCCTGCGGAAGGCCGATCTGGAGCTGCAGCTGCTGGAGCTGGAGGCAGCGGCTGCGATGGTAGCGGAGGAGGAGGAGCGGGAAAGCGTGAGGGGAAGAGCCAAAGGGCAGGCAGGGGAGCTGAACGCTCCCACAGCGGGGAGGAGGAATCCACCAGCAGCAGCAGCAGCGATTCCTCGGAGGAGAGCGAGAGCGAGAGTCAAGACTCCGGGGCGGAGGGGCGGGGAGGAGAAGAAGGGGAGAAGGGAGCCCACGTTCCCCTTGGACCGGACCCGGCCCCGGCCCCGGCCCTGCCACGCCCCCCGGCTCCGGGGGAGGCCCGCCCTCCTGCTCCAGCCCAGAGCCCCAGAGCGCTCATCCAGGAGCTGGGGGAGAGGGTGGAGGCGGGGCTGAGAATCTCCCAGCCGCCCCAGGCAGCGCATTCCAGGAGCAGCGGAGAGAGGGAGAGAGACAGCGCTGTCGCCTCACAGTCCGCAGCAGCGCGGGTGCGCACAGACACCGCCCCTGCAGGGACGTTCTTAGAGGTGTGTCCTAGGAAAAACCCACTGCTGATAGTGGCTGCCCATGAAGGCGAGGATGACGACGACGACGACAATCTCTGCTGAATGATCGTTATGAGACTGGAGAGAGTTTGTCAGTGGTGGTGGTGAAGAGGAAGAGAGCAAACGGACAGGACAGTCGCTTGCAGGAATTATTTGCTGAACATCACACTTCTGAGTATGGATTCTCAAAACACAAGGATAAGGAGAACAGATTTGCTCTCATTTTGGTGAATACTCTGTGGAAATTGCCACTGTATATTTTTGTTTAGTTTGTAAGGAACATTCCTATGATTTTGTGTTTTGTACAGCGTCAGATACTTATGCACATTTTGCTTTCTGATAACATTTTACATTAAAAGTTTAAATCCAGACATGGTCTTGTGTTGGGGTTTTTTTCTGTTTTAATATAGTCAGAGGCAGCTTTCCAATGGTTGAAGGATTGTGTGAAGCAAAAAAGTGTATTGGATTTAAAAACTTTTTTGTGAGAAGTAAGAAAACTGAAGAATTATGTATCTTTTGAGATTCCCCAGTTTGACAGATGAATTTCTTTATTTTATAATAAAATGTTATGCTGACAACCAGTCTGTAAATGTTACATTCTAATGTAAAAGAGGTTCTGGATTCTTTTATTATTAAAATGCTGTAACATTGTGCCTCCACCCCTTTCTTTTACGAGGTGGCACAGTGCTTGCATCTTGGTTCATGCAGACGAATGTAAATCATTTTCAGTTGGTTATGCATGCTGGTGGATATCCCCTGTTTATTTTTGTATAGTGATTTCCTCTGAACTGAGGGAGGAAGAGCACATGGCAGTAAAAGCAGGCGAACGTCAACAGGAAATGTCAGCTGCCTATTTTGAACCGCAGTCCTGAGGAGTTCAGAAACTTCAGCGCGTCTTTGACTCCATGAAGCCACACCGTACACGAAACGGCCATTAGTTTTGCTCAAAGTTTCCCTGTTAAAAAAATAAAAAAATCCTGGAACATCATTGGCTACACGGTAAGTCCATGTGTGTGAGGTACGTGAGTTTTATTCAGGGACATTCCGATTCTGTTTTGTTGTCGCTGGTGCCTTATGGGACCTTGCTAAGGCATGCAATTGTGTTATGCCACCTTCACCTGTCCATGCTAATGCGCGGTAATTCAACTGGGAGAACCTGCAAACGATGCCGGCGTGTTGATTTAAGTGCCCAAGATACCAGGCGTTAAACGGTGAGAGCCAGGCGCGGGAGCGATTGATTGATCAGCGAGTGGATGGCGGGGGAGTGCCGATTCAATGCGGCTTGACATTGTCGCTGGGCCAACGAGAAAACAAACAGGGAAGTGCATGTCAGGCAGATAAATGACTCCTCTTCCCAGAGCCAACGCGCGGGAGCCATTTGTTTGGGAGATAAGGGCGCACAGACGGAAAGGTAAGATACGAGGCGAAGGAGAGGAGCGTGGCGGATAGAGACAAACTGTCATCCCAGCCGACAGGGTCATGTCTCCGCCCCAGGGGGAGTGACCTTGGCTGAAGAGGGCCACTCTGCATACCATTCCAGTGCAGCTTTCATTTTGTAAGACTCCAGTCAGTCTCTTTCCCCAAGCCAAAGCCCAGCCACGGCTAAAATGACATAGATTAGAAATAAGAGAGCCGAAATGGCACTGTTATTTTTTTTATATGACAGTGAAACGTCTTGGTGGGTTGGTGTTTTAATTAAACGTTGCATACCAAAGCACATACCAACACATACTAGGCCTGTTCATTTCAGGCCCCTGCTGTGAAATGCTACTTCATTTGCTCAATTCATCCACCCAAATGCTGTTTAAATACCCAGCCAGAGCCCAAATGAAATGATGCAGAGACAAAGCAGCCAAGTTGGCAGCATCACCACCTTCTCTCTCTCTTTACTATATCTGAGTTGTTGTTTTGTTTATGCATGATAGTGTTAAAAAAAAATGCGAACATAAATAAATAATCCAGACAGTGCAACAGCACGAGTCGTGGCCACTGGCCAGGATGGGGCTTAATCTGTGCCAAGCTGTCGAAGGGAGAGGTCAGCCGTACGCCTCAGATAACACGCTGCCGGGCCTTGGCCTGCAGGCCGGCTGTCCGCACGGGATCTGTGCCGAGACGCTGCAGCGGGTCGAGAGGGATGCCCAAGCCACGGAGAGCACCCTGTTAACCTGCTCTGCTGCCATCAGCCACCCCCCTCACCCCCCACTCTGACATGTGAAGAGCAGCAGACGTAATGATGGCCTCTCAGCGGATCATCTCTGAAGGGCCTGTTAAAGAGATGGATGGAGTAGTTAAGGGCCTCCTAAGAAGAAGCAGAAAAAGGTATTGTCCCCTCCTCCCTCCATCCTACTATTCCCCCCATCCCCACCCCTCCACACGCCTCCACTCTTCTCTGCACTGCCACTAACCTCACTGATACATCTTTACCCCCATTCTCTGGAGACTAATCATCTCCACCCCCCTCCCCCTCCCCCTCCCCCTCCCCCTCCTGGGGGCTGAGCTGTAACATTAAATCCTGGCCGTTTAAAATCCTCCAGCGCTCCCTGTACATGTGTCTGCTGATGGAGGGACCGGCTGGCCCAGGCGGGTCCTCCCGTGTGGCTCTGTCGCATTGATTAAGTGAGGCGATGTCACACCACACTTTCTCATCCTGAAGAGGCCTTCGTATTTCCTATTAGCGATCCCTCCGCGGAGGAGGCCGACGGCCAGGGGGTGGCGGCAGGGGAGGGGATGGGAGCGGGGCGGTGGTGTCATTTCTGCTGGCAGCCCAGGGATGGTGATGGAGAGATGGGGGAATGGGGGACGTGGGCCTGTGGGGGTGGGGTTCAGATGGATCGTTTCTAGTGTTCACTGCGCTTGAAGGAAGAATCTGTCTGAATGTTTAAGGGCCACTGTGGTGCCATCCTGAATGAGTCAACTGGAGATGAGCGCGCTGGCAGGGACTGCGTGGCATTGCGTGCGAACGGGCGCGCGTGAGGTGGCGGCATCGATCGTTAAAATGTGGACGTTTTGGCTCGGTTTCTGGTCTGATTTCACTGCTTGGAGAGCTGCAGCAAGGCCAGCTCCTGATTGGCCCCTGCCCTTCGGCGGCTGACAGAGCTGCAGTAATTGCTCTCGTCTCTCCGGGTCCATTGTGTGAGATTGCTTCTGGTCCTAACTGCAAGCCGCCCTCCATCAGCCCTGGAATGTGTGCTGGAAGATTGGCTCCTCAGAGCTGTGGGGTTTTAATCTCCCAGGCTAGGGGTGGGAAAAGAGGGAGGTATCTGCTTCTGGATTTCACTCTAGCTTCTGCTCTTAATGATCTAATTACCTCAACATTTATGAGATCTGACAGTATATCCAGTATTTACCATGAGCCAATGGGCACGGGTGTATGCTGCTAGTTAGCTCATTGATCTAAGATATTCGGGAGAACCAAACTCCTGCATGCACACTGGGCCTGGAGGAGTGAGCATTCCCACTCCTGTCCCAGGCCAAAGACATCCAGCACTGGGAAGCCAAGTGTCACACTTTTTAATCTGCCTTGCATCTCCATGCCCACCAAAAGTTCCTGAAAGAGAACCAGGACCAGACACTCCACAAGCACTCGAGGGAAGAGTCTGTAGTGAATTCATTTGGCTTCACAGAGATGCTGCCTCTCAGATTTCCTTGGATTAGCAGTTAACAGCAGTGTAAAACCTATCGTGTAGATTTCTTAATGTCATTTTAAAAAAAAAAAAATCTGAAATCTTAAATGCAGTCATAAAGACAGCTGATGCCTGTTGATAAGCATGTGTAACATGCGAGAATAAACCAAAGCAGAAACGTCACATGTGAGTACATTTCTAGCCCCGAGAACATCTTTTTTTGTCTGCAGCTGCCACAGCTATGCTGGAGGGGGACAGCCCAAATACAGTATGGCCTCCAGCCATGACGAGTGGCAGAAGCTCTCGCTCCAGATACTAATAGAAAACTCAATCTTGTCTCTCCTTTCTGAGAGCCAAAGTGATTCCAGTGCTTAAGAAGATGAATAGCCCTGGAGAAGAGATGAATCAGTGTGTCTCCAGGGGTTGACTCCTCCAGTATGTGTGTGTGTGTGTGTGTGTGTGTTCGTGAGAGTGTGCAAATAGAATTTTCTGTGCGCGTGCTGCTCGTCTCTCTCTTCCTCTCTCCCTCTCTCTCTCTCTCTCTCTCTCTCTCACTGTTGCCCCGACACGCGGCAGCGTTCTCGGGCCCCTCTCTCTCTATCCCGCTCTCCCTCTCTCAGCGCATTTCTTGTGTTGTATTTTTCAGCATTGGAGCTGAATCAGCCTGGTTTGTATTCCCCCAGACTGCCTGCATGTTCACATGCACACACTGTTCCTTTAAAGGGACATGAGGTTGCTTCTTTGAGCAAAAAAAAAAAAAAAAAAATGTGAAGACAAGTTAATTCTGGAAGTCTTTCCAAATGTTCTTGTTCTCAGTATAATACAACAGCATTTGAAACAGATAAATTCAATAAGCAACATTTCCCTTTTAAATTGAAGATCTACCATCTATGTTCACGTCTGAGCAATTATTTCTTGTTTTTTTTGTTATTGTTTTAAGTGTGTGTGTCTGTCTGTCTGTCTTTGTCAATATGTCTGTATTCATCTGTCTGTGTCTGTGTCTGTCTGTGTGTGGATAGCCAGATTAATTAGATTTTTTTTCTTGGAAAATGTATCCCAGAATGATGAAACACAGGGTAAGTATTTCTTTGAATGTGCAAAGCACACTGTACGTCTTTGTGCAATCAACCAATCTCTCTCTTGGCTGGCTTTTAATTTTCTCATAACATCGCACACGGTACCTCTCACTGTCAGTATGTAGGCCTTTGCTGGAGACATGCTCTTTTTCCACTGTGTCAATGACCCTTGTCTCTGGGAATGCATGTGAAAAGGTGACGGTTTCTCTTTTACTCATTGAAAACAAGCTCCAAATGTTCAACATTTCCTGTGGTTGTAAAACACTGTGGCATATACAGAATAACCTCTAATTTCTCAGAAATCACCCTCGCCTTGTATGAGGTGGAAGAAGATCAGCGAACCATATGGATCTGTTTACCTACTTGGTAAAAATGACCTTATAGCTCAGTCTGGGGCTGTATCTTGTTGATGCACTGTCTGATATGTTGACTACTCTGTGCTGTCTCAACTAAATGAACTAAGAGTAAAACTTGAAAGAGTTTGCATTGATGACATGGATTGGAGTGTCCCAGTGTGTCATCCTTGGCTTATTTGTTTGTTCAGTGGTTTCATGGTTGCTCAGTAGCTGTGTCTCAGAGAGACTCCCGCAGTTCTCAGCGCCTGGGTTCCCTCTGTAATGAATGGCCTGCCCATGCACTTAAAACAGCTGAATTCTTCTTCCTCTCCTTTTTTTCCCTTTCAGATCAATATAAACTGCCTCAGAGAACACTGTTAGAGGGTTGATGTGAATTCACAATGTTATTCTGAATAGTCCCAGCAGAACTTTTCTTTTTCTTTGGATCAATTACTTAGGAGGCAGTCTCTTAGCTCGGCAGCTTGAACAGCGCATGAGAGTGCACTGAAGGATGCAATGGGTGGGCATTACTGAGCTAACTCTCCTTTGGGTCGCGCGGCCCAGGGGTGACATTATCTCTGCACTGCAGCGGAAGGGTCTGGAATGTGCTCTCTGAATGTGGAGCTCTCTCTCTCTCTGTCTCATTCTCTTTCTCTCCAGATGTGTAAAAATGTTCCTCAGTCCTCACCTCCCAACTTTTGAATGTCTCTCACTTCCATGGTCCTCAGTCTCTCCTCTATCTTCCCTCCATCTTTTCTGTCGTTTTATTGCTCTGTCTCTCTCACCTCTCTGTCTTTCTACCCTGTCTATCTTTCTTTTATTTTTCTTCTATGGGTCTCATGCTTTCTCTCTTTTATTACTCACTTTATCTTCCTTCTTTGTCTCTATCTCTGTGTCTCCAGCTCTCTCTCTCTCTCTCTCTCTCTCTCTTCTCCAGCCCATGCTTCCCATCGGTATGCCACTCTTGCCCATTAATTGGTGTGAGTGCCGTTCAGACAGTCAGTTCCTAGCCCTTGTCTGTTGTGAGCTGCCTGGATGCTTAGTGGAGACATTTACTCAGGCAGATCCATGGCTGTAGAGGGCTGCTACGCGTATGAGTGAGGCGGGCTTGTCTCCTGCATCATTATACCACATCACTTATCTCCGGAAAGACAGCAAGCTTTCAGTGCCACTGTAGACGGGGAGCATCCCTGTACATTAGACACTCTAGGCAGCTACAACACAAGGCGGAGTGACTCCCACTTGAGTGGCACTCAAACACCCATGTCCCATTTTCCCCTGCCAGTGACAGACACATACTTGCATCCCACACAGTTTTCACAATGCACACAGGTCAGGATAATTTGACTCTCGAAACCTTTAATGAGGAGAAATGATGTTTTTTTTTCAGTGCAGCTGGATGATAAACAAAAGACATTACTGTATTACCCCTTTCATTTTCTGTATTTTTAGTGTGTTTCTTTCTTTCTTTATGAACATCTGAAAACTGTTTCCTCTGGACTGCAGGCTGACATACCTATCTGTCTCCTTCTCATTTTCCAGCAGCTTCCCCCGCTGCTAAGCCAAGCTACTGAGACGGCTCCAGAATTCATCAGTGCACCACAGAGCGTTTTTTTTTTTTTTTTTTTTTTTTTTAAAAACAGCCATCAAATATGATTAATGTTTCAAAAAGTTTCGGAAGACTTATGATAGAGAGGTTTTGGAGGGAGAGTCGGATGTTGACTGTTTAGGATTGAAATTGCAAGAGGCTGGAAAGTACACACTGTAGTTTGTGATTGGCTCATCTGCAAATATTTACATTTATATATTCTTCATTTCTGAAGCCCAAGCCAGAGACCTCCTCTGTTTACAGGGAAGAGGTATACAAGAACTGTCACTTACTCTTCTAAGTGACAGTTTATATATACACATACATTCATATAAATATACACATAGCACTACTATAGTGTGGAATTTGGCACAAGGTGGGAGATTTTCTGCAGATAGACTTTTAATCTTGCCGAAATACTTCAGTCGTATTTAACAAACCTGAAAGTCAACTTCCCCAGGGTGAAAGGTAAACCCCAAGGGGGGATACACTAACAGTTCTCATAAATGTGGAGTTCATGATGTCAACAAGCTTTTGATGTATTACGCCATTTCATGCTGAGTCTATGGTTTACGGTCGTCATAAAAAATGCCGCTTACACGTTTTGACACATTTCGTCTTCAAAGTGGTACTGCCCTTTAGTGTTGAGTCAAGGCTGAGCAAGGATCTGTGTTTGTTCTGAGAGATCTCTGGAGGTCATGTGATCTGTGTGTGTGTGTGTGTGTGTGTGTGTGTGTGTGTGTGTGTGTGTGTGTGTGTGTGTGTGTGTGTGTGTGTGTGTGTGTGTGTGTGTGTGTGTGTGTGTGTGTGTGAACTCTCACTGAAGCAACTGTCTCCAGGGTTCTCCTCTGTGTTCCATGGACAAGGTTTATTTAAATGATACCCTGAAGCCAAGTTGTGTACTCTCCCTAACATCAATCCACCAAGCTCAGAAACATGCTCTCCTGGGGTTCCACACACACACACACACACACACACACACACCGCATTCACACTTCACACAGACAAATACGTACACTCATACACATACTCACACACCCCACATACACAGGTTTCTGTTTCTGAAGGGAAATCACACACAAGTGTTCCGTCTCAGTCGGTAAATCATACGCACACAGGTTTTGTTTCTGTAGATAGATCGCTTGTGGGTACATGTTACATTTTTGTAGGTAATTCATACACACACAGGTCCAGTTTCTGTAGGTAAATCAGGCATAGGTTCATGTTACAGTTCAGTAGTTAAATCATGCACAGGTGGAGGTTAGATTCCTGTAGGTAAATCACACATAGACAGGTTAGATTTTCATAGCTAAATCACACACAGACACAGGTCCTGTTTCTGCAGGTAAATGTTACACAGGTACATGTTGCATTCCGGTAGGTAAATCATACACATAGAGAGAGAGAGAAAGAGAGAGAGGTCCTGTTTCTGTAGACACAGCATGATTCAGCAGCCCTCTCTTCAGTGCTGGTCTCCAGGCACTCACACACAAGCTCTATGTCCATTCCTCACACACAATGCAGAGAGTATGCACTCTGTCTGGTCAGACTATTTCTCAGAGCTTACAGGTTCCACATGCTCCATAAACACTGAACAAGCTGTCCCCACACGCACTCTTCTCACACACAAAATGCCATCTCTGCAATTATATGAACAGGCTGGTTCCCTAACACTCATAGGAAAGCTGCTACATACTCCAAAAACCTTATCCATACTCACCCATGCCCTGAAGACAAAGTATCCCTTAACATACTCTAAACATGGTCTGGACACTGTTAGTTTCTGCTTGTTCATAGCATTCTGCCTAAATACTTAGAAGGTCACACACCACCTCGTGGTGCACAGAAAAAGCTCCCATGTGCTATATAAACAGTATATATTTGCATACACCTTGAACAATGTCCCCACATGCTACGCACAGTGCATTTCCACAATTTCTAGACCAATTCACAGCATGCTCATTTCTCTTACTCTCTCAACAAACGCAGTCACCACAAACTCAGGGTGCACACTGTACACATGATCACAACACAGACTGTCCTCAGCTGCTCTGAGCAGCCCTCCCCCCCTCGCGCCGCCGGACTGCAGTCTACACACGCTCGGGGAACACAGACTGTCCCTGCCCGCACTGAGCAAGCTGTCCCTGTGTGCACTGAAGGCGTGGGCTCCCGTCTCCTCTCTTTCTCTGCACAGTCCTGTCAGACAGCGCTAACACAGAGCATGCTTCTCCCTCCCACTGACCATTCTTTCTGCCACACTCTCCTCCCTCTTCCTCTTCTCCCTTTTCTCTCACTCCTGTCTCTCCCCCATCTCTCCTCTCTCACACCCTCCCTTTCCACCCTCTGCTTTCTCTTTCTCTCTCTCTCTCTCTGTCCCTCTGCTCTCCCATTTCTCTCTCCCCCCTGCCCCCGCCCCCTGAGGTGTCACATATGTAAAGCAGATCTGATCTCCCTCCAAGCCCAGCACCACGGCTGTCAGAACGTCAGGCTGGCCAGCCGGCTCAGCCTGAGTGCCGTACAGTACAGCTGCAAGGCACACAGTGTCCTGATGGACAGGGCACCAGAACAAAGGAGGAAGAAGAGGAGGGGGAAAGTCAGGCTCTCATCCCGAGCCTCCCCGTTACGACGCTCTGCGTGGCGCTTCATTAGAACGTGCCAAGCCGCCGGCCCTACCTCGCGCTCCCTTGTTGTCTCTACGCAGAATTTTTGGAGCCTTGCCTCCAACCCCCACCGCCCTCTTCAAAGAACCAGACCCGGTGCCTCTTCAACAAGCCGGGGCGAGAGAGCTCCCCACTCGCTGATGTCAGTGAAGCATGAGTGGGGGCATGTGGGTATTGACTGAGCGCTTGTAAGTTTGCGGAACAAAATATTCCTGTTGATCCAAGAGCAGCGAGATGGTGGTTTTACAAAAACAGTGCCCCTGAGTGTTTGCAGTGTGTCAGAACTCTGGAAACTATGCCAAGTGAGATAAGAAGATGTGTAAATGGGCAATAAAACGATCAGCCTTCTGTGGCTCCTTTGTAGGGGAAAGGACCACATGGGCCAATCAATTCTTACATAAACGACGATAAGGTTACTGAATCCATTAGCCTGACTCGGAGGATACTGACTTTTGAACCTTTAGAGGGCATTTAGCGCAGTTGACCTTTAGAAGAAGCTGGATGGTGCCTGTTGATGATTAAATGTGTCCGTGCTGTGGATATCCGTTCAAGAGCCCGAGCTGTCACTGCATAATTTGACAAGCTTTGATACTGGGAGGGAAAAAATGTAATAATGACAGACTGAAGTCTTTCAAAGGAGATTTTATTGAATTGAAGACCTTCTCTGAACTCTGCAATTTCAAGCCTTCGGTAACCACTGGAATTATACCATTTGAGATAGTTGTTGCATTACTGTACATGAAGTCTATTTTTAGCTGGCCTCCTTTGACACTGTTCCCTGATTTTAAAACGTTCACACTCCTTTGTTAATTGCTTGTCTACTTCATTAAAAGTTAACTAATTAAATTATTAACAATGGAACTTTTCTCATTCATTTAAATTCAATAACACAGTAGCTTGTACCCATTCATTTTACTAGTCACAATAGTCACAACTAGTCACCTTTGAGGCTTTGACACAAAAAAAATGTTGCTGTAATAACCACTGCTTCCCCTCAGTTGGCAGTTACTGTTAATATGCCACCTCTCTGTAGATCTGTATTTCATGAGCTTCACTCCCCTTTAAAAAAAAACTCTTTGAGGCTGGGTATTATATACTGCATAATGAAACATTCCTGGTTTCTGATAAGAAAACAGAAAAAACTTGACGATTTCTTTTAACAAGGACTTGCAAACTTAAATGGGAGACGGTGATTATGTGAGTAAATACAATACCGTTCTTTGCCCTTGGTGAACGAAAAGCCATGGCCTCACAACGATGTACAGAAGTGTCTAAAAAGGAGGCATTGATGGAGTTGTTTGCAGCGCGCGCCGCTCTGCTGTGGCCGCCGGTGATGATCAGTGCAGTTAAAGGTGTGCGATGGGGATGCGCTGCAGCGATATGCATACTGATGAGCCCTGCTCGAAGCTCCGCTCCGGCTGGAGCTGTCTGTGCTGCAATGATCTGAGCAGTCAGTGCTGTCGCACGATGCCAGCACCGTCCACGTTTGCATGTGTGTCATGTAGCCGACGCTTTTAATTAAAAGCGATTAACAGGAAGTCAGTTAATTCAACAGAAGTGCAATAGAATCAAATCCGCATGTAGCCAAATAACGCATCAGCGCGAGGCTGCAACGTGCATACATAAGTAGTGCTAGTAAGTTTCTGTGTAGCGGAAGGGGCGTCCGTGTTTTTTTTTTTAAGACAGGGAGAGGAGGGAAGGATGTTTCAGAAGGCGACATGGTGCGGTCTTAAAAGGTGGGTTTCCAGTCTGCGCTTTAGCACTTTAGGTCCTGCATATGCATTTCTGAGTTGGAAGTAGACTGGATTTTGCTCGCCCAGCTAACATTTTTGGTCTCCATAATGTCTATGGAACCTGCGGAAATATAAGGAAAACGTTCCCAACACATACATTTGTCCAGTTTGCTGGGATTCCCTTAATGATTAGCTTGTAATCGCAAAGGACATTGCAAGAATAGCCATAGTACACCATTCAGTTCTTTTACTCTACTTAAAAAAGGCCTCTAATTGGGAGTGGTCAATCATGCTCATTTTTATCACAAATGTACGACAAAACACATCGGTAGTCTCAATACACTGTCAATTCATTTTTGCTCAGAACATTTTTCTCTCTCTTTTTTTCTTATCACTTGCATGCAACAATATTTTTCTTTGTTTCAGAATGTTGCCATGATATCATACTCTCACAACCAAAAGCTGAATCAGAGCATTCCTCAAATATTCCTGTTAGCTGGGCTATGTATCGCAAACTGTACTGATATATTCCATCCCTGATTCTAAGACCTCAAGGTAAAGTAATCTGTTTTTGACATATAGTCAATGAAATGTCCACCAACACAATGCTGTTCTCTTGCAAAAGATTTCAGACTCAAGAGCTTGAACCAGTAAAGGCTCTGTTTTCCACACAGCCTTTTTTGGCCAGTAAACCAGGGCCTTGACTCTGGAATGAGGACCTGATTAAGGGCTGTAATAAGGCTGTTGGAAGAGAATGGGAAATTACTGCATCTATTGTTGTCTGTTGAGATTCTACATGTACTGCCCTGAAGACTCATCCAAACGAGGTCCTTAAGCCAAGTGAAGATTTAAGTGCATTTGGGTTATGCATGATGTAAAGCACAAATTAGGGGTATGGTACCATTCCAACAATGGTGTTATGGAGTAAATATACCACCATGTTCCCAACCTTTGCCAAATGGCTGCTGCTAAGCAGGTGTGGGCCCTATTAATACTTGGATGGGTGACCTGAAAAAAGTAAGAAACTGCTGATGGTGGTCATGGCGGGGCAGAAAGGGATGGTGATCTCTCTGGCCATAACAAAATCTAAAATTATTCTGCAGAGTAAAAACAGGCTTCTGTACCTCAGTTTTATTCATTAATTTTAAAATATAAGAAATATATACAGTTCAAGATAAAACACAAGACAAAAAAGACCCTATCCCACCCATGGCCCCAATCTCCCAATAGTCCATAGAGACTTAACAATTAGAGTAGATGGTTCCTTGGTGTCCTGGCAGAAATTAGGATTAGGGTTTTAACAAATGGCTGACTGAATGAGCCATATAAACATCCCACAGTCTTATTTGCTCCGTAATTCAACTGCTGATGATTAGTTGCTTACATATTTTTGTCCAAAAGACTTTGATAAAAACATGAAAGCATACCTCATGTTAAAAAAGCAGGCGTTGTGTTGAAGATGCTTCTAACTGGTCAATGTAATTTGTCATTATTGAACATTTGCAAAATACTAACTTATCAAACCAAACAAACTGTCCATTACATCTGTAGTAATCAAGTTGGTGCACTGTTGGCTTAACCTCAAAATGCACATATTCTACCGTACCCGAGGGAATGAGATATGGCTACTCCTTGAAACACTTCAAAACATTCTGTTATAATGAATTTCACACATATAGGCTTTGGCTGGTTCTGTGTTATAGGCTGGTTCTCATTGGGTTTTATTTCTATCGTTTTAAAACAAAGCGCTCAGAGATTCAGGTTTCGCATGGCGTTTTCTGCGATCTATCCAGCAGTTCCCATGCTCCATTGCCACATGACTCCAGGAGGGCCTCAGTGTTGAATCCTTTGGGGCATTGCCTTTACAAGTGCAGAAAATGTGGTGATACAATGGGCCAGGCTTTGGATGGGAACAGAGCACAAACCTAGAAAAACAGCTGTTGTTGTCTCTGATAGCTGAGAAATGCAAAAGAGAACCAAATGCAGAAATTGGCCGGTGTTCTGAGACTTCCTGTTTCATGCAGTTAGCATGCTGCAGCCCTGCTGTAGATCCATTTCAGTGTTGAGCGTGCAAAAAGGCTTCATACGATAAGCAGTAATGATGAACAGACCAGAGTGTCTGTGTTCTATAAGGCACAGAATCCTTTTTCCCAAGTCACTGATTTTGGAATCCTCAGTTGTAATTGTAGTTAAGGTGAAGTATACTTCATCCAATCAAAAATATATGTGTATATTGTGTGTAATAGAATATAATATATACAACATATGATAACACACAACAATCAATGTGTTGAAATGTGTGTAGGTTTAAATAATCTAACAAAAAATAGCACAAACTTGCTCTTTTTCAATAATTTTCTGTGAAAGAATAATGTCCAAAACGATGTGTTAATATTTGATGCTGAGCAAATCAGCACTTTAATTGAGCCGTCATTTTGCTCTCATTAAGTCATGGTAGTTAATCCTGTATGTGGTGATGAGGTCAGAGAAGCACTTGGCCCGTGGCCTGTTTCAAATGGATGTGTGGTTGACTGGAACACAAAACGTCCGTGTGGGATTTCCCTGCCACGGTTACATGGATCATTGTGTTACACATGACCTGCCCTTGGCACATGTTTACTGTGAAAAGGCTCGCTCCAGTAGTCGGGCCATATCTCTCTCCAGCTCCCCTGGCCATTGCTCACAGTCTAAAAACCTGTGCGTTAGCCTCTTCCCCTCAAACACAGGAACAATTTTCTGCTCGCCTTGTCATATATATACTGTATGTATTAGAGGAGGAAAGGAAGACGGCAGCTGATGATCTTGTCCAGCTGTCCAGCTAAACTGCGTAGTAGCCAAGCTTGTTAACTACGTTAAGCTAATCAGAGCCTGTTAAGCCAACCCAAATACCCTGCTGATCTCTTCAAGAGCTTATGCAAGAAAGCTTTTTGTTTTTTTCCTACGGAAGAAGTATGCTTTGCCACACAGCCAGGTGTCTTGCTCATTTGAAGCATTCCCAAAGAACATAGTTTTGCTTCACCTCTTAGCATATGTTACAACACTGCGTATGTCAGGATCTCATTAAAGCAATGAGCAAAAACGGTGTTACAACATAAACCCTGTAGTGAATCTATATTACATCCAATTTTACTGATTGTGCAGAACTGTTGTTTTCATATGTCTCGTCCTCCCATCTCCCAGTTCTCTATAAATCAGCATACTCATAACAGCAGTGGTCAGATGCCCCCCATGGCTAATGCCTCAAGATCCAATGGTCTCATTATAGTTCTGCCTTGTTAGCTAGGCCTCTGTGCACCCCTGTCCCAGTGGATGTCATTAAGGGCCATTTTTCTTAGGCAAGGGTATGCCTGACACATTTTAATTATTCTTATCACTGTGATTATTATATCTCTGCAAACACCACCTGTTGGAACAGTCATGTGGTGCAGTGTGGAGCTGCTTTTGCTCGTCTGAAACCCAGCAATCTGACTCCCTGGCACATTCATAAATAAGACAAAGGAGAATAATGTGGTGCTTCTTGCAGCTGACAGCTCCGTGTTTGGACTAATGAGAGTCTTGAGCAGGAGTGTCAAACTCAAGTCCTAGTGAGCCACTGCATCTTTGTTTCCTCTCCTCTTTTCCGCGCCTTCCTTTCAATCGGCAGCCAATTTAAGCCATGGAAATAAGTTGGGTGAGCTCTGTAGGTCATCAATGACTTCAATTTAGCACTTGCTATGACTGAGACATTCCAGAACTCCAGCATGCACTCCAACCCACTCGGACAGGAGCCGTGTACCCCTAATCTGGAGGATGGGTTTAGGAGTTGGTCTGATGCCTCGCTGGGTTGGCCTGAATGTGGATTGTGGTAAGTACATGTGTATAGATGGCCTCTTTGGGTCTGAGCTTTGATCTACCAATGCCCCAGTGCACATCAATCACTTCCTCCTGGACTGGCCACCAAGGCTGCAGACATTTTGGCCCCTTGAACCCCAGGGAATACAAGCATGGCTGTAAACCACACGGCTCCGAGCTGAATGGCTTCATGTTACTCGCCGGCTCTGTGCTTGTGTGTGTCCCTGGGTTTTCGTATGGAGCTATTCTAACTAATTTTAACATGGTTGGAATCCTATACTATTTTTGTGGGGTTTACTGACTTAGCAGCACTAAGGTCTATGTGAAGACAAAATGACCTGTATGTCAAACATACCAAAGCAGGACAAAAAGGTTCTCTGCCACCTTGCTACTAATGCAGCCTGGCTTTCTACTGCCACATGAATTGAGGTATACTTAGGGGTTCATGTTAAATTCATGCTAAGATAATTCCCAGCGAGTCTCAGTTGAGAGAACAGCGGACTTGCATTAGTCCACACCACCTCAAGGCATGCTCAGCCAATCCCCGCTGGCGAAAACAGGCAGACGACGCTCCCTTTATTTGGTCGATTATTTCTGTCTGACAGCATTGCGTTGTGGAAGCCTGTGGCAGTTTTGTTTTTGCTCCTCGTGTTAATAGCTGATAATTTTGTGAATGCCTTAAGTGTAAGTTTGCTGTTGAGATTTATCTGAAGCTGCCATTAGGGGATTAAATGGAAATGTTCCACATTTCTCTATTTGCTGATTCACACAAATGGTAGATTTTTCAGTTACTTCACAAACAAGCACAGCAAAAATATACCTCATTCTTTCTAAGACTTTTCACTCTGTCATTAATTCTCTGCCAAAGCATCAACTTTTTCTTCATTAACAGCTTGAGTTTGAACACCAGTGTCTGTGAGGCCTTTGCACCCTCCCTGCATAATTCCCTTTGTGAACCAAAGCGCTTGGTAAGGAGCGCTATGTCATTCCAATTTGATTTGCTGACTCAGGATCTCATCTGCATTGACGGCAGCCCTTGTAAGCGCTGGTCATTTTGTAGGCATGGGACAGTTAGACTTTGTGGACCACAGAATGGATGCCTCTTTCTGGAATCTACTTGACTGAAGTTTCCCAAACAAAGTCATTGCTTTAAAGTGTAAAGTGCACTGATTGTTCTGTATCAGTGATAGATAACACCCATTATGGAATTTCTCTGTCATCAGAATGGTTTTGAATCAATTGCCACTGTGAACCACAGGGATGCAGAACCCTGACAAATACATCAGCCAAAATATTAGTTGTGTTTGATGGTTGAAATGTATATTGGGCTAGGAGCATCTTTGTGGAAGAACATTATGAGGATACAAAATAATTCTGCCCACCAGCGTTGCTACCGTTTGTTTTACAGAGATGTGACTGAATTCGCACAGCTCTTTCCTGTGTGGCGGCGCACGTCACTGTCAGCTCCTGTGCTGATTTTTTATTTTCTTCATAAGCACTCATCTGCATATGGAGACGCTCCGTTGAATAGGAGCTGAGTGAAGTCGGCTGGCATCTTCATTCACCGCATGTCTCTACGCTCTCACGTCAGGGTTACCACTTTATGATGAATCACTCCTGAGCCTCTGTAATTAGAGTTCCTCTTCGAGTGTGTCAAGTGCAGGAAAAGCGATGTGTGCATTCACACACCATTGAGATGCTCTGTTCTGTTATATGGAACTCGATTCATGCTCATGTGAGGCTGAAAGCTGTCCCCCAGTGTGAACTGGTTAATTTTGCGCAATATCTCATGTTCTATACATCAGTAAACAAAATCTATAACATTCTTCCCCCATATTAAATTATATCATGGTAATTCCATGGTCCTCTGTTGCATTTGAAGAGGAATGAAACGCAGTCTTTTTGATGTGATTCCAGGCCCTGTCTCCACCTCTTCTCACACACCCCCCCCTTCTCTTCCCTCTCTTCCTCCTTCCCTTGAATTCCCCCCCTCCTTCCTCTTCCACTCCCACTCCCCCCTTCCCCATTTCCCTCCATGTTAGAAACTCAGAGCAAAAAGTCACAAGAGCTGCAAGTCTCTTATGGTTTAATCAGAGGTCAGCCGCAGATTATTTTGCGGTTTTTTGAATGCATTTCCTGCAACTCTGACAGCCCACATTCTATGCTGTGTACCAATTTTATTCCTGCCACCCGCCCTTCCTGTGTTACCCTCTCTTTCTCATTATCTCTCTCCTTCTTACTCTTGCTCTCTTTCCTGGCCTCCCTCTCCTGCTCTCCAGTCTCTCACTCTTACTCTGACTGTCATATCCATACTTATCGTGCAATATTGTAAGAATCTAATGTGAAGGCCGCCTGCTCTCAGACAGTTAAATCTTTCCATAATGGAGCCCAAGGGTATCTGAAATTGAGTGTGAAGACTGGCTCAAGGTCAGGAGCTCCACCCACCCTCCGAGAGTGACGGGTGTGTTTTCTGATAGCTCCATTTGGTCGTCATGCGTGGGAGGAATGCACGTATCCAGTAGCACTGGTGGCAGTGGTGGTAGGGGTGGGGGAGGGGGAGGGGGGGGGAAGAATGTCTTCATCCTTAAAGGCCCGACTGGTCCTAGGGGTGGATCCCTCAGGTCGCCTTAGGAACCAAGTGGAGAGATCCCGGATCGCCCCAAGGGAGTGGATACATAGAGCCCATGGGGCACAGACATTCCTAGAATAAAGAATTATTCACCACATCGAGGATTGTTCTACAGACCCAAGCTCATTCACACAGCGTTCCTCTCCTCTGTGCGAATAGATTGATGAGTTAAGGGGATTTTAAAAAAAGTCTTGGATTGGCAGCGAGATCGTGAATCCTCTGTCAATACCCTAATCGGCGACATTGACCGTACCTCTCCCAACGAAGCGCGCTTTGCAACAGCTGGATCCACTCTAAACACGCCATAAACATAATCCATACTTGGCTGAAACCTTCCCCCCCGAGGCTGTGATTTATAATCCGGGGGATTGTCTGCACTTGTGGGAATTACTATATAAGAACACTGCAGAACGCTGGAACCTCCTAGCCAATCATCTCCTCGCTAAGATAGGGCAGTCACTTTGGCACGGCCGCAGGAAATACGACGCTGTGGTGCGCCGTTGTCCCTGTCGTCATTCTGTGCATTTTCTGTGAAACACGCATGCTTTTTCAGGCTGCGTACTATGTGAGACGACAAGTAACATGAGTTGCGCTGGATTAGCTGTGTTACAAAAGCAGGCTGGTAATCACTGTTACTCACCTTTTGGCTACAGCAGAGGTAAATCAATGCGCCTA
The DNA here is from genome assembly GCA_022829145.1 of Albula goreensis. Taxonomy (NCBI): domain Eukaryota; kingdom Metazoa; phylum Chordata; class Actinopteri; order Albuliformes; family Albulidae; genus Albula; species Albula goreensis. Next base: position 26,667,913 of record CM040754.1, on the reverse strand, counting down.
TCGTGCTTATGTCGCTTGGTGGTTTTGATACACTGTCAGACACCAGGAGGCTGGCTGGTCGCTCAGTGCTCTGAACATGCACCCTGCCGAGCTTGGTGACGGCAGCCTCCCGTGAAGTCAGCCTTGTAATCACACAGGAGCACTGAAATTTTTTTCCTGCTGCTGCATAGCCTGGTGGAGCCAACCCCCACACACACACACGCATACACACAAACACATACTCACACTCGCTCATTCGCTCTCTCGTGTGCTGGAGCAGCTTGCCAGCTCTTCACGGAATTATCTGCCTTCCTGAAGATTTGGCAAGCTTTCCCTTGCCTCTCCTTATCGCGGCTCGCTCGTTGGTGTGTAAGCACAGGCTGGTTTCCTGCCAGTGCTACAGCTACAGCCACAGCTACAGCTCCTAGCTTACAGGCCACAAGCCACCCCTCTAAACAGACACAGGCAGTGAGACATTCCCTCGGTGGGGAAAGTCACAACTTTACCATTCCTTCCATCTCTCTCAGTTTCTCTCTCTCTTTCTCCCCCCTCACTTCTTTTTCTCCCTCTTGCTTTCTGTCTCTCTTTCCTTCTCCCTGTTACTCTCTCCGTGTCTTTCTCTCCCCCCAGACATTTGAAAACAACACAACTCTCGCCACCCAACTCCGTAGGGTCCTGACCTCAGCTCAACCCCTCTATACCCACTCCAAGTCCCATTCACTTGAAAAGACATTGTGATGTAAATTGAAGTGTGTGCGAGTGCGTGCGTGCGGATATGCCTGTCTGTATGTGTGCCTGTGACCGAGTGCTTCAGATACTGATCTGAATATGGATGGCAGGCCATCAAGGGCGGATTCATCTGAAATGTCTTCATCTGAGGTATCTGCTCTGTGAGTTTGAAAATGAGTCGATGGGAGCTGGCTCCACAGGGGAAAAAGTGATGCAGTCAGCACATTTGTTGTCACCTAGTCTCACCCATGTGATCTTGGTCATCCATCATTCTACTTCCTGTTTGCCTGCTCTGAACGAGACAAGTCCCATCCTCACTGCCCCAAAATGACACACTGATGAGAGAATATGAGCCAAACACCCACATGTCTACAGAAAAGACATCAGTAGACAATCCGGAATGAAAGCCATTGGACAGACCTGCAAGGTGAGAGGTCAGGCAAGATGGATTTCTCTGACTTACTTCCAGTTGCAAAACCATGTTGAGACAAGGATCCAGCTTTCATCCAAGGAGAAATTACACTTGATCTGTGGTGCAAGCAAGGCACAGAAACACCTGGGGAAGGGGGGGAGATTGTGCTGGCACTGCGAGGCAAAAGAGAAAAGGGTCGGTCTGAGCATTGTTTGGTCTCTGTTTGTGTGACAGTGTTCTATTGATCTGGAACCTCATCAGGGAGCTTTTTGAAAGAACCTGATTAATCAGCTTCTTCCCTTACAGTAGGCGTTCAGATCTGTTCCTATGCTGGGGAAAGGTCTTTATCATTCCCATAGCCTGTCCTGTTGCCTCAGTCTCAATTACCCCCTTCCAATTTATCATGCCTGTTACCTCCTGCCTCTGCCTCTATTACCCCTCTCCCTGCCATTTTTACTCCCTGGACCTACCCACACCTATTTCTAACTCTATTACCCTTTCTGCTGCCACTGTATCACCCTCTGACTTGGTCTGCCGATATGTCTTGGACCCCCTGCTGCATCTTTCTCTCTCTCTGTATTACTTCCTACCTCTGTCTCTATTACCCCCTGCCAATTGTGGACTCTTACCCCCTTTCAGTCCTCTTCCTCTTTCCTTGTATAACATTTAAATTTTTATTTTATTTCACTCTTTCAACCCTTTAATAACATTTTGAATAATCCAAGAGTAATTTAATAATATTTTATGCTCTCCCCCCCACAGTTATCACACTTAAAACTGGATATCACCAGAAGCATGCTCCCTGACTTTAATATCTTTGATTAAAACTACTTATGGGTACAAGCAAAGTGAGGAAAATGTGTAATCAACAGAGCGAGGCCAGAGATCATACACAGATGATACCTTTTAAACAGACTACATCAGGCAGGACAAACAAGTTATGATCACACAACAAAATAGTTTGAGGATGAATCTAACTGAAAATACACTGTTTATTTGCAAATTAATGGACAGCCTTTATATGACATTGCTCATTTGCCTAACTGTAAAGATGGATGGCCTACCGCAATCACGACCAATATCGAGCTGTCATCTGGATAATGTGAAGCATGCATATTATATACTCACCACGCACCATTTGAGGAAGAATTTGATAATTGCTTAATTTAAGTAGACATATGCATAGAGTTACTTGCATGACAATTGACCAGGAGTCCAGGGACCGAAAAACTAACTTTTACAAAAATGTGCAATTAATTAGTTGAGTGATGAAAAGAAGATGGCGTAGAGAATTTGAGGTATTGTATTCTTACCTCCTCAAATGATAGGTTTTCTTTGCCAGCGGTCTGTGCAAGCAGTCAATGAATGCCAAGGAAAATTAACATTGATGATAATGGTAGGCTGTATTGTATCCAAATGGATGTGGTAAGTACTTGATGGAGCTTTAGGGTACATATGCTATGCAAACAAAGTTTTCAATTGTGTAGCTTTTAATGAATTATCTAACATCTATGATAAACAATTTTAAAGTGATAAAGAAACCATTCATTAACTCATCAGAGCCATCAATTTCAACTATTTCCCAAATTATCTGAAATAAAATACAATAAAATATTTGAATTGATAAAGTGATAATAGCTTGAAAATGTTACTTTGTAAATGTAGTAATGTAAAATGCTTATTTGTACATTGATGTACATTCACTCATTTACATAATTAATTTGAGTTTAGATCATATTCATAGCTTTCAAGCTTTCATAAAATGGCTGATTTCTATTTGTTTGCTAGTTACTTATATCCCAGTCATAATCATCCCCTTTGAGATCTATTCTCTTTTATATATTTAATTACTGGTAGGCCAAACCCATTTCTATGTAATAAACCATAAAATTCATAACCAGAATACTTCATTTGAGGACTTTGAAGGAGGACATCATTTCTTGTAAATATATCTCTAGTTGAGGAAAAACGAGAAAATGATTGACAGGCAATAGTATTAATAGGGAATCTAAGAGGATTGATAGATGGACTTATTTTAAACAGCCATGATGTCATTTAAATGAGGAGAAGAAAAAGGAGCATTTCAATCTCAAAGCAAACTGAAGTAAGAATCAGTGAGAAAAGAGCCATCAGCTTTGTATTTCCTTCAGTCTCTTAATCCCTACCACAGTCAGATATCTCTTATCATCCTGCGTTTATGAAAGTGCGCCTCACTTTTCTCAGATGAGCCTCTGCTCCGCGCTGATGTTTTAAAAGTCATTTAATCAGGAGAGCTTAAGCCACTGTGACAATACAGTCTCTGTCAATGTCAACTTGGCCATGTGCCAATCATGGAACATTTTCCTGCAATATCGAAATTCAGTCGGGGAAGGGTTTTTTTTTTTGTCTATCTTATTAAAACTGAACCAATGGGGACTTTGCTAAAGGATCCCTAATTTCTATCTCCGTTTCTAATTTCTATTATCTATTATCAACTCTTTGTCTTGGCACGGTACTTTGCATTCTCGGTTAGCATTTCTCCCCATATCTACTAATTCCTCAAATAATGCATTTTTATCTATGATTACAAGGCATTGTGGCATTGCATTACTCTGCTCTGTTTTACCCTGCAGTCCCAAACGGGAAAATACCGAGATTTCCGCTCCAGTAATTTTACATTGAATACTCTTGAAATAAAGATACAGGTATTACCAGAAAAAATGTTCCTGTCAAGAGGATTAAAAACAATCCAACCTGATGGACTTCGTTTCCCGCGGATTGGGATGTGATCCAAATGTATTTTCAGTGTAATCTCATATGCAGATCTTCAGGCAAATCAATTTTACTTTTTTGCCTCGAAAGTGGAAACTGAGTGCACTTTTAAACAATATTTTTGTTTGGACTTAGTAGTGCGCTTTTGGTCAGAATATCAGACAAACACATAATGACATCTTATGTATTGGATGCTACAGTAGGCTTGACAAAGCGAAAGGCCATCCCGACCCTCATGTATTCCGCCCCCGTAGAATGGAAATGTTTCACAATAGGATTTGGAATTGGGAGGAACGGTTAATGGGTCTGCGTGATTTACGCTTCACCTCCCTCACAGAGCGGGCCTTGTCCGGGACAGAGGGAGGCCTCGAAGGGATGAAGTACTCTCCAGAACATTCTATGGGGCATTCTCGTGGATTTGGCTGACTAGTGAGAATTTCGGTAGTGAAAATCGTTCTGGTATTCACAAAAGAGCTGCGTGCCATAGCTACGTCAATAGTTATGAAAAGTTGCAGTAGTCATTTTCAAAATTATGAATTAAAAGCATAAAGTAACCTTCTCATGCTGAGGTGGAAAGTCTACCTGCTCCTTTCGAGGCAACAGCCTGTTAATTTCCTTCCGTTGCTTGTAACCTATTTCCAGTCCAGGATTAAAATTAAGCATTGTTAATCTTTTTTCCTGGATGGTTAAAATCTCATCTGTGTAGTTCTTTTAAAACAAGTCGTATTAATTTGTAAAGTGCCTGTCTTACATCGTTCTTTCTTCCCTTGTATTACATGTAGTCTACCTACATCTCGAGCTGCAAATTGACTGTACGAGCAATGAAAAAAGCGTTTCGCGCCAGATCTGAATTTATGTCTGATCTTACTAAATCTCTTGCTTTGATTTTCTCTCAGTTGTAGTTTTTCTGGATATGTTTTGCATCAAGCAACAACTGATGCTCTGTTATTCCATAAGGATTATACATACGTAACAGAGTAGACCCTTAAAATCAAAAAGGAAAACTGCAGTTTTTGTTTGTCCACCTTAACTAATCCTCCTGGGTTTTCCATAGAAAGGTAAAATACATACAAAAACGCACAGATTTGGGGCAATATCAGTACATGACTTACAATGCACAATGCAAATTGAACAAAGCTTCCAAACAGTAGAGAAAGAGAAGTGAAATAATAAAACTATAGAAAGGTTAAAACAAAATAAAGCCTGGACTCACTTAATGAACTAAATAGTATCTGCAACATAGTAATTACATGCTTTGATACTTATAAATGGATTGGGAATACGTCTGTATTGTTGTACTTGTTATTTTGAGTCATAGACTATAATTTTAAGAATCAGCAAAAAATAAGGGACCACAAATTTGAGTTTGTGTTACACACTCTCAGCTAGTTTCTATGATCTTCTGGTTTGCTCTCTCTTATTTAACGGTGCACCATTCATTCGAAAAAGAGGCATGTATTTTTAATGCTGTAATTGGGAGAACGGTATTGACTGGAAGTTCACTAACAAGAATATCAAGCCTACTATGCCTGAATAAAACAGAGAGTAAGCTTTGACATACCAGGCCCAACTTTCAGGTATATCACTGTTAAACAAAGATGTATTCTGATCATGTATTACGCAATTAAAATGAATACATGCAGCAAATTCTACCTGGATTAAGTTTCTATTTTAATTGGTGCTTTCTTCAATATATCAATGTATTGTCTCTACAGTTTCCATGGAGAAATAATGACACGTTTATGAGCATATTGCATGAATTCACAGGAAATACAATAGTTAATAACAGTTGAGTTCAATGCATAATGAACCACGGGCTATTCAATTCCATCGAAGTCAACTTTTCAAGTGCAAACTTAATTGTACCTGAATATCTAGGTGATTCATATTTGATTAACAGTTTACTGTCTCATGTAAAATTTTAGATGGGATTTTGTGTTTTGAACAGGTAGAGCTGACACCATAGAGATTGCGGCTATAAACAATATATTAGCTGTTTTTGTTTTCTGTAATATGTCAAGGAAAATGACGGACTCCCTGATGGTCGTGTCTCGAGCACAGGTGTTCCAAAACTGACTTCGACTGGAACGCACTGGTCTTGTCAGAACCGATTAATTACATAGAAACGTTATCTGTGTTATTTCACCAGCTTACTTTACTGTGGTACAGTAGTTACATACATATTTAAGAAATGTTCAGCCTCGTGTCCCAACATGACCTTACCCCCATCCCGATTAAAATGTGAGACTGCATTGAATAATCTGTTGCTAGTTATAAAGCAAATCGTCTCAGTGTGATGATGCCACTGGACCCAAAACCCGAGTATGTCATAATGCACTACGTTAAGTTTGCAAAGAAAAATACACTGAATAATGGTTGCTTCTTTAACGTTACCTTCACAAAAGCGAATAACTCGATAGCTGGCTACCTTTTTCGCATTTGTATTTTAGAAAGACTTTTAAACCGAGGCAAATGGTGATTGGGCGATTTGGAGTCACGTGCTCAGTCGCCTTGCCCTGCCTCGAGTCGGTCAGTGAATGTGAGCTTGCCAAGCAGCTTTAGCAGCGGTTCTATCTGGATCCTCCACACAAGCTATAACAGTTAGTCTACTATTAATTACAGAAACCTTTTTCTTCTTTTCGAAGACATTTTTGAACATGGGCGACAAGAAAAGCCCAAGCAGGTACCGAACCCGTCTAGCTCAGACCGTTTTCTGTCAATTTATGGAAATTCTGGAAGGATTCCGTGCCGTTTTGGGGGTGATATTCGGATGCTTTCTCGAGGAGTGTTTCTCCCTTTTCAGTTTGTATGCCAGGGCTAGAATAGTGCAGCTATGGCGGCTTGTCTCGCTCTCTCGCTACTCTCGAGTCACTTTCAGACAAAGGGAAATTTACAGGGGATACGCCTGGCCCTTTTTGGAAGTGCAATTTGGTTATAGATTGGCTCGAATTAAGTCCAGCGTTGAATGGACATTTTCGACGTTCAATAACCTAGCGAACGTCTTTATTAAATGGTCAAGGATAGCTGGCTAGCTAGCCTAGAGAGGGTAACCGAGAAAACCCAGCTATTGGTTTGCCAGCGAGCTTAGTCGCTAGCTAGCCAGCTAGCTACATAGCTAATTTGACTAGCTTGCTAATTCGTTTTTTTCACCTGACAGTCCATGTCTGTTGATTCTAAAGATAGATTGAACTTAAGATATGGTTAGGTGTAATTCAATGAACACTGTTTTGATCGTTATTTTGTTAAATTCCTAAGGCCAAAAAGACAAGCCAAACCCACGGCAGACGACGGCTTTTGGGATTGTAGTGTCTGCACCTTCAGAAACAGTGCCGAAGCCTTCAAATGCAACATCTGTGATGTGCGGAAGGGCACATCTACAAGGTATGGCTTTTACTTTGCTTCCTGGAAATGGTTTCTGTTTTTTAAATCTCACGCTAGTGATTTTTTGTCTTGCAGTATCCTTTTGCTTGTGCTAGCCAGATGGCTACCTAACTAGCTACGTCGCTACCGATTCTGACCAGCTAACGCAGCAAGCTATGGCAATGTGAGATTTTGACTTGTTGATTTACGAGATTGCAGACATTTAGCTTTGTATGCTATGTTCCTTGCGAGCTAGTGGTGAACTTGCTTGTGTTATGGACAATCCAGTCAGCAAGATGTGCTGCAACTTAACGAGGTGTCAAGCCGGCTAGCTAATTGGCAATATTTTCACATCTCCCCAGGTAGCTAGTTTGCTACCGATGTGTACGTTAGCTACTCAGAGATTGCGTCTCCAGTGTGTGTGGCTAGACGCAATGCCCTGTAATGTTAACGAGCCAGCGAGGTTTAAAGTTAGATTTTAGGTACCGTTGCCTAGCCATCGTAATAATCTTCGCGGGTCTCTCCTCATCGAACAAGGATATGAAAACTTTACAAGAACACGACAATTAGCGGTATGTATTTTCTCTTAATTGACCTAAATGTGTACACCGATACCCAGCTATTACACCAGCAGTTAGATGAATAATCGGTAAGACAACATCATCTTAGATTGAGGTGGGGTAATGTAACCTGCCTGGGAGTGTAAGTAGCAAGCCAGAAAAGAATCGACACCTTCATAGTTATGTGTCAATGTCATGTTAAACCAGAAAATGTACATTTAATTAGGAGAAGATGACACCTCGACTTCATTATTAAATACAAATCCAAACCCAAGTGTAAATGACACCAAAATGTCATTATTTGCTGGTTAAAAAGCAGTTGACTGCTACGCTGTATAAAATGTGCCATGTTCATGGTCACCTAAATAGTGATGCCAATTATTTAACTTGTTTCCTTGACTACTGTTGCACTCACTCTTTTCTGTGGCATTGCCTAGTATTGGCACTTGCACACAAAGGGAAGCGCTCAGGCACTACAGCAGAGCAGAGAAAGTGTTAAATGGATGGAGGCAAATGATGATATTCTGGGAGAAACAAAGAACAAAAGAAAAATGTGATGTATGGATTGTCAGTTGCTTCGCAAATAAAGTGTGGCGTGACTCAGATTGGAGTTAAAACGTTTAATGGTTGTTTTCTTCCGATGGCAGTTGTCTAAAATTAGCAAACCAATTATCTTTTCTTTGTCTTGAATTATTCACACCCAGTACCGTGTAGTGTATAAATGGGATACCTGTCCAGGTGTATTAATAAACCTTGGAAGAATGGTGTTAATCTTTGAAAAATAATTTCAGGAACACACTTGTTGATTGTAGCACTTGAAAACTGAACACGGTGCCATCTGTGTGTATGTGAATAATTAAATCCAAAGGCATTTTTGATTACTACCAGTGTCATGTTTTTCCAGTGATGTAGTCCCTTCTCATGGATTACAGTATCTATCTATAATGTAACTCTTCTCTTCATTGGGAGTATGTACATGTTGATGGTTACTTAAGTTTTTAAAGGGTGAATAAAAGTACTCTTCAGTTTATTGGTGATACTTAAGCAAAGCAGTGATTTCCATTGGTTTACCTGCTTTAACTACCACACGATCAGTGTTTTACAGGTTAGCTCTAACGTCTGGTAGATTAAATTCTAAGAACATGAGATCTGCAAGAACAGCACATCTCTTTATGCCCTTTTGAAAGGTTCAGAGTGGTTTGAGTAATACAGTAAAATGTCATGGTCTAGGCCTTAGTCACAAAAAACTCTTCCAAATTATACATTTTTGCACGCCTAGGAGATAGGGAGATACAGCACTTGTGGATAGCCCTTATAAAAAAAAAAAATTCCGTTTACAAACACAGCTGGAGAAGCTTACATTTCTGATTTACTGTGTAATGCAATGTGAATATGAGAGATGAGTGATATCAGTAATTTGTAAGCCTTCCCGAAAACCCCACAAATGAACTTTTTTTTGTGGTTTTAGAATGAGTGTTTGCTAACGCATTTGCCGAGAAGGGGGAAAACACGGAGGACTTTACCGCTTTTGAACGTTGTCTCTGATTTTTTCTTTGTTTTTTCTGTTTTTTTGTTTGGTATGCCTGTTTAAGAAACCAGCTGATCACTTTCAGTGCTGACAAGGGAAATGCTGTCAGTTACAGTAATGACAGGAAGTGAAGAGTACCGTAGCCCCTTACCAAAATGTGTTGGCAACTGTCCCATTTCTTAGTGTATGGTGAAAAGAATTGTATGGTAAAGCTCAAGTGGTTGTCTCATTCCCATTTGATCTAAATTATTTGTCTTTGATTAATTCCTTTGATTTTTCTTTCACAAAGGAGGATCTCATTATAGTGAACATTAATTAGCCATCTTGTCTTTTGTGTTTGATGTATTCCAATCATGCAACTGCCATTCTTTCAGTTGCATGTTCCACATTTTTTCCCTGACCCCCTCTTTTTATCCTTATGTTCTTGGGTTTAGACTGAGCCAGTAGGGCAAGGTAATGCATTGGCTTCTCTACTTCTTACTTGTTTTTGTTCTGAGTCTGCAAGCTGAAGTCGTACTTTTTTCTTTGGGTTATATATAGCTAAATAGATTGTTACGGAGTGTTCATGATATATGCAATTGTCTGTTTGAGGTGTAGGGTCATTTATTGATTTTGACATTTCTAGCTGATAGCTTAGTCTATCAAAAAATACTGCATGCTACATTCAAGTTAGTAGGGCTGTTAAATTTCTTTCATTTACTTAAAGGTAGTTTTTAGTTGAAAAGAAAGCACGTTTATTTTGTGTGTCTATGTGTTTAATCACTCTTACAACTGGCTACCACAATTTCCTGATACAAAGTACCTGGCTCTGGTCCTTGGCTTACGTGGTCGGCAGTCCAAGGTCATGGAACCTTTGAGCCAGGAACTTTTTCTTCAGTTATTTCAGCAAACGTCTATCTGTGTAGGTGCAGACGCATTAATACATAAATAATAATAATTTCATTATTCTTATTATTATTACTGCAGAATAAAGTATGTGATTATTGAAGAGAGAAATTGCTTTTCTTAGCATTACCACTCCATGCATTGTCTCAGTGGTGCCCAGTGTAGCCTGTGCAAGCCTATTCCCCAGTGGCGCAGCTGCATTCCCCATGGAGCACAGCTCAACTGGCTTCACTGGATGGGTCACATATAAGCAATGTATATAATAATGTCCATGCTCTGCTCCAGCATGGACCTTTGGGCAGTGTGGGGGGAGCGCTCCACAGCCTGTTCGCATCTTGACAGGAAGTAATTCCAATCAAGTCTACAGTGGGCTGTGTGTTGTTACTGTGATAACAATGATGTGACCAGGAAGCAAACCTAGGGCAGTGTGTGTCTGTGTTTGTTTTGTTGGTGGTCAGCTGTCCCATAAAGAAACAGAAAATAAATGAGAATGAGATTGACTTGGAGAGCTTAAGAATTGGAAGGGCTTGCAGAGCGATGGTGATTTTCATTACTGAGGGGATAGAAACAGGCATTTATTTGCATGCCATTTTTTGGAGTGATACAGGGATACAATAGAGATACTGATTTGAGTAAATGTGGGTTTTCCGAGGGGGTCAGTTTGGGTCACGTGATCCACAACACCGATACCAAGAGCACCGCTTGCTTGTGAGAAGATAACCTACATGAAGTCTGGCACTAATGAACAATAATTAGACATTGAACTGCAATGTGGAAATTATGTCCCATGGGACTGATCACGTGACCTACTTTTTCCTGCCGCTTTACTCCAATTTTGAGTGCATCGCAGAAAGACATCTGTGAATCTCACCTCTGGTTTTTGTGCATTTCATCCGCTAATGAGAGCATAAGCCACCCAGAGATTAACGCATTGACACAAAGCCCATGCATCTTTGTGTTAAATGCCTGTCCCGAGTGCTGCTATGTGAGCGGGCTCTCGCGCTGTCACAGTCTTGGGTCTTTTACCACAGGCTATCATGTTGAAGAATTGCCCCAGAACTAGAGAGGTGAACATGACACCTTATTTCAGTATCACCTTTCATGTGGGCTGTGTGGTTGATAGGAGACTGAAAGAAGTGTCAGTTAAGGAATGTGTCCATTAAGACCTTTCAGAAGTCCCAAGATCAAGGGAAAGTGTTGTCGGCAGCGTAGTTTCCCTTTAATCTTTGACCATAGTTCATTTTACACGTAGTGTCTCTCCTCACCGGCTGCCTTTTTGAGGCTCTCTCTCTTCCTTTAACAACAGTTGCTTACATACTGCAGTTGAGCCAGTGCTGGATTTACTGAGAACCCTGCTGTCTCATCATTGTCAGCTGAAGGTAGTTATGGGGGTGTTTTCACAAAGTGTGTTAATGATAATCAGACTCAGAGTTGGCTCTCACTTGTAAGTAAGCTATAACTTTGCTATTGAATGAGAAAATTAAGCCTTAGTTTGTTGAAATAGAAGTATGATTTTTCAAGTCATGCCTCTTTGAAGAGGTTGCATAGCTATAGACGAGCAGGTATCAGAATCATACAGCTTCTCGCACATGTTTGAGAATATCCTGTCCTTAAAGCTGATACCCAGTTGGCAAATCAGAGCAGCGTGCATGAGAGATGTTCATCTATTGACAGCTGACACGCCTCTGAAATTTTAGTACAATTGTAGCCTACAGGAGTCTGTGAACAATTGCTATGAGGCACTCTTGTTCTTTCTTGGGCCATTTTAAAAATGGTATTCAATTTGTAGTTGAAAACGCTACGCAAAGATGCACTGTATCTTAAGGGACTTGGAGTGGAGTTAACAGTGTTCACTAACTCATCAAAGATGACAAGACCATGCCAGTGCAGCTACAGTACATGTGCCAGGCAAGTAATCTTACACTAAGGCGTGAGTCTCAAAAGACAAGTTGTCACTTCTGTTAGTGTTACATTGAGTTTGTTTTTTGGCACATGACTGTATCCAAGGCAACAACATACAGAGCTTTCAAAGATGCATATGCAGAATACTGTTAATTTGCACGACACAGTGCAACAACAAGTGCATAATGGAAACCTACCCCTAGAGTACACATAAGCAGAAAGTGCAATATAGGCTGTTGTATGTAAATTGAGTACCTGTAGGAAACCGTATACAAAACACTATTTCAAAATATGCATCATGTTTGTTGTAACTAGTAAGTGAAATTGAGGAGTGTCTGAAAAGAGCACATGGACCTTGACTAGGGGGAGACATGGCTTGCAAAACATACAGATCAGCTGCATGGCTGGCAGAAACAGGAAAGCTTTCTTTTGATTGAAAGTAAAGGGCCCCCTGGGGGTGTGTCATGTGCTGTCTATGGCCCAGTGTCCTACAGGTGATGTGCAACTGGCTGCAGCATCAACCAGGGAGTGAGGCTAACAGTTGCCAGGTAATTTCAGTATTAATAGTCTAATGGTGAGTGCTGCCTTCTGCCTGAATTGTACATGCTATTCAGGTTCCTTGAAAGGGGAACATTATGCTTATTCTTATTCCTTTTACTTGCCAGCTACCCTGCAGTGCTACTAACATGTAGTGGAAAGCAAGCATTTGCAGGATTTTTATATTTAATAGCACATGAGTGCCTGCACACTGAAACTGAATCAACAAGGGACACTGCTATAGTTTGAGTCCAGTTACAGTCAGGCATTCCAAACTGGGGAATAAAGAAGAAAGGGTCATATAAATTTGCATGAAAAAAAGAAGTATTAAGTGTATTTAAAGTAATGGGGATGTGACAAAGTAAAATTTCTCTCCCCTAGCAACTTGGCAAGTTAATATATTCCTCTGCAGTTTTTATCCACTCCGCCAGACCGAAGCTGTAGTGAGCGTGTGAAATTAAGCGATGGAGCAGAGTCATTATCATCCGGGAAATTTCACAACTGTCACATTAACGCAAACTCTTGGTGATAATGGAATTACGCAAGACTGACACACTGCCACATTCCATTTGTATCTTGCATTCTCCCCCCCCCAGCCCACCGTCTTCGATAGGGGATAGCACCGCTGCTGCTTATTCATAACTATCCGTATCCATAGTAAACTTTGCGCACAGCTCTGCCAAGAGCTGAATTTGAAATGGTCTTCATAGGGTTTACCGCGAACATTGATATCATGATTGTCTTCAAAGGCATCTCTCTCAAAGCTGTGATAGACAGTTTTGATATAGTGATAAACCCCTGGCAGTTTGACAAGATGGAAGGAAGACAGAAAACAAATTTCGGAAAGCGAGTGAAGGAAATGGGGAGGGGAGGGTTATGTGTGTGTGTGTGTGTGTGTGTGTGTGTGTGTGTGTGTGTGTGTGTGTGTGTTTGTGCGTGGTTATAGAGAGGAAAGGGTAGAGCCAGAGAGAAGGGAGCAGATTTGGCAGAGATGGAGGGAGGACTGGAGAGGCAGAAGAGAGAGACTGGAGGGGTGCACGGTGGGGTGGGTTGATGGATGGCAGGCGCTGGGAGTCTCTCGCTAGGCCGTGCGTTTCCCGCGGCGTGGGGGGAGCCGAACGTAGCCCATCATTACCTGGAGGAGGGGAGCGGCAACAACACCGCACCGCAACAACGCACTCGCGCTCTCCACGCCTCCACAGCTGCTCAGACGGCTCACTGTCCCGTCTCTCACACACGCACACACACCCACAACCACACACTGTCACAAAGCAACACCCACGCCGCGTGTGGATTCATCAGTGTGACTGAGTTAATGGGGTAAGCTTGAACTTTAGACTACTGTGCTCAGGAGCTTTCAGCTTGGAGCTTCCTAGTCAGGAAGATGACGAGGTTTCAGCATGTGCATGTCCTATAAGTTGGTAAAATCAAGCTCAAAACTAGTTAAAACGTATTCATTTCCACATTGTTACAGGGATTTTGTGCTAATGCCTTTCAATGCTACAACATGAGTATCTAAATATCAGTTTTGTGCAGCTCTGTAGTATGGTTAGCATATGATGCACTTGTTATGTGTGCATATGTGTGCTGTGTGTAAGGTGTAACACATGTACATGTGGTATGTAGTATGTGTTATTTTTCTTGCCTGAATGTTATTTGTGGTATGTGTAGATGTATGTGTTATGTCACGTGTGTATATGGAAGATGTTTTATTCAGGGATCCTGGCTTGTACAGATGCCATGATGCTTTGCAGTGGCTCGGACTCCGTAATGTGTTTAAGCATTCCATATCACAGCTGCTCCTTTTTTGTGTCTCACTTGAACTACACGGCGCATAATTTTCAACTGTTAAATTAAATATCAGCATCAAGCGCAGGCCTGTGATCATTCAGAGAGCAGGGACTGCACAGATGTTCAGCGCTCGCGCGTCCCCGTCCCCCTCGAGATCGGGCCACGTATTGTTGAGACTTGAATCTGAATGAATCCGCTGCTTTATTCTGAAAGGACGGAACGTGAAAGAACTGATGTTTTAGCACCTTCTTGGGGGTCTCTTGGTAGACTGAGGGAAGATCGTGTTTGACTCCATTGAGACTCTGTGCGGATGTGTGTATGTACGTACACGCATGCGTAAGTGGGGGTTTGCATACGCTTGTGTTCATGGAGCAGTTTATCTCAGGAGCCAGGGAAGCTATCAGGGGAGGTGAACCATAAATGAGATCAAGCCTTGTTTTGTTTTGATTACTGGCTGTGTGTTGATCTCAGCATTGTGCTTTTGCACCTTAGAATGTTTTTGTTAAGTGTATTCCTCATAACACACCGGCAGGTGGTCTGATGTGTCATTCTTTGGGGAGAGAAATTCCCATTTCAGACCTGCAGGAAAAGGAACACCCACTGTGTGATGGCATCCACTGGCCAAGTAAATGAGGTGTTATGGTCCTGGATTGTGCAGGGAATTCTGGGACATGAGGGGGTTATCAGCGAACAGAGAGGGTATGAAGAGCAGGGAAAGGGAGCTGTAACCACAGGAATGTGACACGCTGCTGACGGACAGCGCTCCCGCCTGCTTAGCGTTGTCAGAATGGTTGACTGTCAGCCGCCGTGATGGAGAGTTGCGCGCAGTTTGAAGGTCGAGTAGTGGAAGAAGCATTGCAGTGGGGGGGAAGCGACGGACACGATGGTGACAGTTTTCATTCTTGTTTTCCTCTCAAAAGGATAGCAGGGTTTTTTTTTTTTCCCCAACCTGACAGGATGCGGGCTGGGTTGTTTCACGCCCCAGTACCCTCCCGTTACCGCGCACGGCGTGATAGCGCTGTCACACTGTGATTACCCTCTTACCTCCTCATAAGACCCGGGGAAAAGGGCGAACAGGGCACGGAAGCACAAATAACGAGTCCGCCCCGCGCGGCACGAGCCTGCCGGGCAGGAGGCAGCTCTTGTTTAGTGCCGTTTGACGCTGGCAGGAGAGGGGAATATTTAATCTGAAGCCCAGAGGAGGGTGGCAGCACGGCAGCCGCTGGCATTTTCCCTGGGCCCCCTCCACTGCAGCATCCTGCACCCGGACCAACAAAAACACACAGCAGACACAAAGGAAACAAACGCCTCTATTTCACACAGGGCGGTTTGACTCTGTTAGAGAGACATCATTTCAAGAGCTTTCGTCAATAAATCTTAACTGTATTAATACGTTTTAAAAAAACAGAAATAATCTTAATTGTAACCAGTGGTGAGTAATTCCAAAGCCAGCACAGAAAGGCAGGCATGCTGTTGTTTGCCAGGCTGATCTCGCTGTAGAGGATCACAATGCAGTGGCGCAATTACCGAGCACGCAGGCAGAGAGTGCATCTCTTGTCAGGCACTTTCACTTTGAATTGCCGCGGCGCGTGAAGAGTCCAGGGGCCGTGAGTAATTGCCCGTCCTCCAAAACGCACTCGAAAAAAAGGGCCGTGTTAATTGAGGGCTTTCCTGCGGTTGGCTCTCCACTTGAAGTGCTCCATCTTGTCACACGGGCGTATTGAAAAACGGTTTGTTTCCATGTCGTCTAGCCGCGTCCCTCGCTCTCATTCTGTAATTCTTTTTTTCATTCTTTTCCTCCCTTTTTCTCCCCCCACCCCAGTTCTCACCATTTGTTTTATTGACTTTCACACCCTGTTCACAATGGGGGCGTTCTTTTCTAAAGAAGCACCCACCCTCCTGCCTCCCTCCGCCTCCCCCCAACCCCCCCTCCACTTCTCCGCGGAGTGAGCGAGCCGATCAAACGCACGGCTTAGTGCCAGCGGCGGCTCCTGCGCCGTGCCTGGACGCGGGCTCAGCAGTGGTGTGTGTGCGGGCCAGAGACCCCGCGCTCAGGAGACGATGACAGTAATTCAAGCACATCTGTCGGTGTCAGCCGCCACACCCCCGAGTGTCAGGAAAATTGAAGGGGGTGTGAGGGGTGGAGACTTGGCGGGGTGGGTGTGGGGGGTGGGGGTGGCGATAGTCAAGTCATTGTCTCACACACAGGAAACAGGAGAGGAAGTGTCTGTGGCGACAGCGCTGTCCGATGTGGGGTTCGAGCAGGCAGGACTGAACAGAGGGACTCTGCTCTCTTTCCTCTGCTCCTCCAGATGTGTAAACAGGTTACAGGAGCACCGGGTAGCAGAGTGAATAGGTCATGTGCTGGAATGTCATGGTTTGCAATATCCACAGGCGAAGTGCCGGAGTTATTGCAATTTCATGCTAAGCTGGTACTCATTTCATTTGGCAACTTCCAATTAGCATTTAAATGAACAGTTGTGAGCAATTGTTTTTTCTTTTTTGTTTCATTTTCTTCTATATATCATACCTGCTAAGACTGATTTTTCATTTGTACCACTGAAGAAATACAGTTTCAGTGAGTTATAGCATTAGGAACCAGTCCATATAAACAGACCTACAGATCTTGTGCGATACTTTCTTATATTCTCAGAGATGACTCTTAAAAAAAAAAAAAAAAAAAAAACAAGTTAAAAACTTCAGAAGTTTATTGGCTTTTGAAGTGATGTTTCAATAGAATCACTGTGATGGAGGGAAATGATTATGGTTTTACATTTGACAAATGTAACATAATTGTAAAGTCGCCCTGCTTTGACTTCACAGCTCCGTAATATGTCATTGCAAGCAAGTCTTTGCACGCTGGCCGGGCTCCACTGCTGACTTATGGCCGGCTCTGAATTCTAGTTTAACCGCTGGTACCCATCATTCCCCTGCTGTTTCTGAGGTGACACAGGCAAATCACTCAATCACTTTTCTGTCAACCTCAACCGCTCTCCACAGGCAGCTTAACCTGTACCGATCGTCGAAAACTCAGTTTGATCCAATTTGAAGCAGGTCCTGCACTCAACAGAGGGCTTGTTTACAAGTGGCTTTGTACACTTATCCTTCAAATCTCTGCTCTCAATCAGAGCTAACACACATGTACACGATCACACCCAAACGCTCTCACGCACACACACCCGCTCACATTCGCACAAAAGCAAAGAGAATAGTGCTGCCATGGCGGGTTTGTCCTTGTGGTGCTTTCTGAAATGCCTTGTTTTAATGTTGCGAGAAGAAAGGAACACAGTGGAGATAGCATCAAAGGTCTCTGAGCAGCACATTGATTATATAAAATAATACTCCAGGGAAACATCAATACTTTTGCTCGGACTGAATACCTTTTCAATCATCCATTGTCAACTGAAGTGCTGGACGCCTAGTTTCTAAGTAAGTTTGTGAGAGAGGATAGAAATTGTGGCATTTGTCCTTGGATACCAATATTGCACTGAAAATAAGTAGCCATTACTCCTTATCTCCCCTTAAAGTCTGTTTTTCTCTCTTCCATTCTCTTCAGATATCAGAGGGAGTTCCTTGAGCAATTAGAGATATTGTCTAAGGTCCAATTTCAGACATTTTTTGAGTGCGTCAGTCAACAGCAAATTGTGTATTACCCCACAGAAGGAATACCAAAACACCAAAGCATTTAGGATCAAAGTATTGAAGTGTTAAACCTTGCTTTTCTCCTCATATGTCCAGGCTGCATTAAGTGGGTGCTTATTCTATCATCCAGTGGGAAGGGTGAATGATCTTAATTTACTTTTTGCAATGTTCAGTTTGTAATATCAATTAGAAGTCTCTGTTCTGGAATGAATTCATTAGGCTGTTGAGGGTTCTCAGGTTGGAATTTCTTTTCCGGGCTGTAACAGATGAAAACAGAGGTCTGCAGGTCGCAGCTGGCATGGTCTGGATGACAGTGTTGTTTTTCTGAATTGGGGGGGAAGGGGTTTCCACAAATGGAGGTACAAAGTTTGATTTCAATCTTATTTTTAGGTGTCACTTCTCATGTGCTTTTGTTTAGGTATTCTTAACTAGGTTACCTTGTAATAAGGGCCTTAAACAACTGATATTTTGATGAAATATACTTGTTTTAGAAACTGCTTTTAAAAAATTCCTATTCCTAAACCTTTGGTAAACCAGTCCTATTCTGTGGTGAACCCTTCCACTCAGTGCTCAAACTTACTCTGTGGACTGTTTTATTATGGTTTGTTTTTGGTGCCTTGGGAGTTACATTTTTATGGGCTGTTTTGTGGTGGTTCCTTAGTTGTGTGCTTTTCCATAAGTTTTCTTTCCCCTTTTTTCTTGTTCCTGTAATGCTGAAGCTGAAGGCTGGTAGATTGTCTGCCAAAGTCAAGTCAACCGCTTTCGTTCTTGGACTGTTGTTAATCAATTAATATCTTAGCAGTCCATTTTAAATTAGATAAATATTGAAAATTTTACAGCATTCAGGAGTTTTCTTTTCGGTCCGTTACGTTATTGTTCTGAGAGATAAACTGTTAATAACACAATTAACAATAGGCAGTAGCAGAACTCTGGAGGAGCTACACCTCAGAACTGTAAGTAATCCTACTTTCCCGACTGACGGTTCACATTGTTTTGAAGTATGCGCCACCACGCCACCAGATGAGGATTATCGCTGCGCGCTGACAATGTGGGTAATGTCAACAGCCTGATCAAACAAAGGAATAATCTCTGCTTCTAAGAGGGAGCTTGGGGGTTTGGAAGAGAGCAGCGCGGGCTGTGAATGACGGTCATGCCTGGTGCCCAGCCGTCATATCTCCTTTGTTGTGCGCGGCGTTTCGGAGCAGAGCAGCTTCAGCCAGGGGAGGCCGTGCGAGGTTTCGTATGAACAGAGCTGGATTTCCGCCCGACTGTGGTTAACAGCAGAGGTTAATCAGCCAGATCCCTGGGTGACATGTTGTCATCAACACTTACCAGTGGAATTATCGCAGGTGGGATTTATGCTTCATGTGTCACCATTTAAATATTAATAACCAGTCATGTAGATGTTTTGGAGCACAGTCAAATTTTTTTTGGTTTTGTTTTTTTTTAATTTTTTTACTTGGTGGTTATTCAGCCCGCTGCCCTTGTTGACAGAAGTGGGTGTGTCTCAGCAGAACGCACCGTCAGGGTTTTTGTTTTTGTAAATTTTAGCGTTTTGTTCAAAATTTGTATACCACTGTTAAATGGTGTCTGGCTTGTTCAGTAGAGATGTTTCATCATGAAGCTTCATCTCAGACGTTTCCCCTTATAGGAATTTTGACCCAACAGGGAATTCTAGAAATGTAAAGTGTTGATTTGTTTCATAAAGGCTCTTTGTTCTCCCGTTATTTGTGGTAACCGCAGTGCACATGGTATTTTGTCACTAGACATTAGATGAAAATTGGGTTTTCATCACGATGCTCGCCAGCCTCCTCAGATCCTGTGATTCAATAAGGCTGCGTGCTGTAACACATCTTTTATAGCTGCTATTTGGTCTCATAAAGCCCGCCTGCTTCCTATTGAAGTTATCAGATCTCTGGCTAAAACTGAACTTCAAACGGCAATCCTGTTTCTGCTGAGTGAAACACATGCATTTAGCTGCAACTGGCGCTTCACGACACCCACGTGTCACTCTGGCTCGTCCCAGTGCATTGAGTGTTTGGTATACCAGGCTTGTTACTCAAAAGTTGTGGGATCGATTCCTTGGTGGAGCGCTGCCGGTTGTAATCCTGAGCGAGGTGTTTATCCAGAACGCCTTCAGTAAATATTCAGCTGAATAAATGGGTTTCGTATAAAAACGAGTTGTGCTGGTTGAGAGGGTCTGCTAAATGCCTTAAAGTAATGTAATTAGCAGGGTGAATGCGTGGAGCGCTAGCGCCCAGCTGTAGCACGTGCGGCTGTTGGAAACGGGACTCCTGTACGTGAAGAAGAATAGGCAGTCCCTGGCGCGAGTCATGTTGCGTTGCTGAGAGCCACTAGTCTTGACTGCAGGCAGACAGTCTCTGACAGACCGTTTGCGTAACTGTGTTAACTTTTCTGGCCCACACTTAAGGCAGTCCGATTTGTGCCGATTACTGATTGTGGATTTGTTTGCCTGGGGCAGTTGATCAGCTCACACACCAGGATTGTGGGTTGTAGCATTCTAACTAATTTAGTAATTGACCATTGGTTTCTGAGCAAAGCATATGCCTGGACCAGAACAGAACAACCATAAGTCTTAAAAAGGAATTTTTCTTGTACTGGAGGACTCATAGCAATCCGTTACAAGAATGCATGCATTACATGGCATTACTCATGTTGTGTGACATTAATTTCCATGAAGTTGGGCAGAGTCACACCGCATGGGAGAATGAGAGAAATGAGAAATGACTCAGGTTCAGTTATGAGCCTGGTGTGGGAGGCAGGGGGGAAACAGGCCGGGCGGGACTCCCGGCCCTCGGCAGCAGGTGGAGCACGTGTTGGAACGGCGGGTGCCAGACAGCTGTGCCGGGGCCTCATCAGCATTCCGTGCAGACGGCGTATTGATTGTCGCGTCGAGCAGGGGTGCTATGACATGATTCCCTATTATGAGCCAATTGATTGCCTTCTGATTGGCTGGAGTCCTGTGGGAGATGCGTCAGGTTCTCAGCCGTCTGCAACCCATCAGTCAAGCCCGAGGCAGAGAGCACGGTGCGGGAGGCACGTAGCCTTCCTCAGCTCAGCTGTCACCACGATGAAGCTTACCAGTATGGGAACTAACAGGCAGCCCCATGGACCGACCTACACACCCACCCACAAATCACACATTTACATTTAAGCATTTAGCATAAGCTCCTGTCCATATGAGCCTACATAAGTGCTTTGGGGAAGATTTCAGCAAAGAGCAGTGATGATTTCATCAGTGTCAAACCCATCGTAATAGTAAATAAATTTGCAGCATTAACCTAGAACATGACCACTGACACAGAAACACAGTCTGACACTGATAGGTATCACAAACTGATGCCTATACAGGAAAATCCCAGGAGACCAATGGTTTTGGAAAAAAATT
The DNA here is from genome assembly GCA_022829145.1 of Albula goreensis. Lineage (NCBI taxonomy): Eukaryota > Metazoa > Chordata > Actinopteri > Albuliformes > Albulidae > Albula > Albula goreensis. The sequence continues at coordinate 26,646,428 of CM040754.1, read as the reverse complement.
TTAAGCAGTGGTTTTAAGCAGTGCAGTCCCATTCTCTGCACAGACTGGATTGTTAGCTCTTGGTCCATACAAGCAGCCTGTAGAAAGAAACAGGGCGGTTGTGTTGAAACGAGGAAGGGCGATGCCACATTTCGGTGTTGACTTTGGCTGTGCTCTTGTCATGTCGGTTAGGGGATGGAAATGTTTTCCTAATCGCATTGATTGTGTCTCAGGTTGTGTACTTACAGCAGCCATTCACAGATACTCATAAGCCACTGCTCTCAGGGCCACGGATGGCTGGAGCTGGTTTTCATTCCACCCAATTAATTTTGCCTTAATTGGTTCAATTACTCATTCAGCCTTATGCATGTAACTCTGTGTGAAAGCACAGAATATAAGCAATGGTTGTTATTTAGACTACACAAATAACTCTTTTTACTTTGCATGGATTAAGTGGAAGCCAAGAGGACTAATTTATCAAATGATGGATCTAATTATATAATCAAGAACAGAGTGTACAGTAAAAACCAGCATGCACACACAGCCCGGCATGGGTTTGAGACCACGGCTATTAAAAAAAGCAACCATATTCCAGACTAAATCAGCGGATGGTGTCCCTGCTCTCACCATAGATTCCACAAAAATCATTCCTCGTGTGTGAGCGTCTCCCAACTCGTGTGTCTGCTCACTGCAGCTTTTTTTGGAAAGCTCATATTGTGTTTGTGTGTGGCAGGAGCTGTTCATGTCTGGTATCTATTCGCGTGTAGCTGAGCGAGCTGGCAGGCTTGCCTGCCACGATTATTCGCGCGCAGCGCGTCTGTTGGCAGGGCCGCTTGGAGCGTGCTCGGCCCTCCTCGGAAATTCTCCTCGCCGCCTGTGTCACCAGCAGCGGCGGCGGCAGCAGCTGCAGCCAGATGTTGAGCATTACGATGGAGAAACGTGAGCCTGGCCGAGGGGGGGAGAGCGGAGGCTCTCTCTCTCTCTGATCTCAGAGCCCCTTTAACTCTTAATGACCTCAGCGGCGAGGGAGAGAGAGCTCCGGCTCTCACACTCACCAGTGCAGTGCACGGCCTGAGTCAGGTATGACCTGCTTTAAACACATGGGGGGAAAGCTCTCAGCAGTTTATCAGATCGTAAAGAGGGATCACACGTGTTTGTAATGGCGTTAATTGAGAAGGAGGAAGACTTTGATGTCTCTTATTCACAGAGTGGCTTTTAACCTCCACTGAGTCATGGGAGACCTTTTCTCACAGACAACCACATCTGTGATGAGATCTGCACACCCACACCTACACACACATGCATAAAAGTGCACATCCACAAAGACACAGAAATGCTCTCACTCACACACAGACTCTGCAGGACACAGATTCTTGTGCGGACACACATACACACAAACGGACATTCATACAACGATGTACTTGGACATGGAGAGACACACACATGCGCATGCTCACACACCCACACATGTGAAAGTGTGTGCCTGTGTGCTCTCCTCCCAGCAGCCTCTTGGCTGGCTCTGAGCTCTCAGCAGCTCATCAGTGAATCAATAAAGCAGCAATGCCACCAGAATGAGGGCTGCCACTGCGCCTGCCTGCTTCTCTCTGACTAAAATCCAACCTCTTGTCAATGTGCTGCATAAGACAGCAAAATGGTGATGGAAGAATTGAAGGCTGTACTATATTGGGTTTGTATTTTTTTCCTTTTTTACTAAATTTATTTCTCCCATAGAGCTGACTCTCAAAAAATTCCAGTTCCTGGAAAGAGGTGTTTCCTGTACAGACGAGTGGTGTGGAACGCTGAAATGGTGTGGTTAATTTGAAACCATGAATCTTGTGAACATTTGTGTGCACGCATGAGTTAGAGTGTGTGTGTGCACACTTTTGCAGGTGAAAACAGGTGTGTATGAGTGTGCATGGGTGAGAGTTGAAGAGTGTGAGTGAGTAAGTGTGCTGCTGAGTGTGACTTGCTGAACGGAGCCACCCCAGCAATCAGATTAGTCAATGTGAATGACACACTGCACACGGCCCACCCTGTGATCCCTAGGTTCATTAATTAAAGGCCTGAAGTAATGAGATTACAGCTCATAGAGGCCAGCGCCACTAAGAGCTGCAGCTCAGCACCATCTGACTGAGCGTTAACCCTTCAGAGCCCTGGGACTGTGTTTATTAGGTGTCTCAGAGTAAAGAGCACTGATGTCGGATGGGCTTTCCCACGTCCGTATCCTAACGTTACCCATTACCTGTGAAAAGGCAAAATGTATTGTTGATCAGCGCTCCCATTCTGAGAGTTTATGAATGTCGGCCTAGATCGGGAAGCCAGTACTAAGAGCACGAATCCTTTTGTTGTCTTTGAACCTAAAATTTCATGATTGAGAGATCAAGATGTTGCCTTACCATCTGAGAATAGTATAGGTGAGATTCCCAGAGAGGTAGTTGCAAAAAATGTGAAGTATGTGACACACAGCTCCTTTAAGTTACAACTTTTTTCACCGAGATGTAGCCTACTTTTTTAGCCTACGACTCACATTGTGAGGGTAACGCATAACAGGCTTGAGCTTGGGCTGGATGCTCTAAGTTGATACCCTTGTGCTGGGCTGTGGCTGAGTCTGGACACATAGGTTGAAGGTGTTGCCAGTGACTAAGACGTTATCGCAGACTGCAAGTACTTCAGTGCCTTGGGTTCATTACTGACTGCCAGTCCTCAAAGTCTAAGGGATTATGACTCACTGTTGCTCCTTAAGCACAAAGGGTTCATCACTGACAGCTTTTCCATAAGCTCTAAGGGTTCATCACTGACAGCTTTTAAGCACTAAGGGTTCATCACTGACAGCTTTTAAGCTCTAAGGGTTCATCACTGACAGCTTTTCCATAAGCTCTAAGGGTTCATCACTGACAGCTTTTAAGCTCTAAGGGTTCATCACTGACAGCTTTTAAGCTCTAAGGGTTCATCACTGACAGCGTTTCCGTAAGCTCTAAGGGTTCATCACTGACAGCTTTTAAGCTCTAAGGGTTCATCACTGACAGCGTTTCCGTAAGCTCTAAGGGTTCATCACTGACAGCTTTTCAGTAAGCTCTGAGGGATCATCAATGACTGGTATTCCTTAAGCACTAAGGGCTCCTCACTGACTACCTTTCCTGGACTACTAAGTGTTTGTCAAGGGACCATCACTGATTGCTTTTAAGCACTAAGGGGTCATCACTGACAGCATATCCTTAAGCACTAAGGGGTCACCAGTAACTGTTTCTTCTTCGAATGGACTCTGCAGGAAACCCAGGATAAATTCCCAGCTCGTGGCCCAGCAGGTCGCACAGCAGTACGCCACGCCCCCTCCACCAAAAAAAAGGAGAAGAAGGAAAAGCCAGAGAGGCCAGAGAAGGAGCGTGCCGATGCAGAGCGACCCGAGAGAGTCCGCCCTGATGGGGAAGGCGAGCAGCCTGAAAAGGAAAGGCCTGAAAAGGAGAAAGCGGATCGAGAAAAAGACATCAGCCACACAGTCACCAAAAAACCCAGCAGTAAAAAGACCAAGTGAGTACAAGCAGACTCAGCCTGCAGCACATGTGTGAAGTTTCCTGGGTACAGAAGAGTGAGAGGTGTAAGTCAATTAGTGAGCTGCCATATCCCCCTGCAGCTTTCTCAAGCCAAGTGAGTGAAACTAATCTGTTTCAGTGCAGCTTAGTACTTAAATAAGGGGCAACTTACTGAAATTGTTTCTCTTGAAGATGTGATGTTGGCATGCTAGTAGCAGTCACTCATCCTTCTAGATACACCAAATGCTTTCCTCCAAAGCACAGGGACACTCTGCTAAAGGAGGTGACCATTACATTCTGCTAGGTTATGCTTTTGACCTGACTCACCTTGGTCATTAAATAGTCCTTGGCTTGTGTCAGCATGCTAGCCCCCATCCTGGCCAAAGTCCCAATCTGGCATTCTGAAACAGGCCACCTAATAACCCTCCCTACAGTTAATTAGCCATGTAATCCCTTAATAGCTTATACCACCCAGGAAAGCGCTAGCTGAAAGCACCCTGGAGAGAACGCTGTGATACCGCTGTGGTATACTCTGAGGCATGCCCATGATCATTATTCATTGTGGTTTTGTATATTCTGTAGTTATTTATTCCAGTTTTTTGCCTCAAAAGTATAATTTATTTTTTATTTAGAACAAGCTTTACAGGAACAACAGACATCTCTCACTAATACTGACACAGCTTTGTGGATCACTACTCTGACGAGACACCACAGGGTAGTCAGGACTAAGATTTACATTTTTCACCCCCTTGCAGACCCAAATCAGATATCCATCAGAGTCCGCCCAACAGCATTCAATCAGCAAACTCAACAACCAAGACCAACCACTCCCACATTTCCAGGTAAAGTATCATTTTGTTCAAGCGGTTATGTCCAGCATTTCATCGGTATTGATTCTTATCATTGTCTGAGCTCTGAAATGCACTTAGCTTTGCAGGAGAAGAGTGGGGCTTCTTGTGTGTGCAGTTGCATTACCGCAGCTCATTCTTAAAACATTCTGACTGTTTGAAGCAGATGGATTTACTTATTCATTCTTCTTAAGAATTTTAAATCGTTTAATGTCATCTTTGCTTTGTGTGAAGGGGTAAGTTAAGTTCAGTTAATCATAAGGCGTCAGTGCTGATACCAATATTTCTTACAAAATATCCCAAGGAGGAAATCTGACTGTGTTGTTTCTTCTTAAGCATGTAAATGTTCTTTGTTATGTGTTCTTTAATCATGGTGATAGACAGCAGTGCTGTTTTGTTAAAGTGGTGACTTTGTCATTATGCGTTGGTCTTAAGCCTCTGTGAGCTTAAACTAGGGAAGGACTAAGAAAAGATTTGGCGGGGTTAGTGAGTGATGCGCCAAGGCAGCACCCTCTCACTCCAGCGGACAGCACTGAATGAAGCTGGCTGTGGTTGCGTCTGAACTGCAGTGACCCCGGCTCGCTCTCCCGGTCCCGCAGCTCTGCTGGCAGCTCTCCCACTGGTGTCAGGAGCGTAGTAGTGCGATAAGATAAGGGCCCGTGTTGTTTGTGTGCTTAAAGAAATCTCTGCTCTCTCCCTGCCGCCCCAGACCCAAGCTGAAGAACATCGACCGGAGCACTGCACAGCAGCTGGCCATCACCGTGGGCAACGTGACGGTCATCATCACAGACTTTAAAGAGAAGACCCGCACCTCGTCCACGTCCTCGTCCACGGTGACGTCCAGCACGGGCTCGGAACAGCAGCACCAGAGCTCGGGCTCTGAGAGCATGGACAAGGGCTCCTCGCGCGCCTCCACCCCCAAAGGAGACCTCTCCCTGGGGCATGACGAATCTTTCTGAGGCCCCTCCAAAACCCCCAAACCCCTACCCCCCAAGCCCCCCCCCCCCGGCTGACCCCCTTCCCCTGGACGCTCTGCTGAGATGCGAGATATCACCCGCCCCCTTGCCACTCCCCCCTCTACCCAAGCCAGGGGGAGAGTTTCACTTGCCCCACCCCCTTCCCTTCTATAACCCCGCCCTCCTTTCCTGCCACCGACACACCCCCATCCCTGGATTTGGAGGATGCAGATGGAGCACAGCCGCGCACGCCTAACAGATAGCTGTCCTCACACGGGACCTGCGCTCATGGGTACGAGCATGACGCTGGCGGGACAGCAGGGGGCCCCACGGGGAACAGTGCCCCCTTGTCACACCATGACACTTGTATGTATTCCATTGTTTTATATGTGTAAGTGGATATGTGCGGCCGAAATCAACCCTTTTTTTTTTTTTTTTTGTAAAATATGAAAAATGCTGTGCACAGTTTTCCACCTACATTTTAACAATTCTGATCCATTATTATCCTTATTTATTGCTTGTTGCACCTGTATACATTTAGAGGACTTTTTGTTCGTTTCATTTCATTTGTCTTCGTTCAAGCTTTTACTAAATAGCTCAGCTAACATTTCCTTCTTTTTTTGCTCTTGTTTAAAAAAAAAAAAAAGTTCAAATGGCAAACATTTCTCAAAACTCCTTAAACACCTTCAAACACTGGTGCTAGATGGGCTATACTGTGAATCAGTTTCACCTCTGGGGTCGCTGTCAACAGAAAAAGGACAAAGTGCTAAACACCCGTGAGCCGATATCCCTACATTTCCCCTCTCTTCCCTGGATCTGGGTTTGATGTGCAGGAGGCCTACCGGAGCAAAAAGCCAAGCGTCACAGTCCGACTTACAAGAAGAGAAACCTGTCATGCTCTTAAGGAACGGGTGGGTTGGACTTTCATTTGCCGTGGTGAATCCTGATTTTACCTGCGTACAAGCCCTGTGTAAGACCAGGGATACCGCACAGGTTTTGTTTGCGGCACGTTAGAAAAGGAACACTAATGTTTTTCCCCTGTTGGGTCTACAATTAAGGAATTGAATGGTGCATTCACAATAGGTGCTAAACCTGGGGTCTCCAATCTTATCTGAGAAGGGCTGGCATGGTTGGATGCTTTTTGTTCTCGTACAGCACTAAAACACGTGATTTATACAATCTTGGTGTCCAGTCAAGACCCTGGTCAGTTCAGTCAGGTGTTGTAGTGCTGGACTATAAAAAAAGCCTGCCCTCATGTTAGTCTTCCCTCAGTAAAATGGACCACCCCTATGCAAAATGGTGTCTTTTAGTGAGGAGGAAAGGGATATAACATTTTTCACTTTCAATTTTTAAAACAAACCAAGAGAGTTTGAATCCTTATGGAATTTAATGGTGCCCCTGAGAGCCCAGACTGCGGCCCTTGGTGTATTCGATTCATCTGTTATTTGTGTTTGTTTGTTTTTGAACCGTTGGAGTTCCTGCTCTGGACTTAAATGGTCAGTCAGTTTGTCTCCCCAGTGCAATGGCAGATGTACAGAAGTGATGTTTCTTTAATGTTCTTAACAGTGCTAATTCAGCGAAGAGCTGGTTATTTAATGAAGAATAATTTCATTTCATTTCAACCTGTGATGGATAAATGTATTGAGACTCCAATATCTTAGTGAAGGCAACTAAAGTGAATAATTATAAACATAGTAACAATACTAATGTATTGATAAAGCGCTTTTCTCAATGCCCAGCGTGCAGAACACATACTTTGGACTGAAATAACCAAATAAATGGCTAAGGTTTTCATTCACCTAAATGTTATTTTTATCTCCGCTATTTACCTTTGTAGGAAATGGTGAGTTATGTACACTTCAGTTTCCTATCAAAGTGTAATAAGATCAACTCAATTTTGAATTGTACTAAACTTGTATAAAGAATAAAAATGTGTATACAATATCTTAGTTTTATTTATTGAAGGACCAAAGGAATTTGATATTGATGACATGCTACATAGACTAATAACAATTTGAAATGTTATTATAAAATGTGTGATATAAAATACATTTTAAATAAAGTCTAATATAATCCATTTAAATGGTGTAATTCTTGTCCACTTTATATAAGGAATACTTGGTTTTGAACAAAAACTGGAAAAAAAAACTTACTTTGAAATCAGCAGACCACATCACAGAATAGTCTAGTTGTCTGTATTGAACACAACGTCCCATTCTTATAATACTGTGTACATATTGCACTGCTGTGAGAGAGAGAGGAATCTCATGGGGTAAAGGAAATCCAGAAGCATTAAAATGAGCAGTGAGGTCTGTTTTTTAATGGCTTTCCTTGGCACAGCGCTGATCCTGGGTCAGTGACCTCAGCTCTGGGGCACCAGTTAGCCCCTGTTGTGTATCAGCACAGTGAAGCACGCCTTCAGTACTGCCTCCACACATAAACTCTTAGTAAAACAGAGGTCATGGAAGACCACGGCAAATGCTTCTTTTCCTTCCGGACTTTTCTCCAAAAAAAAGTCACATATATATGGAGTACTGATAATATCCATGTTAAATCCAAACCATTAGTAACTGTCAGCAAAGTCTCTTGCACTAAGGGCATACTTTGATTGATGAACTATGTTTTGTATTTTTTGTTGTTTTGTATTTGTTTTTCTGGGTTCCTGAGAAATTTGAAGATGAAGTTATTGAGATTAGAGATTGGAACAAAAGACAGTCTGCTCTGCAGAAATCCTATGACCAGTTTTAAAACAAAACCTGGCAGCAACTTCAACTACACTACAGGGACGCTTGAAATCCAATCAACCATATAGCACACAGAATGTGCACAGTGCACTGGGCGAGTGTTGACTAAAGCGTACTAGCAAAGGCTTGTTGCATCATTACTTCAGTTGTAAAGAAACCCATCGCGTTTGTGTCTTTGACGCTTTGTACAAAAGACTTAAAAGCGATCTTTGTGGAAGCAATTTTGATTATGTTGTACCTGAGAACCAGGAGTTGAAACTTTTATGTGACTGAGTTATAATTTGCTGTTAATGTACTATTTAAACTGCATAATTAAGCGAATTATATCAGTGTGTGAAGATGTAGGATGTCTGCATTACATTTGTGATTAGAGGTCTTTTGTTTTTGTTTTCACCTTTTTTTAAACTAAGAACATGCTATGTGAACAGAATAATTGGGTTATCTTGAGTTATGAGGACAAAATATCCTATATGGGACTAATCAAATACCAAGGGAGAAGCATTGATCTAACAAACATGTGAATATAAGAATATTAATCCCAATGAACTCTTTGACATGCTTGACAATGTACTGCAATACATTAAATTCATAATTCATTTCATTCATATAGCCATCTTTTCACTTGCCTTACCCAATACCATACATACTCAGTCAACTTTTGTAAAACTTATCAATTGTATCTTAAATTATTGAAAATTGAATATTTGCTGAATATATGAACTTTGCTTGTATGTAACTTGAAATGGTACAAGAGCCAACATTATGAGAATGACAATGGAGCTGAACAGTTTTTAACGCGCAAGCAGTTCTGTTCTTGTGTATGACCAGTAACCTTAATTTACTGTGTAAAGATGGTTACATTTTTTTCTTTAGCTTTGTTTGTCGGAGACCCAAATATAGAATGCTTGTTCAATTATGGTCTAACAATCTTGTGAATTTTTAATGTTATTGTATAATACAAGCTCTGTTTTTATTTTCTCTAATACAATGTCTTGTACAATGCTTTTGAAGTTTTCGCTCTGTAAAATTATGTAGGGTCTGTTAGTACATAAAAATATAAATATAAATATATATTTTATTTTATCCTGTTTTTTGTTTTTTTTCCCGTTGGTCTTTTCTTTCCACTTGCCGAAGTGTCATTGGTGATTTTGTGGAATGGTCAGATTAATTTCCTTGTGCTCAATGTATTTGGGAATTTTAAATGGTCACCGCTCCTTGTCTAGCTATATACAATACAATGTTGATATATACATGTTACCTGGCATGTGCACGACTTTGTTGTTAGAGGCCACTTTATCATTTCTTCTGCTTCAAATAGAAATGTCTATTTATGAATTATGCTTGTAGTTTTTCACAAATAAAATGGTTACATTTATTTAATTCTTGAGTGGCTTTGTTTTCAGTTTTATGTATTGGAAAGACATAATTTAATGAAACTGAAACAGAAGACGGAAGTTTTTAATCACAAAGTGAAAGCCTCTGTTCACATTCCATGGACATGCAAATGTTGATTTAGGCCCATTTAACATTTACTGCATTCAGATTGACACATATCATGGTGGGTAAACAGACCTGTAGCTCATAAATCTCTAGGTTTTTGGTTTCAGGAAAGACTAAAACTTGCTGTATTAGCTGAGGTACGTATTGATTGGATATGTAAAGGAAACCAATTAAAATCTAAATGAATTTTTCAACCTTATTCCTGAAGAGATTTTTGATTTCTTTCTCCTCTTCCCGTGCTGTGAATTTTTACCACTAATAATCAGTCAGATTTTAATGAAAGGCAGATTTCAGAAGCCTTTATGGAAAATGAGAACTATCTCTCCCCTTCGTTCTCTCTCTTTCTCTCTCTCCCTCTCTGCCACTCATCTCCCTCCTTTAATAAAGCCTTTAGCCTGCACAGAGTATCACTGCTGTGACTGATCTTTGGCTGGCCTCTGAGATCAGCCCGAGAGCCGAGCTGACTTCTGAGGCTGGTGAGCGGTGTCGCCGCGGCTGAGGATTGAGATGTTTGAGCGGAGAGACGCTCTACCCTGCAGAGCGGTGACATAAGACAGACGAGAGAGAGAGGGCGAGTGTCTGTCATCTCTGCTGTAGAGATTTCCCTCGCTGTGTCTTCAGGGCCCGCTAGCCCGCTGAGGCAAGGGTAATGAGGCCATGTTCTGAGGAGTCCTATCCGCCTCTTCATACTACTCCGGCAGACATAATAACCTCAGGGTGTGTGGAGAGGGGCCATATCCCCATACAGCAGTGAGGGCAAAATGGCCAGAGCTACCATAAGACCTGAACCAATCCTTATTTCTTATTCTTTTGATTTGTTTAAATAAGTCAGTGGCTGGGGGAATCATTGTAGCGTCACTCATTACTGGGTTCATAAAACCTCTGTCTCCCAACCCTAATTTACGGATTTCATCCCTACTTCTGCTGCAATTATTAAACAAGCTCAATGATTTATTCGATCTTGCTGTTAAGCCGCATTTCTTGATAAGCTCATGAATTGCAGTCGAGGACTCTTCTGTCTTTAGTATGAAATGTTTTACAGTGGTCAAATCTGCTAGTCAATTGGCATCGTTACACATACAGGCCATTGCTTTTATTATCATTAGCCTGTTTTAATTAGCTCATTGAGCCAGGGTAATTGGTGGAAACACAAACCTGCATGCAAGCCAGCCCCTCTGGGATTTGAGTTGTCCACTTCTTTGCTGGCTGCAAGTAGCCAGCGGCATATCTGTCCAAAAAGGCTACATCATTCCTATGATCCCATCTATTGATGTGCCAGCCTTCCAGCTACCCTCTGCATCAGAGGTGTCAAGCTCAGTGAAAGGGAGGGCTGTGTGTGTGTGTGTGTGTGTGTGTGTGTGTGTGTGTGTGTGTGTGTGTGTGTGTGTGTGTGTGTGTGCTTGTTTTCATTCCAGACAATTACTGCTGCCTTAATTGCCTTTAATTGATTACACAGCCATGTCAGTGTAACTCTGTAAGCACAGAATATAAGCGACATTTCCTATTTCAACAACACAAATAAGTCATTCCACTCGTATGTGCATTATGTGCAAACCGACAGGATAAATTTAGCGAATAATTAGTCCTGTGGAACTAATTACCTAATCAAGAGCAGAGGGTGGAGTAATAACGAGCATACAAATGGGAAGCTTGGCATTGAGTTTGAGACCAGTGCTCTGGTAGGGTCAGTCTTAAGAATGATGACCTTTCTGGAAAGTTCAGTCTGTCTGCATCTGGCCCTTCTCTCAGAGCGTGGACTTTGGTAGGAAGGTCATACACATAGAGACATTTTTGGAATCTATTGGAAGTGCTCGCTACTACACTTCTGCTTCCGTACTTCTCAATGTAACAAGTGCCTCATGGATGGTTTTCATTCTAAGCTGATGTCTTTGGACTTCAGTCTCTTCTTGAAGGTACGATTTTACAGGAATAGAAGTAGGGTCCCAGCTCCCCTTGCATGCTCCCGTTTGCATTCAAATCTGTGTGTTTTGTCATCCTTCCTTGATGCAACAGCCTACGGTTGTGACATTTACATGTATCCAGAAATATGGGGTTTGGGCCAAGAAGTTGGAGAAGGTGAGATAGAAGGCTAAAAACAACAATTTAAACGGGGGGTGGGATGCAGATCATCATCATGTCATGTGACATTTAAATGACAATGTACCCAGAAAATGGGAGGGGCTACAATTAACTGTCAGTCCATGTTTTGTTTTACCATTCCTAAATTCTGCTCTTCATTAGTCAACTTGATGGGGTGAATGGCAATGTAATGACATCACTAATATGCTCATTTGCATATGACATCCCCTCATGACTTTATGACCAGCCAGTGGCTGCTTTCCTTCAAGTAAAGTTGACAACAGTAGTTTGATGCCATACCTCATTCCACCTCATGCCACCACTATTATAAAAATAGCCTCAATGATCTGATTTGTTAAAGAATACCAGCCTGCTTTCAAAAATAGTGGCAGGTAGAAAAGGGTATAAAAAGAACCATGGCCAATAGAATAGCATCTGGGTGACAATCCTAGGTGAAGATTGTTCCATGCAAGGGAGAAGGCTGTGTACACCAGCCTGGGGCACAAGGCTAGTGTGGGTCCCAATTACGCTGCAAAGAAGAGCCAGAGGGTGTTAGGTATTTTTTGTAGTTATCCTTTGTTTATAGTGATCAGAATATTAAACTTTGTGGATGCCATAATCTGTACATAATCATAGTTTATAAACTTTGTGCCCTGATCCAGTTTCATTTATGGTAGTGATATTTGTCAAATTATATGCCCATGACAGGTGATATTTCATGTTCATGTCATTATTATGTAGGCTTTATGGCGAACCACTCAATTAGCGTATGATTGATATTTCTTTGTCATTTACTCAGGTTATTGAACAATAGCTCTCGACATTTTCATCTGGCTTTCCCTCTGATGATATTCCAAACAAAGCCCCGAGCATCAGACAGCCTTGACTACAGATTCTATGCGATTACACGACGGAGGATTTACCAGATGAACGTCTAGCGCGGCTGTCTTCCTCGTCCAGACCACAGTGTGAGTAAATCCATATGTTAAAGGAGAAATGCCTGCAGATACGAGACGGCTTTTTATTTGAAGAAGAAATACACCAGACTTGACGAGTAGATTAAACGACATGATGAACAGGAACACAATACTTACTTGGATTTTAAAATCTTTGTTTCAAATCAAACATTGAGCTTTTCTGTGTTTTTTGGAGGACGTTTAAGCAACCAAAATAGTGTTTAGACCAAATATAATGAGCTACAACAAAATATGAGAACTGCAAAATCAATAAAGTTAAACGCAAAACCTAATTTAATTAAGGAGGTGAAGCACATATGAGATTTGTTCTATTATGCAATTTACCAATTGAGTTACTAAAATGTGGTTTCCAGACAATACGCACATTATATGTTGGAATCGCCAACATGTTCCATAAAACTCCATGCTGGTGCGGTAACCACTTGAAATGTAGAGCAGTTATTTTAACATAATAACCCTATACTATTGTTAATGATAGGCAATAGAATTTTATTTTCCCTCATACTTCTGAGAAGCTGGAATCAATATTTTTAGGTTATTTTCACCAGCATTGCTGAAATATTTAAGTAAGCGTGATGAAAAACCACTTCAGAACTGACACACTGACCTGGATGTTGAAATTTTATGGGGCATATTGTATTTGGCAAATAATGAATCGAAATGCTTTGATTTGTAGCCGCACTCATCGTCACTCATTGGAGCTTGGAGATGAAAAGGTTTATTTGAACCAGAGCCGTGGTTTTTCACAAACTCCTTGGAAACCACAAAACACGAAAGGGAAGAGTGCTGACAAATGCTTTGTCGGTTATAAATGGAGGTACCGCTATGTGGAAGGTAAGGCTATCTAGGTAAGTCAAGGTAAGTAATTACAAATGCTGACTGGGGTTCTGCACTGTGACCACCGTCCATTCTTTCCTGCATACTTTACCAAGAAAACAATTTACAGTATTGATGTAAGTAGATTAAAAACGGAGTCATTCCCTTTAAATCCATGGTCAGAGAGATAAAGGTTTGCTTGCAACAGAATCTTGGAACATAAAAGATTGGTTTGAAAGAAAATCAGATTTTGTTATCATTACATTTTAGTATATAAATTTAACCAGTAAGTGTTAAAATCAGCAACTGCTGCTGAAAGCCCTCACAAGGTGTAACTGTCCAATAAATAAATCAATAATAGAGTCATTGATTTTTCACTTTATTCCAGGGAAAAATGTTTTTGGGGAGATAATGTTGTCCGTCTGCAATATGAATACTTGACCATACTCCGTGAAGGGACAGCAGTGGTTTTCTGTCATGCACAGATAACAGCAGATTTCTGTGGAGAGATAGCATTGGCTGTCTGCAGTTATCACATAATGGCAAAGATATGTGGTGACATAACACAGGCTTTCTGCAAAGTACAGTTAATGTGCAAGATATCTTCTGAGAGATAACATTGGCTATCTGTAATGTACACTTAATGCACAAGATCTCTGCGAACAGATAACATTTGCAGAATGCAATTGACAGGTAATGGTTTATAAATATGAATGGAGAGATAGCATTGCCTGCATTTGGAGGGTATGCTGTATTTTTACAGATAATAGTTATTAATTTTGACCCAGAAAGATAGAATTAGCTGGTAGTGCATGTTGGAATGTACAGCTGATGAATGGATGATTTTAATGGGGAAGTAAGATCAGCTGTGGGTAGATAGTATGTTTGAAGGTAAGTGTGCTGCCTCAAATGGAGAGACACTTGAGAGAGGACATTGAGAAGGCCTTGAGTGTATGATAAATGTGATGTGACAGGCTGTGCGTACAAGTTTCAGAACTACAGATATATCAGGGGTGGAAGCAATAGTCGTCTATCACAGGGCCAAAAGTTTTGGTTGAACTGGTTGCAATTCTCAGTGTGCAAACGGTGCTTCTTGTCTTCACATAAGAAGACTCTAGACTGGGGCACTGGGCTAAACGTATTCGTCCTCACATAACGTTAAGGAGAAAATGCACTTACTGATCTCCAATCAGAAGTTTCTGTCCCTGATCCAGTCAAATAACCGTTTTTATCAAGAAAGGCAGAGCTGAGCCTGTATCTGTATGTAGGCCAACATTGTGCTCATACCTCATAGAGTTTCATAAAATGCCTGCTTTTATCCATTGGTTTGACCTTTATTTGCCCCTAGATCTGATTTATATGTTTTATAATTTAACTACTGCCCATGTGAGTGTCTATGCATGACCCTGGGAAGCCATGTCCTTCTCATATGTGGCATTATATTATGCTTTCATATGCTCTTGAATGTAAAATGCTGTTGAGCATTTCACCTCTTTCCATGGCAGTGCTGCTGTTTTGCACTCCTCTCAAATTAAATACAGCAGACAATGTCCCATAAGTCCTTGGTGGCTACTTAAGGCCCATTGTGGTCAATATCAAATCTAACACTTCCTGAATCATACTCATGCTCTTGACAGAATAACCTTTCTCTCAAGATTTCTTTCTCTTCTCCCTTAAAAAAGAAAACCACAATAATACACAGCCATTCACAAAAATGCCTCTTTGACCCACTTCTGTGTATAGAGGAATTAATAAAATGGAAAACGAATCAGGGAAGATTGTTTTATGTGAACCTGCTGGTCACCGGAAAAAACAATATACATCATGACCATAATGGAGGAAATTGAGAGTGTCCTTCCATTTTAATCTTTGGCCACTTGCTATTATGCTGACTGCTTAACACTACACAGTAATCAATGAAACAAACCATTTAGTTAGCTGTGTGAGAATCAATACTTGATTGATCCCTATATTACTGAAAGGAGCATCTGTGTTAGTACGATCTTATGTGCCCAGGGCAGCACACTCTTTAGCTTTAACTAGCAACCACCCCAGCAATCCTCCCAAAACATTTCTACAAATAAAAAAAATAACACTGAAAGCAATCAATGGAATGAAAAATGGAGAAAAAAAGTTCTTTTGACAAATTTCTTCTTCAGAGTCTGGAGCAGGATTGCTTCACTCCCGTTATTGAGATTTAATATGCAAATGGCACGGTGGCCGATACATTTCAAGGCAAATGTCTGTTCCCTGGCTTCAGTTCCATACAAAAATCAATTGCAGCACCAAACGCAGCACCAGCCAGAATGCACCATTACATGGCTTGTGTACACAGTAGAAACATAACCATTCTATCTAACCATGACGTCCTCGCATGATAATTTGTTATACTTTCCCCCTCAGCTCTGAATTTTGAACTGATAATTTGATTTGAATGCAATCGCAAAGGTCACCTAACCTGTGAAAGAACTTAAAGTTATAACATTCAAAGATATATCCTGTAAGGGCTGTTCTGGTGATGGTAGACTGAGGTTTCGTGAACCACATAAGGGAAGGAGCTACAGTGAGATGGCAGTCAGTGACCTTTTTCATTACAACACAGCACAACGTTGGCATAATCTCATTCAGATCCCGCTAACTTGTGGTGGTTCTACCCTTCCGTGTTGTCTTGCAACCTCATTCTGGCATCAGAAGGTTGTAGGTTCTCTCTGTGCATGGTAAAAGAAATGATTTCATGAGGAGAGGGGTGAAGAGCAGCTCTGACTGAAGGCCCTGCTGCTTTCCTGCAAAGGAGTAAGTGGCTACTGCCATTGTCGTTCTTGTGACTGAAGCTCATTGCAGATGCTGTAAGTCAGTGTCCATGCATAGACTGTAAGGACATTGCACTGCTGTCACCCTTTACATAATGAACCATCATTCCTTCAGTAGGTGGAGGAGTGTGATTTGTGCTATGGCTTGTGGCTCTGAAATAAATGTTAATGGACTCATTACCAGTCATTTGTTTAAAAATACACAGAAAGATCACCCAGCTCTTTAGTTTCAGTGATCCTGCCAATTTATGTTCTTGCTTATGGATTACTGCAATGCACTGATGTAAGGATATCGAACAGAACAAATCCTAACAAGGGACTGTTTGTTTTGGGCTCAGATGTAATTCTGGACAATGTGCCCAATTTCCCATGAAAACAACTCTTGAAATCATTACATGTATCAAGTGATTGGTCAGCCCATGCAAGGTTCTTGTCCAGCATTTTTTTTTGTCTGTTTGAAAAGTCATCCAGAAATATAAATCCTTTCCAGATTGTTACCTGTGAGTGAGTCCACACTGAACAGCTTAATGAAGTGCAAAATAGTCTGACAACATTCACCACATCAAAGTCATTCAGCTCAGAGGAACAATAAAAATGTTTATTTTTTTTTTACTTTTTGCCAAGCCACCAGTCGATGTATAAAAGAAAATTAAACTTAGCATTGCACCAAAGCTTCAGTGAGAAAATGCAATTATAAGCATCAGTGTCTTAGAATCTTATTTTGTTAGTGTTATTTTAACACTCTCTCCCTCTGAAGGGATAAGAACTCCCCATATAAGCCCTATGATAAAAGATTTATAGACCAGCAGCCCCCGAGCTCGTAAACTGGAGCTCTAAATCTTTGTTCAAGAACTTTACTTCTTTTTTCCACTCTGTCTAGAGGAGGACATATTTGCTTTTACAGCTGCTCCATATTTTCTTCAGATTTGAGCCAAGAATTGGATAGAAAGAAACTGAGCACCAACTTGAGAGAATCCATACCCTCTCAGAATATTCTGTTTTCAGCCGCCATAAGATAAATTAATCATACCGTCCTCATTGTTCTCTGGAAAAGTGTGCGTGTGTGTGTGTGTGTGTGCACATGCACACATGCGTGTGTGTCTCGATCACACCCGTGTCTAAAAGATATAAACAGGAAGCACTGTGCCAATTCCCATCCCCAGCTTGGATCTGTACTGTACTACAGCAGAGAACTTGAGGGTTCTGGCTTCCTGTGAGGCATCTACTAGCAGACATGGCTGTCTTTCTGGAGCCAGATGATTCTTCTTTTCTTTTTCATCAGGGCTTCATCCAGAGGCCTGCTTGTGTGTTTTTGCCTGGGTTCATTTATCTTGCCTGGAAGCCCTGCTCTTCAAAGACTCTCTATCGTAATAAGATATCAGGTTCTATAAACTTTACATTGTAATTCCTGGCACTGCTGTTGTTGAAGCGACTAATCAATCACAGGAACTGCATAACGCCAGAACTACTTAAATCCTAAAAAACAGAAACAGAAATCTCTAGCCAAAGCTGCATGGAACACAGAGTGACTCATCTGCCTGGAGATAAATACTCTTTGTCTGAAAAGCTGTAATCTAAAATCTGCAGCGGCGTTTGGCTTCGTCCCCTGCCAGAGGTAAGGAGGGTTGAAGTCGGGCAGTCTTCCTCAGGCCACTGCTACACACATTTCCTCCAGCAAGGCTAAGAGGCTTGTTGCCAACGAGATACGCCTGTGCTTTGATTGGTGCCAGCTCTCCCGAGATTTCTGTGTGGCCTATAGTGTTGAAAACAGTCACCAGTTCAGAGGAATGCTCACAATCAGCAATTTTACTTCTGCGGGAAAGGAGTGGCACAGCAATGCACCTGAGGATTACAGTGTGAGAGAATAGGGGGAGGGGACTGAAAAAAGGACATTCATATTATTCAGACTATGGTATGAATAAACCTGAATTCATTTGCGAATATAATAATAGCCATGATCTTGCTTTAGGAAGTCAGTAATTTCAAGTGATTTTGTGTGAAAGGACCCTAAAATTGCAGCAGGCTACAGACAAATCTCCTAGCCCACTCCACAGTAAAATGCTGCACAATCAATTCCTAATTGCTATAACAGGAGGATTTGAAATTATTGCGGTGTCAAGTTATTTTTGTGAACACATGGATTACGGAATGAAATGTATACGAGTCCCCAGACCAATATGAATGTACTCCTTGAATAATTTCCAAAAGTGTTATTAATCATCCTAATTTTGCAATGAGCAACTCTTCGGGCAAGTGTTTGTTTAGAGTTAATGCACGCACGTTGCTCTACGGTTTTGGGTAATTATGGCAGAACAAATGATAGCTCACAGCTAGGCAGATGCAATGTGTAATCACACTTGACCTGTTCAATGAACTTCATTTATTAAGTATGCGAGCTGCATAATGTTCAGCTGTTTCCCCTTAATAATTCAGAGGAAATGAACTGATCTGGAAACAGCATCCAATTTACGCTGGCTCTGATCACTCAGGTCACTTCAGCGGAGCTGCGTTCCAGGAGAGCAGCTAGCCATGAAGTTTCGCTGTGTTCTTTCACCTGTTTGACCATTCTCAGAGAAAATGCCGCAAAACCCCATAAACATTTCCATATGTTCAGGCTTATGCATTTGTGTGTTTGAAGCATCAACAAGTGATGGGAAATAACTTTGGTTGGATGGTATTAAGAGGGCATTGCAGAAATGTGGTCTTAACGAGCGTTAATGAGGGCTGTGATGAAACAGTATCACTCTGAACATTGCTTTTCAGTTTTTTTCCCCTCTGTCTTTGGCCAAGAACAAGTTGTGGATGTAGGATATGTGGTCACTCTCAGCACTGTAGCATGAATGGTGCTCACTGAAAGAAACTGTTAAAAGTGATAAATGTCAAATCAACATACAAAGAATATACACACTGCAATCATACTCTCATTAGCAATCTCCATTTCCTTCTGGCAGAAACATGGAAGCATTTGGAATGTTGTTTAATCTGAAATTGAGATATTGTGATACAAATGTATTTTGCATTTTTTTTGTGCAAAATTTGTGAATATGCATTTTATTTGATAAGTTGTCACCTTATTATGAATGAATCATCCCCTGCAATGCAGACAGACCAAAACGTTTACATTCATGTTTATTACTCCAAACAGGGTACAGGAATCATGTTACAGACGTGACTGGCAACATTAAATGGTTGTTGTTTAGTCATGAGAACCACCATAGGCGATAGTTTCAAATAAATGACAGATGCTTATGAATTTGAGATAAGCTTCAAACAACCCCCTGAAAAATGGACAAATGTATCTTCTGGGGATGTTCTAAGCACCATACAAGTGCTAGTTGGTCCAGAAGTCGCCTGTTTGAGGTTATTTTTTTTTTTTTTTCATAATTTGTCACTCGAGCTCTTGGGTTCTAATTCTGAGTCAGCTGCATGTGTTTCTAAATTGCTGACTGAGGAACTGAAACTGTTTTTTCAAAAATCAGAAGCATGTAAATCATTTAGCAAAATTATGACACGTGTTGGTTCGTGCAACTCAAACCGAAATTCTGAAAACATGGTTTTGCAAAACACTCTGTGTAATTTCTCTAGAAATGTCAACAGATTTTTTTTCTATTTTCCATTCCAACCAAATCAATATCTTAGAATTACACAGGTCTGTCTGTGGAAAATATTTTTTTCTTGCTATCAACCATTGGATTTTTTACATCCCTTATAAAAAATTCTGTTCTGTATTGTCTGTGTTAGTTTTAACATTTTGAAAATAATAAATTCATATGTTTCATCTGTTGTATACAAGTAGAAGCAGAGATACCATTCTCATGATAACTTTTCTGTCAGGTGGAGCCCTGTGCTTCTTGGCTCTTGAAATATTTGCATCCTTGGTTAATATAGTGAAATGTGCAAGGAAATGCACAAGATCACACATGCACACACACACACACACACACACACACACACACACACACACACACACACACACACACACACACACACACACACACACACACACAATGAATGTGTGTGTGTGTGCCTCCTGATAAAGTAAAAAAAACTGTCCTTATTCAGTGTATGAACATGTCATTCACAGCTATCCAGGCCAATTCTCAAACCCTCTATCTCTATCTGGAAAAAGGGCAGTTTCCCCTGCACACTTGGCCGTGATTGGTTCAGTGTCCATGCTCACTTTCCAGTGGAATATCTCCCACCTACAATCCTTACTTGTATCCCTAAAGAACAGAGTTTTCTTCTGCATGGGTTGGAGATGTATGACTGTGATCCCTCTAAGAACGTGACACCTCCATAGGCCTATGTGCATTTAGAGACAGATGCAGGCTGGAGTCAAGGGTAGTTCTGCCACACACACAGATTTTACCCCCAAGCTGCATGGCAGGAGAGAGAAAGTGCTGCCTGTGGATGCAGACAAGATGGTAGCTGAAATTCTTCATGATGTGAACTGGTTATCTAATGATAAATTACCAATTTTCTAACTATATTTGATTTTTAGACATTTAACACTATGTTTTAGGAGGAAAAATACATAAAAATCTCTTGATGTTTTGCTGAACAAAAGACTGTTTTGGCTTATGTGGTAACTTGAGTGTTGTTTCAGGAAATGCGCTTAAGTGATTGAGAACACCTACAAATGCACAGCGGCTGAGGAGAATGAAATGGAGTCTATAAGCATATTAAGCGGTACGATATTCTCCCTGGCCTGCTTAAGAGAAAAATTGCCTTTATCTTGCCAGGTCTCTCTTGCAAAACAGATTTTCATATAAATGAGACTTGCCTGTTTAAATAAATGATAAAAACAATAAATAAAAGAGAATAGTGGTCCCGCTATCATCCGTGCAACTCACACCTGTTCTACTTCTTACTGCTGACTGCTGCTGCATGGTACTGGTCACATTTCACAGGCCATGCTGGGAAATGTATTAACCTAGGTGACTCCAGAAACTTTGCTAGATCACTTTACTGACCGCAATAGCAAGCCCATTCCATCCCTAGGTGTGGTATGGCATCTATT
This sequence comes from Albula goreensis, assembly GCA_022829145.1. Lineage (NCBI taxonomy): Eukaryota > Metazoa > Chordata > Actinopteri > Albuliformes > Albulidae > Albula > Albula goreensis. The sequence continues at coordinate 26,625,169 of CM040754.1, read as the reverse complement.
AGAACCACAACCCAAAATCTTTACTTTTTTTGCATATACACCTGGATGTATGAGTGCGTGTGCATGTGAGTGTGTGTGTGTTTGTACTTGCCTGAGAGTGTATGTGTACATGTGAGTAAATATGTGTGTGTGTGTGGGCGCACAGTTTCTCATTGACTAATGTAGGTAAGATCATTTTTCCGGTTTGGCCCTGCTGTGTGATTAGCACTCCTGTGAATTAGCTCTTCTACAGAACTGTTACTTTCTGTCTGTAAATCAGACAATCTTAGTCATTTAAATAAGGACTTTTTTCTGAATCATTAACACTTCTCTCACTAGGTGATATTCTACTTTGTTTGTAGTGACAGCTCTCTAAGATGCATTTTGGTTGAGAAACCACTATTTGCACTGCAAATAATGTTACTCCCAGTGTGGGATTACCGTTCCGATGGTACTTCTCCAACATGAAACCCCCGAACCCCAGGCCAAACCAGCTTCATGGCTGATCCAGGGATGGAGGGGTAAGGGGAGCAAGCTGATCCCAATTAAACTCAATTCCTCCATTGACCTAGAGCTTCAGAGAATATCCTCCATATTTTTTTTTACTTATTTTTACCCTGATTTTTTCCTGTTTTTCCCAACTTGAACTTTTTCAACTGAACTAGTTGACCTCACCGCAGCGCCCGCTCTGATGGCTTTGGGAAGAGAGTTCGAGCATGTGACTCCTCCGATTCATATGATGACAATCTCGCTCCTATTCATGTTGCAGCCGCACCACGAATTGCACGGTGCCTATGACGCTGGAGGATGATGCAGTCAGCGTACCGACAGGTCATGCCGCCGCAGGCGCCCAGCATGACAGGGAGGGCGCTAGGGTGATGAGACCAATGAACTGTAGCCGGCTTACCTTGTATCGAATCTCAGGCATGGCTGGCCAATTGTTGCCTCGCCAAGGGGGACCTCTGACCATGGCTGGCAATGGTGAGACCGGGGATCAACCCCAACCTCAGGGCTCCCTGGCAACGTTTTTATCCTGTGAGCCACCCAGAGGCCCCTATATCCTCCATATTTACCATACCACTGCAGGAGGAGTATCTCTTCTCCATAACCCAGCCCTATAGATCCCATGGTGAGTGCACTAATGGTCTAACTACCAAAGGGGTGGGATTTAACACTGGTGTACATGTAGAGAATATGTACAAAAGGAAAAAAATAGGGTTGGAGCAACTTCCACATCACAAGCAGGCAAACAGGTGGACTCACTAAAACAGTTGGAAATGTTGCCAATGACCAAGCCAGCCTTGTCTTCAGGCCATCTCCCTAGGTCTGGCTCCGTTCCCTTTTTTTCCATGTCTGGACCACTTTGTTTATGTTATGAAGACGGACGCTAACTGTAGAACACAAAACAAAGGCAAATGTTGCAATTCTTCGGGCACTGTTGAACGGGTTTTATAAAACAATGAGTGGGATTTTTTTTACGTTTTCTCAGAACTCCTGCACTCCACCACTCCTCCATCTTCTCTTCTACCTCCTGGTGAGACCACACACCTATATCCCTAGTGTCACCAATTGGACTGGACAAACAAAATGGAAAGTGTGCGTGTCTGCACATTGGCATTAGCCCTGTAACCCATATTGCTTCGGACTCAATTTAATATACGTACCCATCTTCTCATTGTTCTTAACAGGGAGGGGCAGAGTGAAAACACCTTTCTTGCTTCTCATGACTTTGCAGTGAAGCCATTTGTTTGTCATTATGGTTGAACCCTAGAAGCCTTAAGGAACATCCAAAATGTAAGACTGATTTTCAGGAACTAATCATTCCTGTGCTTTTGAAAGAAAGGCTATGGTACAACTGTATGGGAAGTTGCCCAACAAATGTTTGGAATATTGAGAAATGCTGGGACTTTTTCAACAAATTCATTTCCAACTCTGGTCATTACCCAGAGTTCAAAGGCAAACTTTCATGGACGCGATAGTCTTCAGCTCTCTTTTTAAGCCAGCCTTCAGTTTGCTCCCATCCCCTGCTTTTGTCTGCTTTCCATTAAATGCTGAGGGAAGCAAAGCAAATGCATATTTTTTTCCATTCTTCTCTTTTCAACTCCTCAGTAGTTCTTTGTAATAGTATAATCTGAGTGTTTTCCTCTCCTGTATAAATTGTCCTCGATGAATGCTGACAGGTCCATGGAGACATGCCAATAATGCGATCCGGTCTCTCTGAGAGTTTTATTTGTTTACCAATATTACATTATTAAAGAAACAATATATCTCATCCCTCACTGATTCCTTTCAGGAGAGCTCCTTTGACACTTCATTGTCATGTAAATAAATACAAGGTGCTGGATGAATGCTGTAAGAAGTTGAGGATGTTTTGTATGTCAGCTGTGTAATTGCAATTCTATATTTTATATCCTGACTTATCATGAAATATGTGGATTTCCATGGCTGTTCATAAATTATTATGTCTTTCGTGCTCCCCTAGAGAAGACCTCATCTGAAATAGCTTTCACCTTACCAGAACGCTATTATCAAGAATTAATTGGTATTGCTCATTATTTATATATATATATTCATTTCTTTATCCTGATTTTGATAACGATTACAAAAATGATGACATTCAGATTTTTTCTGCCGTGTTATTCATCAATGTTATATATGCTGTAAATTACATTGTGACAAAGTAATAGTGATTACCGTTGGAATAAGAGGGTAGTGACAACATAATGATGGTACAAGCATTCATTTGTGGCCTCAAGGTCTGCCTTACAAAAGCATGAGAGTTCATGGTGGAGCAAGCCTCAGGAAGGTATGAGGAAAACTGCACATATTAAAAAACCTCATTCACACTACCTTGCAGACCTGGGAGCTTCAACAGGACACAAGCAATCCTTTGTGAAAAAATGTTGTTGTGAATGAGTTATCGGGATATCCCCCCATGAACTCAGAGAAGCTCCTGTAAAACAGCGAAGCCACTGCTTACTCTCTGACAGATACAAACATCTGTTTCTGTCATGAGTAATCCTGCTTATTTCATGACAAACCACATGATCGGACCTGAATCGTATTACTGGTATAGGGTTACAAAGCAGCTCCCTTACAAACGAGTGGGTTGCACATTGAAAACCCAGATGAAGGACTGGGAATAGTACCTAACTTGACTTGCATTAGAAAACATTCATCCACAGACTCTCCTGGCAGCCCTACCTGGCTGAGGCACTTGTGTAAGGGGGATAGGTATATGCTCTCTGGCTTATATCCAATCAGATTCCAGTATTCAGTCCAGGAGTCCTTCAAGTCAGCACTCATTTGGTCATTAACCCAGGGAGGGAGGGTTTTAGCTGGCAGGGCTTTCCCAGGCTCATCACTCAGTGGATGATTGGCCACTCACAGTCAGCCTGAAGAAGCTGTGTCAGTTAACTATGGCAGTAGTGTCTACATAAGAGATGGAACAGGCTTGCAGCTGGAGTTTAGATGAAAATCTGAGGAAAGAAATGCATCTGTATCAAAGTATAATGCATGACTATGTATATGGAAGTTACCCTGGACAAGTCTGTTGAGCAAATGAATGTGGATTATGTGAAGGACAAACACCAACCTAACCCCTGCCAACCAGAGATGTCACTACTGAGTGGTAAGACAGGGGCAACCCTATTGGTAGCATCTCATACTGAACTCAAAGCTCTGAGTCTGGATAACTTCTCACTATGATCTGGCACAACTTTCCCTGCCTTCTGTGGATGTGCTTAACGAGAATTTTGTTTATAAAAGCAGTCATGATCCAGCCTTTACAATCAGTTACTTGAATTGACTCATGACTCCTGGCTGTATGTACACGTGGTACACATTCACATTCCTGATCATTGCAGGATTCTTAGGCTGGAAAAGTGAATGAAGTTGTCCAGGCACTCTGTAAGAGATAGACGTGACACTCGGAGATGGTGCATCTACAGTTGAGACAACTCTGTTGGCTGCAATCCTTCATCTCAAGGTGACAATGTCACTAATTCTGCATCACCCAGTAGAAAACACAGCTGTCAGGCCTGTGGAGCGTTTCAAAGAGTGACATAAAAATGCTTATGGTGTTCCTTTCCTCCTCAAAATTCACCTGGAAAAAAACAACTTGGCACAAATGTTCCATTTAAGTCAGAAAGTAAAAATGAAATAGTGTGAGCGAGCTGTGAAGTTTGAGTTGGGAGTGTTTACTTCAGGCTCCATTGAAGATGGCTACTTTCCCATGAAATGAATTTTTGTGTCTGAAACGGGGGCACGGTTGGAATGTTTTGATTCAGCCTGAAATGTCAGCATCCGAGAGGTCTGGGGCCCTGATGCCAACCTGAGGTATGCCTGTGCCAGCTGGCTGCGCTTGGACTGCATAATAGGTGTGTCCCATAAAACCACACAAGAAAACAGCCGCCCAGCCCTTTTCATTTGTGCAAGTGACCAATTTGCCTCTCTGCATTTTTTATTGCATTGCCTCCTCAAAGAGGCCCCGGGGCATAATAACCACGTTAGTCATGGTGACATCACCACCTGGATTTGGCTGCTAAGAATCCAGTCTCCTTGCGATGGAAACCTGGGACAAGACCCGACACTTTATATGGTCAACTGAACATATCCGGACAGATTTTTAATTCCATGCCACTGTAAAGATCCAACACTTACATTGGCTATGGAAAAATGTATTTAAGCTGCAATACTTATCCTTCACGCTGTGATGAAATTAATCTCTTTGGCCATATCTGACCACAGGCAAGTTTGCCCACTGCGTATTGTGGTTGAGTAGATATATAGTTACTGTTATACTGGAGGTAATTAACTTACTGTAAATACAGTACAGTATTGCTTTGCAAAACCTGAATGCTTAAAAGACCTGGAACAGAGGAGGATTTGAGTGGCCCATCTATTGGACGAAAAACCTGTTCTGTTTTTAGATAGGATGTTGTCCCTCTGAAAAGGCATGTGTGTGTGTGTGTGTGTGTGTGTGTGTGTGTGTGTGTGTGTGTGTGTGTGTGTGAATGAGTGTGTCTGCACTGCATGCAGATTTTTTCATGTATGTGTGTTTATGTGTATATCTGTTTATTCAAGTGTGCTCAGTTACGTGCGTGTGCGAGAGAATGTGTGCGTCTGTGTGTTTGTATGAATATGTACATGCAGGTGCGCGTGTGACCAGATGCATGTAAGTGTGTGGGGACATGTTTGTATAGAAAGACCTTCAGGTTACTGATCACTTGTTATTTCTCCGCTCAGTGTCCACACAGGGGTCGACCAGACAGCCCCTCTATTGCACCATCATGATTTCTGGAACCGCTGCTGATCGCAGCAGTCACAGAGACCCAGATCAGATTGTGTGAGAGGAGCGTCTGTTGGCTCTCAGATAGACGCTGCATCTGCCTCTCACACATTTCATCAATGCACTGCCTCGCCTCCATTGCTGGAAATTAATGGGCAGGATTTCTATGAATGTGAAAGCAGGCTGGCAGGCTGCAGGGATGCAGTAACTTGGTGCAGAACAACATGTGACACCAATATGCACACAAGGGAGGGAAGGCTGAAGTATACAGCAGTCATACGGCACAGTGCTTGCAGTACATTTCAGTTGGAGCCTTGTCTCTGTTTTGGTTATAAAAATACACTGAGACATTATATTTATGGCTAGTTTAAAGGATTGTTTTATCTGATGGTTCTTTGGTTATTGGTTTTCCACAATCATTTCAAGTGCAATTAGATGAGTTAATAAAATGTTGCTTCTGTTTGTTTAGCTATCCGTGCTTCTGTTTGCGTTATGAGTATTTGGTAACGGCGAGAGCCCTCTCTACGTCACACAATACAATCCTTATCTCTGGTAGCTCCAGTCAGAAGACTCCATTACTTGCAGCGTTGAGTCCGTGAATGAAAAAAAGTTTGCTGACGTGCGTCATATTTCAGCTTTGCGCTGCACTGAATTCCCTGGCCTCCGGGGAAATGGCTGGAAATCCGGCAAGGGTTGAAAAAATAGGAGTTCGCCACTCTCTCTCTCCTGTGCTATTGTGTTTAGGCTGCACAGTCAGTTAACCTTGCTGAACCCGAACAAGGAAAGGTCAAGGGGAGGAGGCGCGAGGGGGTCGGTGGGCGGGACGTAAATTCCTCTCTTAACTAAATATGGATCCATAGCTCATTTTAGAGAAGAAAGAATTATGTTCGTATTATTTATAGCCCGGCCCCCGGCTTGCAATGGGCGAAGTAATTTCCAAGCCTTTTTACAGAGGATTTTATAACTGTAAATCTTATTCAAGTGAATTTCTCTGTTTGATAATGGAAATAATCTATTTTGATAATTGACAAAGTACAAGTGAAAAGTTATGCAAGCAAAACCTTTGCTGAAAGAGAAAAATACATGAAATAATGGTTAATTATGTTTATGAGTAGTAAAATGTTTGACGGTGTTACGCTGCCATCTTGTGGTATGTATTTAATATATTAAATTATGTTACATTGGCCACACACACACACACACACACACACACACACACACACACACACACACACACACACACACACACACACACACACACACACACACACACATATATAATTTTTTTTTTTTTTTACCTCCCAGAGGAATTAATAATAATTAAGAGAGCGACGATATTGTGGCACTTTATAATGAATATTTAGTTGAGTTTTTCTCCTACACTTTCCTTATAGTAAGAATTGTGTATATTAGTAGAATATGGGCCGTTCAACTACAATGGCTTTTGCAGCTTAGCCAATCCTTAAGTGTATGCTGAGTATTTTCCTCTATGGCATGAGCTAGCCTAACTTAATAACCTGTTTATTTATGCTTCATTACATTATACTTAGTGTTAATTAAATTAATACCTTAAATAAGACCGCATATCGACACTATTAATAACTTAAATTGAAATGCATTTTATGAGCTATCGGATGGTAAAAGCCCAGTGGACACGTAGAGTGTGACGAAAGTCGGCCGCAACATTACCTCATTTGGTTTATCTGTATTTCTGTCGGGACGGAGGGCTGATGAGATTTGACTGAAGCTGACACCCGGTGAAGATGATCCGTCACCCCGCGCCACTCACAGCTCAATTCACCCCTCATCAGTCTCCGTCAAATCAAATGTGACAAGCTCCTCGGGGCAGCTTTTAAGAAATAATCGGCATTTTGTAATCAGTCCCGCTCGTTTCATTGAGGCTAAGTGGCACAGATTGTTGGCCCCCATGTGCCATGTGTGTCTTTTTTTTTTATCTATGCGCGAGGCATATTTTGATACACTCCGTTCCAGAGGGGGTTTGGGTGCAACAGATGTTTAATTGGCACCATTCATTTATATTCCATGCTGATTAAATCGATAAAACTGTAATCAGCTGCAAATACACCCAGAAAGTGTTGCATTCATTTAGCAAGGAACCACATTTTCCACATATATATGGTATTATTCTTTTTTTTTTTATTGTACCTTTGTAATCCTTTGTTAATCTCTTGAGATCTAAAGGTTCATTCAGAAGGACGACCTGGCCAAAATGGCAGAAATTGTCATTTAAAACAAGATAATAAGGAAAAGACCTTAATGTTCAGTAATGGAGATGTATGACAGAGCAGAATGAGATGCAGTAAGAGGGTGATGAGATTCCAGATGCAGTAAGAGATGAGTAGAGAGGGAAGAGAGAGGAGCTCAGGGAGGCCGAATGAGAGAATTGTGGGGAAAAGCAATCTAGTTAAAAGCTGTACCACAGGGTAAAATCTTGCATTCAAATATTGGTATTAACTTGGTTTATCGTATAAAATATCCATCATTCGAGTTTTAACATCATTGAGGGTTAATAATGCATGCAGTTCTAGAGTTGAATCCCAGCAGAGGGAACAGAAAAGAAATTAAAGTACACCTTATATGAAGTACATGTAGTTAACTATATGCTATACTTATTCAAATAATTTAATTGGTTCAGAATACATGCATGATTTCAGTAATACTGAAGACCATTTTTTCTCAGCCCAGACCTGGATGGTCACAGTCTTTGCAGCAGGCATGTAACAACCTGGTGTAACAAAAGATTGTCATGATTTATTCAAAGTAACTTGCCTCCTAAGCACTAGAAGTTTGAACGCCTGCAAAATTTAGATCACAAACTGTGCTGCTCTGTAGCTGAAGCTGGCCCTGAACAGAATATATTTCAGTATTATTTAACATGGTCACAGGAGAGGCCTGCGCAGAACAGCAAGGTCATGAATGAATTGACCTCTGTGTCAAGGGGAACTGGAGGGTTAGTAGCAGCTCTGGGTTTGATTCTAACACCTCCAAAATCTGCATAAAATGGAGTCCTTGCTGCAATACGCTATAGCAAAAGGGGAGGACAGAGAGAAAATGAATACTAATGTAATACCGAATTACTGATACAAATTGAGACCAGATATTGGCTTACTCAGCCTGACTCTTTGCAGTAGATGTGATCTGTACACGCTCAGGAAAAAATGGCTTTTTAGAGCTCCTTTGTTGTAGCCCTAGGGATTAGCCCTGTGGCTCTATGGAGAGCCAATTTTGGCTCTGTTATTGTGTCAACATTAGCATTTAAAGCCAGTCTTGAAATAGTTGCTGCTAATTCCTTCAACAGTAGAGGGAGCAATTCTCCCAGTCAAACCTACCATTCCTATCCTGACCCCCCTCACCCTAATTATTCTAGTATCATCCCTCCCTCCCTCTCCATCTCATCACTCATTCTTTCCCTCTGTTCTGCATTCTGCTCTGCAGTGTCTCTGACTCTAGTCACAACTCCATTCTCAGCTCAATCTCTGATAGAGAATAGGGATTAGGAAATGTAATTTTTGGCCTTAAATCCCTGAAATCAGATTGGTGGCTACATTTCTGTAGAGGGTGGATTTGGCTGGCTTGGGATGTTGGCCATTTCATGTACATATTCCCTAGACCCTACCTTGGTGCCACACATAGTCTTTGAACCAAAAGAGTCTAGCTGCCTGATTTGACATCATCAACAACTCAGGAGTCTCTAATGAAAGATTCTGAAAAATTTGACACGATTTGAATTTATTACTTGTGAACCAAAAAGGTGTGGCACTCACTTCCCAAGTGTAAAATTTCAGTTCAAAGAGTGGCTCAATGAGGGAGAAACATACGTTTAACCATATCCTGAGAGTGTGCTCTCAAGCATTCAGTGAGGCTACTGAAGAAACAAAGCATGGACCCCACTGCCATACAGAATTATAGACCAGTGTCCCCTCTCCCTTTCACTCTAAACCATGGAGCATGCTGTATTTTACCACCTCTCTCACTTTCTCTTTGTGAACAACCTCCTTGACTCTTTCCAATCTGGTTATAGGGACACTGCTCTCCTCTCCATCACTGATACTTTTCAGTCTGCAAGAGCATTGTTCCTGGACCCCTCTTCTGCTTTCAGCACTGTCTATTATATGATCCTCTTCTCCTCCTTGACCATACTTTGGACATCTGGCACAGGCCTTCAGTGGATCAAGCTCTAGATCTCAGGGTGATCCTTTAGGATTTTTGGGCTGGTGGGCTGTCTTGTGCCCAAGATCTTCCCACAGGTGTCCCCCATGTTTCTGTACTTGGACTCCTTCTCTTTCTTTACATGTATTGTCTTGGGTCCATCATCTCTCTCCCATGGCTTGAAATACATTTCACATTTAATTCAAAAACATTCCTCCACATAAAGAACTCTTAACGCATGGCATAGCTTGTCAGGACCTGTAGCAGATGCACAGAACCTCAGCTCATTTAAAACTAAATTGGTGGTTATTTTTGCTCAAGTTGTGCTGTGATTTCATTTCATTTCCATCTTCATTTGTTTAAATGTCATGTTTAATTATAGAATCAAACAATTACACTTTCTTCAAGTGTTCTTTGTAATGTACCTAACAAATTGCTTCATGAGTAATTTTATCTTGTATTATATGTTTTGCATTACAATGTAATATAGAATACTTATATGTTCTATTCTGTCCTTAAAATGAAGGAGAACATCATCTTTACTTTTAAATTCTCTGTGGAATTTTCTTTCAAGAAGCTGTCACTTGCCAGTGAAATAGTTACTCTAAAATTATGGATAATGACTTCAGTGTTGCTTTGCAGTGGCTCAGCTGAAAGGCAGTAAAGAAGCAATTATAGCTTATAACATACTGCACATATCATTTTCCCAAATGAATAATCATAAAATGCATAAATATCCAAACCTTTTGAAATGCAATAGTATGAAGTGTTATGCTGGTGTTTGGATATGGTGACCTGAATTCATCAAGTTTGGAAGTCTGCTGAGTGACAGCTTTTTCAGCAACCTCTGAAATTAGACAACAATGTGACCATAAACTGATTTGCCTGCCTTAGACTTAAATGTTGTTTATGCAACTGACCTCAGATGACAAAATGTCATTTGATGCATATGAACTACATAGAGCCAATTACAGGAGGGAGGGGCAAGCCCAGGTTGTTGAAAACAGCACCTAACAGTTGTATTCTGCCTTGCTGTAGTACTGTCATGTCTGTGGTTAATGAGAGTTCTACCTGCTTCTTTTTAAAACATATTTCCTCACTATCCTCAAATCCAGTTTGTGGTTAAAAGGCTAACGCCTGCCCATGGTAGCACGAAAACATGGAATGTTAGTCTTGGCAATGATGCAATTTGTATCTTGTGAAACCTGGAAATTACTAATACAATCAGCATTATTGATTATATACCAATTAACTTTAAGAGTAAACCTGTAAATTTATTAACATCTTGTGTCCATAGTGAAATAAACCAGTTGCATATGTGCAGTTGCATCAAGAAGTAAAAATCCAGTTTCATATAGCATGTACCATGCTGTCGACATGCAGCTGTGAATTTTCCTCTCGCTTCATCCAGAATGGTATTTATAGGAGACGACTGTGAATAATTCATGTAAAAGTAGTGGGCCCATGCATCTCCTCAGTACAAAGTCAGCTAGTGGTATAGAGGTGAAGTTACTGGAGCAGAAGCTTTCTGTGAACAGCGAGACAGAGAACAGAAGTCCTCAGCCTTAACTCTCAGGTTCAGAGCTATCAGGGGTTTTGCATGACTTGTTGTTTTAACCTCCCGTAATCCTTTTAAATGGTAAGTTGAAACCACATCTACTGTGCGATGTGGAACTTTGAGCTTGTCACCGTTTTTACATGCCTTTTTGAACCAGTGTGATATTTCCATTCTGTTTTAGAAGACTAACGCATATGGGAATGATTTACCCCAAGCCTAATATGCCATCATTTACAAATTACCTCGAGCTAAACTGAAGTTAGACAAATCTTGAACACTTTTAGTTCACAGAACAGGCATGCATCAACCTTACAATGGCAGTCTCCCTTGTTTCTACCAACCGTTATTATTTCATAGTCATCTAGCTGTATTGGAGTCACTGTAAATAAAAAAATAAATAGTTCAAATCAAGTGCTTAAATCTGACAACTATGATGTGTAAAATGCATGTTACATATTCAGAGTTTGTCTGTTTTTTGTTACACACTCACTAGTGTTGTTACACATTGTTACACATTCACGTTCACTGTTTCTCTTCGTTTACTGAATTCCATCCACTAAGAACTCAAAACATGGCTGTCTCTCAGCCTATTGCCTCTAGCACACCTGAGATAACAATGACTGGTTCACAGCTGAATAGCAACATACAAAAAAATGGAGACCCCAAGTTATGGCACACGACACTATGGTGCAATATGAAAATAAAAATCTAACTGTAATACCATATGCCAAAATTATATGCTGAACTGCATTACAGCTTCAGAGAGGGTTTATACACACTTCTGAGAGTCATTGATTCCGATTGGTCTTCTGGGTAAGGGTCATTTTGGTAATTGACTCAGCAGGCTAAGTTCCATAAATTGATCCAAACTGATATTGACATTTGCTTTGGTCCATTTTACAGGCTGTATCCAGTATCCATAGCGATGACCATGCTCATATGTGGGCAGGGTGTGTTGGGTAGGCATTTCTGACAAAGAGGGAAAAACAAATTAACAAATTTCTCTCTCTTTATGATATTTATAATTACTTTTGAAATATGAAATTTATCACACAATCTATTGAAAATGTGAAAAGTAAAATTAAACTGAATAGCAACATTTTTTACTTCAAAATAAGAGGAACACTTTTGGTGTTCCATTAACTTTTGATCTTGATACTCAGGAGCTGTCCGCACAACGCGCTTTAACAGCAGTCTCTATTTTGGTTAAAGCCATTTAGGGAAATTCTAGGCATTAACAGCAGTACAATGGATCACCAACTGTGATAGAACATCTATTCATTTTGAGAGGCATAAATAATTAAGCACGATCGTACTTATCATTTCTGAATAATCCGATCTCAGCAATCCTATATCCTTTACCCATTCATCAATGTAAAATAGATAATGGAGTAGCGGAAAAGCACTGGGGCAGTCTTCTTTTGCCTTGGTAATACCATCCAACAATGTTAAAAATTAGCATCAAGGTCAGCGAATAAAGCATCGAACTGAATTTGAGAGGAACGAGCATCAATAAATTGAGAAGTCACGAAAGTGTCACGTAAATAATCAGCGGCTTTCATCGCTCAGCCATGCAAGAGATGTAAGGTAACAGCTGCGCCCTCGTATCTCCATTTTAATCCCTTTGCATAGTTATAATTATGTAAATATGTTAATTGAGCATCTGTTGCCTCAAGTCAGACGCATTTCCACTGACAGCTCCTCACTTGTCCTCAGTTTTTCCCTGACTGGAGTCTCTCTTGAGCGTGAAATGCCTGGAACATGTGCGCCAGGATGAGTACACAGAAAATGTCATGCTTCAAAAATTAACCCTGTTATTCTCACGGCGACTTACAAAGCTAGGGCTTTCATACAGGAGCAGTGGAATGTGTGGAGCATGTACAATCAGTCAATGAACGGGTCAAAGCTAGGATGGCCGTTTGCTGCCTAAATTAACACATTAGGGAGAAATGAAAAATATATTGATTGACTGAACAAGAAAATTGATGGTTTACAAAGGAGCCTATGCTATGTAGGAAAAGAGCACATACAAATACCATATTTGTATTTTTTAGGATTACGGGCTCATAACATCAACGTACACCAATACCAAATCAATACGAAACCATCAATTCGTATTCTCCAGTTGTTGTTGCAGTTTGAGTCTTTACAGTTTTTTCATTACCAGCAGTTAAACCAGCAGCTGTAAATTCACAAATGCTGTTTCCATGGCTAAAAATCTCAAAAGCATGGTTGAATAATGGCTGAAAGTCATCCACATGAAACTAGGGAACTTTTATAGCATGTGCTTGTGTTTGGCAATTACATTAATAACCCTTTAAACCACAAGAGTTTTTTTTATAGTTTTTGCTGGCAGGTGATAATTATTTTGGCTTTGTTTTGATGAAGAAGCCCAGAGAACTGTGGTGGACTTCACTGACTAACAGACATGAGACTGATGGACAGGGCAGCTTCATTACTCCAGTAACAGTGGTATTTCATTTTAACAATAGCTGCGGAAAAGCCATAATAGCACAATGATGAGTTTGGCCATCCTCCCAGGTGGGGCATTCAAAGGCATTCAAAGGAATGTCTGAAATTGGCTATTGGCTGTTTTATTCCCCTTTTGCCCATGGAGAGTGATTGAAAAAAACAAAACAAGGATAAAGCAAGATACCAAAGCACAGACAAAAGTGAAAGATACTGCCAGACTGACAGATTCAGACTGCTGAGCCAAAATGCCCTCCGGGCATCGTACCTACCGCCACTGCCAAAGCCCCCTAACAGAGTGTCTGTTCTGTCTCTGCTGCTCTGGGGTGACCATGAGAGGGTTCTTCCTGCTCTCACACTTTTATGCTTGTTGTTTAAATTATTATATAACAGAAGGCAGGCCTCAAATAACCCTGTCTGTATCAGAGAGAGGGAGGAGACGCGTGGTCATGCAAAATTCAAATGCTCTGCGCTACAGACACTTCCATTTCTCCCTACTCTTAGCCCAGCTGCTAAAAGCCACTCATTCTAGCCACTGTAAGCTTCTGATCCCACTCATATAGCTCAATGTCTCCACACCCTTCAGGGACTCGCTGTGCCCATATGATCGACACATATGTGACACTCGCTCAGCTTGGGAATCGGTGTGAAAACGCTCGTCCGACGCCCCGTCACCAAAGCACGATGATGACTCCGGCTTGCGTTTGATGAGTGTGACTGCGAGGGCGCCATTACCATCGATCCGTTTCGCATCAGGAGCTGTCTGTTACGTGGTCGTCTCAAAGCCAGGGACGAGCTTGTGGACCTGCTTGAATCTGGTCACACAACCTTGCGATTTGCTGATAAGAGCACTCAGGTGCGGCAGTCGCTTCGCTGTAACGCTCAGCTCATCGAACCGAACCCCCCCTCCCCGTGCCCCCAGTCGATATGTGTGATGTTTCAATCAATCAGTCTGATGTCCTAATTACGTGGCTGAAGGTAAGAGCTCAGTTACCTCAAGCTTATAGACAGGCAATGTTATGTCCAAAATGGGACTCAGAGGATTCTGGGACAGCAGGGGAGTCGATGTCAAGTAAGCTTTCAGAGTGAATATCCTCAGCTGCCACTTAATAAATCTTTAAATCCTACTCTTAACAATCCTGCAGATTCACCTTAAAATGGAGCACTTCACTGAACAGAGAGAGAGAGAGAGAGAGAGAGAGAGAGAGAGAGAGAGAGAGAGAGAGCGAGAGAGACTCTTAAACCAGGGAAATGCAAGCAGCCTTTGACCATTATGTCTAACCTGGTGAGTGAACATATGGGTCACCCCATCCAAAAATCAACATACGTCCTCACACGCTCCTTCAGATTTGTTTGATTTTTTTGTGTACAGTTTCTAATATGCACAGGATGAAAACAATCCTGATCTGGTGTTCCTGAAATTAAGATCGTTTGTGTTGTTTCCCTCTGAGCCCATTTCAGGCAATGAAATGCATAGCCTTTTTTAAACACTGATTACTTATACTTACTACAGAATTACAGCTTTGTATTGCATAATTACTTATTTGCACATAGCCCTGGCATTTGCAAAATAAACCAATCTGGGTTGTGTAGCGGTAAAAAATAAACCATTTTAAGGTTGTATGACAGCCCTTTGGTTGAATGATATTACATTGTACCAACTCTTAGAGGCAGCTATATATATGTATATATATTCACACTTACCCATGTTAGGGACTGAAAGTCTCTGCGCTATCTATTCAGATTAGGCTGATTAGACAGATGGAAGTGAAGATATCTCTCATCATGGGTATAAAATGAGCAAACGCACTGCTGATGTAGCAGCTAAGCATGAGCAGACAGACAGGAGAGAGGAGGTGCAGACAGAGGAGGGACGCTGTGGGGGTTACACGCCTCCCCTCCGCACGCCTCATTGCTCACGCCCAGGTGCTGGGAATACTAATGGGACCTGAGTGGGCCAATCGAGCGTCTCTTCTCCCTGGAGATGAGGAAATGGGAGCATGTCCGGCCAATCAGGTGCTCACACCACTGCTTTTCAACATACGGTTATTCAAAATGATTCCACATTTCCAACAAAAATGTGTGCAGGTCTTAGGTACTTATTGACCTGTACTTAAACAATGATACCAGATCACTCTGAAACCTTCATTAAATTTTTCATTAAACATTTAACTAGTTCACTGGGTTGCTTTATTACAATAATCTTTTATTTTAGGTTCACACGTATAGTTCACCAGTGAATTAATCATATGTGGATAGATTAATACACAATCTCATTTATGCATTTTAAAGATTCATGAATACTGTTTGTGTGTCCCTGCTACAATGACATCAAACTGAGTGTGAACAATAATTTTAGGAAATAAATTGTTTGAAATCTTTCTACAATGTGATTTGTTGTAAACAACACACTGGCTGAGTGAACCCCATCATCCTCCTGGAAGGGCAAAGCAAGGTCCCAGTTTGCATTGGTGCCAGGATCAGTCACTACCAGTGAACTCAGGAGACTTTACTCAAATCATCTTTAACACTACTTCATCATCCCTAGAACCCCACACCTGCTTATTCTGCAGTGTCTACACTGTTTGTATTGTAATTGTGTTAGGATTTTGATAAGCTATATTTTGGAAGGTAAATATAATAACAATTTATTTGAGCATTCTAGTTTTACAAATATTAAGTCAATGTTTCAAAATGAAAGAATATGCATACAGGAAAATGATAAAAAGAACACTTGTTCATTTTGGTACAGTTCATCCATATGCATTTTTACAGAGAATTTTGCAGCATTGGAAATGGGCTGTCGGTTACGCTCACACAGTTGCACTTTGGGTAACACAAGGAAATGGACATAATAGTTGCTTAGGAAAGTGTACTTTCTAACTGAATTGCAAAGTGAATGACACATAACTGCTCTGAGAACAGTTTGTGATTTGGGGATCCACAGCTCAGCTGATACAGTGGGTACACCATGTAATGTCAGCGTTTTGTACAAACAGCAGAGAGGCACAGATGGCTTGAGCAGTTCACATGGAGGGAAACGGCTATGATGAGTTCCAGTGTTGGAGGCTGGTTACATTATTTTAAAACTCTTATTTGAGTTTATAACTCTTATAGATGACTGTATTTCTATATTTCTGCTTTTGGAATAGTTTTAAGCTGGAACAACATAGGAAGTAATTGGTAACAGTCCATTTTTTTAAATTTTAAGCACATTCTTGAAGTTCACTTTTAAGCAAAGAAGAAAGCACTTGACAATTAACTTAGAGAGAGAGAAAGAAAGAGCGAGAGAGAGAGAGAGAGAGAGAGAGAGTACTGAATTGCGCTGTAGTTGTAACTTCTCCCAGGAGAAAATAGCCTGCAAATTATACACCAGTGGATTCAAAAGGAGGCCTCTAATCCAGGGGTACAAACATGTTGGCAAGGCCTTAGATTCATCCCATCCAAACCATTACGGATGCCTCTACAGACTAAAGAGGAAAGGTTCCTTGAAGAAGAAGAAGAAGAATAAGAAGAAAGAAGGATGGCAGCGGTATGCTAAGAATTGCATCGTCAAACGAGATGCAGAGAGGGGATGAGCGAAAAAAGAGAGAGAGGAAAGAAAAAGCCAAACAGCCAGGAAGGTCTGATGCTGCAGAACTGTTACATAATCTCCCTCCTTAAAAAGAGTCATTATTGAGCTCTCTCTGCTCCTTGCTCAGCAGTTTCTATGCCTGTGGATGGGAGACGATGCCAAGTGGATTCTGCGCTCCTCTCTGGCCCTAACACTGAGAAACAATGTAATGGTCTGTAAGAACAAGCCGGGGTGGAGCGTGTGAGACTGTGTGTGTGTGTGTGTGTGTGCGTGCAGGGGGAATGGACTCTGAGAAATTACCTGCGGTTATCATGCCTAGCCTCGGCAAATAGTCACCAAGCGTCATAGAACAGAAATAAGCAGCAAAATAAACACCAACAGGATGCGTCTCCAGGATCCCATTCTTCCCTCCAGGGGTGAGAGAGCATTTCAAGATGTCTCTGAAGCATGCAGCGTTACAGACTCCCTCTCCGACCTGCCACAGCCTGGAAAACAAGAACAGAGCGGAAGCAGGATCTCGCAATTCCACCTGAGATATCAAATTTGCAACCGGGTGTCACCTTGTGTTCACATCCAGCTCCGTCGCAGAGGCGAGTCACTGCAGCATTAAATGATCTGGAGAATCCGAGAGGAGAGGAAACGTTGTCTGTGGTTGAGTGGGCCGCTGAGACAGAATGCAGTGGAAGGCCCGTTGAGCCATATCCAGTCAAAGATCTCCAACACGGCCTCTGTTTAGGCCACTGAACACCTTCTGCTGTTCCTGACGGACTTCTGCTCAGTTCAGTAACTCTCATATTTGCAGGGAACTCAAATATCAACATCACATAATTGCGGCATATAATCAACTTTTGTTTTTGTTTGTTTAGTTACTCCTGGAAATTAAAAATACAATTGACCTTACAAATGTCAAGACAAAACTTCAAGTTTTATGGAGTTAGCTACAAAGCAATTCTGCAGGTACATTAGTCCATTCACACAATAAAACTGATACAATTTAAACATTGATCAATCAGGTAAAAGTAACAAAAATCAGCGCCTTAATGCAAGAAGGCCATTTTCTGCTGCAATATCCTGTCGGGTGGGTAAGGATTGCAGGGTATTGAATTGCCAGTTACATAAAAGGAACATTTTACAGTTTTACAAGGACTGTCGCGAACATGGTCACTATCTTAAAGCATGACATAGTACCATTAATAACACATTAATAACCACTATTAATCATTAATGATCATTAATAACAGGGAGTCGGTTTAAAATCCCATTACAGTTTGTTCCAGAGGGAGGAATGCCCTCTACTGGCCAACAAATACTTTATTTTTCCAGGCAGTCTCCTAAGCAACACAAAGACAGGTTTTTAACGACCAGTTTTTTAACCAAATAATCTATGTCATAGTGAGGATAATTTGGACAGGCACTATAATATTTGTGGTGCCAATTACCTCTCTAGCCTTCTGTTTTTGAATATTGAGCTGAATGAAAAAAAAAAAACATTTCTGTTGCCACAGGCAATTGGTGCTGTGTTAGAGTTTGATCCAGGTGTTATTTGTGTCTCAGCAGGTGAATTTCTACTCCGGTTGATAATATTGCATGATAATACTAAGGGACGAACAGGCCATTCTCAGTTATGTGATTTGACAGTTTGAGACAAAAACATGGCTCATGAAATGTGAACATGAGACAGGACATGAGTGAAATATGAATATATATGACAGCCCTAATCTGTGTACAGCCAGGTGTACAGAGAATTTTGCAGTTTTTAACTGCATGTTTTAAGCTCTGTTGTATCCAGTGATATTTTGTAGGATCAGGGTAAAGTGGGAGCCCTTATGTTCAAGCCCCGCTTCTGCAAGAGAAGAACATTGAAGTGAGCGTGCTCTAACCTTGATCCCCATGCTACACAATACCTTCACATGCCAGCGTATGTTCCGATCCATCACAGAATGAAGATGATCGTGATCTCTCTCTTTGTCTGAGAATTGCTTTGCTGTTATTCATTGTCTATCTAAAGACCTTGCGCTCAATTTTAAATCTATGATCACCCAAACTACACTTCCTTCGATATTATTTGTGTATAGTTATTCCCTTTGATTTCCTGTTTGGACTCACACCCAGCAGTACCAGATGGACACAGAGATGCATGAATATCTACCCAGTGTGGAATGAAAAGTAAAGTAAAACAATATCAAGTCAGTGTGATCTCTATCACCTGCAAACTCATAGCAATGCTAAGGCTGTGGACGTGTTATAAGATGTTATTATTCATTATTATATGTAATTGATATGAATTGTGTTTCCACACACAGAGTTCACATACATATACATATATCACTTGTTATTATTTTATTCATGTATTATCATTCATGCGGACGTGTATGTGATTTATCATGGTAATTGAATGGTGCTGCTGTTATCCCAGAGACTCTAGATTTGCCCCCTTATTTCTGAGCCAGAGGTGGCAGAGAATGGCCCCTCGGGCCGTGGAAGGGGCTAATTGAAATGTCCACAGATCTGATAGAGTCAGAGGATTACAGTCTGCCTGTGCCGTCTCTTTTCTGTTCGGCTCTTTAAAGCCTCTCGAGGCTCGATGGCCCTCCCGAAATGGACCTGAATTAAAGGCTTATGTCTCCCTCATGGGGGGGCTCTGTCTCGGACAGACTCTTTAATAAAGTAATACTCCAGCTCACTGTACCCATTTCTCTAGGCAGGACTCTTACGATATTCTCCAATATGCTCACATTTGTTGAATTTGTTCTTTTTTCTATATCCTTCTATTTTTCACGAGCTCAGCTTGATCGCTCTCTAAGGGGGATATTTTTATTTTTTTGGTTCCCTCTGGAAAATGTTCTAGTGTAAAGTGCTGAGGTTAGACCTTAATGTAAATGGCAGTGCAAAGACTGAATGATTAATTATCACAACATTTTCACATTGGGATGCATGAGAATACTGAGATGAACTGGTGACCTGTCCAGTGCATGCTGGGATAGACTCCAGCCCCCAGATAAAGAGGGCATAGATGGATGAATGAAAATGTTTCTATGATAGATCCCAAACAGGCCTTATCTGTCACATGGTGAAGTGCATCTCATAATAATGTATTTGGACAGAGAGAATGATACACTACAAAAAAAAAACCACTGCTAAATACATGCATGCAATATATCCTTAATCACTCTTATCCTAGGCATGAGATTTCCATTTATGTCTCTATTCTCACCCCTCCTTAGACCTATCAGTTCAGTTTAAAAAAAACTGCAGGTCACTTTACGTTGATTTAATCCAAGGGACTCACTATTACTTAAACTAAGCACAGGGTGTCTACCTTAAATGAGCGTATCAGCGTTGATAGCCTCTTGCACCCTACGCTGACCTGATTAAGTGGTTGTTAAAGGCTCTTAAATAAGTTGAGAGGTCATAAAGCAGGCCGCTTGGCTCAGTGCTGGTGGAGCGCAGGCATCTGGGAGATTCTGCCGAGTTTCAGAGTGGCGTCACTGCTCACTGCTTCTCCCCATATTTTTGCTGTCCACCCACTCTCTCTCCGGGCATTGTTCCCATTAAACACCGGTAACAAATTAACGTCCTTGGGAGGTTAATTAAAAGGAACTTCAGCCGTCGCCCATATTTCACTGGCTGTGGCTGCAATTAACTTCTTAATTAGCAGTAGATTACAAATCATGTGTATCCACCTTATATTTTATGGATTTCATATTGATTAATTTCATATGGCATTAAACCCTACATTAAGTGAAGCTGGCATATGCAAAGGAGATGGATTTTCTATTTTTCTGTCACCCTATGTGGAAAAAACTCAATTAATTCACTAATCCATTTTTTTATATTTCACAATAGGACACAGGAGAAAGAAAAGGCTATTTTTTTGAGGGGTGGGGTGGGGGGGTGAGGGGGCAGTTTGCTAGCACCTGAGTTACAGCCATGTGAGTTGGTAGGTCTAGGTCTTTCTGGGTACTCCAAAAAGCAAGTTTCCAAGTTTCTTCTTGTCCTTGTTGTTATCCTTGGTTTTTGTAAAAAAAAAAAAAAAAAAACTCACTCTATTGAAGCAAAAAAAAAAAAAAAATCACTCTGGTGTGCACTTGAATCAAATATCATTCAAAAGCAAATGCCTTCTGTTGTTTGGAGATGAATAAAAAAGTAAAAAAGTTATCTCTAAATGTCCTTCAGATTTTGTTTGTGTGTGACAAATTAACAGTCAGTCTAAAATCAAGACATAATGAAAATACACAGTGTAAAAAAATAGACATCATGAAAATGGCCTGTGATTGGCCAGCCAGAAGCTGTAGCTTATTGCCGGTGGGGACTGTGCTGGAGAATGGGATGAATTCCATTAGAGTGACATTGACTAAAAGCCAGGGAGCTGAGTTACGGCAGGGAAGATAACGACTCCCTCTGGCAGGCCAAACGCAGAGGGTGCAAACGATCTGCCATGACGTCAGAGCCCTTTAATCAATCTGGAGTGCGTGAGTAGAGTGAACCGCGTACGATGTTACGCCACTCTCCACCCTCACCTAACTGCAGAGAAAATGCCCCCCACCTGCACCTTATCTTCATCACAGGAGGAATCAAAATGTGCATAAGCTGGGCCAAGTTGTTTTATGCAGAGTGAGTATGACTCAATTATGATTCAAAGAATTTGTTACAACATGTATACTTTAAGAATCAGCAATTTGGTTGGCTGATCAGATTTTGCTAATTTGTCTTTGCTAAAGTGTTATACAGTTTGTATAGCCAAAGTGAGAAACTTTTATAATGTATAAGGTGGTAAAATGCTTACTAAAATAAATGCAGCATAGTTCACAGTTAGCACCCCAAACTTTTACAATGTCATAAGCGACACTTTATATGAGTGTAGCCACAAGCTATATAAGCACCATCAGTAACTAAACAAGTGAATGTAATAACGTAAACTAAAGCAAAACAGAGCTGTTTTTATTTCCTTGAAATAGCCCTGTTCAGAGACATTTCAAGTTCAATGGTTCTTTCAATGACATAATGATATCACTCATCTTAAATGCTTCCATTTATCACATTGCTTTAGCTGCTCTTGATTTTGCAAACAATATCCAGCAAAGTCAAACCACTTAAACCTATCACGGTAAATGCAAGTAGTCCTCATGCTTAGCTTGTTCTTCCCCAAAAGGCATCTGAGATTGTGAAACACTGCTTAACAATTCAGCAAAAAAGTTCCCCATTAGTTTTCCCTGTCAGCCATATTTATCACCATGAAGGTTTCTTTAGACTTCATCCTGTACAATGCAGTTATAGGCTGCTCCTCTTATTCCTAGGCAAAAGCTGAAGAAAATGTATGGACCAATGGGAAAAACCAACAGCAAAAACCTATTGCAATGAGTGCCCAGAGGTTTCATTCATATTCATTAAAACATCTGAATAGCTAATTAAATATATAAAAATTAATTGCCGCTATTTTTACATCAAAAGTGAAATAGCTTTTGATGTATTATTGGTATTGTGATAATATAACTAAAATCAAAGGGCATGTTAGTTATTGGGAACAGCACTGGTAGAATAATGGTACAGTCTGATTGCAAATATTTGTTCTGCTTTTTACCTTCATGAATGAAGTGTCCTTGGAGAGAGATTTGAGTAGTGTCCATATGGTTGAATGGAAAACTGTCAAATGTTGCCAATGTTATTTCATTTTACAGCAAACAAAGAAGGGTTAGCCTGGCTTCCTCGCAGAAATTACATTTGAAATTCATATGTGTGGTCTGCCCAAGACTGTAATTTGGCACAAAATAACTTTCATACTACACAGGTGAAGTGGCAATGTATTGAAACAAACATGGTACATGTCGGTTACGTTGCAGAATCTTAATATTGATTGATATCCTATCCCCATATTCATTTTCTAATTTGATCTACCTTTTAAGTCACTATAGGGTTATTTAAGATTTATTTAGCATTCAACCTCCTCTGGGAATGCTTATAACCTCTCAAGCTCAAGAAGCTTTTCAAATGCTGGGCTCCAAGGAGTCCATATGATAAGAATTTATTACATATATGGTAAAAGCAATTCAAGATGCCGTAGGCACACCCACTGTGCCCCCCATCCCCATGGCCTGGTTATCCCATTTCTGTGTGTACACCAGGATGCTTATCCGATTGAGTTCCTCAAACAGGGATTTGATGTTTGACAAGCTGCCCTGGTGATGTGCAGAAAATGCGTGGGGCTTGTTTAATATTTCACACTGCTGGAGATCACATGGTTTCAATCACAGAGCTCAGACCCTGGGGGGTGTCAGGGCGGGCTGGGGGGCTGTGAGGGTGCTGCGTGATGTTGGCTGACCCCTGATTGGACACATCTCGTCCCTAATGAAAGCCAGCTCTTGTTGCTGGGCCGTATGCTGTGCGTCTAGCCCAGGGCTGCTGTTAAGGGTGAGCAGGCTGCTGGAGAACACATCACTGGCTCTGTGTGCTTCTGCTGTGGGAGAGAGAGAGAGGGGAACGAGAGAGACAGAGAGGAAAGAGAGAGGAGGAGAGAGAGAGAATGACAGTGTCAGAGAGAGGAAGGGAGTGAGGGAAGGGAAGAAAGAAGGAAAGAGAGAGAGTGAGAGGGAAAGAGAGTGGAGGAGAGTGAGTGAGAAGAAGAGAGAAGAGAGAGTGGAAGAGAGAGATAGTAAAAAACAGAGGGGAGGAGAGAGAGGAGGCAAGACGGAGTGTGACAGAGGAAGAGGGAGAGAAAGAGAGAGAGGGAACAAGAGAGAGAGAGAAAGAGAGTGAGTCAGAGGAAGGGATAGACAGAGGAGAGGGAAAAGCAGAATAGCCCTCCCTCTTTTCCTCCGTAGTATTGTCAGTTTTCTCTCTTCCCTTCTCTTGAACAGTTCTGTCGTCCTTCCTGTATTTCTCGGTGGGAGCTTTTCCCCTGAGCATGATTACAGTCCTCCAGCCTCTGCTTCTCTCATACCCCGCCATAACGGAGATGAAGGCCAGGTCCATTATCATCAGTCTTCCTTTGGGATACTGCATCGGTCCTCTGACCGAGACGCGAATTAAGAAAGTGGAAATTTACATCATTTATGTAAAATGAACGCCATGGGAATATATATAACACTTTGACATAAATTAACTTATGACAATATATAATATTCCATTATATAACTTGCATAATTTCTACTTATCTAGGATAATTTCCTTACTGTGGGTCGCATATTACATATTACCCATAATACCCAATAACTGCTGCAAATATATGGAAGTGATTTAGTACCCAGCTCTGGGATGCAATGGCACTGCTGCTGCGAAGAATTTCAAGAGACAGCAAACATTCACACATACATGCCAGTGTGGCAACCTGGAGATAGACAGCATTTGGTGTCAAAGGTGATGAGGTGTCCGTGTGTCTGTCTCAGCCATCGACAGGGAGCAGGGACTGGAAAAACGAGTTTGCATTTAAATCCCTGAAATTAAGAACACCGAAAGGGGCAGGGGAGTGAGGGAGGAGGGGTTTCCATAGCTCATCAGCGCTAACGTGCTAACATGCTAACATGCCATTGATGTGGGCCCAGGCAGGATGGTGGGATTAACTGACTTTGGCAGCTCTCTTACTCAGACCCTCATATAATCAGCCCCACCCCCACCCCCCCACCCCACACACCCACCCACCCAAAACCAACACCACGTGAGGTGGGCCTTGATGCTCTCAGCGATCCCAGCCGATTGTGTCGCACCACATTAGCGTCGAATTAGCACACTCCAGTGCACTGTGTAGGGCACCAGTCCTTGCAGCAGTAATGTATTTTATCACTTAGCTGCTTTTGTTTATATGCAGCTAAATTCCGGCTCCCTACACTCAACACTGTGCCCGAGGCAACTCAGCTCACAGCACACGCTTCTCCTCCACCGCCATTAGATCTCCTGACTCGTACAATGCCTTAACCTCCTATGTCTTTTTCTATAAACAAACATACCACTGTTCTTGCATCAAACCACCGTGAATGCGGCAGGGAATTACTTCACTATGGGTCTCCTTCTGTGTCCTCTTCGCTGTGTCAAGAAACAATGTTCATCCAGCTGAAAAGTCTTAAAACGGTCATGGGATCACTACTAAATTGCTCTGGGGGCTTCACTGATTCAGTTATATGAATAGACCACAGGGCGATGAGTCCATTTTCTCAGTAACATCTTTCTGGAAGTCGCCATTGAGACTTGAGTGTGAACTATTGCTCAGCTCAAGCATATAAAAGCTACAGAAGCTCTCTAGCATGCAGAAAGTGAAAATAAAAACTCAGAAATCATGACAATCTACACAAAGTAGGAAATGTATCAATGAATAAGAGATAGAAAACAAATTCATTTTTGTTACAGTATGATGCATCTTAATCACATTCAAATCCTGGTTTTATGACCTGCAAAGGCTAGGTGGCTAATATCAAACAGGAAAGTACTCAACTCTAACAGACTATGTATAGGTTAAAAAGGGATAAACCCTGATATACCAATATTAGAGCTGATTTGACACTCAGTGTTTTGCTTTATGCCGTTCAAATAAAAGCATTTCCATGGTTGAGTTGAAGCAGGTAAAGTGCAGAAGTGGAAAATTCCAAGGGGCAATGCTCACAATGTTCAGACACCCCGCGATTATGGCGGTCGGACGTCCTGTATGACGAGACAGGAAGGGAAGACACCCAGCTACGTCACGGCCTGTCACTACGTCCTCCGCAGCAGGAGACAAACGCAGTCTGGACAGGCCCAGGTCACAGATCTGGACACCGTTGTTAATTCAATTCTCGGTACTTCACCACAAGAGTTCTGCTCCGGAAATTTCTGTCTCAACATATTTGTGTAACTCCGTAACTCCTGTGTGCATATGATCGTGTGGTCGCTTTTATGCGTGTGCCTGTATGCGTGTGTGTGTGTTTCTGTATGCATATGTGTGTGTGTGTGGGTATGAGTGTGTGTATGTATGTATGTATGAGTGAGTGAGTGTGTTTGTGGGTATTTGTTTGTTTCTGAGTGTATGTGTCTGAGTGTGTTTCTCTGTGTGTATATATGTGTGTGTGTGGGTGTGAATGTGTGTATGTATGAGTGAGTGAGTGTGTTTGTGGGTATTTGACTGTCACTACTTGTGTAATAGTGTCTACATCATTTTTTAATAAGGCTACTGCACCTTAGTGATAGTGTACTTCCTTTTTCTCCGATTAACAATTATCAGGAGTTGAGATTTGCTGAGATGCCAAAAAGGTCACCACCAACATATAGCCATACAAACACTACACATGTGTGGGATACAGAATGCATTCCAGTTCTGCAAAAATTCTTTATTGTTGTGGAAAAAGCATGTGTCACAAAGAATGCAGTTAACATTGTATTCACTCACAAATGTCCATATCTTTGTGACATATGTTAGAGTTTGACTTAAAAGAATAGGGATGGAAGTATTGCCCTTTGTGTGTGTGTCTGTATTATTATTTTTTTCAATCACCCATAAAATGATCACCTTGCTTGCAAAGGCAAATATGAGTGTTGGGGTGGGGAGGGGGTTTGGGCAGTGGGATATGACCGGATGCCTTTGTTTGGCAATCAAGGACTCCAGGGAGTTGCTAAGTTATATCACGCAGCCTTGAAGCACGGACTGTGTGCATGGGCATTGAATGTGCTGAAAGGGAAAAAGGACAGGAGCGTCACACTTCAAGGTAACATTGTGCATGCACAAGGTCAACATCCCACGCCAACAGCTGTCAAAGCGTGGTGATGCTTTGGGTTATATCAGGATTTTAGGAGCGTTCCGTAACGACAGAGAGAGAGTAGCTCTGCAATTACTCGCTTGATCCAGAAAGTATTTAATTGGACTGCATGAGTGTTATGAGATCATGTGGAAAAAAAGAACACGTACAAACGATCTCCTTCATTCTTGTTTCTTTTTTGGAATGGTAAAATACATTGCCCACAGAAGAAAGAGTGGGTTTAAAGTCGCAGTTAAAATTTGTGTGGAACAAAGAAAAATGACGGACGACTTAAACTATTTAATTTATATTTTATTTATAAGCATTTTTATCCGATATAGAAAAAATGGCAGTGAAAGATGCATAGATGCAGATTACAGCAATTATTCAACAGCAATTATGAGTTGAAATGTATATGAATGTGTCTCCTGCGTAACGATAGCTACTGCTTAATTATTTTAAACAATGCTGTTTTAAAACAGAAGGTCTGTCACAGGTACAGTTGTTCAAAAACTTAAGTTACCATGGATACAGAAGTAGGATTCTCTTCTTTTGTAACTGGGCACGATAAATATTCACATGATCAGTGTTGGGGAGCTTCATTCAACAGATACATTGTCTTTGCATTTTAAGTCTCTCTGAAGAAGAACATCTGCAAAATTCCCATAATGCAATGTCAATAAACATAATTCTTAACAATCATTGGGGAGTTTTTCACAAGTGAACCTGTCACGAATCACAAATGGGCCACAGCAAAAAGAGATGCGGCAGCAGCAGCTAAAGAGAGTCGCTCATTACCATCCTTCTGGTCTCTGAACCTGCCATTAACATAACATTATTAGGGCCTTATCATAACTCTAGCACCCACAGAGTCTGTGCATATGTGTACGAGACAGAGGGCAGGTTTCTTGTGATGAGAAAACTCATATATTATATGCAGCAACCACATTATGTGAAGAACTAGTCAGGACGATAAGATTGTATTTGATGTCACACACCACTTTAGAATATGACTCATTTAAAATGGCCTCATTAATAATTAATACAGAGATTATCCATGATAAATAATACATTGTTGTTGTTTAGACCCACTTGAATAAATTGCCCTAGTAACTTTGGGAACATCTTACAAGAAATACAAGGTTAAGCCTCTAATTAGTGTGTTCTATAAACTAGCATTAAATTGTCTTAAGTTAGTGTTAAGTTTATGTTCTGAATGATATTATCATAAGTGTATTTATTTATAAAATACATATAGTGTACCTAACCTCTGACTGTATCACTTTGAAGGTTCATGGCCAGACTAATTGTCTCCACCTGTACACATTGCTTGCTGGAATGATTTTTGTGAAGGCTGTGGGTATGCGGTCTATTGTAACTTTTGATGGGATTCTGGAATACAGCACAAATTCAAAGCTCTTGCCCTTTCAGGAGGACAAGGACATTCCTCTGTTGCTTTAGCATGGTTTGATTGATTATTGGCAATGGAAAAAAGCCTTTCTTTCCAACAGATCATTGGGTCTTTCAATGCAGCGATGCTCAGAGTTAAATGGCCATGACACTGGCCTTCTTGGTCACCTGATTTGAACCTAGTTGAGTAAAGCAGTCACAAGGTTTTCTGGAATGGTACCTGAGACAGTGTTTCCTACATCCATCGAATTAATGTGAGTTAATTGACCTTTCAGTGTAAGAGTGATGTTGGATTCCTCCAGCAGGATACCCGATATGCATACAGACATTATTTTCATCTACTCCTTAAGTGATTTTGCAGCGTTAACAGACACACCACTTCAGCCTGTGACTGTTCTTTTAAATTGAAAATGAACAAAAGGCAGCTTGATGTCTCTTTCTTATCCTGCATGACCGCTGGACTGGGAAACATCAATCAAACTCAGCTGCTGTGAACAGGGAGAGCAAGAAAAAAATACAAGAGCACAAACAAGAGGAAGGAAGAAGATGAGATGAAGGAGAAAGATGAGAAGGGTGAAGAATGACAATCAGAAAGATAACCATCTCTGTCTTTCACTGTCATTGTTACTGTTATATCATTCTACCCCTTCAAAAAGTGTGCATCATTACCAATGGAATTGTATTAAACCCCCATCAGTAATTTCACCCTAATCTTACATTCATAATCCATCTGAAAAAAAATGACCAATCAGAGCATGTTCTGAAATATGAAGGATGGAATTCAGACCCTTCTCAAAATCTAGGTAGGATTTGCCTTTAATTGGGCTCAATCTGTCAGAGAGTGGAGTGAAAGCTGAAGACAGGCACCAGACCCGCACAAATAACAACATGACAGGGGAGCCGTGCTCAGCCCCAACCGCTGGCTGACTGTCAGGTTTTTTTTTTTGCTTTTTTTGCAAAGGGGTTGGATCAGTTTTGAGCTCAAAGACTAAAAACAATCAAAAACTGAAAGGAAAGAAATGAGCGGTGAAAATAATCTTGTGTGAATTATTTAGCTATTTCCTCAATAATTACAAAAATACTAACAACCCCTTTTTAAAAATAGTCTTATTTATGGAACATTTAAACTTTAATCACCAGACTTATCAGTGACTGAGCAGTACAAGGGAAGCCATCTGCAATTAGGAACTCTAAAAAGCTTTGAACATACATTCTGTATATATAATAAATATCACCTCTAACACACCCACATTACATTACAGTCATTTAGCTCATGCTTTCATCCAAACCGACTTATAGTTGATTGAGCTAACCAAGGGCCAATCCCCCCTGGGACCAATGTGGGGTTAAGGGCCTTGCTGAAGGGCCCAACAGCAGTGGTGTTCTTGCTGTGACTAGACTGGGGCTTGAGCCACCAACCTCAGGGGTCCCAGTCATGTACCTTAGCCACTAGGCGACACCCCCTACCCAAGGTTGAATCACCCCCAATATTTTAAGGTCCCTTAAAGGCATTACTTAAAAGTGGATGGAAAATGGACAGTCTACATGCCATAGGGGCCATGGTTTTTATGGATGACTGCCAGTGAGTAATCAATGTGGAATATGTTTACCTCCATTGGGATTCCCAAGCGTCAATCTCTCCCGCATGCTTTCCTCTAATCCACTCAGTAAGATGTGCCCTGCAGGTGGGAATGTGGGAACAGCTTGACTTACCTCCGCCTCCCTGGCAGGGCATGGTGCCGTATAGAGATGGTGTCATATTATCCACAGGAGAGCCTTCCTCACCTGCTGGGAGCAGTGAGGGGGACAGAGGGGGAGGGATGCACTGGTAGAGGTAAAGGTCATGGACAGGAAACCATGAGTCTACTCTTTCCTCCAGTTGTGAAATGCCTTTTCTGTTAACAGCTATTAACAACTCATTTAAACAAACATGCTAAAGTCTTAGCTCATTTTGGGGAGGGTGGAAGGACACCACTCTGCAGCTCTCTAGATCCACCAGGTCTCCAGTTCTGCTTCAGTGTATACTATTTCAGTTTGATATTCATTCTAAGTACATCTGGGAGGCCGTCATGGTGTGGTTTATGAACAGGGTTGGACATCATCAATTGCCAAGAGACAGCACCACTGGTATGTCTTTATTTATAGAGAGGGTCTGGGTAAACTGTCTGCCTCTGTACCTGTTGTAGTGAACTGCTACACTAAAATTTTGTCCTTCTCCTTCTCCTTGACATGGATGAAGAATAATATTCCAAACTATCTGAAACTAGATAGCTCAACATCCCTGAGTAATTTTAAAATAACTGTGCAAAACACTGCGTGTATGAGAAATGTGTTGCCATCGTCTTAAGAATTTTTTTCTTTGAATTTATATGCACTGTTGTGCCATTGCCATAGTTATCTTGCTCAGGTTTCTCTTGCCCTTATATTCTTAATTCAGGAGAGAAATGGAGTGACTATCCTAGCAATGAATCAAATTTCCAAGAATTAAATCATAGATACCTGCACACAATAGACAATAAATAAGACTATATGAGCTATATGGACTATTGTCATCACGAAATATTATGTTTTCATATAGTACAACATTTTCTGAATCTAATTTTCAAATTACATTTCTACTACTATTAGTACTACATGTTCAATGGTCCACTTGAAGCTAATTTGACACAATGTTATTTTGTAGATTAACGAGATGACAACCACTATTGGTTGCAACAAAAACGGTGACAATAGCAAAAAGAATGTTTGCTAAATCCCTCAAACATACTGAAATTTTGTGCATAACTGCAAGTAATTCAGCACAAGACTTTTCATTTTTTATTATATCAGTATCACATCTGCTCACCACATCTGCCAAGAGGTATCTTAAGTTATTCATGTCAACACATGCATTATCATTGGCATGGTGGTAGAAACATTTTCACATTCAAAAAATAAAATAATGCTTGATATAACAGACTGGGGGCACAACGATAATAGCCGTTGACACAAGGAGACACTTTCGACTCCCTGTCAGTCATTCTACCATCCCCTGTCCTGACACATGCTGTGATTCCACTCTAGCCCCAAGCCAGGGAGTGAGAGAGGAAGGCTAATCTAAAAATAGACCTCCTGCATGCCACCTAGGCAGCAGCGGCTCTGTATGAGAGTGCTTTTCAGTGACGACTCAGAGCTGTCAGAATTTAGTTTTTTCAGGTTGCCAAAGTGTGCATGCTCATTCATTCACACATTAATGGGGATTATGACGTCATGGCAATTAAAACAATGGCAGTAAGAAAAAAGGCACCTACATTGCACTGTGTGCCCATTCGCTTGGAATTATTGTTTCCGATAACAGGTCACTTGGAGACTCTACGTGCGCAATAGCAGATAATTCAGGGCGTGGACTGTCCCACACGTGATAGATAGTGTATTTGTATTCCAGAGGGGATATGTTCAGCTAAATTTAGATCCTGAAGCTTGTTCTGAGGTAAATCTTCAGACTGCAGTTTCCCTGTAGAAGCCCTACATTTAAAACAGCCTGTTCCAGAGGCAAATTGTCCCAGAAACTGGGACACAGAGTGGAATGGAAAGATATAAAAATTATCAGCTGACAACACAAAAGTGTTTTCCAAATTTGCATGCCATATTTGAATTGTAACAGTTAAATTCAGTTTAATATGCAAAATCAATATTTCATTTTCACGAATGCATTTTAAAATGAAGTGGTTGACCTAGAAAGTATGAAGGCCCACTCACCTTTGAAGGCTAAGACAGCTTTTAGCTTCTGAAACTGGAAAATATGAAACAGAAAATGTTCAAACCCGATGAAGAGTAAGATTAACATTTCAAGTTTTAATTCATGCAACATCAGAGACACGGACTGACTGTATTATTTATGTGCTGTCATAATTTAAAGAAAACGTACATGTATTTAATGCAAAATGTAATGTTAAATAAAAACCTTAGGATGCAAGTGCCCACTTGCAAATTTAATAACAAAGCTCTGGATTACAAATAAATTTGCAAACCCTAGATAAAATATTATGGGTTTTCTCCAGGTTCTCTGGTTGCCTCCCACAGTGCAAAGACATGCATGTTATGTGGATTCAAACTGCCTGCAGGTGTGAGGGTGTGGTGTATGAGGATGTGTTTGTGTCTAACCCTGTGATGGACTGGCAACTTGTCCAGGGTGTCTCCACCCCCCCCCCCCACCTGCCACCCCCAGGACAAACTCTGAAACATGTTTTAATAATGTGACAGTGAACCTGTTAAAATTCAAGTACTTTCTGTGTATCACATTAAGGCATCATTCATTGTCTTCATTTTCCCCACCCAACAAACTCTCTTACAAATTGGACTGTGAGAAAGATATAGTTGACAGGAAGCAAAGGTTATCTTCTGGTTTTTCCCCGAAGAAGCATGAAGCAAATTTTTTATGAAGTGTTTCAAATGCCCAGCATGGATCAAGATCATGTGATGAATGAGGAATGATACGGGAGATCGGTTGTCCCTGATAAATGAAAAATGCTTTCAGATATCAGCACATTGAGTTATCACTTGTTCCACATTATGTCGAGTACTGTCCTCCAGATGGTAGATACATGACATTTTGTCCCAGAAATAATTTCTGTGACTGCTATCACAGGATTTGGAGTATTAAGCATACACTGTTAATACTGTGTCTCTGTGGGGAAAAGAATGGCAGCGTGTCTTGCTGAATCATATTATTCCTCTGCTCTCATAAATTATGAAAGCTCCGGGAAGTTCTGCCAGGCAGCCAACAGACCATCCTGTCGCCAGAGAACAATGAGAATTGGAAACTGAACCTTCTCACTGCATTTCCTTTACGTTCACCTGCTAATATTCCATTGGCATGTAAGCAACTGGCACTTGACCAGATCTGGGCAGCATTTCAAAGGCATGTAGGTGGAAAGCACATTTTTATGTACATAGTCTGGGTCGCCAGCCGCTTTTCATAGCCCTGTTTCACCTGCAAACTAACCTAGACCAATTTTCATTTCTGTCAGTGTTTGGCAGAAGTAAATATAGTTTGCAGCTAAATTCTGTGAGAAAATATGATGGGATTTGACTGCCAGTTCAGGTCAGTAGTGATTCAAATGAGACATATTAGAACTAGGCAAAGCCTGGCACTCAGTAAGTACTGACATTACTGACAAACACCTTCTGCAGAAGTGTAATATGCTATTGGCTCTGCTGTTTTTCACTAAATTAAAATAATTGTTTCCACTCATGACATGATATGAACTAGAGATCAGATCATAGAATCACAGGATGGGTTATCTTTTATTGGGGGGGGGGGGTGGGCGCAGCTAAATGTTTTGCCTGCCGTGAAAAGCTTAGAGAGCTATTAGGTTAATTTCAATTATCTGTCTTGGGAAATGGATTGGAGCAAGATCAAGTATTAGCATCTGCTGTTTGGAGTCTTTGTACACTGGAATAAGGTGAAGATAAGGTTTTAGTAATTGAAATGTTCTGGAATTTGCAGTGGTAGTGATCCCTACATGTTCTACATTCTGTGAGTAAAAGGTGAGATGTGCCTCTAGCATCTGTCACTGAAGAGGATGATGGGTGCTCCAGATCCCAAGTGACTAGATGTAAGTATTTCTCTGAAATGAAGTACCGCAATGAAACATCTCTCTCTCTCTCTCTCTCTCTCTGTTTCTCTCTCTCTCTCCTCTATTTCTCTCACTCACACACATACACAATCCCTATTAGTTAGTTTAATAAATCTTTACTTTAACAAATAGCATAGTACCCTGTATGTATAATTAGACTGTATTATTGCAATACAGCTGCAACTATCATTACAGGATATGCTGTCATTGTTTTCTCACATGTCTGTTGAGTTGCAGTCCCAGCTGGTTCTTGGGCAGGTGAAAGACTGACTGACCTTGCAGATTGGGTCTGGAGACCTTCCTTGTGTCAGAAGGCTGAGAGTTCAGTAGATCATGCACTCACATTTACCACCTGTGGCCTAAGTTACTTGTATTTGACACAGAGGACGTAAAACACACTCACACAAAAAGACAAGCAACTGAAAGCAACAATTGTTAAAATTGTTTTTGAGCAGAATAGATCTACACATTAAAAAAAACAACAACCGTGAGACACTGCTCACAAAGATAAACAATGAACAAAAACAATGTTTATAGCAACTTGCACTGAGAACTGCACTCAGGCAGCGATGTCCATTCGCTTTCAAAGATTACCCCAGGTCCCTTAGTGTCCCACTTGCCTGTGTGACATCATTACCCACGATGCCCCAGCAGGTCGCTGATGTGGTTTCTGGCCCCATATTACCATAGATGGTCTGATTTCCTGTGTGACACAGTGGCACCCCTCAGTTACCGTCACAGGGAAGGTAAAATCTAAAGCCCATGCATTTGATTGGCTTTGACATCACTTGGCAGCTCAGAGCCACCCCCCCCCCCCAACCTCATTATCTATGTAATAACTCAGACCATAGCAAAACATTTACATAAAAAGCCATCAAGTGTACTTAAAAACGTTCTGACAGATATTTGATGTACGGTCCTTTTCACCCATCGCCAAAATTGACCTTTAGCAGAGTTTGTCCTGAATGAATCAGCTGCCATTGTGTCTTTGTTGCACAATACACATCATTTTATACATACAATTCTACTAATCTTCTTCCCAAGGACTTTCTCAGCCACACAAAACATAAATCACACAATAGCATTGATCAATTATTTCCAACTTTGACCTGCCTTCCCCAAGAAAGGCTTTCATTTCACTTTACTATCCTCTTACATTACGACAATTCACTCTCAAAGGTTGCATAGTTGTCATTTAAAAATATATAATGGAAATGTCCCCATTGAGTCAGGGACACGGAACATCTGCTTTGATTTCATAGCCCACTGCATACAAACTCCAAGCAGAAACATCCAGAGATACTGTGCCCTTGACTAACATGGGCACAAAAAAACCTTATTTCTGAAACACATTTTCATTGTTTGCGCAAAATTACTTAATTACTTCAAAGTGAGAACTACTGGCAAAGGTTTTCAAAGTAGAAAAAACAATGGACACACCCAATAAATGAAATGAATATTTAATTTAAAAAATAAGTTTAGCTTGTGAAATATGCTTTCCAGCATTCTTGGAATGTTATTGAACACGTTTGGAAGTGTTTCTGGTGGTTTCTCTTCAAGAAGGAAAGCCTTGAGAGATGAAGGCAGCGGACATTAACTCCATTGTTTGTGTTACAGAATAAAAGTTGAATGATGTTTCGGCCTGGTGATTGGGGAAGCCATGGTTTATGAACAACATTATACTGGTGTTCATGAAACCAATATTGAATTAATTTAGTGGTATGCATAGGGATTTTATCTTCTTAGAATATGGGAACACCTTGAGGAAACAATATTGCATGATATGAGTTGTAATCCTGAGTTGTAATTCTACCATGCAGAGTAAGGACTGGATCCAATTACTCCTACAAGATGGCTGCCCCATACCACAGATGTTCAACAATCAGGAACAGACAATGTAGGCTAAGGCTTCCTTTGGCTTTCACCAAACGTAAACAGGTCCAGATGTAGCAAAAAGAGTAAAAAGGTGACTCATTAAACCATATTACTTTACTTCAGGACTCAGCTTTTATATTATTGAGTACTGGCCCTGGTTACAAATGGTTTCCTAATAGCACCACACCATAAAGATCAGCTTTGTGAAGGCAGTGATGTACAGTTTTTGCTGAGACAGGGTAAGGAAGGTGTTGATTCAGTTTTGTGGTCATTTTTGAGTGTGGTTTTTAACAACTATCAGGTGAAGTGTTCATCCTTTCATGTCGATGACCTTTGACTTGTGACAACAATGGATTTGACACTGTTCCTGTGACACATTGATGTGTGACACATGATTTTAACTCAATGTTTCTATTACTGACATACCTGTAATTCAGACGCCAACTATTTTGCCTCTTTCAAAATCTTTTAGATAAAGTACCACGCCATCATGGTGCTTTTAAAAAAACTCACACATTAAAGTGTTCATTTAAAAATGTTTTTATAGCATACATAATGGTAATTAATATTGACATTATTATTGTTTCACTTGTGCAGGGATGAGCAGAGACCAAAAAAAATAAAAATCGAAAAACCCAGATTTTTTCTGATGGGTTAAAACTATGAAAAATAAGTATTTGAAGGACTAAGGACAAAGCACAGGAGACTGACAACAGGACGATGCTGGTGTTCTGTGGCTTACCTTGGACTGTTATTTTTTTTTTTACTGGTGCAAATGACTCATTGAATGTCTGAATGGCAGGCAGGGCTTATAAACCTCCTTCTCACTCTGCCCTCTCCAGGAGAGCTTGGAGGCCACTTCAACACTATCCGCACTAAAAGACACACACGTTCATAGATAAACACGTCACACATACGCATACACACACACACACACACACACACACTGATACACACACACATACACGCATATACACACACATGCACACACACACATACACACACCAGCTACTTCCCTCAACACAGACGACACAGGAGAAGGAGGACTCAATTCTTGCGACCATGAAGTCCAGCTACTCGTTGCTCTTCTGTTTCCTGCTCATTTCTGATGGGTCCACAGCAGTTATCACTGGGGTGAGTGACTCCTGCACTCACAGAGTGCGCATCCTTTCATCACACAGGGTGACAGGACTATACAAACATGCACAAAGCCTTCATATACTATATGGGACAGCTCAGAACTCTTCTTATTCTACCAGTGATTTAACTGAATTCTAAGGTAACTTATGTGTAGCATGGTATAAAATTGTTTATTGTGTTCTCATTGTTATCGTTATTCTCATACAGAGCCAAGTCCGAGTCAGGGTGAATTAAAATGTGTTCCTGTGTGTGTCATTAATGTCTGTTAATTTGGACACCTCACAAACATTATGTCACATACAGTACTTATTGAAAATATAGGTTTATAGTTTGAGTGTGCTCTTATATTGATAATGATTAGTGAGCAACTGAATGTATTTCACACCTGCTGAGCCAGAGCCATTGCATATGGAGCGGTGACTGTATGTTTGTACTTAATTAATCAAATAAAGAATGTATTCATCCTTTTATTAGCATCTATTGTGAGCAACAAATTTGCATACAGTCAACCCAGGGCTTGTTTTTGTACATTTACTTTTCAGACCAGCATTAATGAGAAATTTGATAAATAGGCACTAAGGGAATGAGTTTTTTTTCTCATCCAGTAAGATTTAAGCGTTGACTCCATGCCGGTAATTAGTGACTCCAATTAAATGATAAAAGCTGGCAGTAAAACACAAGCAGGACCAATGTGGTCTTCATTTCCCTCCTCTGATTTAAGTGAAGGTAAAAGCTGGTAAAGTCTGCTGGCCACAGGGATCCATCCAGAGTTTCCAACAGTCAGTCAGTAATGTCTCATACAAGAAAAATAGGTGCTATTTTTGCATGACATTAACATGACGAACAGTATCAATATAATGGACATCAACATACAGTCCATTGTTTTGAATACCATTGCCTCTTTACAGCAGTTGACTAATCTGTTTAACAGGAGTAATTATCTTTTTTTGTGATTCTTTAATTTTACTATAATATAAGAAAAAAGGTCAGACAAATTATGCCATACCTCCATCTTATTTGATTTCACCAAACCACAGATCAGATTTAAATAGCATATTATTCCAGTGAAGGAGGCAGATCAGATGCAGCTCATACCGATGCCTATATTGCTCTGTATTTAGCCAATGAATGCCCAGTGAATCTTTACAGTAAATATTGTTATAGCTGGACCGCTAACCCAACGGTACCAGTTTCCTGACAGTGTGTGAAAATTACATCAAAGAATGGCCTGGTGTATTCATTGACTGTGTGAACTATTTAAGTTTAACTATGTAAAGGAATCTACAAAATGTCTAAAATGTAATATAGACAACAGTATGGAGGGTACAGATCCAGTGTTGTTGGCTATATCTTGAATGCCAGCTCTGTTCAGATACATTTAGTGCAGTGGAGTAGCTGAGAAATGTGTCACTGTTTTTGAATTGCTACAGTCCATTTATTTACGTGTCAGAGTAGGGATGGATTCATTATTGTGAATGGCTCAACAGACATTATAAATAACTATTGGAATTTGCCCTTTCTTTTTCACACATAAAAAATAAATGGATACAGAAGTCTTAGCTATGATGGTCTACTGTGTTCTACATTATAAGACGGAATTGAACCAACCTCTCAAGCTCCATAATTGCATCTGCTTGGCATAATTGGCAGCTTGAAAAATATGAACAATTATGTGAGATTACATTTGTACTGACATACACAACATATTGTAAATGTTTCATCTACCGAAAATGGAAAAATACATGCATGTATATTGGACTGTTCTAACACAAAATAGCCATTTTTTTGTATCTACTGTATTCAAAATACAAGTTGGGCTGATATAACTCAACACTATAGTTTCTTTGTATATAAAAATGCAAATTGAATAAATCAATCAAAATATACACCAGTAAATCAAATGTCAAAAACATACCGAACAGAAAAGCAGCCTGTCTCTGAATGCACTTTTGTGGTGCACTCTTTACACGTAACAACACCACTTATTTTACAGACAGGATTTGTATTATCAGAATGTATTTTTTCACTATAAGAATGAACAAAATGATTTCACGTCAATTGAAAATGGAAAATCCTATTAACAAAGAGCATGTTTACTGTCAGATTTCTTCAGTCATTTTGGGACTCTAATATAGATTGAGACAGAAGCATGGAACCATGAATTTCAGAACAAGCCAAACTCTTCCTAAAACTGTCACAATGCATCACTGACTTCTGAATCTAGAACTTCGGTCTCACAGTTTATATAAAGTGAGAGTAGTCATTCACGATACACAGACATTTGATGGACAGTTTCACATTTCTTACTCAACTGTATGACAGATAAACAAGTAGTCATATTTTAAAGACTATGTCATCATGACCGTCTCTCTGCTGTGACAATGTAGCAATGTTTCGAAACCATGATTGTAAAATTAAATATTCTACATCGTATAGTATGTAACAGATATTTACTTATACTTGACCTACAGGGGAATAGATGTAATATGGTTTATTTGTATGTTTAATATATGTATATTATACACTTCTATATTTTTAAAAGTCTTTATGAAATAATCCAGGGAGGCATTCAGTCAGTAGGGATGTCTCCATCTGTTTGCTCGCCAGCGACCCCCACTGGTCAGTTAAACTCCACTCTGTCTACCTGCACATGTTGCACATGAAGTACCACTTCTCATGTCTGTATAAGTAATTGTCGACAGTGGTGTGAAATAAATAGTTTTTTTTTTTTCAAACCACAGTTGAAATCATATGTTTCAGAGAAGAGCAGAGGCCATGTGACTAAGTGTGGCTTGTAAATCTGACTGAACTAGAAATATCCTTTATAGGAACTGTAAGAGAATCAGCAGAAAGATGGTAAAAATGAAAAAAAGTAAAATAGCCTGATTTTAGTCAAAGATGTGTATGTTTCATGTTCATAGTGTATATACGTATGTAACCATAAAGGGTACACAGGTTTTGTTGGTTGGAGTGTGTTTGTTTGAATGTATGTGTATGTAGGTGAGTCAGTTTGATGTGTTTATGCATTTGTAGTGAATGTATGCATGTAAATGTGACGTGCGTGCGAATATGTATGAATGTGTATTTCCCTGTGTGCATGTTGGTGTGTGTGTGTGCATTTGTGAGAGTGTGCACACCACATGAGTGTGTCAGTACAGCTTGTGGATGCATGTGTAAATGTGTGAGTGTGCGTGTGTGTGTGTATGTGTGTATGGGTTTGTTGACTGTGTATGTGAGAGTATGACATATGAGACAGTGTATTGATGAGCGCACCTGTGTGTGTACCTGTGAGAGCATCATGCATGGGTGCGTCACCATGACGCAGCTGCCCGGTGGTGACTGTACTCCGCCCCCCTTCCAGGCCTGCGAGAGGGACTCTCAGTGCGGTGGGGCCATGTGCTGCGCAGTCAGCCTGTGGATCCGGAGCCTGCGCATGTGCACGCCGATGGGACGGGAGGGGGACGAGTGCCACCCCATGAGCCACAAAGTGAGAACGTCCTCATTCATTAACCCCTTTGACACGCTTCTCCTTTCCTTTTCCATCTTTCTCTATCTACCTTTCTCCATTTCCCCCCGGTATTTTCCAGCCTCCATTGCTGTTTTCCTCTGCTACGTCCCTCCATCCCAAGAGTCTGCTATCTTATCCAGGGAAGGCCAGTGTTTGTCCTCATCACTAGAAGACCTAATTCAACCAGTTCTGTTGCTTAGAGCAAAGACCATGTTTTACTGATTATTTAAATCAGGTTGCTTTTGAGCTGGGCCAGAACAAAAGCCTGCACCCACAATTGCTAAGATAATATCACACACCACTGCTCATTCTGTCTTATTTCTTCTATTGCAACTATTTGCCATTGGTAGTCATTCAGTTTTATCAATCATACTGTGTCAGTGTATTGAAAGAGGATTGTTTTGTGAATGCACCTTCCTCAGTTGTTTGTATATGTACAGCTACAGAATTTTACTATATTACTCCAACAGCTTTCAGGTTCATTCACAGAGCCAGAAATAACTATTTCATGTTTCATTGGTAACCACTACTCCCATTCTATATTATGTAGCTAATAAACCATTGTAATATCAATGTTATTACATGCAATAAACTGTAGACCATACACCAGTGCAATTACATGTTAATTAAATAAGCACAAGAAAATCTGAGGTTTCAGTCATTCGAAAAGCATGTCATCTCAGAATCTCATAGTCTCTTCCTTTCCTTCTTCCCTAAACTCCAAACCCAGTCCTAACCCTAAAGCAATCTGCAATTACATGTGCATTTATTACAGTAGTTGCTTGTGGTTAAATGGTGTTAATTGTATGTTTAAAAGGGCTGTCAAAGTGTGACCTAAATTATTTAGTCTGGTTGCAGCAGAATGGCATTCGTTAAAGTCCTACTTATTTCAGCTTGATGTCAGTGCTATATTCTGTCTCTTCCCAGGTACCATTCTTTGGCAAAAGGCTCCATCACACATGCCCCTGTCTGCCAAATCTGGCATGCATTCAGACGTCAGAGGGCAAATTCAAATGTCTGCCTCCGTACAAGTATCAAGACTTCTATTTCTGAGGTTACGTCATTTCTAGGGATCTTAAGTATTATGTGTACAGTACTGGTGTATAGTATTAAATAACCTGATTCCATTCTTTTTATCAAAAAAGTGTCATCAATTATCTGTTTTCATATTCCGCAAATATTCTTATGCTGCCTTGTGCCTTTGCGTTTAGCTGTTGAAATAATGAGAGACCCTAAAATAAAATGCATTTCAAAAACTACATTATAGAAGCATGGTTTCCTCAAACTACAGTGTGCAAGTTATATTCATAATTACATGAATAGAGTTGGGTCTCAGCTAGTTATATTTCCTTCAGTTTGTATGAAGGTTTCCAAATGATAAGAGCCGATCATTTAATCATTTAATCAAAGGTAAATGAGTATATTTATGCACCACATGAATCAATAAAGCTATGAGAATTCTTGACACCACATATTAAAATATGTATTGTTATGGAGGACACTATGAATGCTTAAATATATTTAAAAATATTTATCTTTTTTAAAATTTATTTTATTTTTACAACCAATTGACATTTCAAAACTTGTTTAAACTATTTCTTCCCCCTTTATGCACTTTTCTCTCCAGTTTGTAATTATCAGTTTGCATTTCTTGATTTACCAATTGACTACTTGTCCAACTAATTTTAATGCATTACAGACCGCAAAGCAGCATAATGGTTATTAAACTGAGCTTGTTTGATTCCACAGTGGGGTGCTGCCTTTGCACTCATAAGTATTTCACCTGAATTGGTTCAGTAAATTGGTTTATATCAAGCTACACATGGATAACATGTAAAAATGTTAGCTGTGTAATTCGTTCTGGATAGAGCATCTGCTAAGTGGCAAGAACACAAAAAATCAGTCCCTTACTATCAGCAGTGACAGCTATCCACACTTAGAGAAGAGCTATATCTTTCACTGATAACAAGTGCTATATGAACAAAGTCGTTGGGATTAGCCGGTGTGGAACCCAATCTGACTGAAATCCATACGAACTGATTAGGAGGCGGCCATTTTCCTCTGCTGTGGATTCCTGGCTACAGCTGTATAATGGCACAGTCAGGCCATGGGCCCACATAAGTCCATGTATGGCCACAACTGTTCTCAACTGTTCAACAACAGCAGCAACCAGAAGCTCAAGATTATACATTTACTTTCATTAAATGTATGTAGCACCTCACTAAATTAAAATAGCACGGAAAACGTTGCTGTGCTATTTTAACACAGAAATTCCTTTATTGTGTAGCATACAAAATTCTCAATGCCTGTTTAAAAAGGTATTTTGTTCTTCATATTCATCACGTGTAAAAACAGCTGATTTGCATTCATTTGTGATGCCATTCTGCTTTTTATTCCACATTTTGGTTCTGTCAAGATTGAAACAAATGAGTGATGAATGTATTTGCAATAAGTGAAATAAAAACTACAACCTCAGCAACAAGGAAACTGATCATCCTGTCACAAATCGTGTGTCTAAAAATGTCTCAAATGTTTTCCCCTGATGGTTTACAACTAAACATATATTATTGACATTCAGTACGGTACTTTGTATATTTGATGATTTTACTACGTTTCAGCCAGAATATCAACCCCATGGTATCTATAGTTTATCCAGTTTTATCTATGTGGTATAAACTGCCCTGTTTGGCTGTGCATGGAGTCCTGTCTGCCGATGTTCCTCATTTTTATCATGACTGTGTTTCAGTGGCCTCATTTATCTGGCTGATTTATGGGCCTGTCAACATTGTTGTTACTGCCGTGGCATAATGCCATCCAACTTTGGGGACGCTCTTTGCTAATAAACCAATAGTCAGTTACTGCTTCTAACTCAACCTGATCTTCTGTGGGTGGGACTCAAATTAGAAGTGGCTAATCAGAGCCATAGTATTCTATGGTGTTTATTTGGGACATCAGTAAGTTTGCAGGCAGCATTTGCTCCAAAAAACCCATGCAGGTTTCCAGACAGTCTGAGAATACAAGCTCAGTGCCTGCCCAGAAGATTAGCTCTGTATAACTTTAACCACTCACAAAATTCACTTTACATACAGCACATTCCATATAGAAGCAACTGCATTTTAACCTATCCTTCTTACACCTCTTCTGTGCTATCCATACTTGGGTCATGCACAAATTACATTTTCCAAAATGTCCAATACTTCCATTTTATGCCCACTTTTTCACTTCCTACAGGCAGTGAGAGCACATTTAGCTAATTTATTTAGTCATGGAGCAGAGAGAAGTGAATTTGTTAGATTAGCTCTGTTTTCTCAGTGAGAGGCCTGAGTGCAGACATATGAATGTTTGATG
This sequence comes from Albula goreensis, assembly GCA_022829145.1. Classification (NCBI taxonomy): domain Eukaryota; kingdom Metazoa; phylum Chordata; class Actinopteri; order Albuliformes; family Albulidae; genus Albula; species Albula goreensis. The sequence goes on along the minus strand of CM040754.1, from coordinate 26,581,535 downwards.
ATGAGAACATGTCACTCAGGACATCAGATCATTTTTGCCTGAAATCTGAAGTGTAGCCAGCAAATCTGGTCCTGGCTACACTAATGGATCTTTGGTTCTGCCACTTCCACTTCATCATTTTTTGTAATCCATGTTATTAATCCCCTTTTAAAAGTGAAAAAATACTTAATACTCATGATCCTCTTTTGGCTGATCCTAGATATTAAATGTATTAAGTCTTTCTTCAAGTTTGCTGCCTTGATCATAGCCTTTGTGCTTGGATTTGAAAGTGTCTGTATCTCTCTTATTGGATGGTGTCATGAGCTGGGCACCTCACTCGAAATGCAGGGGCAGGACATTGTATGACATGTCACCTCTCCTGTTTTATTTTCAAAACATTGTCCTACATATCCCAGAATCTGTCCGTCATTTTACTACAATAGGCACCATAAAAGCTAATGGGGACAGATACAAAGTCTGCTGAACTTGCTTGCTTTACCATCCTAAATATGGAAATGTTACCCAATGCTGGGGAGATAAAAGGTGCTTTGGTAAGGTATAAAAAACATGATCATTCGTGTTTAATTCAGTGAAACATCTAAGTAATACATTAAATATACTAATATGCATCAGTCTTTAAGGATCAACACATACCTTTAAGTCACATCTCAGAAGACTGTCCATCCGACAGCCCAGTTTGTGTAACTGATCTTCGAAATCCAAAAATAAAGGTACATTTCATCATAAGTAATGTAATTTTTAAAACAAACATTAAGAGTCATTCTACAAATTTTCTCTAACAGTTAATTCAAACATGAGAGAGGTGTTCAGTTTGTGTGCTATGTTTATTTGTTTGTTTGTAAATTATGAAATACTGTAAGTGTAAAAGATAGCCTCCAACTGATTTTAAATTTTTTCTCATTATATAGGACATTTTTACATTATTTTACATTTGTCTCAACTTTATTCACACAGGACATAAAAACAGGGAAATACTACCTGCCTAACTTGCTCACATGGGCAGGTTCTCCAGCACTGACATGCCATGAGGTGAAGTAGCTCAGGATGACTAGTGTGAATATATTTACTGTTTCATTACAAAATCGCACTCAGGCAGATGCTGTCAAACAGCCAGCTGCTTCCTCCATCAGTTTCATGCATGCTACAGAACTTTGAATTCATACAATTAACCTGGGAGCAAGCAGGCTCAAGCAAAATGCCATTCTGAATTAACCTCTCATGATTGCACACAGAGATATGACTCTTCTTTAACAGGAGGATCAGACCTGTACCCACTTAACTAAGGGAAATAATGAAACTGAATCAACCAAAAAGTTATATTAGTATTTGGGTGGATTTGGTACTTTGTGTCTGTCCCTGCCGTCTGCACTGTACTGGTCTACTGGTCTAGGAGCGGCATAAACATGTAAAAATACTCAATGTTTTTCTGGTACGGTAGATAAAGTTGCTCTTTTCCCATGAGTCTCTGGGAGTCATGACAATGAGCTTGGCAGTGAGGAGCCTTGTTTCAAAGTGATATGGCATAAATCTACCAAATAAAAATATCCATACCAAGTTATCATTCAACACTGTGTTTCCAAATAAAGGATGTATCAATTATTGAATATAAGGTGCCCTTTTTGTATCACACCACAAATGTGGACAATCAAAAAGGAGTCCTTAGAGTTAACAGCACCTACTACTGGACTATATTCCTCAGAGGGGAAATGTTAACAGACTAAACAGTTACAGATGGACAGGCAAGCTGGGCAAGATCCATACTCATCTTAAGACACTGTGCATGCAGCAAAAGTCACCCTAAACAGACCCAACCACTCCCACCTCCCAACATTAAATACAAAAATGCAATGGATGAACAAACAGGATTGAAGACAGGGGTAATGTCTGTATTATTATGGAAATTAGTCTGACAGCTAATGTACATTACACAGTATAACTTGTATTTTCAAGGAGCCAAGAGGAGCTGATCAGTAGAAAGTCACACGGATGTTCCATGAGAGAAGTAGAAGTGCCTCAGGTGCATAATACTTCTAACAAAACTACAAAAAAAGAATAACAATACTGTTTTCCAACTGGCACAAGCTTATGGCAGGCAGTGAATACAGGGGAGAATTATTGTGCAAACAAAATTGCTTGGCAGGCACGCACAAGCTTGCTTGTCACAGGATTAAGAATGTGCCGTATCGGTAGCCATGGAAATCGCTGGATGCCAGGGTAATACCCTTGTACGTGCTGAGAGAGGAACCCGGCAAATGTCAGTGCAGGGCGTGCATGCTGGGACGGTAATGAAAGATGGTGGAGGCATTGACCACTCTAAAGCTTGACCTCCAGTCAGCCATTCCCACTGTCCTGCTTTGTGAATTTAATGGGTAAAGACCCCATGGAGATGAACAGGAACAATGTTATGGAGGAAATTATATTCGTTTATGGACTTCTGCATACACTGATGTCATGGACGACCAAAACTCGAGACTTAAAATCAGCTTCTGACTTGTTTTTTTCACTCAGATATTAGTTATAAACATAAAATGATTGTTTTATGTCCTTTTCCATGTACAGTAAGCTACACACCTGAGACCAACTTTTGAGACATCATCTCACAATGATGTAGGTACACAACAAGATAGTTGGATTATTAAACATGTTTGCATATCAGTGACAGAGATGAAGAGCCAGCACTTGATTTTACCTATAACATCAGTGCAGAAGAACACTGGCCTCAGCATCCTACAAACAAAATATAGAAAATATATAGCCAAGACGTAATGCAGACTCAATATGTGGTGAACTCATTCACTTTGCAAAACTACATCAGTTTCTAAAGCTCTGTTTCTAAGTTCCATGTTCCAACATTGCTCCATGATGTGTTGTGCTCTGGTTATGGTAACTCCACAAATTAATTGATCATTTTAAATTGAACCTGGCTGAAGAAATTAGTGAATACTGACTAAGAAAAGCCATTTGGAAGGCGAGGATGGGAATGGTGGTGAAATAAAACACTTAAAGTTCTCCGCAATGTATTCAGTAGATGAACAATTTATTTTTTTGCCACACTCGATATGACAAAGAGGGTTAAACTCATTCATCATAACGTGCATTTGATAATTTAATTAAATAACTTTACACAAAGATTCCACTGAATGTTTGCATAAACTGCTGTGCACTGTACTAAGACTGTGTGCCAGTCATTCAATCTTTGACAGAAAGAAAATAAAGTCCTAATGGAGAATTATTAAGTAAATAGTTCAGTATTAAGAGTCACTAAAAAGAACCAAAAAAAAAACATGAATTATGTTTGTACATATACTGTAAGTGAATCTCCCATTTAGGTTCCCCCTCTACATTATTCTTATGAATTTGAAGACAGGGTCAGGTAAAGTGTGGCACAGACTGAGCATTGGATATTACATAAATACCAACGAGGGCACTTGAAAATGTAAAAATTCTGCTTGATCCCACAGAGGGATAACGCCGGAGATTAAAGTGTGGTTCGAGTGTATTGCCGACAAGAGGGCAAGCTTTACTCGTCAGCTGGGAACGTTTTGTTTACATCAGTCCAAAAAAAAAAAACATTCAAGAACCTTCAGGTGAATTCCTTCCAGAATCATTCATTTATACAACATGTACAATATATAGGGGGCTGGAAGAGGGGTCGTGGTGGTGGTGGTGGTGGAGGGGGTGGGTGCTTCTGACTAAATCCGCTTGAGCTTTTTATACTTAAAAATATGGCCTATGATACATTTTAAATGTATGGCCTACAAACCCCTTTTCCAGGGAAAGTCCAGTTCCCTTTGTGCATTACCAAAGCTAGTGATGCATTACTCTTTTCTCATAATTAATTCTGCAGTATGAACAAGGCAACCATCTTTCAAAGGCAACATGGACATTCAACCATCAGAACTAAACTTTTTTTTCTCATTCATAAAAGAAAACATACTTTACATTAAAGGGAATGTGAGAGGAAGCCTTCTGTCAACACATTGTCAAAAATATGTATCACATTTACTTGCAGAACAGTAAAATGGAATAGTGGCATTTTTCTCCACACAACCAATATTAGGAAGATCTTATCAAAGATAATATATGTTCTGATAAAAAGTTTGAAACAAAAGCAACAAATTACCTTTACATCAACATAATAGGCCTACATCATGTCTTTCATAGAAGCAATGTACACTTTTCAAAGAAGTATTTTTAAATAAGCTCTTTTTTCGTTATTAGTGTAAAATATATGCATACAAATATATTTTTAAAAATATGGCGTTTTTACATTTCGTATGTACCTGCAATTTGAATATTGCAATATATGGCCTTCAGGATTTAACCAAGGGAAACTCGAAATCAACTAAAGAGAACCACCAAGAGCAACAGTGATGCATACGGAACTATTTTTAAAAAGAACTGAAGCCATTTCATTAAAAAAAGATCCTTCAAAGCATACTCATGTGTCTTTGAATGATTACAACCAAAACAACTTAAGTTCAACAACATAGTACATTGTTTAGATAACACAATAAGACTCCATAGGTGTTTGTGTGCTCAAACAGCATTCGAAACGGGCTCTGAAACGAACCCTAAGCTCCTTGTTGAATATAAAACAAATGATGGGATTCACCCCGGCCTGCGCGAACGTCATCCACACCGCCGCAGTGAGGTACACTTGTGGAATGGCGCTGGCTTTCACAAACACTCGAAGATAGCAGGCGACAATGTAGGGGGACCACAAGAGAAGAAACGCCAGAGTTATCATGTAAAACATCTTGCCGATGCGTTTTTCCATTTTGAATTCATCCAAGACGAGAAGCCTCTTGTTTGGGTTGTGCAAAGCTTGTCTGATCCCCACCAGTGTCGGTGGGGTGGGACCACGTCCAAATCCCGCGATCCAATTGGCAGCCGCTTGCCCTGTAGCACCAGGTCCGTGGAAGGTCCAGTTCTGGCTTATTGCCGGGATCAGCTGCGCAGGTTTCATCTTGCGGTGGTCGTAAACAAAAAACAGCATTTTCATATAAACCACATGTGTTGTCCCCACAATGACAGCGAGCATCAACATAAAACCCAAGGTGTCGTTTGCTTTTAGGTATCGGTGTTCAAAAATACACTGTTCTTCCTCTCGAATAAATTTGTAAGTGCCAACATCGAATACCGGCGGGAATGCCATTGCAACGGAGAGCGTCCACACCATGCAGATGACAGCCACGCAGGTCCATAATGTCATTCGTTTAGAGTAAAATCTATGATGCGCGATCGCCATGTATCGAGTTACACTGACGCAGAAGAGCAGAAAAGCTACGTGAAAACAGAAGAGAACTGCCATGAACGCGATGATCTTGCAGCTTATGATGCTGTATGTCCAACTTGAGCCGCTGGTAATGGATATCATCACGAAGGGAAAACACACAGCTGAGCGTATTATGTCTGCCAGACAGAGATCCAAGAGGAAGTAATAGGGAGCTCTGTGTAAGCTGCTGTCTTTCAGCACCAGGAAAGACAGCAAAATGTTCCCTGCCATGCTGATGCAGATTATCAGACCGAGAGAGGCTAGCTTCACCGCAGAAGCAGTGATGGCATAATTCTGTAAAGAAGGGTTGCTTTCCCCCGGCTCGCTTGTGTTCGCCATCTGTGCAACCATAGCCTACAATTGTCAAGAGCGCGCACCCACTATCAACCCACATCAAGCAGAGAAGCTTTTTCTTCCACCGATCATTAATGTATCAATGGACAGCCGAAATAAAACGCAGCAATTCGACGCTGAGCGATGCATAGTCGTTAGGGTTTCGGTTACCGTGCCTCGGGAATACAATATCTTGCTGTATATAAATTGAGCTGCTTTATTTTCCGGGTCCAGAACATTATTTTAGTCGCACCTGACATCCATCTTATGAAGCGATGAAGTCACCGTTGTTCTGTATCTCTTACATTCGTGCTCCTTGTATGTCCTGCATTTTGGTACCCACAACACTTGACATCTTTCATTCGCGTTTGGAAAATAAAAACCAAGAAGGAGTAGTATTTTATCGACCGACCGTCTTTGCGAACTATCTTATACACACTCGTTTAAAAACAGTTACCACATTCTCAATTCCAATTCCTGGTGTACCTCACATACTCATTCGCCTTGAGCTAAAATGTAGATACGCAAATCAGAGCAGGCCTTCACAAAACAAAGCAAGCAGGATATTATAATGGCAAAAATAATCAATATCTCGTCAGGTGAGAACAGGCTATGCCCAGGCGGTATGTAAAATTGAACAGCAACTTAAACCAATAGCTCTTTTTTGCTGCTGTTAAAAAGCTGAACTTCCGGTGACAGGTCGTTGCTTTGTATTATGACGACTTTAAAGACCGAGGTTTCTACTGCCATAATCGTACACGATATGTTGTATCCTAGAATAAAAAAACTGCGATCCGTTGTTTCGTCGGTGAAAGTTGTCCCATTTTCGCTCTATATACCATAAAAGACATCAATTGACAATGCCTGAAAATCATCTGAGGCACGGATTTCATCCCATTGCAAAAAAAGAAAAGGCTTCGCTTATGAAATCGTTTCTGTCTGAGAGCACTGAAGGCACCGCCGTGACATTATACTGTTGAATCTTTAAAGGCGCAGACATACATTAATTCCACCATTCTTTGCAAAGTAAATCATATACATTTACAAGCATGTAGAAATATATAAATACTTCTTGGGACCTATATGTCTGATTCTAAAAATATAAATTGTATTAAAAATCAAAAATCTAATTAAATATACACAACTATTCCTGTCTCACATTATTATTATTATTATTATTATTATTATTATTATTATTATTATTATTATGTGCAGAGTGCCTGCAGTAACTTATGCAGATATGTTCGAGGGTTATTTTGCTCAGATATTTATGTATATATGAGTTTTTCTCTACTAGTAATGTTTTTGAATCTTTGGGCAACTTCTGGGGAAGATGTGGGTTTTTTTTTGCAATCCAAAAGAAAATGTTTTCTTGCCTCAACAACTTTGAGGTAGCAGAGTGAGCACAGATTTTCCTCCCTGTTGAGGTGTGAAGTAAGTCTCAAAAGCCGAGTCTAATTAAGTTCTTTGCTCACCAATCAGGTCAGTTTGACATTGCCTATTTCAAAATATATGATAAGCAAAGCGTAGTCATTGTGTAGCAGTTGAAAAGTTGGAAAGAAATAACCTTTCAAAAATAATCACACAGGCATATATGAAAAATGAATTCAGTGCCAGTGATTAGTGCCACTGATGTAACAGTAACTCAATAATAATGATAAAAATTACACAAAATAATGCAAGCATTGTAGGTCTGGTGTGCTCCAGCTGACCATAGCTAATGTGTATGCTAAAAGTGTTTCTATAGTGCCCCCTACAGCACCACCAGTGTAACTAGAAATGAGGACTGAGACTTCCATTGATCCACTACATTAGGTTGTCTGTGTGACAATAATCCACACAGGTGCCTAAAGTATCTTTTACCGTGCAGAGACCAGAGCTGTCCAAAAACTAAGTTAGAAATTGCACATCTTTCTCCAGAATTCAGCGAAGTGGAGGCAGAGAGTGTGAAATGACGAATTTACCTTTCTGACACATTCATAACATCCCCACTCACGATGAATGAAATATGATACTATGACTCACTCCAAGCGGTAAATTAACATCCAGCCTGTCATCATTAGCTTTTCACTTGCTACGGGAGTGAGACTTTTTCTGATTTCAAAGCAGTATTGCAATTAATTCATGTTCCTAGAATAGTGTAAATTCTCACGAGTGTCTTTTTCCCCCAAACAGACGCGGGTACAGGTGGCAGTAAGTAAAATAAATGAACTTAGTAGATATGGTTTTTAATGCAACTCAGTAGAAATAAAATGGTAATTTGTCGAGGTTTGTTAACTGACAGTTTGCTGTTGAGGGATTGCAGAATATAATGCACTTCCCTTACTTGCGGTTCTGCTATATGCACCACAGACCGATGAACAGAGGGGGGGTCAGAATGCATGATGCTGTATGATGACAATAAACTCTCATATTTCCACACTGGGCCACTATCAATTTAGGCTAGCCCCTGTGGTTCAATTTGATTCAGATTAATGACATTTAGTTGGTATAATGCTTCTTCCAAGGATACTGTTACAAAGCAGATTTACTTCACCAACCAGCCCCCCCACTAAAAAAAACAGAATAAGCATAGTGGAACAGTGACAATTGAACCTCTGTGGGTAAAAGGGTAGAAACCCTTAGCAGAACCAAAATCAGAGGGGGGGACCATCTCCTTCTGGCCAGCACCACCAGGCAGTCTAAGGTAAGGCAGGCAGGGAGGTCCAGTTCCTGGCATGGACAGACAAAACCCATTACTCTTATGTTTCATCACTTACTAGCTCCCACCCACTCAATAACCTTAGGCCTGTTTACCATAAGTGTGTTTAGGGGAAACAGCTGGTCACTTCTCTTTCAGAATGAATCTTAATGAAGTTAAGACCTCAAACCTCTAACCTCATCATCACCATAAAACCCCATTCAGGTCCCCAGGGGAATTATGCAGTCTAATAATAATAATAATAATAATAATAATGGCAGCAACAGAGTAAAGGCAGCAACATTTCCTGCCTCTGCTGGACCAATGCTGTCATACCAAGCCCAGGTAGAAATGAATAAAATTGAAGTCCTTAGTTTTTCCCAGAGTCCAGATATCAAAACAGAAATATCTCACATAGTTCTGCATGCATGCTACTGTACAGCAGCATGAAGCAGTGCATCTCAGTGTAGAAAAAAAGGAACAAAACTGTGGAGTGCAAAGCTAAGTGTCATGTCCAAAATCCTTGGCTTGGAAGCAGACCAATTTTGGCAAAAGGCACAAGTATTCATTTAAATGTATTTCAGTTGCAGTTTTCTCTAATTCAGGGCACCCTGCACACTAACATTTAACTGACATTTTATCCAGTATAAAATCATTTTTATGTCTGTGCGGCACTCCCCTCTCCACCCAATTAAATCTGTCAGCGGAGCCCTGCACTGGCTCAAAAACGCCCCCTGCAGTAAAACCTGATTTAATGCATATTACGCACAATGCCACACGTACATTATAATATAGCATCTATGCCACATAACAGGCTATAACTCCAGTGTTTTTCTCTTTATACTATATTATTAAAAAATAATATACTTCCTGTTGTGGACATGCTTTCAATGCATGGCACACAAATGTACAATACTGATAATGACCACGCATTTCATCTGAACCAGTAGGCTGAACAAATACTTATGTTAAAACATCTTTGATATAATGGGCTTGTGGCAGATTTGTCATATTAACTAGTTATATAAAATGAAAAAAATTGGAATTTGGAAAGTCTATAGATGATGTGTGATGTTTTGCATACTTCATATAAAATTGCTAGTTAATGGAGGAATCACTGATTACAGTGCAATACATTAAAACATAAAGCATCAGCACTTGAAATAAACACAAAAAGAAGCAATTCATAAAACTACATTTGTTTAAATTATTCACTTTTGTTCAGAAGCTTTTGATATATACAGAGAGTGCTGAATGCCAGCAAAACCTGCAAAACTTGAAAAGAAAATATTTATGCTAAAACATAATGCTTGCATAAGAACTCAGCCCCTTTCATCAGTACTTTGCTTGTAAATGTCAGCTGAGACTGAACATTATTTCATTTAGATAAAAATCATTTCATTTGTCCTAAACTAGAAACTGTTTAGACAGACATTGTAACTGTTTAAGTTTCAGAGCCAGGGGTCTGCTAGGCTGCTTATGTCTGCAAAACAATTCTGCCTTATACTACTTAGTACTATTTCACATTTAGCTTTGTGAGCATAATTTTGCCCAGGTCTTCCCCATAGCTATGCTTTAGGAATAGGTTTCAAAAGAAGAACAGCACTTCCTGCAGAGCAGTGCATAATACAAGGTCTACAATGAATAGGAATAAATGAGGTTGAAGAAGAACCTCTATGAAACAATTAGGCCCCAACTTATCTATATATCTTTGAGTCAACAACCAGGGCTGTAGTACTGTAAGCATAAATAGCCAGTGGGTGGGGAGTTGTGAGCAGGTGAGGAAGGTTTGATAAAACAGTGGATTGATCACAGTCTATCATAATATCATAAATTATTATGTCAGCTACAATTTTACTATTTCTCCTTTCTCCAGTCTAAACTGAACCACAACTCACTGTCAGATATAACCTGTGAGCTCACTGTGTGACCCTCGCCATGAAACCAGGCAGGAAATGGCTGCACATGTGAATCCTTCATATGATGACGAGTCTGTGCTTCTTTGAATATTGTCTGTGCTGTTAGAGGAACGTAAAATCAGCATACTATCAATTAGGAAATCCACAGATGCTTGGCTAACGTGGAGCTGCTGGGCATCCGTGAGCCTGGGGATCATAACCTCTACTTTTCCCTGCTGAGGCTGAGCCAGCTGTTGTCTTGCCAATGCTGTCCTCTGGTCATGACAGGTAATGGCATGGCTACGACTCAAACACCTAACTGCATACAAACAGCTTCAACATGTGCAGTTTATTCCTTGTGTCACCTGAAGGCCTGCATGTTCCATTTTTACGTAGTGATCTTGGTCATTTTTAGACAAGCTGTCTGTCTGTGATATATAATGATTTACTTCCAAGCATAATATATTATGGGTTAATGAAAAACTTAATATTATAAATTTTTTGTGTAAACATTTGCAGTCCTGTATCATGTCACACATGTCCAAATTAAAAATTGAAAGTGGATACCCAGATATGAGTTTTTTAAGTGTTGTATAGTACAGTCCCTGGGCATAAAATGTGTTAATAATTAATGAACACTTTAAACATACAGAAAATAGCATAAAACTCAAAATGACTCAATAATATAAAAATGTACACACCCCTAGGGTACCCAGTGAAGAAATGTTATGAAACAGCATGAAAACACAAGCACAAAAACAAAATATGAGCCTGCAGTCAATGAAAAAAAAACACTGCATTGATTGCCAAAGTTAAAACAGTTGCAATCCTTTGGTTTCAAATTAAGAGGGAGAAAACACATCTTCACATGCCCAAAACAGTAATTTGTCTACCCACAACACAGAATATCAATAGACGTGCTGATGCACTGTGTCAGTATATTCACAGGGTATTAATAGATACACTGTTATTAATTTGTTTTTCTTGCCCACAATACAAGTAACAAAAAATCCCAAAACAAAACCAGGAAAACATCTGATGCTGGTTTAATCAGTTTGTCTGAAACTCCACCATGTGCTCACACAGTCTATATCCTCCAGTCTAAGTCCCACTGACTGACAGGTTATCATACAAGGCAAAAGAGCTGGGTATGACAACCATATGAATCTGCAATGGTCAGCGTGAATCCAATCTACTGACATGTCCCTATTTAATGCATTTTTTCCCTCATTGACTAAGCTCTGAACAATTTCAATTCTGTTTACAATAGGAAACTTGCAGCTTAACGCTCAAATGTACAGTATTTGTCACCAAGTATATTCAGGTAGATTATGGTAGAGTGTTGATCTGTTCAAAGTTTTATTTGTTATTTTTTTTATTTTAAATGATTTATATTGAACATTAGAAAAACACACAGTATAATCCAATATGGCATCCACATGACTGGAAAAAAAATGTAAATAATCACTGTGCTGATCCAATTCTGTGCAGATATGTACATCTGCAGTGTCTGTGTGGGATTGATTTAAAGGGCAGAGGTAGATTCCGCTCAAGTTCAATAATATAACTACTTTTTTATGTCAGTGAATACAAAAGATGAACAGATAATGTCAAGTTGAATGTAGGTAAGAACTGCTTCTAATAAAACAAAAATATAAACACCCCAGTAATTATATATATATGTATATAATTATAATACAGGAGCAGCCTGCTGTCGTTCATAATAATAATAATAATAATAATAATGGTGGTGATGATGATGTAAGCGTTACCCACCTGATAAATAAAGGTGATAACGTAATTCAGGGAACACAATATGCCCTTATTATTATTTTCCGATATGCTTTTATTATTGTGACAGTGAGATAGAGAATCATGACGTACATTTGTTGTTGTTGTGGTGACGCGGCAGGCGGGCAATGAGTCAGCGGTAGCGACAATTTCTCCGGACGTGGAAGTACTGATCTCACTGTAAAAATACTCGTCCCAGTTACTGATTTTGCGTTGAAAAATGGCGGTTCCTGCAGCTCCAGATCTGCAGATGATCACCGAAACACAAAGCGGCCCGGTGAATAACCCAGAAAACAACATTGAAATCGATGAGAGGGAATTGGAAAACATAACAAACGAGGAAGACGGAACTGCGCTCCCTTTGCATTCTCCATGGACTTTTTGGCTTGATAGGTAACTAACGTTAGCTAAGCGTTATGTTAGCTAAATCGGAGTCAACAGCGACTTGTATCTATTTTTGACACCGTAGCTATGGAGCTGTTTATCTAGCTAACAACCTAAATACCGAACAGACACTCAAATAAAATTAGGGAAAATAGTACGCCAACTGTAAGAAAGGTTTTTTTCTAGTTTTGACGGCCTAGCAAGTGTGTGCTAAGGCTACCCAGCCAGCTAACGTTAGTCAAACAAGACATTCTTACACGGATTGGTTAACGTTACAAGCTAGCTACTATCAATGCGAAAGTGTTCCTTTATGAGCATGTTAGCTAACGTTAGCTTAGTCCATAATAGGAACAATGGCATTTACAGTGTAGAGTGTGATTTATATATTTACAATTCTTTCACAATAATCGTTAGCTTTGGGAATGTCTGTACGATAGCTTTCTAGACTAGATATTATTGTATGTATAAACGATGGTAACGTTGAATCATGTAGGCTATCTAACGTTAGTTATCTTGCTCGGTAGATGGCTAGTAAGCTAAGCCAAAACAGCTGTAAAATGCGCTGCAGAATTTTCCAGCGAGCTAAGCTAAAACTGTACTCTTTAAGTTGGCTGGCTTACATTGTCCGGAGGTCATCGTAATCAATGGACCATTTCCGTTTTTATTGTTTATGATTACATAGATAATGGTATTGGTTTTTATGAAGGTAACAATAGCTGGCTAACGTCAGCTTGGATAGCTGTCTAGCTGGTTAGTTAGCATCATAGACACTGTCTGTCCATGATATTTTTGTAAAGTTATTGTTATATCATTATGTTAGCGCCATCTTTGAGGGCATTTAAACATATGTAAGCTAACGTTAATCGCTTTTTCTGGTCCCCTCTTCGCTTGAAGACAAAGTTGAAAGTCTTGTGCTAGTCAACATATTCTAGGTTACAATAATTTCAGTTTACTGTAATGCAGAGCTGCCCAAGTCTAACCGAACAAGTTAAACTGTCTGATTGGGACACCTTATATCGATTTGATTGGCAACAGTTTGAACTGTATCCATGACTCATATCAGTTAGCCATAGACTGTTGCAGTTTTATATAATAATATCTTTCTTTTGTCTAATGTCGGACCATCGCGCTTCTAATGTATTTTGGCTGTCAGTTTAATGTCAGGGTGTGCCGATGATTTAAAAGATTATCTCCAGAAAAGGTTTAGGCTAATTATAACTTCAGGTTCCCTTACATCTTAATTAATGTTTACAGTATATGAGTTCACTATGTCGTGATATTTGTTAGGAGAAGACAAATAAAATACAAAAGTCAACCGAGCAAGCACAGTAAAAATGACTGTTGATGTGCCTATGGTCAGATCTAGGGGGGAAGGGGGTTAACATGTGATCTCTGGAAATCGTTCATTTGACAACAATAATAGATGTCATAAACAACGTGCAATTACAGAAGTAGCGGCAAAGTGGAGTGGTTAAGGCGTCGTACATCCGTTTGCCGTGAAGACTGCATTTCTCCTGACATGACACAGCATGTAGTTCCATGCTATGAACAGTCTAGTTCTTTATCTTTACAGTATTCTAACTCATTGAAATAGAATTTGGCAGCAATTCATTTTACCTGACCTGCTCCTTGCATGAAAGCACAACATATCACATAACTCTAGCCAAAACACTTTGGAGTAAATAGTCCACGTTTAGCTGCACATCATCTTCTTTAGGTTCAGACATTATTGCATGATTTTCTCACTGCATGAGAGAAGCTGAATTCCCATTTGTCTGATGATAAACACTTATGGAAACGATACACACAGTTGACCAGCTGGGTGTTTGTTACAGAAATCTTCTATTTTTTGTGAACTTGCAACAGCTGTTGGTAGTGTGTGGTTTTGTTAGGTTTTCATGTGTGTTATTGTTGTATGAAACAATTAATTAGGCGGACAGACACAATGATGTAGTTTAAGCCTAATACTGTTATGTCTTCTGAGTTTTTGTGCTTGAGCAAGATAAAGCACCTGCATTCAGATATCCATATGTAAAAAAGGACATTACAGAAAGTGTCTTAATTGTCCTATAATTATTTCCCAGGCAGCTGTTTGTATGAATTTGATCATTATAAATAGTAGGTGATTATTCCGGTTGCTAAATATAATTGAAACAGAATTTTTATTTGTGGTGTGATTCATTATTCCTTGCCATATTGGTATATTACCCTATCAAACATTCCCAGTAGTTTTGAACCAGCCAGTATTAAAATAACAAACACTGTTCTGTTTTGTTTGGCACAATGTATGCTTTTCTGAGAAATTGTGCCCCCTAGTGTTCCAGTTTAAGATGACCAGGACTATTTGTAATGTGAAATAGTGTGCAGTGGTTGGGGAAAAATGAACAGTTTGTTAGCCCTGTAATTTGGTGAAAAACAGAAAGAGGTCAATGTCAAGGCAAAAGGGTTGTACAAACCCCAGGTTTATCACATGTCTGTAGCTCGGTCTGATCCATGTAGTCACCTGCTTTATTATAAATAGAGCCTGCTGGGATAGCTGCCCTCAGTTAAACTTACCAAATGTTTCAGAGAGGGGAAAAACCCAGTGCTTGGAAACAAGCTCCCAGGGGTCCTTAGAACTTCTAATGTTCATGATGTTTGAATGAGGGAAATTCAAGCTTATAAAACTGCTTGCATGTTGCTGCGAAGTTTCCGGATTTTCCACTGGGTTTTGCATTTTTCTAAAAAAAAAAAAAAACCCTAAGCCAATATGTATCCTGTGCAAATCAAATCTGTTCTGAATTCAGTTACATCAACATTCAATTGTCCATGGAAAACTATTGCATCAGAAATACTATTGGAAAGGCATATCATAAATACATTATATCAATAAAGGAGAAAATTAAGGGGAAATGTCAATGTGTGCATACATGTTTGTGTTGAAAAACTGAAACTGAAAACTGAAAGCAGACAGCCAAAACTGATGTTGTTTATCTGTGTGTCTGTTGAAGGTCCTTACCTGGGACAACAGCAGCAGAATGTGAGTCGAATCTGAAAAAAATCTACACTGTGCAAACTGTACAGGTAAGAGGACTCTGTTGAGCCACTTTACTGGGACAATTAGGTTAAGTCTCACTCAATGGCATTCTCCCCAATTGGCTTAGTTTCTTCTTGGACCGAAGTGCTCCAGAATGATCTTTTGATAGATTTAAGAAATTGGCCATGAGAGAAGGGCCTCAGCAATTTTGTGCTGTTGTGAATCATAGGTGTGTCCAGCAAGTGTTATCAGAGGTGAGTGAAGCTGGTCTGCTTGTTCAGAATGTTTAAGAGATAAATAATGTTGAAACATGAAACATGAACATGAAAAGTTTCTTCCCTCTGTGTCTTTGGCTGAATAGTGTTTCTGGAGTGTTTACAACAATATTCCTCCGGTGAGCTGCTTACCACTGAGATGTAGCTATCACTTAATGCGTGGAGAGAGGAGGCCGCTGTGGTGAGTCTTTCATGCAAACAAAATTTTCACTTTTTTCAAGTACATAATGATTTGAGAGAGAGACGAAATTTATCACACAAATGCACAGACATATGATTCAGCACGGTTGTTTCATTGTTTTGTTTATTTAGACACTTTTATTCAGATTTAAAATATTGGATCTCTGAAAACACAAATATACTGTAGACATTAGGGCATCAAGGTTTTCACATACCAACCTTAAAATAACCTGGTATGTGGTATTACGTTGTTTTTACACATTCTTACTTTGACCCGTTGGTGCAGACTCAATAAAATCAAACTTCTGCGATCATATGACACACTCATGCCTGAAGTAAACAGTGCCTGCTTGAATCACCTGCCGCAGGCAGAAGATTGACAGTGGCATTTATATACTGCCAATAATTTCTAACACGCAGATTTCAGTTCTGTTTTCTTTGGAAATTGTTGAGTATTGCCACAGAGAGCAAGGTAAGAATTTTCAAAAGCATTCAGGAAGGATGGTGATAAGGACCAGAAATGCTTCAGGCTATTTCCTCAATTAAGGTTTTTGAAACTGTACTCTTAAGTGTATTCAATGATTTAATTCTCTTTAAACTGCATTTAACAAGCCCATTTGGCACATAAGCGTTTCCTTTATCTCTTAACTCCTCATTTTGCACAAGATGGTGTTTACTAGCCAGATGTCCATGCTTTCAGCATTTAGGATTTGGTTATGAGTCTCTCTGTCTCAATCAGTCCATCAGTCAAGGAAAAAAATCAGAGGTCTGTATATCAGAATAGCCACCAAAAGGCATGTTAATGATTTTTTTGGGTCAGAATTTAGCTGATTGCTTTGAATGTTCTGCACACTGTATATTCCTTCACCATGGAACGCGTATCCACTTTAGTTGTAGATGTAGCCTCAAAAGGCCTATGTAAACGCCTAATTCAGGCTGCAGGTCAGTCAGCAGCTCATTGCTTTTGGGCTGGGAAGGAAACCAGCATACACAGGGAGGCCCAAGAGTGGTTTGGGAAGTCCCGTTCTGCAGGGATCATTTAATCTTTCTGTGTTTCAGCCAGCAGCAGCAAGCCTGCTCTGTGCTGAACCAGCTCGCTTCTTCCACACCGAAGGGTTTGGTTCGCTCCTCTAGCCTGTGAATTGCTTCTCTTTGGAAAGGCTCTGTGTGTTAGCGATTTCCCATCATACGCCGTGACCCTAAACGCATTAATCCCCTCTAAAACCCTGTTTAACGTGGTTAGCTTCCACACTACTCAGGCGAAATTGTCACGAGTTTCTGTTGTAAACTTAATTTGCACTATGACCTGAATTTCAAGGTTGATACATAGTTGCTGATAAATGATTACCAAGCTATCAGATAAGAAATTTTCTTGTCTGACGATGCTTGTAAGAATCAAAATGTCATAAATGTTAATGTTTGCTGTGCAATAATGTTACATATTTGTGTCATTTTGCCAGGGAAGAAGAAAGCAATGCAAAGGGTGGAGTTTGGAAAATGAAAGTCCCAAAAGAAAGCACTGTACGTATGAGATTCATTTTCCTTTTTTATTTATTGTTTTTTTTTTTTTTTTTGTGTGGTGTTTGGTCATCTTTTGTAAGAGAAGAGTATATGAGCAGAAAGATAGTGTAATGGTTAGAGTTCAGGGGGATGGTACCGTTAGCTTGTAGCAGTGCTCTTAACATGAATTGTTTAATCAAATATCCTGGACTGTATGTTGAAAACAATAAAGTTATGATAATAGTATGTCTTTTTTCAGTCTGCCGTTTGGAAAGAGCTGCTACTTGCTACTATTGGAGAACAGTTTGCAGATCACTGTGCATCAGGTGAGTCCCATGTCGGCCTTAATGTGAAACAGGTGCTTATTTATTCTGGCTAAAATAGTCTAAAATATCTCACTTTTCACACTGAAATGTCTCATTGAAAAGATTGAATTCTTTGTAAACAGAAGGATCTAGCCAACAGCAATCAACCTCCTACTAAATGCGTTATGTCTGTCAGAGCTGTCTGTGAATACATGTCTCCCCAACCTGGGCCCTCCTTGAAGCACCCTGTGAAACCTCTCCACAGTAGTGGTAGTGCTACAGAAAATGTAGGTAACTAATGTTGATCTGACAAAACTCCCAAAGTAAGTAGCCACTTTTTGGCCTAGATGTGGTAAATGGACACTTGAGAATAAGTGACGGAAGACAGTGTGGACAGTTACTGTAACAGTGCAGGATGAACTTGGTGAATAAATTTGCACCCGGGTCATGTTGTCATCTCTTTTGATGCTTTGTCCGTGTGACCAGGCTCATACCGAGTGACATCAGAGTGTCTCTCCAGGTATCTCCAAGTTTCTTGCCTCTAAATGGTGTCTAGAGAACAGCCCAAATACTACTTCTAACTGAAAGCCAATCTGTTCAGGAGTATAAGAATCAAAGACTGATACTCAAAAACTTTGCCAAACATTCAATTGGCAAATATTAACCAAGTACTTGCATATACAGAGGAACCTCAGAAGTACAAAACACTTGAACACTGTGGAAACACTGGTCAACCAAACATGGTATGAACCTGGAAGTAACATTCTAGTAATACCTTCTCATTTTCACATGCAAAGTTCAATCAAAATTAGACAAAGTGGCATGACTGAGAACCATACCTTGTTAGCTTTGTACTTAGTCTGTGTTTTGTCTCTTTCTGTCTAGTGATTGTATTTGGTTAAAAGCTTGCAGTCTAAAACATATAATTTATACCTACAGTTTTTGAAATTACGTTTTTTTTAGAGTGTAGGAAGGATTTTACAGTTTTTTTCTAAAAGGGTAACTAGATGTTAACTGGTAGACAGCACCCCCAGCTGCATGGTTAAAATATTAATGCAATTAATTGCGGTAACTTCAAAATGAGTGTAGTGGATTTGTAAAAAAGTTTTTTTTTTTTTTTTAAACAAATTTCTCTCTCTTCATACATATGGAGAGAGAGAGAGTGATAACTACATTTGTAGTGGTATGTAACAATTCCAATCAGTAAAGAATTCAGACTGTTTCAGTTGTGAGATCCACATTCCCAGGGCATGTGTATCGCTGAGGTTCTACTGTATATGAATGACAAATATGAACAGTGACATACCGTACATGCACAGGAAATTATGGCATGTTAGTAATTTTGCCCAAGGAAAACACTAGTAACCAACACAGATGTGCTGTATATTTTTGTGTATGCGCTGGTATGGAGTAGCTCATATTTCCCTTAACATTGTTACAGTTAGAAAAGAATGGTACATAAAACCAATACATGTGCCATATAGAAATAGCTCAGATAGCTGACTACATAGATGGTATCAGACTCCAGATTCTACTACCTGTACCTGTTAGTATATTGCTTGGCAAAGTAAGTTGATATAATTTAGTTAGCTGTCCATCTTTGTTCTCACCATACCTAGCTGGCTAGCTACAGAAGCTATTTTAATGTGGCAGATGTATAAACGTATTTGAAGTGTTCCCCAAGTTTGACTACTAGTTGTAGCCAATGTGTATAAGGTATAAACCACTTCATGTATCATATATTTGTGCTATGTCTTCTAGTGTATGCACGACATGTCCTGATTTGCAGCTCACAATTAAAATCCTGTGTTACGGGCGACAGCTGTTCCTGTGAAATGCTATGCCAACCACAGTGAAAAATGGTTGAGGCCGTGTGCTTGGTTGTGATGTTGCTGATAACTTTTGGAGCCAGGACTGAAACATGCAGTGTTTTTATATACACAAAATAATCCCAACAGTGCCTCTCCTCTTTGTTCAGACGATGAGGTTGTCGGAGTCAGCGTCAGTGTTCGAGATCGAGAAGATGTAGTTCAAGTGTGGAATGGAAACGCTTCATACGCAAGCGAAGCCAAGGTTGTAGGAAAGATATACGAACTCCTCCCACACATATCTTTCAAAGCAGTATTTTATAAACGTAAGTATCACAGCGGGTCACTTTGCGGTTGTGCTGCTCTTTTTGATTCACACAAGTTTTGTAACGCACAAAACAAATTATTGTTCATAAATTATTCATGCTATTAAACTGTGATGAAAACTGGCATAGCGCTATAGTTTCATAGCAGACATTAATTCTGTATTACCAAATGTCAAATTTGTATGCAATCATGTGAAAGTACTCAATATCCCACAATGCACTATTCACATGAATCATTTATTTGATGGACAAGCTTTCCACAGCTGTTGCATGATGTGATAAGTGGAACATTTACAGTGACTGTTTATGAACTGTATCTTCTATAGGTAATGGTAGCATATTTTAGGGAGTCTGAAGATTGAACCTAAGTATTTATTTCTCTTTCAGCTCATGAGGAGCATCATGCTTTTGAAGGCGGACGTTCAAGACATTAACCGCTTGTGGTTTTACACCTGTTTTTTTTTGTTTTGTTTTGCTTTTGGATTTGGCATAGATTGGACTTTTCCCTGGCTTAAACACTACTCTTCCTTTAATAATCATTTTACAAACATCTCAGTCACTGAAACTTTAGAGAATGTTAAAAATATATTTTTATAGATTAAATAGCTCAAATTTCAGTCCGTGGATTTTTTTTTTTTTCATTTTTCAGTTACTCACACTGCAGAGAATTTGGACAAACCTTTCAAATAGAGCAGTCCATACTGGGTATTTGTAATAATTTAGAATAGCTTGTTATACGTAAATTGATTTGGCCTTGTCGCAGTCATGTCATTGCGTGCATAAAGTTTGTCTTTAAAAAGACGATGCCTTTCTCTGAACACAATGCCTCACTGTTCTCACTGCCTGTTCCACTGCTCCATTCATACTGCTAGTTGTATCCGTACATTTCTCAAACATTAATGTCCTGCACCAATTTTAAAACCAACTCCTGGCTTGCTGTAAGTTTTCATTAGTGATTGTCCACTGTGTCGACAGTATGGTAAATTAAGTTTATTCTATGTGTGGTACCAGGTGATCGTAATACATTCACAGTAATTACTGCTTTACTATGTGCAATAGGGACAGCGAGTGACCTTTAGGCTGAAGTCCAAGTTCTGCTAGCACCACAAACCTTATTTTTTTCCACCTAGAAACTGTATGATATTCTGTTGCAGTATGAATGCAATACACTGTTTAATTAGACAGTTATATTCACATGTAAATTAAGGTTTGATTTTCTAACCAAATATAAGAGGTTGAAATGTTGCACAATATCACTTTCAGTTCATGTCTTGCTACCTTTGTTTCTAAAATTGTAATTTATATGATTTGGAACTGTGAATGTTTTGCTCGTAACAGTGAAACAGACATCCGTTGCTTTAATCCCCACTGTTTTAGTATTGTGGCTTCAAATAGAAGGTAGAAATGTTGTCCTATACATTTTCAGTGTAAAGTATGCCATTTGGTCATGTATATTTCTTACCAGATACTTTATTATGTGTCTGCTGAAAGCATTTGTATAAAAATGGTCAAAAAATCGTGAGTTATTTACCATCCCTTGTTTGGTTTGTAAACAGTAGTGTAGTCATGGAAACATAATTGAGGATGGATACTACACATAGAATGAATAATTTAACTTACTGGAGAGTACACAGAAGACCCGCAAATGGTATTTGTGTGCAGGTTCTATTGTTTCCTCCTGCTGTTACATTTGTGTTACATCAAGATCATGCTGCCCTCTGCTGTTGAATCAATGACTGTTGCTCTGAAACGGATTTGTATTTTTAAATATTTGTATCTCAAATAAAAGAAAATGTGACGGATGAATTTGAAAAAGGTAGTATTCAGCATCCACACTTGTACATCGTCCGTAAATTTGGATAGAATGTCCATTTCTTTCCTCTGTACCAAAGAGGTTACTCTCTTTCTCCTTCTTTTCTATGTTGGTGCAGGGCGCTGCTCTGGACAGGCAACACGTGCAGTCTTGCCAAACTACTCACTAGGCCACCAGTCTAGTTTAGCAAATGTATGTTCGTAAGAACAGTGGTAGACAGTTTTATTGTGTATATTTGTATAATTTGCTTCTTCAATTTTGCGTCCTTTAAAAAAGTATTTAAACAGAAGAATTCTATAACATTTAAATGTATTCCTGAATGTCGCTGGTGCATTTTGTTTCAAGTACTATTGTCAAGGCAGAGAAGGTAAGTATGAACTGGCCTGTTATATAACTCAGGTCGATCAATGTGAAAATGCACTAAAGCACAATGATCAATGAATCTCTTTTCGGAGAAATACTGGGCACGTGCGGCTAGATTTTTTTCAGTTGCAGTGTTTCATACCTGAGAAACATTGTTTAACAAGATGAGTGCAGGGGTGGAGCGTCGTTTTCTTAGAGTGCACGTCTTTCATCTTGTTGTCGTAGTCACAATCTGAGACTTGCCGATTAAGTGGTGCCTTAATTTCTCCCGGGATTTTAATCTTAGAATGTGCTGTCTATTCAACTCATGTAATCAGTTCCAATGTATATGCAATGTTTTCTGCTCGTAGATTTTGAAATATTGAAAAATAAAATGTACAACATAATCTTTATGTCATTGTGACTGTCTATGATTATTGTGAATTGTAACAAAGTGGAAGTTTTTAAAAACATTTTATTGACTAGACCAGTTAGGAACAGTAAGCATTGATTCTTTTTTAACATAACAGGTGAGTGTTAATTAAATTAAACCGTGGATTTGCTAGGTTTATGTATTCCATATTCTCCATCTAGTGGCCAGATCATGAGGAGGTAATGCATGAGAAGACAGCAGTCTGAAGTGCCATGATATGGGTGTGTCCAAAAGAGCAGCTCCTAAGTTTATGTAATGCTTTAAAAATATGTTTTGTCAGTTATTGTGATCAGTCTCATTCTTGTATACTGAAAAGAAAACTATCCCAGGTTTTGTACATTGTGTGTAGATGTGGCAGATTTAGGTCCTGGCCATAATAATGGAAGCCCATCAGTCCCTCAGTTAGTGAGATGAAAAGTGGTGTTTTGTGGGAGCGAAATCCTGAGAAACAGCATCTTCAAGCTCTCTTTGAGCCTATAGGCTTTACCTACTCATCCTCTGTTTCCCCATACCCATATATTTATATATAGACTCACTTTGTCAACTTTATAATTTCATGCTATTGAATTAACCTTGTTTATTTCAGGTAGAATCATTCTTTTTGGACATTTTCTTTGTTCTAGCTGACCCCATTATTATGTGTTCTAATCTAAAGCTAAACATGAACCAAACTTTTCCATCGCATGTCCTGTGTAGTTTTAAATTGTGCAGTTGTTCATTTTTATCAAGTAACATCATTGTGGTTCATTGTGGTTTTATTAGTACCCTGTTTGCCCAACAATACGAGGTGTGGCTCTTAAATAATGGGACTAATGCTGAAATACAATTTTAATGAAGAAAACAAAAGATTCGGTTGCTGTTTTGTTCAATTTCACCAAAATTTCCAATCGATTTTTGAACTGACCATTTTTACGACACATCAGAAAAACACATCTGTTTCAAGCGATATCGTAACAGCAAATTTAAGACGAGAGCGGATTGAAACTTTAAAGGGTTGTTTATGTTTGCCCATAGGTCAGTGTATACCACGTGGTTTGCACATGTGCGCTGTGGTTCAATTTAGATAAGCCCAGTCTCGTTATTTGATGGCCACGCCTCATACAACGTAGTTGCCTGACACAACTTTTCAACATCAATGTGTCTTCCCTTACCTCCACTCTGGGCTGCTGTCATTTCCTCTATCTCATGTCTGTACATCCCTGGTTGTTTTACTGTACTTCACTATGTAGGACCCAAGCTATGTTTTGCTAAGATGAAACGTACAACCAGGAAAAACTCAGCTCAAAATAACTTATCGCTCTCCCTCTACTAATCAGTCTCTCTCCATCTCTGATCTCTGCAAAATCCTCCTATCTTCAGCTGATGGTGCTGTCTGCAGCTTACAGGCCTCACAAGCTGTTTTTGTACTTTATATTTTCTTTTCAGTCTTTCACCTCCTCCACAATGCTTTCTCATTTTTCAGATGACTGTTCCTCTACAAAATTACTTAGTACCTGAAGTTTTGTTTTAAACACGTCCCTCCATTTCTCATAATTTCACACAATCACTTACTGGGTGCAGATTTTGATTCTTTCTGCCTTCAAAGGTCGCATTCAGGCTCTTTCTCAGGTTCTAGTATCTGTTCCTCATTTCGGCTCAGTAAAAGTACCACCTGCCCTCAGAATTTTGTATGCACACATTTCGTTTTGTAAGCGGTTTCCCCTAATCTCACAATCTTACACCCTCAATTTCCTGTACATTTTTAAACTCTTATTTAAACTCGTTTACTCTTATTTAAACTACTTTTGCTCTTGCCCCCTTTTTCTTGCACTACATTTAAAATAAGCCCAATTTATAGTTCTCAAATCTCCAAAATTGGCACCATGCCTCTTCACTTCCATTCCTCTCCAAAGGCCTCGAATAAGTGGTCCATCATTCTCGCCATTTCTTTCCCAGCGATCTCCACTTGATCCTCTTCAATCTTGATTTTGCTGCTCTCTGTCAGAATAAACTGCTTCTCTATCTGTTTATGGCCTGGTCTTGTTATCTCTCCCCAGTCTCATTGCTCTGGGTCTTCTCATTGCTGCTCAAGACTTCTCTCCCCCCATCACTTCAGTGCAGATCCGACGCACTGTCATTTCTCTTTTGATCTGCGGGCTTCCTGTCGGATTTCAGCCGTTCTCGCGACTCCTGTAAGAGTTGCCATCATCTGAAACCTCTCTAACTCCGGCCTCATGTTTCTTCCTGCTCCTTCATCCTCCCTCTCAGCTATCTCTCCTATCACTTCCCCTACCTATTTCACCTTCATGCCTTCTGCAGAAAGCCTAGCAGTCACTCTGATGCTTAACACAGCACCATTTTTAAATAGTCTCTTGTGTTGTACTGTCGAAAATCTCATTACCTTTTTGTCCCCTAAATATGCTTAAATATTTTTATTCACACCATTTTTATTCAACAGTATTTCTGTTGTACTGTATATTTTTAATTTATTTAAGTATCTTAAGTAACCATTAGACATGTGACTTTATATTCCAATGCTCAAGCCTTAT
Organism: Albula goreensis; assembly: GCA_022829145.1. Taxonomy (NCBI): domain Eukaryota; kingdom Metazoa; phylum Chordata; class Actinopteri; order Albuliformes; family Albulidae; genus Albula; species Albula goreensis. Next base: position 26,556,645 of record CM040754.1, on the reverse strand, counting down.
TTTGCCCTAGCATTAAGTGTACTTCACATTTCTTTTTGAGTTGTCTTCAGATGATATCTTGCTAATTATTAATTTGCTCATTAAAATATAATATTTCATTCTAGATGTGTTGATACTGTATTTGCTAGTGTAATTAATATCATGTATTTGATTATCACCATGGATAATGGCATCTGGTAAATGGCATAATAGTGATGATGGTGATTAGAATATGTTCAATAAATCCTTCCAGTGCATTACATGAATAGCCATCTATTGTGCTGCTAAGCTTGATAAAGACTGCAGATAATTAATTTGGATTGAGATGAAGAACTGCTTCACGACGGTATTGCTCCATGGAGAATTTTTAATCATTTAAGGGGATGTGAATATCAATAACAAAACAGCTGCGGTACAAATAGTAGCTTATGTACTTAGCTAAGCCGATCAGTGCATAGCTTTGCTTGAAGTGATAGATGATTTAAATAAAGAACTGTTCATTGATACATTTATACAATGTATTATACCCCTGGTTATGCTATTTTGTTGTGCAAACACTCCATAGTGCAGAGCAGTACAAGCAAAACATAAGGAGAGCCATTCATTTTAAAGACTGTACCAGTTCGTCACTGGGCACATAATATTGATGGAATGGTAAGGCAATAAAATGCCTTTTGCCATTTTGTCTCAATGTATGACAGGTATATGCAATGACTTCTCGGGTTCTGTGGGTATGAGACAGGTGCTATAACTTACGTATGTCATAACTAGAACAGTGCGTATTCATTATTCCCCAACAACTTTATACCTAATATATTTATTACAGATATACCATACAGAGTTCCTGTTCAAATCAGAAGTTATTGCTAGTTTTTGCTTATTTTATGGAACAAAACGTTGCCAAAAATGGCCCAGATGAGTGTGGACTGAGCAGGTGTGTACACTCTTTACTAAATACATTTAGGTTGGAAAAAGTTAAAATATATATTTATATTTCCACATATAATGGGTGGACAAAATAATGGAACATGAAACAATAAATCAACATATACTAATAATAAGTTGAGTCAGCCTTTGTCTTCAGAACAGATTAATCTCTTCTTGGAAGGTAGATCTAAATTTTGAATAATTTCCACTTGGATATTGGATCCTTCTTCAAGAACAAAAATCTCCAGTTCTTTGAGAGATGGAGGTGGAACTCCATATTGCAAAACTTCTCATAAACATTCAGTGATGCTTACATCTGTTTTTTAGGGAAGCCATGGTAAGAGTTTGACTTAATTCTGATGATCATGAAATAAATCTTTAATCCATTAAGCGTGTATGGGGACATTTATATTTTTTCAAATGGAACATCTTCAATGGAAACTTTTTAAATTATAGAGTGCACCTGGTTAATATAGAGTATTAACTGGTTATAATGCTAACATCCAATGTAATAATCAGACCCAATGGGTCCCATGAGATGGTTGTTTTTACCCTGACAGATAAATCACTTTTAACAGTGCGGCATGGGTAGTGGGGGATGTCGGCTTTCTTTGGCATTCTTTAACCTCGAACCTGTCTAGATGTAGGAAATGAGCAAAATTCAACTCAGCAGACTGTATTACTTTCTTCAGTTGCTCAAGTCTTGCTTTTGTGCTTATTACACCAGATTGTGGATTGTTGCACATTGTCCTTGGTTATAGGCAGTTTTCATACAGTTTTTTGTTAAAGTATACTGGAGTTATAGGTTCAGTCCTCTTTTAATTTTTGAAGCCATTGGTTTGTGGTTTTTGACAACAGCCCTGTCAAGTGTCCATCCCAATGAGGAGCTTCTATTTCCACCCACTGTCCATCTTTGCTGATGCAGTTGTTCTTTGTTTTGTGTAGGCTGTCTTGATCTTCATTCAATGCTTTTTCCCTTGACACATCACTTTGCCATTTCTCTGACTGGTGCACCTGCAGGTCTGGTACCGAAAATTCATATTGCTTTATATTTTATCACAGAAACAAATTGGTATTGATGTCCACATTCCTTTGTAACTGCAATACAATTTCTTCAGAATACTCATCTTTTCATTTGGTGTTTCTGTTTGGCTGGTGTTTCCTATGTGTCTATCCATTACATTACATTATAGGCGTTTAGCCGATGCTTTTGTCCAGAGCGACTTACAACACAATCCCTTGTCCCTTGTAATATTCAAACACACACACACACATACACTCAAAACCCATTATTCCAAGTGCCCCCAGAGTTTTTGACCACCTCTGGCTATAGCGCCCCCTCTGTCTTCCATCTGCCAGGTCTCTGAAACTGGTGAAGCTACACATATAATTTGTTAAACCTCGAAAAGAAAACAGCAAAAACCAACAACAGAAATGGCTGCATGCAAACACACAAACACACATGCAATACTAGCAGAAAAGAAAGTAATCACATTTTTTTTTGGATTTAAGTATTCTAAAACTGGGCAACAGTAGATCAGCCAAGCACAGAACACTGTGAGACAGTCTAGGAGTTCTTGAACTTGACGGTCCTGATCAAAAGAAGCTGTCTCTCCTGAAGCTACATGCCTCCGTTTTCTCCCAATTCTGATTCATAAGGCCACCTTATCACTGCAGGCCCTACTGTCAAAGTGAAACCCTGCTCTCTCATACCGAAACTCTGGATGCCACTGCTTTTCACTCAGCGGTCCACATAGACATTGAGATGGAGGACACCCTGTGCGTAGATTGTGTTTGAGCAGGCAGACTGTGGGTGCCGTATTGACTAGTGGAAGCTCTTCTGGGAGATGTGACACTGGCTGAAATACTCAGTGCGAGCAATGCTACCACCGACCCAAGCATCTCCCTGTGGGACCGCAGGCCTCAGTCAGCCCTAGCGCGGGTGCCCTGCAAGGCCCTGGGGTTCAATAAAACACACAAAAACAATATACCTTATTATATTACAATATACCTTACTAGTCTGAAACACCTAGCAGTATCGCCAGTAACAGGTCTTAGCTAAAGAAAGTCTTAGATATTACTTAAACAAGGCACATTTGACAATGTGATGTGCATTATACATACATTGCAAATTAGAACGCATTTAGCTAACAGTAAACAGAATATGTCCAGCTTTTCTGATGACACCAATTTTATGAACCTGGCAGACTATTGTTGTGGTTTGTGAGCTGTGGAGAGGACAATTGTGCTAGAATTGCCCATTCAAAATGATTAAAGTAGCATACTGTATATAAAAAGGATACAGGACAAAACAAATTATCTTTATGTTTTATTGTGTATCATATCTTATTCTACATCTACCAGTGCAGGTGGTGATGATGATCCAACTATTTTAAACTTTGAATATTTTATTTCAGTGTATTTATGTTGTGAGGAGGTAGTTTGACCTAATTAATGCTGAATATCTGTTTTTACATGCAACACTAAAAGGAACAAAAGAATAAATCTGCATATGAAGAAAAACTATGATTTGCTAATTCATATATAGTTATAAGTCATTATGGAAGGGTACACAGATTTTGGCTGTTTATATTTTAAAAATAGGAAGATATAAATCAAAATAAATACGAAAGGCTGATCTGTTTTTAAAGATGCACAATTGCATTCATTTGAATTGTTTTCTCTGCATGTTTGGGGACGCACAGCACACAAAGGGTTAATTTACGAGAACACAGCAATCTAGTCCCATTGTTCTTTCATAGCTCACTTTGCCCACAGCAGCAGGGGAGAATATCATTTGAAAGCCATCCCTTTGGAATTAGACAGTAGATTCTTTTCATTTGCTTAATTACCTAATTAACAGAAAGCTAATTACTTTGTTGTGTGCATGAGTGCATATGGAGAGGGTGTTACATAACTGATAGTAATCCTCAATTAATTTATTTTAAAAGAAAGCACACTTTATCAAACCATGGCCTAATCCACAGAGCATCCATAATGTCATACCTACAAGATGTCAAAAACAATTCAGACAAAACATATTTGTGTCAGCCTCCATTGAACTGACTAGCCCTATACAAATACAGATAAGTCAGAAGACTATTGAGCAGTTGACTTTGTAATTATATTTAATTTTCTTTAAATGGATCAGCGTTTTGAATTAGTGTCACATGAAGGAACTAGACTCTAACAAGAGATTTTTATTTTTATGATCATATAGTTAATGCAATGTTGCATTGTGAAGTTATTACAAACTACAAATTTGCTTTGAAACTGTAACCTGCTATGAAAATAATCAAAGTCTTTACCTGAATATACTTTGTGAGTAAACCAGCCAGAAAGGACCTGTATAATAGAGTATGTGCTGAATGTGTATTTTTGAACTGGAAAACTTGTGTTACATACGTGTGCTCCCTCGCCTCATTCCTACCTCTGCACATTCTGATCTTATCTCAGGTACACATGGTCTTCTTTCCCATAAATATTTGCCTGTCATACACCCACTTTTAAGCAACAATTATTTTTGATTACCAGGCGAGCTGTCATGAGAGACCTGGGCCCCACCTTTAACAGTAAGCCACACTTCAGGAAAAATATACCTGAAAGCATTTCTGGAGCTGAATTCAGAGGGTCTGAGCTGGGGGCCATTTTGTTATTAATATGTCTGTACCATCGCTGGAAGCAGCAGAGCACAGATTTCATCGTTAACGTTTTATGATGAGAATATGGGGCAGTAAGCCTCCTCGAACCAGATGTCCCACAGGTATGGTAGCAATAGAGTCTTCTGAGCATTGGATTATGGGTAATTGTGGTTGTACTTTTTGTTCTCAAATTATGTTCATCACTACTTGAATTTCAGCCCCATGCAATAGAACCAACCTTTAAAAACATTTGAAAAAATGCATGACATTTTTGATAGAATCAATGATTTAGAGAAAGAAAAAAAACTTTAGTTTTATGGTGAAAATGGGACATATCTGTTTGTATGTTACTACAGGGCATGGCAAGTACAATACAAGGGGGAGTTAAGGAAATGTTGAGTTTTAACATCTGAAAAAAGAACAGGAAGAACATTATAAAGTTAGTGGACACACTGAGGGTTGTGTGATAATGTATGTGGTTTGGTTTTCTTTGCTTCATTATGAAGACCATTACAATAGGTTATCAATGGCAATATTAAATAAATATTAATACTGCCTTTTATTTCTCTGTTGTTTTAATCTGACAGTTCATCAATCATGGAGAATGGCAGTTACAGTCATGTGAAATGAGCTACATCTGAAAGCTTAATTGTCCTCAACTTTTCAAGATGCTTCCAAAATCATTTTTGTCATGTTGGAAAGTTAATTACATTGTTTACCTCACTGTAATTTGTATTAAATAACAAAATGTAAACTATAATTGCAAGGCATAATAATAATCTAACGCTGACTGTACATTAGTTTTAAAGCTTTAAGCACATATTTACGTGTTTAGGAAGAACCAGCAATGGATTACCTTAAAAAAAAAACCTTCTTAAAATTTGTTTGTAGTTTTAAAACAGTTGTAGTTTTAAAAAGTCTTATTATATGCTTGCATGAATCATGTTTGTATTATTAAGTTGCATTTTTAAATGAATACTGCCGTACATTCAAAGTGATGTGACATATTTAGGTTCATAATTCTGGGTGACATTCCCCTCTGGTCCTGCAGATCCCAACCTATTATAAGCAGCATTGGATCTTTCCGTTCATTAATTCCCGTTTTCTTCCTGTCAGAGGGTGGCGCTCTATAACCAACTAATAACATTTTATTATAGGTGGAAAAGCTGGACAACCCGCTACATCCTCCAGTGATGTATCCATGATATATTTACCGTCGTTTATAATTAAATGAACTGTGCTTTTCAGACCTTGATCAAGGACAGTAAGACTTAAAATATTTTACTTCATCTTTAGATTAATGTTGCTTTCGACGAGTGTTAATCGGACTACTGAACCGACCAGCTATCATTCTCCTCTTTAGGGGGGAAACGGGTGAATTTGTAATTACTGCCATAATGACTTCACACCTACAAAGTGTATTCTCCTTCGCTGACATCAAGTGGTATAATCTTCAGGAAAGGCGACAGTTTTGCAGTTGATAGCGGGCCTGTTACATTCAGGGGAAACAAACTCGAAATAAATATGAAACATTGATTTTAAGATTAGATTCAATGCTTGCCGAATTCCTAATATTGACTCTGAAATGCTGTCGTGTTGTATTTGAGGCATATCACAAAAAAGTAGTGAAAATATTAGCGCAACACCCCTGAGCGTAAGAGCAACAGGAAACTTGAAATGTTACATTATAAGCCGCGACATGCTGATGACTGCACCCACGATGTAAACAGCCGAAAGTCTGGTAGTTTTGCTGCAATGGCAACCGCTAAATCTTTGGTTTATTCAGCGCGGGGCTCTGGAAAATACCGTTTCCATAAAACTGCGATAAAATAAATGGTATTCAACACCCAAGCCTAACACTTTCTTCTACTTCCTTGCACATGGGTTTGTCCTTCTATTGAACTTTCACCTCCCGAACTTGCCTCCTTTCATTGGACAAAGTGCAGAAAAAAAGGGAAAGAACGCTCCTTTCGCTTCGATTGTAATTAGCTAGCTAGCTAGCTTACAGACACTTTCACTTTGTAATAGCTTTTCTCAAATGTCGACCCTTTCCCCTCAAAGAAACACATCTATGATCGCGTCTTGCAAGTACAGACTGTTGTCAGTCTAATTACCCGTCTACTTTTTCCCCTTCTAGATATTCAATGAAGATCTGCAATGAATGTTGTTTACACCAGCAGGTGGATATGACGTCACGGACTTGGAACATCAAAAAATAAACATCCAAATCCGCGATTCCCCGTTTTCTTTCAAGCCGCATTAAAATGTAATAACACCACAAGGAGCTCGCCTTCATATTCGAGACAGAGGTGGTGTGAAACTGTAGATTCCCTCTCTGAAACGTGTATCCTGCAGAGATTCCTTGTTGCTGTAGTCCCCAAAGCGGAGTAATACTTGTTAGTATTTACAGTGTGATTGTTGCATGCTTTCTTGATACACAAGATCGCATGTGTAGTTGATTATTTGAAGCAGCGAAAATTGTCTTCTACGGTGATCAACCATTTTCGCATTCGGTAAGTTCATAATCTTCTGTTGATCGCTTTTGTGATATTGTTTCTCTTGTCGTTTTTTAGCGCATGCACATGGACTTTGTCTTTGTTTTCCCTCTGTTTTGTGGTTATTGTTTTAATGGCGAAATAAACAAACAACAACAAAATTTAACATGAGACAGGGATGGTTGCTGAATATCTTGTCTGAATGTACTGAAGGAGCAATGCGTTATTTGTATGGGTCATTGACGGCACGACAACAGACACCGCGTCTCCTACTTTTTGGAAGTTAGCAAGTTGTTGCACTATTTCTCTTGATTGTGAAACCCATTGCTGATGCTCAAAAAAACATCCAAGGCAAGTAACTAGGAAGTGAAATTCACACTTGTGAAAACCTTGTATTAGACAGACATCACTGAAACTGTTGAACTTTATATGGACATATCCGATGGAGAATGGAAGTTTAAGCGCCGTGATTTACTTTTGGACTGAAACAAGGGACCATGGTGCTTTCTCCCCCACGTGTTACCTTTTAAACCACAAACACTGCATCTCTTGCAAGTAACAAACGTTGCAGTTACCGCGTTAGGACATGGACTGCAAGATTTCCCTCTATGTTGTAACTGTGTTAAATACTGTATTATGATGTGCATTTCAAATAGTTGCACGGTTGTCACGTGCATTTTAATACTGTGCATGCAACTACACAATATAACTTAATACAGCATTTGTCTTGTATCTGAAACCATATTTTGTCTCCTTTAGGAAACTATTAAATTGAATTTGTTTAGTTAAAGTTAAAGGCAACAGTAGACAGATTTTTTTTTTTTTTTTTTTTTTTACAAACGGCGACCATGGTGTACGAAATGTATCGAGTTACGACCGAGCTGTTTACACTATTTCTGAAGAATAAGTTAGCGGCATTCTTCAGAAGATAGTATGCTGTCACGTTTAGAAAAAAGAAAATAATAGCGTGGATATAGTGTTAATTGCCGGTGTTTACGGTTCTTAATAGTACAATTATGTTAATTATTTCTAGCATGATCTCAGATGTGATTCTGTATTTAAAAATACGTTTAAAAAAACCTTTCCATCTTACCGTCATGTGTACGATGCTTTATGATGTAGCTTCTAAACAAGTTTCAGTATAATTTCCACGCTTCATATGTGAGTCTACAATGCAGTTGGTGTCCCTTCCGCGCATGTTTATGAAGTTGAGCCCAACACGTAAACCCAGCGCCTTAAGCGACACCGTCATTGTTGAAAAAGATTTGAAATGAACGTACAATTTGCTTTTTGATTATTGTTAAAAAAGAGAGAAATGACTAATCATGGTAGGACAAAGTGGATGAGCAGTCGTCTGTTACGTTTCAGTTGAAACAATCAGGCCTAAAAACTTTAAAGTTGCTTGCTTAGTTTGCATGCCATAGTGAATCATTTATCTTGATATATTAAGAACTAACTAGATAGATAGACTGAATAACTAGTCTTAAATTGTGCTCGGCACAGGTGTGTATGGTGTGACGTGTCAAGAAAGAAGTTAAAAATGCTAACATTTGTCTAAAGCATTTGGGCAAAAAGAATAAAACATTTAACAAAAATAATTATAACAAATTACACGTGTGGTGGCATTTCTGAGCATTTTAAGGATAAAAAAGCGTGATCATTCTGTTGATGTAGACATGACTTGTTAGCAGACACACAGGAAGTAAAATGTATCCAAATATGAACTTGGTTGACTAGTCTAAAATTAAAAAAAATATGTATGTCTATATGTACTTGGAAAATAATGTAATTTTATGTAAGCACATTTTTAATGTAGAGCTCATTTACCATCCCTGCCTCTCCAACTTGTCTGGTAGTCCAAAACAAAAAGATTAAAAATTCTTAATTATAACTGTCATTGCTGTGAAGTCCCTCATTTGTACATGGAGATTTAAAACATAATAGTTCATTTTAAAAAAATCACAAATTTGATAAGGTCATGCATGTCATTGTTTATTCAAATACACAAATCTGTAATGAAAACAAAGCACACACATGCACAACATCACACATAATGCATATTCACTTTATTAGCATACAGGAAGGTGTGAATTTATCTTTCTGCTGGTTTTGGGGTACAGATAAAAAAAAAAAAAATCAACACCCTGTAGGATAGAAGGAAAACAACAGAAACATACCTTAACCGTTAAATATTAATTTCTTCAAAGATAAAGAAAGAACTGCAGTGAATCTTCTCTTGGCAGCCCTGCCTTTTTTAATTTTTTTATTTTTTTAAAACCCATTGCTGCAAAAATAAAAGGCAACTACGGCTTTAACATCTCTCGTTGGCAGAACTCCCCTTTCTCTCTCCTTGGTCTTTGGATTAGTCATTGTCTGAGAAAAAAACACTTTTTTGTAGGAGAAGTAAAGTAAACAGCCTCCAACAAGCGAACCTTGACAACCCAGATTAAGGAAAACATTGGAGATCAAACAGAGCTGCTGCTGGGCTGTTGTCGTGAGCAGGCTGAGAGAGGACTGTAGACTATTTGAACAGGCACTGGGGTTTGTGTGCTCACTTATGCAGAGATGGACCATCGCAAATGCTGACCCAGGTTTAAAAGCAAGGGTGAACTTTTCTTTTAAACTTTCCAGCTCCGGCGTTTAACACAGTCAGTGCCTGGGCAGACCTCTCCTCTCACGGCTCACTCCTCTGTACATGGCAGGCTCTGACAGCAGCTCCGGCAGGCGAAGGCCTTGCTTTCTGTCTGTACACGGGCGGACAGAATAGGTTTTTTTTTTTTTTCCTACCTGCAGTGCGAGAGCAACCTTTTTGTCTGTTTGTGTTGTTTTCTGAGCGAATGTTAAGGGTACAGAGTGATGGCTAAGGGCTATTTTCTCCTAGACCACCGCACCCCTCTGTGTACAACAGATTAAAACAGTAATGGTGTGGAAATTAATCTTTTCAAATACGCTAAATACCTCTTGTGCATTTGTTGTTTTTTTTTGTGTCAGGCCCAAACTTTTTTTGTTCCCCCCCCATGTGTGGCTTGACTGGGAGATCCTTAATCCAGGCAGTGAAATTGAAGCAGTGAGAAAGTTATCAGTCAGCCTTTGTCGGTCTGTCGGCAGACAGCTGGGGAGCGGAGTCACCCCCAAAAGTGGAGGTGAGCCGCCCCAAGTGGAGTGGCCCCCTCATTCATCTGAGTGATCAGCTCTCTTTCCCCGACCACCACCACCCTCCCCCGGCCCCCCCAGTGTCCCAGAGCTAACAGGCCACGCACTGTTGACAGCAATCGAAAGATAAGACAAGTTATTTTAGTCCGATTGTGGGAACGAACATTTACCCTGTGCAGGATTATGTGCGTGACAGGATTAGGTTTTAAAGGTACGTTCTGGAATCTAGATTCCCTGTTCTTCTCTGTTTTGGGTGTGTGGGTAGAACCAGGGTAGCATTGATGACTGCTTGGCTGCTAAGTGAAGTCACTAGCATACTCCTGAGTGTGTCACCTCTGACGCTGACGGGAGTCTATGCTCCTTTTCTCGCACTTTCATTCAGACTTTTCTGTAGTGATGTCTGTCAGTGTTTGCAGTAAGAGGCCACTGCAGAATGTAAAGGGATAGGGCGTGCCTCTGTGGTAATGCCATTGTACATAAATATAGGTGTGTGCAAATATCCAGCATTCAACAAACATGTCTGGACATTAAGTTTGGTCGCTGTGATACTCAAAACCATTGCTCATATATGCATATATGTGTTCTACACACATATTGTGTAGTTAGCCTATGTTTTTATTGTATACATATTTATATGCATATATACATGTTATGTATTTTTATATGTATATAATCAAATATAGTAAATATATGTACTGCATAGCACACACACACATATATAGGTAGTAAAATATATATGTTTGTAATGTGACACCATGCATATATTTTTGAAATGCGAGGTGTTAACATCCATAATGTGATAACATTAGACCTGGTAACTACAGGAAACAGACTGCTTGAGCAGAATGACGGCTGCTGTTTCCCCTCTTCCTGCAGCGCGTTGAAAGCAGCTGTTCTCTCTGTGCGGTTTGCTAGCACACTGAGCCGTGGAGACAGGTGATTGGTCAGGGAGTGGACAGCTTCAGGTGAGGAAGGTGATGCTGTTCTCAGGTCTCCATGGAGACCATACATACTCAGAACAGTCATTAACTAATTCGGCCATAAATCACGGTCTTGCTCATCTTTCGCTCCCTCTCTCTTTTCTCTCCCTCCCTCTCTATCAAAGAGATAGAGAATGAAGAAGTGTCGAAGCCATGAGGCCAAAAAGAGGGTGTCATTACATTCACTACACTCTTACATTACCACTCCATCCCGACCATATATCACAATTTGTGCATGTATGCAGCTATAGTTTTGCATCTCTTTCTCAAAAATGGCAGTAATTGTGACAGTGGTAATCACAAATGTTTATTATTGTTTATTTACCATATGTGTATTATGGGCCTGTGTGAGGTTCAGATTGATAATTTATGCATAATTATGTATTTATATCTGGGGGAGATGTGATGGTTCACTCAGGATTTTTTTTGTTCTTTGATGAAACTGATGATAGTCACATTAGTAGTAATATCAATTTTCCATATAGGTTTCCTTCTGTTTTTGCATGGCAGAATGATTTTGACAGTGATGTCTCTTCACTGTTAACAACATAAAATTCATTGAAAAAGTGAAGGGGGGTGTAAGTCTCTTTGTTGGTCATATTGGTCCTGTTTGCAAGGAAGTGAAAACATATTTGCACAGACTCGTCACGTGGAGAGAAGAACGCAGCTACGTATAAATTAGTTCACTGCCGAAAATTCAGACCACAACAAACAGCAGCAGGCCGTGGTCTCTGCTTCTGTAACTAAATGAGATGTGCCACTAGGGTCTCTAGAGGATACTACAGTTTGTGACTAATCACCTCTTCTTATGGACTAAGGGAGAACGTGCTGTGCCAAGCAGGAGAAATAAGTAGGGTCCCCATTTGCGCCAGTAACTTTTATGTAAACTGTGGCAGAATAATGAAGCTAGTTACTTTCATTTAACATAATTCTGTGCCTGTCTCCTGTTCTTAAGCAGTAAGCATTTGTGAAGGTATATGCTGTGTGTTTATCTTTATGGAATATATCTTATGTGCCTTGTATATTGTTAAGCAAGGTTTCCACATTGTTAAGTATCTTTTAAATATCTTTTATGAGATGATTATTCTCAAAGACATTCACTTGTATTCTAATCTTCCCTTAACAGTTCTGAACCCCTTGATCCTAGTAAGCCTAAACGTAATTTACTCGGCACAAATATATTGTATGTTTGAGAGGGATGTGCCAGATATGATAATCTCTTTACACATTTATAGAGCTTTTAGGTGTGATTTTTGATATCCAAATGTATTATAACAATTGTAATCTTTAAAATAAAGTGTGTTTTCTTTCAGAATAATTCTAATAATGTCAGTTACTTTATGACATTTTTCACAAATTCAAACGTTTATGTCATGATTGTGATAGACCTATTAATTTCAGTATCAAGTATCAGTTAACATATTTCAGGTCATTTCCTTTAGGCCAAACCCAAAACAAAGAGGAGCATAAGCCTCCACACAATATTACTCATTATGAATAACTTTCCTTGTTATGTTTCACTGACCTGGCACCAGTGACTGCCTTGTAGATTATATGGATTTTATTCAGTGCCTTGACACAAAACCTTCTAAATAGTTTTGTACCTATTGACTGCTATTTTGGGATCATGTACTAACTCCCTCAGCATCTATTGTATTTTTCACTGTTATTCTTTTACTGAACCACTTTCTTTTGCTCTCTTTTATTTCTAGGACAATAACCCTTATCCAGATTGACATGACTTTTATTGTTCAGGTATAATATGCCTTCAGTTTACATAGCTATGTGTATACTGAAGGTGTTCAGGTGAGCTACCTTGCTAACCAGTACAATAAGTTTACCCCACTTGAGTTTCTGAAACGCATGGCCTTTTCCAGTTTGTGTCACGCAGTAATAATCCTTGCCTTGATCATCCTACAGCTCCATCAGCCTTTCTTGTTACCCTAGGCCTTATCCTCTAAAGTCTAATAGATTCCTAGTTTTGTTTTCTGTTAAATCGACTCCATTTGTATTTGATAGGGCGATGGTTATGTGTAATGTCATGGAAAATATAATGTAATTCAGCTAGGATTGTAACCTAAATCTGGCAGTTTTGAAAAAGCCCGGTCTTGTATCCTTAAGCAAGGTAGTTAACCTAAATTTCTTCAGTGAATATTCAGCTAGATAATATGTAAAAATATAATGTGACATAGATCTTCATCAGGCCAAATAATTAATATTACGGATAATATATAAATATTTTACTCATGGAAATATTTGATTTTGGAGATGGATACTGTTGCCATGAGTGCTGACTGTAGGTGTCTGTCTGTAGTGTTACTCATCTGTTTAGTATAGTGTTGGCTTGCAGGCAGATCCAGGGAGAGTGTGTGCGAGAGAGAGAGAAAGAGAGAGGGTGAGAGAAAGAACGAGAAAGATGGAGAGACGGAAAGAGAGAACTACAGAGAGAGCGAGAAAGAATAGCTCTTGTGCAGTCTTGGAAGGAGAGAGGGCTGAAATCTCACAATTACGCATAAAATACTCAGTGTGAAAATGAATGCATGTGATATCTCTGTAACCTTCACATTCAGATTAGTTTTTTCAGTAGCACTTTAACCCTCAGTTTGCTTGTTATGTCTGATCTTTAGACATTTTTGGGAAATTTGTCTATCACATCATATAGGTGCCTGTGGCTTACAATAAACTGACAAACAATACTCATCAAAAGAGAACCAAAGAATGGCCACTCCGATGAAGCAGTGAGTAGTTCTCATGAAGTAGTTGTATGAGGCCTTACGGTACACATGGTAGATTGCAGTGAAATGCTAGGCCTTAAATCGAAGACTGCTAAAAGCATTTAATGCAAAGACAGAAGTGAAAAATGAAGTAACCGCAAAGCTGGCCCGGGGCAGAGTGGAGCCGCAGAAACTGCTGAAGTCACAGATGTAACCGCTGTCGCAGTCAGAGGGAGGCGGCACGCAGGGATTGCGTTAGAAACGATCGTGCAGAGATTCCTGGTAGATTCTGGTCAGATGTCTAATGCGGGACCCATGAGTTGATGTCTGTAGTGCGAGCACTGCAAATGCGTAGTGGTTCATTCACAGCATTTGGCTAAGCACCCACATCGGTCTGTCACTTTTTTCTGTGCACGTGCACTCACATGTCACGGCTGGCGTTGGATCAGGCGAAGAGCTTACGCTCACTGTCTCAACTGCAGATGTACGGTCGGTCTGTGTTCTGTTACAGAGAAAGTGGGCTCCCATTGCTGGGCTTAGTAACATTTTGAATGGGGGAAAAAAACCACCCAAATCTTTTAGCGGGACCAACATGTAGTTGGCGGCAGTCTTTGGTGCAGCAGGTTTGAGCTGTCTCCGCACAATTTGCCTGAGAGTTTGCAGAACGAAAAGAGTGCAGTTTCTGTGGCGCTTGCAGCAGCTCTGGAAGACGGTTGCTGCTGACACACGGCTCCAGAAGTGCAGATATGCGAAGGGCTTGTCTGGGAGCCATGGGTCACCCCCTCGGTCCTGCCTTTGGCCCGCAGACCTTAGCTGATTGGATTAAGGGCCAGATTAAATGTTAAAATGGGGGAATTGTCACAGATCCCTCCACACCAGCTGTGTGGCTGGCAGCTGACTGTGGTTTGAGGCCCATGGATCAGTTTCCCCTGATCTCGTCCCAGCCTCTGTCCAGACCCAAGATCACAATCATGGGCCAGATGGACAAGGCTAGGGATTTTGGCTGACTCTCTTTCACAACACCACCGCTTACTGTTTAATCCATCCCAGGAACTGGGCCTACCATTTAGCACTTAGTACGCTGTAGCTGGAGGGCCTGTAATTCTCTTAAAAAAAAAAAAAAAAAAAAAAAAAGGCAGTACCTTTTTTGCCATACACTGGCATTCTCTGCCAAATATGCTATCTTTTCATCTAACCATTCTAGTTGATGAAAGATTGATCAGTGTTATCAAAAGTTCACACCCTTGCTTCAATTCCACTCACAGAATGAAATTGCCTTTCATTGAAGGGGACTGATTCCAGGTCCTTGTTTACCTGTGTGAGATGTAGCACTTAGAATAACGCATTCCAAAAACTTTCAGTGGCTACCTATTTATGGTTGGCATACAGCTGCTGGGGCTAAATTGGAAATACAGAAGATCAGAGCCATTTGAATTCCACCCCTTTCTCTGTGGTAGTTTCTGGCTCTGGCTTCTGCAGCCAGGGAAAACTAGGCAGGAAGTACTGCTGTCCACATTCCTCAGTATGTGATGCAGAAGAAAGAGGTGGAATGTGGATCACACCCTCACGGTTTCCCTAATTGTGAAATGTTAGAATATTTGAAATATGAGTCTTTAAGGTGGTGGTCTGATCCTCAGCATGCCTGTACCTACTGTGGCCAGCGACCATGCAGGAGGTCACTGGACTTGTTGTGGCTTTGCCTTAATGTTACCTGTTGGGCATTCAGCACTTTCCCTTACCAAAAGGGACCTATACAGCTTTGCATTATCCATTTATACATCTCGATAGCGATCCAGCCGCAAAGCCTTATCAGGGATTCAAGCCTGCAGCCTCTTAAGTTACAAGCTCATCTTTCCATGCGTTATGCTATACTGCTGTCGTCAGGAGGCAGGGATGTGGTGGGCAGGATGTTCCTCATCTCATCATACATGAAATCAGGCATGCCGTTTACAGCTCTGACTCATGCAGCTCCGCTGGAGGATACCAGCAAGAGTAGGTGGTGTGTTGATCTGAACCCTCACCAATTTAGGGAGGAAGTTATAGTGATAGGAGTGGCTCATGAATGTGATTTGTTATTCAAAGTCAGTTAAAAAAACTAAAGGTGGTCAGATAAAATTGGTAGGATTATATACATTTTATAAATGTATAGCTTTATTTGTGTATGTACAGTATATGTGTAACTGCATGGACATTTGTCATTGGCCACCAGTTATTCTATTGGCACACTGACCTTTCTGTATTAGAAACATGAACCACCAAAAGAATTTTTTGGCTTTGATTTCTGTTTTTGTCTTTATCATTTGTTTAACGTTGTAGAACATTTGTGATTGTGAACAGTATTCTTGGATGCTTTTTACTGTTGTGCATCAGCGAAACTTTCTCCAAAAGAGAGAACATTAAACCAAGGTGAAACCAAACGTTATGCCTGTTGTTCACACCTGAATGACATGTCAGAAAGCAGTAAAATACGATGCGAATGTTAAATGTGAAACCTCCCCAAATTTCACAGCTTTTTCCCAGTGTAGATCTCGAGGGTTGCATAATGTTACAATAGATTAATCTGTGGTACACATTTAGAGGGAAGTACACAATACATTTCATTAGAGGTGCAAAGACATTAGTCATCTGAGATACTGCACCGTTTGACACCCAACAATCATGCGTAAAGTAAAAAGTGTGGGTTGCGGCAGTGACATTATTAGGGCTCTTGCATGCCTTTTGTTTGTTGCACGGGCAGGCTTGAGAGCCAAGTGCATACCAGACACAGAGCCTTGTGGCTACACTGTGAGATCAAATGTAATTTCAAAATATGTTTAAAAATAGTGAGGATTTATTTTAAGAGCTTGTTTTGTTTAGTTGTTAATTTGGATGAGAAAGCAAAATTAAATTTTGTGAAATGTTGCTATTTTTTGATTAGATCTTTTGTCCCTTCATTCCTTTCTCCTTCTAAATTTGAGACAAAAATTGTGGATGATGTAAAAAGTACATGATATAAAAGAATTTTTAAAAAGTAGTTCAAGATCTTACTGTTTTTGAAAAGACTGACAAAATATGAAAAAAAAAAACTGACAAAATATGATATGTACAAATAAAGAGACGAATGCTGAGAAATAAATCTGGTGATCACTGTAGTGAACAAGGGCTTGCTAAAACAGGAAAAAAACGAGTTGAATAATTGAGGCTGAAGAAGTAGATAGTAAAATGTCACATGATGGATATCAAAATAGTGTCTGTGTGGCCATTACAAAAGGTAGAGTGATTGAAGTTAAACAACAAAACACAAGGTGACATGCTGTGACCTGACAGTTGGATGGAAGGCACTGAAGCTTATTCGTTACCATGCAGGAATTGATCACGTATTGGAAAGAGTGGAGAAAAGATGAATCTCCATCACCAGTTGCCATTAAATCCAGTGCCACTCCTTTTCGACCTGCGGGGGGTTGTGACAGGACTCAAAGATCTCCCTTCTCACAGACCTTATTATATTTTTAGGGCATCAGAGATGGGCATTTGAAGATCTTTTATCATTTCATAAAGTTATAGATTTTTTATGAACCTAAGGAAAGAGAAAGAGATCAGAGAGACAGTCCAGGTCTCTCTCTCTCTTTCTCTCTCTGCCAGTGTGATAAGCTGATTATAAAGTCAACTGTCTCAGTGTGCCAGTGACTTCCAGGTTTCTGGGAAGAGTACATTAAGAGAGTGTCGACAACCCTAATTATAGGTGGGGGTGGTAAGGCAGATTTCCTACAGTAATCAATAGTCTTCTCACATGGCTCTCTCTCTCCCTCTCTCTCTCTCTCTCTCTCTCTCTTACACCAGCACTGGAAACAATTCAGTTTCAAGTCTTTTGTATTACATCAGCTATGGCTGAGGTGGCAGCGGATGGTTAATATCAGTTTAATGTTTAGCCTCATTTACTGCTGGCAGCTCTATCATGCTTTTTTTGTTCTGTAGCATCTTCCTGTCTCTTGTTTGCTAGCTGTGGACCTGACAGCCACTGTGGGCCAGTAAAAAAAGAACAGCTTGACCACAACAAAGATAGTAGCAACTACACTGAATGACTGTACGTAACAAGTAGAGGGGGTTTTACCTGTAAAAAACATTATTTACCTGTGCTCAGCGACATCACAAATCGATCACAGCGCATTTGAATGACTCTGCACTCCTCCGACCTCGAAGTGGCAGGAAACACATTTGATTTATTGTCTGCATTTCTTTAGAATTATTTTGTTCTTTATGGACATGTTACTTGGAATGCAGGCATTCTGAAAATATCCAGGGCATGTGGTTTGTACCATTCCACAAACTGAAATTAAATGGGAACATTAATATTTTCTGTGGAACAAGCTATCTGGACGACAATTAATTTGCTACCATTCCATTGCGGCAATAACCTAGCCTAATAATACGATTTCTGAAGTCTTCTTGTTTGGTAGCGCTCTCTCTCTGAAAGGTGTAGGTAAATTCCTTTAGCAAGCTATGTGTGGATAGCTTGTGGCAAGTTTGTGTCCCTTATGCTGCGGATACTGTAAATGTGTTTGACCAGTGGAGTGAGGTGAACATTAAATTCCATTCAGCAGAAATGTCACTGTATGATGGAGGGATGTGTCCACAGTTTGTAAGGTTCGATTTCATACTTTTGTCCAGTACTTAGCGAGCCGTAGTAGTGAGCTCAGTGAAATGGTTTTATGTATCAGCTGTAACTTAGGAAATACGAAAACAAGCTTCTATTGTTAACTACCTGTTACTTCTCTCCGAGGAGATGTGTAATTGTATCATTGCAGTTTATCAAACTGCAAATGTTTTTTGTGGGGGTTCGGGGGACAAAAACTACACAATCGAGGTCAGTACATATCTTCTGTAAAATAGGAAATGAACTGTTTGTTTCAGTGAAATTTCTTCACAACACAGCTCTCACGCAATGTATAAATCGGCCTGGAGTTGATGAGAAAATGAAAAAAAAAAAAACAAAACACTGTCACCGCAAGTGAGGGAGATACCCGGGTAGCTTGCTACCCTCGTTCCAGATATTGACCTAGATATTCTAAAATGGGCTTTTAGCATATGCATTTTTCTGCCCGTGTGAAAGAGACCTCCTCCTGTTTTCTCTCACTGTATCTCCCTCTCAGGCACTTTTAGTAATCCTAATACTACTACTGTTATAATAATATGATTGACACTGTAATTGTTGTAATAATCAATAGCAATAATAATAATTTTTTGGAGTTTGGGCAGCATATTATTATTGTTTTGATTTTTTAATCTTCCAGCCCTTAAAAAATAATTTAAAATTTTCTCCCATAATATGGTGCTAATCACACACTGTCTGGTGGTGAGGGAGAGGAATATGCTGTACCTCCAATCCCAAGGTGTCAGGTTCAAATCCAGTCATGACACACTCTCACAAAGTTTTCAGAAGGGGACATGGAATGTCCCCATTCTAAAGGGGACACAAATCTGTTGTATCCAGTCCCCAAAAAATCATCCAAACAGTTTTTTAAATCATTATCTCTTGTTGGCAGTGTAGGGTGCTGCAGATCTCAGTACAAGTGTTGTAGCTTTCAGAATGTTTTTCTCCTCTTTCGCTGTTTGTCACGACTCTGCGTATATCCACAGCTATAAACATGGTTAGGCAGAGATCTCGGGCCCTGCCATATGCTTCAGCCTGCTTTCAGCTGGCAGAGTAGACGTCCACACCTGTATGCCACAGCTGTCCTGCGCGTTGTGTGTATTCGCCCTCTCCCCTTGGGTTCCACGGTGCACACACCTGTACTGTAGTTCACCTACCTTCCACCTAAACTGTGTGGTCTCCTTCGTAGGTATAATTTGTTTCATCTGGGAAGATTTGTGAGAAAAGCAATCAGAATTATCGTATCGTATTGTCATCTTTTTTCTTCAGAACAGAAAACGGGCAGCTTGCGACCACTCTTCTGTTGAAAATACATGATAATCAAATGAATTGTACAGATTTTGTTCACAATGTCTTTCAGATATGTACAGTCATGTTGATGTAGATATACATAAAGTGTGTTTGGTGACCACACTGACAGACTATTTTTGAATGAATGGGACACCAAGGAACTTGGGTGGTGAAGTTGCTGAGAGAAGCTAATGACTGATTTTATGAGAACAAGAAGTCAAGGAATGTTCCGTACTTCGGAAATGTCACTTCATCTGATATTTTGCCCAAAATGTGAATCATTTTCCACTCACCTTCGATACTCCTCTCTTTTCTGAGCTGTCTTCTTGAAATTGTTCTTACTTTCTGGTCCGTCCGTCATTCTGTTTGTCATAATCCTTTCAACCAGATCATCTAACATGTATATCTTCCACATCTATTTGAAGTGGTAATCCATCCGTCAGTCCTTCCATTTTCAGATAACTGCTCATGGAGGGTCAAAGAGTTTAGAGCATCACCACACTGAGAGACACTTTTAAGGGACACTGTCTGTATCCAGTGGAGATAAACCCCAAGAATAAATTCATTTCATATGTAGCCATTTAGATGGGTATCGATTGTATCGTTAGAAAATGCAGTACTGTATTTGATTTGCATGTATGATGTACTTATTCTGCTAATTTTTCTCAGCATTTCCCTTTAAAGTTAATGCACGATGAACATGGACTTATTATCAAAGCTATTCCTTGCAATTTTAAAAAGCACATTTTTTTTGGTCTAATTTGTCTTTTTAAGTTCATAAAACCAATGCAATGGAACTAAAACTTCTTCATTCAGAGCATTTTCCACCATATTTGCCAGACCCAACAACGGAGGGAGTGAAAGCTTAAGAAATTTAGCTTAAGTTGTAAAATAAAAGAGATTAGATTGCATTGCAAACACCTTGATACTCAGTGCAAAGGTAGTAAAAAAAAAACTAGTTATATGGAAAAGAAAAAAATGTAGCAAAAATATCTCGCCGGGTTAAGGTTCATTTTAGTGACCAGAATGGGGGGAGGGGGTTGGTCGCTAATGATTTAGCTTGCAAAGTAAAAAAAAATCTATAAAAGTAATTCATATTTAATATTTTGCCAACCTTTGTAGCCATCCAACAGAATGTAGAGCACAACAGCTTCTCATAGGTCTACATTCCCATACATATAAAATATACTGGAAATATCTAGAAATCTATCAATCAACCAAATTGGGATTGGGGACAATTATTTGGTATTCTATAAGATTGGCAGGAATGCTCAGCCCTATAGCTTGCTAGCGATTTTGCTTGCAGGATAATCATTTATTAGATTAGTTTGGCCATACCAGTCAAACAACAGAATTTAGAGCATAACAGCTTGTTTCAGTGCTGCATTCCCATGCAAATAAAATCGACTGGGAAACTGAAAAAGAAACCACAGAGCTTGGCAGTAATATTTCAGATTCCTTCATTGTCCAAAATATTTTAATGGGAACATCTAAGAATCTGATAAATAAAAAGGAGTTTGGTTTTCCTAAGTGTTAAAAACAGTAAGAAGTAAATGGAAATAAATGCACTGTTTGGGAGTGAAACACATTGGGTTATAAGGGGGTGTTCTTGAAGAAATTCTGTAATTAACCAACTCTTGGGCATGCTACTTCTAGAATTTGCCAGCTCAAATACCGATATATAATTATTTCATATTATTTAAAAATTTTTAGGTCAATTAGTGACAACATGCAAAGACATGTAAAAGTGGTATGTTAAGGGAAGTTCACAACAGAGGTAGTGACATAAAACGATACTTGTGTAAAAGTGAACATAGTCCTAATTAGCATAAAGAATACAAATTTGTAGATGTCTCAAGTGGCTGTCATCATGCTCGCAGTGAGCAAGACTTGTGTTCTTTGTCATTGTCTGCTAACCTTTTAACACCCCAAGGTTGAGTAGGGACATAAAGAATCTCAGAAGCAGAATTACTGTGCAGCTGCATGCAGCCGCACAGACCCACTCATCCCTGACATGAAACTTCGTATGACATGAAAGTTTTGCCACATATGAAAGTAACATTTCAAAGCACAGAAAAACCTTAACCGTGTGATCTGACTGCAATTTAACTATTGCACAATACAAGCCCATCACATTAACTGGCCGCGAAGAATTGTTAGCTTTTTCGAAAGTTTCATCTGCGTACTTGCAGTTTTGAGAATATATTAATTTTGAAAGGTTGTTGTATCAAATTGGCATTCAGTCAAGTAATGGTAAAGGGCTGATAAAGTTTTTTTTTTTTTTTTTTTTTTTTTAAACCAATCAACATATTTTTTAAAAATTTTCATCGGTTACTAAAATTGAACCCGATTTTTATTTGGTGAAATTTTTGTAGTTTAGTACAGTCTAATGCAGAAACAGTTATTGTACTTTCTTTAAGAGCAGTGCATGTTGTGAACATAAAAACAATTATAAACTGAAATGAAAGGGCATTTGGAAATTCATAAGTAGTCTATAGGTATAAGACTGCATATTGAGAATATTATTTTAAAATGATACATTAAATAATAATTTGCTGTTGCATATTGCGTGCAAGTGACTTATTGTACTGCTTCATCCAAAAGATACTGTCATTTAAATGTAATTTACCTCTTGGTGAATACTGAAACATCATGATAAGAAAGGGAAACTGTCAATTTTGGAAGCGATATAGCTATCTTGATTGGGGAAGATGTTCAGTGGGGTTATGTGATGATTGATATCTGTTGATATTCAGGAGCAATATGTGATTTTTATTTGTATTTATTTTTGTATGGTTGCAAAGATTACCTTGCCTACATACTCTAAGTCTCAAAACAAAATACAAAGTTTGCAGTGCAGAATGCAAGGAAAATGTAAGCTAATTTTGCATGACATAAGCTTCTAGCCAGTCACTCCAGACTGGTGTGCTATCTAGGCTAAACTCTAGAATCTTTAGATGCAAATATGCTTAGCATAGGCAGACAGTTGTGGATTAAATTATAGTTTACAGTATTTAGTCATGCCAGGTGGCATCTCCTATTTCGGAAGAGCTTGTGTGTTCTACTTTTTGCAGGAACTTGTATTCTTATCTAATTACCCTTCACTCAGTTTGACTTAAAATATTTTTCAATGTATTAATTATGACTGAACATGTGCCTTATACATGCAAACAATTATGTTTCACCTCAGTGAATTCATTGTATAATACAAATGTAAAGATGTATAGTTAATTGATAAAAAAAACAATTTAGCAAGGAAAGTTTCAGTTAAGCTGTTAAGCAAAAGTTTACAGGTTCAGGCAATGAGTTATACTTTTAGGTTTTATAGTTACATAGCCATGGTACCATCCCAGCTGACAGACTTCCATGTTGTGAATGTCAGAAGAAGGTTTAGAAAAGGTGTTTTTTGCTTTGCGGGCAGCAGTCATGAAAGCGGTTAATGATGGACGCCATGTCAACATGCGGGTTCATAACACCCTTACAGCATCCAGAGGGACGGTAATACTTCATACAGACAGCAGAGATTCTGATGCCTTTTTAAAATGGTCTTATACTCAATCAGGACCCCACCCTGACACGAGACTTAACATGGCAGGGCCCGCTCCTCCATCACTCGCGCCGAGAGGGAAGTTGCCGGGGCTTTGATCATGTTTTGGGGCGCTTCGCTCCGGCTTAGTCCTGCCTTGGCTGGAAGTGATAAGCCATCAGAGCTCGGAGATCTGAGCCGGCAGCAGTGTGGGCATGAGGAGAGACACGGGGCGAGATGCAGAGAAAGCTGCAATGCAAATTTTGTTGACAGGTTGTTAATGCTCACTTTTCCGACTGCCTTTGAATTAAACAATGTTCTTTTTCACTTCGTGATGCAGAAGGGAACGGGGGGGGGGGGGGGGGGGACACTTTTGATTTCAGCCGTTTTCAGGAATGATGATGTTTTTTTATGTAAAAAACCTGCTAACACAGTAGATGAGCGTTCACAATTAAGATGTGTTTAACAAGGAGCTATATGTTGTGCATATCAATTAGACAGTCGGTGCTGGTATTTTAATGGTTTGGCAAATTGATGCATTTTGCAATTGTATCTGAGGGTAAATTCAAAGGAATCCAAACTGATGAAACTTCACTTTGAAGTTTAAAGTGCCTGTTTTTTCCCCCTCTTTTTTAACACTTGTGCAGTATTAGATGTGCGTACATGAAACAGCTTGCTCGCTGATTTGAGCGCAGATTAAATAGGTTGTTCCTAATTGACTGGCTGTTGCTTGTTTATTTGATATATATTTACTAGACGCGTGGTAATGGGGAAACTGTAATTATCGAAGTCACTGGGCTCCGGGAGGGGGGGATCGAGGGCCCCCACGTTCGAGCGCGGAGCGCAGATGAAAGTCTCGAGGTTATCGCCACAGCTGCGTGGTCTTCCTCGAGGATCGAACGCAAGTGAGCGGAGCCAAATAATTGGTCCTCCTCCTCCTCCTCTTCCCAGGCAGTGCATTGTAAACAGTGGGAAAAAACGGGGAAAGTCTGCGGGATACTCTGGAAGGGCGAACTTGGGGGCGAGGATTATTTGGGGACAAGGGGGGACTTCTTGAAGAAGTTCTCTAGAAGTTAAAACTGGTATCGTGACCCAGTGGGCCAATTGTCCATTTTTGGCAAATGATAAAAGTCTTCAAACTGAAATGAAAAAAATCTTCAAACAAATCCCTACTGTAATGTCTTGTTTAACAAATTGGTACCTTTCGTTTATGCGAAATGCAGCGTTTTGTGGGTTGATTATATCAGTAAACACCTCATCTGGCAGTCGCCCTCAGCTGAATTTGCACCTCTATCTGGGCAGACGAGACGGAGACAAAGGCAAAGACAAGACGGTCTCACTGATAATAAACAAAGTGTTTGTGAATATTTTTTTTTTGCTCAGCCGCTTGCTAGCTTTGTGTCCCGACAGGTCTCCTGACTGTTGTTTACCAGTGTTGGACGAAGCGTGTGACTTGTGTTTGCTCGGACTCCTGAGTGGGTTTGCTTTTGTGCAGAATGTTAAAAAACAGGGTGTGTCCCAGTCCCCAGCCACAGCTGTAGGTGGTGCAGCATTAAGCATTGTTTTGTTGTTTATTAGTCTGAGTCAATAGTATTCCTCTGGGAATTGTGGCTGCAAGTAAATATTTAGCTGGTAGTTTGTTTTGGCCTTGAACACGTCACTGTGCTGTTTGTTTTTCAGTTCAGTTTCTGCATTGAAGACGCACACATGAAGCTTGTCATGCTGGGTGAAGTTCCACTTGTGGCCTCATTTCAGTTTGGGAAACTGCAAATGTGATAAATTATCTGACATCTCTGTGAAAGTATTCTTGTTTTCTTTTCTTGTGTTTCTATTTGAATGCACTGGTCTCCATGTAGACTAATGAATAGATAAGACAAGTCTGTAGCTTTCAGCGACTGATCAGCCTCCATGTGTTTTTGCTTTATATTCTGGAGTAGACATGCATTTGAGTTTTGAGTGCATTTCTCTGTACTTTATACACAATTGCTAGTGATGATGAAATTAAATCAGTTCATGAACTTGAATCACTGCCATTATAATTTTTTTTAATACTTCATAAAAATGAATAGACTAGTTGCTTCTTTTTGTAGCATAATGGGAGCATTAGAATATGAAATAGATGGTAGATTGTCACCATTCTCGTTAGTGTTCTCTCCCTCTGTAGCGGGTAACAAGAAAATTTGTTCTCTGGCTTCAGTCGCACTGTGTGTAGTTTGTAAGACATTGTAGAAATCAGTTCAGAGACAGGCCGAGAGTCTAGCCAGGGATAGGTTAATTGCTGTTGCAGTAATTCTTCGAGGCGGAGTACCAGGAGGTGAACAAGTTCGACTGACTTTGTTGATGGTTTAGTGGGTTTTGTTGGACATCTCAGGCTAGCAACACAGCGTCACGCCCTTTTAAAATAACGTGCAGAAGTGTAAAATGTAATTTGTGTTTGTTGTGTCCCCACCCTTTTTTTCTTCCCTGTGAGAGTACCTGCACCTCCATGTTTGAGAGGTGAGCGCCACACCTTGTTTTATTATGCCAGCAGTCATGGCTTGTTTTCTTTTCCAGCTGATGAGATCATGAAACCGTCAGTCACGTGGCATCGTCCTCATCAGGACAAACCGCAGAGTGTCTGCTCCAGCGGCACGTCTGCAATCTGTCAGGAGTTTTGAGCCGACAGCCCTTCATAGTTAGGCTGAAGTGATGTGCCTAATCTCCTGGTGATTCATATTATAAATGTCATGTTCGCAGGGTGTAGATGTGTGGATTATTGTAATGCTATGCATATACATCATTATGATTGATATTTAGAAGTCCCTGTCTACCTTGCTGTAAATCAATTAAATCCATAATCCATACATGTAGAAATGTTCATTATTTATTTATTCTGATATCTGCCTATATGTGCATGTGTATTTTATATTTGTGTATACACACTATTTTCCTTGAAAATATGTATATACTTTATATCCGCATACACAGTGTTTCTGTGAAAGATGGACCCTGTGTGAAAGATTTGCATAGATTTTAGACACAGAGATGGATAGCTGCCTGTCTTTTGGCTCATAAAACTTTCCTAGCTTTGTTTTACTGTGTTAAAATAAAAGGCCAGTGCACCTTTAAAAAAGGCGTTAAAATGTTTCTTATGGTTTGAAGAATGCACATGTTTACTGTGGCATTTTAAAGGGGGAAATGCATACTTGTGTAGAGAGGATGGTAAATGGTTGAAAATCTGTAGCTATCGTAGCAGACTACACCAGAACCTCCTGTTCCCACCTGGAACCTCTTGGATGAGGAAGTGTAACAACGGTGAGAAGAGTGACAGAGCTAAACCATATAGAATATCTGTTATCCAACGTCCCTTATAGAGCCCCAAGGACCAAAGTCCAGTGTTGTCTGTTGGCTAATAAAGCCCTATGTTTTTCAAAACAGTGGGTTGTCAAATGCTGCTGATCTGACAGCAAGAAAAAACCCAAGGACATAAATTACATAACCACTCGGTTTTCTGCTTCTAACAGCAATCCACATTCACTTAAGAAATCGTTTCTTCGCAACTGCAAGAGTGTCTCACTTTAATTACCCTGAAAAACTCTCGGGAGGTGTATGTCCCATCTGATGGAGCGGAGTTACCACATTCTAATTTGGAGGTCTCTGTAAACCTATCGTTACTTGACTCTCAGCAAAGGCAAATGCAATGCTGGGTCAACAAAGCAGGTGAAACTGTTACATGTAAGAGGGCTGATATTGGTCTTTAATTGCCTGCGTTGTCTTTAATGGATCACTTACATTTCGCATGCTGTAGCATAACTTTTCCTTGTAGCTTGTCCTTGCTACTGTAGCTTTGTGGAAAACCTCATTTTGGTCACTCAGTCTGCTTAATTTTCACTCTTGAGAATGAAAGGATGCTAGCAGTTAGCACGCCTGTGAAGCTAGCCTTTTGGTAGGCTAGGTCTCTGCTTTTACTTTCACCTTCACCTGCTAGTTAGCAGATTTGGACCAGGCCACTTGTGCTTGACTGACTATTTAGTACAGGAATGCATCATTTCACGACCTTGGAAATGACTGTCCTTTAATGTCACTGATCTTTGGTTGCCTTCACAGATGCTCATAGTCGTGGGCAGAAGCCCTCATTGTACAGATGTACTCTGTTTTAAAGGTCCAAAAAACACAAGGGGGGTTATGCTTTACAAAGTGGTATTCAAGTATTAGCAGGATTTCACAAAATAT
The DNA here is from genome assembly GCA_022829145.1 of Albula goreensis. Classification (NCBI taxonomy): domain Eukaryota; kingdom Metazoa; phylum Chordata; class Actinopteri; order Albuliformes; family Albulidae; genus Albula; species Albula goreensis. The sequence continues at coordinate 26,529,098 of CM040754.1, read as the reverse complement.
TTATGAAAGCCAGTTTTTCATATTAATGAAAGCCTGACTCATGGATCCCACAGGTTTCAATGTGCGTTTCTCTACAAACCCAGTCTTCCTCATGGTTATACCAGTAGAAATTCTCAGCAGCAAATTGTGATCCCCATTTGATGCATTCTACAGATAAGGCTTTAACCTCCGGTCCTGTGAACATCGGCTTATTGTGCTCAGTAAAGGTCCTATAGCCTTCTCCATAGGAGTAGGTGCTTTAACCCTGGTGTACTGGTCAAGTTCACTATAAAAAGTGGCTCTGTTCATTCCGCCATTCAGAAATTGTATTTTATTTCCGATACAGTGCCTTGCTTTCCCTTCCCACTTATGTTACCTAGGTCTTCACCACAAATGAGATTTGAGGTCTCAGTTGATCTGTCCGGTTAAATAATGGCTAAATATAAAGGTCTTCTGGCACCTTGTTTATCTTACATGCCTGCTTTACCAACCTCAGCATTTCAGTATTCTCAGTTGTGTATGAATGCTACCACCAGCACAAGTGTGTTACGACACTATTCAACCACATGGCACATTACTGTTCTTTTTTTTGTTTATTTAAATGTGCATGCCTAAAAATATGATTTTCTTGCAACCTCCAATCTTTGACTCTGGCTCTCCTAATCATTCACTGGATTTTTTTGCCTCTACTTGCATCAGTGAAATGGGGAATTGTGGGATTTTCCAAAGATTACCCTTTTAGCAGGAAGTGGAAACCACTCCTTTTGAAGCAAATAAAAATATCCAAAGGTCACAATGATCTTTCACGTTTTTGTATGTATGCTCCATACACTTTTCGTTGGACAATGCATGGAACAGCCAAGTAAACCCTTGCATGGTGATCCTGGCCTTGAAGAGAAGTCAGTACTTCAGTTTGCAAGTGAAGTATAACGTGGATGTTTCCAGTCATTCTGGCCCCGATCAGTACTCCAGCCATGTGTATATTCATGGTATACGGAGGCTAAAAATAATTTGAAATGTGCAAGGAACGTCACACATCAATACAATATTAACATCTGTTATCGAAGATACAGTCAGGAAATGCCATTGCTGTCTCTGATTCTATGGACAGTTATAAACTCTCTGTCGATCACAGTTAATACAGCTATGTCCCTGGATGATCTCGCAATTTGCATTAGAAACTACAGCTGCAGTGAATAACAATAACTTTAATATGCACTTGAGAATAGCTTGGATGCTCTTCTGCTTTTTTCACCTGATGCTTTGGTTCAAACATTTGACTCTATTCTTGTCATTTGATTCTTAAACATTTCATACTGGACTATAAGCACACTCATACTGGTCTAGTGCAATGTTGTTATTTACATGTTTTCCCCACTCCACAGCTGATGTAACATGTATTCTTACATCTGTAGTAAATAGTAATCTTTTGCAATCCATTTTAAGTGTAGTATAGTATACTCTATGCAACGATGGCCTGCAACGTAGGCCATGTTTTCAGACTTCTACAATCATCTTCAGTTAGTAATAAAAAGGACATTGGTTTTGTTTTAATTAGATTTGGGAGCTGGGTATGCACTTTATGAATGACTTTGTGTTCTCAAGCTTATCATGCTGTCGGTATTTTTGCTTTTATGCAAGACACCTATGCTCCAGTCAACTGCAGCACAATCGCGGATGTATCCAAACAATAGTTTGCAAAGCCCATGAAAACACAGGGCACGTAGAGCAGACAGTAGAAATGGATGAAACGGCTGCTGACAAGAAGCCGTGTGTGGCGTTGCACGGAAAGCGAGATTCCACTGTTGTCCCATGGTTCAGTGGTCTGCAAGGTTTGCCTTTATTAACAGATAACAGGTCAGACCTCCGTTATGGTAATTAGCTACTCCGCTTCCCACAGCTAAACGGAACGGGAAGGTGGAGGAATGCACATCTCCGTTTAATTACTTTCCGGCCAGATTTTAGTTCCCGAAATACCACCCAGCAGTTATTTTAGAAAGATTTGCTTGCCATTCAATGTTTTTCCTTCTCATTTTTATCGTTTATATGAAGGCTACTCTCCTTCATTTAGTTGCTTAGCTGTGGCTGTGTGCTGTTTGGGACTTCTGCCAATTGAATTTTCTGTTTCCTAACAAATTGGGAAACAGAGGAGTGTGCCCATCTTGGACTGAAGCTGTTTTAGTGTCCACGTGCACCTTTTTTAAATCTATTCAAGTCACTCCACAATTACTGAATTACGCCAGTCCCAGCTGACACATATAATAAAGGGTATTTCAGAATGTAATTAGAATATGTTTATTGTTGTATTGTCCATTTTGTGTGCATTTGTGCTTGCTGCCGCTTTATTCAAAGTGCTCAAAGACATCTTTAATGTGATTGGATTGAGCAATTTTTTATTGGTCGAATTGGATGCGTCTTTCTTTGGTGCTCATCTCGATTTCTCCTTTATCAGGCTCCGTACAGTTGCCCTGTTTGTCACATGTACAGTGCAATTTGGCTGACAGCGGTAACTGGCAGCTGAAATAACCAAATTATTTAGTCATGGGTTTTTAACGGGCACAACAGCAAATGGATGTTAAGTAAATGATGCAATTTATTCCCTTCCTCCTCATTGCCAGGCTGGCTGCCACGGGACTTCTGCCAGCTTTAAATAAGTGGTACCCAGATGGTATTCACATGACGCCCACTTGGTTACAAAATCGTCCCTGGGAATAACTCTGCTGCCACAACAAGCAATAGGTCAATTGAGCAGGAATGCCTGTTGCTTCCCCGTTTTGCATATGCAAATCTGTTAATGTTGTGTCATTTCGGTAAATTCAGGGAAGGTTGTATCTCAGGGGCCCCTAAATGAATTGGAACGGAGCCCAGTTAATGAGCAGAAAGACAGAGAGAGAGGGAGAGAGAGAGAGATCCAGCACTGCAGCTCGTTTCCTTTGCGCCAACACATCGCTTCCTGGATCCTCTGCCTCTCAACGCGGAGCGGTGAGGAAGTGACTGCGATTGGCCGGCGCAGTAATGGGATAGTCCAGCGGACTCTCGGATAAAGTGATTTTCTGCCTTCTGAAAGAGCGTGTCTATTTTTAGTGTGTGTGTTTCTATGACTGACTGTGTGTGTGTGTGTGTGTATTTCTATGTGTGTGTGCAAGTTTGTGTGTGTGTGTGTGTGTGTGTGTGTGTGTGTGTCTTTCTATTTGTGTGTGAGTGGGGAAGACAACACACCATGCCAGGCCTGCTCTCTCTCTCTACTCCTCCCTCTGTCTGCCACACTTTTACACCCGTGCTCATCAGCTGCAGATGTGGCTCTCTCTCTCTCTTCTCTCTCTCTCTCAGTCTCAATTTCTTCTCCTGGAGAAGTCGTGAACTGTGTCGTCTGCAGGCTCTTAACAGCCAACAGCTGCTACAGCAGTCTGTTGAGAAACAACAATGTGGAATTGATTTTCAAAGAGAGAGAAAATAAACAGTGAACAAAAAAAGGCTCTCCCATCACTGTGCATATGCAGATAGGAAACACAGGCTTGTTGATCGGTAAACAATAAATAGGGGAGATTGCATCAGCCATGTCATGAATGCAACAGTTTACCCATGATTCCATTTAAGTTTTGTTTGCTCTGCGTGACACACATCTCAAGTATGCAAAATTTTGTCCCTTCTGTTGATTCATTCTTATGGCGTGCAATTTCAAGCATTAAATCCCACCAATAAAATGACGTACCCTAACCAATATGTGCTCTTCTGTTGCAATATTTGTCAAGTGAACTACAGATCAGATGGGCATGTCAACGTTCAGCTAACTGCCAAACTGCCCTCTCCAGCTTTGTAGAAGTGAAGTGGACCTTTGTGTGTGAAACACATTTAAAACATATGTTTTGTAATATGCCAAACCTTAGTTTCTGAAACTGTCTATCCATGGCTTTTGAAGGATTATGCAGTCTGTTTATGCCCATGAAGAGTCAGGCTTTGTGAAGTAACATAGTAACATGTTGCCCAGAATATATTATACATTCCATCCCAAAGTCCTATGTGTAGTGTAGCTTATAAGTTTCCTTCTTTTTCTACATACCGCTGTCATATTTAGTCATTACTACTTTGTGTGTAGTTGCTATTAGTGTTACCAAAAAGAAGTAAAGTTATATTTAAGGAATTTCAGTGTGTTTCTTTGAGAATACTGAATGTAAAAGATGTCTTTGGCTGGGTGGGCCAAGGACTTTTAAATGAGACTGTAAGAGCAATTGAATTAACATCTTGTTTGGTAGCATACTTTCATCTAAACACTGTTCTCATAGTTAAGTTTCATATTCAAAAAACTGTAAAAGTGGTTTTTAATGTATAGGGGCATCTAAATGTATTACAAACTTTTTTTGCTGGAATTAGATTTTTCTTTAAATTCAAATGTCATATTCAGTTGTATGATCATGACCATGTACAGGGATCTTGAAAAGTCTATTTTAAACATATTTTCTGCCTAATATTTACAGCTAAGCAGAGTGACGTAGGTGAAATTGGGGAAAAAAACAACCGCACTTATGTGTCATCGTGGAAGGGGGCAAGTAGTTTTGTGGCAAATATTCGAACGAAACTGAGAATCCCTAATAACGTTTGTGCTTTTCTAGAGTGATTTCTGGTGACTGGTATTCAGTACCGAAATTTTTCTGTGGTGTGACTGATTCTTTTAGCTACTGAGCCCAAGGACATTCATATGGTTTTCAGTGTTTTTTTTTTTTTTTAAATTACACACCTTATTGTGTTGCCATTAAGAAATCCTGCTCCCAACTGCTCCCAACCCCCAAACGCACACACACGCACACACACACACACACACACCTCTCTCTCTCTCTCTCTCTCTCACACACACACACACACACACACACACACACACACCTCTCTCTTTCTCTCTCTCTCACACACACACACACACACAGGCTAAGCAGCCCACCCTTGGGGTCAGGGCAGGTCATGTTCACAGCGGTCAGAATTCCCAAGCCTCAGTCCTGAGAGACCGGGCTTTATTGATGAGCATGCACCCACAGTCACCCAGCTCTGAAGCTGCTTGACAGTTATTGTACTGACACTCGGGGAAACCCTCCAGTGGTTTTAAGCTTGACCAGGAAATTGGCTACTTGAAGAAAAAGCATTGCCATGCAGTTCTGCTCTCCTCCTATTGTAAAGAATCGTGTAGAATATATGAAAATGGAGTAATCATATTAGCCACGCAGGCAGTGTTCACCATGTCTGGTGTGTAATCTCAACACTATTGCTTCCATCCTTTTTGAATTTTAGACCTGGTAAGCATACTAGGAATTTAAGCCTGCTGTCAGTGCCATCTTCCTCATGTGGCCCTCTCCAGTGTAATTGGACCTAAACCACTGTGATTTTTTTTTTTATTATTTTCTATTTTTTAGGGCGACACTTCTAATTTGTAGTTCTGATCTCCATACATCCAAGATAGTGGAATCTTTTAATTAAAATGCAAAATTGGCAGGATGATGGAGTTGCATTATTTTGTTAAATAATGAATAGATTTTTTGCGTTTGGGTGCCAACTTAATAATGAATGAAACTGGGCCTGATAAATATCCGTGACATTATTTAGAAGAAGAATACATCAATTTTAAAAAAGTCAGTTATTTGTGTCAGATTGATTAAAAATGGTGTTGTGCAGTTGTTTGGCTTTTTTCCCATGATTATAGGTTTTTTTAATTCAATGCCACCTGCTATTGTCCTGCCCCTGTTTGACATGGGCAGAAAATTTTAATGACAAGTTACACTTTCTGTGTGATAGAATGGCTCTCTGACACACTCACACCTTCTTTTAAAAGGAGAAAAGGAAGATGAATTCTCCCCATAAAGGCGGAATCACAAGGGCTTTTATTCTAAATGGCTCATGGGATTGTTATCTGTAGGATGTGTGTCCTGCCTCCGTCGTGTTCAATCAAGTGTCCACTTAGCTGTGACTGGGAGTAATTGTTCCCAAGTGGGACGCACACTGACCTGTTAATGTCTGCATTGACCCCGTGACCTTGTCAGCAAGGTCTGGGGAGGAGTTTAAATCATGTGCCTCCCCTCTCTCTCTCTCGCTCTCTCTCTCTCCCGCTGTCTTACTTTGCATTGCCGGGTCAAGTGGGTGTCTCTGCTGGAAGACCACTTTCTTATAATTGTCCCCGAGTCACGCGGGTCACTCGGGGGCGTTGTGCAGGCCGGGCTCCTATTAGGCTAGGTGCCGCAGAGTGGGGGGGAGTCGACAGGGGTCAGGCCATTGATCCGATACGCCGGTGGAAGAGCTCAATTCAGAGAATGCTGTGGGGGTGTCCTCTCGGCCTTCGCGTCTCGAGTGGGCCCGGTCGTGGCCCCTCCCAGGATCACTTCTCCTCGCCTCGAGTTCCAGGGGTCACTGAAGCAGGGGACCCCCACTACCTCCAACCCCCCGAACGCGGACAATCTCACCACCACAGGACTTGGAGAAATAAACAGACAATTATACCAAAGTGCATAAAATGAAACCCATCTTGATGATAATTATGCAGGGAGCTCCTGGGTAATGTCTCTCATTAATGAGCACATTGGATGGAGGTTTGATATAGTGACTTCTTTTCTGTGCGATGTTATAAAATAGGACTGTGGGAGACATTGGAGTGTGTTCCCTACCTGATTCTTCACACCCCACTGCTGCTGTTTTTCTATATGTGACAGTGGAAAGGGAGGGGGTGGGGTGGTGGGGGGGTGCATCTTGCTGACATTTTTTAGCCCCGCGTAAAACAAACCACCACACTTCAAGGCGCACTCAACACCCGAGCACGCGTTCGCCGAAAGCTCTCCCCGACTTTCTTTCCAAATTGCTCGGAAACTTGACACACAAATAAGTGGCAATTAACAAACTGCTTTAAAGTGGCTGGTAACTGGTTTCTTTTGAAACTGACAAGGATTGTAATTTGTGTGAAGGAAGGATTAAAACCACATGTTTGAGAGTTGAGGCACGTCTCATCGAACAGCTGGGTTACAGAAGCGTGTACGGAAGAGGGCTGAAAATTGTACCTATGCCATATTTCCTGCTGTATCTTTGTGTATTATTCCATTATGTTTGGAAATATCTTTTTTGTGTTTATGCTAATGCGCAAGAAGCATATTTCATCGCACGTGTTAATAGTTGTTGAGTGAGGTGACAGAGCTATTCTAAATAAAAACCAGCAACCCCCTCTGCAGCCTCTCCCCCTCCTCTCTGAACAATGCGCTCCTGATAAAAGTAGAGCCAAAATGGTACAGACATAAATACCGTGGAGGCAGAGTCGTCTGTTGGGATCAACATATTTTTGTTGATTAATGACATGCATACAGGCGGATAATCAGCGGGGTCTTATCGGCGGCCGCTCCGAGCCGATGTCGGGGGAGGAATGTGGACGCGTTGTGGAAACAGCATCGTGCTAATGGGGTTAGCGGAATTCCACACACATAAATTATGACGAGTTGGCCCGTCGGCTCTGCGGTTTGTTGTGTCTCGTTTGGTTCCTACTCTGAGAGCTGCAGTTTGCACCACTTGGTCATCTGACGTTGCCGGCAAGAGGCCCAATCAGATGGAATCCCTGTGGACTAGGGCGGGGGGTGTTTGTTTGGGGGTGGGGTGAGAAGGGTGTGGGATTTGGGCGTAAGGCCTGCAATGTGTGCTTACATACAGCACCGAAGGCTAAAACACTCAAATGAGAGAAGGCCTTCAATTTTCCTACGTAGCTCCGATCTGCTTGCATGTATCACATTTGTATCTACTTCAATCATTGTGAGAAGCCTCGGTTGTCAAGGCAACAAAACAATTACAAAAATTTTGTTTTGAGATGAACCGATAACATCCCTCTTCTCCGCCTGAATAGGTGATGACTTTCCTTGCTAAACTTTTCCCCCTTTCATTGGGAAATCAATGGGGAAAAAAAGCGCGATTGCAAGCATGACCACCAGAGCATGATCACGCCTCTCCACTGATAACACTGAAGCTGGATTTTATTTACTGACATTTTGCAGAGTTTCTCCATTAAAAAGTGTATCTTAGAAATGTAAATGCGTTCAGCCAAATGCAGAGCCTCTTCAGAGTTATTTTTTGATGTTCATTTTTATTAAAGATACTCTGAGTGACTCACTTTGGTGTAACTTACTGTTAGTCTGCTCTCTGGAAGGCTTGTGTAGGTATGTGCAGAGCTCCAGAGCTTGTGGGTTTTGTGTAATGTCAAGCTTAACACTTTGAGGCTATTGCTCATGTATGAAAACTGACATTTTTAATCAGCTCTCTGATCCTTAACTAAGATTGGAAGTCGGTTTTGATTTGTGATTGTTAGGCAGCTCTTCAATATTATTCATATAGAAAGTTGATGCTATAAAAAGACCTGAAAACAAGCTGGATGGCTTAAAATGTATGTAGGTCTGCCGATAAGTTATAGGAAGATATGTGTCATAATTCAAGTTAAATACTTGTGGTTTGTATCGTATGTGTCACGTTTTTTGTTTTTTCACTCCATTTTTCAGTCCTGCTTATGTGGGTTAAATAAACTTAAGGGTACTTTCCCCACCTTTGAAATGGTGTCAATTCCTGTTTGTAACTTGATTATCTGTCTGTTTTTTGTGTTCTTTCTCTCTCCTTCTGTTTAAGGCAGCGTGACGTCTCCGCTGGGCTCCTGATGCTCGGGGCTTTGAAGAGTTTGTTCTAAATTCCCATTGGACAGATGGAATGTCCATCTTACCACAACAAGTGAAAGCGGTAAGTAACCAATCACTGGCCTCGGTGAAGAGTCATTACTGTTGTAGATATTTGCAGTATCTCCATGGAAATTATTTTGTGTAAACAATTTTAGGGGCTTGAAGAGGAAAAACAAACACAAAATAAGTCCCAGAAAATGGTTAGAATTGGCTCATACCAGAGTTCATATCTGCAGTCACTTAACTGAAATCTGCATTTTTTCTATGCATGGGTCTTTCATTTATGTAGAAAGAGAATTATAGGGGTCATTAAACAGATATTGTTTCACCTTTTAAAATCACTTGATATTGTATCTGATAAAACAAAAGCTGACGCTTCATTTGTCTTTCCCAAAATTAAGTTGAAATTTATGGTTTTCAAATATACGTTTAGTTTGACATATTCATCATGTGTCAGAGTTTCTTTTGCCTCAGGACTTATTAATCATCTTAACCAAATTTGGTACACTTTGGTCTCGAATTTAAAATTCTATTTTTGATGGTCACATGATATCCAAGTCAAAGAAGATTTGTTAAAGAAGTTACAACCTAAAATATCACAACTATTTTAAAATTAAAATAAATGTATGCATTTATTTTTATGTTTCAAAAGATGTTTTTTGCTCCAATGGCTTTACATTAATTTCTTCTATCCCTGTTTATGTTATCTGCATGTTATTACTGACACTTAGTTAATTTTACAGTATTGGATGTATGTGAACTGACATTTGACCTTTGGGCAAACTTCTCCAACTTTTTCTGGTATATTATTCTAATGAGTGGCTCTTCACCCACATGGAAACATATAAGCGAAAGAGTGCTTTTTTTCTTGAGAAAAGCACAACTTAAAGATATGAGACCGGCATGTGGCGATTGTTGCCTAAAGAAGTTTGTAATTTAATTAAAATAGGAACACCATAAAAGCAACACTAATAAATCAGAATTGCAGTTGTCATATAATAATTAAACATAAGCATATGAATGGTAGTAACAATCCTAATAACTCATTTATACTGTTGAATTGAAGATCCTTTGCTGTGACAATTGCTAATTGTCACGACTGATTATTTGCAGTAGTTAGGCCAAGAGCATGTAATTTTTTTTAGATTTTATTTCTAGATATTCTGACCAACCTGAAATGCTGTTCAGATTTAAATTGTGCCTTTGATGAAGATGGAAAATGCCAAATTATAGGAAATTGCTGAATATTTTATATCGAGAAGTAATGAAACCCCATAACATATCAAAAATAAAACTAGATGAAAGCTTTTACATTTGCCATTGAAGATTTCACTGCGTCGTGCTAATGCATCCAAGCTTTCTTTGCTGTTGTCTTGTCTGGACATTGGAACGTTTTTTTTTTTTAACTGTGATAAAAGACTAGCACAAAAAAAAGCAACTTATAAAAGACTGGCATCTCTGCTAGTTCTTATAAAAAAGGAAAGTATGTTTTGCATCAGTATTCAAACTTCAAAACATAATGCTTACCCAGTACAAAACATGGGTTAAAAGATTTTTGATTTTACCACTTCAAAGAGCTCTCCGGCCTGCTGATTTTTATATGTAGAGATTGCTCTTTGGGAGTGTATTCTGGACTTTGGCCTATAGTAGTTATTAATTAGACTGCTTTAACTTTATGCACATACTTCTGTGCATTTAACGCTACAGTAAAATGCGTGATCCCTTCTGAATAGAAGAGCAGGGCAATGCCTCCTGTCACAAAACATTTGCAGATTCATAAACATTAATTACATTATTAAGTAGAAATAGCATTAGGCATGTTATTATCTCTGTTATACAACAAAATGCACAATACTGTGCAGTGCTAAGTAATGCTTTGTAGCAAACGGGAGTTGCACCAAAAGTGAGTCTGTTTTTGATGTGTTGGACACTGAGATGCTGACAGCGCAGGGGTGATGGTGAGAGTGGGTACATGCAAAGCTTGTGTGACAGGATGGAGTCAGCTGTTTACCCATGCAAACCCATGCTCCAGCTTCCTTGATGTGTAAATTGCTCCATTAGGCAGAAGATAAAACTGATATGCTATTTTGTTGCCAAACTATTTTACATTTACATACTTGAAAGTTTGTAATTTCTACAGTATAACTTATTTTTAAAAAGGTAACTTAGCCTTTTTGCTGCTTGGATCACATGCTCTTTAGTGTGGTGTTGTTGTTTGAATCCCATGTTGGTTGAGTGCGTGGATATTTGGTTCAAATCCCATTTTGTTCTGGTTTTGTAATGTTCAGACAGTTAACAAAAATAAACTAAACACAACAGTTTTCCAACAGTGAGGGTTTCTAGTGAAACCTGGCATGGTTTGGGTATACTCACAACCCTTAGAAGGAAAGGTTGATGACTTTTGTTTATTAATGGAGCTGATTGTCTTCATCCAAGCATTTCTTCCCTGTGAACAGGGGTGTCTTTTAGTATAACAGTGTTCCTGCCCACTGGGCATGAGTAGTCACTCAGTGATTGGAGGAGAATGGCTCTGATGTCATCATTTGTCAAGTGCCTCACAGTCAGCAGGTCGGACCCAGAATGATGATTTATGGGATATTATGGAATAATGTCTGAGAATGTGTTCTGTATGCCATGACACATACATGCTGCACTGGCCATATGTGGTAAACCAAAACTGGTACATAATTACATTGATCCATCAGTATTTCCATTTTCCATGATACAGGATACACATTGTTTTATTCTCTGCCTGTTGTTCTGTATCATGGATCCAGTATTGGTTTGGTTTGGAAGCTTGGGGTCCATGTTGGTATCTATCTGGATTCCTGCTGATGGTAGCTGGATTGGAACCCATTGATTCCATGTTGGATGGGTTTGTGTGTTACTGTAAGGTTTTTTTCATTGCACTGTCTCTGTCCTGGGTTTGTCTTCACATTATTTCCTGTGTCTACTTGGTGGCTGCTGATTGGCCGAATGCTGTCTCAGTCGTCATTTGGCCAGCCGCCAGATAGGCAGCCCTCGCCTGCCTGGCCCCTGATTGGAAGCGAACGTGACACTTGCACAGAGGTAATGGAATCTGCGCGGCGATTAAAACCCCGACCGCGAGGAAGAGCCATCATCATCCCCTGCCTCCTCATCAGCGGGAGGCTTGGCCGCGATGATGAAACCGTCCCAGCAGGCACCTCTCCTCTCCCCCTCACTCGTCCAATCTCCACGTCACATTCAGTTCCTTTAAAAAAAAAAAAAACTCCCCAGCAGAAGCCCCACGCTTTCCCCAGCAATTAATTACAACAAACGTCAATTAAAAATCTTCTAAATATTGTGGGAGAACTAAATTTTCAATTATAAAAATTACATTACGAGCAAGACGACATTAACATCGCTTTAATGAATTCCGCTGAAGGTGACAGTTGTTATTTTGCGACCGAGAATCGCAGGGCCTGTTTCAGGAGTTTTGATAGAAATGTGAAGTTGCGGCAGGGTAAGTGGGGGAGGGGTCACGGTTGGGGGGGGGGGTATAAACGGATGCAGGGAGGCGGGAGCATCACTTACTGGCCGTCTGCTGCTGCACCATGTAAATTAATGCCTCATTAGGGCACTTGCGAACAATAGTTTAAGTCATTGATCCAAACTAAAAAAAAAACAGCTTTCGTGGGCACTGTTCTCTGATGCCATGGTAGTTCATGTGCTGTCCTTTTGAAAGAAGCACCATGGGCAACTTCTTTTTTTGAAGCTAAATTTTTAATGACTGCCATGTGTGTTATTATTAGCTGTATTAATAGGCAGAGCAAGTTTGGTTACACTGTATAAATTAACATGCCATGGGATTTTTTCTGTGGTTAGTGATTGATTAAATTTGGCGGGGGCGATCAAGGCTATCATTTTGCCATAATCTCTGCCTTTCACCGTATCAGTGGTTCAGCTCTCTGGATGAAATTTACAGATTGAAAGGCAAGAAACCCCCACCCACTCTCCAGCCAGTCACGCCCACCCCACCTTTCCTCCTATCTGTGGCTGGGGAAGCAGGCCCACATGTATCTCCAGAGCTGCTCAAGGCTTGGCAAAGATGGTGTGGACCACTGAGATCACTTTCAGTGTATGAGCTTTAAATTACATAAAGTGCCTCACAGACGTAAAAACAATGTGAACAGCCCTCTCCAGAAACTGATTAGATCAAATTTCCTCTCAGTCCTTGAGTAATATAATGCATCGTAAGAGCCAGCTGACAGTTATCCTCAAGAAAGAAGGGAAGAGATTTCTCTTAAGATGATTATAATTTTGTTTATTTGTCCCACGAGGGGCAATTTTTGACCCGAGAATCAAAACTGTAAAATATACACGTAATACTACGCTTTGACATCAGGATATTTCCATGAATAGTCTTGATTTCAATTGCCCTCGTCTTTTTGTGTGTGCATATTGACTTTCATTATTGATCTTTTTGTTTTCATTTGTTATTTAGAAGGGGATTTTATATTTTTAATTTTATTGTGCGGTAAGGCCTTTGCACTCCTTTGTTCAGGGAGAGAGTGTGATCTCAGTAGCTGTCTCACTGCTCCCCAGGAAGAGATTGACTGCCGGATTGATAGGCCATCACAATTTGAACTAGAGTGAAAATGAAACCCTTCTACATTTTCTTCCCCTCCCAACATTTTGCCGAGACTTTGCTGTACCTAGCCCGGTCAGCAGAAAATATACTAAAATCTGCCTGGTGCTCAACATCCATTTATATTTTCAACAGGACCTTGTATTTTGTTTTTTAAACTTAAGTAGAATTAATTTCAGTTGTTGATGTTGTGTGGTGTGTGTGTGTGTGTGTGTGTGTGTGTGTGTGTGTGTGTGTGTGTGTGTGTGTGTGAAAGAGAGAGTGTTCTTCTGCAAGAGACAGAAATGAGTTTTGCCTTGGGAGAGTGGAGTGGCCTATGCGCTTTTGTGACATGCACAAGGCAAATTAGATCCGTTTGACAGATAGACACAGCAAATTGTTTTAATTGAGCAATTATGTATTATCAGTCGCTTGTGCGTAAAAGTGGTATAATTTCGTTAAGGATGACAGAGGAGTGTGTTTTGGCCTTTATTTGCTTATTTGTGCCTCCAAACTGAAGGAGCTGGAAGATGATTAACAGAAGGAAATCTTTAGGATATTGAGCTTCACACAAGAAGGCATGCAGCATCCAAAACACACTGGCACACTCACACTACAACAGCACGTCCTTTCAGCGTGAGAGTGACATGTGGGCCTTTAGGAGGTGCTCTATCGTACAGGCCTCGAGTGTCCTCACTGTAGGCTCACAGCCCTTAGACCAGAGTTTAGCACTTTCAGCAACTGGCAAACATACGGGCCACTTCACACAGCCGCTGCCGGGAACACGTTAGATTGCTAGCGTGGTTTAATCACCAGTGGACCTAATCCTGATAAGACATCATATTCACACTATATCCAGAGGGTGCTACACCACTAAATTACTGCTGAGTCACATCATTTTCATTATTTTAGTATATCATTTATATATATATGTATGTGTGTGTGTGTATGTGTGTTTTCCCCCCCATAGATTGATTTTCATTTACAAAAAAAAGCTGTGATAACCTATAACTAGTGGGCCACGTCAGTCGTTATTTTTGTCTATTCAGTCACAGTGAAAAGACTATTTAAATCGGGTCTCTTTAGCTATTATATGGCTGCAATTATCCACTTATCTTGTTCAAATAAATATGAGTGGATGTGGAGATAGTCGCGTTGTTATGGTAGGTTGAGTAATTGTAAATTTATAACCGCAGTTTCCATTCCAAGTTCACAGGGACCCATATCCGTCAAAACAGAAAGCATGTAAACAAAACAAGTTACGATTGCGAGCGTCTGAAAATGTGCGTGCTCATTATTGCTCAGAGTCAACATCTATCTTGGCAACATGGAGAGGACTTGAGTGAAGCGGCATCCTGCTCTTTTGCCGGCCTGGCAGTCCGGGCTGCGCGTTGATTTATCGGACGGCGTTTGTGCGGTCCCACTATTTCCCTGCTACTAAGGGAGTCTATTTTCGGTAATGCGAAAACCGAACCATAATGCATATTTCATCACTAATGTGCGATCTCACAGCACATCACAACTTCCAATCAGGAATCCGCCCTCAGAGGGGCTACTTGTCCGGTGTGTTCTGTGCTGAGGATATGAAACGGCCAGCTGTCTGCTCCGCACAGTGATCATCAGCCCAGCAATATGTGCATACCAGGTTCTCAATGTGAAGTGTCTGTATAAAGAGACATTGCTCTCAGGCCTGTCTCGATATTGAAATTCGTTCTCGTGAATAAACGGCCAATGGCCCTTAGATTGAGAAAACAAAAATAAAACAGCATTTCTTCTCCTGATACATCTTGTATTGCTCTGACACATTTATGGAATAGGTTTTTTTTATATCATTAAGTTCAGAACAGTTCAGAAATTTCAAGGTCCATATATTTACTGTCTCTGCCCTGTTAGAAACCAGAGATGCACACTGTTTAAAATATTGATGCCCAAAATATTCATGCTTATTCTATATGGGGAATTGTGAAAGAAAGTGGCTTTGTTTACTGTTGCCTTCAGTTAATTTAGTATGACTTATGACAGTTTACCAGTGAGAATACATGGCTGGATGCCAGTACACACAAACAAATAATTGATGTAGCTACAGGTGCAGAGAGATTCAGATGGAGGAATAGAAGATCATTATTATAATTTATTTATTCACTTAGTCATCCTGGAAAAGTTTGTCTGCCAACACACCTCCTGTACATGGTATAAGCCATGCTCAAGGGAAGGGTTGTACCATTGTACCCCATTTGAGAATCAAACCTGCATCCTTCTTATCACAAGTACTTTCATTAACTGTTACACTATACTTCCAACCAACATGCTTTCTTTGTTATTTAATGAAGCATATGCCGGTCTTGCTTATTGAGCTATTCTTGGGCATCGATACAGGAATGTGAACATAACTGGGATAGGCGGTCAAAACGGAAAGTAGGACTAAAACACTTCTGAATATCTCAGGTTAACTATTAGAACTCAAAACACCTGATGGAATGTGTACTGGGTCCTGTAGTTAGGGGTTCGAGCATCAGCTGAGTGAACAGGACTCAGCAGCAGAACACAGCTGGCTTTGTGTGACAACGCAATAGGTTTAATTGCTTTCAGGATCTATTGGGTTACTGCTACATTCATTTCTCCCAACTACACACCTCCCTCCCACACCTTGCCATTTTATAAGTCTGTCCTCTGATTGGTGCTTGCTCTCTCCTGTAGCACTGTGTGCACTGTGTGAAATTAGCATGTCACTGCTTGTCAAGTGAGTCTGTCAGAGCAGTTCTATGTTTCTGGTATCCAGGTGTTAGCTAGAGATTCCAATTTGGGTACAGGAAGAAATGAAGAGTGATGCAGCTTTTCAGTCATGTATAAAATATACTAACTGTATGACATCTGCTTCAGCTTATGCTGATATTTCATTAACTGGACCATACCATATCAAATCATGACTGCATATGACAAATTCATGATACAGACAATATTTTCCTACAAACCTCACTTCATGACTTCATGTATTTATTTAACGCCCAATGTTTTGCCCTGTAAAAAAGGTCTTTTCACGTCCTCACCTTCTGTTTGGGTGGTTACCGTGGTTACCTGACACAAAAAAACCCCTCACTAATTTATGTCCGTGCTTTATCTCCTCACCTCAGGAATAGGAAGTTTCACCATTGGGTGCAGTATAATTTCACTTTTTAAGGTGTCAGTGTACGCTCTGCTGTGCCTCACTGCTCTGAATAAAACAACAACACCACAGCTCTGGCTTGGAACTCATGTCATTTTCAACCATAATTTAATCCCCTTATTGGCAAAACTGGTGAATATTCCCTTTTTATGGTTATTTTAAAAAGTGTAATAATAAAAATTACAGTAATTAATAAGCATTAATGATACTATGAAACGGTCAACCCTGTTATTGCAATGAGATAGCAATTAACCCAGCTACTGGATCTCATTATTTTTCATGGTACTCAAATCCAATGTGTGTGTGTGTATATATGTATAGAACACACGCCCCTACATGTGCACGCACGCATGCACACAACGCACACATCAAGCCGCAGTCAAAGCCCCCGTCCTCTTTGCCAGATCAGTTACTGGATGATTTTCTGGGCCTGGTGGGCAATGCATGTGTCCGGGGCAGAACATTGATGGGCTCCAGTAAGGCAGCTGCTTGCAATTTCCAGCCTCACTCATTCAAGTGTAATAAAAGAATATAAGCTGTGCTTGGAGGCGGTTAGAGGAGAGACTGAGCGCTTTTACCCTACAGCGTGAGTAGACATAAGGCCATAGTGCAGCCCGACTTGAACTTTATATCCTTTGATTTAGATTGTGGGGGAAGTCTGGACAAAGCATGTTGTTGCTTTATTTAGAAGTAGAGCCTGTTGGTAGTCTTTCTTTTTGGTTGTATTAGTATAAGGCAGTAAACTTCAATGGGCAAACCCATCCAGTGGGTGTCCATTACTGTTTTCTATTGCGAGGCCTATGAAGCTTGTTTCTGAGTCTGCACACGGATTGTCGATAACCCGAACATAACTACATCACGGACACAGACGTAGGCGATGGAGGTTCCTTCAGCATTTCACTGTAGCTGTGCCAGACTTGTTTGTCTGTTGCCTTCAAGTAAAGCTGCAGTGCCAGTCCCGAAATGACCGTGGTAACTCAGCGGAGCAGTCATTTCAGATCCAGCCGAGTGGCCAGCCGTCTGTGAGAAATTCTCAAAAGTTTCAGTGTTCTGAAATGAGTCAGACAGGGCTCAGAGACGGGCTTTCTTTCTGACAGGTTGTAGGGCGTCGAGGTGTGCAATTTTAATTCCAGTTTAGAATTAACTGTGCATGCTAATAAACATGTGGGCTGCCATCTCACATTTTGCCAGCTTGATTTAGGGAGAGCTAAACCTTGCCTCTTGTAACACAGTATACTCTCTTGGTCCACAAACTCACTCATTGCTTCGCTTCAGGAGTGTTTAGATCAGTCTTTAGCATGACACAACAGACTCTTGCAGTGTAGAAAAGACACATTTATATACGATCTTTTCTCTAGCAGAATGCTCGTTTAAATAGTTCTGTTTTTTACGGCCCATATTTCCATATTTGTATTGAGATACGAATGGTAATATGATTAATCTCAAAGGAAATTCTGCATTCAAATGAGCCCGTCACATGGCTAATCTCTCGGGAAGGCAACAAAAAAACAATTTGTCAACACCAAGATTGTTTTGTTTCAGTTTGTTGCGTTCGTCATGCCCTTG
This sequence comes from Albula goreensis, assembly GCA_022829145.1. Taxonomy (NCBI): domain Eukaryota; kingdom Metazoa; phylum Chordata; class Actinopteri; order Albuliformes; family Albulidae; genus Albula; species Albula goreensis. The sequence continues at coordinate 26,511,130 of CM040754.1, read as the reverse complement.
TTGTTCAGCAACACCTCTTCCGATAGCGCAGAAAAGATTAGCAGGTAATAAGTCAGATGGTTTTTTTTTTCTCTTTTTAGGTGGCTCATTACACGACCGCCTTTGGCCTGAGAGTCTGTATGACTCTTTATAAACGGGTCATGTTGCGCCTAATGGTGACTCTCCGTGTCCCCACCCCCCCATCCATCCTCTTGTCCCTTCTCACTTTGGCTGGGTTGGCCCACAATAACACGGTAATGAAGGGTGACAGGAAGGGCCAGGAGTCCCGGAGAGATCCCGGGCAGCTGGCTTGCGCGGGAGAATAGGAAACGCAGCGCGGAGGAAAACTGCAGCGAAAAGCAAATTAAAGCTCATATCTGCCATCTCACTCGCCTCTCTGCGCTTTCCTGTTTGGACTTGAAGGTGATTGGGAGCCAAGGCAGTGACAGTTGACGGAAGCGCTGCGAGGAGAGAGTATTTATTTACAGTGAGACGCGGTGATGCTTGTTCAGGATGCGGTTTCACGCAGGATGTGCGCGTCCCCACCCCCACCAGCTCCGGTCTTATCTCACAGAAAAGAAAGGCAGACCCATAGGTAGGAGGGAAGGAGGCCGCGGGGGTTGTGTAAGAGGTCTGCAACGCCGGGACCGTCCTGTCAGAGCCGGCCCAGCTCGGCTTCCTGCACCGGGCTCTGAAGGTGTAGAACAGGGGCAAGAAGCCCAGCCCTTAGACAGCCACAGGATATGCAGGTTTTTGTTACAGCCCAGTGTGTGATTCAACTAATCACCAGCTCATTATTGCCATTATTTCAGTTATGTTTCTTAGTTCTGTGTTTGAACATAAACCTGCATACTCTATGGATCTGTAGGAGATGGGTCCCTTATACATGGTGTGGTGAGAGACTGTCACAGACTGCTCTGATTGGCGTATGAATGTGAGATAGGTGTGTTGGTACCCCACATGGCGGGGTGGAGGTGAATGTGTATGTGTGTATGTGTGTGTGTGTGTGTGTGTGTCTTTGTGTGTGTTGTGATGGGGGGGATACGTAGGCGTGAGGGGAGTAGGGAGGGAGTATGGGGGTTGCCTGCTGTGTTCCCTTCCAGGAATACACTCGACCTGGAGAGCGGCTGTCTGGGGGTGGGGGAAAAGAGTGGGGGTGTCATTTTGGTTTTGGGGGTAAACCTAAATAAACCTGCTTCACACTGTAGTGGTTGTGTGATCATTCATTTTATCACCGTCAGAACTCCAGAAGTTTCCACACATTTGTGTTGAGAGACTGGAATGAAGTGAATTCAGGAAACATTTGATTCAATGTCTTTCAGCACAACATTCAAATGATCATTTTAGAATGGCATAGCATGACCAGTTTTGACTTGGGGGAAACTGTTTAGATAATAGAGCTTTTTCACAACAAGTATGAACATTTTTCATTTGTATTTGTAGCCTGTAATTTGGACGCACGTACTTGAATTTGTCATACTAAATCACTCCCATTAGGTTTTCCCTATATATTTTCCTTTTGAAAAATATGTTTTAAAGTACACGATCTGAGATGTAATTTTTAAATAAAGATATTTTATTGAACATATTTTTATTGAACATACTTACAAGCACTTCACAACATTTAAGTTTAATCAGAAATGACTGTATTCTGTAAAATGATTCAGAATATTGTGGATTGGATTTTTGGCTTATGTTTAATTGCAAATGATTCCTACTTACACACATTTGTTGTGTGAACAAAAGAATAGTTCTTAAATGTGTTTGTAGTCATAGGAAAGATTTGGCGGCAGGAAAAAAAAAACGCACAAAGAAAGAAGACATTTTCACTACTCACTCCTGGCTTCGTGCCGGTACTAGTCCACATGTACTTTCAAAGGCATGTTTTATTGATCTCGTAATGGGCCTCAGAGGTGTGGACTCCAGGATCTGATCTCCAGGGCTCGCGGCAAGGGAAGCTCCTGTATAAAACACATCTGTTGGAAGTGTGGTGCATTATAAAACATCCCCATATCGGTGTACAGCCTGCATTAACCCCTCGCCCACTGCCCATAGGCGGCTATTCAATCAGCATTTGTCCTTAACTTTTACTTACAACTGAGTAATCTGCTGTTATGCTGTTTCTCTACAGCAACAGTTCAGTGTGTTTGTTTTTTAATGATGGCTGAACTCGCCAAACTGTGTAGGTGAGGATAAAAATGAACACTTGCGTTTCATTGCAAGCCAAAGTTGAGGACAAAATGTTTATTGTATCCCAGCCCTGTTGTATTTTTCCCACCTATTTATACCCAAATCTTACTTGTGCAGTATTGTAAAATACTGTTGGCATGCACTGTTGTAGAAATGTAGGTGACAATTGTGAAACTCCAGTGTGATCCAAATTCCCACTGTCTGTACTTCATTTCATTATTGTAACTCAGAGTAATTAATAGAACTTTTGAGTTGCATTCTAATTTTATGGCATATTAGGAGTCATAGTTGTTTTTTACTTGATATTTCAGAATAATGTAACATGATATAAGAAAAGGGTGATTTAATTTGCTGCTTAGCCACCTCTCCCCCAAGTCTTTCTTTCTGAAGAACATTCTCTTTTGTACTGTAGAAGTGAATGATTAGATCAGGTGTCAGTTTCTTTGCGCAGTTATCCAGTTTCAGAGATCAACATGAAACATTTGTCATGAGAAATAAATCAACGATGTAGCCAACCAAGTTCAGGGACACTGTAGGACATCACTGTTTTAATTTGAATCATTTTAAAAAAAATGCATTTGGAGGCAGCTCTTGTTATAAATTATTAAAATCTTTCCCCTAAATTTAGCAGGATTATATTCTTTCTGAGGTCTTCTAATACAATAAGACATTGCATCTACCTTCCTGATTAAATATATTTTCTGCCTTTTCTTCCAGTTTTGAGTGTCCAATCATATCCATGTAACTACAGCAATGACTATAAATTCAGAGGATGATGTCATAGTAATGCTTCTTTGCACACATTGCAACATTTTGCAAGCAGAGCTTATACAGACATTACAACTTCCATGAGCAACTTGTGCTGGCAAACTGTGGATTCCAGGTTGACCAGTAGGGGTCGCTGGTGAGTGATTAGACCAAGATATCCGTGATGACCACACCTCTCCTCCTCTTGGGTACGGTACATCCAAATATGCATCACCCAGTGAGGCTGTCACCCAAAATCTCCACTGACACTTTCTGAACCCTATCCCATACTGCAGGGCCCATCCACACATGGATCAGTGCCTTCACAAGATCAGCCGCTCAGCAGTCCCATTGCTTCCGTTTTTGTTTTTTTGTTCATGAACAGCAACATAAACTGTCATTTCTCAGACTATTTTACAGCACTGTTGTGCTCCAGGTGAAAGGAGATATTTATTGAGTGAGACTACGGTGCTAAATTATTAAAATTCAAGTTGGAAACCTAGCTTTTCACTTTTAGTAATTTCACATTAAGTGATGCAAGTTGACAATCTCAGTTTGGGTCCTGCACTAATATAGCTGCATATTCAGGAAAATTAGTGCTGTAATATAAAATGTTTCCTGAATGCTTTAGCGTCACATTGATTTGTGTTTTTTTTTTCTCCTGCTCTTTGCTCTGGTGCTGAAATGTTAAAACTCAAAATTGCTCTGTGAAAATCTGTACTATGAGAGGAAGATAAGCTTGAGAACACCTTCTGCATGTTTATGGTAATGATAAAAAGATGATGCATCATGTAATTTATGCACATATTATGCCTTCTCTACAGAGTCGCTACTTTTACAAGTTCGTCATCAAAAGAATAGAAGTGTCAAGGTCATGTTTCCCGAAGTGTTTGGATTATAGAGATCCTCCATTTTGTACTATAAGATTCAGAGATCTGACTCCTCGCCTTGTGCCTCAGCTGGGGCCATGGAGAATTCCTAAAACAAAGACTCCTGGATATTTGCAGTGGCATTAGTGAAGACAGAGGCCTGCATGCCTGCCTGACTCCTAACACTTGTGTCTGTATCTCACCTCCCCTGAGAATGGACACGCTGGGCGCGGTGAACTCTGCCCTCCCGTTCGCTCAACATTCAACACATTAGCGGTTTCCTGTGGGGTACATCTCCATAGCTGTGAAAATGGGGTTGCACCTGTCTGGGAAAGGCTAATAGAATAATTCAAACAAACACCGGGTGCGTTGGGGGGACGCCTCCTCTGTGCCGGGACCGTCCGTGTTGTGCCTGACGGGTGACCTCGACTCGTGTCACATGCTTGGAGGAGTACGGTCAAGGTGACGGGTAAACACAGAGACTGCTCTCACTTATCCCTGTGTAATTTGTATCAAGAGGGTGATTGATCAGTCATTTGCCTACATCTGACACGTGCCAAAGTGAAACTGCAAAGCAGAGGCCCACTTGTCCAGAATAAACTTGACAGGTGAAATCTTACAAAGTATGCATGTTCCACAAGTTGATCTGGCAAAGAGCTGTAGGCCCATCACCATCACCATAAAGTGATACATTCACTTTTACAGATGAGTAAGGGTACTTTATTTGGTCTGCTGTCTGTTTTATTATAACTGCCCAGTAATTGACTACATTCACAGAGTGACAATTCAAAACTACAGTCTTGAATTGTGTTTCATATCACCTTAGGTGCTGTGCGCTATACTTATATATTGAGAAGCAGAGACCTTTGGAGGTGATTATTTTCTGTTTTCTTCCTGCTAATTCCTCAGATTCTCAGGTAGCATTTTAGCTTGTTTAGACAAATGTCTAAGGGAATACGTTATTTGCTTTGAACACAAGCAATGACTACAATAGACCTGTAGTTCTCCATGCAGGAAATTGAACGCTCCACCTTAATTATCCTCGCAGCATGTGGTTGGAGCTCAGCAGGGGGATTATGGGAAACAATATATCTGTTCACGGGTACCGGAGGAAGAGTTCGTTTTTGTTTGCATGAAAAAAAAAATTGCGATAATGGGCAAAACTAGTAAAGCGAACAGGGGTGGCAACATTAAGTGAAACAGAAACAAAATGCCTTCTACCTGTTTGTGGAGATATGTGTGGCTCAGAGAAGCTCTGAGACTGTAGAAAGAATCTTGTGTAGAACCGTAGCCAAGTGCTTTCATGTGAGACAGTTGCACAGAGCAGCACTGAACAGTAAATTAATACAATGGCACAATCTCCATACGTAAATGTGGGAGATGTCCGTGGAGAATCTGACTGCTGGAATTCATGTCACATACCAAAATTCCACCCCCATTTTCAACCTTGTTTGCACCCTGCAGGGAGTGTCACACAATTATAATGAATAATTGCGCGGTCAAGTGACCACTAAAAGTTGCTTGATACCATAAACAGGTTATTCCTTGACATAAGGAGTATGTTCTCAACATTCTCTCTTTACAGCTGCACCTCCGGCAGTGCAGTGTCCCACCACTTTCCTTCTCTGATTGCTGTGAAGGGTACTTCTCAGCAACGCTTGCCAAAAACCACTTGCCTCTAACTAACACCATGTCTAGCAACGACCCGCTTTTCTGAGATCTCCTATCAGAGTGTTAACAGCAGCCGGTCGGTGGTGGAGGCGTATAGGGTGGTATGGCTGCAGGCCAGCTGCACCAGCTGTGTTCTTGCACAAATAACCAGATCAATGGGCACATTTTTTTTTTCCAGGAGTTTCTCAGTCTGGTAATGGTGGGTACGTGAGTCCTATATCCTGTTCAATGGAGGTTGAAGACAGTGGCTTGGCAGGGGTGGGAGCGTTTGCAGTACCTCTCTCTGTGACTATCGTTGAGGCGAAAGGGGAATGAGTCAGCCGTCAGAGCTGCTCCAGAGGACTGGGTTGCGACTTGTCCCGCAGGATGAGGAGGGGAACGGGAGGGTATGACTCCGCCAGCGGTGAGAGTCTCGCCCTGCGCTCTGCGCTCCACAGGTGAGCACCAGGTGTTACCTGGTCTTGAGTGGGCGGGATCACGCTTCCTAACACACCTGACAAAGTGATGGGAGGTCTCCGAGGCCTGTCTGCGGAGGGAGAAGTGATTGCGCTCACTTCATGCACATACCACTAGCTGATTAAAAGGCAGCGTTTGTGCGTAATGGCTCAGATGTTTTTTTTCCCTCCTTCTTCTCTTCCTGCCTTCCTTTAAATTTGTGTTTGATCTTTGCACAAACAACTGAAAGGGTCTCTTAAACATTGCCGCTGCTTGCCCAGGTCTGTGCTGTAAGTGAAAACTTTTAGCTAAATGAGGACAGCTTACCTGCCTCAAAAAATGGAAAACTGAAAGAAATATTACACACTTACTCTGCGAATAATACTGATAGTGACTCCTGGGGCTGCTTAACTATTATGTATTTTTTAACTATGTCTTGATTGTGAAGTGGTTCACATTCAAATAAATATGGTCCAGCAGGATGCAAGATGGAAATGCGAACAATGGCTTGTATGTTTATGATTCAGTTTTCTAAGAACGGCGTTAAATTCACATTTGCGAGAAAAGACCTGATCTCAGACCTCATAAACTGCAACTGCAGCTGATTATTAAAAGGCAACTGTCGCAGTTGAGTTTTTCATCTGAAACAACGCGAGCACAGTTTGGTAAAAAGGCAGATAATATATGTGTGAGATTGATCAGTGAGCAGTGACCCCATTATCTCCCGAGATGTTAATTACACTGTGCTCAGCTTGCATGTCAAAAGCTGGGTAATTGAGGAAGGTAAAAGATGTGCCACACTTTATTTATGCTTTCACTTTCAGAGCTGGCGGCAGATTTCTTTTCTCTCCCTCTCTTGCTCACTCTCTCTCGCTCTCCCTCCTCTCTCTCTCTCTCTCTCTCTCTCTCTCTCTCAGTATTCCGTTTTTAGCCCGTTTATTTATTGTCCGGTAATGTAATACTGTCAAAGATGATCATTTTTGCGGAGGTATTATTCTCCGTCATCACCTCCGTACACTCGTTCCCTACTTCGCCCCCCACTCGGGTTCCTGATGGTCTGTCTCACGGAGGAGTAGCTGGCCTTATCTGGAGCCTGTGAGGCTGGCGGCGATTACGCTATCTGAAAAGCGCCCTGGCCTTCTGCATGGGTAGCAGTTGTAGCCCATCCTGACTGAGTAATCTGCCTGAAATGCCATTCTCCACGCTAGCGAACGCACGGACCCAGTCACACTCTGTACTTTCCGTTTACTACAAGCCGATTGTTTCTTTTTCGCAAAGAGAAATGGGCTTATAGCTGAATTCAAACAAATAAATAATGAAATGAATTATTCCGTATGTTTAGCGACCAGTGAGATGGGGGTCTGCATTTGGAGATGGAATTCTATATAATTCATAGGATAATAAATCATATTTTGGCCATTGTGTCCCTGTTAAATCGATGGTATTGAGAAGCCCATAAGACTGTGCTGAGATTACAGGGTGTATGTAGGACATGCATTATAGTTCAGCAAAAAAGCCTACTGAGACTAACTTACTGTCTTTTGCCATTCACAAGCTTGAGTGATAGTTCTAACTTGGGGCCATTGTTTCACATGAAGACATTGTTATCTGTAATCAGAACATAATACGTGTTCTGAAAATGTTTAAAAATTGTTTTATACAACCCACAACAGGCCACTAAGATGGGGAAAGTGCCTGATTTTAATTTATTGGACTGTTGTTTAATAAATACTGTGCTGTGAATTCTAAAAGTAGCTATTATTTCCAATATTTTTTATTACAGTGGGAAAACCATTATGCTTTCCATTATGGGTATTTTTAGCATGGACAAAAAAAAAGAAAAAAGACTTGATACAAACCAATATCAGTGCCAATAAACACTGCGAAATGAATCTCCATGGATTCCCATTGCTAAGCAACTCTGTGTTGACTGCTTGCTTTCCATCATGAGAGAATGTTATTGTGGCATGGTGGGGTCAGTCAGGGGGAGCGAGCAGTGCGAGATAAAAGGTGAGGTGAGCGGGTGTGGTATGGGGTGACGAGATGGGCACGCTCAGTGGAGACATTGAACCCGGGTCAGCTTGGCAGAGGTGGCTGTTGTAGCTTTGTATTTATGCTTTTCTGTTGCTCCTTTTTTTGTCATTTTCTTTTTCGTTTTCTTGTATTTTAAACCATGAGGAATTTCTAGAGAGCTGGGCTACAGTGTTTAGCTTGTTAACTTTTACTATGAAAACACTTATTCTCCTAAAGGGCTGCAGTTGAAAACAGATCCTTATATCAATGTCAGAGCTCCTCTGTGTTGCTTAGCAGAGGACGTCCCTATAAACAGGCACAATTTGTCCCCCATTCAATAATGTTAGGGGAGGTGTTTGAGATGGTTGCACAGCACAGTCAGCAAGCCCCTGAGAGAGTACAATGAACCGTCTGAATATTTTGAGTTGAATCTACACTATTAGTCAACACGTCTCTCCTTTTTGCTCATTGCTAAGTGTGATATGGTTATCCCTGAGGCTGGACCTGTCCCAGGGCCTTAAAGTCGTTTTTAACGCGTTTCTAGCAGAAGCCATAAACACAGAGAAAGTTCTTATTTATTTAAAAAAAAAAACGCTTTCTGAAACAGACCCTTCGCAAGCCCTGGTAACAGCAGTTTATCAAAACATTTCTTCCTGTGGTTTGCGGAGCTTTTGTTGGTATGCGCAGAAATTCATGTGCCCGTCTGTCTCTGCAGCGAGCACACACGCGCACCCTAAATCGGATTCACGCATGCAGCTGTCTTCGGCTGTCAGCGCCTTTATCCGCATTGTCTCTGCTGACCAGACAAAGCATGCGCCCGATAGAAGATTCATATGCCAAATAACTATGATGGGGTTAGTCATTCTGAAAGTAATTCAGACATGACTTAATCAGAAGTATATGTGCCCCTCATGACAGGTAGTGCAGTTAGCAGAGATATGCAGTGTAGAAGTTTTACAGTGCACTTTTAGTGTAGAAACAGTAAAGAGGGGCCAGAAGGGATCTATTTTCAGATATCCGCTGTGATCGTTTTTAGGGTTGCTGTGGTGAATGTGGGTGTGGCCCTGTCGCGCGAAGGTTGAGGACTGGTCACTTTCCACCCCCATCACCCACCCCCTCCCGTCCCCAGGTCAACGGACAGACACCTTAATGACTGAGAGCATCACCTACTGGACAGTGGCAGAAGTGACCTGCTCTAAAGGTGACAGTAAAAGGTAGAGGCTAAGGTTTACAAAACAAATAAAATCATTGCATGAACGGACCTGAAGCTAGCATCCGGTTCCTTCCAAGCGCACTCTGCATATAGGCTCTGAAAATGCTGACAAATTAAAATATCACAGACTTAATCAAGCCGTTTTTTTTTAACAACATAATTTGTTTTCTGTCTGTCCTCCCTTGCACATATGCCCCTGATCAACAAGCACGCTTTCATCAGAAGTGAATGTCACAGTGTTTAGAGCACATTAGCTCACATTAATGACAAATGACATTCTTAATGGCCCTTCATTGTTGTTTTTCCTTTGGCGTTACTATTTCATTCGTGTTTTTAATACATTTAGAGAGGAGTTTATGCATGTTCGCTACATTTCATGAATTCTGAGATCTGCACTTGAACCGTGTTGATAGAGGGCAGTTTGATATGTAAACCTGTGATTACATTCACAGCCATATAATATAAAACAACAGTAACAACTACTGTTATTACCATTATAACTACTACTGCTAATGCTGTTGCTGTTATTACTATGAGTACTGCTGATGATACTACTACTCCCACTACTAGCACTCCAACAGGAAAAGATATGGAAAAAATTCCAGAGAAAAAGTTGAATTAAAATTCCCCATACTGTCAGTGCTTAAGCGGCATCTTTCAGGTTATCATTCCACATACATTACATAAAGACAAATGAGAGAGTGAGGCAGTCGAGTCTTTTTGGACATTGCCCAGGTCTGTGTGTTCCTGGCTGGTGAAGGGAGGGGGAGTGGGGTGGGGGGGGAGGAGACCAGAAATGCTGTCGACTGCTCCCTTTCCCGACAGGAAACCCAGGATCGAGACAGAACAGGGCCGGACCTGCAGGTCCACCCTGATATCATCCTGGCATTTGGGAAGGGAGGGGAAAAGGGTGTTTGGGGGTGGTGGGTTGGGGGGGGGGGAGGGGGAGGGGCCACTGTAACTTCAACTACAACAGTTACACTGAAGCTGGTGGCTTCAGTAGGCCTTTCATTTCAAATAATCACAAACACGTTACCAGTCAATACTTCCCACCAATTAAATTTCGTATGTATAATTAGACTTCCAGCTGTCTTATTGGCAGTCTTAGTTGAATCTTCTCTGCTCTGAAATTCTGCGGCGCATTATTTCATTGTCACAGTACAGTGTTATCTTTGTTGAGGTCTGTACTTGTAATGGGGTTTATTGATCTAAACAACATCAGGGTTGCGGTGATGTTATTAAGGTAGAGATAACTTCAGCGTAATTCCACTCAAACGATATATTAGTGTTTTTATTGGTCTAAATAACTTTGGCTTTTAGACAGTAATGCACCAGTAAGTCACCCCACACTTTATGTCTCCAGGACCTTAATAAAGCATTTCCTCTGTACATCCTGCCGTGGAGGAGAGTGAAAAACGACAGGTTAAAAGGCATGCTGGGAAGTTTCCATGCCATCAATGTAAATTATGTCTCTTGAATGCATAAATAAGTGTATTAGCAATCTGAAGGGGGCAGTGCATCCATGAGTCCGATGCTACATGTAACACGTAGGATGTGTATGAGTGCTCCTCCGTTCTGTAAACATTCAGGGAGGCGGAGGGGAACAGTGATGGGGCGTATGGCAGGGGAAAGAGGCTCTGTTTCTGATCCCTCCTACAGACTGTGTAGAATGGGATAAGGAGCCCTGAACAGGCATGACAGAGTAGGTGATACAACTAATAATAATGGAATTAATTGAAAATAATAATGTATTCATTTTATATATTGATTTCTGTGTTATGCTTTGACTTCTTTTCTACATGTTTTGTTGAATATTTTTCTTCTTTATTTTTTTTTTCCTTTCAAGGGCACACCAAATCCAATATTTATATGAAATAACGATCCAATTTATCTGGAAGCATATTTTCAGGGGAAATTTAATTTGCAGCTATTTAAAGCCCAGTTTTAGTAATGAATTATTTTGTCATCTCGCCTCTGATGAGATTCATCTTTAATAACTGTAACAATTATTTTATTAAAAGGGGGAGCTGTGCATTATGGCTATCTCGCCAAGGTCTGGAAGTGGAAAAGGATTCTCATTAAGGACGTTATATTACCCCATAGTGTTCTCATTTGGATGTTCCGCTGAAATTACATTAAGTGTCAACAATGCAGGCGCGTGACATAAGCAAGTCATATTTACTAGGGCTAGCTGACACTCTGAGCTGTATTAAAAAGATACTAATACTTGGTATTAGATGTAATCATTTTAATAAAAACAACACAGTTGTAACATATTGAGTTTTAATAACACTGGGGTATTAATATCTGTCTGCCTTAAGCGTTGGTATCAAGTATGTGCTTTTGAGGTCTCAGAATGCCTTCATACTTGGAGTGTTTGATATATCTGAGCTCTTCCTGAGTAAATAACGTCTTCATTGACCATTTTCCTCTGTTTCCGAGTCAATCTGAGATTGAGAAAATTGTTCCTGTTTAGTTCACGACAATTTCATAGATTTTTATTTATTGTTACAGATTCCTCGGCAACCTTATGGTGCACCGAGTTGCCTCTAATGACATAATTATAACTGTTTGCCAGTGTGGTATTGTGCAACTTCCTATCTCCGTGTGAAGTTACAAGTTCAATAAAAGAGGGGGTCTTGTCATAAAGATGAAGCACGATGATTTATCAACATCTATGTTGTATCTGAAGAAAACCTCTCCATCCCAACCCCCCCCCACCCCGGCCTCTCAAGACTCCTGAATTCCAGAATCCAAACTAGCTTGGTGAATTTTCAGAAACACCAAAAGTAAAACCACAGAGGAAGAATTCCATTTGAAATGCCTTTAGTGAAGGCTTCATAGCTTCGTAGTTGAGAGGAGACTTTGCTCTTATGTGGGTGGTTTTCTCTGTGGCATCTTTGACATTTCCAAAACTACAGCGTCTCGCACACCTGATCATCCCTCCCGTAGTTTCAGATAGCGGAAGGAAATCTCAGCACAATCTTTTATTTTTGATACTCATTCTGCCACGGTTTTGTCACCACCACTGCCACCTAGAGAAACAATCTCTTAAATCCACTTTGTCAGACAGAGAGATGTGAACTCTCTGTTTTCTGGACTGCAGTGATCTTGGTATCAAGGACAGGCTATCCCCCATGTTTACAAAATATTAATTGTAATTTTAACTCATGACGATCGGATTATTTCCTGGAAAATAGTGAATAACTTAAACACAAAAATATTCTTAAATATTCTCTCTTCTTTTGGTCATTGTTAAATCATCAATGTAATGTCTTCACAAATTACAGTATAATTACTGATATTGGGAGATTTGTATGTAATAGTATAAGAATATCTCCCTAAGTGTTTTGTTTGCTATTTATGCTATTATGCTATTAATTGTAGCAAACAGTGTTTAACTGCGTAAATCTTCTAGATTTGAGATCGTCATCGCTGCTGTCCCCCCAAACGTTAGTCACCTTGTGATGAGTAAACCGTTTGGGGGGCAGTGGGAAAATACCACGTAACCACGAGAAAGCGTAAACATGATCTGACAGCGATTCCACCCAGCACATTGGAACATGTATAGCACTTAAAATGGAAAGATTTTGTGTTATGAGTTAGATGTTGTTATGCTGTTGTTAATTATGGGGGGGAAAAATATATAGTTTAATTTGCTTAATCAAGTTCTTATTGTTGTGTTTTTTTCCCTCAGTATGCCCCCGATTCAATAGTTGTCAACAATAGTTGTTGGTTTTCAAAAGAAAGAACTTTATGAGTTTAAGTTGACAAGCTGTGTTTTTTGCTTTTTACTGAAGACAGAAGTGAAATTACTTAAATGTTAGGTAATCTTTTATTTTTAGCCTTTGGTGGACATTACCACTTCCTTACAAAAGTGAATACAGGGACATCGGCTCCTGTCAGTGGAGGAAGAGAAAAAAACTGTCTGTTGAATAATAATAATATCTTGAACAGAAACCTAATTTGGTTAAACAGTTTAGATGAGCAATTCATATTATTTGTAACTATAATTTATTGTCTGCTGGATGCAATTCATTTCATATTATTTGGACAAGGTGAATAGATTTGGTCATTGGGTTTGATGTGCCAAATAGTCAAGTTAGGAATGTGACTGAATAATCCGTGCAACCAAAGACCCATCCTGGGCCGAATTGTTATTTTCATAACATGCTGTACATTATTTTCAAAAGTGCTAAATTGGATTTCATGCTACAGTGAAGCTTTCCTTTTTAAAGGCAACGGTATGCTGGGGTTTATGATAAACAACTAAAGGTATAATTTTCGTAAACCTATGACAGGAACTGAAGTTCCAGCATTAGTGTTCACTACCAGAGAGGAAATTGAGCTTCTGCTGCTGCCAATCACCCACTCACAGACCAATCACAAGGCTTCCTTAAGCAGAGCAATAGGATTGGTTTAGATCAGAGTGAATCATTGATGGCACGCAACAGGCTTTCTCTGATTCTGAGATTGTTGAAGCCTTTCCCCAGTGACCAGAACTAATCCTTGAGCAATGTAAAATACCAATAATACCAGGTCCACTCAGTCAGACTCCATTCATTTAGTCTAGAGCAGAGCTCATGTAACAGGAAGAGTGACACCGTTTGAGTTTATCTGTTTACAGGTAAACCACGTGAATGTTCAAAAAAAGGAGAAAAGGTGACTGGAGAGCTCTTATCAGTGCCTCCGCCCTTTTGTACTCTTTTATCGGTTCGGGTCTTCATTGGATATTCTTAGTCCGGCTTCGCGCGCATGTTTAGTGCAATCAGCTAAATGTAGCTGCGGCTCTCTTATTATTACCTGAGTGTTTAACGCTGATTTTTCCTTCAAGGACAAATGGTGTACGAGAAGGCCAATCCGGTGTGAGGTCCCAGAGCTCTCAGAGAGCCGCGGATCCTTTTTCAGCACCAGCTGTTCTCTCAGATACACCGCGCCGCGCTGAAATTCTCTTAATATAATTCTGGAGGCTCAGGAGAATAGAGCAAAACAAGCGTGCCAGCGCGGAGAACGTTGAATTTTTCATCAGCGCCCCCGACTCGCTGAGTCGGTGGGCAACGCTCTCATTCATGAGCAGATGTTCAGCGCAGTTACACTCCGCAGTTAATGTGAACTTATTGGCCTCTTTGCCATTGGCTGCAAGGACGTTGGCAGCGACCCGGCTTCTGAGAATTACTCCCAGCAAAAAGCGAAGGCCTGGAATGTGTGTCTGTAGCCTTTTTTTAGCGACTTCCCAACCCAAAAAGCAGTGCTGGAGGAGGGGAAGGTCCTGACAGGCCATCAGTCTTGGAGCCGACAGTGATGAAAGACCCTCCTCTGTTTGTTCAGGGAATAACGGCAAAATTCCTGAAGACAATTTTCACACGTTTATCATTAATTTTTACATGACATATTAAACATGAAACCGTACCGCTATTAAAAATCATTGGGGGAAAAAATGGTTTTTGAGGGATCATATTTTAGGTCATGAAGCACACTTCTGCACACCCTACATGGTAGCACATGCATCCAGTACATATTTTATTATCTATGTGCATTTGTTTATGCACACTTTATGTTTGAGGTATGTATGTAGTTTTCAAAATGTAAAGAAATTAAGTGTTTTTGTTATAAATGATCTTTAGCAGCTTGGTAAAACTTGCTTTCGTTACCCTTGGAAAGAGGAAGTTCTGTTTTGAAAAATGTGGTGGTTACATGTTTGCAGCTGCAGTGGAGATTTGGTTCATCTTTTGATTGTGCCACGGTCAGTCAGGTGCCCCTGGCCTTCAGGCTAAACTGTGAGATAAAAACCACCCACTCAGGGGCCTCATGTCTCTTTGTATATACAACTGCCTTCCCTAAAAAGGACACTTTTGGCTAAGGAAAATCGCTTATTTATCGAAGGGCTCAGACATCTGTGACTTGACATACATTGAGGTCAAGTCAGACAGTTGGGTGGTTTTTAAGATGTGACGATTGTAGATTTGATGTGGGGCTTACTGTCCTCACTTGACATGTTTTCCTACTGTCTCACATGTCCTTGGCCTTTCTAAATTGGTCATATTCAGGTTGGTTTTATGAGAGCAAAACTAATTAGAGTTTCTAAATTCAGAAAAATAAAAAAGTGGAAAAAAAGCAATAGATTTGATTGTTCTGGTTTCCTCTCTGGTGTCAGACCCTGAGTAGAAAATAATCTTAATTGTGCTCAAACTGCCCCATGTATTTAACCCCCAAGCCGAATGTCATTCCCACCTCCTGGCAATTTGTTATTGCTATTTCTTTTTCTATTCGGCTGGCTTGACGGAAAGTCGCTGGCCTGTAAGAGCTACCCTCTTTTTAACTCGTGGGAAGTTTGGGGTTAGGGACAGAAAAAAAAAAAAAAAAAAAAAAACAAATGCTCTGTGTTTAGGTGTGGTGGACGCAAAAGTGCAAAAGGGAATGCGGGGAGGCTTTGATTCGGGACGTCCTGCTGACGGGAGGCAGCGAGCGAAGTTTACAGTAGCGCTGACATTCCCGTTACCTTTCGGCCTGAGCGGTGCAGCTGCGCGGCGCCCTCCGGAAGCCCACTGCAGGCATGCTCAGTGCTCCTAGGCGTGAAAGAAAGGACCCTGTTTGAGTTGGCAGGCCCTTTCCTTTCAGGGGGAACTTTTGCTGCCTCTGCAAGAAAGGGCCAACGCCGGGAGCCTCTGTGAGCCCTGCGGTTCCACAGGCAGGATGGGCTTTTTCCACCTCTCCTGGTTTTCAGGAAACACATTTTACCGTTTTCTTTTTTTTTTTTTTTTTTTTTACTCTTGGTTACAAAAAAAAGGAGGGAAAAGGGAATGGGGGCAGAAGGACAGAAATTCAGCAGCTGGGGGTTTACTGTTAATTTGTGGCGTTTATTTGGGGGGTGGGGGTTGGGGGGGAGGACATGGGGGGAGTTTGTAGGGAACAGCGCGGGCTATTTCAGTGCTCTGTGAATCCACCCTGCTGGGGCTTAGTTTATATTGAATAAAAAAAGTTTATGGGTCATTTTAACAACGTGCTGTAAAACTTACACTATTTTTATTTTTCCATTCAGACCAGAGGGATTCGTCTTCAGAGGGCAGTAATTAAGGAGCTTTGAATGTAGGGTTAGGGAAGAACAGTGTTTAAATGCAATTAGAGCAGCAGTAGAATCAATTTGAACTCAATTACAGTTTTCTGAATGTGCCATTATTTGTTTAATCAAGGGAATTCCATTTGAGACACTAAATATATGCATCAAAAGATATTTAAAACAAGAGGGAAAAAATGAAGCTTGACTGAACCTACTTAATAATGTTTTAATGAACAAGCCTTTTGAAAAGATGACCAGTGTGAAAATAGTAGTAGGATTGATTGTCTGTAGATGAAGGAGTGTTCAGTATGTCATGGTGTTGAAGTGGATGTGAAATGTACATTGATGGTGCAGTGTATAGCACTGTGTACTTGTGATTTAATAAAGTCTGGGTGGTCTCTTATTCCTTATAGCTAAAGAATAATTCGTCTTTTCTCTGCTGTCATTTTTTCCTTCTCAAATTCAAAGCTCAGCTTACAGATATGAAATGTATAGAGGAGTGACAATAATAGTGTGCAGTTTTAAGTATAAATATGAGTGTAGTTACAATAAATAAAAGTTGAAATTATTAGAATCAATAAGAAGGAAATTCTATTCTAAACTCACATTTAATTAAATAATCAAAATTAGTAAGTAAATAAATAAATAAATAAACAAACAAACAGGAAAAACACACCCACTCCTGCTTCCACACGGTGGGATTTGTCCATAAACTATGCCCATGGCAGGCTAGCCCCTGTCTAGCTGTCTGCTGTCTCTGTCTTTCAAGGAAGTGTGTTTTTACTGTTGCCCAAAAAGAATCTGACCTTCAAATTTTGGGAAGTAGTCCTTCTGTTTGTTTATGTATTTTCAGCAGGATAGCTGAATATCTTAAATAACTGCATACTTGTTCTCCACTGTAACATGTGACTGTTCTCTCTCTCTCCCTCCTTCCCTTATTCCCTCCCTCCCTCCCTCATGCCCTTCCTTTCTTTCTGTTCTTCAGGAGACTCCAGTGGCTACTTCCTGTGGAATAAGGGATCAAAGTAAGTGGCAGTGACCTCTAATCTGACATGATAGCTAAACTTTCTGAATCCTCCATTAGACGACCTATGCAAATGTCACACAATAGACTGTATTTGTGAACGGCCCTCACAAACCCGTACGCAAATTGATAGAAACCCTTTTGAATGCATAAAGAATAAGAATGGAATGTCCTTGTTTATTTTGGGGACAATAGAGGGAAAAAAACATTTGAGTGATCCAAATATGTCTGTGTAGCATTGATAGAAATAATACTTTTAGCAGAGCACAATAAAGTGCACTCTTCAATAGAAGCCTGGGGTTTAGTTGAGCATCTTTTTGTTGAACAAAAAGGACACAGTTGCTTGTGCATGGTCTTAAGTCAGAACAATCGTGGTCCTTCATATTGCCGTATGCCCTGTATAGTGTGTAAATACATCATAAACAAACAATAACCCACTGCAAACCTCGCATCACTAAACAGTTTCAAAGCTTAGCATGTACCCTAAACACTCACAGTTGTTGACCTTCCCTTACGCACAACACGATCGAGCCTGAATGCAACGCCGCCTTTGTAGACACAAAATCCCCCTCACCCCCCCATTTAACTTGGTTTGTTTGTTATTAAATATTGTGTAGACCCAGGGTGTGTTGTGCTGTGCAAGGTTGCGTTATGTTTTTCTCTTATATTTCACATCTCCTGTTAGCAGTTCATCTTTGTCCAATATGAAACATCTCATTTTCGTGAAGATTGTCCACTAGACCCCTTACTCCGATAGTCCATTTAAAAAAAAAAAATTGGTGACTGTAATTCACATGTTTGTGTTACACTTGGTCGGTGTTTCTCATGCTAGTGTTCTGGCAGTGGATCTCAAAGGGAAGAAATAGTAGATAATACTAAATCTGTTTGAATAAGAAATGATTATCTACTCTGTCTAGTTATAACCAATCAGATTTAACCTTAAGGGGGTTACCATCTCAGAGCGCCGCCCTTCTTTGCCAGCACAGAGGGAGAAGCCATTGCATCCTTTTTGGCACTTCCCCCACGCATCCGGGGTGATAGGGAGGTGACGTGAACAGGCCCTTAACAAAGCCCAGCTGTGGAACCATCAAATGGTGTCTCTAATTAAAGCCTTGTTGCTCTCAGTCATAGACTTCTCTCTGGAATGATAACAACCTGCGATATTTCCATTGGAGTTGGCCGGGCAGGTTTTTTGGAGAGTGAGGCTCATGCAGCAAGCCAACATGTTGTTCTGATGGATGTCATATTGAGTCTAATGAAGGCCAGACTCGTCACTGGACTCTGTAAACTCAAACAAACCATTCCTTTAAATTCATACACGCTTCCATTGTAGTTCTGACTCCGCCGATGGTTTTCATGTACATTTTGTTGTAAACTTTTGTGGGTTTTTTTTAATACGATTTCTCTTGCACCAGGTTATAGTTTTACTGTGTTTTTTCGGTTTGTTTATTTTTGTATTTTCCACCCCTTCTCCACCCAAACTGATGAGCTGTCTGTCAGGCTCATGGAGAAACAGTCTCCCCCAGACTGTGCTGGCACCATTCCTCCGATTGTTTGCTGTTTGTTTTTGTGGGAGTTTTGCTAGTAATGCTATTGTTGCAATATTTCAAACATTCAAATATTTCAAGTATTTTTTTTGTCATAAAAATTTTTATTGATTTTTCCAACAATATTTTACATAAACAATATATCTTATACATTACAATATTTCAAATATTTAAACATTTCAGCAATGATCAATTATGCAATTATTTTACAGAGGTCAGGGAAATATCCACTATTTTATCACACAGTTATGCATAATAATAATGATAATAATAATTTTTTATATTAATTTTTTACATTATAGTCATACAATGTGTCCCTTCTTTTTCATGATCATATATCAAACAAATTACACAAACTACACAAAATACCTTTGTGACCTATTAGATTACACATACATATGGACATACAATTAAACATATAATTAGAAGAAATTAATTTACGCTTAAGCTTATTTCACAGTATGGTAGAAGGCATAATTTTACCCATGAACCTGATAAATTGATAAATTAATCTATTTGATAAATACTGATAAATATTTGATTAATATATTTGATAAATTTGAAATACCATTCTGGTGGGTATGGCCAACCACACCTACACCCAATTTTATGCAAATGAATGCAACGGTGAATGAGATTTCATTATTTGCATATCACTGACAATCAGCTGCAAATTCTTGTGCTACTTTTGACCATGATATTTCAACTTAACACACTGAATTGAATAAATCTCAAGTCCAGTGGCTAAATGTGCAAAGCCAGGTAGGTGACACATCTATAGTTTAAGAAAAAGCTCACTGGAAATATTGTTACTTTTACTATTTTGTTTTTTTTTTTTTCATTGTTATTGTCCTTATTATTATTACATGTTGTGTAAATCATTATATTTTTTGTTGATGCTTTCAAGCACAATCATTTTGCCCATTGCATTTTAATGTAACATTTCCAATTACAAGCAGCCCCTGTTAAGTGATTGGTACAGCAAAGACAGACTAATGTAGCACTTCCATAAAACCTGAATATGTGAAAACCTGCAATTAGTAACCACTTCTCAAACATTTCAGTGCAGTGTTTGGGGGAGAACCAGGCTTGCTTCATATTGCCAGGCTGTCAAGGTTCTCATTCAATTTAAAATGTAGGTACAAGTCTGAGTCGCAGGTAATACAAGCCCTTTTTGTATTTCAAAATGTGATATAATATACACTAAAGTGTACTTTTGTTAATGCTTTTAATTTCAGCTTTTAATGTCAAGCAGTTTGCCGGGAGAGTAGTAGTTATTGAGTAAAATGCAAATAATCATCGAGCTTTTCCACTAACAAAGAAGCGTGTGTGTCTGACACACATATATAACGCACATATGCAACGCACACACAGTTTCAATAAAATTAATTTATTGACTGTTAAATTGCACTTGCATGGGCAGATCATGTTAATTTGCTTTGCATAACACCCATGGCAAAACAGTTGTTTAGGCTTTGAAAGCATTTCTCCAGTTGACTGTGAGAATGAATGGATTCTCAATATTGACAAATGACTGAATTCTGAAAAGGACTGGGGGGAACTTTTAAGTGAAGTGTTTGAATACACTCCATCCATTGTGGTTTCCTTAAGGTGTCATCCTTTAAAGTGTTATTATCACATTCACTCCTGCCTTGCGGCTCACACTTTATGAAACATTTCTTTGTGTGGCGAGTAAAAACCTCCTTCCTCCTAAAACCCTAAGGTTTCTACATTTGGTTTCACCCCAAGATGTCCAGGCCCCTACTCGCAAAGTGTTTGAAGGATAGAGGTGCTGATCTTAGACCAGTTTTTCCTTTTATTAAAAAAATGGATCAAGTTAAGATATGGGCTAGAGAAACCTGATCCTGGATCAGAGCTCCTATTTGTGAATATGGGGCCTGAATTTCAGCACTGGCGGGGACGAACTGGAACGTTACAGAGGGGAAGAGTTAGCCTCATGCTGTCATGTGATGGTAGCAGTAGCAGTTGGGGGTCACGACACATTGACACACTTGTTGCCATGTGAAGGTGGTGGTTGCAGCAGGCTTGTAGCTGTAGCGGTTGTGCCTGAGTTTTGGGAGTTTTACTCCCACGATCGGGCCTTGTTTGTTAAGTATTGGGAGAGTGATTGGGGACATTCCTGGCCTGCAGACATGTACGACACAGCGCGACAAGTGACATGTGTGTCACAGGCGTCTGGTATCAAACACACCATCCAGCACATGTGTGGGAGCCAGACACTGTCACACAGGCTGGGGAGAACGAGCCAAGGTCTCCCCCAGCTTCCTGGCAGTTCCGCCAGCAGCATGTGTGGCGGCCATGAGTCTGTCACGTTTGACGTTTCGATGGGCTTTAAAAACCTGTTGGGCTTCAATAGGGAAAGAGAGGAAATGGTCAGTTGAAACCGGTCAGTATGGTCAAACTTTTAAGACCGTGTGTCTACATGACGTTGTGTTAATATGATGTTTGTAAAGGACAGTCACAGGATGCGTGCAAAAAACCACCAAAATGGGCAGGAAATACACACCTAAGTGACGCAAACAACCTACTAGTTCTGGTTTTGGGTTTTTTTTCAGACGATAAACTGAGCCTCCTTGCAAAGACGTCTTGCGTCTTGAGATGTCTCCGTAGACCGCAGCTCACACGCTCGTCTCCGTGTTCTAGTTCAGGGGTATCAAGGGATGATGGGACAAATAGTCTATCCCAGAGGAGCCGATGTAAAGCTGCGCTGGGCCTCTCTCTCCCCAGGTGGAAGCGCCTCTCTCCGTGGCTGTAGCCAAGCACAACAAACACAGATAAAAGCAGAGGGGAACGCCGGTTACTATTCCCACGGCTAATCAATCGATCTCAGCCCCATTGGTAAACCATGTGGTCTTGTACAACTGAGGTGAGGCTCAAACATCTTCCTCACAAGCCAGCGCGGCCACCGGAACAGCTGCTTAAAGTGGTCCTTTAAGAACGCAGCACCGTATCCATCACCTGACGCACGGCCCGTCACAGATTCATGTATATTCATGCGTGCAATTAAAGCCTTCTCAGCCTCCCCCATAACCTGAATTTTATGTATTCCATTGCATCACTAAAACGGGTAAAAGTTTCTAGATAACAATCTCGACCAGCAAACGCGGCTATGTAAATGTAGCATTATCAGGCATTTTCAATTTGGTTAAGTACCGCGTGTGTGGGTGATCTGAACATCCCATGCTCAGTTAGCTGACTGAGGCAGCATCCTCTGTTCAGTCCAGAAACAGAGAGCTTGTTTTTTTTCTTTCTTTCTTTCCTTCTTTCAGCTCTTTGATTCACATTTTGAGCATTAGCTACAATTTTTTTTTTGTGTGTATCTTTCATTCCAGCAACCACAGAAAAACCTTGATGATGTGCGAGGCATAAAATCAGTAATGGCTGACTTCAGTGTGCTGTCTGAGTGCATTATGGTTGGATAGACTCTGAGGTATCATTTTTTTTTTTGTTTTTTTTTTTTTTTTTTTGAAGGGATACAGCTGTATGGAGCTGTCATTTTAGTTTCCGTTGGTTTGGATTAAGGAAATTTGTTGGAAAAAAAAAGTTATCGCAGCCCTCTATCTGCTTACACGCTGCTCTTGTACACATATATGAAAATTTCAATAAAATATCTAGATCTAAAATGCATGATTTAAATATTCAAATCGTAACACAAAACATTTTAATGCTGCTTGGCTATCGCTATTTGCATGTGGACTATTTGTTACTCCACACGGAGGTGACTTGCTGGGCTGGGTGGAAATGCGGTGTTGCAGACATATAAAAAGCCTTTGTCTGTAAAGGGCAAAGTGAACAGGGTCTGATGTAAGCACGCTTGGGCTTGTCTCCACCGCTTTGGCCTGCATTAGGTTACTGCTAATGCATTTGTGTCCACAGTCATGTGGAACTGTTTGTGTTTAGTGGTCAATTCTTGTTATCCAATTACAGGAGAGGTCACTGAATGTTTTCTAATTTTTTAAAATTCTTTCCCATATTTGTTGGTGAAATATTCCAATGGATCATTATATGTCCACTGGAATGGCCTCAGGTGATCAGCCAGCTTGAGTCTTATACAGGAATGAAGAAAAATCTAAAATCCTCGCTTTATAATAGAAAGAAAAATGCCAACTGCAAAGCCTATTGTATATTAAAATTTGTATAAATGTTTTAAAAACATTCAATTTTATTTACTTCCAAACAATTCCAAACACATCACCTACTGCAAGGTTAAGGAAGGTCCTAACATCCTAAACCAGGGCAGTTACACCATGGTTTTTGTGTTTAACTGGATAGTTGTAGAAGCTAGCTTTTGCCATTGAACACACAGTAGATGGGTGTAGGTGTGCTTTACCTAACTATTGGCACTACACCTTCATCTGTAGCTATGTGTACATTTCTATTTGTGCATTTATGAGCACCGGAAAAAATTGTATTGTTTTTGGATAGGCTAGCCCTCTATCCATGAGCAATTAAAAAAAATTAACTTCTGGGAATTCTGAAGGGTGTCATGAATAATACTACCTCATCTCTGGTCAGGAGCGCTGTCTGTGGGAATGCTCGGAATTAGGAGCCTCTGGAAAGTCCTCCCCGTTCCAAAGTTTAAGGAATCGCTTCCAAAACATCATCATTTCTCTTCGGGAATCCAGCACAATGCTCGGTATTGTGGCACAGCTCAGCAGATGTTTATTTTATTTTCCCACTCGCTCAGAAATGCACGTTACACCCAACAAAAACAGGCCCCATTCCCGAATCGTCTCTCTGCGTCAAGAACGAGACTCGGAGACCGGCTCAACACGGGGGCCCCCCTGCACCGTTTGACAGGGTTAAACATTGTGAAAGATGGCTGGTGCAAACGGTGACATCTGCAGAGTGTTAACCAGAAACTGTAATTAAGTGGAATCAGCTATTTTTAATTCTATATGCTGGGTAATAACAGCCCGGTAATGAATAATTTAAGGAAAGGAGCCGTCGACACTGTACTCTGTTTAAAAGTTTAAATTTAGACAGTGTCGTTGTCCAGCGGTTTGATGAATCGGTTGTCCGTCCTGACCATACATCTCAATGAAATATCTGTTTCCATCTTTCTTTGAAGCGGGACAGCAAGACCGGTCATATTTCCAGTTGGACATTTTTGAGATCTAAAAAAGACCTTGTCAAAAATTGTAAGATCTACATAATATATTGTCAGCCTCATATACATAGAGTTGAGTTTGTTACAGTTCATCATGAGTGTTGATTGCTGAAAACTTTTCTTATGGAAATGTCTGTTTCTTCATGCTCTTGTTAAGCACCTCTTGACCTTGATGTTTTCCTGTTGTTTCCACTAAATGTTACATATTTGTGTGAGATTGGCAGAAACCTCTATGCTTAAGCATTTCCACCATGTCACCAGAGACACAAATACAGTGTGAAACGGTAGTGAGATGTTGCAGGTTTTGAGAAGAGCAGAATTATTTGTGGTTGGAGAGCTGAGAGCCAGAGAGAGAGGTCTAAATTGAAGAGTGACCACTGAGCCAGAGATTGGCTGCCCTGTCAAATAAAGATTAGGCTTTCATTTCTCCATCTAATCCCTGTAAATCTCTCAAGGAAGAACCTTGAGAAACATGGAGCTTTAACCAGAGCTGAGCTTCCCAGCCCTGTGCCACCCCTTATCTCTGCGTGTACGCCGCGCAGAACAAAACAACCTGTTGTTTTCAATTGCCTTGGTCAAGCCGGGCGGACATGTACGCTTTGCTGATTTCAAAGAGCAGTTTAAATTGGGATGTTGTTGGAGGGGTTTCCATGGTAATCAGGTGGATTTTTTTTCTCTTTTTTAAGCTGTCAGGAAAGCCTTCTTCCTCTAAGACACTGAATAAGAGTGAGCGCTGCTGTGAGGATGGCCGTCTGTCGTAGCAGGCCATGCCAAGAGCGTCATAACTACCAATTTAATCACCACCCCAATTTCTCCTCCTCTCTCCTCGCTACAGGCTACTGGATATCCTTTTCTCCTCCTCCTCCTCCTCCTGCTGCTGTTTCTTCCTCCTCTTCTCTTCTTAACATATTTGAATCATTCTTATTGTTAAATTATTCATTTGTATGTGTTTAATAATTGAATAAAGTTAATTTCTGATCAAATTAATATTAACACTCAATGAAATATTAATGGTCAGTGTTAAAGACGATGAACTTGCAGGCCTATTAATATAATCATAAATAGACACTGTTGGTTGTAAAAAAAAAAAAAAAAAAAAAAGAGTCTGTGGGCAGTAGGAGGTGGGGCTACTACTTGGCCAGTATGCAAACATCTGTGTAAGGACATATGCTATTCAATAAAAACAGCTTTTTAGTCTTTTTAAGGGTATATGCTATTGTATTTTACAGTGAGAATTAAAAATTCAGAATAATGTTTTTGTTTGCCTAACATAAAATAGAAAATAATCAAAGGGACTTATGTTGTCATGTAAGGTCTGTTTTGATTTCCTGCACATGTCTGTAAAAAGGATAATCATGTTTGAATGAATCCAGTCCCTTGACCTTATTTTGCTCAATTCGCCCATCTCCTGTTGGTGAACGAGCTTGCGTACTACAGGCCGTGTCAGTGTGACTCACACTGCTCTTTGTGAGGTGGGCCTGTTCGTTCAGCCAGGCGAGGAACAGTCTGAGGTCATATTGCGACCTCAAGGCCCTGGCGGCGTGTCGCCAGGGTGGCATGTCAGCCAGGCCCGGACCGGACCGGACCGCACCGCACCGCATTGGGGTCGCCGTCTGCACCCTTTCCCCTGTCACTCACCACCTGCCGTCGAGCAGCGGGGACATTACAAGCTGGGCGGAAAGTGCGAGCCCAGCGGTCCACTGGCCTGTGATGTGGATCCAGCGTCACAACCGCTGCCACCTCTTGCCAAATCCATCACCGGCCAAGCTCACTGCGTGCTCCGCATTCTGAGTCTCCAGAAGGAGAGGCCATTTGTGTGGTAAACCATTTTGTCACACCTGTGGGTGAGGGACATATTCGTAATTTACTCCAGCCTCATCAGGCTCTGGCGCATTCAGTAAAAAGACACTCATTCTTTGTCACCACAATATTCTAAAATGTCTTCCAGTGTCCTGGAAGCCGCATCATTTGCTTAAATTAGCTGAAAATAAAGAGAGGTGAAAGATCTCTTTCATTTTGCGTCGGGTTTTCCACTCTTCAGCGAAAACATCATTTGCATGTCGATAGATTCGGCAGCGCTCGGGCCCAGCCTTATTTCCCTGTTCTTATCACACTAACTTGAGCATATTATTCAGTTTCGTTCATGCATGTACTGAACCGAGCGAATGGCGCGGCAGGTAGCAATATTTGCACATTGATAAATGCACATATTTGGTCCTTTTCCTTTATGCAAAAATAGCAGCATAGAATCATGCCAAATAATCAGAACATTGTGTCATTTCCAGCCCTGGTTTAGTTTCAGTAGTAAAAAAGGAGAGTATAATGGAACATGTCTCCCATTATAACTGTACGACTTGACATGTATATCTGAAATTAGCTTCTTCCGGAACCATACATATTCAAATCAGTTAAGTATATCCATACTGACTGATGTGGATATTTATTATATATTACACCCCCCCCACTCTCTCTCTCTTTTGCACACACACACATATGAATGCATGGTGTGTGTATATAATAACATTCCACATATTATGACATAGTGTTAGTTGTTTATTGGTTTCTTACAGTACACAACCATCACATTTCATTTTTAAAAAGTCACCTGTAGCCTTTAACACCTCCTCTTGTGTGTTTGTTTATCAGTTAAAAATATTTAAATCTTAAAGCCCTCTGTATTGACATTTTATAGACATGGAGAAGCAAATTGTCTCAGTGATTAGATATCTGAATTATTTGCAAATGTGAGTCACGAACACAGGCAACCGTTTTGTAGGTTGGTAGTAAATGTTGCCGTGTGGTGTTTTCGGTGCGGCACAGTGGAACAGGAACAAGCTACGGCCTGTGGCAGGGCCAGCATGGCATATTGTCAACCATATGTGTTACAAGACCTCATGTCCAGACCAAGTTAATACACTGCAGTTACAGACCACCGGCTCTCTCAGGATGGGTGTTCGCTTAACTGTCCTGATTACAATGACAGTAGTCTAATTAACTCGACCCCTGTGTCATACCGCGAAACAACTGTTGGCCTGTAAGTTTCTGTTAAATCCTTTGTCTTCCCAGTCAAAAAAAAGACATTTTCCAGCGAATGTTTCAGCCCCTTCAATGAGACCGCTAATGGCAATTATTTTTATAAGCTAATTAAATCCAGAGTTACTATTTTTTGCGCCCGAAATCCTGGAGGGATTTATCTTTTAAGGGGTAGTATTACAAGCACCTTCAAGCACTGTTAGTCATATGAAATATTATATACAATTATAAAACGGTCTGTTTGTGTTCAACGTGATTTAATTCTAAACACGGTTAATTACACTCGTCCTCCACTGAACGGGGCAGACAATGGGCACACTGGGCTGGTCGACCCGATTCCTTCACCGTCCCTGAGACTTCCAAGCCAGAGATGAGTGGGAGGAATGAAAAGAGTGGCAGAGATAGCAGGCAGACGCAAAGCGAAAACTCTTTTATTGTTAAGTTAATAATTTAGCCTGGATAACATCAGCGCTTTTTCATGCTGAAGAGAGAGAGTTTCAAGTTGTGTTTCGATGCTTGTGTGAGCGAATCCTTTACTGTGATCTGCTGGCATTATTTGACCACTCACTCTCACTCTCTTCTGAGCGAAAGGGGGAAAAATAATAAAAAAAACTTTTAATGACTGAACTGAAAACTGCTTTCTGTTCATTCTTCTTTGTCTAGTGATTAAGGTCTACGGGGAGATAATTATGCTTTAGTCTTGAGTTAATGAAATGAAAACTTTCTTCTCTAGCTCCCTCTCTTTTCTGAGAGGAATGGCAGAGTTTTTTGTGTTGCTATCTGCAGACATCTGCCTCATTGCCTCCCCCCACCCTCTTCTGCCCCAACCCCTTGACAGATGTGTCAAGTGTACATTTTGTTGTACATTTTGTTTTCGATAACCATCCCATCCTTGTTTGTCACCGACATGGCCAATACGACATGTCACCTAGCAGTCTGTATCTCTGTGGTTTCTCACACGTGCCACAGTGTGCTCATAACAGCTATCCCATCAGGCAAATGCACAACAATAAAAAAGAACCTCAATTAACACAAGATACCAGCTGTTCACAATGTCTCATACAGAAGCTACTCACCAAAAAGCACAAATTACAGTCTGTTGGTCCAAGGTGTAGGCCAACCCAGTCTGTCTTAAATATCATTGCTATATTTTTGTCAGCTGATTTTGAGATATCTCTAAATAAAATGATCAGATATGACTCGTTTGAAGCTCACCTTGAGTGTAGGCCATTTTGAAATGAGTGTCTCCCCTTGAGTGTCATCTGCATTTTACACATCACGTTGACATGAGGTTTAATCGCAAGATCAGTGTTCCACAATCGAGACTGTAATTTAAGCAGAAAGGTGTCTGTTTGATAACAGGTTGACACGATCTTACCGAGCATAGCGAAAAGGTTAGCGATGTGGTTTTTATTGTGCTGCGTTCTGTAATATGTATCGTGTCTTTACAATGAGCTGCCATAGTGGAAGCCTTTTGCACCACTCCACTGTCTGTCCTTCTCCCTTTGAACATTTGCAGTTCAAGCTCTTTACTGTAGACGACGCAGGAGATTTAAAGGATACCAACCCCTAAGACAACCCTCACACCCCACACCCCGCCCCCAAATGTAGGCACTGCAGTGGACCCCCTCGAGCCCCAAGGACAGAGTCTCTTGTGGGAAATTAATCATGTCAGATCAAACAAATTGTATTTTTACAAGGTAATGTCCCTTTTGAGTTAACCATGAAAGCATTGGTTTGCCTTATGTTTTTTTTTTTTTTAAAGCATGTCTGCAAAATGGTCTCTTTTAACACGTGCATTTAATGAAGCAAAGAGATGTTAGCTTATTAATTTAACCCCCCCCCAAAAAAAAAAAAAACAAAAGATATTGGTCCAGTGCCATTTGGTATTTGTGAGGTGGGTACTACAAGTCGCAGCGCGGGAGCACGTATTTAACTGTCCTTGTGGAAGTTCACATCTGGTGTGTGGAGTGGAGTGGCAGTGGGGCAGTCCTCCGCCCAGCGCCCATCTCACATTTCATCATCTGTTCTCCAGCGCCGGGGCGCTCAGGCACAAGTTGGCCGCTCTGGATCCATCTGTTGTTATTATTTTCCACTGATAATTGGCTTGAACAATGGAATGCCTGTGTCCCCAGCCTTTGAAACCTTACACCCTGTTTATTTTCCAGAGGTCTCATTTCTGCTCTCCCCTCTCTCTCCCCCAACCGCTTTCTCTCTCTCTCTCACTCACACACACACACACACACACACACACACACATGATCACACACACACTCTTTCCCCCTTCTCCCCCTGCTCTCTTGCTCTCTCTCCCTTCCTCCCTCCCTCCATCGCTCTCTTTCTCTCCCCTCTCGCACACTCCTGCTCTCCCTCCCCTGCTCCTAACAAGTGGAGCTTGCATGAAAATGACATCTTTGACTCTGCACATCAGTATGTGTCACTCAGCATCTAAAGCTGGGCTCCAGATATTCTGCAGGGCTTCGGCTCCCGTTCTCTTAGGTTCACTTGAAGCTGCAGTCATGAAGACTGGCAGATGCAGGGAGCCAGTCCAGCCCTGCATTGGAGAGAGAGAGAGAGAGAGAGAGAGGGAGAGGGGTTGAGATAGAGGGAGAGAGCAAGAGGGAGCATGAGAGAAAGTGAGAGAAAGGGGGAATGAGAGAGAGAGAGAGAGAGAGAGGGGTTCAGATGGAGGGAGGGAGCATGTGAAAAAGTGAGAGAGGAGAGAGATAAAGATGGATACTGTGCAACTTACGAATCTGGACAATGATGGCTGTTATATAGTTCATTATCAGATATTTTTTCATATTTCAGTTGGAGCTTCCAGTCTTATTTTTTCCATTCTCCACTAGGAGGTGTCTACAGGAGTGCAGGAAGCTAAAATACATGTGGAATTTGATAATAGGGAATGAGAATAGATTGTTCATGAGAAACAGTTTGATAATTTCATAATTTGCATGGCAGTAAAGTATGATAATTTAATCTTGGGGTATGTTTAAATTGTAATTATACTGTACAAAGCCCATTAAAGCACAAATAAATTTATTATTGTAGGTTATCATTACAAGTTTATTTTAACTATTTATTTAACTTTTGAATATGATGTTATAAATTGTTTTATAAAAATATCCAAATAAAATTGGTATTGATATACACTAGTTTTGTCAAAAAAGTGAATTTTTGTCTGTTCCAGAGCTATGTGAAAAGTCCAATTTTTTTGACAAATGTATTTCTAATTTAATTCAAAGCTTTATTAAGTCTAATCTTCACTCACTTGTAATTAAGGAATATTTAGGTTAATATGTGTTATAATTTAGTGACAGAATTTAGCTATGGGGTTTTATTTCAATTTGCTCATGCCTGCTTCCTGAGGAATCTTGGGAGCCTTTGGGTTATAAAGTACATAATAATAGCAAAAATAAATGAAAGCAAAGATGTGTACTGTAAACAGCCGTCACTTCTCTCTTAGCTTCCCCTCTCTATGTGCCATTTCTCCACTCACAGGTGGTGTCTTTGCCCCTGAAACAAAACTTTGAATGTGTGTGGGTTTTTTTTTTTTTTTTTTTTTTTTTTTTTTGCGCTAAGTGTAAAACACAGTTTGTTTTGTGCAAGTTAATTTGCTCTCTTTGCCATTCATTTGTTCGGGGTGCTTTGTATAATTAAAATTGCCCCGGACAGGTAGGACTCACGGCCGGCGCCTGGTTTGTGCCAGTCCTTCATTTGCTGAGTGTTTGTGTTTATGCAAAGGGGCCTCTTCCTGAATATTTAATCTAGAGCAAGGCACTGGCTTTTGTTGTGTTTAGACCACATACCTCCAGTCCCTCTGAACGCTGCAGTCAGGGCTACAGCTCGACAAGCACTTCTGCCAGCACTCCTACTTCTACTTCTGCTGAGAGCTTTTTTTTTTTTTTTTTTTTTTTAACTTGCGGTAAAGAAAATCAACTTACTTTTACTAAACAAGTGGGATTTACAAAATGATTCGCAACTTTCACTGTTCATGGGTAAGTCAGCCAAGATTTAGTTACTTTTTTTGGGTGTCTCATTCCCCTCCCCTTCTCTTGTCTTGACTTGTCCTTCTTTATGAGCGTGTATTAAACGTGCTTGGTTGTGGGATGTGTACGGATATATCCCGTCAGAGAGATGCAGGTGGTCAGAGAGCAGCGAATTATTTAAGGCAGACTGTGGGAAGAAGCTTGTAGTCATGTGGAGGTCTTTTCTGTAACTGTCCACACAGTGTATCAGCATTATGTGAGCATTAACCAAACTTCTGAAACTCTCAGGTCCAGAGGGGACCAGATTAAGAGTGAAATTGCAATGATGTGACGATTGTTTTCTCCCTCTTTTATGTCTTACCCTCTCTCTCTCTCTCTCTCTCTCTCTCTCTCTCTCTCCCTCTCGCTCTGTCTTTGTCCAGGGAAATGGAATCTGCAGGTTACTGATATTAATAGCAAGTAAGATCCATGTGGTGGGTGAGGAGCTGTAGAGGGACATAGAGAGAGAGAGAGAGAGAGACACAGGGAGAGGGAGTGGGAGAGAAAGGAAACGTGATATTGCGGGAGAGAGAATTGACAGTCCCCCTTGTTCGCCAGTGTGGAAAGGAATTAGCCATAAAAATAGCATTGCATAATCGTGCTGTAGGTTAGCCCTGGGTCCTGCGCGTAGGGCGCGCTTCCCAAGCCGTCTGTCGCACACCGCCTGTGCTGTGTCAGAGGGGATCCAATGAAATGCCCGTGAGTGGCACATTCGTTTCTTTCCCAGGCACTTTTCCTCACCAAAAAAGAACAACCAAACAACAGCCTTAGCTATTTTTGTTTGTTTATTTGTTTTTATTTTGACGGATATATTTTTAACTTTGTAAAAGGCACATTTTTTTGGGATTTGGGTATTGGGAATGAGGGGGTGCATTCTTTTCAAAGACTGCTGTTGCCTGTTAACATTTAAATAGTGTGAAGAAATGCGCTGCCTTGTTTGTTTTGGGTTTGGAGAGAGAAATTCCACTTCCTTGGTATTAAGGCAGCAAAGCTCTGTGTGTGTACTTTCTGTACTTTGTTCTTAGCTCAGCAAAACGTGAAGGCAGGTCCAAAGAAGAAAAAAAGAGAGGGAGAGAAAAATCTGTGGGATCAGACGGCTGACATTCAGAGGGCTGCAGGGTTGCTTTTTCAGCTTTTAGAAGTCCGAGGGGTTTTGAGGAGTTGGGTGTAATTGCCGTGTTTGCGTCTGTTTAAGCGCTGTTGTTTACTGAGAACGCGGGGCGTGCAATGCAATGCCAGAGGCCTGCCAATCGGGTCGAGAAAAAAAACATCTGATTTCTGAGGCCATTTTTATGAGATGGTTATGTTTTCATTGAATCAGTCCGTGTTAATAAAGTAAAAAGAGAGAGAGAGAGAGAGAAACTGTGCAGTCAGCCCTTTTGTGAAATACTTGTAAACAGCTGCATTTGTTTCAAAATGACTCATGCATTAGATTTTCCTGTATTTCAGAACAGACAGTGACATGGAAAGTCTTAAGCACACACCCAAAAAACAAACACAAATGGACTGAATATAGATATCAGTAACTCCACTCTGCTTGTCCTTTATTTGCCCTCAAGGGTTTTTAGTTTTTTTTTTTTTTTTTGACAGCACTTTTAGAAATGACTAAAATTGTACATTATAACTACAACGACCATCCTGCTGCGAATATCCATCTATTTTATTTAGAATCGATAAAATAATAAATGGGTGCGCATTGTGGTGTCTCTGTATCTGTAATGATGTCAGTTAAGTGCTGCAGCTCGCTGGATAGGTTCCGAGGACAGCGAGG
Source organism: Albula goreensis (assembly GCA_022829145.1). Lineage (NCBI taxonomy): Eukaryota > Metazoa > Chordata > Actinopteri > Albuliformes > Albulidae > Albula > Albula goreensis. The sequence continues at coordinate 26,478,422 of CM040754.1, read as the reverse complement.
AAGCGACGCAGGACAATCCTATTGACAGCTGTCGAGTTGAGCACTAATTAATATGGTAATGACGTGTGAAAGTTCATTAAGGACCACCACAGAAGTAGCCACAGATATCATATTAAGCGTGCTTAGAGTAATTAATGGAATAACTTTACTTTGTGGTAAATATTCATGGGCTCCTCTTTTGTCCGAACAGCGTGGACTGAGTAAAAGCCTATCCATTAGAAGCAGTTGAAGAGCAGCCCCAAGTGGTTCAGGCCTATTGTCGTTGTATGGGCGTATTTTTTATTATTTGAGAGGCATTAACTCATATTTTAAACATAGGATCGCGCTGTAAAACCCAGGTCACAGATGACATATCAACATTATGGACAGAATTGATGGTTCGCTGACCCCCTCAACAAAAAGGTGTGCTCCCCTCAGCAATTCGGACCTAAAATACAAGATACACGGTTAATGTTTGTTCGTGTTTATTATGCTAAAAAAAGAGCACCCCTGTATGAAAATTGACTTCCCCACCTCTGCCGACACCGTTTTTTTTTTTTTTTTTAAATGATGGTGGCCGTTCAAACGACCATCTATCTTCACTCAGGAAATGTGTGTGTGACCAGTAGGCCACAACCTGGGCAGCATTCTTCAGTGAATGTTAAGAAAACAACCTTCAGATTCATAAAGTTGTTAATAATTACAGGAAAAACCCAGCCCTGTCTGTACACAATGCTGTCTAGTGGTGAGCTTTTATGGTAAGCCCTGTTGATTCATTTGGAACTGGAAATGAAATTTTCCAATCTGATGCAAGTCATGTAAATATTTGTCATCTGTTGGAGAAAGTTGTTCCGTGGTTTAGTAACATCAGCGATATTATCTTTTCAGATACATTTTTTTGCACAGTAAATTCATACAGGATATCATACCCATACAGTTTTTAAAATCTTGTACAGAAGGTTGAGTATTGGAGGGATTATGGAAGCAGAGGCTCTGCTCCTGCATGCTTTCCGTGTGGCAGGTTCTTGTTATTTCTTTGTACACACTGTTTCTGGACCCCACTGGCATGCTTCTTCATGACTATGTGCACAGTATTTGCATATGTTCGCTCTCACACATGCACGCATACCACACACACATGTGCACACAGGCGCACACGTACCCACACAGATGTGCAAACACATATGCATGCGAACAGATGTTACAGAGTACCGTCCGCCATTTTTAACGTACGGGAAAAAAAGCCAATAACACTCTGGAATTAGAAATAAATATTATAGCTCTAGAGGTGATTGCCAATAAGTGTACGGCTGCACTACACACTCCCGCGCGCGCACACACACAGGTGTGTCTCTCCCGCTAATCATCAGAGACAGACGCTTATTTTGTGCCCTGAAATGTGAACGTGGATATGTGTGATGGGATCCTGTGCCCCAGCTGAGAGCAGCAGTGTGTGGTTATTTATCTCCTCCCCGTGTGCTCTGCGCTCCCACTGTTTTAAACGGCAGCATTACCACCATGTGGACTTTTTAAATCGACACAATTATCTGTTTTGGTATTACAAGATGTGCGTTAAATCTAGGAGAGAAAAACATACCGCTGTGAGCAGAGTTCTGTTTTTTTTATAACAAATTGCATGAAAGCAATGGGAATATTTATGAAAATGAAAACGTCAAACCTGTGCGTTCTGTAAGCTTGCCCTGTTCCTGGGTGTTCAGAGATGAATGGAATTTGTTGGGTTGCAGAGTTAAAGACGGTAAATATGCTTTGCTTTTCATTGCCTCTTATTGATCTCTTTTATTGACGATAGTATATTATTGTTAGAGTTGCTGTGGTGTGGTAATGAAACAGCTTTGCATGAAAGCTGAATGAAGGACTTACTTGGGTATACATGGATGGGGGGGTGCTTGGACAGGTCCCTACTCTCTCATAATCCTCATGCAATTCAAATCCAGTTTAATGTTGACTTGTGTTTGCAGCAAGGACATTTAACAGATAATTCAGTTTGAGAGGGAGCGTATGTAAACTTCTGCTTTTTTTTTGTATATCTGTGAGCAGCCACCTCACGATAAACACTTAAACCTGCAGAATTGCCCCAGCTGTGGTTTTGACTGCCAAATATGAACGACACAAAAGAACACTGTGGAAAGAAATGTCTGTTTTCATATTTGGATATGCATTAATGCTTTCTATTCAAATGTCTGTGAGATATTCTCCCAGAGTTTCTTCTCAGTTTGAAATAAAAAAAAACTTGGCCTTTCAGGTCAAATGCTCTGTCTGGAAGTGCATTGAGGGTACTGTTCAGGCGGTACGGTGCTTGATCCCACCAAAACTGCTGCGAAAATTTCTCAGTGGTCAAAAGCATGTCGCCACCAGGTGGGGCAGTCTTTGAATCTCATTAGATAAAAGATATGCTATTATTTCCCTTATTTTCAGTGTCTGATGACAGACAGCTTTTTTTAACAGATAAACCATAGCTTTCAATTTCAGGCTACAATGGGCGCAGAAAAATGCCTTGCTCGTGCAACGGAAGGAGTGAGATTGATATCGTGATTACCCGCGTATTAGAGACAGTGATGTCTGGCTAATTGTAGCAGTGCAAGAAGAGTGGCAGCTGGACAACACCCTACCCCCCGCCACTCTGTGCACCTGCAGAAGTGAGGGGTATAAGACCTTCAACCTTGCATATGCAGGGTCTAAACAAACTTACTGATATGATTACCGCTATCAGAGATTGGGCTTTGCCCACACTAGATAAAAGAAGGGCTGAGAAGAGCGAACATGTCCACAATTTCCTCTATGTCCATGAGTCCAGTTCCCATCAGCTTCACATCATAACAGGAGCAGAGCAAAATCCAGCCATCAGCGACTCTCTTTACCGTCCCGTCCAGCTCGGTGGTCATTGCGTAGTACTCAAGGAACTAGCGTGGTTTTGTAATCCAAGCCCCTATGACCTGTATATCGGAGGACCTGTTGTCTAAATCTTGATAACCAGACCGGTAAGGGAGGTGTCTCTGTCAGGGTGAGACAGTAGCTTCATCTTGAACATGGTCATCAACCCCCCCGCCCCCAAACAGTTGATGTACGAGTAATGTGAAGAGCTGCTGAGGTGTGTCATGCATGGGCCTTTCTGTTCACCTCAGCATGAAGCCAAACAGATATAGTCATACAAGGATTCCTGATCTCGCTGCCAAAAAAACGCTTCGTCAAGTTGACACAGGGAGCACAGGAGGTTTGTTCTGCCGAGCTGTAAGGAAGGTGAGAGGCAGAGAGGGGTTCACGGGGTTAGCAGGCTCTGTGAAGGAAGAGACATTCAAATAAAGTGTGTATTTATATCTTTATCTGAAGAATTCCGCTAGTGTGTCGGCGGTGGGTTCGAGGGCGGTCCTGCTTGATTCAGTAATACAGGTGTCCTCTGAATGTCTCCTGTGAGATCCGTTTAAGAATGTTGACTGCGTATGGCTTGTTTTCCTTCTCGCTGGGTCTGCCTTTGTGGGTTGTTGATAGGAACTTCTAGTGGTTAGTGGCTGTAATTATTCAATTACAACCTGTTATTTCTTCTGTCTGCAGGGTAAAGGGGCTGCGCTCTGAAAGCAGGAACTGAAGATTGCTTTAAACAAGCAAGTCCTTGAAGAAGGTAAACACAAGATTATATATTAGATTCCAATCTTGGCATGGGGTGGAAGGTATATTAGACCCGTTTAATGAATAACTCATTGGGGCCGCAACCTTGTTTGTACATATTGTTCTTATTGACATTATTATTTTTTTCCTTTTCCGTTATAAAGACTAACTACCAAACAAACACAATGTATATTGACTAGTTTCCGATGGTGTGTTTCTGTCGTCATGGAGATATATGGACTCATGGTGATATTTTGTTTAAATGGCTGGAAAAATTAGACTTCATTTACTGTAACTATGAAGACGTGCAGCCCTTTGCACTGTGTGATTCCATTTTGGTTCAGAATACACAATCTATTTTTATTCTGTATATGAACAATTACAATCAGGTTGCCATAGAGCAATTCACTGTGGACATTTTCCAGAAGAAATCAAAAAAGACACGACAAGATAAAACACTGAAGCAAATTTAGGGACAACCTGGAAAACTATTGTCTGACCACGTTTTTTATTAAGTTGATAAGGTTGAAGTGGAAAACCGTAGGAGAAACAGCAGGGAAATGGCACATTAGACACTGAAAACTGATGGTGGAAAAAAAAATGACACCTACATTGCACTGCTCCGTCGTCAGAGGTTGTGGTTTCAACAGGGACCAACTATATCGCCACGGAGCGCCTCCTATCCTTCATACTCGATATCACATCAGTGGAACATTTCCGCCAACACACCAACCCCAAGCCACTACGAGACACCCGCTGCTCAGTACACTCTCAACACCTGGCCTCGGTTGATTTCTGGTGCATCGCTTGCGAATCTCTACGCTAGCAGAAAGCCACATGAAGTGAAAATGGCTTGCAGCTATGGTGCGGGCAGACCCGGCGCGGTGTGCTCCGAAGGGAATGCGGGTGATTGGTTCGAGGATCCCCTAAACTGACGGTCTCTGTGGCATGCGCTCCCTTAACACTGTACATGTGTGTGCACGCGAGTGCATGTGTGGGTGGGTGTGTGTGTGTGTGTTAGTGGACGAGATGCGCAGGATCTCTCCCCGAGGACCGTTCGACCCTGATGGACTGCACAGTTTGCAGGCACAGAGGGGACCTCTGCAAGAGGAATGTTAATACGGTTTCTCCTTTTCCCTTGATGGACCGTTAGCACCGCTCTCACTAGCAATTAACCTGTGCCTGCTGAGAATTGGTATTTCTATCTTATTTGAACTTTTTTTTCCCCCTAAAAATAAATAAATAAAAGAGCCTGTTTAAATCCACTATAGGTTCATGTATGCACGTTCAACTGATAATTCAGCCTGGCGACGAAGCACTCTGGTAGGCCCTGTCATTGTGCTTATCCGCAGCTATTGCGTGGTGCTCCATTATTGATGTGGCTGGCAGATGCCCCAGGTCCGGGGAGACCTGCTCCGCTCCCTTTTTTTTTTTTTTTTTTTTTTACCTATAATCCATTTATGCAGTTTTGCGTTTAACCGCAGCAATTCAGGCCAAGTACACTGCTGGTGGGCACGCAACGGCCGAACGGGTCTTAAACCTATGACCCTCTGGTTGTGATTGCATTGCCTTAACTCTGTGCTGCTTTACTGCCCTTGTCAGAAGCATGCATGTTTTGCATCGTATTAGTCATTGTATGTGACTGTGTGGGGTTCGAACCTTCAGCCTTGTAGTTGCGATCACATCTGGCTGCTGCTATAGCTAATTTCTGTTATATGGTCTGTTATATGATGCATGCTGGTTTTATACCATGGCAGAGGTGATGTGTGGTCCAGTGTGGGCATATGTTGCTTAAGTCCAGTGGGTCAGACTGAGATCCAAACAGCCCCAACCCCACTGCCCCCGGGCCCTTGTTGAGGTAGGACCAGATTTGCACATAGCCATGGGAACGTGGGTAGGGTTTGGCTCGGTTAGGGGCGGGGGTGTTTATACGTCAGGAACTCTGGGCTTCAGAGTGGCGACACGTCTGGGTTGTGTCTCTCGCAGCAGCCGTGGACAGTGATGGGCCTTTACGAGCCTGGCGCATGATCTCACAGTTAAAACACAGAGCTCAAAATGTGTCCCCCCCTCAGTGCTCTCTCCCTACCATCAAGCAAACCTGACAGTGGGAAGGAAACCCCCCCTGCCCCCGCCTCTCCACCGTAGCTGCTTGTGAGTGCTTCTTCTATCAGAACGATAGCTTAACCCAGGATTTATTCCGTCCCTCCCTCTGACTTCAGTCCCCCAGCCTCAAACTAATTCTCGCCCGGCATTAAAATGGCAATGAGCTGTTTTTATCATAATCCTTACATGTTAGAATTGGAGGGGGGGAACACATTGAAGGACTTTTTTTTGTGTTTGTGAGGGGAAAAAAATGATAAACATGTGGACAATTGAGTTGTTTGAAAGGGCATTAGGTTCAGTGGCAGTCGGAAATGTTCTTTTGTTAAGTTCAGAATGAGCATCATAAATCATAACCCTTTCATTTGTGTGGGCTAAAATATTTAAATAAGGTTTCATGTTTCTCACTATCTAAGGAGGAAGCCAGTGCCCTGTCTGGTTTCATTACCACTGCTCGCTGACAGCCCTTTCTATTTTCTCATTTAATTCAGGCAATCACATCAGTTAGAAAACAGAAAGTTGCACTTGAAGGAGAAGAAAAAAAACCCTCTTATTTATGAAGAGTGCATTCTCAGCGTGCCTCTAAAACAGGTTCTCTCGTCTCACATCTGGCTCTTCCAGATGTAAGATCCGTTTGGAATCTTCCAAATTATTTTGTAATTAATGTTAATGAGTTGAAATCAGCCTAATCATTGACACAACTTTCCAATGCGATTTTGATTGCATCTCTAATGCAGAAATCCCTTTGGCAGCTTAGAGGATTAACATGCTTGAGTATTTAAAGCCATTTAGAAGTGTGCTTTAGTTCAATATGAAAGAGCGGGCTTTATCGTTCTGGAATGAGAGACAATATGTTTTCCGTGTAAGCATGTGCTGTGCTGTGTCCTCTGTTGTTCCTCTTTTTTTCTCCTTTTATTTGTTTAAGGATAAAGAATTAAATCAATCTGACAAATGGCTTGATTACAATGTAGATGGCTCATAGCCAGATAGTTCAAGTATGACCATAATGGCAAACTGGAATCAGGCCTTATCTGAGCATGCTCAGTGAATATCTGGGCTCTCAGAGCAGTTTCTGTAGATCTGGTGAGGTTCAATCAGACAGCTGAAGGCTTGCACCAGGAAGCCAGAAGTTCTTGTTCTGGCGATTGACTTCCGCTTCCTCTAGATAGCTTTCACATGCATATGTTGCCACTCTTGTAAGTTCATTTATATTTGTAAAAAAAGAGCACAACAGAAAAAGAAATCTTCAGAACAGGAGATTGCCAGAGTTCCCTTTCATGCTGTGAATTAGAATTCCTGTGAAACAAGATCTGACAAGACTGTTTTTTTATAAAGTTAATCTGTTTTTAGTGGAATTAAGGAAGAATAAGTAAATTCGTAAGTCGGGACTAAAGAAAGGTCGCATATAGATGTCCATTATTGGAAGCTGAGGAAAGTGTAATTGTAGACACTGTTCTGAGTGCATTTATTGCTTACTTCAAAAAAAAAAGTAATTTCTTTATATCAGCATCAAGCTGGAAATTGCCATGTATTAGAATTAGGGCTGTAAGCCTCTAATTCCATGGCATTTACAGCTGGCTGTGTTTCCATGCATTTATAACACTTTGATTCTTAAGAGTTCGTTTAATCGCTTTTGCCGAGCTCAGAACATAATAAACAACTTGCTGTTGCTAAAGTGCCACATGGGGGAGATTGCTAACAAGAAAGTTAAATGTTTCTGCCACTAGCAGTTTTGTCACTGTGTTTTTCATGAGCTGTTACTACCATAATGTACTTTCTGAGCTCGGATGCAGTAGTTAAATATAGTGACAGGCATAACTGCCTGAAGGCCCCTCTAGCTGTTTAGAAGAGGAAAAAAAAGGAGAGAAGAAAAAAACAACATGGCATCCCCTTCAACAGCCGTGTTGGAAAAAAAAAAAAACAAAAACAACAGCACATCTCTTCCTCTTATCTCGATTGCAGGATAGGAGCATGCTATAGTATTATAAACACTCCCACATGCCTTGTTCTCTTCCCCCTGTCAAGAGCACCGCTGTCTTTGCATAGCATCAGTTATCTGAGTGGGCTTGGCATGCTATCTGCTCATGCATGCTTTAGTCTTTTTTTATTGCCTCGCTAAACAGGTTGTGCAGGTAAATGCACACTGAGTGCAGAATAAAGGATAAAATGTGCCACTGAATGGTGACTGCATTCTTTTCTCTCTTGGCGATGATGCTTTTATACAAATTACTTTGACGTGCAAAGTTTTTTTTTTTTTTTTTTTTTTTTTTTTTATTAAAGAAAGGACCACGTCGATGGTCTTATCGTCAGTTCTGAGGTTCCTTTTTGTAAAATTCAGGTCTGTTGTACTGTCGACACGTACATTTTTATGGTAAGTTTTGAAGCTATTGATTGGTCAGAGATTCAGTTTTGTCTCTCAGGCTGAGCTCTCCTTTGATAGTGTCAGACCGGCTACCAGCTGCAAGAGATGACGTGACAGCGTCTTTGTGAGAGATTGATTGAAATGACAGGAGTAAGCAAATTCCATCTTCAGATGCACTTTCTTTCAAAGAGAGAGGGGGGCAAATTCTGTCCAGAGTGTCAGTGGAGAGGAAAGAAAGCATGTCTTTTTTTCCAGAAGTTCTGACTTCAGTGCAAAGTGCCTGTTTAGTGAAAATGTGACATTGATTACAAAAGAAGGGTGCCTTTTCATTTTTGAAATTAAATGCCCACCCGATTGGCAAGTGTGGGGCCCTGCAAAGGTAGAATATCTTGGACCTGCAACGTAACGGAAAACGGACATATTGTGAGATCTCATCTGATCTTTGTCTGATCAAGGACGTCACAAACAGGCCGTAAACTCAAGTGTTGTTGTTAGAGTTGTGTTTATCAAGATGAACATTGCTCTCGGTCCACGTGCCACCTTATGCTATGGTTTTTTTTTTTGGTGACAGCAGGTGTGGATGTGGCATCCGAAGGACCATTTAGGTGGTGAATGGGCCATTGGGCGATCAGGAGGAGAGGGTCAGAAATCCACACGTCTTTACACAGGGAGCTCTCTCTCCTCTTTTAGAAAACGCAGCCTTCAGCACTTTGGTTCGCATTTACTTATTTATTTTTTTTACGTTTCAGAAAGTTTGCTAGTCTCCCCTCTCAATTACTGTTACCTTGGCTGTCCTTTACCTTGCTATTTATTTGAGGGAAGAAATCCCTTTAAAGGATGAAGCACCTGGCGAGGCTTCATAATGAAACGGCTGAGACGTCCTGTAAATAAACAGCTTGCGTTTTTTTGGTCTGACGGACTTATGAAACAGATTGAGCCACAGAGGATAAGGATAGGGAGAGGGAGGGAGAGAGATATCAGTGCAGACACTAAGTTCTGTGGGCTAGGTAAGAGATGGATAGAGCAGTCTGGGCTATAGCAATACTGTGAGAGTAATGGCCTAGTGTAACTTTTCTAGGTGTTGAGTTTTAGGCGTTGATAGACAGGACTGGGTGAACCGCTGTTTTGGGTGGTGGTCTGCTGTGGCCGCTTTTCCAGCGGCCCTGAAAGAGTGCAGAGCTGGGTTAGCCTGTGATAAAGAAACTCAATGGCAGTTGACCTGATGATGCTAAAGCCACATCTTTACCATCATAAGGTGAAAGAGTTTGTGGTGTCCTCGATCAGAGAATGATCATATGGGATCTCACAATATGTCCATTTTCCATTACAGAGTTCAGTTCTTTATTGCCAGCAGAATTGAGCTCTGTAATCAACACATTGAAAACCTCCCCCCTTTAGACTAAGGAGGAAGTCGCAGCACAGGATTCTTCTGATTCCCATGGCAATCAGCATTTGCTGTTTCACACTGCAGATGCGACACCAGTCATGCTTTGCATTTGCTGCTGGAGGAATGTAGGATTAGCATATACCCACCTCACAAACCTGCAGGTGCTGGATGCCAGTTGTAGTCAAAAGTATAAGTGGCTTCCACACTGTTTTTCTCCTGGGTGAGTCTGAGCCAAAGGGTACCACACAGATGTGGACCTCTGGCCATAGCTGGTAATGGCAGCCTTAGAGTTCAAACTCCCAGTCAGGGGATCTACTTTCACACCACAAAAACTCTCTTTTACTCCTGTTCACCACTGGAAAACCCCGGCCAGAGCTAGCTGAACATCGTAACAGAACTGATCTTGGGGGGAATGGCTTTATAGTTCGTTAACAAAAGAAATTTTAAGGTTGTGTACCTGGGCCAAGTTTTATACTGAAAGCATGGTGTCGGGCTCTGCACTGTGTTATGGCTGCAAGCTCTCAGGCTCATAAAGCTTGACTTCATCGCGTGACATACAGATTACCTCTCACCTAAGCTGTCCCTTCAGCTCGACTCTCAACTCAAGAAATACTGTGTTCTGGTATCGTCATTAAGGCAATTATCTGTACCCTAGCAGTCATTTTAACTTCCCCGGAATAGAGTCATCCCTTGGATGGGGAGAAGGCGGCACAAGAGAGCTGCTCACCACTCCGAGTTCAAGAGAAATAAGTGTTACATTACATTCAAATTGCTCTACATGTTGTTTGAATTAAGGATAAATTGAACCTTCAGACCCAGACATATCAAATAATATCCCTCTTTATTTTATATTTCTTTTTTTTAAGAACTTAAAGCTGGCCAACTGCTTCACAATTCATTATACGTTTCATATCCACAAAAACACTTTATACATCAATGCGAATTAGGATCCCCCCTTTGCTCAGTTCCCCCTTTATTGGGTCATCAAATGAACAATGCTAAAACATTTAATATGTTAAATTCATATTCGGCAGTTTAAAGTTGCGAGTGAAGCGGAACACTTCTGTGATGAAGTGGAAAGCCCTTACATCTGAAATTCAAGTTTATTTGATGTATCAAACAAAAAAAAAGAAACGGGCAAGGCATTTTACAGACATATTTATTTACTGTGTTTTTGCACCGGTTTAAATCTTGGCTCCGACGTTATTTTCCTAAACAGAGTCTCCCTAGGTTAGGGGAAAAAGCACAGAGCCGTTCAGAGGTCTGAAAACAGGAATGACAAACACCATTAACTGAAAAATTTCCATTTCATTGCAACTATGTTATTGTTTACTTTACCATACACATCCTAATATGGTTACCTCCCTGTTAAAGCTGGGCGGCTCGGAGCCGAGGGGCCCTCTCAGGGAACGGCTTTTAACTGCCACTTAGACAATAAGAAACAAATGTCACAACTCTGCAAAGGCCCAGCTTTTCAAAGTGTTACAATACCCAACCTTCCGAGCGCTTGGCTCAGATCTCCATGTGATATTTATCCACTCTCCCTGTTGTCATCGTGCCCTCTCAGTGTACCTCCCTCTCTCTCCCTCTCTCTCTCTCTCTCTCTCTCTCTGCCTTTCTCTCCCTCTCTCCCCCCACCTCCATCCCTGCTGGTGCTATGTCACTGTGTAGAGACAGAGTGACATGGCTGTGTTTGCCTTGTTTAGTTATTTATCATGGGGGATTAGACTGATGTGTGTGGAATCAGTGTTGTCTTTGCCGTGGCGGCCAGCTCACCTGCGGCAACCGCTTCGCCAATGCGAGCAGATGACTCTGTCGTCGTGATAAAAACCAAAATCTGTCGGTGTGCTTACAGAGCTACAGTCCTGGTCCACACACCCCCCGCCCCTCCCATTGGTCGTTTTGCTTGTCTGAGGGCAGTAGAGAAAACTAGCTCTACATTCACGTTGGGCCTGTTTTTTTTTTTCCACTGCAGTTCAGTTTAATTTCAGCTGTGATTGAAACAACACTTGAATGTCACTCATTTCTGAGGCCAACCCACTCTCTTAGACCTGTCGTCTTCAGAGGACGGGAGTCATTTATTTCTCATAGCTTGGGTTCTTCCAAAGGATCTGCTTTCCTAGAGAATGGTGGGGTTTTTTTTCTTTGAAGTCACGTCTTTTCTTGGCTGAAATCTTCACCTCAATCCGAAAATCCTCATAGTTGTAATATTTGTCCAGTCTTACCCATGTCAGTAGAAAAATGTGGGACATTAGGACATGAGGAATGTTGGAAGTCAATTGCCATAATCTGCTTAGGACATAACACACATATTCCTGGGAACAAACCCAGTATTGTTTTGACTAGGGAACAAATACTTTTTTTTTCATCAAACTATTTTTTTTCTCACCAAACTTTGAATACAGATACAGCCTCAAATGTATTTAACCAAAAGATGCTAAAACCTTGTAACATCAATATTCAGTATAGAAAACCAGACACCAAGTTGTGTGAATACAGTTTGATCAATTAGATTTATTTGCATTATTTAACATGTGACCAGTGAACATGTGCATTCAAACAATGTATTAGGACTTGGATGATGGTGACCTTTTACAATCTGTCTTTCAAGTGAGGAACATCATCCACGGTTATTTTCCACCCCTTAGAACCTGTCATTATATACATATTTTATGTATGATGTGCCATATTAAAATTCAGTAAATGTGATTGGTGTATTGAGAGATGCGCAGGCGAATGAAAGCCTTGTTTTTCATTACGCTGGTAATGTACAGTAAATGGAAAAGGTCACACAGGGGTCTGGGCAGTATGAGCGCGATGCATACGTTTGGACATCTCTTTAGTGCTCAGGTACACATCGACACACTCTCTGTCTGTTTCAAAGCATCACAGTGGTGGAGCAGTCTTGTGTTACTGCTGAATGAAGGTACTGCATATTTAAACAGTGGCAAATGGAAACCAGTCCAAACTTAACATATACACGGTTGCATTATTGTCATGGTAATTGGCGCTGTGATCATTTTAACAATATACTGCTGTCTGTATCTTTGTCGGAAAAATTATTAAAACCCCAAAGATTTTATTGGCTTGACTAAAGCTATGAATAAAGATATTGTACAGGTTTGATACCTTACCTTGTAAGTCTGTAATCTTTTTTTTTTTTTTTTTGCAGGGGGCGGGGGAGAGCACATATGTTTGCATGTGTACAGAGTACATTTCACAACAGCTTTATGATAGCATGTTGAGTTTAAAAGGGACTGTTCCATTGGCTTAAACTCAGGAGAGAAAAAAATACAGTAATTCCTATCTGCTGTTAATGAACTTTGTGTTTGCTGACTTGAAGGTCATTTTCCACGAATTGCCACACATTTTTTTGTAAACCATATTTACAACCATAGATGTAAAAACATTGTAAACCTATACACGTGGAAAGGTGATACAGGTTTATTTTTTTATTTTTTGTTTTGACCTTTTTTTCCCCCTCTTCCCTCCTTTCTCACATGTAACTACGCTAATTGCCCATGTGTTTATTCTCTGGAATAAAAAAAAAAATTTTGCTTCACAATTCACAATAATTTTCCTTCTCAGGACACAGGGTGGTGTGAGATAAAATAAAAAAAAAAAAGGATAGGAGGAGAATGGTGGGGGTATTAAATATGAATTTATGGAATATTCAGAGCCACATCTTTGGGTGTAGTGTAGTGTTGAAAATAAAATTTATGTTGCCAGCTACTGTCCGTGAAGGTGCATTTGGACTTAGTATCCTTTAATTAGAAGTGAGATATTAGCATTTCATAGGGATTTACGCTGGAAGAGGGAATGGCGGACAGCGGCGCTTTCATTACCAGCCCTCTCTGCATGTAATGAGCACCGTCATTAGCTGATGGAGTGGATTTGCCCTAGTGCTACCTTGAAAGGCACATCATTTACATACTTCTTAGGAATAAGGCCTTTTAATGGATTCCTCAATGAATAAAATAAAAAGCCACTTCTTTAAATTTTGAAGAGTCTGTTTCTGATAATGTACATTACCACCAGTTTTGGGCAAAAAAAAATAAAAGAAAAAATAATAAAATTAAATAAATAAAGAGGCGAGGAGAAAAACGAAAAAATGACTTGCATTTAAAAGTTAAAGCTGGTGAATTCACTTTGTGAGTCTCGTAGCGTGTCATAAATTCTGAATTAAATCAATAATGTGGGGACATGAAAGTATAAAAGCCGTGGATCAAATAGACGAAATATGACATGCAGATTGACTTCTGCCTGGAGACAGGGGCACATAAATAAGGTGTGTGTGATTTGTATCTCATACTTGTGGAAGTGCAGGAGCACCATTCTGTAGTGAGCAGGGTTTTAATATGTGCCATGTTCTTGAAGAGTAAAAGAGGGGGAACGGTTAAAACGTCACCGCGTCTAACCTAATGCGAGAAAAGACTGGAGGTGTTTTCAAAACAGGGCTTCTAAGCTCTCAGCCGTCACTCTCGCACCACCAGGCGTGAAGTGATTAGTATTTTATTGACGACTTCCCAAAGTGGCAAGTCTGGAAAATTGCATCTTTGATCACGCGGAGTTTGCGAAATGTAACCTGAGTGCCGAGCCTCCCAGGTAAGACCCCATCCTACAGCCCAGCTTCGCCTGGGGAGGGATCGTCCTCCAGTTTTTCTTTTTTTTTTTTTATAATTTTTTTAAACTCCAAAACACATATTTGTTTTGGATGTTTTCATTGGAGTGTACACGGCGATTACAGCTGTTCATTAACAAAATTGGGTATTTGTTTTAAACTTTAACCAATCACTTTGATATGCTAATTATGGTGTAATTTAATTTGAGCCCCGTAATGATGATGCTGTTATTATGGACATAAATGATGCAGTTAAGCTGAGAGTAATCTCATTTGCATACTGTACATGCCAGTAAATTAAGCTCTTTCCTGGACTGCTTCAGCTTTAATTTTCCAGTTCTTTTCACACACCATCTCTCAGCCCTATTGCTAATAGCGTAGCTGCACGTTTGATGTGGAGAGCTGCTTCCCCACACTAAATCTCGTCACAATATGTAATGCATAAAGGCGCTCATTATCGTACTAAGTGTTTCCTTAAGAAGCTGGATTAATAAGGAGAGGTGCTTTTCATTCTTTAAGGCAACGCATTTATAATTTTCTTTCTTTCTTTCTTTTTTATTTTTTTTGGCGGTCATACATAGGAAACACACCGTCTAATGTGATGAAAGTTCATCTACATATACACAAATCTAGCCCCCTCCCCCAAAAAAAAATAAACAGTGGGACTGACTGGTATTGCATGGCTTGTAATTATCAAAATCCTCCAGTCATAGACAGAAGTTGTAGGTAGCTCTCTCATGGGCAGGTTTGGAGAGTGTGGGTTAGCCTTAATGGGGAAAGCATCAAGTCTTTGTTCTTTGGAATGATAAATCTCTCAAAATATGTGCACATATGTTTTAAACGCATATCTACGCTTAGCATTTTGCCACCATTTAGGAGTGCAAACAGTTTTGTCGAATTCCAGTGAGGCTTATCTTTAAAAAAAAAAAAAAAAAAAAAAAAAAAAAGATTACAACTGTTTTTATCCATTTGTTTTTATTATGTCTGCTGAGTGTAGATGATTGACAAGAAAGTGGCACATTACATTATGGGGAGAAAACATGAAAAATTAATGCATACATGTATATTTGCATAATGCATGCGTTTAAAACAAAAAAAAAAGGAACAAGAATGGCTTGTTTCTATTGTTGGCAGCTATTTCCTGATTTGTACAGATTAGAGGGTATTCTGTCCCCTGTATTGGCCAATTTTAAAGAAGACCTTGTGTACAGCCATTCCTTTAGGAACTTTCACATAAACAAAAAAAGATCTTGTCTTTAAAAAAAATCACCTAAAACCCTGCACAGATCCTTTGTGTTTTAAAGCAGGGAAATATTTTATGGACTTAACACTGACAATACAATTGCCCTTCAGCAAGAATGCTTTTCCATTTTCTACCATAAAGAATATTATTTTTCTGCCAGCCAATTTTCTCTGTTAGTCCCTAATTGGCTACATAAATCTCTGGCGTTGAGGGTGAGGAATGTTTCGGTGTCATAGAGTGTAATCTTCACCCTTATTTACCAATTCATTAAGATTCATTGATGCAGGATCGGTGAGAGGAAATGACAACATAAATCAGACCTCCAAGATAATGACCCTAATCAGTTGGGAATTGCAGAAAATGTCATGATGAACTATGTCCTTGTATTAGTGCCACTGTACATTGTCATTGTGCTGGTTTATGAGTGCGACGCATCCTCCTGACACGGGCTGTATTTAACGAAAAAGAGTTGTTAAAACCTGATTCCATTAAAGCACCGAGATTCATACAAGGTCTTTCGGTATTTAGCCCTGTGCCCTTTACCTTCAATTTAACTGCTTAATGGAAGGCGCATACTTCCTGTGTTTTAACCCACCGTGTCCTCTCTTGGGTAGAGCAGGCTTTTAAAATAATAACATGCTTCTTAAACACAGAACGTTACGCAAAGTACCATATATATAAGGAAGCATGGCTAAAATATGTATACATATATATGTAGGTGTATGTGTGTATCTGGAGGGCAGTGGGGTGCAGGGATGAAGGGGCCCTTTAAGGAATGTTTTTTTTTTTCATTATCCAAAAACTATTGGATGGTTCTTTAGGTACCATAGATTTTTAGATTTTTGCACTTTGTCCTGATTGGTTCTTTGATCAGTTCTACACCTTGAGTAGATGGTAACAACAGTACTTGTGATTGTTCAGTCATTTTTTCATCCCTAGTATTTGTTTTTCCCAAGACTCCATATCTGTGAACATAGAATGAGTGAATTTGATGTTTTTACATATAGGGGGGAAAGGGTTCTAAGTATCTAGCGCCCAAGGGTTTGAAGGGGCCAATGAAAATCTGGGAATTTTTTTTTTTATATAAAGAGTGGAGGGGCCCTCAGAGCCTGTCTGTGTACAGGGCCCAGAATTACTAGCTACGCCCCTGTATGTGTGTGTGTGTGTGTGTGTGTGTGTGTGTGTGTGTGTGTGTGTGTGTGTGTGTGTGTGTGTATAAAACATATTCATTTATTTATCAGTATATTTATTCATTCATGCTAGTTGGTTCCAGTGTGTGTTTATTGCTTCGCTTTTTGCATATAGCCTTGGCTAGTCTTTATTTCAGTGGATTAACGAGGCGTTCTGAACCCATTAAGGTAATTATTGAGTATGATCACACAGGACATGCCCGTGCATGAGTGTGTGGATATTGATGTGTCTTGTGTTAAAGATGGTGAAGGGGGCAGTAGTTAAAGAATGGGACTGGAGTCCTGTCTTTGTGTGATCACGTTCCTGTAATATAGATCTCTTTAGGTTTTCCCACATCTGGACAGCCAGATAAAGAATGTCTGAAAGAATAACTGGGTTTACTGGTCAATACAACTATACTTGCAGAATAGTTATATTGTAAATCAATTGATGCTCTTTTTGTGCACACTGAAAAATCCTGATCGTTTACTCTCTAAAATATAAACCAGGTTAATTAATTTGTCTGTGATCAACATTGTATACAACTGCAACAGTAGCGTTTTAGTTTCATCTTTGTAGAAATGAAAACAGCATGCGAAGGGAATTGATTTTGTCCAGCATTATCGTCTTAACTGCTGACTGCTGTTGTGGCCATTTCTCAGGTGTGATGACTAGGGAGGATCTGTTCAATATTAGCTGTGCCTTACTACTTAAAGAAAAATACATTTTAGAGTAAGTGTCATGTGTTCTACCCGTATCATTGTTTGGGGATGTTATTGATTGTTTCAGAGGGGTATCAGTTTAGCTAATCTGATCCACACATAAATAAATGCAGTACAAAGTTATGTACAATTTGAGTTTCTGCACAGCATGCTGTAAAACTGCCCAGGTCCTTATATTACTATGCCTGTTTGTGTCTATGGTAATGATAGAAAGTGTATTCCAGAACATTCTATCTGGTGTTCAGAACATTTCCTCTGTGTGGTAAACATGCTCTGGGTATCCTGTAGATGTGTAGTCGTCTGTCATTGACATGAATATTCCAAAAGTACCTCCGACAGTATGCCATGTCTTTGTGCTTCTGCAGTGTGCAGCCAAGTTGGATTCCTCAGGTGTGGAATTAGCGACACACATTAAATTTCTCATTCAGCGATGCCAGCAAGAGATTTTTTTTTTTTTTTTTTTGAGAACGACATGGCAATTTACAGCAGCAGTGTGCAACTGGGCAAGTTTACCCCCCAAGACGATATTTCTAATAATACTGTCAGGTCCTCACGTGGTTTAAACAGGGAGTATTAATTAGACAAGTTCGAAGCGTCTAACCTCCCCTCCATGGTAAATATGTTCAACACATTTTCTTCTCCTCAAAGTACACATTTCCAGACCCAGGAGAAAAGGGCTTGCTTGAATTCTACTAAAAAATGATTAAAAGTATATGGCACACTTTAAATAATGTTAAAACAATAAGCCTGACTTCAGATCCCACAGGAAAAAATGGAGATTAAAGTCTGTTTTTTTTCTTTCTTTTTTCACCCCCTTCCTTTTTTGACAGGTCTAATTGGTAAGATGAGCTTGAGGGTGAGTCCTGCATTTCCCACAACATGGGTAGGGTTTAAAAAAAAAAAAAAAAAAAAAAAAGCGAGGCCCATGTCTCTCGCTGACGATGTTCTCATTGTAGCGTTAATCTGTGTAAGCCACATGTGAGCGAGATTATCAAAGTCGAATGAAAGGGACTCGCTCAAGAATGTGTGGTAAACCAGCGGTTTGCCGTCCATAAAAAAAAAAATAATACTATTCCATTCATGTACAGCCGGCATTAAAAGCCATTAGGGTTTCATTTACTCATCCGCTCTGCAGTTGTCTTTTGTGCAGAACATAAGTGTACATGTTCATTTAGCGTACAGCAGGACTGGGTTTCGAGAATGCGTGAAATGCAAGTCGTGTTTAGAAGATGGTAAATTGTGCCCTGAGCTTTTGAGCCTTTTTTTAAGTTTATATATCTATTTGGCTTCGCCACAGGAAAAGTCTGCCTTTCGCTAGCATCCGTATCCTTCATTTATCTGAGCTTGTAGCGTGGTAATGGGTTAATATTTATATGAAACATCATCCAAGGTATTACTGGGTGCTGGGCCCTTTTCTCTGTAGATGGTGTAGTAATACATTTGAATCTAGATTTCACGCTTGAGGATCCTATTACATTCCTCTGGATGTGTCATAAATATGTGTTTGGGCTCTTAGATCATTCTTCTTCCCCCCACACCCCCCACCCCACCCTGTCTCAATATGGGGCTAAATGGATTTGGAGGGGCTAAATGAAATGAGTGTGAAGGCTCGATCAGGAGGGGCATGGGGATCAGTCAGGAAACAGAATAAACAGGGAAGATCCCCTCCGCAGACTGGATTCGGTCCAGTGGTTAGCGGTTAGCATAGGAGCCCAGAGCGCTACAGTCCAAGCTAACCGCTAAACCATTCCCTTGACAATTAATCTTACTTTCACGCTTTTTCTGTTATTGTTTTCCTAATTTTTAGCTACTTGTCTGTTGCATCGCTCCTTAGCAGTTATTTACTGTGAAACAGAAGTATAGAGTACAGAGTCAGCTGATGCGTTTCTGAGTGTTCGGCTAGCTTTGGCTCTATGGTTTTCGGCTGCCCTGTTCCAGCTTCCTCATGTGGTCAGCTTGTGTCCCGTTTTTTTTTTTTTTTTTTAGCCATCCATTCTTTTTATTAGACCTGAATAAATGTCAGCCTGGATCAGGGGACCACACAAAAGCTGCCTGTTTCACCTAAAAAGGAGAAGGCAACATCGTGATCCTGGGTTTGGGTTGGCGATGGATAAATACCACCATTTGCTTACATTTAGAAGTGTGAAACCTATTTTGGTCATAATTTGTATCACTTACCGCAAATGTTCTAATTGAATAAAAAACAAAATCAACAACTAGAAATAAAAGCTGAAGTGCTTTTATTAGTGCTAGTTTAGACTGTCATCTCTGCTAATGACTCTAACTCTTTGTGTATGTTATGGGGTTTGTGTATATGATAATACTGCAGTCTTATCATGGAAAGTACAATATTATTTTAGGGAGACTAATTCTTTTAGGCCATTTCTCATGAGTAATTACCTCCCTTTCACAGCCTTACCCACAATATGGCTTGTGTTGTATCAGTCCTGCTGTCTATGAGAGAAGGAGAAGAAAGGCGCACTAACCCTGAAGTCATATTTTGTTGTTTCCCAGGTGCAGTTACTGAATAATCGGAAGAGCTAATGTTTAACACGTTTTACAAGTTCCTCAGTTCGATGGAGTTGCGAAGATGTTCTTTGCAGGGAGGGTGTTTCGAATACGCGTCCCGTTTCGCGTTTGCTATGGATCGACCCGACACATGCTGAGGAGGC
The DNA here is from genome assembly GCA_022829145.1 of Albula goreensis. Classification (NCBI taxonomy): domain Eukaryota; kingdom Metazoa; phylum Chordata; class Actinopteri; order Albuliformes; family Albulidae; genus Albula; species Albula goreensis. Next base: position 26,458,542 of record CM040754.1, on the reverse strand, counting down.
CTTCTTCTTTGTCACCCCCTTCCCCCCACCATGCACCCCTCCTCAAACCCCCCCACCTCCCCCCAACCCCCCGCCCCATGCCCAATCTCGTTCACATTCACAGCGGCCACCGGCAGCTGTAACACACAACCCTAATGCTTCTTCAAATGTCAAGAGAATGACTGTTTGTTTGTCTTGAGTTTTCCCCTGCTGTTTATTCTAGCTGTGCTGAATTTGCATCGACCTTGATTCCCTAAGCCTGGCCCCTCTCTCCTCCCAGCTCTGTTTACATTACCACTGCCCCTGAGTGTCACCTATGAAATCTGTTGATCATTCCACCTGGTTAATGTTAAATTGCTCTTGCAAGAAGATGTGTTTGTTCATAAACACAAACCCGGGGGCCCCCCTGTTTACTGTATCCATGGCAGCAATCAGTTATTAAACAAATATCTGCTTTGTTTGCTAGTGTGAGTGGCCGTTTATCCCTCACAAGGTCTGGAGGAAACTTAAAAGCTCCCGTGTCTCCAAGAGAAGGGGTGGAAGATAAAGAAGAAAAGAAAACTTGTCCCTGGAATGTCGTTGCTGTATTCTGGGATTTGCTTTGCTTATCTGTGACTTTTGGTGAAGTGGTTTGCGAGATTACCGGATTGTTTGGTCTCACTGAGAAGTCTCCTTCGGCAGAATGTCATCTCCCGCGTCCTTTTCCCTTCCGAGGCAGAAGAGGAATCCGTGAAGCTCGAATGCAAAAAAAAAAAAAAAAAAAAAAATGAACTGTTGATCGCTCCCCGGCCTTTGAAAAAGTGACGCGTTTACGGATTTAAAACCGGGCCCAGGGTGCAGGTAAATTTATCTGGAGTCTTTGAGCCGAAGCGGCGCTATGCACAGAGAATTCTGTTGACCTATGGTCCGAATTTGCGCGTTGGAAAGTGTGAGTTAGAGGTGTAATAACATGTCCTTTGGAAAGAAAAAAACAGCTTTCCTATAAATGTGAGAAGGTAGATTACTGGTCTCAAAACACGTTTTGTGCTGTTTGTAAGCAGAATCTAATCTGAGGAAAGCATGAGTTGAGTAAACTGGAAAAAAAGTTATTTTCGTCTGCAAATCTATCCTTAGTCCGGGAAGCCAAAATATGTCAGCACATAGCATTCTGTAAGACCTTGAGACCAAAAAACTCAAACGTCAAAGTTTGTCACACCTTGGTACAGCCTGTTGCATTGTCTAGTCTGCAAGCCAAGCTTAACCTAAACAACAGCTTATGAAAAGCTCCTCCGGCCATTCTGTTGTCCTTTGTGTTTCGTTATCTCGTCAGGAAGAATGTTGTCCTTTTGTTGTCAGTTTGTGTAAACACGGCGATGTGAGAACTGTGCGAGTCGGAGCAGGTGTCTGATGAAGGCCTGTTCTCGTAAACTTTAAACAGGCGAACGGCTCAAGCCGTCATCTCGCAGCTGTGAGGCCGGGGCCCCCTCCTTGACTCTGCCATTTTTCTACTGGGGTTCACGAATTCCAGGAGACGTGGAAGTGGAAAGAAGGGGGACGGAGTTTTAAGATCCATAGGGATGGGGCCGAGCGGGAGGTCGGTCTCGTAGATCGCTCCAGCTTGAGAAACGCCGGACCGCCCCTCGTCAGGTGGGCCAGCATGTGACTGTGTTTCTACTGTAATCTCAATATTCCTTTAAAAAAAACAGAAAGAAAACAAACAGAAACTCTGACCTTTTTTTATCATGCGCTGTTTGGTGTTTCTAAACACTTGTTGTGTTTTGCAACCAGACAGATCCTCCCAGAATAGCAGACAATCTGATAATCAACAACAACTCGAGCGAGGCCTTTTGGGCTGTTTTCGGCCCCAGGGGTATTTTAATCTTTTTTTTTTTTTTCCATTATTTTTTATAGCGCTTACGATGTGCTCCCTAACCAAACGGGTCTGTTTTTCATGAGCGGCTACTTGTGTGTGTGTGTGTGTGTGTGTCAACTAAAAAAAATAAGAGAGAGCTGCCACTGTTTTAGGGTTTCTGTCAGCATGGGGGTCCTGGGTGCCCACTGACTGCATGTCTGCCTGACACATGAATCGTTTCTGTTCTTCCCACCACTCAAATTAACATTGTTATTGCCAAAGATGTCTTTAATAAGGTTCTCTCTTAGCGATATCTGCTTGATGCTTATGATGGATAATGCACTTTTTTGGTCGCAATATTGCTGCTTTGAATTATTCCGCGGTAAAAATTAATGAGAAAGTAGATTTATGGGTTTCATTTGTTTGTCAATTCGAAAATTAATTGGGTGTTAATTTTAGCCGTCCCTCATCAGTGCTGTTTCTTAGCATGTGTGCATTACTTTGCATTCATTGTGGCCTTCGTCTCCTTTATCGTGGGTCAGTAGTTTTGCATACATTAAAATAGCCCTCCGGCTCATTCTCTTGATTACTTTTGGAGATGCCATGCATTAGAAAATTTACGCCTTTCCGTTATAATTATGAAAATTTAGCATAGAATGACAGTGCATGCATAATAGCCATTACTTTCCCATTTTATGTAGCATTGGAAAGGAAAAAAAGGCCTGGTGCCTGGGTATTGTGTATGAGGGTGTGCGTGCGTGGGTGTGTGTGTGCAAGTGCCCCTGTGTGTGGACGTAATTTGGGATTTTGATCAGAAAAATATGTTTTTGGGGAAAAAATAGAAACAAGAGGGGTGCAAAATATCAATGCGTGATTTATTCAATTTTTTTCTTCTGTAAAAGTGTGTTTCTAATTGGCATCTCAGAAGGGGAGAGAGAGGGAGGGAGGGAGAGAGAGAGAGAGGGAGCACGGGGGTGATTGTAGTCGTATTTTTGGCTGGCTGACGCCCATCCCACAGTGTTCCTCTTGCTCACTCCTTGTTTGGAAAATCCCATTATGAAGAGCGGCTCTGCCAGACTGGAGGGGTGAGTCAGGTCGGCATCTGTCTGGAAAAGCGCAGGCCGCGCTGGGCCCCACTGCGGAGGAAGTGATCAGGGCCGCTGTGTGCCAGGGTGCTGCTTCAGTCACATGCTCACCTCCAGCTGGCTTTACGTATATCCTTCGTGATATGAAATCAATTTACTCTTTTGCGAATGTAACCGAAACACTTTTGTTATGTCGATATGAAAACTGGGTTATACTAATGATGATAGTGTGGGGAAAAATATACTACTACTACTACTACTACTACTACTAGTAATAATAATAATAATAATAATAATCATTCAATTTTAAGAATTTTAAATATTCACAGTTATGATTACTACAATAACCACAGAATTATAAAACAAGAGTGGCAGCAAATATAAAAAAAAAAAAACAAGAACACATGATAATCATAAATCAGTTGTTGCTATTATATTTCCTTTGAAGGTTAATAGTAAAATGGACCACGCAGTGCCTAGTATCAGGAAAATGAAGGAGGATGACAGTGCATCCAGGCTGCGTTTCTGCCCTTTTGTTGTGCTGAGCTGAAACCGTGGACAGTAGCCCGCTGTGCTTTTCAGACAAACTGCCGCCTCTCCACCGAGCCCACATTAACACTTATCGGCCCTCCTATTACAAGTCCATGAAATGCAATGTTATAAATCTGCATTTAGTTCAATTTTCACCTCCCTTCATGATTAGGTCCAGTGTTTTAAGGGCATTTATTCTGCTTCATATAAATAATTAATCAGCCAAGTTAATTTACTTCTGCCTGACTTGGTCAGCTTCATTAACTGGCCTGGAATAGGGAGGCTAGGCGACACACCAAAGAGACTCCTGACGAACACAATAGATGTAAATCTGGTCTCTGACTTGAGGAGAAGAACCTCAGAGAGCCAGCACGATGTCAGTCACACCCATCCCTGGGGAGACTCTGGAGGGCTGGTCTGCTGTTGCACCGACACACACACACACACACACACACACACACAGGCACACAAACACACTTTAATACAGGCAGACACACACACACACAAATACACATAGACATGCACTTGCATTCATGCAGGAACACAGTCATGGCTTTGCATACACACACACACACACACGCACACACACACTTACCCAAGCATGTGCACAGACATACACACAAATGCATAACTACATGTGAACCCACAGTCACAAACAAGCATATACACATGCACACATGTTGTCAACGGAACACTGAAAAAATACTGGGAAGCTAAATTTTAAGCATTGTTTATCTTGAATTTTCAGTTTTTTCCTTGTAAATTTAATATCAATGCATGTCCTTTATAAAAATAAACTGTGCGTTTGTGTCGATTGCCTCAGAGTGGTTTTGAACTTGTTTTGGATGGAGTATCGAGGGTAGAACTGTGAGTCTGATGGTGAGTCCACACTCCTGGAATTAAATCTTTTTTGTTTTTTTTTTCATTTTTATTTTTTTTTGAAAATGAATGCTTCTGGTGGTGATCCATAACCGGCCCACTCCGTGGCCCTGCTTCTCATTATAAACTAATTCTGCCGTGGTTCTGCTGGGATCGCACTGGTAAATATATCCATTTCAGTCCAACGTGTTTTGTTTGTGCTGGAAAGTGTTTCGTGTTTCCCAGAGCTCCCCGGCATGGCTGGGCCGAGGCCTTCTCTCCCTCAGCCGCCTTTTTTCCTCCTTATGTAGCAATAAGAGACAACGCAAACAACCTGCATGCACATCGGCCGGGCCTGCTCCTTCTTCCACTGGCTGCGAATGGACATGTCACCTGCAAAGTACCTGTGATGGAAAAAAACAAAAAAACCAAAACAGAAAAGAGCAGCTCGTTACAAGGTGGAAAGTAATACTGCGGGTGTGTTTGTGCTTCACAGAAATCGGCATGAGCAAACAAACAAACCAAGGCAGGCGCGAATGGGATAGGAAAACCCGTAATCTAAGACAAATGACAAATTACGTGGAAGGAAATGACACATATTTTTTTGGTGATGCTAGGCCCGTGCGCGGCTTAAAGCCTTCGCCTTCTCCATACAGCCGAGCGAGCGGGGTGCCTCAAACGGCCGCTTCTCCACTTTCGTTTCAGGTCCTTTAAGTCATGATGCAAGAATCTGGGGCGGAGGCCACGACTAACGGTTCAGCCAGTCAGAACGGAGGCAGCGCGGAGAGCGGCGTGAGGGACGGCAGGCCCAAGAGCGAGACCCCGTCCGCGGACATCACCGCCGCCGACCTGGCCCACCTCCAGCAGCACCAGGTACTCCCCGCGCCTCCTCCTCTTCCTCCTCCTCTTCACTCTCTGTTCCCTCACCTCTATTGTCGCGCTCCTCCATCGGCCATCTCCCAAGCTGTCCCAAAAGCGCCTGTAAATATTTAATCGAGCCCACGGTCGGCGGTCATAAACACATTATCACTATTTATGGATGCTGAGGGGGTTTAATGATTAAAGAACGGGAAGTGCCTGCCCCCGTGATTGTGTACTTGTGGACGCGGGCGTGTTTATTGTAGCATGCATCGCATGCGTGATTGTTAAATATTCATTTAAGGTACTCCGGCACTTTTTTAAATGTCTAGGTGCTGTACGATTCTCAGACAGCTGTGTTGGAGTGTCATCCAATGAGATGCCAGGGCCGCTCATTGGCCCCTTTCAAAAACATGCCTTGCACTCTGACTAATGCCCACGGTCCTCCGTGTCTGACCAATGAAGCGCGGTGAATTACCGCAACCTTATTATTAGTGAAGTCCAAAACATTTTCACCGTCGGGATACTTGAGGAAAACAGACAGGCTCTTTCTGTGGGTGTCATTGTTATGTGTGGCCGAATGACAGCGCGTTTGAGGACACCGTGCTGAAAAGATCACAGTGTCTCATGCTATCTATGCCTCTCAGTGTGACAGCGCTTGTTGTCAGGAGTGTATTTGGACGCAATTCACACGCACTTATTTACCGTCTGCGGTCCCTGCATCTGTGTGGGCAGTGGCGCTTTTACCCCAGACTTCATCAAGGCCCGCTTGTTACTTTCATTGAAATTGAAGAATTGGGAGTAGCTGGTTTTGCCAGAACTTCAGCACTGTTATTTTCAGTTCAGTAATAAGGTCCAATAAAGTGACGCTCACACTCATTCAGATAGCTGACTGAAGTACTGTTCTGACTGTAAAGTGCTTTTTTCTTCCCTTTGAGAGACAGACTCAAGGCGGAAAAATCAAAGTAAAATGTAACAAATATGTTTGGTATTTGCCTGCTCTTTTCTGTTTTCACATGCAGTATTTTTTAAACCGATCAGTTTGGTTTCTAATTGCCATTTAATAACATTTTAACAAAAGATGTTTACATTTCATTATGTATGTTCGTATATTGGGTAAATGTATTCAGATACTGTTTGTTTTTTTTTTTTTTAAATTATGTTGTACTGGAAAAACATATTTCCAGCAGCAACGTTATGGGTACTACCTCCCAAGTTTACTAAAAAAAAATCTGAACGGTTTGGAACTTCCACCAACAAACAGCAACAGTAGCATTAAAACAAACAATAGTGTGCTTCTCCAGCTGTCTGTACTAGGGTTCGAGTGCCAGGCTTTTTTTTCCCTCCTCAAAAAGACCAGGCCACTCCCACCCACAGGCAGGTAGTCCCGCCCGCCGCGAAGGCGTGGAGAAGGGGGCGGCGGCCAAAATGCGCGCCCTCAGAAGAAACCCTCCCTCCTTTCCGATCGTCACCACGGCAATGGCAGGCATCCGTCAGGGTCCTCGCTTTTTTTTTTTTTTTTTTTTTTTAAAACGAGCATGTCGTCAGCGAGAGAGGCAGCCATACTGAATTCATTACTGCAGTAGTCACACAAAACCGTGGATAAAATTTCAATAACTGCGGGCCACAGTTGAGTAAACAGTTGCACTGAAACTTAATTCCTGTTGACTTTTCCTTCATTCTTTGCCAGGGGCACATTCTGATTCGCTGTGCAAAGACAACAGGGGTTAGAGCTTTGATGAATGCGAGGCAGAGGAGAGAGAGCACAGACAGACATGCCACAGATGCACACTTGACACCACAGGATTTTTCCCCGCCTGGAATAGAGCCGCCTGTTTAAAAAAAAAAAAAAGAGAGAGAAAAGAAAAGAAAAAAAGTGTTTTATCATCGTACGGAGATGTCAGTGTCTCTTGTATATCTAGTCACTCTTCAATCAAAGATGTGTGTTTCTTTGTCCTGGGAGATCTTAATGACGAATGATTAAATGTGTTTTTGTAATAAATATGCATGTATGAAATTCTGTTTCCCTTGGTAATTTTGACTTTTTTTATAGACATGTATTAAAAATATTGGAATTAGCATAAGATTAATGTGTGGGACAAAACCTTGATAGTTTGAGACCAGAGGAAGAGACTGCATGTTTTTTTCCACAAGGGGGAAGTTCTGTATGGGTAAGGATGGTAAATGTAGTCTTTTGTTCTATGCTCCTGACATATTCTTTGCTAGAGAGCTTACCAGAAGAGGCAAGTTTCCTTGAAATGCTTTTGTTCTTATTTTCTTAAGTGAATAATTTCCTTGAGGCTAACTCTGGATTTTCTATCATGCATCATAAACCATGTTAATTGTCCCGTGGGGTTTAAGGTTTTTGCTCATTAATTTAATAACTTTTACTTTGCTCCTCGCACAGAGAAACAGCGTTATTACAGAGACTCACAAGGAAACACTGTCAGCTATCACAAAGCACTGACATGCCTGATGCCACCCAAAGACCCACGATCCCAGCGCTGAAAGTGCACGGGAGTGCGGGGGGGTTCCATGCCTACATATGTAGGGGGTGGGGGTTTTCCAGCAGTGTTACGCAGCATCCAATGGCACAGGCCAGTCTTAATCCAACGGACAGAGCTCCCTAGGAATCCTCATTCAGCTCATTAACTTGTATCTTCCTGTAGGAAATCGCCATTGTTTGGTGTCCTTTGTGTTTCCAAGACTGAAAAAAAAAAATCCACAAAAGGTTTGAAGCTTCACAATAAAAAAAAAACCAAGAACGGTTACATTACCGCCTTATTACTAGTCCGCAAATCACTTCAGTATTTGATCTGACTTAAAGCGCAAATATATGAAAGTCCCTTGAGTCTGTAAAAACAACAAACCTGCTGGTGGCACGTCATCTGTTCTTATTAGAGAAAGTAAGTGTGAAAGACAGCACCCATTAATAAAGATGGGGATAAAATAATTGTAATCTGTTTGATCATCTTGATTCTGACAGGGGAATTCATCTTCTGAGAGTGGTGAGATTTGGAGGAAGTAGACCATAAGCTTGATTTAAACATCTCTATTAGCAAATCAAATATTGAGTTCTGATACACGTGCTAAATATCGCGCCGCCGTACGAGCGTGTTCCGGGCCACGTGAGCCGCACTGAACGCGAAGACGAAAACGCTGAAGATAAATGCTTAGATGGCATGTAAATACAGCATTGTTTGTTTTAACCGAAGGGGCCAGTCTCCCTGTCTAGGGGAAGTAGCTAGACTTTGTGTGAACCTACATTCTGACCAGTGACCCATTTGGCAGTTTGTCTGAGTATCACCTCGATGTCCTGCTCGATATGATCTAGCGGTAGGAGATGGTGACCTCCATGTAGCCCGTCAGACTGCTGGTTTGGGCCGTACCGTCTTGTTGCAGGGATGCTTTTTTGTCATTGGCTCGGGTTTATCTGCTGGTGGGGGGTTTTTTCCCTGCAGTGTGCGCCTCCAGTGTCTCGTGTGTAACCTGCGTTGGTGTGCACGTTTGACGTGGGTTGTCGCGGCGCCCGTTTGATGTGTGCAGAACATTCTCTGGCTGGAATTCCCCCTATCACCCCTCCCCCGAATTTGTTCTTCGCGCTCGCATCTCGGTACAAAAAGCGCTGGCATAGCATGCTCTCCAGGGTACGCCACAAGCCGGGACCGAAATCAGATCGCCGCGGACGACTGCAGGTCACCGCATTTCGTCTCGAACAGACAAGGCAGCGACACCGCATGTCACACCTTTGAAACGTGCAAGGCGGCCGTAGAGGACTTCCGACGCAGCGGCAGTCCGCGCTCTACGCGTCTATGCCGAGGCAGGCAGAGAGGCCTGTTTTCTGAAGATCTCCTCTCCAATGAACACAACGATGTGCCTTGAAAGAATGCACTGTCTTTCTCTCTCCTTTCTTGCTCTCTCTTCTCTCTGCTTTTCTTACGCTTTTCTTGGAACAAGAAGTTGTGGTTTTGTGGCGTGTAGTTTTAATGAGGAACCGAAGATGGTAGTTATGCGATAAAGAAAGAGAAAAAAGAAAACGTACACTGCTGCAATAGCTACAGATTTGTGGCTTTTTGTTTTTTTGTTAGTTATTTTGTAAGAGGAAGCAACAGTTGACCTAATCAACAATGGCAAAATAATATTTAAAAATGTCAAGCTCAGCTTTTTTGTGATGAGAATTTGAACCATCAGTTATGCAGTTATTCAGAGAATAGCAGAAATACTTCTGATTCGCTTTAGATATAATTTGTGATGATTTATGGACTATTAAGCATGTGTCTTTTTAATCTCTTGCATGTTTAAGCAAGCAATCATTGACTCACTGTTAAGAACTAATTCCTTTGCAATGAATTGAGCTGAAGTGATATTATTGCACAGTATTAAATATTAATGCCCGGTCTTAAACAAGTGCTCTTTTAATCAAATCTGAGTGCTTCCTAAATTACCAATATTTTTCTCACCAACACACCTCAAATATATCATTAAGCCACAACAGCACAATTACATAGTGGTGTGTAATTGGTTTTGTTTGGCACATGACAGTGAATGCTTGTGGATGTATGTCCGTCTGAGCCAAACCCCGTCAAAGTGAGGTTTTAGTACTTTGTTACAAATCACAAGATAAGACAAACCAATTATGAGACTTTTCTTTCCTGTCTACAATGGACAGAGCCATCAGAATGGCGAAGTGTCAGCGAATGAGAGGGGAGCGGCTTCTTGGGACTGACTTATTTGGCAGCTAGCATTCTCCATAAAATATTACATATAAATTCCATTAAGCAGAATCCTTTTTCCAAAGGGACTGACACAGCTGCCATTTTCACATGCTATGTATCCATACACCTGGACGTTATCTGAAGCAATTCAGGTTAAGTCACCTTGCTTAAAGGTTCAATGGCAGCGGCCTACCTTGGAATTGAACCTGCAATCTCTCAGTTACAGTCTCGCTAACCGTTAGGCCTCACTTCTACCCAGTTGCTATCAGATTATGAAGCACTGTTTATTAGCCTGTATCAACTGAATCAGTTTAGCAGCAGTACTTGCTCAAGGGTGCAGTGGTAATGCCCCACTTAAATCTGAATCCGCAACCTTCTCTGGTTACTGCAGTTCCGTATCCAGTGCGTCGTGCTGCTTGCATTGTGTGTCACAGGCATCGGTTGCACGTTTTGCCAATGCGAGAGAGGCGTCTTATGGGGCAGTCTGTACAAAAGCTCACCCAGTCACCACTGAACACTCCCGTTTGTAAGCGCTAATTTGCCATAGACAGTGCAGTACATTGCAGTGACAGCATCGGGCCTGCACCTACACATTAACCATAGAGCGAACGTTTCAGATGCCCTTAGTTTGACCACCTTTCCTCATCGTCCAGTAGATAAGCAGACTTCAGCGACAGCCATAGGTCAGTGTTCAGCACGGACAGCCACATCTACACCTGCAGAAAGTCACATATCCTAAACTGGAATCTGCTGCTTCAATTTACCCTTACTTACTTAGCTTACTGCCTAAATGCCCAGTCACACAGTGTTGGAGCTCATTATGAATCCAATGTGCAGAAATGAGGAAAAAACTAAATGCTGATCTTATCATATGAAGTTGTAACATATACACTGACGGTTTAATTATGTATCAATCTAGGTTTTCATTAATCATTTTTGGAATTTATTTACCAGTGGCCTTGATCTTGAGTGACATAGCTTATATATTTTTACGTGTTTATTAATTTATATATATCTGTTTAATGCTCTGTTGATTCAGCGCCTAGCCTTTGGGTGTTAAGGCAGCTTGCTCCACTATGGAAGCGGTCCTGAAACCGGTGTACTTGGCATCCCATGCTCCTTTGCAGCTGCACCAAACCAGCGAACCAGCAGCTTCCATCTCCCCAAAACACGGCATGTGTGATAAAGTCAAACGGGCTTTCCCTTCCACAGCGGCCCGTGTTCAGAGCCTGCCCAACATTATCCTTTCAATAGGTTTCCTTCCTGTGACAAAGCTGTGACACAGGCGTACGACCCTCCCCCTTCCCCCTCCCCCCTCCCCACACACACCAACTCTTTTAAAGGGGACAGCTCCAAAAAAAAATAAATTAAATAAAATGGTCTCCCCAAGGCATGAGTGCCGTCTCTGCGAGGGAAGATCGTCTCTCTTCCCCGTCTCCTCCTCGCTCAGGTATCTGCTTGTAAACCACTAATATTGTCAGATGGGCGTGCGGACGGCGGGGGGCCCTGGCTTATTGAAAATCTGGGCGAAAAGATAAGATCGGTGTTATGACGCTGCATATTGCCTTAAATTGCTTTATTGGTAAAATGATAGTGCTCTTCCAATTTAAATAATTTTATGGAATCCCTCACAGAACAGATTAATTATGTTATCACACAACTTGCAACATCTGTCTTTATACTAGAACAGATGACAGTTTTATTACACGGCGAATATCTTTGTTGGTTCTGGCAATTGATGTGTGATCAGATTAATAATCATGCAGATGGATATGAAAATTGAACAGTGATGTGCGTGTATGTAAAAAACGAGAAAGAAATAATTAATAAAAAACCCCCCCGCCACTTTCCACTCTGTGTCAGAAAACTCCTTCCTTGTTTTGTTTTGTTTGGTTTTTTTTCTTCTTCTTGAGGTGGAGTCCTTCATTTGGGCCATATTGCTTTTAAAGTGTGTCATCGTTGATTTTCAATATTTCCTTTTCTGAGAAAATCATCAGTTAACCACAGTGTGACTGAATATTGTAGTCTTGTATTTTGAGGGATTGAATGTGCCAGCCTGTCTAGTTTCGCGATTGCGTGGTAGATGTGAAATCGCATGTTCCGAAATGGTGGCCTAATTTCTTTTTTGTTGAGTCTAGCCTTCATCCACGGACCCCATTCTCTGGCTGTCTTGACGCGCTGAGAAGAACCCCAGGTTTATTTGGGAGTGCCCCCAGAGTTTAAAATAGCCAGCCGCTCTGTGGGTCCACATCCTGTTTAGCGTCCCGCTCTTTTCCCCTGCCCCATGTGGGTAAAGGATCTGAGGAGTTGTTTGACAATGAGGTAACCAGAGACCCCCTCGTCACTCTCCATGTCTGCGCGGGACCCACGGGTTCAGCTGGGAGATAAGACACTTTAGAACTGTATCTTAACCTCGCCAGATGAAAAGAAACAGTGGTGATAATGGATTTCAGGTCAAACGGTCACTGCATCAGAAAGGGTCAGGGGGAAACTGCTGGAAACATGTATTGTTTGCTTCCCCTATTTACCGGGATGATGTCAGAGGACGTTTGTTTCGCCCCAGATCTGGGGAAATGCGGGAGTGGGGGAACACTGAATGTCTTTCGAGCGGATGATTCGGGCGCGATGCTGGTAGCATTAGCCACAGTGAAGTGTCTCGGCTTCGCGATGCCCTCTGATGGGCGTGTCTGCGCGTTTAGGGTTTAAGAGGGGAACTCTAAACTTTCAGCAGGTGTGGGGAGCGGCGGTGAGAGGCAGACTGAGGGAACGCGTCTGTGTTGTTTCAGTTTTATACGCCTTACCGAGAGAGGGCCTGCGCAGTCAGGACAGTTCTGCCTAATGCATCCCTGATGTTTTATTTAAAGAGAACACACACACACATACACTGTACAAACAGACACACATGCACTCACCAGTACAACGACAGTCACATGCACAGAGACTCACATGCACTCATATACATGCACACACACACACACACACACACACAAAGGGCCATTTCTTTGTTTTCCATCTGGCAGCTTGTTTGTTTAAGGCTGTAAATAAGTAACCATTCATATGTTCCAGCAGGTCCAGGGTTTTAAAATGTATCGGTCTGAGCACAAGAGTCTGTATTACCCATTGTCAAAAAACAAAGTTGAAATCAGAGCCCACATCCAGGCCTTCGGATGGCAATGTTTGCAGATAGTTAAATAATAATGCTGCTTTAAGAGAAGCTGCTCTTTTAAGATTGGCCAATTTGACCTAATTTATTAGGGATAAAGTTAAAGATGCACAATTTCTCTTGGGAAAACGTTGAGGCACAGGGCTTATACATTTTTAATGAGAGCTCTACTTTAAAAACTTTATAGAATTAATATGTATCAGGAAAGTATTTCCTACACAGAAAACTTCTGGGTAATTAATATTCATAGGCTGTGCTTGTTAACACCCCCAATGCAAGTGCAATGTAGATCCAATTAACATAGAATGGGCCCTAAGGAATATGGCAGATAAGGGTTAAACGAGCTATTGAAATTGAAACTGGGACTTTCTCCCATTAAAACACTTATTTGTTTCAATAAAGCCCTAATCCTTGTAGCTGCATGCGTCTCAGATTAAGGCATCCAATGGAAGCTCCAGAGGCCTAGGTTTGAAGGTAGCGATGCTGAGATAGCCGTGGAGAGGACTGGGCGGAGGGCTGACGCTAGGAAAAACCGCGCTAATGCGAAAGCGGTGTAGTGAAACTGGCTTTTATTTCTTATTTATACTCTACACGCGCGCGGTGGATAATAGACGTCAGCGCTCATTCAGAGCTCCGACTTCAAAGCCCAGGGCAGGCCCGGATGACAGAGCAGGGAGCGGTGCAGCGCGCAGCAAAACGCCTGTTTACCGCCACGCGTTTGTTAGCGCGCCACCGTCTGATATTGGTCCCCAAGGGATACAGCGGGAACGTGACTCTCTCCCCCTGCGTTGCGCTTTAAGGTTTTAAGACGCCACTAAACGAGCAAGCCGCCCGCGTTTTGGCATAATATCGGGGTGAAGACTGCCGTGTAGAAATCGTGAATTTACTTTACTTTTTTTTTTTTTAATAGAACTCCCCTTCCCCCCCAACCCACAAGAGCTGTAATTGTTTCCTACAGGAAAGATTACAGAGTAGACGTGACCTTTGAACTTCTTGGCCACAAGGATGCAAACACAGCTTAGAGCTAGAGGTCTGGGTAGTGCTTACCCGTTATACTACTGAAGCCATATGCATATACCATTCTCTTAAACTTTTGTACCATTGGATCTGTGAATTAGCCGTGCTGAATAATGTCCCTCCCAAGATCCATTTTAAGACATTACTTTCCAGAACGTTTGTTGACCTAGCTGTTTCTTACCTTCACCTTTCATCACAAAATTGAATAATATGGTAAAGAAAAGCATTATCACACATTCAACTGAACCAGTTTCACAGTTTACCCACAACTTCAGTAACTATATTACCGTGAAGTTTGGAGGATTTAACCAGATTTAGCAGCTCTTCCCAGGATGCTTTGGTAATTGTGACATCAGATTTGCTTTCCTCCTGCAAATCCATGGCATGGTTGAAGTGGCCAGTCAGGAATATAACTGGTGTACATGTGATGGTGCCCCATGTTTGTGTTTATGAAACACAGTGTGTAAATCTTAACTGTCATTTTACTTGATCTTTGGGGACCCAGTCTCATGCTCCAGTGCACTGAGATTTCAGCTACTGGTGAGAACAATAACAACACATCATTTGGATATCTTTAATACAGAACTTCTCACTCAGTCACCCTGTGGTTCTGAGGTGACTCTTGGTCTGACTTGCCATATGCAAAATTTTATAAACCTTATAAACTTCTAACACCTGTTTTTATATTATGGCAAGAAATTCATAGAAGTTTTCTTGTTCATGGGCTGCCAAGTTGTAGGCATCTTGCAGTCAACTGGCTTTGGAGCAGGTGGAGGGAGTTTTTGGGTTTGTCTGGCAGTTCCACTCAATGCTTGAAAATTTGCATTTCAGGCTTTGGGAGGGGACTGAGGATTAATTGATTTGTTTGTCGATGTTGTGTAGCAGATTTAGGAGCATTAATGACATGGATCATGATCCTGTAATGAAAAGTGGTTTGCCTTCATTAAAGGTTAAAAAACACACAAATGATTTGCCTGAAACCTTAATTTGACTAACTGTGTGTGTGTGTATATGTTTGTATAAGTCTTGTTCATTGGTTCCCACCATGTTTTCTGCAGATCATGTTGGGTCATTTTAAGTGTCGTTTTCATTCGATATATGGCATCGGTGATTGATAATGACTTCATTATTTCTGAGCATGATGTGTCGGCCCCTATTTCAAAGAGGGATGGGGAAAGGGGGCAGACCGAGCACCTGACTGGTTGTATACCATTCTCCGAATGATAGGCCTTGCTTATGATGTGATGTGTTCCATCATAAATAAAAGTGATGGCGCCGCGGCGTTGGTGTGAGTGACGGGCTCCATAAATACCCATCCGAGTGCGCGGCGGTGAGGGACATCCACGCGTGCTTCCTGGCCATGTTGTTTTCTTTCTCCATGCCCCCCCACCTCTTTAAATATATATTATTTAAATGGACAAGAAAAGAATGTATTTCACACTGTTAAAAAAGGACAAGAACAGCCTCCCTCCCTGTGCTCCCTCCATCATAAGAATGCATTTGGTGTCCCCTCGCTGTGCTTGTCACCCCTGTGTTGTTATTTGGCTGTTTACAATCTCTGACATGATGTAATGGGATGGTTCTGAAAGCACTAGCCAGCAAATGGTACAGAAAATAAGACAAGCCTTTATGCCTCACCCCCCCCCCCCCCCCGCCCCCCCTCTGTCTCTCCGTCTCTCTCACTCACTCTCTCTCGTCCCCCGAACTGGGAATATGTTCTGCATTTTACCAAAGGAACATGAGCCTTGAATATAAGTAACTGGTTTTTGCATTAGGTGGTCCCTGGAGGTGGGGGGTGGGGAGGGGTAGGGGGGGAGAAATATCATGTCCCTGCATGAAATGCGAATGTGAAATCTAGCAGAAAGAAATATTTATGACCATTTTCTGCTTGATTAGAGTTGGATGACATGCGTTAGGAAGACAGGGACCGGACAAAGGGAGGGAAAGAGGGAGGGAGGGAGAGAGAGTGACGCTCCTGGGCAAATGTTAAAAGAGTTGTTTGTATGGGGGCCGGGGCAGAGAAACCCCAGTCCGTTAACTGCGAAAGGCGAAACAGAAGTAGTGTGCGAGGATAAGGTCAGGTGGGAACTGCCCGTGACGGAGGCTTGGTCACGTGACGGGGGGCTCGCTGCTCCATTCTGCTCTGCCAGGACAGGACGACAACCCCCCCCACCCCCCACCCCACCCCACCGCCACCAGTGCCCAGGAAGGTAGTCTGGACAATTAACAGTTTCCTACAGAGTGCAGCTCAGAGGTTTGTTTAACATTTGCATTAGCATAAGTACCTGTGTAAAATGTGACATTTGATTTTTTTTTTATTCCTCTCTCAGTAATTATAGCACACTGCAGTTCAGTATTTCCTTGTGTGTGGGTTTTAGAGAATCAGCGCTTGTGAATTGAAAGAGCTCAATGAAGAGCAGGGTCAGGGAGCATGCATTAGTCATATGAGAAAAACACACATGTGCAGTGCAGCAAGGCATTTAAATATAGTCAGGTGTGTGTGTGTGTGTGTGTGTGTGTGTGTGTGTGTGTGTGTGTGTGTGTGTGTGTGTGTGTGTGTGTGTGTGTGTGTGTGTGTTTGTTTGTGTGTTTGTGTGTTTGTGTGTGTGTGTGTGTGTGTGTGTTTGTGTGTGTGTGTGTGTGTGTGTGTGTGTGTGTGCATGTGCACAGTGAAGAAAACACCCCCTCCCATTTCTCTTTTTTTAACTATGGTCATGTATTTTCTGTATGATAGAGCTGTTCAGATTCTATATGTTTACAACTTACTGTAGAACCTCTTTCAGCTATACAGGTGTATCATATCCATAAATTCTTTTGCCAGTTCCATATACACATAATATCTGTTTTTAGAATCATGCACTAATCATTGCTGCAGGTCCATGCAAGCTGCACCCATCGTAAATCACACCACTTGTAAATATTTTCCTGGTCTTTTTTTTTTTTGTTTTCCTTTATTCAAGTGTTTGTCTTTTTTCTGCCAGAGTTAACCTTCATAAAGGACCTTAGTCCAACACAGACATCAGACCAAGGAAAATACTACAGCTTTTTAGACTATAGCTTTTAGACTGGGCAATTTCCTATTTTCTACAGAAGTGCAAAATTGAGAGTATGATTAATTTTTCAATTTCTCTCTGTGGATATCTAATAATTGTGCCCATAGATAGCCAAGGGCCCTTATTAAACATTAAAATGCAAAAAGAAAGTTAGAATCAGAAAGATGGTATTTTGGATTGAATTATGTAAAATATCTGTAGGGCAACAGAAAAAGAAGCAAACTATTCAAGGTTTATTCTTCAAATGTTTTCTACCCCACCATGGGTGCTCTTAATTAAGTGGGCCTTATCTGCAGTCGAGGCTGTGTTTATTTTCCTTTGTTACCAAACTCCAATCCCATGACCTTTTCAAAACCTGTGCACAATTTTTCAAATGTTTAAAACAAATAGTTTGTTCTGTATTATCTTGCTAATTGGTGTGGAATTTAAGTGGACAGAAGTCCTTTAAGTGTAAGTAGGTGTGTGTGTCTCCAGCAGTCAGTGTGTATTAATTTACACTTTTTGTATAAAAAAGTATTCTTATGTGTAGTGCTTAGCATTTATGTGTGTTTGTCAGTCAGTGGAAGGCTTAATGTAAGTATGTTATTTGTGCCAGTCTATCATCTGTATTCATGTATAACTTGTGTATATATTTATGTAGTTATATGTCATGATGAGCAATGGTGATATGTGTAGTTTCAATGATGACAACCTTGTGAAGGGTGGGGGGGGACAAGGTCTACTCCCCCTCGGCAGAGGGGGGCGCACAGCTTTAGGAAGTGGATTGGGCTGAGGCATAGAGAACCCCCCCACACACACACACACACACACACATAAGCACGCACACACACACACTCACTCTCTCCTCTGACTCCCCTGCACTGTCTTTATCACTTTGCTCACTTCCACATAATATCATCTTCATCTGAGATTGCAGCGGCACAGGGGAACTGCATTCGTTGATCAAATTTTGGCCGGATAACACCCGATGATCTTACCCCCCCTTACTCCCCACACCCCCTGGATAGCAAGGAGATGTGCCTGGAATGCTGGGCTGTGCAAGGGGGCCCCCAGCGCGGGTGTGTGGTGATTGATTGATTCTGCCTGTCGCAGGACGAGATAACTGCATCAGTAAATACGGTGTGCACTCTCTCTCTCTCTCTCTCTCCCCAGCCCTTCCACGGGCGAGGGCCACACCAGGGGCCTCGGCCGCCCCGCTGCATGTTGGGAATTGTCAAAGAGGGGCAGAGCAGTGTCAGGGTCTGTGCACTCATCTGGCGATGTTTATTTAGCCGCCCTCGTCGTCCGTCGCTGGCTCACGCTGGGGTCGCAACAGACACGGCACGTCATGTGGAACACTCTCCAGCGTGCCTCAACGGGTGCTCTCAACTCAGCACAACGTTTCTGAGTGTGTTTTTAGTTTTCGCATCAGGTTTTCTCCATTACTTCTCATGAGGGTTCCTTTTAACTTTCTGCTGTACAAAAAGCCCCTGACCCTGAAGTTACCTGTTTTTTGTAACTGTACGTGTTCTTTTCCATGTATTCATATTGTCCAGAGCAGAAGGTGAAGACTGAATGTCAATTAAATTACACCACAGCCCTTGGATTGAAAGATTCGTTTTCTTGCTGTCTTTTGGTTAGGGGCCAGTGATACACAAGGCCAAGGAAACGATAAATGACTTCTTTATCTTCTTACAAAAATCAGTGTAGGTAGGAAGCGCTGTGCTTATTTAGGGTACATCTAGGGGGAAAAAGAGACAGGGATCCCATCTCACATTGCCTCTCACTCGAAACAGGAAAGAGGAAATGGGAAAGCTTTTAATCATGAGAGCGGCGGTATTTTTAATGTAAAAGTGTCAAAGACGCTCGGGGGTCCAGTGTGGGCCGGCAGCCTGTGGAGTGTTGTGTTAAATTGAAAAAGGTGCCAGTGGGAATTGGGGTGGGGGGGGGGGGGATCGGGCTCGCCAGGAGGGATGGGAGATTATCCTGCTCTCCTTTCCTCTCCTCTTCCCCCCTGTGCCAATCAATCTTTGGGTCATTCTCCTTCCTCTCTTCCTCCTCATCTCTCCTCTCCCGCGGCCCGCTCTTCCTGATCATGGAGAAGAAGAAAACGATCAAATAACCAACTCCGGCAGGGCAGCGGGGTTCAGCGTGTTCCAAACCTGCGACATCATTACCGAAACACGTCTGCACTTACAATTCAGGACACATAACTCAAAAATAAAAAGGGAGGAGGTGAGGCGTTTCTGTTGGCACTATTTTTCTTAACCGTTTTTTTCCCCTATTAATAATGAAGGAATGTTACGCCTCGTTCTGAGCGTCTCTGCCCATGAGGTTAACATCTGATCAGACTTTGGGGCGGGCGTGCCTGAACGCGCCCCGTCCCTTTAAGAGGGAAGAATGGGAACGCAGCCAGACAGGTGTTAGGGTGGGTAGCCACAGCTTCAGCTGCTCTGCTGACTCTCGTCAAGAACTTTACTGGAAAGAAGAAGCGTGGTTTACACACAGCAGTCTGTTTGTTGTCTATTTTAACCACCTGACCTGCCGCCAGAACCAGGGTTTCGCTCCATATTTCAAACAGATGTTGGATGGGCGGTGGGGGGGTGGTGGGAGGGTAAGAAAGAAAGAAAAGCCCAAAATCAAAATAATTATCTTTACGGCCGTATGTTTATAATGTGTTTATGTGATATTTCTTTATTCTGCCTCACTGAAGTAGCTTTATGTGTCAAAAGCGGTGTAACCGCAGCATCTATTAATATTTAAACACCTTTGAGGATGCCAGTTTTAGTACTTCACATTCTCTGTTAAAGTAGTGCCATTTTGAAATGCTACTTAACGTTATGGCAGCAGATAGCGAGTGTTTATTTCAAGCACGATTTACGGAGAAAAGGAAGGCGTGAATGACTTTCTGTCCACGACCTTCCGAGATGCGGAGCACAACGGTGGCGTCATTCGAACGAGCACCGCTTCAACGCTCCGTGCTCTTGAGGAGGAGATTTCAGTCGACTCCAAAACACCCCTTTACCTCGCGTTTTTTTTTTTTTTCTGTGTGTTTTGTTCTGTTGCTTTCCCCGGCCCCCCACTCCGTTTGAAACTCCGCCGCTGGAGGTGGTCGTCGTTCCCCAGGTGCGAACAAACGCCTCACCCCCGGCCTGCCCCGCGTCACAGCGAATCAGGTGTGAGGAGAGAGCCGCCTGCCGTGACTCATGAGAGGCAGCGGCACTGTCCGGGCGTGTCCCCGATCAGAGCTGGGTTAATAAGTTATTGAAGAGAACTGTAGCCATGGGGCAGCGCTGTCTCGACTTGTTCCCGCGCCAGAGCAGAATCTCCGCGAGTTGTGTTTTGTTATTGTTACTGGAACTGACTGGGTTTTGCTTTGAAATGGTAGGGAAACGATGTGATCAAACAGTGGAAGATTTACTCCTTGCAACTACAGACATATTGATGTGTTTTATAGATTAAAAGAATTTTTGGGGCCGATCATAAGCAGGAGCTCTGGAGGAGGCTCTTAAATTCTTACAGCTAATATCAGGAGCCTCAGCATTTGGCCCCGAGGTGCCATTTTGTTATGAAGTTATTAATTTAGAGGAAGAACTATTCTCTTGTCCATTATTACTGTAGAATATATTGTATATTAAATGTTATAAACAAAGAGTCTACATATTCTGCATACTTGCACAGCAGTGAAAATAAAATGGGGTTGTAATCAAATAGATTCAAGCACAGTCCCACATAGAATACTTATATGTGTGTGAGTGTGTGTGTGTGTGTGTGTGTGTGTGTGTGTGTGTGTGTGTGCACGTGTGTGTGTGTGTGTGTGTGTGTGTGTGTGTGTGTGTGTGTGTGTGTGTGTGTGTGTGTGTGTGTGTGATATAATCTTTGTAAGTCAGCCTAGATAAGGGTGGCTGCTGGATAAATTAATAATAAAAATAAAGATAATTAATTTATGTAATGGAATGTTTAAAAGTTGGCCAGTTCAGTGAATCTCTTTGGATTGATGGGACAGTAAGGTCCCTACAGAACCTACAAGAAAAAGGGGGGAAACAGGTAATTATGCTAATCCTATACATTGTTGACCCCAAGACCTCCTTCCATAATTGATTTCATGATGGGAATCCATATATCCATCAATGCTTCTTCCATGTTTTTTTTATTTTTTGTATTAATTGTTTTTAATGTAATTAATTGGTTTTGCTTTAAAATAATGCCTTTCAGATGTGCAATGCAGTATTAATTAAATCAGAGGCCTAAAGGTTTTCAGCTTCGTGTGGCAGAAAATAAAGATAGCCATGTCAGTTGTTTTGATTACCTTTGGATGTATGCATTTCTAAGTAAATACATCTGTTCAGATTCTGGATGTAAAACAGAAGTTTCATTGACGTCACATGCTGTAGCAAAGCTTTAGATGGACGGTTGCGGGATGACATTGTTTGTGTTTGTAATACACATACACATCGTTTCTGTGGTTTAGTCGAGACCTTGTGGGAAGTTGCTGTCTGAAATGATTCCCACAAAGAAGTGTGTATGTATATTGTTTCTGTTTTAGTGCGTTTTTATCCCTGGGAATGCCCTGTCATCTGTAGGCCCGTCCCGTCACTGCATCGGCGGTCAGTTTGAGACAGCAATATAAACACACACTTTCCTCCGAAAACGTTCCGCTAACCGCAGCGTCGTTTCAGTCTGCAGTCCTGAGCTGCGCTGTCACTCAGAGTAGTGCAAAAGCTGCACAGCTGGCAGAGGCGGACTGCAGGTACCTGGTCACAGGTACCACTGTGTTGATTGTGACTCTCCCTCCCTCTGGTTAAGGTTCTGTCCATTACAGTGTGACCACTGGGAATGACCAGTACATTAGCAACAAACAGTCATCTAACAGCACTATGGGTAGTCACCCCCTTCATTTTTGCCATATTATCTGTATTTTAATTTAAATCCTAATTTTACAGCCGGTAATTAACACTAATGTACTTACTGTTCATCGTCTGTGAGCTACTTTACCATTCTGTTTTATTATGCTTTATACATTTATCTTAGGCGTTTTCATTTTTTTACAAATGCATGTTGCAATGTGCTAACTGTATTTTTCATGTAGAAGTTATTACAGTCCCCGTCGTAAGGTTGAAGTATAGATGATTGTTCAGCTTGCCCTGCATGTGACACGTCCTTAACGCTCTGATGCAGTATCTGCTGGTAGCCAGTCCCAGCCGTAGAGGGGCTTAGGGTCATACCGGGTGCAGCCGTTGATTGACCCCTTCTTTTGCGATGCCTTGTAATAGCTTTGGGTGGAAGTTTGCAATAAAACCAAAATGGGATCAGGTTAAGGGGGAGAAACTGAAGCCTACCTTGACAAGCAGCACACCAGAGTGCATCCTCTCCAGTGCACCAGGGGGGTGGCCCCTGCGTGTGTGTCTACCATGCAAAAAACGTCCTTCCTGTTTCTCATTTTTATACCTAATCAGCAAAAAGGCAAAAAATGTGTACGCTGCCTCCTCTTAAAGAGGTGATTATTGGTAATAAATACTTTTTTTTTTTTACATATACTTATTACAGAGGCAGTATTCTCGCGCGGTTAATGAGAGTAATTTGACTTGCTTGAGAGATTACAGTTCCCAAGAATTAATGCGGCAATCCCATTCTGAGATTTAAAGAGATCTAAGATTCTTCACAGGTCGTGTGCTGCTAGATGCACCCCTCTCACATAGCAGCTAATGGAGTTGAACAGCAGTCTGTCATGTCCTGTCCCCCCCCCCCACCAACCCCCCCCCCCCCCACCCCCTACCCCGGTCGACAGCCCACATGCCCTTGGTTCCTGCAGAGCTTGTTGTTTAGGGCACTTTCATCTGCATTCAGTTTTCGGCTTGCCCCGCCAGAAGCAGTGGGGAAAAACTTCCTTAAAAAGGATGTTTGTGCCTTTTTGTATTGTTGTTTTTATTTTTTAATATTTAAATGACCTGAGGGTAATAGTATGACATATTTATTGAAGTGCGTGTGTATATATTTTTGATAGCTAAAGAAGATAAATCCACTCTCTTGTTTTGCTTTCCATAGCTCAATCATTGACTGCTAGTCATATATTTAGCATTTCTTAACTATGTTGTGTATCCCAGTATCAATTATGTGGGTAGTAAACAAAAAATATCACATACTCTTCTATAATTTTACTGAGATTAACCTTAAAATAATGTCAGAATGGGTGGTTTAAATATTATAATTTTTCCTGCTGGAAACACAAATTATAAAACATTTAAAAGCAATGTATGCAATGCTGATTGTGATGAGCAGAGATGCTTTCAAGACGGAAACCATATTTAATATTTTCATCACATGACTTCATAAGCCCTTTAAGCTTTGCATATAACGTAATTTGCTTTGTGATCATCCTCTGCTGTTAGACGTTTATTGAAGCTTGCAGCCCAGAAGGTGTTGGTGCAGAATGCTGAAGGTGATTCTTGCAGTCCAAAGATGTCCAATTCTGTTGGCATGCTCTGCTGTGAATGCTAATTATTGTTGAATGTTTGTTTGAAACTGCTTACGTGCAAGTCTTTTTTTTTTCCCATGACTTGTTACTATTGTGACACATTTTTTTCCCTGTGAGGAGAGGAGAGAAATCCAAACGTTGAGTTATCTCTTGCAATCCACTTTTTCTCATCTAACAGAATTCTGGACAACCTGTGTTGGTTTTTTTCCCCCCGTATCTTATTTCTGTCCATGCAGCGAAGCATTTCAATCCAATGCAGTTCTCGATGTGTCCAGGCCTTGCTTTTGCGATCACCCCGGGTTTATGACAAAAACAATCGGATTCTTTTTTTTTGCTCCTCCAGCGCCAAGGGATCGCATTACCGCACTTGGAATAACTTTCAACACAGGAACTGCGGGTTCCCTGGGAGACGCTTCTACACTGCAACTCAATCCAGAGGCATTGCGAATTAGGTTTTCTCTGATTTGTCCAAATATTCGCTCTCTAAAATCTCACACTAATGACACCCAGATTCCTCCACAGGCACCTCGTACCCGTGTGTTTGCTTTTCAAAGCCAAGGCCAAAAAAACAACAAAACTAAAATCCTTTGATTAACGGACAACCAGATCTGTGATGCTGTGGTGTGTGGCATAATGATGAAGGAACAATATTTGCATTCAACTTTAATTTGTTTTGGGTCTGAATGTGCACACAGTGTGCACAGACACTGCACTGGAACCTGAGCAGCTGGATTCTACAGATCTCCTCATTTTGATCAGAGCAGCGAGCATAAAATGAACCGCACATAGAGGGACTGCGAAAAAACACATACCGCATGTCCCATAGGACGTGTTTGGTGATGTCAGAGGGGGGAGGAGTTTTTAACCAGTGCTCTGTCTAATCAGAACCTAATACATAGCTGGGACTTTTTTTCCCAGCATTCTCAGCCCCCAGAGGTGCTTGGGGGTGGCGCACATTGGCGTAAACCTCATTTCTGTGGCAAAATGCACACTTGTTTGAGCTGTTGCTCAAGGTTCTGCACTATTATGAATCTTTCACTTCCATCCATTTTTTTAGTAACCTGGTCTAGATGTCTCTCTTATTGTAGGCGCCTCACTGGTTGTAGTCAAAGATCAGTGAATAAAACCAGGGACCAGGGTACAATCTGAGTAAACATGGTGGAATCATTCCCTGTCATCCTGAATGCTAACAAAGTTCAGTGGCCATAAACACCCAGTAGAAAAACTCAAAATGTTTTTTTGGGGTGAGGGCTCTTATTTGATCACGTGACCCTATGAACCTTTAACCGCCCATGAGCCACGATTTTCGTTTGCCGGGGATATTGTAGCACAACCGCTAATAAAACGAGCCAACGACGGGTGGGCACAGTATAACAGTATAACACAAGCTAGACTTTACTAGAAACAAACGTGCTCATTTCGCACTGGCTTTAAGCACCCGTTTCGAGCACTTCCTCTGCCACTACCTGATGCAACTCCTCCAACAGAAATGCAATAACACAGAACAGATTTTCCGAGGGCCGTTAAAAAAGCCGGCGTAGCTGGCACCGCCGCCCCGTCTCCTGCGTTTTATCGACTCTATGAAAATTACAGAAGAATGCAATGGTGGGCATCCCCGAGCGAGTGTTAGGGAGGAGGGGAGGGGCGGCTTGCATTGTTCCCGGCCATTTCTTTTCTTCCATTTTTTTTTCTGTGTGTGTGTCATCTAAATGAAACTAAAGCATTGACTTATCCCCAACTGGTTTCCCTCCGTGTGACCTCCCTTCAGCGGGCCTATTCATCGGCAGTATCCAGGCAGAATGCCGCGCTGAGGGGAAGAGAATGGCTCGGGCTCTTGTTGATAGACTCCTCAGTGAAGTGGATTAAATCAGCATCAGGCGAGTGGAGCTGATTACAAGAATATGAAAATGCAGTATCTTAATGGTACATATTTTCACGAGGCAGCCCAGTTGCCTTTCATTCTGCGGCTAATATGTCTATTCTTATGAGTCATTTACTTCTTTAATTACCTTTAGCAGCAGATGCACAATGGTGTATTAATGTGAATGATTTTTACTGCCACTTTATCATACAATGGCTCCGAAGTTGAAAGGCGTAATTGACGTGGAAGAGCGACTCACGAGGGAAACAATATTTAGTTGACAGCTTCCCTTGTACTGTGGGATGGTGTTTATGAGTTTACACCACACTAAAGCCGTAATAAACACAATTTTCATTCAATAACCCGAGAACGGCGGGGCCGAAAAATTCCTTTGTGGTAGAGAGATTTGTTCATTTATCGAATCATGATATGAAGTTGCTTTATATGATCGTTTTGTGTGTGTGTGTGTGTGTGTGTGTGTGTGTGTGTGTGTGTGTGTGTGTGAGAGATGAGAGAGTGAGGAGATGGAACTACACATCCATAGTTTAACCCCTGAGTAAATATTGTGTGCACTTATGTATGCGTCTGCCCTTCTGCATGTACATGTGAAAGAGAGAAGATGGAGAGACAACTGCACAGCTAGATTTTACACCATTTCTTGTTTATGTGTGTGCAAGAGGGAATGTACGGACAGCTGAGCAGCCATGGATAAACCCATTGCAGTTTGTGTGTGTTGTGTGTGTGTGTATGCATGTCTGAGTGTAACTGTGGCTATGAGGGTGTGTGTGTGTGTTTGTGTTTGCAGAACAGACCCTCTCTTAGAATGAAGGCTCTTTTGCCATCTGTTGTTAAGCTGCCGGTAAGCAAGGCCAGAGAATCCAAACAAACCGACTGCGCGGCGCAAACGGAAGCTGTCAGGCCCCGCATAGCTGCGCTGACCCCCAGGGCCGCGGGTCAGACGGCGGTACCAGGCTCCGAGCGGGGCCTGCCTGGTGGGGCTGTGTTTACTCTCCCCTCCGCGCGCCCGCCCCCGTCCCCCAACGCCCCACCCCCCTCCGCTCCCCATCATCAGTCTCGCTCCACCAACCTCACTTCCTTCCCCGCTCATCTTTAATAACTTCACTTTGCTCTGTGTTTCTGTGTTTTTTTTTTTTTTTTTTTTTATAAAAACATTTGTCAAGGCACAATATTACCTGTTATTGGGGGAACAAACAAAATGAGATTTTTATGGAAGTCAGCTTGCATCTTATATAATTGCATGCTGAGTTTTATATTGTTTAAACATGGCAATTTGAAATGTTTAGTGTTGTCATAAATATTAATAGATTTGCTGAAAAGTGCTGCTAAGGAAAGGGATATAATGGTTTGAAGTGGGTATAAAACACTGATTTATTTATGTATTCTACATGAATTAGTTTGGAAATCTAAACATCAGTTAGAGAGCCTTTTTCCCAGGGCCAGTAATGCACAAGGTTTGATCATGGGTGCCTGTTTTCCATGTGGAGAGCCTTTTTGGAAATGGCATTAATTATATACTTAATACTGGAAATTTACCTTCCTATTTTGCATTGCAGATAAACGGGGCATAATACAAAGAAGGGCAAAAAAATGCAATTAATATAAATAGACGTGATCCTCTCCGCTTATCCGCTTAGGCACATTGAAGAATTTTCCAAAAATTTATATGCATTTCAATTAAAATGACTCTTATTGTAAGTGAATTCCATTACTATATGTTCATTTTCAACAAACCCCCCCCCATCTCTCACCACCCCTGTATTGAACGGTGAGTGATGGTACCTCACTTGTGTCTGACACAGTATCGCGGCCCTGGTGAAAGCACCTCGCCGCATGTCACAAAGGGAAACGTGTGAAAGCCGAGCCATGGCCGAGCAGGGCCGGTCTGTTAGAAGCGAGCGTTGCATTAAATGGAAATAGAAATCAAATACAAAAAAAACAGAGGATGGAGGGGGAAAAAAAGGCCAGGGCGATGAGCCTGTTTACCGGGCGACCGAGGCGTGGTGACCGTCTTCTTTACAGACGAAAACTGTCAGCGGCGGTGGTGGTGGTGGTGGTTGGGGGGTGTGGGACATGGCTGGTGTAAATGTCAGGTGAGTTAAGATGTGTGCACACTCGCAGAGTCCACCAGATAACCTTGACATTTAGGACATTGCCATTCCTGGCCTAGAGGGGGTGGGGTTGAGTGTTGGGGTGGAGTGGTGGGGGGTTGGTTGGGGCGGGGGGCTGAAAACCACCATTTGTGCAGCCCAGGACTACATTAAGAGCTAACCTATTAGCGGTGTTTTTGCTGGCTGTCTGAGAGCTCCTCTCTTCTGTCTATTAAGCTCCAGCCACTGTGTAAACATCCCTGTGTTGGTCCTGGTCCGCACAATGGCCGCTCAGCTCCGGTTACACCTGCGCGCACATCTTCAAGCAATTAGGGCAATTTGTTTGAAACCATTTCACATTCAAGGTCTTCTATGGCATTGGAGTGGAGGACGTGGGTGGGGGGGGGGGGATAAGGAGGGCTCTCATATGATAGACCTGGACAAATAAGCAGCCCGTAAGTCTCCCCTGGTCATGTTCCCTATGGGCAAACATGAGAACGGAACATTCTTTTTTTTTAAGCCCAATTTACATTTCATTTTTTGGCCAGTTCCAAGTCTCTTTCTGTCATTTGCCCTGAAATGTTATACACGTTTGTCCCCATATATTATCTATTGGTCTGTAATATTCAGTAATAATCTTGGGTTTTGGAATTCTGGCCCTTTGGGTTCTATAAAATCGGAGAAAATGGCATATCCTTTTGATGTGTACTAGTTGACTCTGGTAAAATCTGATCTTTGCTCATGTTCACAGTGGTTAACCACATTAGGTATGTTTGATAATAATTTAACAAGAGTGGAGAGGGTATTGAAAAGGTCCTGTGTGCAGCATTGCTGTGATGGACATCGCCGTTGCAGATTGCTTAAGGAACATAAAAACCGTAAAATAAACACACATGTTGGATGTGAAGACATTCCGTGCCTTGCTGTTTCCTTGTGACTTTCACAAAGAGCTTTTTCTTTTATTTTCCCCATAGATTTTATTCACTAATAATGGTGCCAACTTATAAGATAAGGGAATGTTTCTCGGTTGATTTGAACCCATTAACGCAGTAGAGGTGTGAACTTTGACCACATTGAAAAAAGAAAATAAAGAGAGAGCATTGTATTTGACAAGAATACCAAATGGCAAGTCTTTGTAGCTGATAAGACAGGCCTTGTCAGGTCCTAGAGGGTGTTTTGAATCAGAAATACCTGAAGGCTTCATTACGTCTGAGCGAGGAGAATCTCCTTCCTCACCCAGCACTTATTAATTAAAGACTGTAACACAAACAGTCTGAGCATGGAATTCTAATGACCATTTTTCAGATGGAAAATGTCTTACTTGCGCTCTGCTTAATTTATGAATCCAGAAACCTGGTTTGTAAAACGCCATACTGTACCTCTGGAAGATTTTCTTTTTTCCCCTGCACTTGCTTTATAAAGAAGAAGGGCAATCGGCGTTTGATTCTAACTGCATCTCAGAGCGAAATGCTTTCATGATATTAAAAACGATGTGTGTTTTCTTTCAGGATAATTCTATCAATATGTATTTATACAGATTGGCATCGGTCTTGCCTGTAGCTAAGCGCACTTCTGTTCCTTTTGTAACCCAGTCATCTGTTACTATTATCTGTCTTTGAGTTGTTTTTGTATCTGATCAGTTCCACCTAATATGTCTCTTGATTTGTGCTATTGTAGTGCTCAGACGACATGCTGTTCGCCTCATTTTGCGATGCTTTAGATGCTAAGGCCTGTCATCCTCTGGCAGTTTATCGCCGGAGTCTGGATCTGCTTTAAGACTTGTGTGTCTATCAAGCTCCCCGGTACCTTTGAATGCGAGATCAAAAGAGGATGAATTCCAGGGAAAAGACGGGAGGAAGAAAAAAAGAGGCCCTGTGTGAAGGAAAGAGTGGGAGCTGTGTAAACATCACAGTGACAGCTCACAATGGGTTATTTTAGCACAGCATTAGCACTCCGTAAGACAGGCAGCCACAGACGCCTTGTTAAACAACAAATCATTCTGCTGCCGCTAGCTACCCTCACCTCGGAAACAGTTGCCATTCTTCTGGAGCTTGAACTTTTTTTTCATCTTTTTTTTTTCTTTAATATGTGATGATAAAGGAATTGAATCATTGCATATCAATGCATAATGCACTCGTTTGGAGGGGTAATGAATGAAAACTTAATGCGACCACAGGGATGAGAGGCCCAAACACAGATCCTTTATTTTCATGTCGAACGCACTGTACGTACAGTAAGACCCGCAAGTTAATACAGCCTCCCCTTTGTGGACCAGCAAACTGAAATGATAAGTAATTACTGGGGGAGTATTCCATTTTTAATTGGGCCCTTAGCAGGGCCCTTTTTTTGTGTGTGTAATTGCAGCGGTAGAGACAGTGTTCCTCTTTAACCAGATGAAGGTTAGGTCTTGCATTGTGCTGTAATACACAGTGTGTTCAGTCCACGGTTACACTGAGCGGTCATTGTGCGCGAGGAAAGGGTCGGAGAGCCTGCGCTGATTACCCAAAAAAAGGGCAAAGTTCCAATTCCTGTGCTATCTCATTCCATTCCTGAGTAAGGCTGAGACACACGCTA